>CAVMJV010000066.1:0-1404943 GCA_963681835.1 Meloidogyne enterolobii
CTTTATGGAAACATGAAACTAATTGTATATTCTATGAAGAACTGGCAGTTCTTGTTCAAATATAACCATGATTTCCCATGGTTCCAACTTTTCAAAATTTCGTTTAAATTCGGTCAGTTGAGTACAAGTTTTTAGGTGGTTCATCGACATTTTCAAAAACTTTATGGAAACATGAAACTAATTGTATATTCTATGAAGAACTGGCAGTTCTTGTTCAAATATAACCATGATTTCCCATGGTTCCAACTTTTCAAAATTTCGTTTAAATTCGGTCAGTTGAGTACAAGTTTTTAGGTGGTTCATCGACATTTTCAAAAACTTTATGGAAACATGAAACTAATTGTATATTCTATGAAGAACTGGCAGTTCTTGTTCAAATATAACCATGATTTCCCATGGTTCCAACTTTTCAAAATTTCGTTTAAATTCGGTCAGTTGAGTACAAGTTTTTAGGTGGTTCATCGACATTTTCAAAAACTTTATGGAAACATGAAACTAATTGTATATTCTATGAAGAACTGGCAGTTCTTGTTCAAATATAACCATGATTTCCCATGGTTCCAACTTTTCAAAATTTCGTTTAAATTCGGTCAGTTGAGTACAAGTTTTTAGGTGGTTCATCGACATTTTCAAAAACTTTATGGAAACATGAAACTAATTGTATATTCTATGAAGAACTGGCAGTTCTTGTTCAAATATAACCATGATTTCCCATGGTTCCAACTTTTCAAAATTTCGTTTAAATTCGGTCAGTTGAGTACAAGTTTTTAGGTGGTTCATCGACATTTTCAAAAACTTTATGGAAACATGAAACTAATTGTATATTCTATGAAGAACTGGCAGTTCTTGTTCAAATATAACCATGATTTCCCATGGTTCCAACTTTTCAAAATTTCGTTTAAATTCGGTCAGTTGAGTACAAGTTTTTAGGTGGTTCATCGACATTTTCAAAAACTTTATGGAAACATGAAACTAATTGTATATTCTATGAAGAACTGGCAGTTCTTGTTCAAATATAACCATGATTTCCCATGGTTCCAACTTTTCAAAATTTCGTTTAAATTCGGTCAGTTGAGTACAAGTTTTTAGGTGGTTCATCGACATTTTCAAAAACTTTATGGAAACATGAAACTAATTGTATATTCTATGAAGAACTGGCAGTTCTTGTTCAAATATAACCATGATTTCCCATGGTTCCAACTTTTCAAAATTTCGTTTAAATTCGGTCAGTTGAGTACAAGTTTTTAGGTGGTTCATCGACATTTTCAAAAACTTTATGGAAACATGAAACTAATTGTATATTCTATGAAGAACTGGCAGTTCTTGTTCAAATATAACCATGATTTCCCATGGTTCCAACTTTTCAAAATTTCGTTTAAATTCGGTCAGTTGAGTACAAGTTTTTAGGTGTTATCGACATTTTCAAAAACTTTATGGAAACATGAAACTAATTGTATATTCTATGAAGAACTGGCAGTTCTTGTTCAAATATAACCATGATTTCCCATGGTTCCAACTTTTCAAAATTTCGTTTAAATTCGGTCAGTTGAGTACAAGTTTTTAGGTGGTTCATCGACATTTTCAAAAACTTTATGGAAACATGAAACTAATTGTATATTCTATGAAGAACTGGCAGTTCTTGTTCAAATATAACCATGATTTCCATGGTTCCAACTTTTCAAAATTTCGTTTAAATTCGGTCAGTTGAGTACAAGTTTTTAGGTGGTTCATCGACATTTTCAAAAACTTTATGGAAACATGAAACTAATTGTATATTCTATGAAGAACTGGCAGTTCTTGTTCAAATATAACCATGATTTCCCATGGTTCCAACTTTTCAAAATTTCGTTTAAATTCGGTCAGTTGAGTACAAGTTTTTAGGTGGTTCATCGACATTTTCAAAAACTTTATGGAAACATGAAACTAATTGTATATTCTATGAAGAACTGGCAGTTCTTGTTCAAATATAACCATGATTTCCCATGGTTCCAACTTTTCAAAATTTCGTTTAAATTCGGTCAGTTGAGTACAAGTTTTTAGGTGGTTGATCGACATTTTCAAAAACTTTATGGAAACATGAAACTAATTGTATATTCTATGAAGAACTGGCAGTTCTTGTTCAAATATAACCATGATTTCCCATGGTTCCAACTTTTCAAAATTTCGTTTAAATTCGGTCAGTTGAGTACAAGTTTTTAGGTGGTTCATCGACATTTTCAAAAACTTTATGGAAACATGAAACTAATTGTATATTCTATGAAGAACTGGCAGTTCTTGTTCAAATATAACCATGATTTCCCATGGTTCCAACTTTTCAAAATTTCGTTTAAATTCGGTCAGTTGAGTACAAGTTTTTAGGTGGTTCATCGACATTTTCAAAAACTTTATGGAAACATGAAACTAATTGTATATTCTATGAAGAACTGGCAGTTCTTGTTCAAATATAACCATGATTTCCCATGGTTCCAACTTTTCAAAATTTCGTTTAAATTCGGTCAGTTGAGTACAAGTTTTTAGGTGGTTCATCGACATTTTCAAAAACTTTATGGAAACATGAAACTAATTGTATATTCTATGAAGAACTGGCAGTTCTTGTTCAAATATAACCATGATTTCCCATGGTTCCAACTTTTCAAAATTTCGTTTAAATTCGGTCAGTTGAGTACAAGTTTTTAGGTGGTTTATCGACATTTTCAAAAACTTTATGGAAACATGAAACTAATTGTATATTCTATGAAGAAATGGCAGTTCTTGTTCAAATATAACCATGATTTCCCATGGTTCCAACTTTTCAAAATTTCGTTTAAATTCGGTCAGTTGAGTACAAGTTTTTAGGTAGTTCATCGACATTTTCAAAAACTTTATGGAAACATGAAACTAATTGTATATTCTATGAAGAACTGGCAGTTCTTGTTCAAATATAACCATGATTTCCCATGGTTCCAACTTTTCAAAATTTCGTTTAAATTCGGTCAGTTGAGTACAAGTTTTTAGATGGTTTATCGACATTTTCAAAAACTTTATGGAAACATGAAACTAATTGTATATTCTATGAAGAACTGGCAGTTCTTGTTCAAATATAACCATGATTTCCCATGGTTCCAACTTTTCAAAATTTCGTTTAAATTCGGTCAGTTGAGTACAAGTTTTTAGGTGGTTTATCGACATTTTCAAAAACTTTATGGAAACATGAAACTAATTGTATATTCTATGAAGAACTGGCAGTTCTTGTTCAAATATAACCATGATTTCCCATGGTTCCAACTTTTCAAAATTTCGTTTAAATTCGGTCAGTTGAGTACAAGTTTTTAGGTGGTTTATCGACATTTTCAAAAACTTTATGGAAACATGAAACTAATTGTATATTCTATGAAGAACTGGCAGTTCTTGTTCAAATATAACCATGATTTCCCATGGTTCCAACTTTTCAAAATTTCGTTTAAATTCGGTCAGTTGAGTACAAGTTTTTGGTGGTTTATCGACATTTTCAAAAACTTTATGGAAACATGAAACTAATTGTATATTCTATGAAGAACTGGCAGTTCTTGTTCAAATATAACCATGATTTCCCATGGTTCCAACTTTTCAAAATTTCGTTTAAATTCGGTCAGTTGAGTACAAGTTTTTAGGTGGTTTATCGACATTTTCAAAAACTTTATGGAAACATGAAACTAATTGTATATTCTATGAAGAACTGGCAGTTCTTGTTCAAATATAACCATGATTTCCCATGGTTCCAACTTTTCAAAATTTCGTTTAAATTCGGTCAGTTGAGTACAAGTTTTTAGGTGGTTTATCGACATTTTCAAAAACTTTATGGAAACATGAAACTAATTGTATATTCTATGAGAACTGGCAGTTCTTGTTCAAATATAACCATGATTTCCCATGGTTCCAACTTTTCAAAATTTCGTTTAAATTCGGTCAGTTGAGTACAAGTTTTTAGGTGGTTTATCGACATTTTCAAAAACTTTATGGAAACATGAAACTAATTGTATATTCTATGAAGAACTGGCAGTTCTTGTTCAAATATAACCATGATTTCCCATGGTTCCAACTTTTCAAAATTTCGTTTAAATTCGGTCAGTTGAGTACAAGTTTTTAGGTGGTTTATCGACATTTTCAAAAACTTTATGGAAACATGAAACTAATTGTATATTCTATGAAGAACTGGCAGTTCTTGTTAAAATATAACCATGATTTCCCATGGTTCCAACTTTTCAAAATTTCGTTTAAATTCGGTCAGTTGAGTACAAGTTTTTAGGTGGTTTATCGACATTTTCAAAAACTTTATGGAAACATGAAACTAATTGTATATTCTATGAAGAACTGGCAGTTCTTGTTCAAATATAACCATGATTTCCCATGGTTCCAACTTTTCAAAATTTCGTTTAAATTCGGTCAGTTGAGTACAAGTTTTTAGGTGGTTTATCGACATTTTCAAAAACTTTATGGAAACATGAAACTGATTGTATATTCTATGAAGAACTGGCAGTTCTTGTTCAAATATAACCATGATTTCCCATGGTTCCAACTTTTCAAAATTTCGTTTAAATTCGGTCAGTTGAGTACAAGTTTTTAGGTGGTTCATCGACATTTTCAAAAACTTTATGGAAACATGAAACTAATTGTATATTCTATGAAGAACTGGCAGTTCTTGTTCAAATATAACCATGATTTCCCATGGTTCCAACTTTTCAAAATTTCGTTTAAATTCGGTCAGTTGAGTACAAGTTTTTAGGTGGTTCATCGACATTTTCAAAAACTTTATGGAAACATGAAACTAATTGTATATTCTATGAAGAACTGGCAGTTCTTGTTCAAATATAACCATGATTTCCCATGGTTCCAACTTTTCAAAATTTCGTTTAAATTCGGTCAGTTGAGTACAAGTTTTTAGGTGGTTCATCGACATTTTCAAAAACTTTATGGAAACATGAAACTAATTGTATATTCTATGAAGAACTGGCAGTTCTTGTTCAAATATAACCATGATTTCCCATGGTTCCAACTTTTCAAAATTTCGTTTAAATTCGGTCAGTTGAGTACAAGTTTTTAGGTGGTTTATCGACATTTTCAAAAACTTTATGGAAACATGAAACTAATTGTATATTCTATGAAGAACTGGCAGTTCTTGTTCAAATATAACCATGATTTCCCATGGTTCCAACTTTTCAAAATTTCGTTTAAATTCGGTCAGTTGAGTACAAGTTTTTAGGTGGTTTATCGACATTTTCAAAAACTTTATGGAAACATGAAACTAATTGTATATTCTATGAAGAACTGGCAGTTCTTGTTCAAATATAACCATGATTTCCCATGGTTCCAACTTTTCAAAATTTCGTTTAAATTCGGTCAGTTGAGTACAAGTTTTTAGGTGGTTCATCGACATTTTCAAAACTTTATGGAAACATGAAACTAATTGTATATTCTATGAAGAACTGGCAGTTCTTGTTCAAATATAACCATGATTTCCCATGGTTCCAACTTTTCAAAATTTCGTTTAAATTCGGTCAGTTGAGTACAAGTTTTTAGGTGGTTTATCGACATTTTCAAAAACTTTATGGAAACATGAAACTAATTGTATATTCTATGAAGAACTGGCAGTTCTTGTTCAAATATGACCATGATTTCCCATGGTTCCAACTTTTCAAAATTTCGTTTAAATTCGGTAAGTTGAGTACAAGTTTTTAGGTGGTTCATCGACATTTTCAAAACTTTATGGAAACATGAAACTAATTGTATATTCTATGAAGAACTGGCAGTTCTTGTTCAAATATAACCATGATTTCCCATGGTTCCAACTTTTCAAAATTTCGTTTAAATTCGGTCAGTTGAGTACAAGTTTTTAGGTGGTTTATCGACATTTTCAAAAACTTTATGGAAACATGAAACTAATTGTATATTCTATGAAGAACTGGCAGTTCTTGTTCAAATATGACCATGATTTCCCATGGTTCCAACTTTTCAAAATTTCGTTTAAATTCGGTAAGTTGAGTACAAGTTTTTAGGTGGTTCATCGACATTTTCAAAACTTTATGGAAACATGAAACTAATTGTATATTCTATGAAGAACTGGCAGTTCTTGTTCAAATATAACCATGATTTCCCATGGTTCCAACTTTTCAAAATTTCGTTTAAATTCGGTCAGTTGAGTACAAGTTTTTAGGAGTTTCATCGACATTTTCAAAAACTTTATGGAAACAAGATACCAATAGTATATTCTATGAAGAACTGGCAGTTCTACATTAAATATAACCAAGATTTCCCATGGTTCCAACTTTTTAAAAATTTCGTTTAAATTTGGTCAATTGAGTACAAGTTTTTAGGTGTTTCATCGACATTTTCAAAAACTTTATGGAAACAAGATACCAATAGTATATTCTATGAAGAACTGGCAGTTCTTCATTAAATATAACCAAGATTTCCCATGGTTCCAACTTTTTAAAAATTTCGTTTAAATTTGGTCAATTGAGTACAAATTTTTAGGTGTTTCATCGACATTTTAAAAAACTTTATGGAAACAAGATACCAATAGTATATTCTATGAAGAACTGGCAGTTCTTCATTAAATATAACCAAGATTTCCCATGGTTCCAACTTTTTAAAAATTTCGTTTAAATTTGGTCAATTGAGTACAAATTTTTAGGTGTTTCATCGACATTTTAAAAAACTTTATGGAAACAAGATACCAATAGTATATTCTATGAAGAACTGGCAGTTCTTCATTAAATATAACCAAGATTTCCCATGGTTCCAACTTTTTAAAAATTTCGTTTAAATTTGGTCAATTGAGTACAAATTTTTAGGTGTTTCATCGACATTTTAAAAAACTTTATGGAAACAAGATACCAATAGTATATTCTATGAAGAACTGGCAGTTCTTCATTAAATATAACCAAGATTTCCCATGGTTCCAACTTTTTAAAAATTTCGTTTAAATTTGGTCAATTGAGTACAAGTTTTTAGGTGTTTCATCGACATTTTAAAAAACTTTATGGAAACAAGATACCAATAGTATATTCTATGAAGAACTGGCAGTTCTTCATTAAATATAACCAAGATTTCCCATGGTTCCAACTTTTTAAAAATTTCGTTTAAATTTGGTCAATTGAGTACAAATTTTTAGGTGTTTCATCGACATTTTAAAAAACTTTATGGAAACAAGATACCAATAGTATATTCTATGAAGAACTGGCAGTTCTTCATTAAATATAACCAAGATTTCCCATGGTTCCAACTTTTTAAAAATTTCGTTTAAATTTGGTCAATTGAGTACAAGTTTTTAGGTGTTTCATCGACATTTTAAAAAACTTTATGGAAACAAGATACCAATAGTATATTCTATGAAGAACTGGCAGTTCTTCATTAAATATAACCAAGATTTCCCATGGTTCCAACTTTTTAAAAATTTCGTTTAAATTTGGTCAATTGAGTACAAATTTTTAGGTGTTTCATCGACATTTTAAAAAACTTTATGGAAACAAGATACCAATAGTATATTCTATGAAGAACTGGCAGTTCTTCATTAAATATAACCAAGATTTCCCATGGTTCCAACTTTTTAAAAATTTCGTTTAAATTTGGTCAATTGAGTACAAGTTTTTAGGTGTTTCATCGACATTTTAAAAAACTTTATGGAAACAAGATACCAATAGTATATTCTATGAAGAACTGGCAGTTCTTCATTAAATATAACCAAGATTTCCCATGGTTCCAACTTTTTAAAAATTTCGTTTAAATTTGGTCAATTGAGTACAAATTTTTAGGTGTTTCATCGACATTTTAAAAAACTTTATGGAAACAAGATACCAATAGTATATTCTATGAAGAACTGGCAGTTCTTCATTAAATATAACCAAGATTTCCCATGGTTCCAACTTTTTAAAAATTTCGTTTAAATTTGGTCAATTGAGTACAAGTTTTTAGGTGTTTCATCGACATTTTAAAAAACTTTATGGAAACAAGATACCAATAGTATATTCTATGAAGAACTGGCAGTTCTTCATTAAATATAACCAAGATTTCCCATGGTTCCAACTTTTTAAAAATTTCGTTTAAATTTGGTCAATTGAGTACAAATTTTTAGGTGTTTCATCGACATTTTAAAAAACTTTATGGAAACAAGATACCAATAGTATATTCTATGAAGAACTGGCAGTTCTTCATTAAATATAACCAAGATTTCCCATGGTTCCAACTTTTTAAAAATTTCGTTTAAATTTGGTCAATTGAGTACAAGTTTTTAGGTGTTTCATCGACATTTTAAAAAACTTTATGGAAACAAGATACCAATAGTATATTCTATGAAGAACTGGCAGTTCTTCATTAAATATAACCAAGATTTCCCATGGTTCCAACTTTTTAAAAATTTCGTTTAAATTTGGTCAATTGAGTACAAATTTTTAGGTGTTTCATCGACATTTTAAAAAACTTTATGGAAACAAGATACCAATAGTATATTCTATGAAGAACTGGCAGTTCTTCATTAAATATAACCAAGATTTCCCATGGTTCCAACTTTTTAAAAATTTCGTTTAAATTTGGTCAATTGAGTACAAGTTTTTAGGTGTTTCATCGACATTTTAAAAAACTTTATGGAAACAAGATACCAATAGTATATTCTATGAAGAACTGGCAGTTCTTCATTAAATATAACCAAGATTTCCCATGGTTCCAACTTTTTAAAAATTTCGTTTAAATTTGGTCAATTGAGTACAAGTTTTTAGGTGTTTCATCGACATTTTAAAAAACTTTATGGAAACAAGATACCAATAGTATATTCTATGAAGAACTGGCAGTTCTTCATTAAATATAACCAAGATTTCCCATGGTTCCAACTTTTTAAAAATTTCGTTTAAATTTGGTCAATTGAGTACAAGTTTTTAGGTGTTTCATCGACATTTTAAAAAACTTTATGGAAACAAGATACCAATAGTATATTCTATGAAGAACTGGCAGTTCTTCATTAAATATAACCAAGATTTCCCATGGTTCCAACTTTTTAAAAATTTCGTTTAAATTTGGTCAATTGAGTACAAATTTTTAGGTGTTTCATCGACATTTTAAAAAACTTTATGGAAACAAGATACCAATAGTATATTCTATGAAGAACTGGCAGTTCTTCATTAAATATAACCAAGATTTCCCATGGTTCCAACTTTTTAAAAATTTCGTTTAAATTTGGTCAATTGAGTACAAGTTTTTAGGTGTTTCATCGACATTTTAAAAAACTTTATGGAAACAAGATACCAATAGTATATTCTATGAAGAACTGGCAGTTCTTCATTAAATATAACCAAGATTTCCCATGGTTCCAACTTTTTAAAAATTTCGTTTAAATTTGGTCAATTGAGTACAAATTTTTAGGTGTTTCATCGACATTTTCAAAAACTTTATGGAAACAAGATACCAATAGTATATTCTATGAAGAACTGGCAGTTCTTCATTAAATATAACCAAGATTTCCCATGGTTCCAACTTTTTAAAAATTTCGTTTAAATTTGGTCAATTGAGTACAAGTTTTTAGGTGTTTCATCGACATTTTCAAAAACTTTATGGAAACAAGATACCAATAGTATATTCTATGAAGAACTGGCAGTTCTTCATTAAATATAACCAAGATTTCCCATGGTTCCAACTTTTTAAAAATTTCGTTTAAATTTGGTCAATTGAGTACAAGTTTTTAGGTGTTTCATCGACATTTTAAAAAACTTTATGGAAACAAGATACCAATAGTATATTCTATGAAGAACTGGCAGTTCTTCATTAAATATAACCAAGATTTCCCATGGTTCCAACTTTTTAAAAATTTCGTTTAAATTTGGTCAATTGAGTACAAATTTTTAGGTGTTTCATCGACATTTTCAAAAACTTTATGGAAACAAGATACCAATAGTATATTCTATGAAGAACTGGCAGTTCTTCATTAAATATAACCAAGATTTCCCATGGTTCCAACTTTTTAAAAATTTCGTTTAAATTTGGTCAATTGAGTACAAATTTTTAGGTGTTTCATCGACATTTTCAAAAACTTTATGGAAACAAGATACCAATAGTATATTCTATGAAGAACTGGCAGTTCTTCATTAAATATAACCAAGATTTCCCATGGTTCCAACTTTTTAAAAATTTCGTTTAAATTTGGTCAATTGAGTACAAGTTTTTAGGTGTTTCATCGACATTTTCAAAAACTTTATGGAAACAAGATACCAATAGTATATTCTATGAAGAACTGGCAGTTCTTCATTAAATATAACCAAGATTTCCCATGGTTCCAACTTTTTAAAAATTTCGTTTAAATTTGGTCAATTGAGTACAAATTTTTAGGTGTTTCATCGACATTTTAAAAAACTTTATGGAAACAAGATACCAATAGTATATTCTATGAAGAACTGGCAGTTCTTCATTAAATATAACCAAGATTTCCCATGGTTCCAACTTTTTAAAAATTTCGTTTAAATTTGGTCAATTGAGTACAAATTTTTAGGTGTTTCATCGACATTTTAAAAAACTTTATGGAAACAAGATACCAATAGTATATTCTATGAAGAACTGGCAGTTCTTCATTAAATATAACCAAGATTTCCCATGGTTCCAACTTTTTAAAAATTTCGTTTAAATTTGGTCAATTGAGTACAAATTTTTAGGTGTTTCATCGACATTTTAAAAAACTTTATGGAAACAAGATACCAATAGTATATTCTATGAAGAACTGGCAGTTCTTCATTAAATATAACCAAGATTTCCCATGGTTCCAACTTTTTAAAAATTTCGTTTAAATTTGGTCAATTGAGTACAAGTTTTTAGGTGTTTCATCGACATTTTAAAAAACTTTATGGAAACAAGATACCAATAGTATATTCTATGAAGAACTGGCAGTTCTTCATTAAATATAACCAAGATTTCCCATGGTTCCAACTTTTTAAAAATTTCGTTTAAATTTGGTCAATTGAGTACAAGTTTTTAGGTGTTTCATCGACATTTTCAAAAACTTTATGGAAACAAGATACCAATAGTATATTCTATGAAGAACTGGCAGTTCTTCATTAAATATAACCAAGATTTCCCATGGTTCCAACTTTTTAAAAATTTCGTTTAAATTTGGTCAATTGAGTACAAATTTTTAGGTGTTTCATCGACATTTTAAAAAACTTTATGGAAACAAGATACCAATAGTATATTCTATGAAGAACTGGCAGTTCTTCATTAAATATAACCAAGATTTCCCATGGTTCCAACTTTTTAAAAATTTCGTTTAAATTTGGTCAATTGAGTACAAATTTTTAGGTGTTTCATCGACATTTTAAAAAACTTTATGGAAACAAGATACCAATAGTATATTCTATGAAGAACTGGCAGTTCTTCATTAAATATAACCAAGATTTCCCATGGTTCCAACTTTTTAAAAATTTCGTTTAAATTTGGTCAATTGAGTACAAATTTTTAGGTGTTTCATCGACATTTTAAAAAACTTTATGGAAACAAGATACCAATAGTATATTCTATGAAGAACTGGCAGTTCTTCATTAAATATAACCAAGATTTCCCATGGTTCCAACTTTTTAAAAATTTCGTTTAAATTTGGTCAATTGAGTACAAGTTTTTAGGTGTTTCATCGACATTTTAAAAAACTTTATGGAAACAAGATACCAATAGTATATTCTATGAAGAACTGGCAGTTCTTCATTAAATATAACCAAGATTTCCCATGGTTCCAACTTTTTAAAAATTTCGTTTAAATTTGGTCAATTGAGTACAAATTTTTAGGTGTTTCATCGACATTTTAAAAAACTTTATGGAAACAAGATACCAATAGTATATTCTATGAAGAACTGGCAGTTCTTCATTAAATATAACCAAGATTTCCCATGGTTCCAACTTTTTAAAAATTTCGTTTAAATTTGGTCAATTGAGTACAAATTTTTAGGTGTTTCATCGACATTTTAAAAAACTTTATGGAAACAAGATACCAATAGTATATTCTATGAAGAACTGGCAGTTCTTCATTAAATATAACCAAGATTTCCCATGGTTCCAACTTTTTAAAAATTTCGTTTAAATTTGGTCAATTGAGTACAAATTTTTAGGTGTTTCATCGACATTTTAAAAAACTTTATGGAAACAAGATACCAATAGTATATTCTATGAAGAACTGGCAGTTCTTCATTAAATATAACCAAGATTTCCCATGGTTCCAACTTTTTAAAAATTTCGTTTAAATTTGGTCAATTGAGTACAAGTTTTTAGGTGTTTCATCGACATTTTAAAAAACTTTATGGAAACAAGATACCAATAGTATATTCTATGAAGAACTGGCAGTTCTTCATTAAATATAACCAAGATTTCCCATGGTTCCAACTTTTTAAAAATTTCGTTTAAATTTGGTCAATTGAGTACAAATTTTTAGGTGTTTCATCGACATTTTAAAAAACTTTATGGAAACAAGATACCAATAGTATATTCTATGAAGAACTGGCAGTTCTTCATTAAATATAACCAAGATTTCCCATGGTTCCAACTTTTTAAAAATTTCGTTTAAATTTGGTCAATTGAGTACAAATTTTTAGGTGTTTCATCGACATTTTAAAAAACTTTATGGAAACAAGATACCAATAGTATATTCTATGAAGAACTGGCAGTTCTTCATTAAATATAACCAAGATTTCCCATGGTTCCAACTTTTTAAAAATTTCGTTTAAATTTGGTCAATTGAGTACAAGTTTTTAGGTGTTTCATCGACATTTTAAAAAACTTTATGGAAACAAGATACCAATAGTATATTCTATGAAGAACTGGCAGTTCTTCATTAAATATAACCAAGATTTCCCATGGTTCCAACTTTTTAAAAATTTCGTTTAAATTTGGTCAATTGAGTACAAGTTTTTAGGTGTTTCATCGACATTTTCAAAAACTTTATGGAAACAAGATACCAATAGTATATTCTATGAAGAACTGGCAGTTCTTCATTAAATATAACCAAGATTTCCCATGGTTCCAACTTTTTAAAAATTTCGTTTAAATTTGGTCAATTGAGTACAAATTTTTAGGTGTTTCATCGACATTTTCAAAAACTTTATGGAAACAAGATACCAATAGTATATTCTATGAAGAACTGGCAGTTCTACATTAAATATAACCAAGATTTCCCATTGTTCCAACTTTTTAAAAATTTCGTTTAAATTTGGTCAATTGAGTACAAATTTTTAGTTGTTTCATCGACATTTTCAAAAACTTTATGGAAACAAGATACCAATAGTATATTCTATGAAGAACTGGCAGTTCTTCATTAAATATAACCAAGATTTCCCATGGTTCCAACTTTTTAAAAATTTCGTTTAAATTTGGTCAATTGAGTACAAATTTCTAGGTGTTTCATCGACATTTTCAAAAACTTTATGGAAACAAGATACCAATAGTATATTCTATGAAGAACTGGCAGTTCTACATTAAATATAACCAAGATTTCCCATGGTTCAAACTTTTTAAAAATTTCGTTTAAATTTGGTCAATTGAGTACAAAAATTTAGGTGTTTCATCGACATTTTCAAAAACTTTATGGAAACAAGATACCAATAGTATATTCTATGAAGAACTGGCAGTTCTTCATTAAATATAACCAAGATTTCCCATGGTTCCAACTTTTTAAAAATTTCGTTTAATTTGGTCAATTGAGTACAAATTTTTAGGTGTTTCATCGACATTTTCAAAAACTTTATGGAAACAAGATACCAATAGTATATTCTATGAAGAACTGGCAGTTCTTCATTAAATATAACCAAGATTTCCCATGGTTCCAACTTTTTAAAAATTTCGTTTAAATTTGGTCAATTGAGTATAAGTTTTTAGGTGTTTCATCGACATTTTCAAAACCTTTATGGAAACAAGATACCAATAGTATATTCTATGAAGAACTGGCAGTTCTTCATTAAATATAACCAAGATTTCCCATGGTTCCAACTTTTTAAAAATTTCGTTTAAATTTGGTCAATTGAGTACAAATTTTTAGGTGTTTCATCGACATTTTCAAAAACTTTATGGAAACAAGATACCAATAGTATATTCTATGAAGAACTGGCAGTTCTTCATTAAATATAACCAAGATTTCCCATGGTTCCAACTTTTTAAAAATTTCGTTTAAATTTGGTCAATTGAGTATAAGTTTTTAGGTGTTTCATCGACATTTTCAAAACCTTTATGGAAACAAGATACCAATAGTATATTCTATGAAGAACTGGCAGTTCTTCATTAAATATAACCAAGATTTCCCATGGTTCCAACTTTTTAAAAATTTCGTTTAAATTTGGTCAATTGAGTATAAGTTTTTAGGTGTTTCATCGACATTTTCAAAACCTTTATGGAAACAAGATACCAATAGTATATTCTATGAAGAACTGGCAGTTCTTCATTAAATATAACCAAGATTTCCCATGGTTCCAACTTTTTAAAAATTTCGTTTAAATTTGGTCAATTGAGTATAAGTTTTTAGGTGTTTCATCGACATTTTCAAAACCTTTATGGAAACAAGATACCAATAGTATATTCTATGAAGAACTGGCAGTTCTTCATTAAATATAACCAAGATTTCCCATGGTTCCAACTTTTTAAAAATTTCGTTTAAATTTGGTCAATTGAGTATAAGTTTTTAGGTGTTTCATCGACATTTTCAAAACCTTTATGGAAACAAGATACCAATAGTATATTCTATGAAGAACTGGCAGTTCTTCATTAAATATAACCAAGATTTCCCATGGTTCCAACTTTTTAAAAATTTCGTTTAAATTTGGTCAATTGAGTATAAGTTTTTAGGTGTTTCATCGACATTTTCAAAACCTTTATGGAAACAAGATACCAATAGTATATTCTATGAAGAACTGGCAGTTCTTCATTAAATATAACCAAGATTTCCCATGGTTCCAACTTTTTAAAAATTTCGTTTAAATTTGGTCAATTGAGTACAAATTTTTAGGTGTTTCATCGACATTTTCAAAAACTTTATGGAAACAAGATACCAATAGTATATTCTATGAAGAACTGGCAGTTCTTCATTAAATATAACCAAGATTTCCCATGGTTCCAACTTTTTAAAAATTTCGTTTAATTTGGTCAATTGAGTACAAATTTTTAGGTGTTTCATCGACATTTTCAAAAACTTTATGGAAACAAGATACCAATAGTATATTCTATGAAGAACTGGCAGTTCTTCATTAAATATAACCAAGATTTCCCATGGTTCCAACTTTTTAAAAATTTCGTTTAATTTGGTCAATTGAGTACAAATTTTTAGGTGTTTCATCGACATTTTCAAAACCTTTATGGAAACAAGATACCAATAGTATATTTTATGAAGAACTGGCAGTTCTTCATTAAATATAACCAAGATTTCCCATGGTTCCAACTTTTTAAAAATTTCGTTTAAATTTGGTCAATTGAGTACAAATTTTTAGGTGTTTCATCGACATTTTCAAAAACTTTATGGAAACAAGATACCAATAGTATATTCTATGAAGAACTGGCAGTTCTTCATTAAATATAACCAAGATTTCCCATGGTTCCAACTTTTTAAAAATTTCGTTTAAATTTGGTCAATTGAGTACAAATTTTTAGGTGTTTCATCGACATTTTCAAAAACTTTATGGAAACAAGATACCAATAGTATATTCTATGAAGAACTGGCAGTTCTACATTAAATATAACCAAGATTTCCATGGTTCCAACTTTTTAAAAATTTCGTTTAAATTTGGTCAATTGAGTACAAATTTTTAGTTGTTTCATCGACATTTTCAAAAACTTTATGGAAACAAGATACCAATAGTATATTCTATGAAGAACTGGCAGTTCTACATTAAATATAACCAAGATTTCCATGGTTCCAACTTTTTAAAAATTTCGTTTAAATTTGGTCAATTGAGTACAAATTTTTAGTTGTTTCATCGACATTTTCAAAAACTTTATGGAAACAAGATACCAATAGTATATTCTATGAAGAACTGGCAGTTCTTCATTAAATATAACCAAGATTTCCCATGGTTCCAACTTTTTAAAAATTTCGTTTAAATTTGGTCAATTGAGTACAAATTTTTAGTTGTTTCATCGACATTTTCAAAAACTTTATGGAAACAAGATACCAATAGTATATTCTATGAAGAACTGGCAGTTCTACATTAAATATAACCAAGATTTCCATGGTTCCAACTTTTTAAAAATTTCGTTTAAATTTGGTCAATTGAGTACAAATTTTTAGTTGTTTCATCGACATTTTCAAAAACTTTATGGAAACAAGATACCAATAGTATATTCTATGAAGAACTGGCAGTTCTTCATTAAATATAACCAAGATTTCCCATGGTTCCAACTTTTTAAAAATTTCGTTTAAATTTGGTCAATTGAGTACAAATTTTTAGTTGTTTCATCGACATTTTCAAAAACTTTATGGAAACAAGATACCAATAGTATATTCTATGAAGAACTGGCAGTTCTTCATTAAATATAACCAAGATTTCCCATGGTTCCAACTTTTTAAAAATTTCGTTTAAATTTGGTCAATTGAGTACAAATTTTTAGGTGCTTCATCGACATTTTCAAAAACTTTATGGAAACAAGATACCAATAGTATATTCTATGAAGAACTGGCAGTTCTTCATTAAATATAACCAAGATTTCCCATGGTTCCAACTTTTTAATAATTTCGTTTAATTTGGTCAATTGAGTACAAATTTTTAGGTGTTTCATCGACATTTTCAAAAACTTTATGGAAACAAGATACCAATAGTATATTCTATGAAGAACTGGCAGTTCTTCATTAAATATAACCAAGATTTCCCATGGTTCCAACTTTTTAAAAATTTCGTTTAAATTTGGTCGATTGAGTTCAAGTTTTTAGGTGTTTCATCGACATTTTCAAAACCTTTATGGAAACAAGATACCAATAGTATATTCTATGAAGAACTGGCAGTTCTTCATTAAATATAACCAAGATTTCCCATGGTTCCAACTTTTTAATAATTTCGTTTAATTTGGTCAATTGAGTACAAATTTTTAGGTGTTTCATCGACATTTTCAAAAACTTTATGGAAACAAGATACCAATAGTATATTCTATGAAGAACTGGCAGTTCTTCATTAAATATAACCAAGATTTCCCATGGTTCCAACTTTTTAAAAATTTCGTTTAAATTTGGTCGATTGAGTTCAAGTTTTTAGGTGTTTCATCGACATTTTCAAAACCTTTATGGAAACAAGATACCAATAGTATATTCTATGAAGAACTGGCAGTTCTTCATTAAATATAAACAAGATTTCCCATGGTTCCAACTTTTTAAAAATTTCGTTTAAATTTGGTCAATTGAGTACAAATTTTTAGGTGTTTCATCGACATTTTCAAAAACTTTATGGAAACAAGATACCAATAGTATATTCTATGAAGAACTGGCAGTTCTACATTAAATATAACCAAGATTTCCCATGGTTCAAACTTTTTAAAAATTTCGTTTAAATTTGGTCAATTGAGTACAAAAATTTAGGTGTTTCATCGACATTTTCAAAAACTTTATGGAAACAAGATACCAATAGTATATTCTATGAAGAACTGGCAGTTCTACATTAAATATAACCAAGATTTCCCATGGTTCAAACTTTTTAAAAATTTCGTTTAAATTTGGTCAATTGAGTACAAAAATTTAGGTGTTTCATCGACATTTTCAAAAACTTTATGGAAACAAGATACCAATAGTATATTCTATGAAGAACTGGCAGTTCTACATTAAATATAACCAAGATTTCCCATGGTTCCAACTTTTTAAAAATTTCGTTTAAATTTGGTCAATTGAGTACAAATTTTTAGGTGTTTCATCGACATTTTCAAAAACTTTATGGAAACAAGATACCAATAGTATATTCTATGAAGAACTGGCAGTTCTACATTAAATATAACCAAGATTTCCCATGGTTCCAACTTTTTAAAAATTTCGTTTAAATTTGGTCAATTGAGTACAAATTTTTAGTTGTTTCATCGACATTTTCAAAAACTTTATGGAAACAAGATACCAATTGTATATTCTATGAAGAACTGGCAGTTCTTCATTAAATATAACCAAGATTTCCCATGGTTCCAACTTTTTAAAAATTTCGTTTAAATTTGGTCAATTGAGTACAAATTTTTAGGTGTTTCATCGACATTTTCAAAAACTTTATGGAAACAAGATACCAATTGTATATTCTATGAAGAACTGGCAGTTCTTCATTAAATATAACCAAGATTTCCCATGGTTCCAACTTTTTAAAAATTTCGTTTAAATTTGGTCAATTGAGTACAAATTTTTAGGTGTTTCATCGACATTTTCAAAAACTTTATGGAAACAAGATACCAATAGTATATTCTATGAAGAACTGGCAGTTCTACATTAAATATAACCAAGATTTCCCATGGTTCCAACTTTTTAAAAATTTCGTTTAAATTTGGTCAATTGAGTACAAATTTTTAGGTGTTTCATCGACATTTTCAAAAACTTTATGGAAACAAGATACCAATAGTATATTCTATGAAGAACTGGCAGTTCTACATTAAATATAACCAAGATTTCCCATGGTTCCAACTTTTTAAAAATTTCGTTTAAATTTGGTCAATTGAGTACAAATTTTTAGTTGTTTCATCGACATTTTCAAAAACTTTATGGAAACAAGATACCAATAGTATATTCTATGAAGAACTGGCAGTTCTTCATTAAATATAACCAAAATTTCCCATGGTTCCAACTTTTTAAAAATTTCGTTTAAATTTGGTCAATTGAGTACAAATTTTTAGTTGTTTCATCGACATTTTCAAAAACTTTATGGAAACAAGATACCAATAGTATATTCTATGAAGAACTGGCAGTTCTTCATTAAATATAACCAAGATTTCCCATGGTTCCAACTTTTTAAAAATTTCGTTTAAATTTGGTCAATTGAGTACAAATTTTTAGTTGTTTCATCGACATTTTCAAAAACTTTATGGAAACAAGATACCAATAGTATATTCTATGAAGAACTGGCAGTTCTTCATTAAATATAACCAAGATTTCCCATGGTTCCAACTTTTTAAAAATTTCGTTTAAATTTGGTCAATTGAGTACAAATTTTTAGTTGTTTCATCGACATTTTCAAAAACTTTATGGAAACAAGATACCAATAGTATATTCTATGAAGAACTGGCAGTTCTTCATTAAATATAACCAAGATTTCCCATGGTTCCAACTTTTTAAAAATTTCGTTTAAATTTGGTCAATTGAGTACAAATTTTTAGGTGTTTCATCGACATTTTCAAAAACTTTATGGAAACAAGATACCAATAGTATATTCTATGAAGAACTGGCAGTTCTACATTAAATATAACCAAGATTTCCCATGGTTCCAACTTTTTAAAAATTTCGTTTAAATTTGGTCAATTGAGTACAAATTTTTAGGTGTTTCATCGACATTTTCAAAAACTTTATGGAAACAAGATACCAATAGTATATTCTATGAAGAACTGGCAGTTCTACATTAAATATAACCAAGATTTCCCATGGTTCCAACTTTTTAAAAATTTCGTTTAAATTTGGTCAATTGAGTACAAATTTTTAGTTGTTTCATCGACATTTTCAAAAACTTTATGGAAACAAGATACCAATAGTATATTCTATGAAGAACTGGCAGTTCTTTATTAAATATAACCAAGATTTCCCATGGTTCCAACTTTTTAAAAATTTCGTTTAAATTTGGTCAATTGAGTACAAATTTTTAGTTGTTTCATCGACATTTTCAAAAACTTTATGGAAACAAGATACCAATAGTATATTCTATGAAGAACTGGCAGTTCTTCATTAAATATAACCAAGATTTCCCATGGTTCCAACTTTTTAAAAATTTCGTTTAAATTTGGTCAATTGAGTACAAATTTTTAGGTGTTTCATCGACATTTTCAAAAGATACCATTAGTATATTCTATGAAGAACTGGCAGTTCTTCATTAAATATAACCAAGATTTCCCATGGTTCCAACTTTTTAAAAATTTCGTTTAATTTGGTCAATTGAGTACAAATTTTTAGGTGTTTCATCGACATTTTCAAAAGATACCATTAGTATATTCTATGAAGAACTGGCAGTTCTTCATTAAATATAACCAAGATTTCCCATGGTTCCAACTTTTTAAAAATTTCGTTTAATTTGGTCAATTGAGTACAAATTTTTAGGTGTTTCATCGACATTTTCAAAAACTTTATGGAAACAAGATACCAATAGTATATTCTATGAAGAACTGGCAGTTCTTCATTAAATATAACCAAGATTTCCCATGGTTCCAACTTTTTAAAAATTTCGTTTAAATTTGGTCAATTGAGTACAAATTTTTAGGTGTTTCATCGACAATTTCAAAAACTTTATGGAAACAAGATACCAATAGTATATTCTATGAAGAACTGGCAGTTCTTCATTAAATATAACCAAGATTTCCCATGGTTCCAACTTTTTAAAAATTTCGTTTAAATTTGGTCAATTGAGTACAAATTTTTAGGTGTTTCATCGACATTTTCAAAAACTTTATGGAAACAAGATACCAATAGTATATTCTATGAAGAACTGGCAGTTCTTCATTAAATATAACCAAGATTTCCCATGGTTCCAACTTTTTAAAAATTTCGTTTAAATTTGGTCAATTGAGTACAAATTTTTAGGTGTTTCATCGACATTTTCAAAAACTTTATGGAAACAAGATACCAATAGTATATTCTATGAAGAACTGGCAGTTCTTCATTAAATATAACCAAGATTTCCCATGGTTCCAACTTTTTAAAAATTTCGTTTAATTTGGTCAATTGAGTACAAATTTTTAGGTGTTTCATCGACATTTTCAAAAACTTTATGGAAACAAGATACCAATAGTATATTCTATGAAGAACTGGCAGTTCTTCATTAAATATAACCAAGATTTCCCATGGTTCCAACTTTTTAAAAATTTCGTTTAAATTTGGTCAATTGAGTTCAAATTTTTAGGTGTTTCATCGACATTTTCAAAAACTTTATGGAAACAAGATACCAATAGTATATTCTATGAAGAACTGGCAGTTCTTCATTAAATATAACCAAGATTTCCCATGGTTCCAACTTTTTAAAAATTTCGTTTAATTTGGTCAATTGAGTACAAATTTTTAGGTGTTTCATCGACATTTTCAAAAACTTTATGGAAACAAGATACCAATAGTATATTCTATGAAGAACTGGCAGTTCTTCATTAAATATAACCAAGATTTCCCATGGTTCCAACTTTTTAAAAATTTCGTTTAATTTGGTCAATTGAGTACAAATTTTTAGGTGTTTCATCGACATTTTCAAAAACTTTATGGAAACAAGATACCAATAGTATATTCTATGAAGAACTGGCAGTTCTTGATTAAATATAACCAAGATTTCCCATGGTTCCAACTTTTTAAAAATTTCGTTTAATTTGGTCAATTGAGTACAAATTTTTAGGTGTTTCATCGACATTTTCAAAAACTTTATGGAAACAAGATACCAATAGTATATTCTATGAAGAACTGGCAGTTCTTCATTAAATATAACCAAGATTTCCCATGGTTCCAACTTTTTAAAAATTTCGTTTAAATTTGGTCAATTGAGTACAAATTTTTAGGTGTTTCATCGACATTTTCAAAAACTTTATGGAAACAAGATACCAATAGTATATTCTATGAAGAACTGGCAGTTCTTCATTAAATATAACCAAGATTTCCCATGGTTCCAACTTTTTAAAAATTTCGTTTAAATTTGGTCAATTGAGTACAAATTTTTAGGTGTTTCATCGACATTTTCAAAAACTTTATGGAAACAAGATACCAATAGTATATTCTATGAAGAACTGGCAGTTCTTCATCAAATATAACCAAGATTTCCCATGGTTCCAACTTTTTAAAAATTTCGTTTAATTTGGTCAATTGATGTTGTGGATTGTACCAAAAATTTAATAAAGTTCTGCCCGTCAAGGAAATACAGGTGCCTGTCAAGGACATGGAGGAAAAGCCGGAAGAAATTGAACTTGAGAGAAGAAACACGAGAAAGAAGAAAAGATGTTATTGAGATCTTATCGGCCAATCTTTTACATTAATAATTTTAATATATAAGGCTTTATGATTTTCCCAGCTTTTAACTTTTACACTTCCATATACATATTTTTTAAATAAAATAAAATTTTTCTTCTTTTAAAATAAATAAAAATTATTTTATAATAAGAATTAATAATAGAGTAAGGTAGAGGTTTAAATCGCCCAGTCCACGGCCCTTTTAAATCTTTAAATTATAAAGACTAATTTGGTGATATTTAGGCGAATTGTTCATCTTTCAATACGTGGCGAGCAACGGACCTGTAAAATTGTTCAAATCGCCTTGTTAAAATTGTTCAACGAAGCTAATAAAAAAGGACGTGAAAGGTGTTTAAATTTAAATAAAAATCTGAAAAATTAAAATTAAATTTAAAATATAAATAAAAATAAATATGGATAGGCCTATACTAAGTTTTGAAAGGATAATTTTAGAATTGGTAGATAGGTTAAGGGAATTAGAAAATAAAGATCTACCGAAAAAATTAGGGGATAAAGCTACGCCAAATCAGCTGCGTAGACAATACTTTTTTGTTAAAAATACTTTAGAGCAATTTGGGGATTTAATTTACGAAATAGATGATAATAAGAAAAAGGCGACCGAATATATAGGAAGATTGTCAGCAGCGAGTAAAGAAATTAAAGAGGCTTCATTTTCGACATTTCTAGAAGAGTTAGACTTAACGAGTATTTTGAAAGAGGTGAGAAAAATTAGAGCGAATTGGGAGACTTTGAAATATAGTATAGAGGAAAGATTAGATATAGACCCAGAAGAAGCTTCAATTGGTTCCTCAAATCACGGGGGAACCTCTATTAAAGCGAAATTACCACAAATCCAAATACAGAAATTTGACGGAGAAATAGAGAGTTGGTTTTCCTTTTGAAAGAATTTTAAAGTGTTAGTACACGATGAGAGGAATTTGTCGGAAATAGAGAAATTTAATTTTTTACAGGCAGGTTTAGAAGGAGCAGCTAAGGAATTAATAGAGGGTATACCAATAACAAAAGATGGATACTACGATTCGATTGATTTAATATTAGAGAAGTTTGGAGATAGTAAAAAGCTAATAAGGTCATTAAACCAGGAAATAATGAATTTGCCAATATCTGAATGCTTTGAAGAAGATGAGAGATTATATTTAAGAATAGAAAAAATATGTCGATTATTAAATTCTTTAAAACAAAATACAGATGACACCCCTTATTATATGGCGTTAGAGAGTAAATTAAGTGCAGAAGTTTTAGATAAATATTTTGCAATAAAATCAATAGAAGAAGAAGAGGATTGGTCAACGGAAAAATTTAGAGCCGCGTTTAAAAAAGCACTTACACACGTTAGAACGATTAAGGAAGTACAATATTCGGTTAGAAAACAAAAAGTAGGAGACAAAATAATAAGTTTAACGACAACCACAAATAAAAATTCTAACAATAACTGGTATGGCAATAATCAAAATAGAAATTTTACACAATTTAGACCATCTAATAATAGAGATTTTAGTCCAAATAGAGAAAAATTCCGTGATAAAAATTATAACCAAAATAGAGAAAATTATAATAGAGATAGATCCAGATCTTTTAGTCCCTCTAGTGAAGAAGATAAGAGAAATAATCAATATAGAAAAAGAAGAGACTCTCCCTTTCCAGACCGAGGAAAGAGCAGCTCGGATAGCCGAAGCCGATCGAGAGAAAGGGAAATTATTTGCGCTCTTTGCTCTAAAAATCATACGGAAGTAGACTGCACAAAATATAAAAGTGCAGAAGAGAGGAGGAACGCTTGTCTTAAAAAAGAGTTGTGTTTTTACTGCCTATACAAAGGACATATGGCCTCACAATGCAGAAGAAGAAGAACGTGCGTATTTTGTAGAAAAGCTCATCACTCAGCACTCTGCCGCAAAAAATATGGAAATATAAGAGAAAAAATAAATTTAAGTTTGGAAAAAATAAATAAAGTAGAGGAATTAAAAGACACAGATTTATCGAATTTAGGCAAAGAAATTATAACTAATTGTAGAACAAATATAAATAAAGACTGTAAAATTGAAAATAATTTAGTTAATTCGTGTTTATTAAATCCGGAAAGCAAAATGTCACTGCTTAAAGTAATACCAGTAAAATTATATAACCCTTTAAATAAAGAAAAAACAATAAAAGAGTTTGCATTATTAGATGATGGCAGCCAAAAATCATATATAGAAGAAGAGCTAGCAAAAGAACTAAAACTGTGTAATAATAAGATAAAGAAATTTCAAATAGAGGGAATAGGAAAAACTAAAATGGGGACTTTTGAAAAACCAATAGTAGAATTTGGAATAAGAAAAGGGAACTTTGATAAATTGATAAAAGCGCGTGCGTTACCGACTGTTTTAAATAATCTGCCTTATGTGTCAATAGAGTCAATTCCAAAAAAACAGTTAAATAGAAATAAACTTTTAGCAGAATTACAGATGATAAAGCTTTTTGGAAACAAGATATCAATAGTATATTCTATGAAGAACTGGCAGTTCTTCATCAAATATAACCAAGATTTCCCATGGTTCCAACTTTTTAAAAATTTCGTTTAATTTGGTCAATTGATGTTGTGGATTGTACCAAAAATTTAATAAAGTTCTGCCCGTCAAGGAAATACAGGTGCCTGTCAAGGACATGGAGGAAAAGCCGGAAGAAATTGAACTTGAGAGAAGAAACACGAGAAAGAAGAAAAGATGTTATTGAGATCTTATCGGCCAATCTTTTACATTAATAATTTTAATATATAAGGCTTTATGATTTTCCCAGCTTTTAACTTTTACACTTCCATATACATATTTTTTAAATAAAATAAAATTTTTCTTCTTTTAAAATAAATAAAAATTATTTTATAATAAGAATTAATAATAGAGTAAGGTAGAGGTTTAAATCGCCCAGTCCACGGCCCTTTTAAATCTTTAAATTATAAAGACTAATTTGGTGATATTTAGGCGAATTGTTCATCTTTCAATACGTGGCGAGCAACGGACCTGTAAAATTGTTCAAATCGCCTTGTTAAAATTGTTCAACGAAGCTAATAAAAAAGGACGTGAAAGGTGTTTAAATTTAAATAAAAATCTGAAAAATTAAAATTAAATTTAAAATATAAATAAAAATAAATATGGATAGGCCTATACTAAGTTTTGAAAGGATAATTTTAGAATTGGTAGATAGGTTAAGGGAATTAGAAAATAAAGATCTACCGAAAAAATTAGGGGATAAAGCTACGCCAAATCAGCTGCGTAGACAATACTTTTTTGTTAAAAATACTTTAGAGCAATTTGGGGATTTAATTTACGAAATAGATGATAATAAGAAAAAGGCGACCGAATATATAGGAAGATTGTCAGCAGCGAGTAAAGAAATTAAAGAGGCTTCATTTTCGACATTTCTAGAAGAGTTAGACTTAACGAGTATTTTGAAAGAGGTGAGAAAAATTAGAGCGAATTGGGAGACTTTGAAATATAGTATAGAGGAAAGATTAGATATAGACCCAGAAGAAGCTTCAATTGGTTCCTCAAATCACGGGGGAACCTCTATTAAAGCGAAATTACCACAAATCCAAATACAGAAATTTGACTGAGAAATAGAGAGTTGGTTTTCCTTTTGAAAGAATTTTAAAGTGTTAGTACACGATGAGAGGAATTTGTCGGAAATAGAGAAATTTAATTTTTTACAGGCAGGTTTAGAAGGAGCAGCTAAGGAATTAATAGAGGGTATACCAATAACAAAAGATGGATACTACGATTCGATTGATTTAATATTAGAGAAGTTTGGAGATAGTAAAAAGCTAATAAGGTCATTAAACCAGGAAATAATGAATTTGCCAATATCTGAATGCTTTGAAGAAGATGAGAGATTATATTTAAGAATAGAAAAAATATGTCGATTATTAAATTCTTTAAAACAAAATACAGATGACACCCCTTATTATATGGCGTTAGAGAGTAAATTAAGTGCAGAAGTTTTAGATAAATATTTTGCAATAAAATCAATAGAAGAAGAAGAGGATTGGTCAACGGAAAAATTTAGAGCCGCGTTTAAAAAAGCACTTACACACGTTAGAACGATTAAGGAAGTACAATATTCGGTTAGAAAACAAAAAGTAGGAGACAAAATAATAAGTTTAACGACAACCACAAATAAAAATTCTAACAATAACTGGTATGGCAATAATCAAAATAGAAATTTTACACAATTTAGACCATCTAATAATAGAGATTTTAGTCCAAATAGAGAAAAATTCCGTGATAAAAATTATAACCAAAATAGAGAAAATTATAATAGAGATAGATCCAGATCTTTTAGTCCCTCTAGTGAAGAAGATAAGAGAAATAATCAATATAGAAAAAGAAGAGACTCTCCCTTTCCAGACCGAGGAAAGAGCAGCTCGGATAGCCGAAGCCGATCGAGAGAAAGGGAAATTATTTGCGCTCTTTGCTCTAAAAATCATACGGAAGTAGACTGCACAAAATATAAAAGTGCAGAAGAGAGGAGGAACGCTTGTCTTAAAAAAGAGTTGTGTTTTTACTGCCTATACAAAGGACATATGGCCTCACAATGCAGAAGAAGAAGAACGTGCGTATTTTGTAGAAAAGCTCATCACTCAGCACTCTGCCGCAAAAAATATGGAAATATAAGAGAAAAAATAAATTTAAGTTTGGAAAAAATAAATAAAGTAGAGGAATTAAAAGACACAGATTTATCGAATTTAGGCAAAGAAATTATAACTAATTGTAGAACAAATATAAATAAAGACTGTAAAATTGAAAATAATTTAGTTAATTCGTGTTTATTAAATCCGGAAAGCAAAATGTCACTGCTTAAAGTAATACCAGTAAAATTATATAACCCTTTAAATAAAGAAAAAACAATAAGAGTTTGCATTATTAGATGATGGCAGCCAAAAATCATATATAGAAGAAGAGCTAGCAAAAGAACTAAAACTGTGTAATAATAAGATAAAGAAATTTCAAATAGAGGGAATAGGAAAAACTAAAATGGGGACTTTTGAAAAACCAATAGTAGAATTTGGAATAAGAAAAGGGAACTTTGATAAATTGATAAAAGCGCGTGCGTTACCGACTGTTTTAAATAATCTGCCTTATGTGTCAATAGAGTCAATTCCAAAAAAAACAGTTAAATAGAAATAAACTTTTAGCAGAATTACAGATGATAAAGCCTAGATTGTCGATAGGAAATGATCATTATAATAAGTTTATAATTTCAACTAATAAACAATTACCATCTGGATTTTGGTTATCTAGTTCAAATATAGAAAATATTCTTAACGGAGAAGGTAAAATGCTAAATAAGGAAACGAAAGGAGAAATTTGTGGATATAGCTATATAAATGAAAAATTTTTTAAAATAGACAAGTGGAGTGGAGATATAGCTGATATAAAGTCAAAAGACATAATCGAAGAAAGAATATCAAATAAAAAGACATTCGGAGTCCCGAATTTATCGGTTCATATTTATGTTAAACACAGACTGAAAAATATATCAGAAAATCAACTTGATATTTTACAATTGATGCACAGTAGTTTAGTATATAGGAACATAGGCAATAGACCGATAAAGCAACAAGGAGCAGGGATTAATCCACCTACTAACAACTGGTCAATAAGTGAAATTTTTATAAAAATGGAGTATTGGGAATACTTAGAAAGATTAATGGTTATAATAAATATAGTGTATTGGATTCTAAAAGTATGGGAATGGAAAAATAAACAGATAGCGAGACAGATCACCCGAAAAGATCAAAATCTAAAAATGGGGAGTGTTGTGGATTGTACCAAAAATTTAATAAAGTTCTGCCCGTCAAGGAAATACAGGTGCCTGTCAAGGACATGGAGGAAAAGCCGGAAGAAATTGAACTTGAGAGAAGAAACACGAGAAAGAAGAAAAGATGTTATTGAGATCTTATCGGCCAATCTTTTACATTAATAATTTTAATATATAAGGCTTTATGATTTTCCCAGCTTTTAACTTTTACACTTCCATATACATATTTTTTAAATAAAATAAAATTTTTCTTCTTTTAAAATAAATAAAAATTATTTTATAATAAGAATTAATAATAGAGTAAGGTAGAGGTTTAAATCGCCCAGTCCACGGCCCTTTTAAATCTTTAAATTATAAAGACTAATTTGGTGATATTTAGGCGAATTGTTCATCTTTCAATAATTGAGTACAAATTTTTAGGTGTTTCATCGACATTTTCAAAAACTTTATGGAAACAAGATACCAATAGTATATTCTATGAAGAACTGGCAGTTCTTCATTAAATATAACCAAGATTTCCCATGGTTCCAACTTTTTAAAAATTTCGTTTAAATTTGGATAATTGAGTACAAATTTTTAGGTGTTTCATCGACATTTTCAAAAACTTTATGGAAACAAGATACCAATAGTATATTCTATGAAGAACTGGCAGTTCTTCATCAAATATAACCAAGATTTCCCATGGTTCCAACTTTTTAAAAATTTCGTTTAAATTTGGTCAATTGAGTACAAGTTGTTAGGTGGTTCATCGACATTTTCAAAAACTTTATGGAAACAAGATATTAATAGTATATTCTATGAAGAACTGGCAGTTCTTCATCAAATATAACCAAGATTTCCCATGGTTCCAACTTTTTAAAAATTTCGTTTAAATTTGGTCAATTGAGTACAAGTTGTTAGGTGGTTCATCGACATTTTCAAAAACTTTATGGAAACAAGATATTAATAGTATATTCTATGAAGAACTGGCAGTTCTTCATCAAATATAACCAAGATTTCCCATGGTTCCAACTTTTTAAAAATTTCGTTTAAATTTGGTCAATTGAGTACAAGTTGTTAGGTGGTTCATCGACATTTTCAAAAACTTTATGGAAACAAGATATTAATAGTATATTCTATGAAGAACTGGCAGTTCTTCATCAAATATAACCAAGATTTCCCATGGTTCCAACTTTTTAAAAATTTCGTTTAAATTTGGTCAATTGAGTACAAGTTGTTAGGTGGTTCATCGACATTTTCAAAAACTTTATGGAAACAAGATATTAATAGTATATTCTATGAAGAACTGGCAGTTCTTCATCAAATATAACCAAGATTTCCCATGGTTCCAACTTTTTAAAAATTTCGTTTAAATTTGGTCAATTGAGTACAAGTTGTTAGGTGGTTCATCGACATTTTCAAAAACTTTATGGAAACAAGATATTAATAGTATATTCTATGAAGAACTGGCAGTTCTTCATCAAATATAACCAAGATTTCCCATGATTCCAACTTTTTAAAAATTTCGTTTAAATTTGGTCAATTGAGTACAAGTTGTTAGGTGGTTCATCGACATTTTCAAAAACTTTATGGAAACAAGATATTAATAGTATATTCTATGAAGAACTGGCAGTTCTTCATCAAATATAACCAAGATTTCCCATGGTTCCAACTTTTTAAAAATTTCGTTTAAATTTGGTCAATTGAGTACAAGTTGTTAGGTGGTTCATCGACATTTTCAAAAACTTTATGGAAACAAGATATTAATAGTATATTCTATGAAGAACTGGCAGTTCTTCATCAAATATAACCAAGATTTCCCATGGTTCCAACTTTTTAAAAATTTCGTTTAAATTTGGTCAATTGAGTACAAGTTGTTAGGTGGTTCATCGACATTTTCAAAAACTTTATGGAAACAAGATATTAATAGTATATTCTATGAAGAACTGGCAGTTCTTCATCAAATATAACCAAGATTTCCCATGGTTCCAACTTTTTAAAAATTTCGTTTAAATTTGGTCAATTGAGTACAAGTTGTTAGGTGGTTCATCGACATTTTCAAAAACTTTATGGAAACAAGATATTAATAGTATATTCTATGAAGAACTGGCAGTTCTTCATCAAATATAACCAAGATTTCCCATGGTTCCAACTTTTTAAAAATTTCGTTTAAATTTGGTCAATTGAGTACAAGTTGTTAGGTGGTTCATCGACATTTTCAAAAACTTTATGGAAACAAGATATTAATAGTATATTCTATGAAGAACTGGCAGTTCTTCATCAAATATAACCAAGATTTCCCATGGTTCCAACTTTTTAAAAATTTCGTTTAAATTTGGTCAATTGAGTACAAGTTGTTAGGTGGTTCATCGACATTTTCAAAAACTTTATGGAAACAAGATATTAATAGTATATTCTATGAAGAACTGGCAGTTCTTCATCAAATATAACCAAGATTTCCCATGGTTCCAACTTTTTAAAAATTTCGTTTAAATTTGGTCAATTGAGTACAAGTTGTTAGGTGGTTCATCGACATTTTCAAAAACTTTATGGAAACAAGATATTAATAGTATATTCTATGAAGAACTGGCAGTTCTTCATCAAATATAACCAAGATTTCCCATGGTTCCAACTTTTTAAAAATTTCGTTTAAATTTGGTCAATTGAGTACAAGTTGTTAGGTGGTTCATCGACATTTTCAAAAACTTTATGGAAACAAGATATTAATAGTATATTCTATGAAGAACTGGCAGTTCTTCATCAAATATAACCAAGATTTCCCATGGTTCCAACTTTTTAAAAATTTCGTTTGAATTTGGTCAATTGAGTACAAGTTGTTAGGTGGTTCATCGACATTTTCAAAAACTTTATGGAAACAAGATATTAATAGTATATTCTATGAAGAACTGGCAGTTCTTCATCAAATATAACCAAGATTTCCCATGGTTCCAACTTTTTAAAAATTTCGTTTGAATTTGGTCAATTGAGTACAAGTTGTTAGGTGGTTCATCGACATTTTCAAAAACTTTATGGAAACAAGATATTAATAGTATATTCTATGAAGAACTGGCAGTTCTTCATCAAATATAACCAAGATTTCCCATGGTTCCAACTTTTTAAAAATTTCGTTTAAATTTGGTCAATTGAGTACAAGTTGTTAGGTGGTTCATCGACATTTTCAAAAACTTTATGGAAACAAGATATTAATAGTATATTCTATGAAGAACTGGCAGTTCTTCATCAAATATAACCAAGATTTCCCATGGTTCCAACTTTTTAAAAATTTCGTTTGAATTTGGTCAATTGAGTACAAGTTGTTAGGTGGTTCATCGACATTTTCAAAAACTTTATGGAAACAAGATATTAATAGTATATTCTATGAAGAACTGGCAGTTCTTCATCAAATATAACCAAGATTTCCCATGGTTCCAACTTTTTAAAAATTTCGTTTGAATTTGGTCAATTGAGTACAAGTTGTTAGGTGGTTCATCGACATTTTCAAAAACTTTATGGAAACAAGATATTAATAGTATATTCTATGAAGAACTGGCAGTTCTTCATCAAATATAACCAAGATTTCCCATGGTTCCAACTTTTTAAAAATTTCGTTTGAATTTGGTCAATTGAGTACAAGTTGTTAGGTGGTTCATCGACATTTTCAAAAACTTTATGGAAACAAGATATTAATAGTATATTCTATGAAGAACTGGCAGTTCTTCATCAAATATAACCAAGATTTCCCATGGTTCCAACTTTTTAAAAATTTCGTTTGAATTTGGTCAATTGAGTACAAGTTGTTAGGTGGTTCATCGACATTTTCAAAAACTTTATGGAAACAAGATATTAATAGTATATTCTATGAAGAACTGGCAGTTCTTCATCAAATATAACCAAGATTTCCCATGGTTCCAACTTTTTAAAAATTTCGTTTAAATTTGGTCAATTGAGTACAAGTTGTTAGGTGGTTCATCGACATTTTCAAAAACTTTATGGAAACAAGATATTAATAGTATATTCTATGAAGAACTGGCAGTTCTTCATCAAATATAACCAAGATTTCCCATGGTTCCAACTTTTTAAAAATTTCGTTTAAATTTGGTCAATTGAGTACAAGTTGTTAGGTGGTTCTTCGACATTTTCAAAAACTTTATGGAAACAAGATATTAATAGTATATTCTATGAAGAACTGGCAGTTCTTCATCAAATATACCAAGATTTCCCATGGTTCCAACTTTTTAAAAATTTCGTTTGAATTTGGTCAATTGAGTACAAGTTGTTAGGTGGTTCATCGACATTTTCAAAAACTTTATGGAAACAAGATATTAATAGTATATTCTATGAAGAACTGGCAGTTCTTCATCAAATATAACCAAGATTTCCCATGGTTCCAACTTTTTAAAAATTTCGTTTGAATTTGGTCAATTGAGTACAAGTTGTTAGGTGGTTCATCGACATTTTCAAAAACTTTATGGAAACAAGATATTAATAGTATATTCTATGAAGAACTGGCAGTTCTTCATCAAATATAACCAAGATTTCCCATGGTTCCAACTTTTTAAAAATTTCGTTTGAATTTGGTCAATTGAGTACAAGTTGTTAGGTGGTTCATCGACATTTTCAAAAACTTTATGGAAACAAGATATTAATAGTATATTCTATGAAGAACTGGCAGTTCTTCATCAAATATAACCAAGATTTCCCATGGTTCCAACTTTTTAAAAATTTCGTTTAAATTTGGTCAATTGAGTACAAGTTGTTAGGTGGTTCATCGACATTTTCAAAAACTTTATGGAAACAAGATATTAATAGTATATTCTATGAAGAACTGGCAGTTCTTCATCAAATATAACCAAGATTTCCCATGGTTCCAACTTTTTAAAAATTTCGTTTGAATTTAGTCAATTGTGTACAAGTTGTTAGGTGGTTCATCGACATTTTCAAAAACTTTATGGAAACAAGATATTAATAGTATATTCTATGAAGAACTGGCAGTTCTTCATCAAATATAACCAAGATTTCCCATGGTTCCAACTTTTTAAAAATTTCGTTTAAATTTGGTCAATTGAGTACAAGTTGTTAGGTGGTTCATCGACATTTTCAAAAACTTTATGGAAACAAGATATTAATAGTATATTCTATGAAGAACTGGCAGTTCTTCATCAAATATAACCAAGATTTCCCATGGTTCCAACTTTTTAAAAATTTCGTTTGAATTTGGTCAATTGAGTACAAGTTGTTAGGTGGTTCATCGACATTTTCAAAAACTTTATGGAAACAAGATATTAATAGTATATTCTATGAAGAACTGGCAGTTCTTCATCAAATATAACCAAGATTTCCCATGGTTCCAACTTTTTAAAAATTTCGTTTGAATTTGGTCAATTGAGTACAAGTTGTTAGGTGGTTCATCGACATTTTCAAAAACTTTATGGAAACAAGATATTAATAGTATATTCTATGAAGAACTGGCAGTTCTTCATCAAATATAACCAAGATTTCCCATGGTTCCAACTTTTTAAAAATTTCGTTTGAATTTGGTCAATTGAGTACAAGTTGTTAGGCGGTTCATCGACATTTTCAAAAACTTTATGGAAACAAGATATTAATAGTATATTCTATGAAGAACTGGCAGTTCTTCATCAAATATAACCAAGATTTCCCATGTTTCCAACTTTTTAAAAATTTCGTTTAAATTTGGTCAATTGAGTACAAGTTGTTAGGTGGTTCATCGACATTTTCAAAAACTTTATGGAAACAAGATATTAATAGTATATTCTATGAAGAACTGGCAGTTCTTCATCAAATATAACCAAGATTTCCCATGGTTCCAACTTTTTAAAAATTTCGTTTGAATTTGGTCAATTGAGTACAAGTTGTTAGGTGGTTCATCGACATTTTCAAAAACTTTATGGAAACAAGATATTAATAGTATATTCTATGAAGAACTGGCAGTTCTTCATCAAATATAACCAAGATTTCCCATGGTTCCAACTTTTTAAAAATTTCGTTTGAATTTGGTCAATTGAGTACAAGTTGTTAGGTGGTTCATCGACATTTTCAAAAACTTTATGGAAACAAGATATTAATAGTATATTCTATGAAGAACTGGCAGTTCTTCATCAAATATAACCAAGATTTCCCATGGTTCCAACTTTTTAAAAATTTCGTTTGAATTTGGTCAATTGAGTACAAGTTGTTAGGCGGTTCATCGACATTTTCAAAAACTTTATGGAAACAAGATATTAATAGTATATTCTATGAAGAACTGGCAGTTCTTCATCAAATATAACCAAGATTTCCCATGGTTCCAACTTTTTAAAAATTTCGTTTGAATTTGGTCAATTGAGTACAAGTTGTTAGGCGGTTCATCGACATTTTCAAAAACTTTATGGAAACAAGATATTAATAGTATATTCTATGAAGAACTGGCAGTTCTTCATCAAATATAACCAAGATTTCCCATGGTTCCAACTTTTTAAAAATTTCGTTTGAATTTGGTCAATTGAGTACAAGTTGTTAGGTGTTTCATCGACATTTTCAAAAACTTTATGGAAACAAGATATTAATAGTATATTCTATGAAGAACTGGCAGTTCTTCATCAAATATAACCAAGATTTCCCATGGTTCCAACTTTTTAAAAATTTCGTTTGAATTTGGTCAATTGAGTACAAGTTGTTAGGCGGTTCATCGACATTTTCAAAAACTTTATGGAAACAAGATATTAATAGTATATTCTATGAAGAACTGGCAGTTCTTCATCAAATATAACCAAGATTTCCCATGGTTCCAACTTTTTAAAAATTTCGTTTGAATTTGGTCAATTGAGTACAAGTTGTTAGGTGTTTCATCGACATTTTCAAAAACTTTATGGAAACAAGATATTAATAGTATATTCTATGAAGAACTGGCAGTTCTTCATCAAATATAACCAAGATTTCCCATGGTTCCAACTTTTTAAAAATTTCGTTTGAATTTGGTCAATTGAGTACAAGTTGTTAGGTGGTTCATCGACATTTTCAAAAACTTTATGGAAACAAGATATTAATAGTATATTCTATGAAGAACTGGCAGTTCTTCATCAAATATAACCAAGATTTCCCATGGTTCCAACTTTTTAAAAATTTCGTTTAAATTTGGTCAATTGAGTACAAGTTGTTAGGTGGTTCATCGACATTTTCAAAAACTTTATGGAAACAAGATATTAATAGTATATTCTATGAAGAACTGGCAGTTCTTCATCAAATATAACCAAGATTTCCCATGGTTCCAACTTTTTAAAAATTTCGTTTGAATTTGGTCAATTGAGTACAAGTTGTTAGGTGGTTCATCGACATTTTCAAAAACTTTATGGAAACAAGATATTAATAGTATATTCTATGAAGAACTGGCAGTTCTTCATCAAATATAACCAAGATTTCCCATGGTTCCAACTTTTTAAAAATTTCGTTTGAATTTGGTCAATTGAGTACAAGTTGTTAGGTGGTTCATCGACATTTTCAAAAACTTTATGGAAACAAGATATTAATAGTATATTCTATGAAGAACTGGCAGTTCTTCATCAAATATAACCAAGATTTCCCATGGTTCCAACTTTTTAAAAATTTCGTTTGAATTTGGTCAATTGAGTACAAGTTGTTAGGTGGTTCATCGACATTTTCAAAAACTTTATGGAAACAAGATATTAATAGTATATTCTATGAAGAACTGGCAGTTCTTCATCAAATATAACCAAGATTTCCCATGGTTCCAACTTTTTAAAAATTTCGTTTGAATTTGGTCAATTGAGTACAAGTTGTTAGGTGGTTCATCGACATTTTCAAAAACTTTATGGAAACAAGATATTAATAGTATATTCTATGAAGAACTGGCAGTTCTTCATCAAATATAACCAAGATTTCCCATGGTTCCAACTTTTTAAAAATTTCGTTTGAATTTGGTCAATTGAGTACAAGTTGTTAGGCGGTTCATCGACATTTTCAAAAACTTTATGGAAACAAGATATTAATAGTATATTCTATGAAGAACTGGCAGTTCTTCATCAAATATAACCAAGATTTCCCATGGTTCCAACTTTTTAAAAATTTCGTTTGAATTTGGTCAATTGAGTACAAGTTGTTAGGTGGTTCATCGACATTTTCAAAAACTTTATGGAAACAAGATATTAATAGTATATTCTATGAAGAACTGGCAGTTCTTCATCAAATATAACCAAGATTTCCCATGGTTCCAACTTTTTAAAAATTTCGTTTGAATTTGGTCAATTGAGTACAAGTTGTTAGGTGGTTCATCGACATTTTCAAAAACTTTATGGAAACAAGATATTAATAGTATATTCTATGAAGAACTGGCAGTTCTTCATCAAATATAACCAAGATTTCCCATGGTTCCAACTTTTTAAAAATTTCGTTTGAATTTGGTCAATTGAGTACAAGTTGTTAGGTGGTTCATCGACATTTTCAAAAACTTTATGGAAACAAGATATTAATAGTATATTCTATGAAGAACTGGCAGTTCTTCATCAAATATAACCAAGATTTCCCATGGTTCCAACTTTTTAAAAATTTCGTTTGAATTTGGTCAATTGAGTACAAGTTGTTAGGCGGTTCATCGACATTTTCAAAAACTTTATGGAAACAAGATATTAATAGTATATTCTATGAAGAACTGGCAGTTCTTCATCAAATATAACCAAGATTTCCCATGGTTCCAACTTTTTAAAAATTTCGTTTGAATTTGGTCAATTGAGTACAAGTTGTTAGGTGTTTCATCGACATTTTCAAAAACTTTATGGAAACAAGATATTAATAGTATATTCTATGAAGAACTGGCAGTTCTTCATCAAATATAACCAAGATTTCCCATGGTTCCAACTTTTTAAAAATTTCGTTTGAATTTGGTCAATTGAGTACAAGTTGTTAGGCGGTTCATCGACATTTTCAAAAACTTTATGGAAACAAGATATTAATAGTATATTCTATGAAGAACTGGCAGTTCTTCATCAAATATAACCAAGATTTCCCATGGTTCCAACTTTTTAAAAATTTCGTTTGAATTTGGTCAATTGAGTACAAGTTGTTAGGTGTTTCATCGACATTTTCAAAAACTTTATGGAAACAAGATATTAATAGTATATTCTATGAAGAACTGGCAGTTCTTCATCAAATATAACCAAGATTTCCCATGGTTCCAACTTTTTAAAAATTTCGTTTGAATTTGGTCAATTGAGTACAAGTTGTTAGGTGTTTCATCGACATTTTCAAAAACTTTATGGAAACAAGATATTAATAGTATATTCTATGAAGAACTGGCAGTTCTTCATCAAATATAACCAAGATTTCCCATGGTTCCAACTTTTTAAAAATTTCGTTTGAATTTGGTCAATTGAGTACAAGTTGTTAGGTGTTTCATCGACATTTTCAAAAACTTTATGGAAACAAGATATTAATAGTATATTCTATGAAGAACTGGCAGTTCTTCATCAAATATAACCAAGATTTCCCATGGTTCCAACTTTTTAAAAATTTCGTTTGAATTTGGTCAATTGAGTACAAGTTGTTAGGTGTTTCATCGACATTTTCAAAAACTTTATGGAAACAAGATATTAATAGTATATTCTATGAAGAACTGGCAGTTCTTCATCAAATATAACCAAGATTTCCCATGGTTCCAACTTTTTAAAAATTTCGTTTGAATTTGGTCAATTGAGTACAAGTTGTTAGGTGTTTCATCGACATTTTCAAAAACTTTATGGAAACAAGATATTAATAGTATATTCTATGAAGAACTGGCAGTTCTTCATCAAATATAACCAAGATTTCCCATGGTTCCAACTTTTTAAAAATTTCGTTTGAATTTGGTCAATTGAGTACAAGTTGTTAGGTGTTTCATCGACATTTTCAAAAACTTTATGGAAACAAGATATTAATAGTATATTCTATGAAGAACTGGCAGTTCTTCATCAAATATAACCAAGATTTCCCATGGTTCCAACTTTTTAAAAATTTCGTTTGAATTTGGTCAATTGAGTACAAGTTGTTAGGTGTTTCATCGACATTTTCAAAAACTTTATGGAAACAAGATATTAATAGTATATTCTATGAAGAACTGGCAGTTCTTCATCAAATATAACCAAGATTTCCCATGGTTCCAACTTTTTAAAAATTTCGTTTGAATTTGGTCAATTGAGTACAAGTTGTTAGGTGTTTCATCGACATTTTCAAAAACTTTATGGAAACAAGATATTAATAGTATATTCTATGAAGAACTGGCAGTTCTTCATCAAATATAACCAAGATTTCCCATGGTTCCAACTTTTTAAAAATTTCGTTTGAATTTGGTCAATTGAGTACAAGTTGTTAGGTGTTTCATCGACATTTTCAAAAACTTTATGGAAACAAGATATTAATAGTATATTCTATGAAGAACTGGCAGTTCTTCATCAAATATAACCAAGATTTCCCATGGTTCCAACTTTTTAAAAATTTCGTTTGAATTTGGTCAATTGAGTACAAGTTGTTAGGTGTTTCATCGACATTTTCAAAAACTTTATGGAAACAAGATATTAATAGTATATTCTATGAAGAACTGGCAGTTCTTCATCAAATATAACCAAGATTTCCCATGGTTCCAACTTTTTAAAAATTTCGTTTGAATTTGGTCAATTGAGTACAAGTTGTTAGGTGTTTCATCGACATTTTCAAAAACTTTATGGAAACAAGATATTAATAGTATATTCTATGAAGAACTGGCAGTTCTTCATCAAATATAACCAAGATTTCCCATGGTTCCAACTTTTTAAAAATTTCGTTTGAATTTGGTCAATTGAGTACAAGTTGTTAGGTGTTTCATCGACATTTTCAAAAACTTTATGGAAACAAGATATTAATAGTATATTCTATGAAGAACTGGCAGTTCTTCATCAAATATAACCAAGATTTCCCATGGTTCCAACTTTTTAAAAATTTCGTTTGAATTTGGTCAATTGAGTACAAGTTGTTAGGTGTTTCATCGACATTTTCAAAAACTTTATGGAAACAAGATATTAATAGTATATTCTATGAAGAACTGGCAGTTCTTCATCAAATATAACCAAGATTTCCCATGGTTCCAACTTTTTAAAAATTTCGTTTGAATTTGGTCAATTGAGTACAAGTTGTTAGGTGGTTCATCGACATTTTCAAAAACTTTATGGAAACAAGATATTAATAGTATATTCTATGAAGAACTGGAAGTTCTTCATCAAATATAACCAAGATTTCGCATGGTTCCAACTTTTTAAAAATTTCGTTTGAATTTGGTCAATTGAGTACAAGTTGTTAGGTGGTTCATCGACATTTTCAAAAACTTTATGGAAACAAGATATTAATAGTATATTCTATGAAGAACTGGCAGTTCTTCATCAAATATAACCAAGATTTCCCATGGTTCCAACTTTTTAAAAATTTCGTTTGAATTTGGTCAATTGAGTACATGTTGTTAGGTGGTTCATCGACATTTTCAAAAACTTTATGGAAACAAGATATTAATAGTATATTCTATGAAGAACTGGCAGTTCTTCATCAAATATAACCAAGATTTCGCATGGTTCCAACTTTTTAAAAATTTCGTTTGAATTTGGTCAATTGAGTACAAGTTGTTAGGTGGTTCATCGACATTTTCAAAAACTTTATGGAAACAAGATATTAATAGTATATTCTATGAAGAACTGGCTGTTCTTCATCAAATATAACCAAGATTTCCCATGGTTCCAACTTTTTAAAAATTTCGTTTGAATTTGGTCAATTGAGTACAAGTTGTTAGGTGGTTCATCGACATTTTCAAAAACTTTATGGAAACAAGATATTAATATTATATTCTATGAAGAACTGGCAGTTCTTCATCAAATATAACCAAGATTTCCCATGGTTCCAACTTTTTAAAAATTTCGTTTGAATTTGGTCAATTGAGTACAAGTTGTTAGGTGGTTCATCGACATTTTCAAAAACTTTATGGAAACAAGATATTAATATTATATTCTATGAAGAACTGGCAGTTCTTCATCAAATATAACCAAGATTTCCCATGGTTCCAACTTTTTAAAAATTTCGTTTGAATTTGGTCAATTGAGTACAAGTTGTTAGGTGGTTCATCGACATTTTCAAAAACTTTATGGAAACAAGATATTAATATTATATTCTATGAAGAACTGGCAGTTCTTCATCAAATATAACCAAGATTTCCCATGGTTCCAACTTTTTAAAAATTTCGTTTGAATTTGGTCAATTGAGTACAAGTTGTTAGGTGGTTCATCGACATTTTCAAAAACTTTATGGAAACAAGATATTAATAGTATATTCTATGAAGAACTGGCAGTTCTTCATCAAATATAACCAAGATTTCGCATGGTTCCAACTTTTTAAAAATTTCGTTTGAATTTGGTCAATTGAGTACAAGTTGTTAGGTGGTTCATCGGCATTTTCAAAAACTTTATGGAAACAAGATATTAATAGTATATTCTATGAAGAACTGGCAGTTCTTCATCAAATATAACCAAGATTTCCCATGGTTCCAACTTTTTAAAAATTTCGTTTGAATTTGGTCAATTGAGTACAAGTTGTTAGGTGGTTCATCGACATTTTCAAAAACTTTATGGAAACAAGATATTAATAGTATATTCTATGAAGAACTGACAGTTCTTCATCAAATATAACCAAGATTTCCTTTGGTTCCAACTTTTTAAAAATTTCGTTTAAATTTGGTCAATTGAGTACAAGTTGTTAGGTGGTTCATCGACATTTTCAAAAACTTTATGGAAACAAGATATTAATAGTATATTCTATGAAGAACTGGCAGTTCTTCATCAAATATAACCAAGATTTCCTTTGGTTCCAACTTTTTAAAAATTTCGTTTGAATTTGGTCAATTGAGTACAAGTTGTTAGGTGGTTCATCGACATTTTCAAAAACTTTATGGAAACAAGATATTAATAGTATATTCTATGAAGAACTGGCAGTTCTTCATCAAATATAACCAAGATTTCGCATGGTTCCAACTTTTTAAAAATTTCGTTTGAATTTGGTCAATTGAGTACAAGTTGTTAGGTGGTTCATCGACATTTTCAAAAACTTTATGGAAACAAGATATTAATAGTATATTCTATGAAGAACTGGCAGTTCTTCATCAAATATAACCAAGATTTCGCATGGTTCCAACTTTTTAAAAATTTCGTTTGAATTTGGTCAATTGAGTACAAGTTGTTAGGTGGTTCATCGACATTTTCAAAAACTTTATGGAAACAAGATATTAATAGTATATTCTATGAAGAACTGGCAGTTCTTCATCAAATATAACCAAGATTTCCTTTGGTTCCAACTTTTTAAAAATTTCGTTTAAATTTGGTCAATTGAGTACAAGTTGTTAGGTGGTTTATCGACATTTTCAAAAACTTTATGGAAACAAGATATTAATAGTATATTCTATGAAGAACTGGCAGTTCTTCATCAAATATAACCAAGATTTCCTTTGGTTCCAACTTTTTAAAAATTTCGTTTGAATTTGGTCAATTGAGTACAAGTTGTTAGGTGGTTTATCGACATTTTCAAAAACTTTATGGAAACAAGATATTAATAGTATATTCTATGAAGAACTGGCAGTTCTTCATCAAATATAACCAAGATTTCCTTTGGTTCCAACTTTTTAAAAATTTCGTTTAAATTTGGTCAATTGAGTACAAGTTGTTAGGTGGTTTATCGACATTTTCAAAAACTTTATGGAAACAAGATATTAATAGTATATTCTATGAAGAACTGGCAGTTCTTCATCAAATATAACCAAGATTTCCTTTGGTTCCAACTTTTTAAAAATTTCGTTTGAATTTGGTCAATTGAGTACAAGTAGTTAGGTGGTTTATCGACATTTTCAAAAACTTTATGGAAACAAGATATTAATAGTATATTCTATGAAGAACTGGCAGTTCTTCATCAAATATAACCAAGATTTCCTTTGGTTCCAACTTTTTAAAAATTTCGTTTAAATTTGGTCAATTGAGTACAAGTTGTTAGGTGGTTTATCGACATTTTCAAAAACTTTATGGAAACAAGATATTAATAGTATATTCTATGAAGAACTGGCAGTTCTTCATCAAATATAACCAAGATTTCCTTTGGTTCCAACTTTTTAAAAATTTCGTTTGAATTTGGTCAATTGAGTACAAGTTGTTAGGTGGTTTATCGACATTTTCAAAAACTTTATGGAAACAAGATATTAATAGTATATTCTATGAAGAACTGGCAGTTCTTCATCAAATATAACCAAGATTTCCTTTGGTTCCAACTTTTTAAAAATTTCGTTTAAATTTGGTCAATTGAGTACAAGTTGTTAGGTGGTTTATCGACATTTTCAAAAACTTTATGGAAACAAGATATTAATAGTATATTCTATGAAGAACTGGCAGTTCTTCATCAAATATAACCAAGATTTCCTTTGGTTCCAACTTTTTAAAAATTTCGTTTGAATTTGGTCAATTGAGTACAAGTTGTTAGGTGGTTTATCGACATTTTCAAAAACTTTATGGAAACAAGATATTAATAGTATATTCTATGAAGAACTGGCAGTTCTTCATCAAATATAACCAAGATTTCCTTTGGTTCCAACTTTTTAAAAATTTCGTTTAAATTTGGTCAATTGAGTACAAGTTGTTAGGTGGTTTATCGACATTTTCAAAAACTTTATGGAAACAAGATATTAATAGTATATTCTATGAAGAACTGGCAGTTCTTCATCAAATATAACCAAGATTTCCTTTGGTTCCAACTTTTTAAAAATTTCGTTTGAATTTGGTCAATTGAGTACAAGTTGTTAGGTGGTTTATCGACATTTTCAAAAACTTTATGGAAACAAGATATTAATAGTATATTCTATGAAGAACTGGCAGTTCTTCATCAAATATAACCAAGATTTCCTTTGGTTCCAACTTTTTAAAAATTTCGTTTGAATTTGGTCAATTGAGTACAAGTTGTTAGGTGGTTCATCGACATTTTCAAAAACTTTATGGAAACAAGATATTAATAGTATATTCTATGAAGAACTGGCAGTTCTTCATCAAATATAACCAAGATTTCCCATGGTTCCAACTTTTTAAAAATTTCGTTTGAATTTGGTCAATTGAGTACAAGTTGTTAGGTGGTTTATCGACATTTTCAAAAACTTTATGGAAACAAGATATTAATAGTATATTCTATGAAGAACTGGCAGTTCTTCATCAAATATAACCAAGATTTCCTTTGGTTCCAACTTTTTAAAAATTTCGTTTAAATTTGGTCAATTGAGTACAAGTTGTTAGGTGGTTTATCGACATTTTCAAAAACTTTATGGAAACAAGATATTAATAGTATATTCTATGAAGAACTGGCAGTTCTTCATCAAATATAACCAAGATTTCCTTTGGTTCCAACTTTTTAAAAATTTCGTTTAAATTTGGTCAATTGAGTACAAGTTGTTAGGTGGTTTATCGACATTTTCAAAAACTTTATGGAAACAAGATATTAATAGTATATTCTATGAAGAACTGGCAGTTCTTCATCAAATATAACCAAGATTTCCCATGGTTCCAACTTTTTAAAAATTTCGTTTGAATTTGGTCAATTGAGTACAAGTTGTTAGGTGGTTTATCGACATTTTCAAAAACTTTATGGAAACAAGATATTAATAGTATATTCTATGAAGAACTGGCAGTTCTTCATCAAATATAACCAAGATTTCCCATGGTTCCAACTTTTTAAAAATTTCGTTTAAATTTGGTCAATTGAGTACAAGTTGTTAGGTGGTTTATCGACATTTTCAAAAACTTTATGGAAACAAGATATTAATAGTATATTCTATGAAGAACTGGCAGTTCTTCATCAAATATAACCAAGATTTCCCATGGTTCCAACTTTTTAAAAATTTCGTTTAAATTTGGTCAATTGAGTACAAGTTGTTAGGTGGTTTATCGACATTTTCAAAAACTTTATGGAAACAAGATATTAATATTATATTCTATGAAGAACTGGCAGTTCTTCATCAAATATAACCAAGATTTCCCATGGTTCCAACTTTTTAAAAATTTCGTTTAAATTTGGTCAATTGAGTACAAGTTGTTAGGTGGTTTATCGACATTTTCAAAAACTTTATGGAAACAAGATATTAATAGTATATTCTATGAAGAACTGGCAGTTCTTCATCAAATATAACCAAGATTTCCCATGGTTCCAACTTTTTAAAAATTTCGTTTAAATTTGGTCAATTGAGTACAAGTTGTTAGGTGGTTTATCGACATTTTCAAAAACTTTATGGAAACAAGATATTAATAGTATATTCTATGAAGAACTGGCAGTTCTTCATCAAATATAACCAAGATTTCCCATGGTTCCAACTTTTTAAAAATTTCGTTTAAATTTGGTCAATTGAGTACAAGTTGTTAGGTGGTTTATCGACATTTTCAAAAACTTTATGGAAACAAGATATTAATAGTATATTCTATGAAGAACTGGCAGTTCTTCATCAAATATAACCAAGATTTCCCATGGTTCCAACTTTTTAAAAATTTCGTTTAAATTTGGTCAATTGAGTACAAGTTGTTAGGTGGTTTATCGACATTTTCAAAAACTTTATGGAAACAAGATATTAATAGTATATTCTATGAAGAACTGGCAGTTCTTCATCAAATATAACCAAGATTTCCCATGGTTCCAACTTTTTAAAAATTTCGTTTGAATTTGGTCAATTGAGTACAAGTTGTTAGGTGGTTTATCGACATTTTCAAAAACTTTATGGAAACAAGATATTAATAGTATATTCTATGAAGAACTGGCAGTTCTTCATCAAATATAACCAAGATTTCCCATGGTTCCAACTTTTTAAAAATTTCGTTTAAATTTGGTCAATTGAGTACAAGTTGTTAGGTGGTTTATCGACATTTTCAAAAACTTTATGGAAACAAGATATTAATATTATATTCTATGAAGAACTGGCAGTTCTTCATCAAATATAACCAAGATTTCCCATGGTTCCAACTTTTTAAAAATTTCGTTTAAATTTGGTCAATTGAGTACAAGTTGTTAGGTGGTTTATCGACATTTTCAAAAACTTTATGGAAACAAGATATTAATATTATATTCTATGAAGAACTGGCAGTTCTTCATCAAATATAACCAAGATTTCCCATGGTTCCAACTTTTTAAAAATTTCGTTTAAATTTGGTCAATTGAGTACAAGTTGTTAGGTGGTTTATCGACATTTTCAAAAACTTTATGGAAACAAGATATTAATAGTATATTCTATGAAGAACTGGCAGTTCTTCATCAAATATAACCAAGATTTCCCATGGTTCCAACTTTTTAAAAATTTCGTTTAAATTTGGTCAATTGAGTACAAGTTGTTAGGTGGTTCATCGACATTTTCAAAAACTTTATGGAAACAAGATATTAATAGTATATTCTATGAAGAACTGGCAGTTCTTCATCAAATATAACCAAGATTTCCCATGGTTCCAACTTTTTAAAAATTTCGTTTAAATTTGGTCAATTGAGTACAAGTTGTTAGGTGGTTCATCGACATTTTCAAAAACTTTATGGAAACAAGATATTAATAGTATATTCTATGAAGAACTGGCAGTTCTTCATCAAATATAACCAAGATTTCCCATGGTTCCAACTTTTTAAAAATTTCGTTTAAATTTGGTCAATTGAGTACAAGTTGTTAGGTGGTTTATCGACATTTTCAAAAACTTTATGGAAACAAGATATTAATATTATATTCTATGAAGAACTGGCAGTTCTTCATCAAATATAACCAAGATTTCCCATGGTTCCAACTTTTTAAAAATTTCGTTTAAATTTGGTCAATTGAGTACAAGTTGTTAGGTGGTTCATCGACATTTTCAAAAACTTTATGGAAACAAGATATTAATAGTATATTCTATGAAGAACTGGCAGTTCTTCATCAAATATAATCAAGATTTCCCATGGTTCCAACTTTTTAAAAATTTCGTTTAAATTTGGTCAATTGAGTACAAGTTGTTAGGTGGTTTATCGACATTTTCAAAAACTTTATGGAAACAAGATATTAATAGTATATTCTATGAAGAACTGGCAGTTCTTCATCAAATATAATCAAGATTTCCCATGGTTCCAACTTTTTAAAAATTTCGTTTAAATTTGGTCAATTGAGTACAAGTTGTTAGGTGGTTTATCGACATTTTCAAAAACTTTATGGAAACAAGATATTAATAGTATATTCTATGAAGAACTGGCAGTTCTTCATCAAATATAATCAAGATTTCCCATGGTTCCAACTTTTTAAAAATTTCGTTTAAATTTGGTCAATTGAGTACAAGTTGTTAGGTGGTTTATCGACATTTTCAAAAACTTTATGGAAACAAGATATTAATAGTATATTCTATGAAGAACTGGCAGTTCTTCATCAAATATAATCAAGATTTCCCATGGTTCCAACTTTTTAAAAATTTCGTTTAAATTTGGTCAATTGAGTACAAGTTGTTAGGTGGTTTATCGACATTTTCAAAAACTTTATGGAAACAAGATATTAATAGTATATTCTATGAAGAACTGGCAGTTCTTCATCAAATATAATCAAGATTTCCCATGGTTCCAACTTTTTAAAAATTTCGTTTAAATTTGGTCAATTGAGTACAAGTTGTTAGGTGGTTTATCGACATTTTCAAAAACTTTATGGAAACAAGATATTAATAGTATATTCTATGAAGAACTGGCAGTTCTTCATCAAATATAACCAAGATTTCCCATGGTTCCAACTTTTTAAAAATTTCGTTTAAATTTGGTCAATTGAGTACAAGTTGTTAGGTGGTTCATCGACATTTTCAAAAACTTTATGGAAACAAGATATTAATAGTATATTCTATGAAGAACTGGCAGTTCTTCATCAAATATAACCAAGATTTCCCATGGTTCCAACTTTTTGTAAATTTCGTTTAAATTTGGTCAATTGAGTACAAGTTGTTAGGTGGTTCATCGACATTTTCAAAAACTTTATGGAAACAAGTTACTAATAGTATATTCTATGAAGAACTGGCAGTTCTTCATCAAATATAACCAAGATTTTCCATGGTTCCAACTTTTTAAAAATTTCGTTTAAATTTGGTCAATTGAGTACAAGTTGTTAGGTGGTTTATCGACATTTTCAAAAACTTTATGGAAACAAGATATTAATAGTATATTCTATGAAGAACTGGCAGTTCTTCATCAAATATAACCAAGATTTCCCATGGTTCCAACTTTTTAAAAATTTCGTTTAAATTTGGTCAATTGAGTACAAGTTGTTAGGTGGTTCATCGACATTTTCAAAAACTTTATGGAAACAAGATATTAATAGTATATTCTATGAAGAACTGGCAGTTCTTCATCAAATATAACCAAGATTTCCCATGGTTCCAACTTTTTGTAAATTTCGTTTAAATTTGGTCAATTGAGTACAAGTTGTTAGGTGGTTCATCGACATTTTCAAAAACTTTATGGAAACAAGTTACTAATAGTATATTCTATGAAGAACTGGCAGTTCTTCATCAAATATAACCAAGATTTCCCATGGTTCCAACTTTTTGTAAATTTCGTTTAAATTTGGTCAATTGAGTACAAGTTGTTAGGTGGTTCATCGACATTTTCAAAAACTTTATGGAAACAAGTTACTAATAGTATATTCTATGAAGAACTGGCAGTTCTTCATCAAATATAACCAAGATTTCCCATGGTTCCAACTTTTTAAAAATTTCGTTTAAATTTGGTCAATTGAGTACAAGTTGTTAGGTGGTTCATCGACATTTTCAAAAACTTTATGGAAACAAGATATTAATAGTATATTCTATGAAGAACTGGCAGTTCTTCATCAAATATAACCAAGATTTCCCATGGTTCCAACTTTTTGTAAATTTCGTTTAAATTTGGTCAATTGAGTACAAGTTGTTAGGTGGTTCATCGACATTTTCAAAAACTTTATGGAAACAAGTTACTAATAGTATATTCTATGAAGAACTGGCAGTTCTTCATCAAATATAACCAAGATTTTCCATGGTTCCAACTTTTTAAAAATTTCGTTTAAATTTTGTCAGTTGAGTACAAGTTTTTAGGTGTTTCATCGACATTTTCAAAAACTTTATGGAAACAAGTTACTAATAGTATATTCTATGAAGAACTGGCAGTTCTTCATCAAATATAACCAAGATTTTCCATGGTTCCAACTTTTTAAAAATTTCGTTTAAATTTTGTCAGTTGAGTACAAGTTTTTAGGTGTTTCATCGACATTTTCAAAAACTTTATGGAAACAAGTTACTAATAGTATATTCTATGAAGAACTGGCAGTTCTTCATCAAATATAACCAAGATTTTCCATGGTTCCAACTTTTTAAAAATTTCGTTTAAATTTTGTCAGTTGAGTACAAGTTTTTAGGTGTTTCATCGACATTTTCAAAAACTTTATGGAAACAAGTTACTAATAGTATATTCTATGAAGAACTGGCAGTTCTTCATCAAATATAACCAAGATTTTCCATGGTTCCAACTTTTTAAAAATTTCGTTTAAATTTTGTCAGTTGAGTACAAGTTTTTAGGTGTTTCATCGACATTTTCAAAAACTTTATGGAAACAAGTTACTAATAGTATATTCTATGAAGAACTGGCAGTTCTTCATCAAATATAACCAAGATTTTCCATGGTTCCAACTTTTAAAAATTTCGTTTAAATTTTGTCAGTTGAGTACAAGTTTTTAGGTGTTTCATCGACATTTTCAAAAACTTTATGGAAACAAGTTACTAATAGTATATTCTATGAAGAACTGGCAGTTCTTCATCAAATATAACCAAGATTTTCCATGGTTCCAACTTTTTAAAAATTTCGTTTAAATTTTGTCAGTTGAGTACTGCATAAGAATAGTTTGGTCTACAAAATGATGATAAAATTTTTTAAAATATTAATGATAAGAAAAGTTACGGCAAAATGAAGATTGTCCTAAACTTTTTTTGTACCCTGTAGATCAAATTTCAACGAAATTTTTAGCTTTATATCCAGTTTGTAATGCATGAGCACCTTTAAAATATTCTAAAGATTACAGTAAAAATATTTATCGAAATATTCAATGGCATAATCATAATAAAATTAAATATTAATTAAAACATAGTTAAAAAGAACCGGAAAATCTATAAATATTTATATTAATGTGGTGTTTTAAATATTTAAATAAAATTATAAATTTAATTATAAAATTAAAATTATTAAATGAGAAATATAAGCAATTTTTAAGCACATAGCTCTATGCTTTAGAAAAATTCCTATACATTCCTATACTTTCTGTGCTTCGATTGTACGGTACATATATTTTCAATGTAATTATATTACTTCAAAATCATTATTGAATAGATCATTATTGAATAGAAAAATCATTATTGAATTTTAAGAATGTAATTATTTGGATATATTTTTACTTCAATTATTCTCGAGGATAGGGTAAAAGGATTTTTATAGGGTTTATCGGCGGGCAATTAACATTGTTAATATTAGGAATAGATTTTATTCAATTAAAAAGTATCCACCTTATTAATTTGTGAATTTTCCAATTGTTGCGGCTGAGGAATCTGAATTTATAATAATATTAATGTATCTTAGTTAACTACATTAATATTCGATATGTATTTAATCAGAAGGTCTCGGCTATCTGAGTCGAATGGTAACACTCTCTATCTGAGAAATGACTCAAGCCTATATATGTCCTTAAAAACCGAAAAACCATAAGGGAGAGTAAGCTCGATTATGTGGTCAAAAATTCGTTGACCAATATCAACAAAATCAGACTTGCTTGAACCGAGAAATAGGCTCCTAAAACTGAAAATCAAAGGGGGGATTTTTGGATTTAAAGTTTTTTATATATTATATAATATTTCGAAGTGGGCCACCGGCTAAAGTACAGCCTAATTATTATATTTAAAAGCTTTCCAACATTATTTAAAAGATTAAATTTTATTTAAAAAAATTTATTCACCTCTGCAATTTCTATAATGTCATTAAGTTGTTCAAGTTGTGGTGTGGGAGGAGGGGGTGTTGTCTAAATTTATAATAATTTTAGGTTAAAAATTTAATTTAACTCGAAAATTACTAAATATTTATACCAAGGAGCCTGGGCCGTGATTTAAAAAAATAGGGTATTAAATTTTTCAAAATTCCTATATTCAATTCAAGATTGTTTTTAAAAAAATATGAAATTTCGTAAATATTTCATATTAAAAATAGTTCGGCACAACAACCTTACATATTCATTATTTATAGTATTGGAAATTTTTGTTAAAGTAAGCAAGGTCTTGATAAAATATATCCCGTAAAAATAGATTCATTTTTATATTTCGATGATTATAATACCTAGTTTATGTACTTATAAAATAGGAATAAACGGTTATATTTAAATTTAAAAAAATTATTTTATTTTGAAAATTTAGACCCATAAAATTATTTAAATTAATAGATTTTAATGTGTCAATATTATAATGGCTTTTTGTTGAGGTTAAATAATAAAGGTGTTATAATTTTTGGTATTTATTGTTATCTCCCCACATTTTCTTTCCTTCTATTTCCGGAAAAAATTTCTACCTCATTTTCACAATTATGGCCACAAATAATTTCCACATCTGTTTTATCTTCCATATTCCTGGTGATAACCCGACCAGGGCATTTAAAATAACGTTTCTCACTACATTCCCATATAATTAAATTATTTTTGCTGTTTGGCGATTTGAAATAATGATGCCCCTCAAAATATAATTTTAATGTGTTTTCTCTTGTTTTTAGAAATTAATTGAAAATTTTATTACAATCGTATTCTTTCTTTAAGTTTATTATTCTTTCTTTAAATTAATTGAAAATTTTATTACAATCGTATTCTTTCTTTAAGTTTTTAAGAAAAAACGGTTAATAAAATTCTTAAATTAAAAAATTTTTAGTATTTTTAATAGACAAAAATTATTAACAAAACAAAAATTATTAACAAAATAAATTTTTTTATGCTTAAAATTAAGAAAAATTAAATAAATAAAGAAGTGAACAAGTAATATGTATGTATGAGTTAGTGAGAAAAAAATGTAAAACATAAGTAGTTGACTTTCTCCGTTGTGCCTAAAAACATAAATTAAATCTTTATTATAAGTAACGTGTGTGAAGAATGGTTTAGTGGTTAGTGGTTTGATTTTTATTTCCTAATAAAATTACTACCTCATTTTCACAATTATGCCCGCAAATTATTTCCACATCTGTATTATCTTCCATATTCCTGGTGATAACCCGACCAGGGCATTTAAATTTTCTTTTATCAGCACAATCCCATAATATTAAATTATTTTTGCTGTTTGGCGATTTGAAATAATGATGCCCCTCAAAATATAATTTTAATGTGTTTTCTCTTGTTTTTAGAAATGTAGCCATGTTAATTTGGGATTTAGAATAATTTATAAGTAAATTTTTATCTTTAAAATAATATTTAATATGTATACCGTAAATGCTGAAATAATTACCCTGGGTAATTATTGTTTCGACCTCGCGCTGAGGGGGGTAATTATTAGGGCGGGGGTAATTATTTGAGAGAGGGCAATTATTATTTCGACATGTATAATTTTATTTTATTATAAGCATATGAACAGGGATATAAAAATTTACCGAATTCAGATATAAATGTTGACATTTTTACTGTGTATATAAGCATAGAATATAAGCATAACATCTGTTTCCGTACGGATATATGTAAAGGCACCATGGGAATGTATCTAATTATGTATAATTCTTATTTAGGGGATATAATCTATATTCCGATAATCTATTACTCTATAATGTACCTTAAAGTGGTACTATACTATCAATACTGCCGTCTTGGGATATATAAATAAACGTAGTCTGTCGCAAATTATTTAACGGATGTAGGAAATATCAGAGAATTAGGATATTTGCATGGATTAAGACTTTCATCGTCCCATTATCTAATGAGAGTTTAAGAAAATCTTCTTAAAAAATCTTGAAATCTTCTACAAAACTTTTTAATCTCTCGATATCTCTCTTATCTCACACAAATCCCTCGATATACTGCCAAAATACTTTCAAATTATCCATTTATTTTGTCGATATTGATCCTATAACATTTTTATAATTAAAATTGATAATGATTTTTTAATGTGTATTTTTAAAATCAGTGTAGAGTAAAATAGGGGGTAATTATTAGAGAGGGTAATTATTTGAGATAGGGCAATTATTTCAGCATTTACGGTATTAATTGAAAATTTTATTACAATCGTATTCTTTCTTTAAGTTTTTAAGAAAAAACGGTTAATAAAATTCTTAAAGTAAAAAATTTTTAGTATTTTTAATAGACAAAAATTATTAACAAAACAAAAATTATTAACAAAATAAATTTTTTTATGCTGAAAATTAAGAAAAATTAAATAAATAAAGAAGTGAACAAGTAATATGTATGTATGAGTTAGTGAGAAAAAAATGTAAAACATAAGTAGTTGACTTTCTCCGTTGTGCCTAAAAACATAAATTAAATCTTTATTATAAGTAACGTGTGTGAAGAATGGTTTAGTGGTTAGTGGTTTGATTTTTATTTCCTAATAAAATTACTACCTCATTTTCACAATTATGCCCGCAAATTATTTCCACATCTGTATTATCTTCCATATTCCTGGTGATAACCCGACCAGGGCATTTAAATTTTCTTTTATCAGCACAATCCCATAATATTAAATTATTTTTGATGTTGGGCGATTTATAATAATAATGGCCCTCAAGATATAATTTTTTCGTGTTTTCTCTTGTTTTCAGGAAGGTAGCCATTTATTAGGTGATTTAGAATAATTTATAATTAAAATTTTTATCTTTGAAATAATTTAAATATGTATACCTATTAAATGAAAATTTTATTACTATCTTATTCTTTAAGTTTTTAAGTAAAAACGGTTAATAAAATTTTTAAATTAAAAATTTTTTAGTATATTTAATAGACAAAAGTGACTTCAAATGCTTGAATTTTTGTGTGGAAGAAGTTTAAAAATTATTAAAATTATTAAAAAATAAATTTTTTTATGCAGAAAATTAATAAACTATAAATAAATAAATAAAAGAAGTGAACAAGTAATTTGAGGTAGAAATAAAAAAAAGTGTAAAACATAGTTGTTGACTCTTCTGCGTTGTGCCTAAAACCATAAAAACATAAATTAAATCTTTATTATAAGTAACGTGTGTGAAGAATGGTTTAGTGGTTTGATGTCTGTGTCTGTCGTATGTGTTATCCTCCATAGTCGCGGTTGTAAGCCTACCAGGGCATTTAAATTTTCTTTTATCAGCACAATCCCATAATATTAAATTATTTTTGATGTTGGGCGATTTATAATAATTATGGCCCTCAAGATATAATTTTTTCGTGTTTTCTCTTGTTTTCACGAAATTAGCCATGTTAATTTGGGATTTAGAATAATTTATAATTGAAATATTTATCTTTAAAATAATATTTATTTTGTTTATTAATTGAAAATTTTATTACAATCGTATCCTCTCTTAAGGTTTTTTAGTAAAAAGGGTTAATAAAATTCTCAAAACAAAAAATATTAGTATTTTTAATAGAAAAAAGTGACTTCAAATGCTTCAAATTTTGTGTGAAAAGAGATTGAAAGAGCGTTATCGAACTATTTAGTAAATTTATTATTGAAAACATCAGCACATTATGACAAATATTATTAAAATTTAATTTTTTCTTAACGAAATTAAATGTAGTTTTTAAGTATAACTGTTTGGAAAAATACTAAAAAGTTAAAATATAATATCTTTAAATTTTTAATTTAAAAGAATTTATGAATAATTCTAAAAGTTTAGAAAATAATAGAGTATAGAATTTATTAATTTAAAAATCTAATTTTTAATAAAAAATTTTAATAAATAAATAAATAAATTTAAATTTTAAAAATTAAATTTGTAAATTTTTACCCATATATTCGCATCATTCTGGTATTTCATATTGATACTCTTTTGAAGCATCGCCATCAAAAATACACTCAGCATTGGCTAAGTCTTTCGAATTAAGTGGGCACGCCCTTTCGATGACATTTTTTATATTGATAAATGAACAAATAAAATAAATATTCTGGAATTTGTTCCGAATTTTAATTCGGGAATTTGTAAAATCAATAATTTTCTCATTTATTCCGTATTATTTCTACATCTGTGTTATCATCCATATTCCTGGTGATAACCCGACCAGGGCATTTAAAATAACGTTTTTCACTACATTCCCATATAATTAAATCATTTTTGCTGTTTGGGCATTCAAAATAATAATGACCCTCAAAATATAATTTTTTCGTGTTTACTCTTGTTTTCACGAAAGTAGCCATGATAATCGGTGATTTAGAATTATTTTTAAGTATAAAAATTATCTGGATTAAATTTATTAATTTAGAAATTTAATTTTTAAAAAAAAATTAAAAAATTTTAATAATTAAATAAAAAAAATTAATTTAAATTTTAAAAGTTAAATTTAAAAATTTTTACCTTATAATCGCATCATTCTGGGTATTTCATATTTATACTCTTCTGAAGCATCGCCATCAAAAATACACTCAGCATTGGCTAAGTCTTTCGAATTAAGTGGGCACGCCCTTTCGATGACATTTTTTATATTGATAATAATATAAATTTTATGAAGTTAGCAATAAAGCTGACAAATAATATGATTTTTCCAAGTTTTATTTGCTATAGCTCCGACAGAAAGTAAAATATAAGGAACCTAACCCCAACTCTTATTTGAGTCTCAGATTGATTTTTTTTTGCTTAATTTTTTCTCAACTAACTTATCTTTTAATTAACATGCTTAGGAAAATAAATGATCTGTAATAAAAATTCAATGTAAGAATCAAATATGAATGGGAGTGGGATATTAAATAAGTACCAACATAAGCTTTAGCAACCACATACTAAAAATAATGCTTCGTTATAAGGAGTAGAGATCGGAATTTTGAAAAAACCGGGTCCGGGAAACGGGTTCTGAAGATTGACCGGGAGGGACCCGGACCGGGAAAACCGGGAATTCCCGTTCCCGGTTTCATCCCGGGTGCTTCAAAAAAACCGGGAAAAGGGACTCGAAAACCGGGAAACGGGTACGGGTCCCGGACCCGTTCCGATCTCTAATAAGAAGTACATATATTGTCAGTAGAGTACAAGTTTTGTGGTTAATAAAAAATATTTATCGAAAATTCAATGGCCATGAACAGAATAAAATTAAATATTAATTTAAAAATAGTTAAAAGAGAAATCTAATAAATTTGATTTTTTAAATTAGGTCGCTGATAGGTCAAAAACTTAATTTCATAAAATTTTATATTAAGAGACCAAAACTAATTTTATGTAAATATGAAATTCAATTGACCTTTCCAGACTTTTAAAAAATTTCTATAAAAAATATCTAAAAAATATTAAATTAAAAACATTTTAAGTCAAAATAAAGACTATAATTTTTAAAAATATTACCACATTAAATAGGATAATCTATAGTACATGGTTATTTTAATGAGGTGGTTTTAAATATTTAAATATAATTATGAATTTAATTATAAAATTAAAATTATTAAATAAATAGAAATAAATGTCAACTAGGCAATAATTATCTAATTGGACTAGCAGGTAAAATAATTATAGAGTTGCATTGCTTTCAGAGTTTTTTCTGAATCTTTTAAATTTTATCTTTATCGAACACAAATCATAAAATGTAAATTAATACTTTGAGGAACGAAAAAGGAGGGGGTCACTACCACCCTCACTAGGTCACTACCACCATCACTACCCCCCCCCCTCCCCCTAGCCCGAACTAGGCAAAAAAATGTTTCGGATTTTGATATAAAATCCTATTTAGTTAAATGATTTTTTGAATTTTAAAATTTAATTTAAAAAACAATGCAACACTAAATATTTTTGTAGGTATAATTAAAAAATGGTATTCAGAAAGAAGCAAAATGAGGGGATAAAACATATTTGCTTTAATTAAAAAGAGTAATATTAACAAAAATAATGTGGATTTTAAATATTTTTTTGGATTTTTTTAATTTTTTAATTTAAAAAATATTTTAAAGACTTTAAATAAATTTTAAAAAAGAGGCGAGTATTTTTAAAAAATGCTTAAATAATTTAGATAAATTAAGCAAAATATAAAAGAAAGCAATACAGGAAAAGGAGACTAAAAGAATCTAATAGAAATAAGGTCAGACTTCATTTATGTGTACCTCACTGGAGATCGGACCGAGATGAGGTCTCAATCGAAAATCTTGTTGCTCGTATGTCCCAACCAGTCCGATCTCTAATTTGCATAGCTTAGGCTACCTCTTGAGGGTTATCGTTAATCTGTGTTGGACATTATTTTTTTATGTAACTCAGTCAGCGTGTCAGAGAATACAAAACAGAAATCAGACGCTAAATAATGTAAAATATTCCAAATATCGATATCTAAAAACTGAAGATTACACTTTAATTAAAAAAAATTTTAGAGGTAGATTTTCATTGTATTTTTGCAAGATGACATGATAAGTCTGGCTATAATCGCAATTAAGGACATAACTGTACACCTCATTTTAATATATGATTTTTTCTGTTCATCAGGGGTACACATAAATGAAGTCCTAATGTACATGTATAAATTGAATAAAAATGGCCAATAAAAATATTTTTTTAATTTTATTTTGAGGAAGAAAGGATTTTAGGTGGGAGAGAAAAATTAAAAAATAATCAGAAAAAGCATTGGCCATTTTTAAATCAAATTAAAATTTAAATACTAGACATAAACTAAGCTTTAAAATAAATAAAATAATTAAATAATCGAAGCTGCTATTACGCCAAAAATTCATCAAAAATTCAGTCAGTTTCGCGTACGCAGTTAAAAATAATTTTTAAAAAATTGTGGGGGGATAGGGAAAGGCACGGGAAATAATTTACAATTATTGTAATTTATTTTAGAAAAATGGAGAGAGAATATTTAAATAATTTAAATAGATTTAGTTAAAAATTAGAGAAAGCATGTTGTGTTAATTTAAATAAAAGTTAGAGATGATTTTGTTGGAGATGAGGGAATTTTGAATTAAATTTTATTTTTTATTTCTAAAATTGAGGTTGTGTCCCAATGGATTTTAAAAAATTCAAAAAAATTCTCAAGTTAATTTAAGGATGTTTCACCTGGAGCATTTAAAACGCTTAGGCGGTGGTTAAACAATTTACTATAAGGATAAAACGGCAAGCATTAGCTCACTCGTAGAGATCAGTGGTAGAGTTCTTGTATATTTTGAGCTAAAGGCGAAAGCGCCTAGCAATACCTGTAAGGGGGGTTGCAGTTCCGAATCCTGCCCGGTGGCTAAACTTTTGCCAAACTCTCTCTTTAAAGTTGACAGCACAGACTTCAAGTAAGCTTGCCTACTGTACTTAATATACTATATTTTAAATGAGTAGCTAATCTAGTATTTGGTTGTTATTAGAGTAAAAATGGAAATATAAAATATTACAAACTCAAAGCTTATATAAAGCTTAAATTTTTTGATAAAATTGTCTTTCTTGGCAGACCTGAATCATTTTTTGGAAGCCGACAATGGATGTCTGGCTATTAATAATTATTTGAAATTATGACAAAAATGTACGAAAATATTAGTTATATCAGTCATATTGCCAGACATTTAATTTAAAATGTCTGGCGTAATGCAAAAGGGCAGATTTTGGCGTTTATTCATTCTTGAAAGTTTTAGTGAAAATTTTAAGTTAACGAAAATATGTCTTGAAGTCTATGTGCATTCTACAAAATATGAAAAATTCAATTAAAAATGCTTAAAATAAATAGGTTAATTAATGCGTACAATGTGACCATTTTCTGCAACACGTTTTATTTTTGCAAGCTGCGAGAAAGTCAGCTAAAATACTATTTTGAAAAAATTAATTATCAAAAATCAAATTGGAACACTCACCAAAATCAAAAAAAAAAATAAAATTGAATTTTAAATTAAATTTACAAATAAAGTTTAGAAAATAATTTAATTTTAAATAATTATTTAAACACCGGAGACAATAAAAAAATTTTTAAGTAGGGGATTTTTAAATAAATTGCGGTAAACTAGCTTTTAAATTAAATAAACTATAAAATACACGTTACTAAAAATTGTTTAAAAAGCATTCAAAATAAATTAAAATTTAAAAAATAATTAATTTAGAGAAGAGGGAAATGAACACAAAAATTGCAAAAAAAAATTAAATAAATATTTAGAAACACTCGGTCATTAAATATTCCAAAATTTGAGTCCGTCAATTAAGATTAACCTAATATGAAAAATTTTTATGAAACATCTATCAAGAAGCCCTTATTTTCCCTAGCAAATTTGAGGCCCTAATTTTGATTTTTCTTAAACTTAGAGGAAAGTCAATGCATTTTAGGGGATACATGATTTTCCCGTGTCAAATTTTTTATCAGACTCAGATTATCAACCTGTGAAAGTCATTAGTTTAAAATCAGAGTCAACGATTGAGATCGAGGATTTTTAGTTTAGATATCTAGACATTCAAAGCAATAGCAAAGGATTTATTTTCCCTTTTTCTTAAATTCAATCAAGTAAATTCATCTTTGTTCCTGATCTAATTTCTCATTATTAACTCGCTTTAAATTTTTATTTTTAAATGTGACTGTTATATTAGTGTTGAGGCTGATCTTAATTTTTTGGATGCCATTCTATCGCAATAGGCAAAAAAATTCTCTTTCATATCCCGCTTTAAAAGAGACTTATTCAACACAAACTGTTCTTTTGTAAAATGGTCCCGCATTGTTAATTATTGTTACTGGAATTTCCAGTTAAATTTCAAGTAAAGCAGACTAACTTGTTTAAGTTTTATTCCTTATCAGTTTTCTTGATTTTAATTTCATAAATCTGGCATTAACAAAGATTATCGCGGCGCGTTGAAGGCAATGCATGTATTTTTTGGATGCCATTCTATCGCAATAGGCAAAAACGTCTTTAGCTCTCAAAGGTTAATCTCAAAGTAAGCAGACTCAAATTTTGACAAGAACAAAAATATAAATAATATCAAACTAGACGAGACTATCAGACTAAAAATTGAAAAAAAAATAAATTGAACTGTTAAATAAATAAATTTAAAAATATCGTTTTGAGGAGAGGAAAACGAATTACGTTTAAATAATTTTGAAAAAAATACCGTAGCTTCTTACTGTAATTTTAAAAATTTTTCTTACTGTAGTTTAAACCTTCCTACTGTATTTACTCTTTTATTGATTCAATGAGAGACGTTCAAAAACTGGAAGACGAACAGAAGCTGGAGAGGTGTCCTTCTTTTCTGTTGAACTTTCTGCCTTAGTTGCGGTAGTTGGAGTGGGGGGAAGGAGTGAGGGACTTGAGGTATCTTTCGAATTAATCAAAATAGAATCTCCTGTTTTTTGAATATGAGTAGCAGAATTGGAGGAAGACGAGGAAAGTAGAGAGGCCAAGGAAGACGAAGCTGTAGATTTGTTGCAGGTGTTGATATCGGTTGAATCGACGCCTTCAACTGTTTTTGATGTAGCTCCTGAAAATTAAAGATTTTTATTTAATATAAATTTTTTTATTTTAGATTATTTAAAAATTAATCGAAATATTAAAACTTATTAGGCATAAGTAGGTTCAATTGTTTATTTTTGGATGCCGTGTTAGAACACAGGCAAAGAAAGATATTCTTCGTTTAAAAAATATGCGGAATATTGTTCATGCAATATCTTAGAATAGCTAAAAAACAAATAGCTTAACAAAAGTTTTACGTTTAATCTAAGGTACTTAGTCAAGTTATGACTCTCAAATATTACACAAGGAAGGTAATTTCTAAACTAGTGAAATGTTATTTAATATTAATTTTTGTATTTTTAAAACAATAAAGTTAGCGACTTCGCTTCAGTACCTTAGCAATTCATACTGCGCCAATATGTTATTTTTGGATGCCATGATACAACATAGGCAAATAAATTAAATAGCAATTTTTGTGACTATTATCGAAAAAATAGTCGGAAAAAATAGCACTCGAAAAAATAGAGTGAAAAGAAAAAGAGAAAAATTCAGTCTGCACTGAAACTGGGCTCGATTGCAGTTTATGTTACTGTGTAACAACAATTAAAAGCTTGTATTTATTTTTAAGAGATTTTTGATAAAATGCTTGATCCTTTACCTTTTTTGAGCGAATTCGGGGTTGTTGTAGTTATTGTTTTATCCCCATCACTGCTTCTTCGTTGTTGAGTTTCGTCCAAACTTGATAATGCTGATGATTGTTGGCTGTTACTTGAAAGATTATTTAGTTGTTGATGAATTGGTACGGCTTGTGAAGAAGCTTTCGGCTTTGCTGACTAAAAATTAAAAATTATGAAAAGAGGGAACTTTTTAGTCTATGCTGTGGAAGAATCCGTTAGTTGGGGAATGGAAATCTGTTCCATATTAATTTTTGTTTATATAAAAATCCTATAAGTTTATGAATAATGCAGTTTTTAATTATGAAGTGTTTACCATAAGTCGTTTATTTTTGTATGTCACCTATAAGCTGACAAATTTTCTTTCCTAACATAATATACGAGTAAATTCGAATTGGAACTGTCAATGATTTTTTCTTTTCTTTTCAATTTACTTAAGGATCGAACAAGATAAGCAAATTGTCCTCCAATAAAAATACAATTAAAATTTACATCTTCGGAAGCTGCAGGAGGCGATTCATTGCCAGAATCAATGTTTGAAGAAATTATTGATGAACGAGAATATTCATCTAAAAATAAAATGATAATTAAAATTTAGTCAAAAGCTTCTTATTAAATTAAAAATTAAAGGTTGTATAAAAGTAGCCATAGAATTTTTGATTTGGAGTACCACCATTATGTACCTTGTAATTTTTTGGATGTCAGTTTTCACTGACAATGATATGATACTCTATTTTTGCCTTTTACTTGATCACCCTTGTCTAAAAACATATTCTATCAAAAGTAGGGTTGTCAGTTTCAAACCGAACCTAACCGAAAACCCGAAGATTTTCGGTTCGGTTTCCGCCAAGACTAATTACAATGCCAAAAAACATAACCTAGATAACTAACCTAGATAATTTGGCAGGATTCAACTCTCAAGATGAGCGTCGGTTGGTAACAAGATTGACTGACACGCTTACTTATAGCTTAGTCTTATAGCTTAGTAATAGCTTAGCCTGCTCTCCGGTTATTAAAAAAAGGCTAATACTTAAAGCATCTACAGATCTTTAAGAGTAAAATTTTAACAAATCTACATATAACTTATTTTGTTTTAAATTCTATTTAAGTTAATCATTTTTGAAATGTGGAATCCTTCTGATTCCTTATTATGTACTTATATTTTTGGATGTCATTGCTTTGCATTGACAAATAAATTGTCTGTCTCTGGGTAGTCTCTCTCACTTATAAAATCTCTTTTTAAAAATTTATTTCCCTTACCATCACTAGCACAACACAAATTTCCAAGTAATTGTTGGGCATCCAACTCTTCATTATTATTATTCCCAACACTATCGATATCATCAGTAAAATCCAAAAAGTGTTGTTTTTGGGTATTTACTGGAACTGGCAATATTTTACGTTGTCGCCGATTTTGCTGCAGAATTTGTGTTGATTCTACTCCATGAGTGTATGGAATAGAAGAAAAGTGGAGAGGTGAAATTTGCCTGGAAATTAATGAATTTATTAGGGTTACTCTTGGATAAGGAGGGAGGTGCCCTGGTATGATTCAATTTAGCTAGTTGAGGTGAATCGAACCAAAGCAGGGCGTACCGGATCAAAAATTCTGAAAGAAGTTATAGCTCGGCGGGACGTTGGGCTTGGGGTACATTGGCCTGCTACCGTATAGAATGACCATCAAAGTGACCCTTTGAGACCACACGCATTAATTAGAAGATTTATGGCATTTATGGTAAGAATGACTAAATAGAAAAATACTGGTATTGGACCGTACGAGAGATACTTCGGAGACTCTAGAGAACAAAGGGAGAAAAGAAAGTTTCTTACTCGCTATGCCATCCTCCACCAACAGCAGGGGGAGAGAATAAATCCAACGTTTTTGGACGAAAATTTTGATTATCTGCCATCATTCCTGATAAATTTGAATTATTTTGAAGAAATTCATTGTCTCGGGGTGTCTCGTGCCATAATGACTGAAAAATAAAAAATTTTAGAGAATCGGAATAAATTACAAAATATTAATTTTATGAATAAGCTTGAATTAAAATAGTAAACTACACTTACTAGATCAGAAGCTCATTTAATTGTCTCTAATTTTTTGGAAGCCGGCATTGCCGGTTAATATACTCATTTAGCGGGTTGTACATTATACTTAAAATTTTACTATTCGAGCTGTTGAGTCTAAAATAAAAAATCAGGGACCTGTCGACACAAATACATATATCTCCTATTATCGAGAATAGGCATGGCAGAATCACTGGTAAAATACAAATACCCCGAAAAATATATAAATTATAAGAATATAAAAAAATGCGAGTTATTACTGTATTTTCTCGATTAATTCACCTTTCTCGAATAATACCCCTTCTCGATTAAACTCCATGCTAGAGTTGGTTTGAAACAATAATTCCCCAACCCAAATACCCTACAGCACGTTCAAATGCCAAAACTCGAATAATTCCCCTCAATTAATTCCCCATGCCAAGGAAGGTTTGAAAAAACAATTCCCCAGGGGAATTAATCGAAAAAATACGGTAAGTATTTAAATAAACTTGATATTTAAACTAAGCCGGAATCACAGAGATTATTAAAAGGTGTTTTTTAGAGTTTATTAGAGTTCGTTTTCCGGGCCCGGCAGCCCGAGAACCGGGTATTTTGATAAAATCCGGGTTTTCGGGTTTTATCTCGGGTTGGATTGGAAGCAAAAAACCCCGGAAACCGGGCCCGGCAAATTGAAAGTGTCGAACTCTAGTGTTTTTCATCCATGCATTATGTTAATTCAAAATTTAAACAAAGCTAATTTTGAATAGAGATATAGATTGCAAGCTATTAAATTTTTAAATAAAACGCGGATTTTAGTATGAACATAAATTTAATTTTTCGAACCAATGCGTACGGGGCTGTTATTTTTTGGAAGCCGCGTTTGCCGGTTAATATTCTAGTTATAAAGTTTTAAGTTCTAGTCAAAATCTAACTTGACAAGATATTTGAATTGCAAGTTATTAATTATTTAAAATAAACAAGAATATTAGTGAAAAAGTTAATTTAACTATTTGCATTAATTTTTATTCGAAAACACTCATTTTTTGGAAGCGGGCTGTGCCTGCTAATCTGATAGAAGCAAAAAATGTTATTTAAGTCTAACCCTAGAGAACCCCTGAAATTTAAATTTAGGATGATATCAGAACGATGAAAATATTTGCAAGTTGTTAAATTTTTAAAATTAAACGTTTATTAGTTTTAGAGTATCCACAATGAATGTCTCTTCTTTCTCTTCCAGTAATTTTTTGAAAGCCGGCGGGCCGGTTAACTTTGAAGCATTAAAAAATGTTTGGAAACACCCAATTATTAAAGGTTACCCCCGGTTTTCGGTTAACGCCGTTATTCGACCATTGGTTAACGGTTTCTGTTAATTCGCAAAAAACACAGATTTTCGGTTCCGGTTATGAGTTTGTGCCGAACTCTATATTAAAAAGTCGGAATAATTTCGGAATAAACAGATCCGATTGTGGCATATTATATGTCATTCGACTCAGCTCGCCGAGCTGAGTCGAACGAGCTGAGCCTACTAATCTCATAGAAGTAAATAAAATGTTTTTTGTGTCTTTGTCTAGACAAGCTTTGACTTAAATCTAGCAAGGCGTCAGCAATGATGATAAAATTTGCAAGTTATTATATTTTTAAACGTAACAGGAATATTAGTTAAAATGTTCTGTAAATGATTGGTGGATGGCTAATTTCCCAACAAGTAATTTTTTGGAAGCCGGTATTTCCGGTTAATTTTCTAGCTTAAAATACATAATTAGATACAACTGGTTATTAACCTTACCCGTCGTTTTCGGTTATCGCCGGTTTTCGATCCCCGGTTTACGGTTCGGATTCAGTTAACCTTTTGTGACCAAGCTTATATAAAAAAGTCAAATTCACCTTTAAATTATTGTTTCCTTCAGAATAATTTTTCATTCCAGTATTGAATTCGTCAAAATAAAAATTGCTAGAAAATTGATGACAATTTTGTTGTTGCTGATCAAATTCTTGAGGTGGTGAATTTTGAAGTAAATGCATTGAATTATTGTTATTGTTGTTGAAAATATTGAAATTGTCTGGATTGCTTCCAAAATTGTGAGATTTTCCAATTAAATGTTGCTGTCTGAAAATTGAAAAAATTATTAAAGTGTTATTGTGTTTTCGTTCAAAATTGGGGGCAAACGCTTTTTAGACTGTAAGAGATACACAGTCCCTTTTTTAACTTTTAGACCTTGAAAACCTTTTATAATTGCCTCCTTATGCGTGGCATCCAAAAAATTACAAGAGGCACCCATCATTACATAAAGACCTATCAAATATTCAAGTCTTAAAAATGTCCCCAACTTTAAAAATTAATATTAAACAAGAAAATTTCGTTGTAAAGTTAGGTACGTGCAAAGAAATTTTGACATTTTCACCGGAAGATGTTTCCGGATTCACTTAGCCTTCTTATGACCTATATTATAAAAGCTTAAACTTTATACAGTCTGTCTTGACAACATATCAGTCTTGATTAGAGACTGGACCAGGACGAGATCTCTAACGAAAATCAGGTTATCGAGATTGAGATTTTTCGGAAACTCAAACAATCTAGGTAGTTTTTCCTATTCGATTTTATGAGTAGAATCGCTTTATAGACTAGGCGAGTTAGATTTACTATTAAACATCATATGTAGCCGTTATAAGTTTCAACCACCTCTTATTTTTGCCAACTTATTGCGAGGCATCCAAAAAATTAATCACTTTCCTTTACCCTTGTTAATACTTCAAGCCTAATTGAAATTTAATACTAAAAAATACGCCTAATTTCAAATATTAATATTAAGCAATAATATTTCAATTACAAAATTTACTTCTAGCAAAGAAGTGTTGGTATTTTCTATGAATTATACTGCCTACAGACAGTCCGTTAATATTCGAACAACTCTTTACTTGCCAGATTAATTTCCTGGCATCCAAAAAATAAACAAACAACCCTAATCCCAATCAAACAAAATTAATAAATACTTAAAGAATAAAAATAATCATAATATTAAAAATTAATATTAAACACTAAAATTTAGAATTAACCCGACTTGTCTATCAAGTCTAAATTGACTGCATATTATCTTTATTAGGTAATGGACCAAGACAGGATATTGAACAAAATCGCGATTATCGAAATCAGGATCTCTCGGGATATCTCGTTCGATTCTCATACAACACTCCCAGTCGGGCTCACGTCTTATTAGTCAAACGATGTCTTGTTATTACAGTACCATAGGTATTCATATTTAATTTATGAGTACCGTTAAGAATTACAAACACAACTTGTTCTATTTGCCAACTTAAATACGTGTTGGCATCCAAAAAATTACAACCTAAAGAGGCTTAACACATACTTAATCAAATATTTAAAACTTAGATACGCACCAAAATTTAAAAATTAATATTAAGCAATAAAATTATTCGGTATTTATGGGCTTCAGTCTATAGTCTACCTAATCTGCCTAGACTCAACTGCTCTTTATCATGCTTTCTCTCCTTTACCAGTTTTTGTTTAACTCAAATCTACCCCTCTACAAAAAAACATTTTCATCCAGTCCAAAGCTATACACACTCCCCACTATCATTAAAAAGAGAGAGAACCTAGCAAGCGACTGCTGGTCAGACATACACTAGCACTATTTCCCCGACACATGTCTGTCACTTAGCGACATTGACATTCGATTGATTATTTTCGTAAGAGAGGAGTTAACCATTTTTCTCCATTTAACTAACCAAACAGACAAAAATTAGTCTCCCCAAACAAGACTAACATTTTTATAAAATTTGGGTAGGTCCTCTAGAACTTGGGTTATTTTTAAATATTATAGGGCTAAACTTTAGAGAGTTTGTCGAGCTGATTTTTTAATTTTCCCCCCTAATCTGGACCCCCAAAAAAATTAATTTTTTCAAAATAAATTTCTAAGAATGCCAGTCAAAAAATCTCAATCAGCTTGGTATCTTGATTGGATTAAGCGAATTAATGGAGACTCGATTTACATGACTGATGGAAGGATAATTTTTTGCAGGGCTTGCATGCAACATGTAAATATCCAAAAATAATTTTTAATTAGGGAACTTGTCTAGTTTAGGTACATAACCTCATTTATTCACAATTTGTCGCACCATAACTGTAAACTACCCCTCTACACTACACCCCTAACGCGACTCGACCGCATTTAGATACAAGCTCAAAATGGTCAAAATACCGTCGTTCTATAACTTCGTTCAGAATTATCGAATCCGGGCCGCCCGATGAGCAATCGAACCATCCATGGCATCTAGAATTCGACAATTTCGAACCAAATTATATTTTGGCGCACATTGTCCTCACAGTACATGGGGTCTACACTGTCCTGAGTTTGGCGCACGTTCCCCGTTGGAGTCAACGGTTGTGCACCTAACCTAGATAATGAGGAGTGTACCTAAACTAGCCAGGTTCCCTAAACATTTCTATTAAGGTCCCTTCAGCCAAATTTTTCCAACTAAATCAACACAACCAAACAACTAAACATCGTTTAAATTCGGAAAGATTGGCTAATGAAGGCAGTAACGACAATCAAAATTTTATGGAGCAAGGGACTAGTTCTGGATCTAATGAGTTAAATATGGATTTTGTTGGAGAACAACCGTGAGTTTAAAAAATTTTATTTTGAAAATGTTTTTCTAACGAAATTCTATTTAATTGCCATATCAATTGTATGGCATCCAAAAAATATCGAGTTCTTTCGGTTCAAAACAATATCACTAAGATATCCAAAATTTAATAGCTATTCTTTACTTCTAAAAATTAATATTAAATAACACCATATCCTTTCGTTATACTTGTGTTATTAGAATCGGCTCGACAAACTCTTAAATGTTCACTTATACTTTTCTGGTATTTATGTAGGAATGTTCGTATTTTCCATAAAGCCTAATACTTTAAGCTTCAAAAGGAAATATTCATTACATTTTTCACCTTAACTTCAGTCGGTACACTAATTCGGTTGCTGGTAAATGTTGCGTTTGACCAGCAACCACAGGCTCATTGTACGGGCCCAAATCTCTCAAGAAAAAAGACCAAACCTTACTTTCCAGGCTCGTATTTGAGTTCACAATTTATGACACTATAAGGGAGAAATAACCTAGTAAAGGGGACCCCAAGAGAAAAATCGTGGAAGGTATTAGGCTTTAGGGAAAATTACAAAACTTGACAGGCATTCTTATAACTTTTCTCTATTTTTCTAATAATCTTCTCAAAAATGTTTTTCTCAATTTTAGGACCATATTTTTATTCATTTTTATTCCTTAACAGCATTATGGACGAATACTCTAAAATATTCTTCTTGAAAGCCGTTTTTCAACATAAAGATATTCTTTTTGAGCCTTACACAGGAAGACAATCTTGGGAAATTAAAGACAAAATGTGGCAGCAAATATTTAATGAATGTGTAAATGCGGGGTGTAGAGGGTTGGTGGATGCTGAACATTTGAGAAAAATTACTTGGCAAAACTTGCAACGAAGAAGTAAAGAAAAGTATGACAAAAGCAAGAAGGTTCCGGAAGGGACTGTGAAGTTTTCTAAGGTGGGGATTGCACAAAAAATTTTTGGGAGGAACTAGTTAAATGCAAAGATTGGTCTAGGAGTTGATAAACAAGATTTTTATATATTCCTCTGTTATGTCTCTAGTTATAAAAGAAAGGCTCTTAAGCACGTCCTTACGAGTAGGGATAGAAGCTGAAATTTGGAAATCACCCAAAAACTAGTGGGGGAAATATTTTGGGGATTTTCAGACTGAAACACCAAATAACCTTTAAAAATGTTCCTTCTATGAGTAGGAAAGTCCCTGGTCCCCATTCCACCATAGCAATCAGGAAAGCCCAAAATATCATTTTCTAATATTTCAGATTGATGAGCTTGTCCTCGACATTATTGGAAGAGACAGTGGGAAACTCAACGGGACTGACTTTATTGTTAATCATCAACCTTTATTTACTGGAGAAACAACGAGTACTTTTGATGAGACGTTAAATATGGTTGCTAAAGTGAATTTTAATTTTAAAAAATACTTGAGGACCTCATAAAATGCCCCTTTGGGACTATACAATTTCATCAAATAACGAGTACACGATTCAGTCCATATATGGGGCATCTTATAGACATACTTAAACTCCGCTGCTTAGACTTATCACATAAGCTGATCTACAAACCTCTACTATTTTTTTGCTAGAAGATATCTAACATCCAAAAATATAATTGACTAGACTATGATAATCTTGTACGTAAGGACATTTAATCTTAATAAGTAACTGTAATAAACAAAAAATATACCGAGCATCTAGTGGAAATTCCTTCCTCTCACAAGTTTAATTACTCGTGTCCCCCCAACTTAAATGATTTAAATACCTATCTTAACTATGAGATAGCACCTAGACAATCCCCTCACCTTTCAATCCAAGCAAAATTTAAAAACATGCCTTAAAATGGAGTGTATATCAGGGACGAGAAGAGTTGTGGGAAGGGACGGGAAGGGCCATCTCATCTCTGGTTTATCTCATTCTGTGGGGTGGGCCATCCTATAGGCATACCTAAACTCCGCCACTTAGACATCCCATAGCGTTGAGTCAAGGCGATCAAACCTCTACTAATTTTTTGCTAGACTATATCTAACATCCAAAAAATAACCGCGCACTAATAATTGAAACTTGTACATACGAAAGGACTCTTAATCTTAATAAGTGACTATAATAAACAAAAATTATACTGAGCATCCCTCCCCTTTCAATCCAAGCAAAATTTAAAAACATGCCTTAAAATGGGGTGTATATCATGGAAAAGATTGGGCGAGTTGAGGAAAATATCGAGCGAGCTTATAATAAGGTCTGGTCGAAAAGAGTCAGAGTTTCGGGCTACGCGTTCCATCCCTGGTTTATCTAATTCTGTGGGGTGTTTTATAATGAGATCTGATTCTACAAAATATTAAAAATTTAAATTAAAGGAAGAAGCAATCTCCAACCCTCCATCTCCAATAAATCAAACAATTCCATTAGAATTATCAATAATTGGAAATAATAAAAGGAAAACTCAACAAAAAAGAAACGAATTTTCAGACGAACTCGAAGAATTGAAGAAAAGAAAAATGTTTGCGGAAATAGTTAAACTTGAAGCTGAGGCGAGGCTTATTAATGCAGAGGCGGAAATGAAAGAATTGGAGGTTGAGGAAAAGAAAATGCAGTTTTATAATAGATAATGAGACACTTTCTTGTGGATTTTAACTTGTAAAATGGTATAAAGTTTTTTGTTAGACCCCACTGTAACATCCGAAAATTATGATATATTAGAGAAAAATAGTTAACAAGAAGGTATGAACCAGGGTTGCCACGGGTACAAAAAATCTTTGAGTAGGGGTTTCGGGTTGGAAAATTTTCTTTTCGGATTTCGTGTACAAAAAAATGCCGGGTATCGGGTTTTGGGCGGCAAACGTTATATGAACGATACCGAAAAATTAATTGTTATAGAGTGAACTAACATCCAAAAAATTACGAATAGCGCTAGAAGAAAGATATACATATGTACTACTGGATTCAGTTCTGGTTTTAATATGAGTATAAAATTCAAAAATTTTATAAAGAGCAGATACTAAAAATGTGATAAATTAGAGAAAAATAGTTAAACAGACGGAAAAATAGTTAAACAGTTGTTAGCAAATAACATTTAAATATACAGCAGAAAAATGCCGAGTCTAGCGTCTATACTGATAGAAACGATAGTAAACAATTAAAATTTTTTCATTAGAATTCGTCAGCTAAAGAGCCAACATCCAAAAATAAATAAAAGCAGAACTGGGTAGTCGTTATGATCCAAACTTTGCCTAGATACTTATAACAAAATATAAAAAATAAAAACTATTAAGCATGTCTTAATTTGATTTACCTTAAATGAATGAATTATAATATTTTTCGTACACAAAAATTAACAAAATAAATTAAAATGATAAAGTCGGATCTGATTTTAAGATAACACTTTGTGTTAAACTATCAAAGCATATCTATCGCAAAGCAAAGACTATCGGTAGTACCGAACTGTGCCAAACACTAAGACTAACCGTGTTTGTTAGTAAAATAAAGTCCCTACACTCACTTCCCACCAACTTTAAAATCTTAGATTGTGATGTCTCTAATATCGGGATATAAATATAATCTGACACAACGGAAGCTGAACTTAAGTGTTATTATATCAATTGTTTATTAGAGTTAAATCTAACATCCAAAAAAACCGAAAAGGCGTCGCGGTACCCGATTATAAATAAATCTTTGCCTAGATACTTAAAACAAAATATATTGAATAAAAATTATTAAGTGCGCTAAAAGGGTGAACTTCCCGTCTAGAAAATGACATTTTCCACATTAAATATGACAAAATAATAAGTCGAACCTCATGTCTAGCTACCACCTTCGGGTCAGAAAATGGCGTACATTATGAGTTGTATCTTAACTATAGGGTATCGCCTAAAAAGGAATTGCTTAGATGACCGTCCCTGCGGCCAACCAAATTTAAGAAGCTCTTAAAATGAGTTGTCTCTTAAATTAAGGTGTTTTCCCTCTTAAATTAAGGTGTCTCCTTTATCGGGAGTATCTAAAAAGGAGGCTCGACCTTATCTCCATATAAAAATACCCACCCATTTAAATAGGCAACAATAGCAGAATTGCTTCTCTGTGCAGGATAAACACCACTACTTGTATTTGTCATTTTTCCACTTGAAAAGATTGGAGGTGTTCCTGTAGAATTATTATTAGTAGCAGATTGCATTGCAGCATACGCACCCAAACTAGCGGCACTGCAAGAAGTTGTTAATATTGTACGTTGTTTTGAATCTGGACCTGTTTAAATTTGAAATTAAGGTCCGATAAAAAAATTTTCTGAAGGAGTTGCAAGCTTGGTTTTCTATTTTTGACTCTCCAAACGGCACCATCTACTAGCTTTTATTTATTTGTCAGATGAAATAGCTGACATCCAAAAAATATACGAACAATCGACAAAAAGAACTCGTTTATAGTCAGTAAGGGAAACTTAACTTTAAAAAATTAGAATAAAGAATAAGGAGAAGAACCAGAATATGTTAGATTTAATATGAAGACACTATTGAATGAATAAACGCTTAAATAACAAAGTTGTTTAGGTAACGAGAGTTTCGGTAAAATTTATAAGAGGACTCTACCAATTTTGGATCAAGATGGAATATAAATAACTTTTTGCTAGACAATGTCTAACCTCCAAAAATAAACGCAGCTCAACCAGGAACGATACATGTTGAATTATGTACTTATATATTGTCTATATGTAAGTCAAAATAAGATAAAGAATAAGGAATAGAATCTGGATCTGTTTGGTTTATGACCCAAACACTATTTTTTTTCTTTATCGAACACAAATAAATAAGTGTGAAACAATAAAATAAAACTCCTGGATCCACAGGGATCACTTAGAAGAGGCAGAATCCTGCCTTATGGAGAGGCAGGATTTTTCACTTATGGAGAGGCACTTATGAAAATTTGGCAGATGAACGAACTGACATCCAAAAAATAAGTGAACAATGTAAGAATAGAAAAGAATATGTTAAAGCAACCGGAAGGGAACTTGTAGCTATTGATTAGCTATTGATTAAGCTAATACCAATGGCAAAGTAGGTAAGACTTTTGAATAAAACTTTTGAATCAATGTAGAAAATGTCGGGGCCTACATCCAAAAAATAAACAATCCAGAGAAAGTCCCAAACAAAGAGACCATTTTGTTGAAAATCTAAAAATTACCTGCTGTAGCAATATCTTGAACGATTCTTAAAGCCTGCTCATTTGCATTGATCAACGCTTTCAACTGAGTTGGATTTTCATTGTGAATCTAAAAAATTGATTAAAATTGAGGAATTAAACTTTTAATTTTTGATCTCTCAATTAGGTCTCCAAAAGTCCCTAAGGTTCATCAACATCTTAGGAACACGATATAATTATTTCGAGACGTCTAAAAACGTGTGGTTTTGAAATCAAGGCTTTTCTCAAGGCATCAAGGCTTTGATGCCTTGACTGTCCTTCATTATTTATAACTTGTGCCATCAACGATATTCTTGTATTTACTCTTGAGATAAACATGTTATTCTATTCTGTGTCATGCTGTTAGACCTTAGCTTAGAAAAAACCTTAGGAATCTTACAGTAAGGTCTGACTTTAATTTATTAAATTTAAAAACTTACAAAATGGCAGCGAGGCCCATAAGGACAATAACCTAAAATAATACATTAAACTACATATTATTTGTGCAAAGAAAATTTTGTCTTAAAATCAGAAAAACAAGTAATGTTAATTTAAATTAGAGTAAGTCGAGTTCGAGCGAGTTCGAGTTACTCGACTCGACCGCTCGGGTTTTTTGCGTAATTACTCGACTCGGAACTCGTGATCATAATACTCGGATTACTCGAGCTCGGAAACTTCCTACTCGACAGACTCGGTTAAAACCGAGTCTTTTTATGCCCCTATCTGCGGCGCAAAAAGGAAGACTTTTAGCTTAGGATCTTCCAAAATTCTCAACATTTTCGCATGCGGCGCTAAAAAAAAAGAAGAAATTTTGCTCTCTGGCTTCCAAAATTCTCGAAATTTTCGCCTGCGGCACTGAAAAAAGAAGATTTATGCGTATATCGGAGGATCTCTCATTCCTCTTATCACTCGATATCCCCTTAATCTACACGAATCCCTGAAATATTATCCATTGATTTTCAACCCGGAGCCCGGAGTCAACATGGATTGTGTGCATATCATGGAATTTCTGCGGATTAAGAGGGATATAGACGGATTAACGAAAATAACTGGGATTTGGATGATGATCTAACGCATTACTGTCAACAAATGCCCAAAACACAGCACTGATGATGAATAGTTTTTAGTAAAAATATTGTTTTTATTGAAATTATTTTAAGATACTGTTTTATAAAAATTACTCGATTACTCGACTACTCGAACTCGGCCTAAAAAGTTGAGCTCGAGCTCGAACTCGGGTTTTTCAAACTCGGATTACTCGAGCTCGGTTACTCGGTACTCGACTTACTCTAATTTAAATATTATTTTGATTTACCCGTTTTGTGATAAGACTGGCATGGCTCTGTTTTGTACTTTGGATGTCTTGGAACTGGCCGTTTTTCTCTGTCTCCGTGGGCATATTGACACCTTTAAAATAAATTAATACTAATGAAAACTGGAGCTTAGAAAAGAAAGTTATTCATAAAAGAAAGAATTTTTTATCAAAGCAAAGCAATGACAGTCAAAAATAACATTGCAACAGTTAGGCATGGTGTCTTTTAATTTTCAAAGATTAACTAAAATAGATGTTAAAACGGAATAAAATATACTATGTAACTAAAAGATTTATTAATATCTTCTCTCTAAATATTTATTCTCTAAACGTTGAGAAGCTGGAAGGAAAGAAAATAGTTAAGACAAATTTAGGTTTTTATCCACTTTTTATCAATTTACAAATTGACATCCAAAAATTAAAGAAAATCTATTTGAACTAAAAGCTGAACTAATTTAAATATCAAGACATTTTTAAAATTTAAAATATAATAAAATCAATAAGTTGTAGATAAACTTGAGTAAATCTCTTATAGTGAGGTCAGATAATATTTATAGAATTTAATATTTCCAGCATAAAACCGAAAGTGGAAATTGCAGTGGACTGGATGACTTTTAGGCCCGGTACACTTCAACTGAGAAAACATTAAGTATAGACTTGTGGTATCCGCTATTTTACCCATTACATATCCTTGTCAATTTACAAATTGACATCCAAAAAATTAAGCACAACTCAACACCGTCAACAACACTAACTTGAATTTCAAGACTTTTTTTAAAATTTAAAATAAAATAATATTAATAACTTGTAGATAGGCATTAATCAAGTATGTGGCTGTAGTGTATTGTACTGGGCGTAAAAGTTAGGGGCGTGACATATGTCATTTGATTTATCTCGGCGAACTGATTACCCTCACCTCTTTAGTAAATGATTCTTGACCGAGTTATGGGTCCCCCTGTAACTCATTACAGAATCATTTCCTAAAGTAGTGAGTGGAATGACATCAGTCACGTCCAGAACTTTTACCACCAGTACACTACATCCAATTATGTCTATCTCTTATAGTGGGGTCCAAGCATATTTATAGAAATCCTGATATTTCCAACATAAAACCGAGAATCGAAAAGCAACACGAAAATATTGGCTTTTCATTCGACTGGGAGGCTTTTACGCCTCCACTCTTTTTCGGATTTTGAAAAGTTTGTGTTTACGAATTTTCTAGTTATAACTTATTTTATTTTTAATTTTATATTAGTTGTTATTGCTTCTTAAAAATTAATATCGATATAATGTACACTTTCCTCTTCTATTATTTTTGGATGTCATAGCATAGCTTTGACAAAAATATAACTCTCGTAAACCCTATACTAAAATAATATACTCTCGTAGAGATGCACAAGAACATACATATCTATCCGTACAAATATTTTTAGACATTTTAGAATGTTCAGAAACAGGGTAACTACACAGTAAAATTCCCAGTTTATTACATTTTTGTCAATTTACAACTTGACATCCAAAAATAACCTAATCATCATGACAACCCAGCAGGTCATCCTTATTTAAATTTTTTTCATTTTTTCAGTTTACAAATAAACTAAAATTAATACAGTGTAGATATGTTTTATTAGATTGAAGTTTCATAAGGAAGAAAATGGGTGCGAAATGGGTAACCAAAATCAGTCACCGGTCTTAAAGAGACGAGCCAGATAAGGAGGTGAGATATGCACAGATATGCAAATATGCACGAAAGGGCCGAAATATGCAAAAATATGCATTAGGTACCGGGTCCTAAAGTGTCGGACACATGTAAAAAACCACTTTTGCGCTTCTCTCATGGCATATCAGCATGCAAAACATGCATTTGCATGTTTTTCCCCGACCTAGTGATTATGTTTTTATGTTGATAAATCGTCTACGTATAATTAATTTAATTTTAAATTTTATTTTAGTTATAGCTTTTTAAATTTTAAATGGGTTTTGATTATAACATCTTTAATTTTTTGGATGTCATTGCAATGCTTTGACAAATTCGCTGTCTTTTAAGATTTTTTTGATTGTTTCGCTCAGTATATCAAAAAATGAATTTATTATAAAATATCACCATACCTCTCTCCATAATTGCATCTACCAGTCTCCATCCAACTGCGACACAGTTCTGTCTTGTAAAGCTTTGGATTCTTTTGCTGTACCTGAAAATGAGAGTATTAAAAATTTATTTTTAAAAGAGATTTGATTTCTTATCCCGGTTAATCCCAAACCTAAAGACATTTTCTTATTTTAAGGGAAGGAAGCAAAGGTGTCCCTAAGTTTCGATATATAATTTTCGAGTTTTTTTTGTTTCGAAACAGCTCTGATTGTAAGGCTAATTCACAAGCTTTTAGTTTGAAACGTATGTGATTTTGCAAATTTTTAACTACTAAAGACATAAAAAACTGAATCAACTTTACAGTAAAAGTAATGTTGGCTGAATTTGTATATTTTTGTATGTTGCCTATTTATGGTGACAAATACGCATGAAAATTACCGATCCATCATATTATTCTAATTTCTTGACAAAATTTTTTTGCAAAAATCAAAAAATTATTGCCGTGATTATGGTCTAGGATTCATTACCTCCTCATTTCTAGTTTAAGCTAGAGATGTACCCAGACCCTTGAAAAGATATTCTTTAAGCATAACCGTTACTCCTTATATGTAATTTAATACAATTACTGTTTTTACTTAGAAATAGAAAAAATTTTTTTGTCTTGTGCGTCAAAGTCCTGTCTTATTTTTTGGATGCTGCTTTAAATGCTGGCAAAAAGTATCTTAATTAATGTACCGGATTTTAAGGAATGGGGTATCATTATAGTACAAGAAGGTGGTCAAATACATAGTATTTCTAATACTAGAGTAGATTTCTAATACTTTGTTCGGAATAGTCAAATTCTGAACACCCTGGTATGCTTCGATGTGTCTCGACAAGCTGAATCGAACCATAGAAGGGTGTTCCCGATTCGATAATTAACCTAATTATAGCTAAACGATATATTGGCTTGTGGTACAGGGCTGGGCGAAATCTAAAAATAAAAAGCGAAACTTTTCGCGCCAAAAATGCGAGAATGCGAAAGTGCGAAATAAGCCCAGCCCTGTTGTGGTACCTCTTTAAGGAATATCCCTCTCCCTATAATTTAACCTCAGTTTATGATATTTTCCTTACAATTCTCCTTATAATTTATAAGATTTAATATCTGATTTGAAATAGAAAAAAATATTTCTAGACGGTCATATTGTATTGAAGGGTTTTATTTTTTGGATGCTGCATTGAATGCCGGCAAAAAGACTCTTCTAATAAGCATCAAATTGAGAGACTGACGTAATTCCAGGGTTTGTTGTTCAGTGGATGGAGAAAGTTTTTTAAACGCTACTCCTACTTAAGACACTATAAAATTATCTGATTTGAATTGGACCTCTTCATTATCAGGTTCACTTATTTTAGTCTAACGGGGTACCTATAACGGGTTGTACACGAAACCTGATTTATACTACGCGAATTCGAAATCCGGTCCGAGGAAGTCTCCGTATAATTTATAGCATTTAAAATCTTATTTGAATTAGAAAATGTATTTCAATTGTTACGTCGGTTCTTTGTATGGAATTATTTTATGGATGCTGCATTGAATGACAGCAAAAAAGTTTAATAAACGCTTAAACTATAATTAAAGTGTACTATTATAACGTACTTCTATTTTGAAAATTTTTCCCATATGCAATTCCAAATTAAACTTTTTGCACTTAAACTTAATATTTTTCGGATATGAACTTTGTTTAAAACATATGATTTAATTCTTTCAATAAATCTTAAAAGATTTGTAGAAAATCTACAAAAAGACGCGTTTTCATGAGCTTAGCGAATATTTTTGAATGTTACATTTAAGTTGACAGAAATGTTTGTTTAGTTTGTTGGGCCCCATAGTTTTATTTTTAAGACTTAGATTAATAAAGTCGAAACACTATAAGATAGCTATCGAATAGAATTACTTAAATTCTTCTTATAATTTATTACATTTACGGTTTGGCTTAACTAGCAAAGAATTTTTCGCATTGTGTCTTTCGTTTGCTATGGTAGCTTATTTTTTGGATGCTGCATTAAATGTCAGCAAAAATGGTCTAATAAATTTGTTAAACTATAATTGAATTGAGAGGTATTATTAAACTGGTAGAGGTAAAATACTAGTAGTTCCGGAATAAATCGCTTCCATTTGCTAGAATAGAAGCTAATAGATTAGATACACTGTAGTCTTCTCCTTATAATTTATAACATTTAATGTCTGGTTTGAATTAGAAAAATTAGTTCGAATGATCTATGTATTAGTGATGTTCGGGAGAAGAAAAAACCCGGGAATCGGGAAACGGGAGTCGGGTCGGGAAATGACCTCGGGAGTCGGGATCGGGAGTTGGGAATTCACATAAAAAAATTTTTTTGCCGCCTTCGGCGCCAAAAATTCCTTTTTTTGTACTGCAGGCAAAAATTTTGTGAATTTTGCAAAGTGAAGAAACCAGATATCTTTAATTTTCAGCGCCGCAGGCAAAAATTTGAGACTTGGAGGCTATTCCATCAAACTTTTCACCGCTTATCCGAAAACAAAACTATTCCAGGGAACTTTTCTTTTTATCTTTTAAATCCCTCTTAATCTTAAATTCTTTGTCTGCGCCACAGGCAAAAAATTTTTTAAGTTTGGAAGTCTAAGAACCAGACTTCTTTTATTTACCGCCGGAGGCGAAAATTTAGAGATTGGAAAGCCAATGAGCGAAAATTTTTTAAATTTAGAATATCAAGAAGTCAAATTTTTCCTCCCACGGCGTCGCAAGTGAATTTTTTTTTAGCTTGAGGCCAAGAATCCAGATATTCTTCATTTTCTGCGCCGCAGGCGAAAATTTTTGAAAATCCATGACTAAATTAATTTTTCTAGAGTTTTTCACGTTTACTGATATTATAAGTAAAAAAAATAACTTTCAAATTTTAAATTAATTAATTTATATTAACTAATTAAACTAAATTAATTTTTCTATAGTTTCTTGACGTTTTAATATTGAAAAAAATAATTTTAAAATTTTAAAATCAAAATGAATGTTAAAAAACATTTATTTTTGGAAGGAAAAATTATTTCCATATTTCACAACACTGGATTTGAACCCAGTCCCATCAAATTATCTGAAGTCACTCAACTTAACCACTCAACCACCTATCAACAACAGCCAAATGGGAAAAAATTTAATATTTTATTTTCCCTTTTCCTTTTTTTATTTTTTTCCCTACATTTTTCCCTTTTAAAAATAAAATTTTATCAGAAAAAGCCATTCTTAGGGGTGTAAAAATTTCCCGACTTAGTCGGGAATTGCTATCGGGAGTCGGGATCGGGAGGCCAAAAACTCGGGAAATTTTCCCGAGTCGGGAGTCGGGATCGGGATACCCGAACATCACTACTATGTATCACATTTCTGCAAAACGTAATTTTTTGGATGCTGCATTGAATGCCGGCAAAAAAATAGCCTAATAAACTTGTTAAACTTTAATTAACCAGTATTTCCGGAAAAATTACTTCCATTAGGAGAATTTCCCTCCCTGTGAGTAAAACGCTACCAATGTCTACGGGGTATAAATAGATTCTCTTACATAAGTAAATTTCTTGTATCTAAGCGATACCCCCTATTAAGGCTAAACCTCGTTATAAGGTTCAGTTATTTTAGCCCCAGTGGAGTGTCTATAAGGAATTTATCTTTATAGTTTATCAAAATTGAATTTCAACACACTCTAGAATTAGCATTAGGTGTAGACGAATTGCTGTTGTTAGCCACCGGAGTTGTCGGCGTCGCCTCACCCCCATTGTTGTCTACATTATTATCAATTATGGCTGGTTTAATAGTACTATTAGAAGCATTTCTAGTTAAAAAATCTGGAGATAAATTATTATTAGTGTTGCCAATATTAATTGGTGTGGAGGCCGTCAAAATCTTTACTTCGTTGAAAACAGACATTTTTGATCCCAAAAATTTTAAATTTAATTTATTTTTGAAGTATTTTGATGAAAATAAAGGAGAGATTCTGTTTTGTCAAATAATTAATAATTTTGTTGTTTTTAGAAAAATGCATTAAATAAATTAATTTATTTAATTAAATTGGTTATAGTACATGACTACTGAAATTGAAAAAATAAAATTTTTAGAAAATTGTGGGAGCGAGTAAACAGACGCGATTTTTACAAAATATAACTTAGTAAATTATTAGTTGTATAAGAACATATTATAAACGATTATCTATCGTTTCCGGAGATGAACTGTTAATTTTTTGGATGTTAGCAGAAGCTGACAAAATAATGTCTAAGCTAAAAAGTTAAGATTTTTCAATTTTCTGGTCATATAAAGAGTACCTAGGTTAAGATAAGGTCACTAGGTTTCGACCAAGGAGAAAAAAGGGGAATATAAATGAGTAGTACTTTAATGACACTTGCGGTTAAAAACCCAAATAATAAAATCAGAAAATTATTAATAAAGATTGGATAATGTTTAATAAATAGTATTTAATTTATAAAATTACAAAAAGTCTTGTCCAAATTACAGTTATATAATTTTATTCATCAAACAATGAGTTATTTTTGCAAGTCAGTATCAAACTGGCAAACAAATTTGCTTTTTAAAATATTATAAATTTGTGAGAATGATTCTTCTATCTTGAACACGATTATTAAATATCCTTACGCTTCGCCTTCTAAAATGCGGGAGGCAACTCTTTGCCCGTCTACCAACTCTCTTATTTTTTCTTTTCTCGAATGACAATCATCATCCTTATAAGTTATTTCAATTATTTTGTATCAAATTTGGAGTAATTTTCGAGATAGGGGTCTCAATCTCCGCAGCATGTGTTTTATTTTTGGATGTCGCATCAAAGCCGACAAATAAATAAAAGTCTAGTGCATTGTGATTACGACAGAAGTGAATCGGACATCAACTTAAATAGGAAATAAGTAATTTGTGCAGTTGGTTATTTATTGAGATTTTTTCTAAGGGTTTGTCACCATTAAAGAGAAGTTTTGGTCTTGAGCCTAGGAAAATCTGAAAGTATATTATAATTTATTAAAATTAGGAGATATTTAATATGAAAATTAAAGACATTTGAGGTGCGAACTTAGCAAGTTGGTATTTTTTGGATGTTAGCAATGAGCTAATAAACTCTATTAGAGATGGGAAGAGTAAGAAAAGAGATTGTCTCTACTCCATGAAAGCAAATATAGCTAAAAGGTCTCTTTTATAATAAGGTTCAAGTATGTAGTCAGAATTATTTAATAACAGAAAAACGTTTAAAAAAGATGAAGTATTTCTCAATATAATATAAAAAATTTAGAAAATATTAAAAATGAATTGAAAAAATTTTGATAGAGTTTCTCAGCGCTTATAATCTTTTATTTTTGGATGTTAGCAATAAAGCTGACAAATAATGAGATTTTATTGGGTGTGATTTGCGATTTATATAGCTCTTTTGCTCAATTAACTTAACTTTTACTTAACATAATTGAGGAAAATAAACCAATATAAGCTTAAGTAATAGATTTAAATTGAGACGGAGTGATTTTTAAATTGAGACGGAGTGATTCAAAGGTAGGGTACTTATGAAGTAAAAATTGGCAATCATCTTCCTATAATCTATTACATTTATTTTGTATTAAAAGGAAATATTTTAGGTTAGGGTGTTCTTGTCAATCGCTCCAGTCGTTTTATTTTTGGATGTCGCATTTAAAGCTGACAAAAACTAAGCAAAAGATTATCGTTACTTCGTGAGTAGGAGTAACTAAAAACTTGAATTAAAAAGAAAAGAAAATCTAGAGCTTTCCAAGTTCATGGTCTAGTGTCTTGACTCAAGACTTTTCTTGGGTTTATTCGAGTTTGGTCTTGTGGTAAAGTCTGTTTCGAGTCTTGGAGGACAAAATGTTATGACCGGAGGTGTCCGAGGTTTACTGATGTTGACGTGCACAAGAATAACAATTTATCCGGCGTAGATAATGGTAACCTTCTTAATTACGTGTCAGGCTAAAACGCTATATAGCTAAAATAAAAATATTATTATTTCTCTGGACCGTGTTTTGTCTGTTCCGACTTGTAGAATTACTCGTTTTGCCCCCTCCCAACTCTTTCCTATAATCTATTACGTTTATTTTATATTAAATTGTAAATGTTTTTGGTGTTGTAAGTTATAACAGCTTTTTCACGCGTGTTATTTTTTGGATGTCGCAGTGAACGCCGACAAAATAAAATAGTTCTTGTATGAGTTATGATTAACATACATAAAGGCTTCGAAGCATATTTGATACACCTCAATGATACCACATACTAAAAATAATGCTTCGTTATAAGGAGTAGAGATCGGAATTTTGAAAACACCGGGTCCGGGAAACGGGTTCTGAAGGTTGACCGGGAGGGACCCGGACCGGGAAAACCGGGAATTCCCGTTCCCGGTTTCTTCCCGGGTGCTTCAAAATTACCGGGAAAAGGGACCCGAAAACCGGGAAACGGGTACGGGTCCCGGACCCGTTCCGATCTCTAATAAGGAGTACATATATTGTCAGTAGAGTACACATTTTTTGGTGAATAAAAAATATTTATCGAAAATTCAATGGCCATAAACAAAATTAAATATTAATTTAAAAATAGTTAAAAGAGAAATCTAATAAATTTGATTTTTTAAATTAGGTCGCTGAAAAGGTCAAAAACTTAATTTCATAAAATTTTATATTAAGATACCAAAACTAATTTTATGTAAATATGAAATTCAATTGACCTTTCCAGACTTTTAAAAAATTTCTATAAAAAATATCTAAAAAATATTAAATTAAAAACATTTTAAGTCAAAATAAAGACTATAATTTTTAAAAATATTACCACATTAAATAGGATAATCTATAGTACATGGTTATTTTAATGAGGTGGTTTTAAATATTTAAATATAATTATGAATTTAATTATAAAATTAAAATTATTAAATAAATAGAAATAAATGTCAACTAGGCAATAATTATCTAATTGGACTAGCAGGTAAAATAATTATAGAGTTGCATTGCTTTCAGAGTTTTTTCTGAATCTTTTAAATTTTATCTTTATCGAACACAAATCATAAAATGTAAATTAATACTTTGAGGAACGAAAAAGGAGGGGGTCACTACCACCCTCACTAGGTCACTACCACCATCACTACCCCCCCCCCCTCCCCCTAGCCCGAACTAGGCAAAAAAATGTTTCGGATTTTGATATAAAATCCTATTTAGTTAAATGATTTTTTGAATTTTAAAATTTAATTTAAAAAACAATGCAACACTAAATATTTTTGTAGGTATATTTTAAAAGTGGTATTCAGAAAGAAGCAAAATGAAGGGATAAAACATATTTGCTTTAATTAAAATGAGTAATATTTATTAACAAAATAGAGTGGATTTTAAATATTTTTTTGGATTTTTTTAAATTTTTTAATTTAAAAAATATTTTAAAGACTTTAAATAAATGTTAAAAAAGAGGCGAGTATTTTAAAAAAATGCTTAAATAATTTAGATAAATTAAGCAAAATATAAAAGAAAGCAATACAGGAAAAGGAGCTAAAAGAATCTAATAGATATAAGGTCAGACTTCATTTATGTGTGCCCACAACTAAATTATGTTTACAGATAGATCACACTATTTCAGCCTTTTTCCGCCAATTAGGTACCTAATATCGGTTTTTTAGACCTAAAAAACTCTTTCTAGTTAAAGTATTAATGTGTTTCCCTTAATTCTGTTATTCCACGAGCATAACCGCAACATTGTAAAATAATTTAATTTATGGAATCTGAGTTATCTATTTTCTAAAATGCTTGAATCGGAACTAGAGAGATAAACTATTATCTGCCCACAAATTTATAAAAAATACAAAACAAAAATAAGACGCTGAATAATGTAAAATATTCCATATTTCGATATCTAATATAGATGAAGATTAGACTTTAACTAAAATATTTTGGAGGTAAATTGACTTTTTATTTTTGAAAGCCGGCATGATAAGCTTGGCTATAATCGCAATTAAGACATTATGCATATCGTTTTAATATATGATTTTTTCTGTTCATCAGGGGTACACATAAATGAAGTCCTAATGTACATGTATAAATTGAATAAAAATGGCCAAGAAAAATATTTTTTTAATTTTATTTGGAGGAAGAAAGGATTTTAGGTTGGAGAGAAATCCGAGACCGGAAATTTTCCATGACCAAGATTAGACTCTAAGATCAAGACCAAGACCGAAAAAAACCTAAGAAAAATCTTGAATCAATACTTAAGACCAAAAGTCTTGGCCATCTCTAATAAATGGGAGAGAAAAATTAGAAAATAAGGCTGTAGTGTAGTGTACCGGTGGTAAAAGTTCGGAACGTGACATATGTCATTCGATTCGTCTCGACGAGCTGAGTCGAACGGTACTACTCCCTACTTTAGGAAATGATTCTGGACCGAGTTATGGGTCCCGAAAAATTGAAAAACCAAAGGGGGGAGTAAGCTCGATTTTGGGGTGAAAAATTCGAATATGCAAATAATAGCTCATTCGAAAGAGCTCGGCGAGCTGAGTCGAATGACACCAAAATCAACGAAATCTGACTTGATTTGACAAAGTTATGACCGTTTGTTTTAACTCCTTACCTATGGCGCCCGTGGAGGTTTTTGCTGCTACAGGAGCCCCAAATACATCCAGAGCAAGGGAGATGGGACTAGGTTTATGTTACTGACCCAGACCCAGCGCCCGTAGACTCCCCGCGAGGCGCGTGCCGCAAAACCCCGCGCGAAGCGCGGGGTTTTGCACAAGCGCCTCGCCGACGCCCCATAGGTTTATGTTGTTTGTTTTTCTATTGTAACTTTGTCCAAACTTTTACAATCAAGCTGATTTTGGTGTCATTCGACTCAGCTCGACGAGCTCTTTCGAATGAGCTATTATTTGCATATTCGAATTTTTCACCCCAAAAAGTGCTTGGTCCCCCCTATGGTTTTTCAATTTTTCGGGACCTATAACTCGGCCCAGAATCATTTCCTAAAATTAAGAGTGGTACCGTTCGACTCAGCTCGTCGAGACGAATCGAATGACATATGTCACGTCCCGAACTTTTACCACCGGTACACTACACTATATCCGAAAATAATCAGAATAAGCATTGGCCATATTTAAATTAAAATTTAAATACTAGACATAAACTAAGCTTTAAAATAAATAAAATAATTAAATAATCGAAGCTGCTATTACGCCAAAAATTCATCAAAAATTCAGTCAGTTTCGCGTACGCAGTTAAAAATAATTTTTAAAAAATTGTGGGGGATAGGGAAAGGCACGGGAAATAATTTACAATTATTGTAATTTATTTTAGAAAAATAGAGAGAGAATATTTAAATAATTTAAATAGTTTTTATAAAAAAGTAGGAGAAAGCATGTTGTGTTAATTTAAATAAAATTAGAGATGATTTTGTTGGAGATGAGGAAATTTTGAATTGAATTTATTTTTTATTTTTAAAATTGAGGTAAGTGTCCCAATTGATTTTTAAAAAATTTAAGTAAATTTTTCAAATTTAAGGATGAGTCACCTAGCAGCATTTAAAACGCTTAGGCGGTGGTAAACAATCTACTATAAGGATAAAAAAGAAACATTAGCTCATTCGTAGAGCTCACTGGTAGAGTTCCTGTATATGGTGAGCGAAAGCGCCTAGCAATAACTGTCAGAAGGTTGCAGGTTCGAATCCTGCCCGGTGGCTAGAAATTTGCTAAACTCTTTCTTTAAAGTTGATAGCACAAAACCTCCCATAAATTTTGACTACAATACTTAATATACTATTTTTAAATGAGTAGCTAATCTTGTATTTGCTTCTTATTAGAGTAAAAATGAAAATATAAAATATTACAAAATTAAAGCTTATATAAAGATTAAATTTTTTGATAAAATTAGTTGCGGTGGCTTGATAATTCCACGATTCATTTTTTGGGAGCCGGCACGAGTTGTCTGGCTATTAATAAAAATTAGAAATTATGACAAAAATGTACGAAAATATGAGCTATGTCAGTCATATCGCCAGACATTTAATTTAAAATGTCTGGCATAATGTAGAGGGCAGATTATTTATTCTTGAAAGCTTTGAGTGAAAATTTTGAGGCAACGAAAAAAGTGCGCAAGTCTACAATTCTACAAAATATGCAAAATTCAAATAAAAATGCTTAAAATGAATAGCAAAATTAACTTGTTGAATGTGACCATTTTTCCTACGTTTTATTTTTGCAAGCTGCAGTAAAGTCAGCTAAAATACTATTTTGAAAAAATTAATTATCAAAAATCAAATTGGAACACTCACCAAAATCAAAAAAAAATAAAATTGAATTTTAAATTAAATTTACAAATAAATTTTAGAAAATAATTTAATTTTAAATAATTATTTAAACACCGGAGACAGTAAAAAAATTTAAGTAGGGGATTTTTAAATAAATTGCGGTAAACTAGCTTTTAAATTAAATAAACTATAAAATACACGTTACTAAAAATTGTTTAAAAAGCATTCAAAATAAATTAAAATTTAAAAAATAATTAATTTAGGGAAGAGGGAAATGAACACAAAAATTGCAAAAAAATTAAAAATAAATATTTTAGAAACACTCGGTCAATAAATTGCCCAAAATTAGAGTCCTTCATTTGAGATTAAATTTCTATAAAAAATTTTTTATAAAAACTAATTTTGATTTTTCTTAAACTCAAAGGAAAGTCAATGGCATTTTAGAGGTTATTCGATTTTTCCGGACCTTAATTTTTACTTGACTTAGGTATTAAAATTTTCAAAGTCATCAATTTAAAATTATGATCAACGATTGAATCGAGGTTTTTAATTTAGATATCTAGACACTCAAAGTCATAACAAAGCTTGAATTTCACGTTTTCTTAAATTTAGACCTGTAAATTCATTTTTGTTCCTGATCTATTTTCTCATTTAACTGACTTTAGATTTCTATTATTAAATGTGACTATATTATTTAATTTTGCGGTAAATATTTTTATTTTTTGTATGCCATTCTATAGCAATAGGCAAAAATTTTCTCCACCATATCCCAGCTTTAAAATAAACTTATTCAACATCGTTAAGTCTTAAGTAAGCTTGTCTCACATTGGTATTTATTGTTACTGGAATTTCGGTTATATTTCAATTTAGGCATACAAACTTGTATAATCTTTACTCATTATCAATTTTCTTGTTTTTAATTCTTTTTAAATCTAGCAATAACAAAAATTAACGCGGAGTTCATCTGCTATGCGTAGCTGTTAATTTTTTGGATGCCATTCTATCGCAATAGGCAAAAACGTTTTTAACTCTCAAAGGTTAATCTCGAAGTAAACAAACTCAAATTTTGACAAGAACAAAAATATAAATAATATCAAACTAGACGAGACTATCAGACTAAAATTAGAAAGAAATAAATTGAACTGTTAAATAAATAAATTTAAAAAATATCGGCTTGAGGAAAGGAAAACGAATTTCGTTTAAATAATTTTGAAAAAAATACCGTAGCTTCTTACTGTATTTTTAAAATTTTTCTTACTGTAGTTTTAAACCTTCCTACTGTATTTTAATTTTTTATTGATTCAATGAGAGACGTTCAAAAACTGGAAGACGCACAGAAGCGGGAGAGGTGTCCTTCTTTTCTGTTGAACTTTCTGCCTTCGTTGCGGTAGTTGGAGCGGGGGGAAGGAGTGAGGGATTTGAGGTATCTTTAGAATTAATCAAAATAGAATCTCCTGTTTTTTGAATATGAGTAGCAGAATTGGAGGAAGACGAGGAAAGTAGAGAGGCTAAGGAAGACGAAGCTGTAGATTTGTTGCAGGTGTTGATGTCAGTTGAATTGACGCCTTCAACAGTTTTTGATGTTGCTCCTGAAAATTAGAGTTTTTTGTTTAATATTAATTTTTTATTTTAGATTATTTAAAAATTAAGCGAAATTATTAAGACTCATTAGGCATAAGTAGGTTCAATTGTTTATTTTTGGATGCCGTGATAAAACATAGGCAAAGAAATATATTCTTCGTTTAAAAAATATGCCTAATCGGGGAATATTTATATAAGGAATATTTTAGAATAGCTAGAGGACAAATAGCTTAACAAAAGTTTTACGTTTAAATCTAAGGTTATTAGTCAAGTTATGACTCTCAAAAATCACACAATGAAGGTAATTTCTAAACTAGTTAAATGTTATTTAATATTAATTTTTGTATTTTTATAACAATAAAGTTAACGACTTCGCTGCGGTATTATAGCAAATGTGACCGTGCCTTTATTGTAAATTTTTGGATGCCGTGCTACAACATAGGCAAATAAATAAAATAGCAATTTTTGTGACTAATATCGAAAAAAATAGTCGGAAGAAATAGCACTCGAAAAAATAGAGTGACAAGAAAAAGAGAAAAATTTAGTCTGCACTGAAACTGGGCTCGATTGCAGTTTATGTTACTGTGTAACAACAATTAAAAGCTTTTATTTATTTTTAAGAGATTTTTGATAAAATGCTTGATCCTTTACCTTTTTTGAGCGAATTCGGGGTTGTTGTAGTTATTGTTTTATCCCCATCACTGCTTCTTCGTTGTTGAGTTTCGTCTAAACTTGATAATGCTGATGATTGTTGGCTGTTACTTGAAAGATAGTTTTGTTGTTGTTGTTGGATTGGTACGGTTTGTGAAGAAGCTTTCGGCTTTGCTGACTAAAAATTTAAAATTATGAGACGTGAAACCTTTTAGACTATGTTGTGGATGAATCTGTTAGTTGGGGAATGAAAATCTGTTCCATATTAATTTTTGTTTATATAAAAATCTTATAAGTTTATGAATAATGCAGTTTTTAATAATGAAATTTATTATCAATAGTTGATTTTTGGATGTCACCTATAGGCTGACAAATTTTCTTTCCTAACATAGTATACTCGTAAATTCAAATCGGAACTGTCAATGATTTTTTCTTTCTTTTTCAATTTACTTGAGGATCGAACAAGATATCTAAATTGACCCTTAATAAAAATACAATTAAAATTTACATCTTCAGAAGCTGCAGGAGGAGATTCATTGCCAGAATCAATGTTTGAAGAAATTATTGATGAACGAGAATATTCATCTAAAAATAAAATGATAATTAAAATTTAGTCAAAAGCTTCTTATTAAATTAAAAATTAAAGATTGTTTAAAATAAGCCAAAGAATTTTCTGTTTATATTTTATCACAATATGTCTTTTAATTTTTTGGATGTCAGTTTCACTGACAATGATACGATACTTAAATTTTGCATTTCATTGCGCTAGGTTCAGTTTCGGTTAAATAAATAGTCTGGTGAAACCGCCAACCCTAATTAAAAGGCTAAAAACATTGAGAGACTAACCTAGATAAATTGGAACGATTCGACTCTCAAGAATAAGCGTATTGTAGTAATAAAATTGACTGACCATGCTTACTTAAGGTTAATGTAATATGTAGCTTAGTATTAGACTTTAAAGAAAGGCTAATACTTAAAGCATCTACAGATCTTTGAAAGTAAAAATTAAATAAATCTTCTAATTATAACTTATTTTATTTTAAATTCTATTTAAGTTAATCATTTTCTTAATTTAGGGGTCTTCTAACTTCAGCAATTTTAGTTTTTGGATGTCATTGCTTTGCATTGGCAAATAAATTGTCTGAGTCTCTGGGTAGTCTCTCTCACTTATAAAATCTTTTTAAAAAAATTTTTACCCTTACCATCACTAGCACAACACAAATTTCCAAGTAATTGTTGGGCATCCAACTCTTCATTATTATTATTCCCAACACCATCAATATCATCAGTAAAATCCAAAAAGTGTTGTTTTTGGGTATTTACTGGAACTGGCAATATTTTACGTTGACGGCGATTTTGCTGCAAAATTTGTGTTGAGTCTACTCCATGAGTGTATGGAATAGAAGAAAAGTGGAGAGGTGAAATTTGCCTGGAAATTAATGAATTTATTAGGGTTACTCTTGGATGAAGAGGAAGGCACCCTGGTATGATTCAATTCAACTAGTTGAGGTGAATCGAACCAAGGCAGGGCGTACCGGATTAACAATTCTGAAAGAAGTTATAGCTCGGCGGTAAGTTGGGCTTGAGGTACATTGGCCTGCTCCCGTATACCATCAAAGCGACCCTTTAAGACCACAAGCGTTAATTAGAGCATTTATGGCATTTATGGTGAGAATGAGTAGAGAGAAAAGTACTGGGTATTGGACCGTCCGAGAGATTTCCGGAGACTCTAGAGAACAATGAGAGAAAATATTTCTTACTCGCTATGCCATCCTCCTCCAACAGCAGGCGGCGAGAATATATCCAAAGTTTTTGGACGAAAATTTTGATTATCTGCCATCATTCCCGATAAATTTGAATTATTTTGAAGAAATTCATTGTCTCGAGGTGTCTCGGGCCATAATGACTGAAAAATAAAATTTAGAGGATTGGAATAAATTACAGAATATTAATTTTATTAATAAACTGCGATTTAAAATAGTAAACTGCAATCGCTAAATGAAGCGCCACATTGCCATGTTGATTTTATTTTTTGGAAGCCGGCATTGCCGGTTAATATGTATTTTATGTGGCTGCCATTTAGCTTACAATTTTATTATTCTATGTAGCTGTCAATTCCCCTCCCTCGAATAATTCACCTTCTCGATTAATAACCCATGCTAGAGTTGGGTTGAAACAATATTCCCCACCCCCAAAACACTACTGTACGTTCAAATGCCAAAACTCGAATAATTCCCCTCCCTCGATTAATTCCCCATGCCAAGGAAGGATTGAAAAAACAATTCCCCAGGGGAATTAATCGAGAAAATACGGTATTTAAATAAACTTGATAATTAAACTAAGCCGGAATCACAGAGATTATTAAAAGGTGTTTTTTTATTCATGCATTATCTAAATTCGAAATTTAAACAATGCTAATTTTGACTAGAGATGTAGATTGCAAGCTATTAAATTTTTAAATTACACTCGGATTTTGGTATGAATATACATTTAATCATTCGAAAATACACACACGATACTGTTATTTTTTGGAAGCCGCGTTTGCCGGTTAATATTTTAGTTATCGAGTTTTCAAGTTTTAGTCAAAATCTATTTGACAAGAGATTTGAATTACAAGTTATTAATTATTTAAAATAAACAAGAATATTAGTGAAAAAGTTAATTTAACTATTTGCATTAATTTTTATTCGAAAACACTCATTTTTTGGAAGCGGGCTGTGCCTGCTAATCTGATAGAAGCAAAAAATGTTATTTAAGTCTAACCCTAGAGAACCCCTGAAATTTAAATTTAGGATGATATCAGAACCATGAAAATATTTGCAAGTTGTTAAATTTTTAAAATTAAACGTTTATTAGTTTTAGAGTATCCACAATGAATGTCTCTTCTTTCTCTTCCAGTAATTTTTTGAAAGCCGGCGGGCCGGTTAACTTTGAAGCATTAAAAAATGTTTGGAAACACCCAATTATTAAAGGTTACCCCCGGTTTTCGGTTAACGCCGTTATTCGACCATTGGTTAACGGTTTCTGTTAATTCGCAAAAAACACAGATTTTCGGTTCCGGTTATGAGTTTGTGCCGAACTCTATATTAAAAAGTCGGAATAATTTCGGAATAAACAGATCCGATTGTGGCATATTATATGTCATTCGACTCAGCTCGCCGAGCTGAGTCGAACGAGCTGAGCCTACTAATCTCATAGAAGTAAATAAAATGTTTTTTGTGTCTTTGTCTAGACAAGCTTTGACTTAAATCTAGCAAGGCGTCAGCAATGATGATAAAATTTGCAAGTTATTATATTTTTAAACGTAACAGGAATATTAGTTAAAATGTTCTGTAAATGATTGGTGGATGGCTAATTTCCCAACAAGTAATTTTTTGGAAGCCGGTATTTCCGGTTAATTTTCTAGCTTAAAATACATAATTAGATACAACTGGTTATTAACCTTACCCGTCGTTTTCGGTTATCGCCGGTTTTCGATCCCCGGTTTACGGTTCGGATTCAGTTAACCTTTTGTGACCAAGCTTATATAAAAAAGTCAAATTCACCTTTAAATTATTGTTTCCTTCAGAATAATTTTTCATTCCAGTATTGAATTCGTCAAAATAAAAATTGCTAGAAAATTGATGACAATTTTGTTGTTGCTGATCAAATTCTTGAGGTGGTGAATTTTGAAGTAAATGCATTGAATTATTGTTGTTGTTGAAAATATTGAAATTGTCTGGATTGCTTCCAAAATTGTGAGATTTTCCAATTAAATGTTGCTGACTGAAAATTGAAAGAATTATTGAATGTTATTGTGTTTTAGTTCAAATTGGAAGGACAAACGCTTTACAGGTTAGGCGAGCTTTTCTTATTTTTATTAGATACAGTATTCAATGCTGATTCGAATGGTATATCGAATCATTATTCGCACTACTATAATTGCCAACTTATTACGTGGCATCCAAAAATAAATCAAACACCACCCTACCAAAATGTCAAGACCGATTAGAATTTTAAAACGTAAAAATAAGCCTAATTTCAAAAATTTATATTAAGTAATAAACGTTTAATTAAGGATTTTGTTAGCAAAGAAGTGTTAGTATTTTGTATGAATCATACTTGCGAATTTGCTGCTTTTCTTTTAAATCATATAGAAGGTCCGTTAATATCTACTTTCGAACAACTCTTGTTTTACTTGCCAACTTAGTTGCGTGGCATCCAAAAAATAAAAAAAGCTAATCCCTAATCAAAATAAGACGAATAAATACTTAAAGCTTAAAACTACGCATAATATTCAAAACTAATATTAAGCACTAAAATTCAGACCGTTTTTAAATTTATATGAAATCGTTAACAACTTGAAAACCTTTTATAATTGCCTACTTATGTGTGGCATCCAAAAAATTACACACACCGACCATCAAATACGTAAAGACCTATCAAATATTCAAGTCTTAAAAACAAGTCCATCTTTAAAAATTAATATTAAACACGAAAATTTAATCATAAAGTTTAGTAAGTGCCAAAAATGTTGGCATTTTCTGCTTGAAGATCTTCACAAAGCTTTAGCCAATCTGCCTGCCAGAGCTAGTTGACGACGTATTAGTCTTGATTAGAGACAGGGCCTGGACGAGATCTCTAACAAAATCTTTGTGAGATTGTGATTTTTTGAAATATCTAATAAACAAATTATCATACGCCTCTAGTCTTGATAGTCATAGCTCAAGCAATCTAGGAAGTCATTTCCCTATTTAGTTTTACGAGTAGACGCTGAATCACAAACAAATTTTGTTTTATTTGCCAACTTATGTGTTTGTTGGCATCCAAAAAATAATAAGTGATTCAGACAACGAACGCAAAAAGAACAAATATGTAAAACTTAAATATGCACCAAAATTTAAAAATTAATATTAAGCGAGAAAATTGCTCCATTTTATCTGCTGCAAGTAGTCTGCCTAGACTCAACTGCTCCTTATCTTGCTTTCTCTCCTTTACCAGTTCTTGTTTAACTCAAAACTACTCTGCGTATCCCCTCAAAATCTCTATTCCTTAAAATCTCTACTGGGCTAAAATGCCTTATAATCTCTACACAGCTAAAATGCATTAAAATCTCTACTCGGCTAAAAATTATTAAAATAACTATTCCTTAAAATCTCTATTCCTCATAATCTCTACACGGGTAAAACGCCTTAAAATCTCTACACGGCCAAAAATAGGATAAAATGTCTATTTTTTCATTCGGAAGCCTTTTGAGTGCCAACGTTCAGTGCGGAAACGTTGTTCTGATTTCTGGCTTATCTTTTGTTATTATTTTGCTTGTATTGTTTTTGCCGCTGCGGATGAACCCAGGCATGTCCAGCGGAACGACAGCAGCCGCTTCAATACGATCACCGCAAGAAAAATGAACACGACCGCAGCGAAGCAGTCGTGTATTATATCTCCGATATCCGCAGCCATTTTTAAATCAATTGTATCCATATCCGTATCCATTACCAAGTCTGGGTTTTCCAATGAAAAGTTCATATTTTACACTTTTGTTGAGACTCTACCATCCATTTGCACGGTGTAGAGATTTTAATTATTTTTACCCCAGTAGAGATTTTAAGGAATAGTTATTTTAAGGAATAGAGATTTTAAGCATTTTTAGATTAGTAGAGATTTTAAGGAATAGCGATTTTAAGGAATAGAGATTTTGTATGGGAGCCCTACTCTGCAAGAAAAAAGAATTTTCACCCGTGCAACGCTATACACTTTCCCCTTAAAAAGAGAGAGAAGCTAGGCAGCGACTGCTGGTCAGACATACACTTGCACTATTTCCCCGACACATGTCTGTCACTTAGCGACATTGACATTCGATTGATTATTTTCGTAAGAGAGGAGTTAACCATTTTTCTTCATTTTACTTAACCAAACAGACAGGAATTAGTTCCCCAAACATAACTAACATTTTTATAAAATTTTGGGTAGGCCCTCTAGAACATAGGTTATTTTTGAATATTATAGGGCTCAATTTTAAGAGAGTTTGTCGAGCTGATTTTTTAATTTTCCCTTCCTAATCTGGACCCCAAAATATTTTCCAAAATTTTCAAGAATGCCCGTCAAAAAATCTCAAGCAGCTTGGTATCTGGATTGGATTAAGCGAATAAATGGCGATTCGATTTACATGACTGATGGAAGGATAATTTTTTGCAGGGCATGTATGCAACATGTAAATATCCTAAAATTAATTTTTTATAGGGACCTTGTCTAGTTTAGGTACACATTCAGTTCTGACCCCATTTCACACACCAAAGATGGCAAAAGTAACCTTGTTTGAATCGACGAAAAACAAAACCTCGGGAGGGTAGGCCAAGTACATCAAGGCTATTGTTTCTTCAGAATTCAGAATTATCGAATCCGGGCCGCTCTGGTATGGTTTGGACTATACCTGGGTTTTTGCGCATGTCCCGTTGGTGTCAACGGTTGTGTACCTAACCTAGATGATGGGGACTGTAACTAAACTATCAAGTTCCCTAAATATTTCTTTTAAGGTTTTATAAGCTTCAGTCACCTTTTATTATTGCCAACTTATTACGTGACATCCAAAAAATTAACCTTTACCCAAGTAAATACTTAAAGCCTCATTGAAATTTAAAACTTTGAAATACGCCTAATTTCCCAAATTTATATTAAGCAATAATATTTCAATTACAAAATTTACTTCTAGCAAAGAAATGTTGGTATTTTCTATGGATTATACTGCCTACAGACAGTCCGCTAATACTCGAACAACTCTTGTTTACTTGCCAGATTAGGTAATTTCCTGGCATCCAAAAAATAAACAAACAACCCTAATCCCAATCAAACAAAATTAATAAATACTTAAAGAATAAAAATACACATAATATTAAAAATTAATATTAAACACTAAAATTTAGAATTAACCCGACTTGTCTATCAAATGTTAATTGACAGCGTTTTAGACTTGATTAGGTAATGGACCAAGACAAGATATAGAACAAAAATTTCGATTATCGATATCAGGAGTCGAGATATCTCGTTCGATTCTCATACAACACTCCCAGTCGGGCTCACGTCTTATTAGTCAAACGATGTCTTGTTATTACAGTACCATAGGTATTCATATTTAATTTATGAATACCGTTAAGAATTACAAACACAACTTGTTCTATTTGCCAACTTATATACTTGTTGGCATCCAAAAAATTACAAAAAAGTTCCGGCTCACCTTACCCGAATCAAATATTTAAAACTTAGATATGCACCAAAATTTAAAAATTAATATTAAACGATAAAATTATTCGGTATTTATGTGCTGCAGTATATAGTGTAAAGCATAGCTATTTAAAACCTAAAGCTGTGCAGTAGGCGGCGTGGTGTAATGGCTAACACATCAGTCCGGTCTACTGAAGATGCTGGTTCGCTCCCAGCCGTCGAATAACCTTTTGCACTAGCTAAAGGAGAAAATAGCTATAGCCCAGCTGCTTTACTCTAGTTAACATAAAGTTTGATTGGACGTAGATTGGGTAATAGAGCCTTAACTGCAGAGAGCCTTAACTTAAAGGAAGAGAGCCTTAACCGTGCCCGCTCAACTCATCGAATCCTTAACTCATCGAATCGACCAAAAACGCTCAACTCATCGAATCGGCTAAAATTCCTAAACTCATCGAATCGGCCAAAAACACTCAACTCATCGAATCCTTAACTCATCGAATCCTCAACTCATCGAATCGGCCAAAAACGATCAACTCATCGAATTTTTCCAAAAGGGGACGTTTGAGTCCCCTGTTTTTATTTTTCTCCCGAAAGGGCTAACTGAATCTTCGTTGAAAAAATTTTTTGCTGCTATGGAGGCTAGGAAAAAGGGCTTTTGGGCATAATCGGGGTCTACTGGACTAATTTGGTCCGGTTTTACCCGGTAAAATCTCCAGCATAATTTATTAGGAATGAGATAATGTTTTCAGGAATGAGATAATGTTCTGATAATGTTTTCACTGGCCGGATAAACTTGGATGAGTGCCCGATCAACTAAATAACAAAATTAGTTGAAACCCCAGAAGAAAACAAAAAAAAATAAACAAAACAATAAAAAATCTAAAAATAAACACGGGGACTCAAACGTCCCCTTTTGGAAAAATTCGATGAGTTGATCGTTTTTGGCCGATTCGATGAGTTGAGGATTCGATGAGTTGAGTGTTTTTTGGCCGATTCGATGAGTTGAGGATTCGATGAGTTAAGGATTCGATGAGTTGTAGGGTAGCCGCCTTAACTGCAGAAGAGCCTTAAAGGAAACAGAGTAACAGTTTCTTTCTTGTAACAATAACAAACATAAAACAGTACCCAGAATAACGACATTAACTAAAATCAGCGTCTATCAGAAATACGTACGGTAATCCGCTATTAGTTTTTATAACTGTAAATTTACTTCATATGATTAAATTAATTAATCTAAGTTTAAATATCTTTGCAAATCTTACTAAATTGTGTTGAACAGGGTCGGATAAGCTCTTATTTTTTGGATGTCTCATTTAAGCAGACAAAAAATCAAAATTATTTTGTGTTGGAGTAATTTTTAAATTTGAATCCGCTCTGCCTAAAATTTTAACTTAATGGAGAATATGTAGCTTGTTTGATCTGTTGACTGATAAATTAAGTTTAGTTATTTACAGTTTGAAAATAGGAACAATGACTTGAAACATTGAATATAATAAGTAGGGCGTGTCAAAACATGCAAATGCATATTTTGCATGAGGATATGCCATGAGCTAAAACGCTCAAAAATGGTGTTTTTACAACGGTTCGGTCACTTTAGGACCCGGTTCTTAATGCATATTTTTGCATATTTCGGTACTTTAGTGCATATTTGCATATCGATGCATATTTTGGCAAATTTTGCATATTTTTAACAAAATTTGTACATATTTTGTCATTTTTTGAGAAATTTGTAGTTAAACAATTATTTTTTGACATAATATAAAATTTTTCCAAAAAATTTTTAAAGAAAATTTTTTGGAAAAATTTTTTCAAAAAATATTTCTGTAAATTTTGTTAAAAAATTTTTTTTCTTAGATTTAAAGTCCGTGAAATCTTTTAGAGGTACTCTAAATTGCTATTTTAGACTAATTTATCGTTTTTACTTAAAATATTAATTTTTGAAGCACATTTTCCCCGTTGTTTGCTGCATATTTAGTGCATATTTTGGGAAATTTTGATTATTTTAGTGCATATTTAGACCTTTTTCGGTGCATATATATGCGCATATTTTGGGATTTTCCGTGCATATTTTGACACGACCTAATAATAAGTGTAAATATTTAGTGTTACTAATTGTTGGGATCTAGGTTCCGAAGCCTTTCGAGGATTATTCAAATTATATTCTTTAAATTACTTTATTTTATTTAACTATGTATTTACAAATAAATATATACATAGAGAAAGGAGGGAAAGGGGACAATTACAAGAGTCTGGCCAGAACTCACATAATCACTTCTAATTAGATATTAAGATAAGATGAATGACCATTTTGGATGAGTATTTATAGGGGATATTAACAGGTCAAGAATTAGGTAAAAAGTGAATTTTTGTAAGAAGACGAAGCCTAACCTAACTGAAAAGTTAGGTTAGGCCGTAAGAGATCAAAATTTCACTCTAAATTTGAGAAAGAGTTTGCAAAAGTTTAGCCACCGGGCAGGATTCGAACCTGCGACCACCTGCTAGTTGTTGCTAGGCGCTTTCGCTCACTATATGCAGGAGCTACCACTATAGTCTTTCTAATCTGCTTAGACTCAACTATCCTATTTTTGTTTTCTCTCCTTTACCAGTTTTTGTTCAACTCAAATCTACCCCTCTACAAAAAAAAGAATTTTCATCCAGTGCAAAGCTATACACACTCCTCACTATCATTAAAAAGAGAGAGAAGCTAGGCAGCGACTGCTGGTCATACATACACTTGCACTATTTCCCCGACACATGTCTGTCACTTAGCGACATTGACATTCGATTGATTATTTTCGTAAGAGAGGAGTTAACCATTTTTCTTCATTTTACTTAACCAAACAGACAGGAATTAGTTCCCCAAACAACTAACATTCTTATAAAAATTTTGGGTAGGTCCTCTAGAACTATGGTTACTTTTTAATGTTGTAGGGCTAAATTTTAGAGAGTTTGTCGAGCTGATTTTTTAATCTTTCCCCCTAACTCTAGTCCAAAAATATTTTCCAAATTTTTCAAGAATGCCTGTCAAAAAATCTCAAGCAGCTTGGTATCTGGATTGGATTAAACGAATAAATGGAGACTCGATTTACATGACTGATGGAAGGATAATTTTTTGCAGGGCTTGTATGCAACATGTAAATATCCAAAAATTTAATTTTAATTAGGGAACTTATACATATAATTAGGTACATAACCCCATTTATTCGAAATTCGTCACACCTGACTACACCCCTAATGTGACTCACCCCTATTAGACACAAGCTAAAAATGGTCAAAGTAACACTACAGAAATAGGCGAAACGCTTGGAGGAGCAGGTTTTCTACCACAATTCCATTGTACCGCCGAGTTAGTACTTCTTTCAGAATTATCAAATCAGGGCCACCCTAGCAAGGTTTAAGTGCCTCGAAGAGCAATCGGGGTCACCGGTTGTGTACCTAACCTAGATAAGGGGGTGCCTAAACTAGACAAGTTCCCTAAACATTTCTTTTAAGGTCCCTTCAGCCAAATTTTTCCAATTAAATCAACACAACCAAACAACTAAACATCGTCTAAATTCGGAAAGGTTGGCTAATGAAGGCAGTGTTGACCAACAAAATTTTATGGAGCAAGGGACTAGTTCTGGGTCTAATGAGCCTAATATGGACTTTGTTGGAGAACAACCGTGAGTTTAGAAATTTTTAAATTTGAAAATGTCTTTCTTATGTACACGTTTCGGTTTAATTGCCATATCAACTGTATGGCATCCAAAAAATATCAAATGGTGCTTTGCGGCTAGCGTACAAAATCACTAAAATATCCAAAACTTAATAACTATTCTTAACTTCAAAAAATTAATAATAAGCAACCCCAAATTTTTTCGCTACTTTGGTTTTATTGGAATCGGCTCGACAAACTCTTAAATGTTCACTTATACTTTTCTGGTATTTATGTAGTAATGTTCTTATTTTCTTTAAAGCCATATCCTTTAAGCTTCAAAAGGAAATATTCATTACATTTTTCAGTTTAACTTCAGAGCCATTACATTAGGAACACGTTTGCTGGTAAATGATTGTTGTTTGACCAACAACCACGAAATTATCGTATATATGGGCCCAGATCTTTCAAACAAAAAACCCAGACCTTAATTCCAAACTCGTATTTCAGTCCACAATTGATGATACGATAGGGGAGAAATGACCTAGTAAATGGAACACCCAAGAGAAAAGTGTGGAAGGTTTTAGGCTTTAAGGTAAATTACAAAACTTGACAGGCATTCTTGCATCTCTCATCTATTTTCTAACTAATTTACTCAATAAATTATTTCTCAATTTTAGGAGCATATTTTTATTCATTTTTATTCCTTAACAGCATTATGGACGAATACTCTAAAATATTCTTCTTGAAAGCCGTTTTTCAACATAAAGATATTCTTTTTGAGCCTTACACAGGAAGACAATCTTGGGAAATTAAAGACAAAATGTGGCAGCAAATATTTAATGAATGTGTAAATGCGGGGTGTAGGGGGTTGGTGGATGCTGAACATTTGAGAAAAATTACTTGGCAAAACTTACAACGGAGAAGTAAAGAAAAGTATGACAAAAGCAAGAAGGTTCCAGAAGGGACTGTGAAGTTTTCGAAGGTGGGGATTGTAGAAAATTTTGGGGGGAAGCTCGTGGAAAATAGAAATCAGACTGGGATTATCCCTAATATCTCGAAAGATACCGGTCTCGGTAACTACAATTTTCATTCGATATCTCGTCTCGTTCCGGTCTACATAAAACGATTAACAATAATTTTTTTAATGATCGGGATCTTAAGGGAACAAGCTCCTAGCATGTTCTTACGCACGGGGTTGTGGAGGCTAAAAAGGGGAAAATAAATCAAAAACGATTTTTAGGAATTTTCAGAGTGAAACACGAAATAACCCTTAAAAATGTTCCTTCTATCATTAGGAGGGTCTCTGATCCCTAATCCATCAATTAAATCAGAAAACACAATAACAATCATTTTTATCAATTCAGATAGATGAGCTAGTCCTCGACATTATTGGAAGAGACAGTGGGAAACTCAACGGAACTGACTTTATTATTAATCATCAACCTTTGTTTACTGGAGAAACAACGAGTACTTTTGATGAAACCTTGAATATGGTTGCTAAAGTGAATTTTAATTTTAAAAATACTTGAGGACCTCATTATAAAGTGACACCTTTGGGGCTATAAAATTTTATCTAATAATCCTTCCTAGACAGTGGGAAACTCAACGTAACTCACAAGTCAATCTACAAGTACTGTATAGATGGGGGCATACTTAAACTCTACCACTTAGACTTATCCCATAGAGTTGACTCAAGGCGATCAAACCTCTACTATTTTTTGCTAGAAGATATCTAACATCCAAAAAATAACAGAAAAAATAATGATCCAAGCTTGTACATACGAAAGGACTCTTAATCTTAATAAGTGACTATAATAAACAAAAATTATACTGAGCATCCCTCCCCTTTCAATCCAAGTGAAATTTAAAAATATTTCGTAAAATTAGGTGTATATCATGGAAAAGATTGGGCGAGTTGAGGAAAATATCGAGCGAGTTTATAATAAGGTCTGGTCGAAAAGAGTCAGAGTTTCGGGCTACGCGTTCCATCCCTGGTTTATCTAATTCTGTGGGGTGTTTTATAATGAGATCTGATTCTACAAAATATTAAAAATTTAAATTAAAGGAAGAAGCAATCTCCAACCCTCCATCTCCAATAAATCAAACAATTCCATTAGAATTATCAATAATTGGAAATAATAAAAGGAAAACTCAACAAAAAAGAAACGAATTTTCAGACGAACTCGAAGAATTGAAGAAAAGAAAAATGTTTGCGGAAATAGTTAAACTTGAAGCTGAGGCGAGGCTTATTAATGCAGAGGCGGAAATGAAAGAATTGGAGGTTGAGGAAAAGAAAATGCAGTTTTATAATAGATAATGAGACACTTTCTTGTGGATTTTAACTTGTAAAATGGTATAAAGTTTTTTGTTAGACCCCACTGTAACATCCGAAAATTATGATATATTAGAGAAAAATAGTTAACAAGAAGGTATGAACCAGGGTTGCCGCGGGTACAAAAAATCTTTGAGTACGGGTTTCGGGTTGGAAAATTTTCTTTTCGGATTTCGTGTACAAAAAAATGCCGGGTATCGGGTTTTGGGCGGCAAACGTTATATGAACGATACCGAAAAATTAATTGTTATAGAGTGAACTAACATCCAAAAAATTACGAATAGCGCTAGAAGAAAGATATACATATGTACTACTGGATTCAGTTCTGGTTTTAATATGAGTATAAAATTCAAAAATTTTATAAAGAGCAGATACTAAAAATGTGATAAATTAGAGAAAAATAGTTAAACAGACGGAAAAATAGTTAAACAGTTGTTAGCAAATAACATTTAAATATACAGCAGAAAAATGCCGAGTCTAGCGTCTATACTGATAGAAACGATAGTAAACAATTAAAATTTTTTCATTAGAATTCGTCAGCTAAAGAGCCAACATCCAAAAATAAATAAAAGCAGAACTGGGTAGTCGTTATGATCCAAACTTTGCCTAGATACTTATAACAAAATATAAAAAATAAAAACTATTAAGCATGTCTTAATTTGATTTACCTTAAATGAATGAATTATAATATTTTTCGTACACAAAAATTAACAAAATAAATTAAAATGATAAAGTCGGATCTGATTTTAAGATAACACTTTGTGTTAAACTATCAAAGCATATCTATCGCAAAGCAAAGACTATCGGTAGTACCGAACTGTGCCAAACACTAAGACTAACCGTGTTTGTTAGTAAAATAAAGTCCCTACACTCACTTCCCACCAACTTTAAAATCTTAGATTGTGATGTCTCTAATATCGGGATATAAATATAATCTGACACAACGGAAGCTGAACTTAAGTGTTATTATATCAATTGTTTATTAGAGTTAAATCTAACATCCAAAAAAACCGAAAAGGCGTCGCGGTACCCGATTATAAATAAATCTTTGCCTAGATACTTAAAACAAAATATATTGAATAAAAATTATTAAGTGCGCTAAAAGGGTGAACTTCCCGTCTAGAAAATGACATTTTCCACATTAAATATGACAAAATAATAAGTCGAACCTCATGTCTAGCTACCACCTTCGGGTCAGAAAATGGCGTACATTATGAGTTGTATCTTAACTATAGGGTATCGCCTAAAAAGGAATTGCTTAGATGACCGTCCCTGCGGCCAACCAAATTTAAGAAGCTCTTAAAATGAGTTGTCTCTTAAATTAAGGTGTTTTCCCTCTTAAATTAAGGTGTCTCCTTTATCGGGAGTATCTAAAAAGGAGGCTCGACCTTATCTCCATATAAAAATACCCACCCATTTAAATAGGCAACAATAGCAGAATTGCTTCTCTGTGCAGGATAAACCCCACTACTTGTATTTGTCATTTTTCCACTTGAAAAGATTGGAGGTGTTCCTGTAGAATTATTATTAGTAGCAGATTGCATTGCAGCATACGCACCCAAACTAGCGGCACTGCAAGAAGTTGTTAATATTGTACGTTGTTTTGAATCTGGCCCTGTTTAAATTTAAAATTAAGGTTGATAGAAAAATTTTTCTGTAGTTGCAAGTCTTGTTTCTTTTCTGACTCCCCAGATGCCAGTCAATAGCTTTAATTAATTTGTCAGATGAAATAGCTGACATCCAAAAAATGTAGGAACAAGAGCAAACAAGAAAACATGGAGTGTTTATTGGCAATAAGGTAAATTTAGCTTAACAACTTTAAATAAAAAATAAGGAGAAGAATCAGGATCTGTTTGATTTAATATGAAAACACCATTGATAATTTAGGTAACGAAAGTTTCGGCAAAATTTATAAGAGGAACAGACAAAGGAGTTGGGGCTGGAACAGACGGAGTTCACTGACTAATCCTTTATCGATATTTTAGCTGCAAGAATTTCTAAAGGAGTTACCCTATCTTTTCAAGGCAATCTTAAACCTTATATTTTATTTAATTTTTAATTCTATTTAAATTAGCTTTTTTTATTTGTTTTGTACCTCTTCTACTTCTTCGATACATCGAATTTTTTGAATGTGGGCCGTTGAGCGACAAAAAGTATTCTTATCTATGTCCTCAATCAAATTTGAAATTTCTTTTAATGAATTCTAAACTTGTTTTCAACAGATATCATTTACTCCGTATTTTCAACTTTATTTTTAAGGAATTTTAAGGTCGATACTCATATGACGCTAATAGGTTTCTGGCGACAGTTATTTTTATTTTTTGGATGTTAGACTTTGTTCTGGCAAATTAATTTTTATTCTATCATAGTCTTTATAAGGCTGATTCATAAGGCTACCCGTGCAGTGTATATCGCAACCATTTAAATATAACTTTCAAACTGGGATATTGCTGATATTTGTTTAAAAAATTCAGGAATTACCTGCTGAAGCAATATCTTGAACGATTCTTAAAGCCTGCTCATTTGCATTGATCAACGCCTTCAACTGAGTTGGATTTTCATTGTGGATCTAAAAAATTGATTGAAATTGAGGAATTAAACTTTTAATTTTCTCTCAATTAGGCTCCCATTAATTTAACGGATACCCACAGTATACGACATAATTATTTAAAGCCGTCTAAAATCGTGGTTTTAAAATCAATATTTTTCTTGTAAAATTTTTTGGGTTCTTTTGCCGTTTGTCTTGACTGCCCTTGATTATTCGTGCCTATTTGTTATTCATTTATTCACTATTGTGATAAACGTGTTATCCGATGTCCTAGGCAAGTCCACCCTATTGGAATCGTATAGTAAAGACCAACTTTAATTTATTAAATTTAAAAACTCACAAAATGGCAGCGAGGCCCATATGGACAATAACCTAAATATATTAAAATATTATTTTTCAAAGAAATTTTTGTCTTTAAATCAGTAAAGACAAGTAATGTTAATTTAAAAATTTTTTTTTAATTTACCCGTTTTGTGATAAGACTGGCATGGCTCTGTTTTGTACTTTGGATGTCTTGGAACTGGCCGTTTTTCTCTGTCTCCATGGGCATATTGACACCTTTAAAATTAATTAAATATGAAATGAAAGCTTTAAGAATGAACGCTTAATCAGAAAGGAAATTAATTTTTTGTCAAAGCAAAGCAATGACAGTCAAAAATAACATTGCAACAGTTCGGCATGGTATTATGATATTTTCAAAGATTAACTAAAATAAAATTTAAAACAAAATAAAATATACTATGTAAATAAACGATTTATTAAAATCTTTTCACTAAATTTTTATTCTCTAAACGTTGAGAAGCTGGAAGGAAAGAAAATAGTTAAAACAAATTTAAGTTTCCACCCTTTATCAATTTACAAATTGACATCCAAAAATATACACACCTTCTCCGAACAACAAGCTGAATACATAAATTTAAATTTCAAGGCTTTTTTAAATTTAAAATATAATAAAATTAATAAGTTGTAGATAAACTTTATTAAATTTTAGGCCCGGTACACTTCAACTGAGAAAACATTGTTAAGTATTGACTTGTGGTATCCGCTATTTTACCCACTACATATCCTTGTCAATTTACAAATTGACATCCAAAAATTAATCACAACTCCGCACCGTCAACCCTAACTTGAATTTCAAGACTTTTTTTAAAATTTAAAATAAAATAATATTAATAACTTGTAGATAGGCTTTAATCAAGTAGGGACACGCCCAAGTAGGCGCGCGGCCATGTAGGCGCAAAGTCATAACTACCTGGAACTTTTCTGGACCTTAACATTTTTGGTACCATTCTCTTTAGCTCGATGAGAAGAATCGTTTAATACTAAATTTGGTAAGATTAGGAAAACTTGAAGCAAGTTATGGCTTTGCGCCTACATGGCCGCGCGCCTACTTGGGCTGTACCCATCAAGTATGTGGCTGTAGTGTATTGTACCGGTGGTAAAAGTTTGGGACGTGACATATGTCATTTGATTTGTCTCGGCGAACTGATTACCCTTACTACTTTAGGAAATGATTCTTGACCGAGTTATGGGTCCCCCTTGTAACTCGGTACAGAACCATTTCCTAAAGTAGGAAGTGGAATAGCTCGTTGAGACAAATCGAATGACATCAGTCACGTCCCAAACTTTTACCACCGGAACACTACATCCAACCAATTATGTACATATATCTCTTATAGTGGGGTCCAAGCATATTTATAGAAATCTGATATTTCCAGCATAAAACCGAGAATCGAAAAGCGACATGAAAGTAATGGCTTTTCATTCAACTGGGAGCCTTTTAATCCTCCACACTTTTTCGGATTTTGAAGAGTTTCTGTTTAGAAATTTTCTAGTTATAATTTATTTTATTTTAAATTTTATATTAGTTGTTATTGCTTCCTAAAAATTAATATCAATGTAATCTTTTTCATAATTTTTTGGATGTCATTGCAGTGCTTTGACAAAAATAAAACTAACTATTTATCGTAAACCCTATGTTACACTAATATACTCTCGTAGAGTTGCACAAGAACAAATCTATTCATACAAATGTTTTTTTTGGCATTTTACAATGTTCAGAAACAAGGTAGCAACTCAGTAAAGTTCCCATTTTATTATATTTTTTGTCAATTTACAACTTGACATCCAAAAATTAACAAAAAGAAGACCACCAAGAATCAACAAGAACAACCAAGCAAGTCATTCTTATTTACCTATATTTTTTTCAGTTTTCAAATAAACTAAAATTAATATGGTGTAGAATGTTTTAATAGATTGGAGATTCATAAGGAAGAAAATGGACGCGAGATGAGTAACCAAAATCGGCCACCGGGCTTAAACAGACAAGCGAGATAAGGAGGTTTAAAATGGTCAACGTAAACCTACAGGTTACTTAAGATTGTCCAATTAAGTCGGATTTTGTTGATTTGGGTATCGTTCGACACAGTTGGAAAAACTTTTTGGGATGATAGTACCCGAAATATTTATAAAGTGATGATGTTTTAGGATAATAGATAAATCTGCTACTTATAATTAATTCAATTTTAAATTCTATTTTAGTTAACGCTTTTTAAATTTTAGTGGCTTAAAAAAATATCATCATTAATTTTTTGAATGTCATTGCAATGCTTTGACAAGTACGCTGTCTTTTAAGATTTTTTGATAGTTTCGCTTAGTATATCAAAAAATAATTTCTCGTAAAATATGACTATACCTCTCCCCATAATTGCATCTACCAGTCTCCATCCAACTGCGACACAGTTCTGTCTTGTAAAGCTTTGGATTCTTTTGTTGTACCTGAAAATGAGAGTAAATTTATTTTTAAAAAGAGATTGGATTTCATATCCCATTATAATCCTACAAACATTTTCTCAATTGAAGGGAAGGAAGCAGAGGCAAGCTAATTCGCAAGGTTTTAGATTGCAACGTATGTGATTTTACAAATTTTTAACTAGAAAGACATAAAAAACTGAATCAACTTTGTCGTAAAATTTGTTGTATTTGTATATTTTTGTATGTCACCTATTTATGGCGACAGATACGCATGAAAAATACCGAACAATCAGATTATTCTAATTTCTTGACAAATTTTTATGCAAAAATCGAAAAATTATTGCCGTGATTATGGTCTATGATTTATGCCCTCCTCATTTCTAGTTTAAACTATAGTTGTACCCCGACCCTTGAAAAGATAGTCAATAAGTATAACCGTTACTCCTTATATGTAATTTATTACATTTATGTTTTTAATTAGAAATAGAAAAAAAATTTTTGTCTTCTGCGTCGACGGATGTCTCCTCTTATTTTTTGGATGCTGCTTTAAATGCCAGCAAAAAGTATTTTAATTAATCTATCAGATTTTATTACGAATGGGGAATCATTATACATACTGCACAAAAGTTGTTAGAACTACGAAAAATCAAAGTGATCTTATACTCTTGTGCAGTAAAAAAATCGCGCCATTTTAATAATTTTAAGTTTTGGCGAGATATTTTTAAAAATTTAAAATTTTAATTATTTAATCATATTTCTCTTTATAATCCACATATCTACACAAAATTTGCTAAAATTTGGTCAAGTATGTCCCAAGTTATAAGCTTTTTAAAAGTGTTTTTATACTTTTGTGCAGTACTGTAGTACAAGGAGGTGGTCAAATACATAGTATTTCTAATACTAGAGTAAGAGCTAGCATATAAAATAATAATAATCATTTATTTATACCTCTCCATTGGGTTCTAAATTCAATTGTTTATAATTAATTAAATAATAATTTATGTACAAGACCATTGCGTAGGCCAATGTACCGCAAAACTATAACTTTGTTCGGAATAGTCAAATTCTGAACGCTCTTGTATGCTTCGATGCGTTTAGACAATTTGAATGAACCATACCAGGGCGTTCCTAATTCGAAAATTAACCAAGTTATAGCTAAGCGATATATTGAGATTGTGGTACCTATTCAAGAAATATCCCTCTCTCCCTATAATTTAACCTCAGTTTAACTCTTCTAATAAGTTTAAATTTTAAGTGAGAGGCATAATTAAAGTATGACGTAATTCCAGGGTTTGTTGTCCAGAGGTTGGAGAAAGTTTTCTACATAATTTCCATACTTAAGACACTTTATAAAATCATCTGATTTGAATTGGACCTCTCCATTATCAGGTTCACTTATTTTAGTCTCAATGGGGTACCTATAACGGGTTGTACACGAAACCTGATTTATACTACGCGAATTCGAAATCCGGTCCGAGGAAGTCTCCGTATAATTTATAGCATTTAAAATTTTATTTGAATTAGAAAATGTATTTCAATTGTTACGTCGGTTCTTTGTATGGAATTAATTTTTGGATGCTGCATTGAATGACAGTAAAAAAAGTTTAATAAACGCTTAAACTATAATTAAGGTGTACTATTATAGCGTACTTCTATTTTGAAAATTTTCCCCCTATGTAATTCCAAATCAAACTTTTTGCACTTACACTTAATATTTTTCCGATATGAACTTTGGTTAAAACATATGATTTAATATCTTTTATTAAATCTTAAAAGATTTGTAAAAAATCTACAAAAAGACGCGTTTTCATGAGCTTAGACGATATTTTTTGGATGTCACATTTAAGTTGACAGAAATGTTTGTTTAGTTTGTTGGGCCCCATAGTTTTATTTTTAAGACAGATTAAAAGTAGAAACACTATAAGATAGCTATCGAATAGAATTACTTAAATTCTTCTTATAATTTATTACATTTACGGTTTGGCTTAACTAGCAAAGAATTTTTCGCATTGTGTCTTTCGTTTGCTATGGTAGCTTATTTTTTGGATGCTGCATTAAATGTCAGCAAAAATGGTCTAATAAATTTGTTAAACTATAATTGAATTGAGAGGTATTATTAAACTGGTAGAGGTAAAATACTAGTAGTTCCGGAATAAATCGCTTCCATTTGCTAGAATAGAAGCTAATAGATTAGATACACTGTAGTCTTCTCCTTATAATTTATAACATTTAATGTCTGGTTTGAATTAGAAAAATTAGTTCGAATGATCTATGTATTAGTGATGTTCGGGAGAAGAAAAAACCCGGGAATCGGGAAACGGGAGTCGGGTCGGGAAATGACCTCGGGAGTCGGGATCGGGAGTTGGGAATTCACATAAAAAAATTTTTTTGCCGCCTTCGGCGCCAAAAATTCCTTTTTTTGTACTGCAGGCAAAAATTTTGTGAATTTTGCAAAGTGAAGAAACCAGATATCTTTAATTTTCAGCGCCGCAGGCAAAAATTTGAGACTTGGAGGCTATTCCATCAAACTTTTCACCGCTTATCCGAAAACAAAACTATTCCAGGGAACTTTTCTTTTTATCTTTTAAATCCCTCTTAATCTTAAATTCTTTGTCTGCGCCACAGGCAAAAAATTTTTTAAGTTTGGAAGTCTAAGAACCAGACTTCTTTTATTTACCGCCGGAGGCGAAAATTTAGAGATTGGAAAGCCAATGAGCGAAAATTTTTTAAATTTAGAATATCAAGAAGTCAAATTTTTCCTCCCACGGCGTCGCAAGTGAATTTTTTTTTAGCTTGAGGCCAAGAATCCAGATATTCTTCATTTTCTGCGCCGCAGGCGAAAATTTTTGAAAATCCATGACTAAATTAATTTTTCTAGAGTTTTTCACGTTTACTGATATTATAAGTAAAAAAAATAACTTTCAAATTTTAAATTAATTAATTTATATTAACTAATTAAACTAAATTAATTTTTCTATAGTTTCTTGACGTTTTAATATTGAAAAAAATAATTTTAAAATTTTAAAATCAAAATGAATGTTAAAAAACATTTATTTTTGGAAGGAAAAATTATTTCCATATTTCACAACACTGGATTTGAACCCAGTCCCATCAAATTATCTGAAGTCACTCAACTTAACCACTCAACCACCTATCAACAACAGCCAAATGGGAAAAAATTTAATATTTTATTTTCCCTTTTCCTTTTTTTATTTTTTTCCCTACATTTTTTCCTTTTAAAAATAAAATTTTATCAGAAAAAGCCATTCTTAGGGGTGTAAAAATTTCCCGACTTAGTCGGGAATTGCTATCGGGAGTCGGGATCGGGAGGCCAAAAACTCGGGAAATTTTCCCGAGTCGGGAGTCGGGATCGGGATACCCGAACATCACTACTATGTATCACATTTCTGCAAAACGTAATTTTTTGGATGCTGCATTGAATGCCGGCAAAAAATAGTCTAATAAACTTGTTAAACTTTAATTAACCAGTATTTCCGGAAAAATTACTTCCATTAGGAGAATTTCCCTCCCTGTGAGTAAAACGCTACCAATGTCTACGGGGTATAAATAGATTCTCTTACATAAGTAAATTTCTTGTATCTAAGCGATACCCCCTATTAAGGCTAAACCTCATTATAAGTTCAAGCTATTTTAGCCCCAATGGAGTGTCTATAAGGAATTTATTTTAAAATTTATCAAAATTGGACTTCAACCCACTCTAGAATTAGCATTAGGTGTAGACGAATTGCTGTTGTTAGCCACCGGAGTTGTCGGCGTCGCCTCACCCCCATTGTTGTCTACATTATTATCAATTATGGCTGGTTTAATAGTACTATTAGAAGCATTTCTAGTTAAAAAATCTGGAGATAAATTATTATTAGTGTTGCCAATATTAATTGGTGTGGAGGCCGTCAAAATCTTTACTTCGTTGAAAACAGACATTTTTGATCCCAAAAATTTTAAATTTAATTTATTTTTGAAGTATTTTGATGAAAATGAAGGAGAGATTCTGTTTTGTCAAATAATTAATAATTTTGTTGTTTTTAGAAAAATGCATTAAATAAATTAATTTATTTAATTAAATTGGTTATAGTACATGACTACTGAAATTGAAAAAAAAATTTTTAGAAAATTGTGAGAGCGATTAAACGAGCGCGATTTTTACAAAATATAATGTATTAAATTATATGTAAGTTATATAAAACTAGAGTTAAGGTCGTTCATATATCATTTAGTGGGGTAAATTTATTTTTTGAATGTTAGCAGGAAGCTGACAAAATACAAAAATTTCAGAACAATCCGACAACGGGAAGATAGAGAAACACAAAAAATTCAAGGGGGTTATAATTTCTTAACACACTGTAAAATTTTAGAAAATTGTGGGAGCAAGTAAATGTCCGCGATTTTTACAAAATATAATTTAGTAAATTATTAGTTGTATAAGATTATATTCTAAAATGATTATTTGTTGTTCATTTGGCATGTTGATCATAATTTTTTGGATGTTGCAGAAAGCCAACAAAATAATGTCTATGCTAAAAAGTCTATGGTTTTTCAATTTTCTGGGCATATAAAAAGTACCTAGGTTAAGATAAGGTCGCTAAGCTTCGACCAAGAAGAGAAAAGGGAAAATAAATGAGTAGTACTTTAATCACACTTGCGGTTACAAACCCAAATAATAAAAGTTAGAAAATTAATAAATGCTTGGATAATGTTTAATAAATAGTATTTAATTTATAAAATTACAAAAAGTCTCGTCAAAATTACAGTTATATAATTTTATTCATCAAACAATGAGTTATTTTTGCAAGTCAGTATCAAACTGGCAAATAAATTTGCTTTTTAAAATATTATAAATTTGTGAGAATGATTCTTTTATCTTGAACACGATTATTAAATATCCTTACGCTTCGCCTTTTAATATGCGGGAGGGAAATCTTCTGCCCGTCTACCAACTCTCTTATTTTTTCTTTCTCGAATGACATTTCTCGAATGACAATCATCATCCTTATAAGTTATTTCAATTATTTTGTATCAAATTGGAGATATTTTCGAGATATGGTATCAATATCCGCAGTTTGTGTTTTATTTTTGGATGTCGCATCAAAGCCGACAAATAAATAAACGAAAAGTCTAGTGCATTGTAATTTCGACAGAAGTGAATTGGATGGACATCAAGTTAAATAGAAAATGAGTAATTTGGGCAGTTGGTTATTTATTGAGATTTTCTCGAGATATCGATCTTGATTCTAGAATAACAGTCCCAGTTCGGTTTCTAATTAAGGCAACTTATAGCTGAACATAACTTCATGGGTAACCCTCCACCCGGGCTGACCGAAATAAAATTTTTTATTTCGAAGTTGATATTTTTGCAAAGTTGATATTTTTTGGATGTAGCTTATAAGATGGCAAATATATGAAGAGTTAGATATTTGTGGTCCTTATCCCGAAAGATAATTTGGCTATATATAATATATTAAATTAAAAGGAATATAAGAGCAGTTAAAGATTCGTTCAGAATGTAGAATCGCCATGACGTATGATATATTTTTTGGATGTTAGCAAAGCTAATAAGCAGTTTACAAGTGATAGTTGCATTGAAAATAAGCAAACGTACAAAAATCTTGTAAATATCTGTTAAATAAGATTTCTGAAAATTTTGTTCGATAAAATTTCCGGAAAATTTAGATATACGAAAGGAAATAAGTTATAGTTAACACAATAATTTTGTCCCGCTGACATGAGTTATTTTTGGATGTCATACTATTAAACGGCCAAACCAATTTGCTTTTTAAAATACCTTAAATTGATTTGTGGGAGATGATTCTTCTAAGTATCGAACTCGATTATTAATATTGAAATAACGGGGAAAGTGGCAGAATATAATCACATTTTAAAGAGATTATACATACCTTAACTCGATAAACTTAATTAAGGGAGTGGTTCAAATTGTAGGGGTATTATTTACGAAAAACGGGTAATCATCCTCCCTATAATCTATTACATTTATTCTGTATTAAAGATGGAGATATTTTTAGAGTTAAGGATGTAGATGTCGTCTGTATGATTCGTTTTATTTTTGGATGTCGCATCGAAAGCCGACAAAATATAGACAAAATGTTACTTAATTTGTAGGTGTTAAAAGTAGAGATAAGATTTTAGGTTTTTCCTATTAAAGACACCCAATATTAGTGTACAATTTGAGATGCGGTGGAAAATTTAACATAGTAAGAGTAACTATGCTAAAAGCAATAAGGTAATGACCAAATGTTCCTTATAGTTTATTACATTTATTTGTAATTAAGTAGAGCTTACTGTTAGGGTTAGGAGTCAAAAGGGCCGTTGAATGTATTTTTTTGGATGCCGCTTCAGAGTCGGCAAAAACAAAACAATGCTAACGTTAATGTGTTGGATATGAGTAACATAAAAACTTCAAACTAAAAACTGAAGAAAATCTTTAAACATTTTTATTTATACTAGAACTGTCCAAGACTTTTGTCCCAGTATTTTAACTCAAGACTTTTCTTGGTTTTTCGATCTCCGTCTTGGTGTAAAGTCTAAGTCTCGAGTCTTGATTATGGAAAATTTTCGGTTTTGGACAGCTCTGCACATTATAATATATTTAATTAATTGAATAAGAAAAACAATTGAATTTAGAATCCGAAGCTTCTCCCATGTGGATCTTTTATTTTTGCATGCTAGATTTTATTCTAGCAAATGAAAGTATTTTGCCTGGTATTTAATCTGTATTTTAATTATAGACAAGATAATCGAGGTTTTTGTTCGAGATATCGTTACGAACCGGTCTCTTATTTGAATGATATTTCGTGCATTGATAAGAACAGAATTTAATGAATATTTTTGCTGGTATTTGATACAGCATCCAAAAATAAACTGCTAATTACCCAACGAATGACAGATTACAAAAGTCCGTTTCTAATTAGAATAAACAGTAAATGTAAAAAATTATATGGAGAGTGGATTATACTATAAAGAACATATTTAGGTATATTCAATAAATAAAGTTTATCGGCAACGTGGTCAGGGAGTCACTTACATGGAAAATTTAAAATGAAAAAAACAATACAGTTAATGTGTGTGTATTAAGAAGATCATTTGATCATTAGGGAGGTTCGCAAATGATTTGAATTTATTAAAAGCAATACTGAAAATAAAAGCAAAACCATTCTTATAATCTATTACATTTATTTTGTTTTAAATTGTAAAAGCTTTAGGCGTCGGAAGCTACTTCGGTTTAGACGCAGGTGTTTATTTTTTGGATGTCGCTCGAAAGCCGACAAAAAATAATAAAAGGTTAGCGTATTAGTTATGATTAACATAAAAGTTTCGAAGCACCCGTATTAGATACATTCTAATTCTGGATTTGATTGTCCTATGCTAAGGACAGAAAAAGAGACACGAGAGACCTCCTACTAGAAACACCCCTCGTTATAACTGCAATTTTAGGCCTTATAGGTGGACGTTTATAATAAGGCCCGCCATCAAATGTTTATGTTATACCATGTGGTCAATATATGTATTTACAAAATAAATTATAAAAGGAAGACATAAACAAATAAATAACCAATTTCAAAATAATTGAAGGAATATTGGACAAAAAAGTGAATAAAAATTAAAATAAAACAAATTTCCTTCATTTTTAAAAAAATTTAATATATTAAGCAAATAATATAAAAATAACTATTGTTCAGAAAAAAAAGTAAAAGTGCATTCCTTTCAATTTTAATTTGACGAAGAAAAAAAAATTTTTTTAGAAAAATGAAAAGAGGCAAAAAAAGAAAAGCAAAAATCAACTTCAATATATAAATACATTTGTACTTTTAAAAAATACGGAAGAAATATGAGACGAGAAACGAAGGGAGTAATAGTTAGAGATGGGCGAGGTTGAGGCTGTTTTGAAAAAATCGAGGTCGAGATCGAGAGCAAATTTGGACACGAGACTCAGCTCTTGGTGAGGAACGAGACTCCGAAACTAGTCAAAGTCGAAACTCGAGACCTGGAGATAATAGACGAGACCTCGTGCTTGGCAAGATCCCGACCTCGGCCAACTCTAGTAGTGCTGTTTTACTTAGTATTGCACAAAAATAAAATTGTCTGGCAGGCAGACAAACAAATGGTGAAAAAATAAAAAAAAATGGGGAAATGAATGAAAGGGGAAAGGAGGTAAAAAATAAAAGAATGAGGGAGCTGAAGACGGAATGTAAATGTGTGTAATATGAAAGAATGTCTGGGAAGACGTTAGAGTATATGGAGGGAATTTTTTCGGGGGAAGGAGGGAATCAGGGGTGGAATTTTAAATAACTCAGTTAACTCAATTCTCAAACGATTTTCATAAGACACTCCCAGTCAGGTATGTCAGCATGTGAAAAACATTTTCCGCTGTCCGCAATCCGACATTGCGGACAGGCCTGCTCCCAGTTTTGGTTCTAGTGTTTACTCTTGGGGTGAAAATTTTATCCTATACATATTGAGCCGTATTCTATATAGAGGGTTTCGCTTTGGAAGCGTCTCCAAACAGTGACCATCAAATTACTTAGGAACGTATGTGGATTAAATGAGAGGGCAATCTAAAAGTTACTCGGGATATATTAGAGACAGAGCCGGGACGATCAACTTTCTAACATAACAAAACATATGATGACTTTACAGAATTTTCTGTCAATGCAAGCATGACATCCAAAAATACTCAAGGACCAACAGAAGGCCAGAGAAGTTGTTAACATTGTAAGATATTTAAATATGTACAAATTAAAATGTAAAAAGTAATACATATTAAACACAGTATTTGTATCTACATTAGGTAGGTAACCCGACCCAATGATTTTTAGGCACAAAACCTGATCCGAACTGCTAAGGCGTAAAAGCTAAAACAGACCCAATCCCTAACACTCACGACTTCGAAGGGTCGTGTTGCCACCCTAAATTAAACATAATCTTATTGATAGCAGATCTATAACTACAAAAATATATGGGCTAGTACTCATTTGTCAGTGAACATTATAATTTATTTAATTAAACGAACTAGAAAACAATTAAATTTATGACACGAATCGAAAATTAAAAAATATGCATGTAATTTTTTGGATGCTAGCCTTCAATCTAGCAAATGTGTTTACCTTGAATAACGAAAATTCTCTAATATAAGCACACCCTACAAGAGGGTTAAAAAATAGAAGGCTTCAATTAGAGAATTTATGGTATATTCAATGAAACCCAAGGGCATACACCTAAAGGAGGACATAGTTTAATAGTATTTGTCATGTATAGCAATGACATCCAAAAAAATTAAAAAAAGATGGAAGAAGCTTGAAATAATAAATAAAGTTAATGTTAAAATAATGTGTAAATGAATTTTATGATAAGAAGCATTAAATATTTTGCCAAAAATTTAATAACGAAAAATTGCACCTAATAATTTAAAAATTAAAAGCATTAGAAAAACAATTACTAAATGTTGAGGTTGTTCAAGATTCGAGCGAGCTCTTAATTTTTTGGATGTTAGCTAATATGCTAGCAATAAGTTTGTTATAGGGAATAAAGAATTTATTTTTATGTCGGCAGATTCCCTGTTATCGATACACAAGCCTATTAATTTTTTTACTTTTGTTTAGTTTTACTTTTGTTGAGATACATAGAAATTTTTAATGAAGTGGCAGATCATAATGTGTTCCCCTCCCATTTTACCTAAACTCTTATTTTAGCAAATCTCATCCCGAGGGGTTACATTATATAGAGAATCGAATGTACATGAATTCTAAATGTAAACATACTGACGAAAAATCATAAAAAATATTAAAAATCTTTTGTCAATTCCTGATTGACAACCAAAAATAATCAACTCAACTTGAGGCTTACTACACTTTAAGAAAATGAAATATTTTAATATATATCAGATTTTAAAATAATTAATATTAAACAATAAAATTTGTGAAGATTGAATTCTCGATTCCGGTTTTTGTCAAAACAATTAATTAATTAAAGGTTCAGGGGAAGTGTAAAAGAAAAGACGGAATTCGGCAGAAGACGGAAATGGAAGGATTCTATCACTGGCAGTCCAGTAAGTTCAGAATTAGTAAATCTATTTTTGCCAAAGCATTGCAATGACATACAAAAATATTCAGAGTTTGAATTCAAAGTTCGAACGTAAAATGCCCCTTAGTCTTTTATTTTCTTTAAATAATTTTTAAAAAAATTCTATATAAGGAGTAATATAAAATCTATAAAAATTTTGGGATATGCAGATTTTGATCCGAACTGTGAACTTAATTGAAAATGGCAGTCCTAAGGGTTTATTTTAAAAATAGGCTCGACTGTATTTCACCGCCCAAAAATAAAAAAAAATTTCAAATACTCTAATGTCCATTAAACCCACCCATTTATTTGTAAGTATTTTTAGGGGCAGTCGGCCACATGATGAATAAAAAAAGAAAAAAAGGATGATAAAAGAAGAAAGAAAAAAATAAATACACAAATGAAAAAGAAAGAATAAAGGGGGGCAGTTTCCCAGGAATAGAAAGAAGTGGATATAAAGAAGAGAAAAGAAAATTACTTTTTTTTGTGGCCCAATTTAAAAAATGAGTGTGCAAAAAATAGAAAAAAAATTTTGCGGATTTGTATGCGGAAGTATAAAAAATTAGCAGGAAAATTATTGATTTACTTAATATATGTATAGTTTTTAATTAGAAAATAGGTAAAAGAAAAATAAAAAGGGGTACGAAATTCTCCGTATATTTTAATTAAATCTTTCTGCCTTATTTGTAAATAATTTTTGGGCTCTATTATCAGTGTTGTGTTGTGTCTTCATTAAGTATTTTTGAATGCCGCATTGACAGGCGGCAAAATGTGTAGGTGAAAATTGTATGTAACACATACTGATCCACTTATACGCACCTCACGTCAGAGAAAACTAATGTCAAGGTGGGAGTATTGAGAATTCGAAGGCGTAATGAGGCACAACATTACGGCACATGTGTTTATTAATTGAGTTATCCTCTTAATATAACTTAATTCATTAAATAATTTACAAGAGCTGGAAACCATTTTAGAAAGTGTTGAGAGGCTATTTCTGTTGTTGTATTTTTGGATGTCAACGAAATGTTCCGGCAATAAATTTGTTGTAAAACTAAGGGATTGTTTTGCGGTGCGATACAAGAAACGAGGTTGAGTGTACCTATGGTTTGGCCGGTTAAGTGTATCTATATTACAGTTCTGATGACAACTCACCAAAACTATTCACTTAACATTCAACTCAAAAACAATTTAAAAAAATAAAATTCGAAGCTTTAGAACAAAAAAACGCAGCAAAATAAAAAGAGCTAAAAAATAATTATATTGTTATTAATTTTGTGTAAATATCTATAATTAGATTTGTAAAAAAATCAATTAGAAATCAAAAAAAATTTGAGAAAATGTTAAAAATCGTTAAAAAAAATTAAAAAGTAAGAAAATTAATTGTTAAAAATTTTGAAATTTTTGGAAAAAAATGAAAGGATCTTTGATAAAATTGGATTATTTAAAATGAGAAAAATTTTATACGGAACAAAGGGGAGCAGGTCAATGTACCGAAGAGGTAATCTTATGCCGTCAGTGGACATTTTCGTCAGAATTAGTTTCGTCAGAGGTCCTCGTCAGAGACCAGTCTCGTCAGAGGGCAGTTTCGTCAGAGATCAATTTCGTCAGAGGTCCTCTTCGTCAGCAAGGCTCCCTTTTTAAAAATCTAATTAAACGGTGGTATTATGATTTATACTAAGTTATTTGTTTCTGGATCGATTTGGACAAATGAGGTGTCATTCGAATAATCTCTAAAAACTGAGTCGAATTTGTTATGGAAGAATCTGATCCGACATTCCGGGACCGAATTACAGACTCCTGAATCATGACAAACCATAGGGAGGCTCATCTCGTCGAACTCGATGCAGCTCGTCGATCTGACTCGAGCGAGCTATCATTTGTATACTCAAATTTTTCACCCCAAAAATCAGTTTTTAGAGATTATTCGAATGACACCTCATTTGTCCAAATCGATCCAGAAACAAATAACTTAGTATAAATCATAATACCACCGTTTAATTAGATTTTTAAAAAGGGAGCCTTGCTGACGAAGAGGACCTCTGACGAAATTGATCTCTGACGAAACTGCCCTCTGACGAGACTGGTCTCTGACGAGAAGGACCTCTGACGAAACTAATTCTGACGAAAATGTCCTCTGACTAAACTAACCTCTGACGAGACTACCGGACACGCAAATTAAGGCATAAATTCTCCTCATACTTTATTACATTTATTTTGTTTATGTGGGGATTATTTTAAAGTTTTATTATCGCCACCTGCCAACGGTTCTGTATTTTTGGATGCCGCATTTTATGCCGGCAAAAGTAAACAAAATAGATTCAAAAAATCTGATTATTTCCACAGCCAGAAAAAATTTTTTGTTTCCTTTTAATATAATCTAATTCGTTAAATAATTTACAAAAGAAGCAATCTATTTATTTAGTTAGATATTCAACAAGAAAGCAATTGTCATTTTTTGGATGTCAAAGCAATGCTTTGATAAAAATTTTGGTTATTTCGAATACAAAATTTTCGTAATCGTGAATCGGGTCAACGCGATCCTACTCCTTATATTCTATCACATTTATTTCGTTTTATTTGGAAATAATAATTAACGTTCTACGTTTGGCGCATCGACGAAGCTGTTCTTTATTTTTGAATGCCGCATTAAATGCAGGCAAAAAAATTTTTAAGCAAACATTCAATAAATTTTTTGGTCCTATGTGAAAGAATCGTAAAACTTGAGCTTATGTATTTATATTTTGGAACCAATTTTTGAACTGTAGATTAAGCAATAAAAATTAAAAAACAATAAGAAATACAAAAAATTAATTCAAAGTTGCAAAACTAAAATTAGAACAAAATAAAGAAAGCTAAAAAATAATTATATTGTTATTAATGTTGAGCAAATACCTAAAATTAGATTTGTAATAAATCTTATAAAATAATTAGGAAAAAATTTTTTGGCTTTTAAAATAAGTTTTGCCATGGATATAATATAAAATATTCCATTTAGAATATTATAAGTATATGCGCGTGATTATAAAGTTAAGGGACATTATCATAAGTATTTGTATTTTTTTGATGTTTGTGCATTGCACAGACAGAAATCAACAAATTTGGTTAAAGTAAGACAGACCAAAAAAGGACCAAACAATCAAAATAAATATAGCTTTAGCTTTGTAAAGGTCGAAATAGTTAAAAAAGCAAAAACGAAATTAAACTAAAAGCAAAATGCAGGAAAACGAGTGAGCACCGTGTGATTCTGGAGACGTGTTAGTTGGATCGAGAATATGGTGAAACCATTATCGCATATTAAGATCACTTTCGGTCCACGTCGATTAACATATGTATATATTATTTCAATTTGATATGCTTAAAGAGGTATCAATTCAATAAAGTTAAATCTTTCCTTTGCTCTCCCTTATTACTTTTATTTTTTGGATGTTTGTGCAACGCACGGACAATAAGTCTAAAAGTAGCTTAAAGTGAGACAGCCAAAAAAAGTACCAAAAAATCAAAATAGTTTGGTCTAAGAAGTGCGAAATTGGTGGTTTAATTAGTTTAAATTAGGGTAGCAATCCAACGGAGAATCCTGTCATTTTTTGCAAAAACCCCGACAAGAACCCTGAAAGCATTACACCCACAATAATACTTCGAAGAGCCAGACAGAAAATTGAATTCCGAATTAATTAGAAATAACGAATACATTATTAAATGGGTGAACAGCGATAAAAAACGGAAGGCGGAAAATTAAAAAGGATGCATTAGAATAGGCATCAGGGCTGGACGCAATTGCGGATTGAGTGAAATTGCGTGTTTTTTTACTTGCGGATTACGGCTGCGGATTTTAAAATTAAGCGAGTTGTGGATTGTGGCTTCGGAAATTTTTTTCAATTGCGCCCAGCACTGATAGGCATGTTATAGGTAGTGCAATGCACAGACAAAAACACAATGGTAAGAAATTCTGACGGATACAATAAGAGAATATTTCGTATAAAATATTTAATTTTAAAATAGTTATGAATTGTATTACATACAAATAGTTATCGCCATTGCTAGGAACATCAGATTTTTTTGGATTTCTGTGCAATGCACAGAGAGAAAAAAAGTGAAACTATCCTTGGCCCTCAATCCGAACACGGTCCAGAAAAACACGGAGAACGACCAGAACACGGAACAATCTACATTTTCATTAAATGAGGTTCGCAAATACATAAATGAAAATCTAAAATGCTAGGCATAATTAAATAAAAATTATTTGGAATTTGGCCAAAAACGTAAAAATTATTTCGTTATCATTTTAAATAAAAATAGTAACTATTAAAAATAAAATCGACCCAATATCGATAAAAAAAATAATTTTGTCCGCAAAAATTTCTCTCAACTGGAATTTCCTAGTATTCTCTTTCTCTTTTTCTCTTTAAGAAAATGGCTGGCAGGCTTATGACGCCAGAGCACACACACAACTAAGCGGCTGACTAGAGGCAGTCGTCTGGGATAAAGTCTAATACATTGTGTGTGGGTGGGTGGTGAAGAATGAATGAATGAATGAATGAATGAAAGTAAAAAGGGTATAGAGGAAAACTTGAGACTGTCTCTGGTTAACTCACAAGACAGGAAAGAGTGTTTAACGCGCTCAAGCATACAAGTATTTTCTGAACGACACTTGCGTACACGACATTTGCGGACAAAACGAAAGCCTATTGAAATTGGAACTAGCGGAAATTTGGGCCTTATCCAGTAACTTGTCCTAAATTTTCGGATCTATTTTCGAGGTGCTATACCAATACAACTCATTTTATAAGCTATAAGTTAGAAAGCTTTCTGGGTGTGTTCCCAAATGTCGGTCCGCAAGTGTCGCTCAGTCTTCCTTACATTCCTAGTCAGAGAGGGAAATTGGGGAATGTAAAATAAAAAAAATTTCTTAGTAATAGAAGAGTGAAAGTGAGGGAAGAATTTTTCAAAAAATTATGTAAAGCAGGCAGTAGAGGCAGTAGAGTATTTATTGGGGCAGTAGAGTATTAAATAAAAAATTTTGCAAAATTTGTTTAAATAGAAGGATTAAACGTATTAGATAAAAAATGTGTTTTGATTGAAAATGTTAACTTGACGAGCCATAGAAAATAAAGAATCATAGGAAAATAAAAAGTGGATCAAATTCCGTCATAAGTCCAGGAAACAAAAATTCATGGGACGCATAAACCGGACATGTGCCAAATGACCTTAGTCCCCCTTACCTTATTGGTTTCAGTACTCGGCAATATACCGTATTTGCTCTAAAATAAGCGCCGAGGCTTGTTTTTTTCGATCTAACTCATTCTTTCGAATGATATCTTAATATATATCCAGGACCTAGACTAAATTTTACCAAAAATTTGGAAGATAATGACAACTAAAAGATATTATTTTGTCAGTGAAGCAGACTGACATCCAAAAAATAACAGCGTAAAAACTGAGGTTTTCCAATATGACCACGAAAAACTACATACATTTTAGCTATTATGAAATAGAATAAAAGTATACGGAGAAAAACGATCATGTCAAATCTATCAAATTTATGGCAATATTTTTGATCGAATATTTAATGAAAATTTCCAAGTTAAATGATTTGTTAGTGTTATATACTAACATCCAAAAAATAAATGCAGTCGTAGTGGGCGTTTGATATCAAAAAGACTTTTGCCTTTTAAACCCTTTATAATTTAATTTAAATTTACGGAGGAAAAAGAATCACAATTAAAAATAAAGATAAAGTGGAAAATAGTATTTAGTTAGCCATTTGGTTTAAAAAAATGAAATTAGGTGAAATTAGGACCCAAAAATCAGTTTTTTTTGAAAGATTTCCTTTGTTGGTGGTCGACAAATCAGGTACAAAAAATAAAAATAATAGATAATGAATTTGAAAATCGTTTGTTAGTGATATCCACAACATCCAAAAAATTAAAAGCAGCGGGCGCAGAAAAGATGTTATCTGAAAAACTAATTGCATTTTAGGCTTTATAAAATTAAATTTAAATTTAGGAAGAAAAATAATCACAAAAATAAACTGGACAACACTAAAGTGTTATACGGCTGGGTATTGGGCATTTGTTGGAACAAGCTTCGAGGTTGTCAAAACTACAGCTCCGTACCTGGATCCCGGAACCGTACTAAGAACTGTGGTTATATAACGGTATTTGTATTACAAGAGTTTAGGCTTCTGTTCCGAGTCTACCTAAGAATCAGTTTCTTTTAAAAGATTTCCTTTGTTGCTGTTTGAAGGAGGGAAAAGAGGAAAGGATACAAGAAAGAAAAATAATTGGGAATTAAATCAGAAATGGGAAATTATTTTGTCAGTGACGCACACTAACATCCAAAAAATAGACAGTACATCGAAAAAAAGGAGAAAAACATAACTGTAGCAAAATACCCGTATTTTTGACTGGAAGAATCTAATTAGATTTATGGAGTAAAATAATCAAATACGCTGGAATTATTTCATTATGATAACAATAGGGATCGAACTAGTTTAGAAAGGAAAAAAATTATATGAAATCGAACATCGCTATAGAACCGAATATATGAACGAAAGTTTCAAAACATATCGGGATTAATGTGACGAATATAAACTCTTGCAAGTCTTAGAAGGCGTAGTTGATGAAACGGTGGTGTGTGATGTCGGCAGAAGTGACGTGGGTAGTGGAATGGGCAGTGAGTGATTTAGGCAGTGATCACTTCTGCCGAAATCACCAGAACCGATGAAACCAGTAGGGTCTACTAAATAAGAAATTTGTGGAGGGAGAGGTTATTTGTTTGTGAAATATACAAACATCCAAAAAAATGAAAGGAGGAACAATGCAACCAAGCTCAACTTTCGAGCAATCAAAAGATCTTTTAGATAGAGTAAATTGCTATAAATCATATGAATCAATTTTTTTTCGATCAATTGAATTCCGTAAAGCGTCATTCGCTTGTATTTAAGTTTTCTGTGTTATTGTTGTGTCCGTACTTGCAGAAGGAATATAAATGAAAATAAATAACCCATCCAAGGGTTGGATGGTGGCACAGTCGGTTGTGTTCGGTTTGGGCCTTCTCGTGCTGGATCAATCCAGGTCCCATCCAATGAATTTTTCCACAGCATGAATACTCTTATATAATAGTTATGTCAAAGGGTTACGGTCTTACCTAGCGATCAACAGAATAACAAAAGAGTAGAATATCAGGCTTTTCCGAAAACTAGATACAAGAAAAAGCGAATGTGGCAAAGGTTGGAAATGGAAACTGTACAGGTAACTGAAAAGTGAATAAAACGGAACAGTGATATCCTTGGAAGGCTCCCGGACAATCCGTCAGTGGACAATCCGGCAGTGGAAAATCCGTCAGTGGACAATGCGTCAGTGGTCGGACAATCGGTCAGTGGACAATCCGTCACTGAACAAATTCATAATTCCCACCCGAATCCAAAAAACCGCGGCCAAAAATTTTCATTTTTTCATGTGAGAGGTTATAAGAGATAACGAAAATATGGAGATTAATGAGGAAATCGGTAGATTTAGCTGGATTAAAAGCATATCTGTGGATTTGGGAGTCATCGGGGACTTCAAAGATATTGTGGGATCAAGGGGAATATAAAAGATTTATAGTATTGTGGTGGTTATCTAGGAATTTGGGAGATTAAGATGGATCTCGTGGATAAAGGAGGATATCAAGGGATATAGGCGGGTTAAGAGGATTTGGAGGTTGTTCCATGATATCCATCTAAAAATAAACTCACTTATTCATCGAGTTCCATAATTACACGATATTTACCCAAATCCTACAATAATGCCACACGTTTATCACGTAAATCTAATCCATTCAAATCCCCGATATCCTTCTAAAGCCATCGACATTGGCGTAATTCAACCACATTGCCCACTATTGCTTTTAATCCAGCTAAATCTGCCGATTTCCTACTTAATCTCCATATTTTCGATATCTCTTATAATCCCCTACATGATAAATGAAAATTTTTGACCGAGATAGTTTGGGTAAGGGTAGGAATTACAAATTTGTTCACTGATGGATTGTCCACTGACCGATTGTCCGACCACTGACGCATTGTCCACTGACGGATTTTCCACTGCCGGATTGTCCACTGACGGATTGTCCGGTCACGCCTTGGAAGGATTCAAATTAATAATAAACTCAAATGATTTTTTGTCGGCATTCTATGCGACATCCAAAAAATAAAACTTCAAATATAGGAACTGTTACAAATTGATTTTTAACTCAAAATATTACACATTTTAAACAAAATAAACATAATAAATTATAAGGTTACAGCTTTTTTAAGGAATGCCTCCACTAATTACTAAATTCCAGGGATATCTTGAAGAAATAAGTGTCTAAGAAAAAACCTTATAGTTAGAGTACCTAATGCTTGTAAAGCTAACACTAGGGGTGTAACCCGAACGTAAGAGAATTGGATGCGTGCGGTACGGGGGTTTGTAAATTTTTCGGGGACACCTTAACAATTTATTAATTTTTGTTTTATCTTAAAATTATCAAAATTTAGGGAAAATCTAGATTTCTTTCAACAATGCGGCGTTTTATTTTTTGGATGTCAATGCTTAAATTGACAGAAAAATAAGGTAAACAAGAGTCAGATATTGGAACAAGGAATGGTCAAAAATGTAATTAAGAAAGGTCAACGACTTTTGAGGACAGGATACATCCTTAATTATAACTCATTGAAACACATCAAATTAAACTTTAGGTATACTCCTTAATAATTTATTAATTTTTTAGTACATTTTAGAACTATAAAATTTGGATAGATCTAGGTTGCTTGTGATGCGAGTAGTCGTAGTTTTTGGATGTCAATTCTTAAATTGACAAATTATAAGGGATATGACATTAACAAGTCTAATTTCTGAACATGGAATGGTCTACAAAGACAGGATTATGACCAGATTAAATGTGATTTGTATTTATTTTTTGCCGACTTTCACAGCGGCATCCAAAAAATAACAACACTGACGTGCCCCTAGATCCAAACCATAACAAAAAATATTTTTAATTAACAGCAGTTTAATATAATAAAGCATAATGAGAATGTTCAACTAAAATTGGACACGAACGATAATGTTTCCCTGCGGCGGGTCAAATAGACATGAATACGAACTTTATAGCCGCCACCGGGAAAATTAACCAGTTAAGTCCAACACCTGTTCGTACATTTTTTGTTACTTTTACATAGACTTAGACGTTCAAGGGCTAGTATGGTACAGGGATTTCAATATTTCGAGGTTATGCGGAAAGAATTATGTCGGGGAAAGCTGCAAATAATTAAGCTTGTAAATACAACATAATAATTTATTTATTTCAATTAATTATAAAATGCCTTCAAATTTGGGATAGTCTGGGAGGTCTGTTGCTGAAGTAATCATTTTTTGGATGTCAATTCGTCAATTGACAAAAAATAAATGGTGTTACATAAAAGTCAATAACAAAAGTCAAATGTCAGAACGCGTCTGGCCAAAAAGGTAATAAAGAAAGGTAGAAGAAATGATATACCGAAAATTTTGGGTATTTGTTTTTTGCCGTCATTTAATGCGACATCCAAAAATAATAAACAACTGATACAGACTATTCGACTTAAGACTTCAAAAATATTTTTATATTTAAAACAAAATAAATATAATAAAGTATAAGGATAGAATGTCCTGCATTCCGCACTATACCCACCCGGCATCGCCTCTTGGGATCTTATCATCGCACGCAACACACTCAATACCATCCTGGCCCAGCACAAGCTTTACTACACCCTATAATTTATTGTATTTAGTTTAGATTAAAATGCCCAAAATTTACAAACAATAAGCTGCCTCATGCTATGCCACACTATATTATTTTTGGATGTCAATTCGTACATTGACAAAAAATGAGTGTTACCTAAACAAATAGGCGAAAACTAAAATCGATACCACACATCCGAATAAGTAATGGTCAAGAAGGCCAATAAAACCACGTTAACTCAATTTATGCCTTTATTTTTTGCCAACATTCAATGCGACATCCAAAAATATAACAAAGTCGACGTGCTCCTGTACCCCAACCGTAACAAAAAATATTTTCAATTAACATCAATTTAATATAATAAAGCATAAGGAGAAAGTTCTACTAGAATTGGGCACGATCGGTAAATTTTTCCCTGCGACGGGTAAGAGAAGAATAAGAGCTTTATAGCCGCCAAAGGGAAAAATTAACCGGTCAAGTCCAATATTAGTTCGTACATTTACTGTTACTTTTACTTAGACTCAGACGTTCAAGGGTGTGTATGGTACATAGATTTCAATATTTCGGGGTTATGCGGAAAGAATTATGTCGGGGAGAGCTGCAAATAATTAAGCTTGTAAATACACCTTAATAATTTACTAATTTCAGTTAATTATAAAATGCCTTCAAATTTGGCAGTCTGGGGGTTGTTGTTTGCTAAAAAGAATCATTTTTTGGATGTCAATCGTCAATTGACCAAAAAATAAGGTGTATTACCTAAAAGTCAATAACAAAAGTCAAATGTCAGAACGCGGACTGATCAAAAAAGGTACGAAAGAAAGGTTGGAGAAATGGTAAACCAAAATTTTGGGTATTTATTTTTTGCCGTCATTTTATGCGACATCCAAAAAAAATACACACAAATCACCCACCATTTGACTTAAAACCCCAGAAACATTTTTTATTTAAAACAAAATAAATATAATAAAGTATAAGGATAGAATGTCCTGCATTCCGCACTATACACATCAGGGATCGCCTCTTGTGACCTTAACATCGCACGCAACACACCCAACACCATCCAGGCACAGCACAAGCTTTACTACACCCTATAATTTATTGTATTTAGTTTAGATTAAAATGCCCAAAATTTACAAACAATAAGCTGCCTCATGATTAGCCACAGCATATTATTTTTGAATGTCAATTCGTACATTGACAAAAAATGAGTGTTACTTAAACAAATAGGCGAAAACTAAAACCAATACCGCCCATCCGAATAAGGAAAGGTCAAGAAAGGCCAATAAAACCACGTTAACTCAATTTGTGCCTTTATTTTTTTGCCGACATTCAATGCGACATTCAAAAATAATACAAAAGAACGATGCTACAACTATCGGCAAAATAGGTAACGGCTATTTATATGTAAATCAAAAATGTAATTAAATATAATGAATAGATTGACAAAATATACATTAGCTAAAAAATAAGGTTCAGCTACTTTAGGACATTCATGGGACGCATGCCCTAAAGTATCCCAAGGTTCGCATAAAAAAATTTACGTAATACGCGTAATGCATGGGAAAGGACACATTAAGAAAGGATATGAGCATAAGGCAATTAAATTTGTAAAGTTATCAATAATTAATTAAAGTTAATTCTAAATCAAGAAAATTTGTGATAAGCTAACTTATTCGTATTTGGCTTCATGATTATTTTTTGGATGGCAATTTACAATTGGCAAAGAATAGAGTGTATGGTAACCAAATCTACGAATTAATGATTTTTTGTCGGCATAACGCGACATCCAAAAATAAACATGCTGAACACTTCGGACATCAAATAACAAAAAAATGTTTAAGTTTAAACCGAAATACAAACGTAATAAAGTATAAGGAGTACACTGACAAAAATACGTTAACAAAAGTATATAGACCCCCATACTATATTTAGACATGACCAGGGGTAGAGTAACAATGAGGGGATATCAAAACGGTACCCACATTTCAGAAACTATTTTTGCCGGCATTTAAGCCGACACCCAAAAATAATCCTTGCCAAGACAAATACAATAGTTAACACTAAAAATATTTCATTTAAAACAAAATAAATGTGGAAGAGTATAAGGAGTAAAACATTTAAAATGTTAAATAATTTGTTCATTTTATTTTTTATCTTTGACAAAATTAGGAAATTAAATAAAATTTTGGCAGTTGGACAATGCGAAAAGTAAAGAAAAAAATTTTTTAGTGGTTATACAGCAAGGAAACAAAATATCAATAAATATTAAATTGGAAAAGAACGGAGGACGAATTTATTAAAATTGTAAAGTAAAAAGAAAGGAGTCATTTGGGCGCAGAGGAGACAGGGCGCAGAACGATAATATAAAAATCCGCTTTTGGGCGCGAGCAGATTTTTGGCTTTATTTAGAATTCTAGAGAATCTAAAATGCTTAATATGATAAAAATTGATTTAATCTTTATTTATTAACGCAAAAATTTTTAAAAACCTATTGAGATTCAAGTGAATATATTGTATTTTTGTAAGCTAAACTCGATTTGGCTAAAATAGGTAAATTACTCGAAAAGCTGTTAAAAGTAAAACATTGGGTTTCATTTGAGGCTTACCGCTTTCAAGGACATAACACTGTCCTTATATTTAAAACAAGGTAGTAGTCAAATTTTTTGGGAAAAAATTTTGAAGAATTTGTAGTTTTGGCCTATGTATCAGTCTAAGGCCCGCGCCCAAACATCCTCTGCGCCTAGAAAAATGAAAAGTGGAAGAAAGGGAAAGAAATAAATGAAAATAAAAGTTTAATATTAAAATATTCGTCATTTAAAACAATTTTATTTATCGATGAGTAAAATGAGAGAGGTTGGGACCAGTCACATAAACATTCCAATAAATAAAAATGATTTTTTATTAATTTTGGAAGGTTTTTGAATTTGGAGTGGGAATAGAAAAGAAAAAATTGATTAATAAAGGTGATTGGAGGGAGGGTGGTTTACATAATTTAATAAGGGAAATAAACATTTTGCCAACGCACAGGTATGGCATCCAAAAAATGAAATTTGTAAGGCGACGCAGACAACAGCTGATATTAGAAATTCTTCTAGATTTAATAGGTATTTTAATTGAAAAATTTGATATTATTTACAAAAGGCGCGGTATTTTGGGAAGGGAACGGAAAAAATTAAATGCAAAATTGATCGAGGGAGGTATAAATCTGAAAATTTAATAGAAGAGAGACATTTTGCCAATGCTAGAGCATGACATCCAAAAAATATTAACCCTGACGAGACATCGACGTCCGACATTATGAATATATCTACGATTTATATAATATTTTAATTCAAAAAGTTGCTATTGTTTAAAATAAGATGGTCTCCAGTTTGCTTGCGAGTAAACGGAGAAAGGGTTGTTATAAGAGAGATCGGACTGAAACAAGATCTCTAAAATATCTCGGGCATCAAGATTTTTCAAAATCTCGATTCTCGTACAACCCTCCCAGTCAGGCCTCTAGTTATAACTAGAATGAAGTCTTATACTATTTTTCCGCGAGTAAAATGAAACGCAAGCATTACCCAACGCAGTTCATTTCTTGTTAGGTAGGTAACAAACATCCAAAATATAGTAGGGCTAAACTGCCATATCTAGAGGATTTTAGATTTGGCCAATGAAAACACGGCATCCAAAAATAAGGTGACAAAAGGCAAGAACAGGAGTGACATATTATGAAAATTCATACCAGGCTTTAAACAATATTTTAATTTAAAAATTTGCTATCGTTGGATTTTGTGTAGATATGGTGGTTGAAAAAAAGTGAGTCAAAAAATGGCCCGAGAAAAAACCGAGTCGGGGTTTCGGATCGGAAAAAAGTCCAGGTTTCGGGTAACTCGGCCTCTCTAAATCCCTCGATATTCGCTTTCAAGAGTAAATTAATTATTACAATTTATTGAAGAAGGCGGAAATAATTAATAAAATTTAATAAGAGAAAAAAAACGAAATTTTGCCTATGCATAAGCAAGGCATCCAAAAAATTAAGGATCTTGATTCGGGTTCATGACGCAGAATTATGAAAATATCCCATATTTAAAAGATAACCTAATTCAAAAATTTGCTATTATTACAAATAAGGAATAATTAAGGTTATTGGAATCAAAGTTGTTGGAATTCATTAATAGTTCGGTAACAGAAAAAAAGTTTTCCCAATGCCTAGGCATCACTGACTAATAACAAGAACAGCTCAAAAAACAGCTTGTTTAAACATTTGTTGGGTAAAACCAACATCCAAAAAATTAATGATTCCATCGTCATAACTCTAAATATGACAAAGATGAAAAATTTAAATTAAAAAATAAATGAAATAAATTATAAGGACATCTAAAAATTTCAGATTGAAAATCAGAAATTTAAAAATAGCTGTGTTCGGCACGAATAGGAATTATTAAATCACCGAAAATACCGAGAGAATATTGTATTATTTATTGTCAGCTAAATGCGACATCCAAAAAATTTTTAACGAAGACAACAAACCAACGGTAAAAAAACTTTAAAATAAACCATTAAAAGAAAAAAATAAATGAAATAAATGATAAGGAGTTAAGGATTTGATTGTCTTGCATAAGCATGACATTATTATAAATGACGTCATAAAAAATAAAGAATTTCGAATGAGAGTAACTACTGTTTCATAAATTTTTTTTTGTCGGCCCTATCCGACATACAAAAAAATAATTTAGCTCAGGGATAAAATGTTATAATCTCGTGCGCCGCATAAATTTAAATGAAAGCTTAAATAAAATAAAGCATACAGAGTATTTCAAAAAAAAACTCAAAAAATTTTAACAGGAAACAAATTTAATATTAAAATCAAATGCAAAAAAAATTATTTTTGTTCACATAAACAATAAATAAATAAAAATAAATAACAAAAAAAGTAATATTATTAAAATAAATAGCCATAGAGAACTGGAATAACAATAGACGCAGACAGGCTTTTTATGTCCACATACATACATTTATTTCTTCTTTTCAACTAAACAACTGGGACAGAAATAATATAATTCTCTAAAACTAGTATTTTGTGGAAATACAGAGACATTTTGCGGACATTAATCTCTTAGACATATGGACAGTGGACATAAGGCTAATTGACAATTGAAACACTACATAGGTAATTGACAAGAGGATAGGGCTCTGGTCTAGTTTATGCGTCCAATGAACTTCTATGAGTCCAATAAAAAAATAATTGGATTTTTCTTAGTATTGCAAAGTTGGGGTATGGTTCCAAAGCATTTCTTTATGTTCGGGACCTACGCCCAACCGATCTGGGACCATTATTTGCCCTATCCATCGAAATTTCGGAAGAAAAATCCAATTTTTTGTTGATTGGACTCATAAACTTTTCATTGGACGCATAAACTAGACCAGCGCCGAGGATAGACAATGAACGTTTCCTCTGCCCAGAAATTTCGATCTGGACAATCTTGAAAGAGTGATTGAGTATTGTTGTGTCCGCACTTGCAGAAAGAACATAAATGAATAAAAATAACCAAGCATCGGGTTGTATGGTGGCACAGTCGGTTGTGCTTCGGTCTGGGCTCATTCCAAGATGGTTCAATTCCATCTCCCATCCACAATTTTTCCACAGCATGAACTTGAATACAATAAGTATATTCTGTTTAACTATCTTGTCACTACCCATTTAGATGTGAGAAATATCAGAAATATAAATAAAATATTTTGAAATGCAATCACATTGGGAAAGATGTCGCTTAACCTCTCAGATCATTTGTATATTTTTTGGATGTCGCTTTTAAAGACGACAAAACATTTTTTCTTAAAAAAGTCTTTGACTGATCAATTCCTGTATATTTGGAATAGAATGTGTTAAAAAGATAATTCTTCCAAGGAAATTAATCTAGTAAAGACGATAGGCTGGGTTGGTACAAAATTCAAATTTTGATTAATATATATTTTATTAATTAAATTGTAAAATAATTAAAAATAAAAATTCTAAAAATCGTATTATAATATGGGCCAACGTAAATTTTTTGGATGTCGCTTCAAGCAGGCAAAAATTTAAATAGAAATGAGAAATATAATATGCAAAATTTGGACTAAAAAATTTCGCATGCAAGAGAATTTCTTTTTCCTTCATTTTCCTTCCATTTTCCCTTATGCATGGTATTCTTTTGGCACATGGAAGGAAGGTGCGCAAATACACTATTGAAGTATTAATATTTTCAAGAATAATATTCTTCAATCTTCAATACAAGATTGAAGCATTCTGAAACGGATTAAGATTTCGAATGGTTCGTCAGATGAGGCATTTTACTTCGGAAATCCTTAAGATCATTGGTCCCTACAAAAAATTAGTAAAAAATTCTCCTTGGGTATTTTTGAGGCTTGCCAGGAGGTAATCGAGTTTGCTGAGAGAAATTTTAAATAAATAGTTGATTATCGGAAAATAGAATGACTTGCTCTAATTGAATGACAAATTTTTGTGGTATTGAAAAATAGAATGACTATCATTCAATTAGAGCAAATACGGTAATTTAAAAATCACGGAAAATTTCAGTTTAAAAAATTTTAAATTAACGTATTTCCTCAATAGAGTACCCGAGATTCAAATTTTCAACCATCAACTCTCCTTAACCTGGCAGTGACTAACAGAATAACACAACGAAAAAATCATTTTTACATAAGAAAGACGAAGGAGAAACAGACTGACCAAATAATGATTGTTAAGTCTCAACAAGAAATCATTACTAGAACGTGCTTAACCAATTTTGCTGATTAAATCAGAATCCAAAAATAAATCGACATCTACAAAAAAAAGAAAAAGTGAAGGCATAACATCAAGATTATAAGAAGAACGCAAAATCAGAATATTAGAATCTGATATAAATGTCTATATTTTAAATTTAATATTTAACAGAACATGGGGTTAATTAAGCAATGAAATTTCATTTTAGCTTACTTGAAAACTAAGCTTGCTCGAAGACTTTAAAGATACGTTATTCCAGTACCTAACATACTAAAACAAAAATGGATGTTCACGGATCCGCAATTTAGGAATACAGAATTTCATAAATTGCGCAATTTGAGTGAATAGATAGGGTATCGTAGATTTTGGCTGGATTAAGTGAGTATCATAGGATTGCCGGGTTCAGTGATTAGAGGTCTTTTATGACTGGTCTATATTTTGCAAAATTTCGGTTTGAAATTTTTAAATTCAAAATTTGATTAATAATAATTTATCAAATTGCAAATTAAATAAAAATTATTAGAAATTTGTAATGCATGTTATTCTTGTTTTTTTTGAATTTTATTTTTTGCAAGTCGCTTATACGCAGACTAAAGTTGTTGAGAAATTTCAATTTAGAGGTTATTCTTCTTTCGATTTTTGATTGGGATTTATTGGCGATCTTTTCGATTTTCGAACTTTTACAAAAACTTGAATTTTTGGCTACAAAAAATGAAAATTCTGCCTTCGTAATATTTCTAAAAGAGTAAAAAAATGTTCCAAAATTCTCAAATCTCGATTTTGTATAATATAAAATTTATAAAATTTCGAATATAGTAAATAATTGAAAAAATTTCATTGTGTTGAGTATCATCCAACCCATCGCAAAGTATTTTTGAATGTCGCTTATCAGCAGACAAAAATTAACATAGAAAGTGAAAATAGATTTAGTAAGCAAAATTTCGGTTAAAAATTTTTTAAGAAATATTAAAAAATTAATTTTGAGATTAAAAAATACAAGTACTAGAGTCGGGATGCATCTCTTAGAAATTTGTAGTTAATATAAAATTTATTAATTAAATTTCAATTTAAATAAAAATAAAAATCTAAAAAAAATTTACAGTAGTATCCTGCAGTATATTTTTTAGAGATCGGCTGGAGGGGTCGGTCGATATTTTTCGATAAATAAAAAAAATATCGAAAAATATCGAAAAATATCGAAAAAATATCGTATCGAGCCGATCTCTAATATTTTTTGGATGTCGCTTTTAAAGCAGACAAACTGATATTATAAAAGGTGCAAAAATATTAGTATGCAAAATTTTAAGTAATAAAACTCATAAACTTTATTGGATAATTAATTGTAACAGAAACATAATTTTTGAAGTGATAACGATTAATTTGAAAAATTTAGACTATAATTCGGAATGGAGACCAGAGAGAGAGAGCCGTTCTTAAAAAATTAATTTTGAGATTATAAAACGGTAGTGCGAAACTTGCGGACCGACTTTTGCGGACCATAGGTTTAGGGTTTTGTTTTTCTATCGTAACTTTGTCCAAGCTTGTACAATCACGATGATTTTGATGTCATTCGACTCAGCTCGTCGAGCTCTTTCGAATGAGCTATGTTTTGATAATTTTTCGGTCCGCAAAAGTCGGTCCGCAAGTTTCGGCCTGCCTATAAAACAATTAAAATTGTAAGTCAAATCAATAAAAGTTAAAAATCCGCAAATTAATGCGGACATACCACAAATTTAATTTGTTTCTATTACATTCAGAAAAACACGTCTGCGCCCCGTCTGGCGGCCATATAAATAAACAAAAATGTGTAATATTTATTTTTTGCCTTCCGTCCAAAGAGACAGGCTTTGTAAAGGTGTATTAGAAGAATAATTATATAAAATGGTTGAAAGGACGCGCGAGGCCCAAATACCCCAGCAATGTTCCCAAACAAAAAAAAACCAGCTGAGAGCCAGACAACTTGTCTCTCTTTCCTCCAAACAAACATCAAAAAATAATAAAGCAAATTGACATTCTAGAAGGGAATTATTTTTGAACATGTTTATACGTGTAAAAATAAGCAAAAAAAGGGGCAGGTAGAAAAATTATTAAAAATTAGGGAAAAATTAAAAAATTATACCTAGAACATAAATGACACATAAAATGACAATTTTCTGTTTGTACACACAATACAAACGTCAGGATGAGTCGAATTACACCAAAATAGCCCTCGATCTCAACCATAGTCAAAGTGAATCTATGGGGGTGTATTTTTAGACCATTTACGAGCCCAGTACCATTTCAACACACATAACTAAATAAATTAGGTTGAAACATAAATAATGAGCTCCCATTTAGCTATCTCCAATTTAATTATTTTTTGGAAACCTTGATTAATATGTACATACATATATAATTTATTAAATTCTACTAATTATAAACTAATTTAAAAATCCAAAAATGTTGGTGTTGAGTTCAATGGATAGTTCATTATTTTTGGATGTCGCTACTAAGTCGACAAAAAATCTAGGTAATTCATTATATTATCCTTATTATTTTCAAAGCACCTAAAAATTAGAATAGAGAGATGGGAAAGTTGAGTGCGGCACGAGACATAATCCGGGCTTTTAAGTATAATAATAAACGGGATTCCAAGATTTACGGAATTAATCCTACGCGACCCATTCCATGTGACTTTTTAAAAATAACATGGAATAAGTTAGGGGATCCCGGGTTCGCGAGCTGCACTCTTTTAAAATTTACTAGTTTGCCTTGATTATTAAATATGGTTACCAGCACATTAGAATCTGTAAGCCTCTAAAGAAATGAGTTAACACAGCCGTCACGAGTAGAAAAAAAGTCGGGAAGAGAATCTGATCGAATTTTCGAAAATTTTCTTGAATCAAGTAATAGATCGAAGAATTTTTCGGATTACGGATAACCCGTGACTTTACAAAAATTGTCCCGGATTAAGTATCCGGATTTCAGATAACACTAGACATCCGGAGGCCGTGGTATCATTCAAGAGAAAAGTCACTTTATTAGATCACGTTGAGAAAATGTCAAAAACACAAATTAGATGAATCAAATATAATTTTTAAAACGGCCGCATTTTCTCAGTATACGTCGGAGGTTGATCAGACGACACTCCTCCACTGCCCATATTAATAGCAACATCCCATTCATTAAAAACAAAGAGGCGGACATTTTCTTCTACTTCAATAGGATAGCCTTTGCGTCCACGAACCCAAACCTTTCAAATAAAAATTGCTATTTTCGAGACAAGGTAAAAGTAAAATTATTCAAAAAATAGGGCAGATGTCATAAAAGCAGGGTGCCCCATGGCAACCCAAATTTTAGAAGAAATATCTGGATCAGGGTGTCCCTTTCCAAATCACCAAAAAAGGGGCATGGCTCCTCAAAAAGGAGCAAAAATGAGGCAAAATCGTTGAAAGATGGGGCAAAAAAGGGGCGCGATGAAGAAAAAAGGGCGAGACGGTCAAAAAGGGGAAAATTCCCCTAAAAAGAGGTAAAAGCGACACCCTGATCTGGATGCATTTTATAGTGAGGTCAGCCTCGTTTAAATTTATTTTTGCATAAAATCACCTCATCTCCCACTCTAAGATGGCCAGTTTGCATTGTCCCACTTTGATTATAAAACTGTGACGTTGAGGCTACACGAACAACTCTCCCCTGGAATAACGAGAAAGTAATATTATTAGGGCAGATATTGCAGCAATTAAAGAAAAAATGCATTTTAGTTACCTCAAAGGGTTAACTAAGGCTATGTTTTAGCGAGATAATTTGCCTATGCTACAGCATGGCATCCAAAAAATAGTACGAGAGCTTCGCAAAGTACATCCCACATGTACGTATGTTAATTTCATTTTTACTTTAATAAAATGAAGAATAAAAACGCCGATATTTTTTGTTTAGTTAAAAGTAAGGTTGGCGGTTCCTAAGGACCTAAGGAATCTCCGGATATCCGGGTCGGTATGAAAAAAGTGGGTGGGGGAACCTGTTAAAATTACCGTGTTCTCTTAAATAGAACTTTCAGTTAAGGGTTAAACCTTATTCAAAAATCCTCTTTTTTTGGTGTACGGAATTTTCGTCTCTGGAACATTCGTCTCCAAGACTTTTCGGAACTTTCGTCTCCAACATTTTCGGAATTTTCGTCTCCAGCGGAATATTCGTCACCAAGAAAATAAACGGAATTTTCGTCTCCGCAATTTTCGTCTCCGCTAGGAATTTTCGTCTCCAGAGGAAAACTTTCCCCGTTGACGGGCAACTTCCCCCGTTGCCGGAACAACATCCCCGTTGACGGAACACTTTCCCCCGCTGACGGGCAACTTCCCCCGTTGCCGGAACAACATCCCCGTTGACGGAACACTATCCCCCGCTGACGGGCAACTTCCCCCGTTGCCGGAACAACATCCCCGTTGACGGAACACTATCCCCGCTGACGGGCAACTTCCCCCGTTGCCGGAACAACATCCCCGTTGACGGAAACTTTCCCCCGCTGACGGGCAACTTCCCCCGTTGTTCCCCCGTTGCCGGAACAACATCCCCGTTGACGGAACACTTTCCCCCGCTGACGGGCAACTTCCCCCGTTGCCGGAACAACATCCCCGTTGACGGAACACTATCCCCCGCTGACGGGCAACTTCCCCCGTTGCCGGAACAACATCCCCGTTGACGGAACACTATCCCCCGCTGACGGGCAACTTCCCCCGTTGCCGGAACAACATCCCCGTTGACGGAACACTATCCCCCGCTGACGGGCAACTTCCCCCGTTGCCGGAACAACATCCCCGTTGACGGAACACTATCCCCCGCTGACGGGCAACTTCCCCCGTTAACGGAACACTATCCCCCGTTGACGGAACAACTTTCCCCGTTAACGGAAAACTATCCCCCGCTGACGGGGATGTTGTTCCGGCAACGGGGGAAATTGTTCCGTCAGCGGTGGATAGTGTTCCGTCAACGGGGATGTTGTTCCGGCAACGGGGGAAGTTTTCCTCTGGAGACGAAAATTCCTAGCGGAGACGAAAATTGCGGAGACGAAAATTCCGTTTATTTTCTTGGTGACGAATATTCCGCTGGAGACGAAAATTCCGAAAAAGTTGGAGACGAAAGTTCCGAAAAGTCTTGGAGACGAATGTTCCAGAGACGAAAATTCCGGCACTCCTTTTTTTTGCAAACAGCTTCGGAAATTTCCCATCCGAAAATTTCTGATAACAGGCTTTTTTCAGTTCCCGATACCTTAGTTAAGATAAGAGCTGGGCAAAATTTCGTCTTATGGACGAAAATAAATAACTATATGTAAAAAGAGGAAGAAAACGGCCGTGAAGGTAAAGGAAAAGAGAAGAGATTTTAGTATTACAAAAGGTTAACTAAATCCATGTTTTAGCAATATAATTTGCCTATGCTTTGGCATGGCATCCAAAAAATAAACGTCCAACATACTCACGACTCTTTATATGTTAATTTCATTTAGACTTTAATAAAGTGAATAATAAAAACGTTGCTATTTTTTGTTTAGTTAAAAGATTTCCTGAAAAAACTCCGGATATCAGGGTCGGTATACAAAAAGCGAGTAGGAGAACATGGTAAAATTAACAGCTTCTAGTCGAGTAATAGTACTCACAATTGACCTTGCTGCGTTTTTTGCATACCGCCCCGGAAATTTCCTAACCAAAATTTCTGATAACAGGGCTTTTATCGGTTCCTGATACCTTAGTTAAGATAAGAGTTAAGATAGCCTTAGCCAAGAACAGAGCTGAACGAAAATTTCGTTTTATGGACGAAAATAAATGCCTATATGTAAAAAGAGGAATAAAACGGCCATTAAGTAAAGGAAAAGAGGAGATTTTAGTTAACCCAAAGGGTTAACTAAATCCATGTTTTAGCGATATAATTTGCCTATGACTTAGCAAGGCATCCAAAAAATAACCGTGTCCCATTCCTCAAGACCCTTCTATGTTGATTTCATTTATACTTTAATAAAGTGCATAATAAAAACGTTGATATTTTAAAGTTTAAGATAATGATGGTAGTTCCCCGGAAATCTCCGGATATCCGGCTCTGAATGCAAAAAAGTGAGTAGGAGAACCTGATACCGAAATAGCGAGATAACTCACCCGAATGAGATGGTCCCATTTAGCGACTTCACCAGTGTCTCTACTACGAGCCTCAATTTTATATTTTTTGTCAATTTCAATGAGAACATTTCCGGGCACCAAATTAATTTCGTTGAATGGGATTCTTACAATGGAATTACCCATAATTAAATCTGAAAATTAAAAAATGAAACAAAACAAGATTATTATGGGAGGTCTTGGGCTTTAAAGCTCGTTTTTAGGTAGCAATTGGGGTAATTTAAAACTAGCTTTAAGCAAGGGAAGTTATCGAGAAAATGTCAAGTGTAAGTACAAACAAATCTACAAAAATCATTTCAAAAATTTTTTTGGCTATGAAGGCGCCACTAAATTCACTTTTAAGCGCCGCAGGCGAAAATTTAAAGAATTCTAAGGTTATATTCAATTTTTAAACAAAAAGTCCATCATTTGTAAGATCATACATACAAATAAGTAAATTTTCTATTTTGTAAGTACGAAGGATGATTTGTAAGTACAGTACTTCCAAAATTAGTATGGATAAGATGCCTTTTCAAGCGATATGATTTGCCTAATGCTATAGCATGGCATCCAAAAAATAAGATTGCGAAATTCCATCATACCATGTATATGAGTAATATAATTTGTACGTAAGAAATGTGAAAAATAGAAACATTGATTATGAGTAGGGACAGCCAAAACATGCAAACTTCGGAGTTAGAGTCCCTTTCCTTTTTTCTTCCCAACATGAGGGAAATAAATGAAGAAGAAAATAAATGCCTGAGGATACAACAATATAAATGAGAGGAAAAGGAAAGGGACTCTAACTCCGAACTTTGCATGTTTTGGCTGTCCCTAATTATGAGCAATTGTATTCTTACCCCGGAAAAGGTACCAGGAAAGAAGAAAATATGTATTTTTGTTGATGTGACAATATCCCCCGTTGTCTTAAGAGAATTTTCCCATTGGTGAACAACCTTTTTTATTTGGACGGTATTTTGTTCGACAGTGGTCTGTCCCTAAAGCTACTTTGTCAGGACGGTGTTTTGGCCTAACGTGTAATTGACAAATTAAAAAATAAAATTTTGGGTGTTCAAAGTTGCGATGTTAAAAAAAATAAAGGTTCAAATAAAAAGATAAGGAAGGAACATCAAAATTGAAGACAAAACAAACAAGTTTAAAAATATTTTTTTAAATTTAAAAGTGAAAGAATGACGTGTTTATTTTAAAACAAATGGGGAGTTTTTATAAACACAGCACTATTAGTTAAAAATAAAATCAATATTTGGTTGACAATGAAAAGGTGTTGGGGTGAGAACCTCATTTAAAGGCATTTCAGTATTTTACAGAACTTTTCTATCGTTATCGGTGGACCAAATTTCTCATTTTTGATACCAAAAATTTTCTTAGTTGTGAATAAAATAAAAAAAGAATTATCAATTTTTGTTAAGATTAAAGAAAGCAAAACAAAACGTACGCCTTTTTGCCGCACCCTGTACTTGTTATATTCTAATTAATTAATATCAGAATAAATATTGCTTGAAAAGCCCTGCTTTTTAGAAATGTTTCGCCGTGTGACTTTGTTATTTTTTGGATGTCGCCACTTGAGCAGACAAAAATTCAATCATATCTGTTAAATTAAGGACAAAAATCTGAGCCTAAAATTAGAATGTTATTCACAATTTATTATTTTAACCTTATTAAGTTGTTTAGTTGGCAGTGCGAAACTTGCGGACCGACTTTTGCGGACCATTGGTTTAGGTTTTTGTTTTTCTAGCGTAACTTTGTCCAAGCTTGTACAATCACGATGATTTTGATGTCATTCGCTCAGCTCGTCGAGCTCTTTCGAATGAGCTATGTTTTGAGAAATTCGTCGGATCCGCAAGTTTCGGCCTGCCAATTTAAAGCTAGCTTAAAGCCAGTGATATTATCAAGAAAATGTCAAATATAATAAGACGCCACATAAAAATAAGCAAAAAATCTTTCAAAAATACTACTCGAGGAAATACAGTATTTAATTTTTCCCCAAAAAGTCATTTGCCAAATGCTCAAGCATGGCATCCAAAAAATAAGAGCAGAGAACCCCGCTACACCGTATATGTGTGATATCATTTTAACTTTAGAAAAGTGAAGAATAGAAAAGTTAATTATGAGTAGGATGCCGCAGGCTTTTCAGCGCCGTAGGCGAAAATTCTAAAATTTTAAGGTTATATTTAATTTTTAACCAAAAAGTTCGGTTATAATGCCTACCTAAAAATAAGTAAATTTTCAATTATTTAAATGAAGGACGATTTTACAAAATTAGTATGGATAAGATGCCTGTTTTAAGCGATATGATTTGCCTAATGCTCTAGCATGGCATCCAAAAAATAAGATTACGAGAACCCAACACCCGTAATTGTGTAATATAGTTTTAATTTAATAAACGTGAAGAATAGAAAAGTTGATTATGAGTAATTGTTTTCCAATTCTAGAGAAAATACCAGAGAAAATACCGAAACCCGTACCCGAAGATTTTTTGTACCCGTGGTAACCCTGCTATAGATGACGGAATTTTCTTTACTCCGTTATTAATAATTCAAATAAGGAAAATATTAAATTTTATGAAAATAATTTAGTTGAGGCACTCCCGCATAGTAACCTTTTATTTTTGTATGGGGGTTTAAACCCTCAAAAATTTTTTCTAAAGATTCAGAGAGATAACAAAGAATTCATGGAATAGTACAGATATCCCAAGTGATAAAAAATTTGCCCCATTGTCGGATTAACCTCACATAAATTGGAACCAGTGCTTCGAAATTTCAAATTTGCTCGTACTCGTACTTCGTACCACCTCTTTTTTTGCCTCGTACTCGTATTAAGTTGTTTAGTTGTAGTTTGTGTGTTTTTTTGAACTAGCTGATTAGACGACTAAAAATTGCGCCTTTACAACTATCAATTTACTTCATTTAATTTAATTAATTAATTTGAGTTTAAATATCACTGGAAAATTTACTTGTTTCGGTCATGCTGTAGATCCTCGAGACACTTGTTAATTTTTGGATGTCTCATTTAAGTAGACAGAAAATCAAAATTGTGTTGAATTAAAATGATAAGTTTTTTATTTTAATTATTCCCAGACAAAAATTCTGAAATTTTCAAGAACCTAAGAAGCCAGATATCTTGGAGGGTATCAAAAGAACAATCTAATCAAAGTTGTCTCTTGATAATGAATTATATTTAATTAATTTAAGTGTAAATTAATTAAATAGATTTATTATTAATAAATAATAAACAGAAATTAAATAAATATTTTATTCAATAAAACAATTACAAAAATATTTAAAAGGGATAAAGTTTTTCAATAAAAAGAATTAAGTGAATAAAGTGACAAAGAATGAAAGAAAAGCTAATCTAAAATATAACTGAGAGTAATCCATCTTTGACCCCCAACGGTCTTATGTTCTTTTTACTACCATTTTCTTTCATCTCTATTTATCTTTTTCTCATCTCTAGTTTCTATGACTTCCACTTTCGATAGAGGGTGATAAGCCAGAAATCCATCGTCTGAATCTAGAACCAAACAAATATTGTCGTCTTTCGGTTTCAAAAGCAACCCTATTAACTAGCTTCGGTGGGTTGTCCGCTTCTGTGGGTTGTCCGAAATTTGTCAAAGTTTACATGCATAAATACAACCGTTTATCCAAGTTAAAAAGTTCAAATGAAGGTTGAGGTTTGAATTAAGTTTTGATCACACGGAGGGGATGCGGGTCTATCGAGATTAGAATGATCCAACTAGTTTACTTTTATAATTTACACCAATACACAAAACTAAAAAACAGGGAAAGGAAAACACTTTATTAAAACACATTGGGAAACGTCAAAAACAAAAATTTGATGAATCAAATAAATTATTTAATATGGCATCATTTTCTCAGTGTATGTTGGAGGTTGATCAGACGACAATCCTCCATTGCCCAAATTAATAGCAACATCCCATTCATTAAAAATTGAGGCGAACATTTTCTTCGACCTCAATAGGATATCCTTTACGTCCACGAACCCAAACCTTTAATGAAAATATTATTTGGAGTATTTTATATTGAGTAGAATGGACTTTCGGTATCAAAAATTGACTTTCGGTATCAGTACTATTATTTGGCAACCGAAAGGTGCTGAACACTATTAGTGAGTCACTGTTTTAAAATTATTTTTGTATAAAACTACCTCGTCTCCCACTCTAAGATGACCAATTAACATTGTTCCACTTTGGTTATAAAACGGTGACACTTCAGCTACACGAACAACTCTTCCCTAAAATAACGTGTAGGATAACAGTAATTATTTATTCACCCGAATGAGACAGTCCGAACTAGACATATCGCCAGTGTCTCTGCTGCGAGCATCAAATTTATATTTTTTGTCAATTTCAATGAGAACATTTCCGGGCACCAAATTAATTTCGTTGAAAGGAATTTTTGTCATAGAATTACCCATAATTATTAATTTAAAAATCAGGCCACGGCCAAAACTTCTCTAAAAGTTTTTGGAGTTTAATACTGGAATGATTTACTAAAAATAACAGTTAAAATAAAGATAAGAAAAAATAGGCCAAAAATTAAGACAAAACAAACAAATTTGAAGTATTTTAAAATTTTTTTTTCAAATTTAAAGTAGAAGGATGACGTGTCTAATTTCAAAACAAATGGAGGTTTTATGTGTAAATAAAGAGATGTATGAAAAAAATCCAATATTTATTCGAAAAGAAATAAACACACAAGTGGAAAACTTCTTTTAGTCATTATTAGTGTTGTTTCCAGACGGGGAAGGAGAGAGAAGGGGGGGGGGGGGTGGGGAGAGGAGGCGGGGAAATTTAAAAGTCTCCCCGGCTTTCGGCAACGCGGTGCAATCCAAGAAATTATGTTATTTTTGAACTTTTCTTCTCCATTTTTTCTTTATCTGCTCTGTTTGCCTCATTTACCTGTTTACTTGATATAATTTATTTAATTAATTTAAGTTTGAATATTTTTTGAAAATGTTCTACTTGTTAATTACCGATTTAACATGTTATTTTTGGATGTCTCATTTAAGCAGACAGAAAGTCAATCATTTTATTGAACACAGCAACTTAACCTGTAACCAAGAGCCGTCTCAGTGGCACTGAAATAAATAAAAATACTTTCTATTTTTCTATTTCGCTCTATTTTTTAGCGCGCTACTTCTCTAAAAATTTGATGTCCAATTCGAAAAGCTTTATTTGATTAAACGCATAATTGATTGAACGCGTTCCTTTGATTCGACGCATAAAAGTTCATGGACGCATAAACTAGACTAGCGCCGAATTTTCTTTTTTGTAAGAATAATCTGTATTTTATATTTTATTCTATTTGCTTCTAATTAATTCAAGTTATTCGATGGCTAAAAATTATTATAGACTATCTGCACTTCAATATTTTTTAAATCATATATCGGCAATTATTGTAATTTATTTTAATTTTTTTTCACAATGCCTAGTAGAAGAAGGTAATATTTTAAAAACTACTTTAAAATATATAAAATTAAATGCCATTAAAATAAATAAGACGGCAAAATAAAAAGGGAAAATTTTAATGCCCTTTTAATGTACTTTATTTTTGTCTTACCGCCGAATCAATAGTCAATTAAAAATAATAAGGTGAAGGGAGGAGGAGAGACGCTATTTACAATTTTCGGCAATCTTTATAAAAAAAATTTTTACTTTCGTATAGGCTAGACTGTCTATTATTTTATACATATTTGTACTTTTTTCATTTTCATTTAACGGTATTTAAACTCACTTATTCAATTTCAATTATTAGCATTACAATGCTAAAATTTTACATATTAATTTATTTAATATTATTGTTCAAAGTATCTGAAGTAAATTCAGGAAGTAAGAAGTTAATAAATATGTATAAGAAAAATTATACTCTTTTTCTAAAATTCTCAAAAAAATTCTGACAGAGTCCGAAGCCATTCCGTTTTTAACGATTGTCATTTGATGTTAAAGATACTTTGTAGATTAGGCTTCTGATTTTGTGTGAGATGTTATCACAGTGGCTCATTCCGTGATGGTCACATTCCATCTCTTAGATATCTTCCACATCATGGATTTAATTATTATTTGAAAACAAAATTTATAGTTTAACATTTTATAGGGTTTATTATTAAAACTCGAAGTAGGATTACAAATATTTTAGCATAAATCTATACTAAAAAATTGTAAATTTTGTGCCAAATTTCAACTAATTTTTTAATTCTTAATATTTAAGATTGCTGTATTCGACTTCGGGGATCGCAACACCCTGAATCCTATATTACTGAACACGCTGTAATCGAAGAAATTGAACAGGGAAATGAAGAAGCAGAACTAAACGAAGATGCTGGATTTTCTGCTGAGTTAGATAAATATTATGAAACACACCCGGAAACGTTTAAAGGCGAGAAAGAAACCGCGAAAGAGCTTCACAAAAGAATGGGAGAGGCCGGACCTTCAACAATAATTCAGCCTACTAGAGGTGTTTTTAGTATTATACAACTCCAAAATTTATTTTTTCGTTTTACAGCTAGGGATCTTCGGATCAGGGCTGTACGCCAAAATTTTCGCATGGCGCGCCAAACGCCAAAGCCAATTTTTCAAATTCTTAAAACACGCCAAAACGCCAAAATCGGCCAAAAATGGATGCCAAACGCCAAGCCAAAACGCCATGGCGCAAAGCCCTGTTCCGGATTCAGAAATTATGGGAAATTACTAACCAAGTTTAATTAATTTTATAGTAATCGCTCCAGATGAATCGCAAACAATTAAATTTGTTGATGCAATTATGCGAGCCTTTGATACTATTACGGAAGTAAACACGGTTCGTATTTTTAATTTTTCCATGATAAAAGATGATATTTCTATATGATGTTTTGCGATTCAGACAATTGTGCATCTTGATGTTTTTTGTGATTTTTTTCGCCGAGGGCGAAAATAAAAATTCTAGCGTGAAAACGAATATAATATATGTAGTTATTAATTTACGAAACAAAATCATACGAAAATGACAGTAAATAAAATTTTAAACATAAACGAAGCAAAAAACTTAAAAATCTTCAAAAATCAAGTAAAATATACGAAACTAAAATTTGCGCCCAGCTCTGATCCAGAGTATGGGTGTTCGTTATATTTTTGCATATTTTTGTCAGTTTTGACATTTTGAGCTATTTGATTCAGACATACATATGTTCCATTATTCGGAAGTGATATAAAAATATAATTGCAACGTAATTTCTCAATGTTCTATGAATTCATAAATATTATGACTTTAATTTTTAAATAAATATATAATTAAGGATCCAATACTTCTATTGAAAGAAGCTAAGGATATTCTGGACCAAATATTATCAAAAATAAATATTGTATGTATGACAGATCAACGATCTACGCCGTTTTTTGCCGCTATTGCCAGCGTATCAACAAAACATTGTAATGCTTTGTTACAGAGGGGAATTAGCCCGACAATTAGCAGTAGGACAATGAATGCAGTATTTGCGCCTGAGGATTCTTTTAATCATTATGGAGCTGGACGAAGCGAAATAGTCGTAGAAACGGATGAAGATGATCTGATTTCTGATATTCAAAACCGGGAAAAGATAATAAATGTCTGTCAAATTGGAGTATATTTGGCTATGTGCAATTTAATATTAGATATTAAAATTAAAAATAAAAAAGTTGACCAAAAAATAAAGGAAGAATTTGTTAATAAAATGGTAAATTATAGAAATTCTTTTAATAATTAACTTTAAAATTTTAAAAGAAATCCCTTTCAAAGTATAACTATGCCTGGAATGAAGCCGTCGAAATTATACAAGGAAATGAATATGAGCTCATGGTACGTAGTTTCATCCGTTTGCCTTTTACTGCACTTTCCGATAGAAACTGAAGGGTGGGAGGGGGAGGGTTCCTCAAAATACAAGGATTTCCTTTGATTCCAAAGTTTGGAAGAGTGCTCCGTAAGACTCCAAATACTACTTGACCCTTCAGACAAAAGCCACTTAAATTATTTTTAAAGCAACATGGACGTTTGGGTGATATGAACCTGAAGTATTTACAAGACGTTATAAAGAATGGATTGAAAAAACCGAAAATGAAAAAGAAGAAAAATTTTAATTAATTATTTTAATGTGATGGCCTAAATACGGCACAAGTCTAAATACATACTCTTTAGTTATTAACTGGTTTATCTATCCCTTTCAAATCTAAACGGTTTTAATTGTATCTTCCTCTTCTAGTTATTTAAACATTAATTAAATACATTCTTTCACTTTCATATATTTCTACTCTTTAATATTCTAATTGTAGTTCCAAATATTAAATTATAAAAATTGTTTGGTAGATTTAAATATAAAAACATCATTTTGTAGAATATTTGTAGATTCTTATTAACACTATTAAATTCACAATTTAATTGTTTTTGTCTTAGCCAGTTAAATGACTTTTCCTAACTTCAAATTATATTCTGATCCGATATCCTTATATATAAGTTTCTTCAAGTTAATAAACATCGAATTGTTTAACTCTTAAATTTAAGCTTGAAACTATTATTATTATCCTCCATCAACCCTACTATGAAAAGATGTATTCATTAATGATATTTTAAAAAGCCTATAATTGCCTATCCTATATATGCTTCGTAAAAAAACAACTCGACTCGAAAATGACGTCACTATTTCGATTTCATTTGTCAAATTTTAAAATTAGGTAATTATTAATTAAAAATCAACATATTTATTTCCATTTAAATATCAGTTAAATTTAACAACTACTAGACAGATTAATCTTTTTTATACACTTTTTAAAACTTCTACCCTTTCGACTTTCCGCATTGTTTCGTAATATATTTATCAATTTTTTTGTTTCCGCATTGTCCATCATAGCCAGGGTCAAAATTCTAAAAATTTTTAGAATTAGAACTTTTAGACACAGAAACCCATTTTGTGGCATATGCTGCGCTTCATGCGCCTTACGCATTTTTTATATTATCTTAGCCTCACACCACCGGCTAGCCTATCTCAACTCAGGCATTTTTTTAAATTTCTCAAAGGGTCTTCTCCTTTTTCTCTCCACAGTGACAGAATGTCAGATCATCACAGCATGTAAGGTTCGCTGAAATTTCCTCGGCCTGTGCGACCGTGCCATTTGTCATTTCCGATGTGCATGCTGTGGAAACTTGTTTGGATGGGAGATGGAATTGAACCATCATGGAAAGAGCCCAGACCGAAGCACAACCGACTGTGCCACCAACCCAATGCTGGGTTATTTATTTTCATTTATATTCTCTCTGCAAGTGCGGACACAACACAAATGTTAAATATAACTATGTTTTACAATTTTTCTTTCCTAAGTGTTAGGTAAAGTCGAAATTAGTCTTTAGTTTATTTAAAGATATTCATAATTTTATATTTGTTGAGGAAATATCTGATTTGTTAAAAACTGGATGGAATACACATAATAGGCCTTACAAAAATTTAACTATAATATTTATCAAGTTCAACAAATTACCTGTCCTAAACACAGGCATTGTTTTTTTCGACAAACAGCGCTGAAAATTTCCATATTTAATTCAAAAATAAAAAAAACATACTCCTTGCCACATTTAGTTATATTTTTGCAAATTACTCCGAGATCTTGCGAACATGTTTCATCTCCAAAGCATTCATTTATCAATAAACAGATTGCAAAAATAAAGAAAATTGTAGTTTTATTAGACATTTTGTACTGGTTTATAAAAATTATTTTTTTATGGTTTTACAAGTTTGGTTATATGAAGCTTAAATAAACGTAAGGACTATCGTTAGATGACAAAATAGAGACCGAACTAGAGTTTTAAGTTAATCATCCGGGATATCTCGAAAAATATCGTCCCGATCTCTTCTCCCCGCCTATCTGTATTTTTTAATATAATCATAGCATAGATTTGTAATCAGTCAAGAAAATAGATGGTATTCTTTTTTTGCTCGATAGGTGGTTCTGAATGAGTGAATAATAAGCGGTGAATAATGTTCGGCCAGGCTAAATATAATAACCATTATTATTCCCTTAATTTCCTCAAATTCTAGACATATGGCCCTAGTCTATAAAGAATTGTTTAAGAATTCAATTTAGTATTAAATTATACTTAAGCATATACATATTGCCATTTTACTCGACTATTTATAGGAGAAATTTACCACATTGCAGCTTTTTAAATATAAAAGCCAACGTTACTAAAACTTTAAATTATTAATGAAATTGCGGAGCAGTTCAACTGAGTCCGCACGATTGAGTCCCCACGATTGAGTCCGCACGATTGAGTCCCCACGATTGAGTCCCGGCACAATTGAGTCCCCACGATTGAGTCCGCACGATTGAGTCCCCGTTGTATATACCTCAATTGAGTACCCGTGGATTTAATTTTAAAAATTCCATATCCTGCATTAGAGATCGGCAAAATCGCATTTCCGGAATCCCGTAACGGGATTGAGTTTGAAAATATCGAACGGGAGGGATCCCGCGGGATTAATCCCGGAGTCCCGGTAATCCCGTTCTCAAATTTACCGGGATCCCGCGGGATTCCGGGATTTTAATTTAAAAAATTTTTTAATTATAAATATGTTGAATATCGTCGGATTTGGAAATAATATTGGTGGATTTCGACAGATTAAGGGAGGAATTAATAGATAACAGAGGATTAAGAGGGATATCAGTGGATTAAGAGAGATTAAGAGCATTTTAATGCTTATAGGTGGATTTAGGAGGATATCGGTAAATATTTGGAGAGATAAAGGGTGATTTGAAGAACGGTGAGTTAAGGTCAAAATAGCGGATTTAGATGGCTCAACTAGATTTGAATATGTGGGTAATTCCCCTAATCCCTTAATATACTCTTAATCCCCAATCCATTATATACCTCTTAATCCATAACTCCCTGACAACCCTATTTTTCTCCAAATCCCTCTTAATAATCGTAATCCATGCACCACATGCAAAGCTTTTCGAATTTTGAAAGGAGAAGCCAATGGAAGGCTAAGAAGGAAGGCTAAGAAGCCAGCTTATGGAAGGCTAAGAAGCCAGCTTTCTTCCATTTTAGTGTATTTTGGAAGCCCAGGTCACTAGATTTTTCATATTTTAGCGCCGCAGGCGAAAATTTTGAGAATTTTGGAAGGCCAGGAAGCCAGATTTCTTCCTTTTTCAACGCCGCAGGCAGTTTAATGGGGTAATTATAAATTCCGTAAATTTTAAAAAAATTCCCGAGATCCCGTAACGGGATTGAGAGAGACCAATATCCATCTTGATACCTCGATGTCGCATACAAGTCCCCTGATATTAACATTAATCCCTCCAAATCCCCAAATATCCCTCTTAATCTTTTTTAATATAATTAAATCTAGGGGACTCAATTGAGGTATATACAACGGGGACTCAATCGTGCGGACTCAATCGTGGGGACTCAATTGTGCCGGGACTCAATCGTGGGGACTCAATCGTGCGGACTCAATCGTGGGGACTCAATCGTGCGGACTCAATTGAGGTGTACCGATGAAATTGATGAACTTTCGCGGGGTTTCAAAATTTAAACATAAAAAAATTAAATATTATAAAATCAAGTCTAGACAATATAATGTACTTTCTAAACTTTTATTTGAATAAGGAAAAAAATTTTTAATTTGATGTTTAGAGCTAGGATTTTAAGGCAAATGCCTGTTTTTTCCATGAAAGGAAAATGTCCAAGTACCAACGAAAAAAATGTCCAAGTACCGACGAAAGAATAACGAGATAATACATTAACGCAAAGCTTGATTTATCGCGATAATAATATATCCATACAATAGCTGCGTCCAAAAGAACATGGCTTAGCTCCGAACATGTTGTTGGAGGTGAAAGTCCAGCTCGCTATCTATATGTCTAAAAAGGCATGTATTTTTTGCTTATTCTATGCAACAATACAATAGGCTACAACATAACAGAAACACTATTCTAACAAAAGACTAACTCTTGACTACTAAAAGGCTGCGCTTTGTATACTAAACACTCCACCCTAACAAGTAAAAGTGAATAATATTTAATACCTTAATTTAATGCGGTTCTCAACATTCATAAAAAATATTTCATTAAAAATAAAATTTTCAATTAAATTCAAGATAAATTTTATCTAAATTTAAATAAAAAAATAATTTTACATAACATAAAAAATTATTTTAAACTCGTAAAAACTTATTTACCGTTTATGCTTTAAGAATAATACAGGGTAGTTATTGTTTCAATCTCACACTAAGACAGATAATTTATAGAGAAGGTACGGTTTATAAGTATAGAGAAGGGGTATTTATTTCAGCATACACGGTAAATATCATTAAATATGTAAAACCTCACTATATGATATGAATATTTTGTTTTTCTGGTGAGATATCTAAACATTAACTTTATTACAAAGCGCTCCATTTTACAAGGTACGGTTTATAAGTTCAAAATCATATCTTATAGAGAGATATAAGCGGTTAAGGACGATTCAGTATCGCCGATTCAGTATCCGCCGATTCAGTATATTGCCATAACTTTCCTGATATTCGACCGATTTGAATAATTCTAATATCATTCGAAAGGTCTCATAATCCGGCATCTTTTTCATAATTGGCCCGATCAGATCTGATGATCACAAAAAAAGTTACAGCGTCAAAACCGATTTTTTATGCCTGTGACGTCGTTTATCAGTGATAACTTTTTCTAGAGTGATAAGATCAGGTCAGTCCAATTATGAAAAAGATGCAGCACCCCGAGACCTATCAAATCATATATAATAATTCCTACAATATTGATCGGGCAAAAAGTTATGGCCAAAAAGCCCAAATACTGAATCGGCCAATACTGAATCGGTGATACTGAATTGGCGATACTGAATCGTCCCCTACCCAGATATAAGGACCAAATATTGCCCAAAATATCGCATAAAATAAGCAGTCCAACATTATCAGAGTGTTGTCCATATAAGAAATTAAAGATCCTTCATTTCTTAATATGTTGGCCTGCTTTCAAAAATAAATTGCAAAAATTTAACTCCTCCAGGAAACAACGGATATCCGGAATCGCTAAAATAACGAAACCGCAAACTCTCCCAAAATTTTTCGTCAAGTTCTTGGATATCCAGAATAACCATATAATAATAAAATCATTGAAATTTTAACGGAAAAATGTTGAATACTTGGAATTATTAAGGTGCTTTCAAATGCTATTTACCATAATTTTTAGGGTTAAATAAGTAGAGTTGTCTAAAAACATAATGATCCGAAATTTTCGTTCTAAACTAGTCTTCAATCTACATATAGTAGTTGCGACAGGGGGCGTGTTGCCTCTTTTTATGGCCTCCTTTTTTGCCCAATTTTTGAACGTTTTTGCCCCATTATTTGAAAAGCATGACCCATTTAGTGATTTATAAATGGCCATCCTTAGTATCAGACTTCTAAAATGTTCTAGTTCAGGAAACTACAATCCTAATATGATTCCAAGCATTCTATCTATTTACATGACTTAAATATACAATGACAAAAATATGTCTGGTAATAATAGATTGTACAGCAAACGCTGTAGCCCGGATTCCGGGTTTCAAATAAATTTTTAAAAACTTCAAAAAATAGAAAATTCGTTTTTACCATCTTTCTTCAAAATTTAAAAATTCTCACGTTTACGTTTTATTTACCAAAAATGTCTATATTGTTCTTTTTACCATTAATTTTAATTGTATTAATTTCATAAGCATCAATTGCATTAGGTCTAGAGACATCTTCAACATGCATCTAGAAATATTATAGAATAAAAATTAGCAAAATTTTCGATAAATTTATCAATAAATTTTGACTATTAAATATTAAATTATTTAATTTTTTTGTTTCCGTTTTTCGTCTTTATTAAAAATTGGTTTGTCCAACGTAATTTTCACCATGGAACAAATTATAATTTTCGTTCAATATACATTTATGTACAATATATATGTGAAATTGGGGTTCTCAATCTGTCCAACTACGGATTCAGAATCAAACAAGAGTGACGTCCATGCCCTTGGTTCATTCTTGAGAAGAGGGGGGGGGGTGTTTTAATGTAAACAAAATGATAGCATTGATCGAGTAGGGTAGCAGAATATCCATAAAATGAAAACTAATCTCTTCTTATATATGTCTCTCAATTTAAGCTGCCACAGGGAATAGAGACGGAATTTATCAAGGAAAATGTCAGGCCATTATGTAAATGAAAGGAAGACTTTGAGAAACGAACTATAATATAATACCATCAAATTTCACAATCTCACCTCAATTTTTATTGAAGAACCCTTAATTTCAAAAATATCTCCTGTTGGTTTTAATTTTTTAAATTTTTCTGAAAATTCATAACTATAATTTCTTTTGTGAGTAAGAAAAAGTATTTGGCTAGTTACGGTTATTTTAACCGATTTTGCTCCAATTATTTCATCGTGGCGACACTTGGATTCACTAATATTGTTCCCATAAATTGTTAAATGATTTGAATCCCCATTTATGGTTAAATTTTTAGCTTCTTTAACTTCATTTTTGTTTTGCACAAGAATTTTGTCGGAGAAAACAACAATTTTCCAAACGTTTATTGCCGAAACTGATGAATCGTCTGAAAACTTTGTAGTTGAACCTCCACCGTTGTTATAAGTAACTCTTACAGTGTTGTCACGATTATAACTAAGAAAATTTTTATTTGTGAAATGTCGCAAGATTGGTGAAACAAGAGGTTTAATATTAAAATTGAAAGGAGATGAGTTTCCTTGTGATGATGTTCCTTCTTAACTTTTAATTTTACTTTATATTTAGCATAATGCGAGTCTAGGTGTAATAATAAGTATCATATAACACGAGACTCTAGACAAATAATATCAGGCACCTGTTAACGAACAAGCTTTTGGTAATTGGTAAAGCTCATTTAAAATGTACATAGTTTGAGAGATGGATAATTTAATAGTATCAAAGTACTTTAGTTAACAATTACACATTTTTTGTGTTTATTAATTAAATGAAATTATAGAGCTAAGCATATATTATTTAGAGTAAATTAACCTGCATTTCAATTAAATTGTTTAGTTTTTAAGGAAATTGAAAAAAAAGGGTACTTTATGTATATGTAACCCCCCTTACTATTTTGAGTCTCAGAGTTTTCCTTATGTGTAGAAAATGGTCAGAGATTATTTTCTTCTCCATGTCAATCATTTTTTTTCTTCAAGTATTTTGCTTTTTTATTTTGCCTTTTCACATATAGTTGAATTTCACTCATTTCGTTTCCACATTTCACTTATTTTGCTTGAAGAAATTAAATGTTTGACATGGAGAAGAAAATAATCTCTGACCATTTTCTACACATAAGGAAAACTCTGAGACTCAAAATAGGAGGGGGGTGACATATCCATAAATTACCCAAAAAAGTTAAAATAATATAACGAAATTTGTATAACCTTGTGTTCCTTCTGAAGTTTTACTAGATGATGTAGAAGCTTCTCCAGTCGATGTAGATGCTCCTCCAACTGATTTAAATGCTCGTCCAAACGCTTTTGCAATCTTTTTAGATACCCCTTTTGCCGTTCCAGATGATCCTCCGCTGGTATAAAAACCTCGCGACGAAGATGTCGGGAACGCCCGAGACACGAGACTCGGGCGTTCCCGGGTAAAAATAAAATTTTTATTTTATTTTTTATTCTTTTGTCAGTCGGTGTGAAAAAAGTGAATCACCGACCAATCAATTCACATTCCTTTTTATTTTTGTGTAAAAATTTTTCTTTTTATAAAAAATGTTTTTTCTTTTAATAAAAGATTTTTTATTTAGCCTTCTTTGGCCTACAATCTTTTCCCCTCATCTTTTAACAACAACATTCCCACAATAATTTTGTAATGTAAATAACTTATTTTTAAAAGAAGATATAATCATTTACCCCCACTATTTAAAGAAGCACACTCCTCCCAACAACACTTCACTCTTTCCTCATCCCACTTGGGACAGCAACACACCACAACAGGCGCTCCTTGCCGGAACCGTTCCCTAGCCTTCTTTGGCCGAGAGAGCGGTAACGGCAAGGAGTGCCCCGACAACAATGATTGGCTATCCCTCTCCTGTGGCGACCCAAGAACTTAATAAATTTATTAATTTCGCGATTTTATTCATTTTTCACATTTTTCGTTCACACATTTTTTGTTCACACATTTCTTTGTTTAATTCGGTTTAAATACCCAAGTTTGAGGTGCTATAATAAAATATTATATTAAACTTTTGTCTTCGTTTTATTAATTGTCAGCAACCCAAATATTTAATTTGACGTTTCTGATATCTGGAGCCCCGACAACGAACGATTTCGTAAAAATTCACAACAAAAACAACAAAGCAACAAATTCAAAAGAAAGTGGGGGACAAAATCAAATTGTTAGCAAGAACAATAAAAGTAAGTTAACTAAAACAAAAGCAAAGCTCTATTGAGCCAGGATAAATTTATTAAAAAATTTTTTAATAAAAAATTTATAAAATAAAATTAAAATAAATAATAAAAATGTCTTCAATAACATCAAACAAAAGAAAGTTAAAAAATATCATCGAGATCACTAAAGAATTAATAGCAACAGAGGTCAAAGGACCAACAGAAGAAGAAGACATTCACGTACTTGAAGGTCAGATAAGGAAGATAAAAGCAATAAAAGAAGAATTGGAAAGCAACACAAGAAAAATTGAGATCATTCAAGATGAATGGGAAGCAAACATTCAAAAATTGAAGACAAGTGAAAGAATCGAAGCCGAAAATGAACTAACAAATTTTATCAATGAAAATCAGATAGAAAGTATTTACAAAACAGCAAAAACAAAAATAAGAAATTGGAACTCAATTGAGACAGACTACTTAGTCATGAGGTCTCAAAAGGAACCGACACCACAAAACGAACAAAATACAACAATGAATGAATCTAGAGGAAATACCCACGGCCTCAAACCACCGTTACTAAAATTAGTAACATTAGAAGGACCAAATTGGTCAGACTTTTGGCCTATATGGAAACTATTAATTCATGAAGATGATAGTATTCCAAGGTTACAAAAAATATGTCAACTCTTTGCTCATGTAAGAGGAGAAGCAGCAGCCGTACTCAAAGGTATAGAACCACTAGAAGAAAATTATGAAGTCGCAATCGAAATTCTTAAAGAAGAATTTGAAAAAGAAGAAACACAAATAAGAAAATTAAACAAAGAATTACTAGGATTAAAGACCAGTCAAAATTTTAACGACGACATAAAATTGTTACGCGACTTACAAAGAATAAATCGATTAATGAAGACACACAAACAAACAATAAATATTCCAGCAATATCTCTAATGATAGAGCAAAAATTAAGCAAAGCCGTCTTAAGGCAAATGCTAAGTAAGAAGAGACAATCAAACGAATGGAATACAGAAATCTTAATAAAAAATTTGTCAGAAATTATTAAAGAAGAGCAAGCAGTAAACGAAGTATACAAAGAATCACATCATGAATTTAACGAAGATAAAAGACAAAAAACACCATATAAATTTGGGAAAACCACAATGCAATACACAACAAAAGAACAAAGAAAGGAAGAACCAAGAAAGAAAGAAGTAAAAATACAAAACCAAATTCAACCAAAGCAAAAAGAAAGAAGTAAACCAAAGTGGCCATGTCCATTTTGCAACTTTAATCATTGGTCAACGGATTGTAGAAAAATCCCAACAGCAGAAGAAAGATACAAACTAGCGAGAGAAAAGAAGCTATGTATCAACTGTTTAAGACCAGGACATCAGAGCAAAGAATGCTCAACCAAAAACAAAATATGTTGGTTTTGTAAGAAGCAAGGACACCATCAAGCAATTTGTTTAAAACAATTTGGAAAGAAAGAAGAAAGAAAGCAAATAAACAATAATATCGAAGAAGAAATTCAATTACAATCGGTACGAACAAATAAAGAAGAAAGTAACCAAACTAGTATATTACTGACAACAACAATTACGGTATTTAATCCAGAAATACCGTACAAACAGGAAAAGGTACTCTGTTTTTTTGACAGTGGTAGTGATCAGAGTTACATTAGTAAGAACCTAGCAGAAAAACTTAACCTCAAACTAGAGAAGTATAACAAAGTTAAATTAACAGGATTTGCAGGAGCCAACCTTGGCACCTACACACTTGCAAAAACAAAATTAGGAATACAAACAAAAAGAGGAAAAAGAATTTATCAAATGTCAGCTACGGACCAACCGTTAGCAAAAATGACAATAGTGAAGATAGAAGGAAAGTATAGAGAGCTTTATCAAGGAGAATTAAAAGTACCAAACCACAACACAAGCCCTGAAATATTAATAGGGAATGATAATTACAATGATTTTTACATAAAATCAGAAAGAAGACTGCCAAATGGATTTTGGATTAACGAATCAACGGTAGGAAAAATATTAAGTGGACAAGGAAATTTAAAAATTAATAATCGAAATCTGTTAGACACACAAAATCACCATACAAAATTAAAAAGCTCCCTTGAGCAAAATAATGAAGAAAAAGAGGAAGACAAAAATAAAATTGAAATCGAAACTGAAGAAGAAAAATTAACAGAAAAAGTGGAAAGATTATTAAGCAAAGAGATGATAGGTATGGAAGACGCAAGTGAAATATCGGATGAACAAAAATGGATGGTTCAATTCGAAAATGATATAAAAACACCTGAAGAAACAGGAGACAGATATGAAGTATCACTACCTTGGAACGAAAATGCAAGTAATTTACAATCAAACTTTGCATTAGCAAGAGGAAGATTAATATCAACACTCAAACGGTTGAGAAAGGATAAAAAATTACTAGAAGAATACGACAAAATTATTAAACAACAAATAGCATTGGAGATAATAGAAGAAGTAAAAGATCCAACAAAGAAAGTAGAACATGTACACTACATACCACACCAGCCTGTAGTAAAGAAAGACTCAGGCAAAGTAAGAATCGTTTACGATGCAAGTGCTAAATGTAAAGCATCAGACCAATCATTAAATGACTGCTTAGAAAAAGGACCAACATTATTAAAAGATTTAACAGGGATACTCATCAGGACAAGATTGAAGGAACATTTAATAACAGGAGACATAGAAAAAGCCTTCCTACAAATAAGTATAAGAGAAAAAGACAGGGACGCGCTACGCTTTCTTTGGCCAGCCGACCCTGCTAATGAAGAAAGTAAAATAAAAACATATAGATTTAAAAGAGTTCCATTTGGAATAATTAGTAGTCCAGCACATTTAGGGATCGTAGTTCAACATCATTTAAAGAAAAACACAGATATAATTGAAGAAGACATTCTCAAGAATATTTATGTAGACAATATAATTGTTGGCACAGACGAATTGGACGAATTAGAAAAAATATATCACCAATTGAAAGAAGTGTTTTACAAGGCAAAAATGAATATTCGAGAATTTATTTCAAGTGACAAAGAAATAATAAATAAAATACCAGAAGAAGATAAAGGTAATAATGAAAGAACAAAGTTACTAGGTATCGAATGGATACCAGAAAAAGATATATACATAATTAAATTGAAAAAATGGGAAGAAACAGCACTAACGACAAAAAGAACAATATTAGCACATTATGCATCAACATTCGACCCTCTTGGGTTACTAAGTCCAGTGCTACTACCATACAAATTATTATTACATAAAATTTGGGAAGAAAAATCAGATTGGGATCAACCAATATCGAAAAAGTTAAAAGAAGAATGGATAAAAATAACAAAAATGCAAGAAGGAGAGCCATTAGAAATACCAAGAAGAATTTCAAGATACAAAATTAATAAAGAAGGAAATTCATTACAGATATTTGCAGACGCATCGAAAGAAGCTATGGGAATAGCAGCATATTTAAGATGTAAATCGAAAGAAGAAATAGTAACTAAACTATTATTCGCAAAAAGCTTAATAGTCCCAAAGAGCGTCCCAAATAAACATAAGACAATCCCAAAGCTAGAACTCCAAGCACTAAAAATCGCAACAAAAATAGCAAAATACTTAGAAAAAGAAATTGATTTAGAGTTAGAAGAAGTCCAACTTTGGACAGATGCAATAGACGTGATAGAATGGCTCAAATCAGAGAAAAGGCTAGAAACATTCATTGAAAATAGAGCAAAAATAATTAGAAATTACAACGTGAAACATATAAAAGGTGAAGAAAACCCGGCAGACATTGCTACAAGAGGAACTTCGATGAATGAAATACAAAATACAAACTGGCTTGAAGGCCCAAGTTGGCTCAAAAAGGAGAAAGAAGAATGGCCAGAAACAAAAACATATTACAATACGAAAGAACATGAAAGAAAAATCAAACCAACAGAAATAACATTAATGACAATAATAGAAGAAAAAATTGAAGAAATAGACACAACAAGAAGCTCATCATGGATAAAAACAAAAAGAGTGCTAGCTTTAGCATTAAGGTGGAAAAACAAAACGACAAAAAATAAAAATAAAGAAATCAGACCAATAGAAGCAAAAGAGTTAGAAAGGAGTGAAAAAATACTAATAAAAAATATACAAAAAGTATATCCACCAAATGAAGAGGAAAGAAAGAATCTAAATATATATGAGGATAATGAAGAAATATTAAGATGTAAAGGAAGACTAGGAGCAGAAACAGCGCATGAAAAAGCAAATCAACCAATATTTTTACCAAAGAAGGCAAGAATAACAGCAATGATTATTAAACAAGCACACATAGAAATGAAACATTCAGGTACAAACATAGTTCTGGCAAAATTAAGAGAAAAATATTGGATACCACAAGCAAGAAGAACAATCAGAGCCACAATATTCAATAAAAAGAATGAATTATACTGTATCACATGTTCAAAGAAGAACACAAAAGCATATCAACTACCCAATCCACCTGACTTACCCATTTATAGAATAGAAGATAAATTCGAAAAACCATTTAGTTCAATCGGGTTGGACAACTTTGGACCATTTATAGTTAAATATAAAAATCAACAGTCAAAAATATGGGGTTTGATTTTCGTATGCACAAGAATTAGAGCAATACACATTGAAGTTGTGTTCGACTTAACCGCAGATGAATTTCTAGCTGCATTTACTAGATTTATCGCAAGAAGAGGAGTACCAAAAATAATCGTGTCAGACAACGCAAAAACATTCAAAAAAGCAAATAAAGCCATAAGCCAACTTTGGCAAAGGCCAAAAGAAACAAACGACACACTCTCTAATAAAGGAATAGAATGGCATTTTAATACAGAAGCAGCACCTTGGCAAGGCGGGTTATTTGAAAGAACAATACAAATGGTAAAAAACCCGTTAAGTAAGACAATTGGAAGAAGAATATTAAAATTAAGCGAAATGATCACATTACTTACAGAAATCGAAAAGTATGTAAACGAAAGACCACTCACATATATTTCAGAAAATGAAATAAATGAAGTAATAACACCATGGAAAATTTTAGTACCGTACCCAGACAATGAACCAATCTTGAAAATAGATGAAGAAGAAGAAGAATATATCCCAAAAGGAGACACAAGAGCAGAATTGATAAAAAGATACACACAAAACAGAAGTTTAGCTAAACATTATTGGGATTTATGGAAGAAAGAATACTTACCATCGTTATTAGAAAGACAAAGAAGAAAACTAGAAAACAATCAACCCCCTAAAGTGGGAGAGCTCACTTTGATAGAGCAAAGTGAGGGAAAGAGAAATCAGTGGAAGGTGGGAAAAATCGAGAAGCTATACACCGGAGCCGACGACCAAATTCGAAGCGCCTTAGTAAAAGTCCAAGGAAAATTTCTGAAAAGACCAATCAACAAACTTTACAATCTAGAAATAAACGATAAAATAAATAATAACCAAAATATTAACTCAGAAATAATAGGGATAAATACTAATGATAAACTAAATCATATTTATAGTATCTATTCGAATTTTCAGGCAATGGAAGACGTTTCTCTTGCGGGCAGCGACGACGAACAATGGGCGGGTGAAGAAGAGTTCCGAGGGGACCAAGCCTCCTTTGGCCAGGACCCCGAGGACCCATCATCATGGCAGGATATGGCCGAGTACCAGGATGCGAACCTCGAAAACGGCACGCTTGAAACGGATGATTGGGGGTTATTCACGATCTGCAACCCCGGACAACCAGGGCACAGAAGATGTGAGGCCCTGCTGACAACGAACTTCCTGCATATGGAAGAGGAAAACGAAAGCGTAATTCCATCAATTCTCCACTTAATCTTGGTTTTGTGGGCAACGGTGCACGGCAAAGTTGAAGAGAAGATAAAGTTGTGGGTGCAACGGTTCTGTGAAACACCGCCGTCAGAGGAACTTCTATGGATGGCTCGCCAGGCAAGGCGAGAGATGGGTGGCCAAATAAAGATTGGATACAAAAAAGCGGATATCCCGGTCAGCCATGAGAAATGGAGGAAGAGAACGAAGGGAATAGGACAGAAAGACCTCGTATGGTGGACTCTAACGGAGTTGCAAGAAGCGTTGAAGGTCTGGAGAGTCTACTGTAAGGGGGCTGCGAATCCGATAGAGAGAAACAACTACGTCGCAATTAGACCAGAATCGGTGCGAGAACATATCGAAGACGAAGGGCTAGATGAATTAGTTCAAATGATGGAGGGAAGCATCATGAAACTAGCCAATCGAATGAAGGCAAAATATTTCATCGGAGATGCACATATGGTGGAAGCAAAGAAGGTTCATATCACCGAGGAATACTGTGCTGAAATTGGACGAAATCTGGGGGCCTACACACTCATTCCGAAGAGTGCGGAACATCTAACGACCCTCTTCTATTCGCCAATAACCGATTGGGTCACCATCTCGTTAGGGACGTCACATATTCTGAGAGAAACACCTTGGGAGGTATTCAGCCGCGACACCACTCCATTCATTAACATTCTGAGCCTCCTTTGGCGCAATGTTATTTGGATACTCCCACCAACAAAGGTCACGTCTGTCCGAAAGGAGTATGAGAAAGGATTCAAGAAGTTAATGAAGGATGCCCGCGAAACAGAGTCAACGTTCCGGATGATCATCGCACCAAACAACCAAGACTGGATCAACTGCCACGGCTTCCTAACAGAAAGCGGAGCAACCGCGGTGACACGACTAGTAGAGGAAATGATGTCCAACAATTGGCAGCCTCCCGTGGACGACGCACCAGGCACTTCCGACAGACCGACCTTAGAAAGCAGGTTGCAAAACATCTTTCATATTCAAACAACTGCAGCAGGGACCTCTTCCGAAGTCCCTCCAAGCCCTCTTGGGCCGGAGGCGACAGAAGAATATCCCCAATATTATGGAAATCTCATCACCAACTATTGGATGACTCGGGATGAGAATGGTTTTTCCGCCGACTTAGATCTCGTCGCAACTGATTGGTTGCTCAGTGAAGAAAAAAGAGAAGAGAAGAAGAAGTTGGCTAGAAAAATAGAACGAATTATATCTGAACGATGGGGAAGAGCGAGAGTTCACATGTACGGAAGTTCAGCCGCAGAATTAGATTTGAAGGATAGTGACCTGGATATCACAGTGCTGCCCGAGAGAGCAAGGCATGGCGAAGTGACAACGGAGATAAAAAGAAGAGAACTGGCATCAATTCAACGACACTTGTGGGCTTCATGCCGGCAGGAGGCTTGGTTCGATCATTGTTTCCGAATCTTTTCCCGCAACGTACAAATCATTCGCATCAAAACAGAAGAGCTAGAAATCGATGTTTCATACGCGGGCACCAAAGTAATAGAAAGCGCCAGATGGCAGAAGGAAAACATCAAGGGGCAGCGTTTGGGGACATTAAGCACCATCCTGAAAATCTGGTCCAAAGGGAAAGGTCTGAATGACTCCACTCATCATTTCTTGAATAGCTACGCATGGAACATTATGTTGGCTCACTTCCACAGCAGGACCCATCATTTGAAAAAAGATACGGCTTGGAAACTCCTCGCCTTTTTCGACTACTTTGCTAGCTTCCCCTACCAGGGGATGGTCATCACAGCAGAAGGAATGGAGCGAAGAACGCCAGAAGATGGGACCCAACCAATTTTTGTGCGAGACCCAACAGACAACAACAACAACGTAGCTAGAAATGTAACAAGCGAGACGTTAAGAAAAACTACGACCACCATGGGCAGACAACGGGACAGGTTCATCTGGCCTGCCGCGCGTCCTTCTTTGGACCTGCTAGGACTTGCAAGCCCTCCTGGGCCGCAGAATAGAGGCAAGAAAAGACTTTATTGGACCTTACTCTTACTAATTTTATTAATTTCCAAGTTCAGATGGACCGTCGGGCAGTCGGCAATGATGTGCAATGAGGTGGCCCCCGCAAGAGTGATCGACTTACAACATCGAGGTATGTCTTGTTCAGAGTGGTTACCGGGTACCAAGGTCAAATTAAGACTGCAAGTGTATCGGGTAAATATGGAAGCCAGGGAAGTTACAGCAAGTAGGTGTGTCATTGTAAAACAGAAGGTAGAGTATTGGGAAAACGTAATCGGGGAAGGAAGAAATGTGACCACCAGCGAAACACTCCCGATTTCGAAAGAAGAGTGCCTTAGAATGACCGAGACCGACCACTGCCAATACGGACCACTCACAGCAACTGAAGGAATCAAAAGGACTCTGAACGAGTTCAACCCACCAATCGATTACAGCTATTTCTCCACACAGCATAGTCAGCGAACGAACTGTTTCCAAACCGACGAGAAATTATATTTTGATCCATCCACCGAAACACTTCACTCACCAATCGACAACATGGCCAAGTGCTCACTAGAGGATGAAGAATGCCCAACCGAAGGAGGATCACTAATCGTCTGGAAGAAACCCACAGAGGAAGTAAGATGCAAGTACACATATCTCGCCACTTGGCACGGAGATTATTACCCAACCGAAAAAATTTGGACCAAAGAAGATCTGGCTTTATCGTTCACTTCAGAACCTCAAACAAAAGAAGACTGTGGACACGACTACGTAATGTCAGACCAAGGATACTTAATAAAACAAGAAGTATTCGACAGAATCACAAGAATGCGAAGCAAAAGAGCGACCGTCAAAACCGAGCAACTTGCAAGCCAGCTCACAGCGGCGCAACTCAATAGCATAACCAAATTAAAGACTACAGTCTGTTGGTTGCTGAACACTGGCCTACATAGGCTCCCGTTCACGGCCATGGACGCCACAACAATAGCTCGAAACCTATTCCAACAAGACTTAATCGAAGCACGATGGATAACCAACAGCGGGCGAAACCTCCTGGAGGTAAAGAAGTGCATTCGAATAGAAAAGAAGAACGTGCAATTCCTACCTAACGAAGAGAAGAACTGTTTCAAGTTTCTACCAGTCAACATCAGTATATACGACAACTATTTCCAAGCATACTTAGATCCAGTATCACTAATAATTCGAGAGGAGTCAAAAAATGGAAGTTGTAAGAAATACCGAAGACAAACAATGCTTTGGGAAGGAGAACTACTCACAATAGACCAAATTGAAGGACACGTAGTCAATCACCCACAAGCCGAAACAATAACGCTAGACCAACTAAACGGCTCGAGCTTACCAACTTTGGACACGCTCATCTTCAAGAATTTAGAATTAACGAACGACTCCGACCCAACAATCAGGTTGCTAGCTTCATTTCGAACCTTCGCCAGAGGACAACACATGCAAGCAATCATGAGTGACAAAAGTACGACAGAAAATTACGAACCCCAACGGTTCGACTACACCTTCAGCTTAACACAATGGATGTCTTGGGAAACTGCGTTCAAACTTACGTTCGTATACAACATTCTATCCATACTATACATGTACATACTCCCATGGGGAATAAAGAAGATACTACAGCGCACCAATCTGATCGAGGCCACACACAATAATGAAGCAACAAGAAGACATTCGATAATCCGGATACAAGAGGGAAAAGAAGAGCCAACTCTAGAAACAATTTCACCACCCGACACCCTCAGTAGATACGAGCTAAACCGAATCTCAACACGAGTGATGCGGAAGTTAAAGGACAGGGACCAAACTAAGGTCCAATTCCTGAGGGAATAGCTACGACGTGGGGAGTGTCGGGAACGCCCGAGACACGAGACTCGGGCGTTCCCGGGTAAAAATAAAATTTTTATTTTATTTTTTATTCTTTTGTCAGTCGGTGTGAAAAAAGTGAATCACCGACCAATCAATTCACATTCCTTTTTATTTTTGTGTAAAAATTTTTCTTTTTATAAAAAATGTTTTTTCTTTTAATAAAAGATTTTTTATTTAGCCTTCTTTGGCCTACAATCTTTTCCCCTCATCTTTTAACAACAACATTCCCACAATAATTTTGTAATGTAAATAACTTATTTTTAAAAGAAGATATAATCATTTACCCCCACTATTTAAAGAAGCACACTCCTCCCAACAACACTTCACTCTTTCCTCATCCCACTTGGGACAGCAACACACCACAACAGGCGCTCCTTGCCGGAACCGTTCCCTAGCCTTCTTTGGCCGAGAGAGCGGTAACGGCAAGGAGTGCCCCGACAACAATGATTGGCTATCCCTCTCCTGTGGCGACCCAAGAACTTAATAAATTTATTAATTTCGCGATTTTATTCATTTTTCACATTTTTCGTTCACACATTTTTTGTTCACACATTTCTTTGTTTAATTCGGTTTAAATACCCAAGTTTGAGGTGCTATAATAAAATATTATATTAAACTTTTGTCTTCGTTTTATTAATTGTCAGCAACCCAAATATTTAATTTGACGTTTCTGATAAAGATGCATGTGATTTTGAATTAGTAGTATATATGTTTGTTGTACTAGACGTGTTCATTTCAACTCCAAAAAATTTACATTTCTCGGAAAACACAAAGATCCAAGACTGAAATTGATTCCTTTTGACGACGTTCCTTCTTAATTTTAGTTAAATTTTATTATTTTAGTTATACATGCTAAAATCGGCAATAAATACATTAATTAATTAGTCTTCTTTTAAAACGTGAGCAACAGTCATTGACACACGGAGCGGAATTTTTTATACTCTGACATGTTTAAAAAGACATGCCCTGACATGCCCAAAAAAGTTGAAATTTAACAAAAAAAAATAACCACGTTTTTAAAATCGACTTTATAGCTCGACAAATCGAGTATTTTTACTCTCTTGGACATTTTTTGATTGATAAAATGAGGGTGGGACATTTTGTGGGTTTTCTCAATGTGCCATTTCGGGTTTTGTCCTGTGGGACATTTTAAGGGCGAAGCATTTTGGAATGGGCCTTTATGGGGACCTTTGGTCATTTACACATTTTGACAGCACTGTAGGCCATAACATCCCCTTTTCAGCGCCGCAGGCGAAAATTTTGAGAATTTTGGTTGTCAAACGTCTAGATTTCTTCAATTTTTCCTAAAATTTATAAAAAAATCCCTAAATTTTGGTAAAAATATGCAAAAATATTTAAATAATTTGAAAAATGTGCCAAATATTGAAATAACTGGAAAATTGGCAAAATATTGAAATATATTGAAATGTAACTTCGTTCAAAATCATAATATCGAAAAACTAATGGCATATTTGGGCTTTTCTCGCAATAATATATTCAGGAAAAAAATATATTTCAATACAAATCCGATCCCTACTTATAAGTATAGTAATAAACTAATTTTGTTAAAAAATAACAAAAATATTAGGAAATTAAGGAGATTTTAAATAATTAAATCGAGTGGTCTTTTATAGATTACAAGAAACTAAAACATTAAAATAACAAAATTTCTTATAACCTTGTGATTCTTCTGACGAAGTGTCACTAGAAGAGGTAGATGAATCTGTAAATGTTGCCTCAACAATTACAAAGAAAATTAAGAGGAATAAGGAACAAATATTGAAATTCATCTGTAAATTTGAAAAAGAATTGTCAATCTAGGAAATATTCGAAGGTAAAATTATAATCTAAAGTTTTGCTGTAGTTGCCTAAATCATAAAACGGTAATAGTGTCGTTTCCAGGCCCCATTTTTTCTCCCCAATTTTTTACCCTATGCTTGTACGGAATGGTCAAATTTTCCCCTTTCTTTCATCAAATTTGCCTTTCCATATTTTGCCTAAAAACAATCAAAAAGCTTGGTGTTTCTCTCAACTCCCCAATCATCCATGCATCTTTCTTTGATGGTTGTCTGCCTCTTTCATATTTTCGTCTCACAACAACAGTCTTTCATTTTTATTAATTGGGAAAATGATTCTTCTCATTACTCTAATATTTTTTTAAATATCACAAATTAATCTTTTTGATTGTTTTTAGGCAAAATATGGAAAGGCAAATTTGATGAAAGAAAGGGGAAAATTTGACCATTCCGTACAAACATAGGGTAAAAATTGGGGAGAAAAAATTGGGCCTGGAAACGACACTATTACACATAAAAATCTTATTTATATAATTGAAGTAAGTGAGTTTTTTAATTATTCAGTTGAAAAGAATTTAAAATGCTCTCTAGAACTTGGATTAAGAACTATTAAAAGAGAAGGTGAAAGCAGAGCTAGCTCAGAAATAAAAAAATCTCTCTGTAAATGGAAAACGAAAGCGTCTAGCAACAATAAGAAAAATATAGGATACATGCCGGTGCTACCTTTTACAATAATTCGATCAAAAGTTGAATTGACAATCAACTTCAAAAAACTATTATGAACACTCAAATTAAGCTTATATTTTTATTTAAAAAAATAAATTTAAGGAGAAAATTGTTAATTTTATTTAGGTAAACAGAGCAGATTATTAAAAAATAATTAATCAAATGACTGCTATTTATATTCAAGCTTGGCCAAAGAATGCATTCAGGAGTTGCGAAGAATTTAGTAAAATTTGTAGAAAATCGCACAAAATTGAATAAAAAAAGACTAATTTTGAGAAATAATGTCAACAAATATTAAAGAAAACACCGCTTAATTCATAATCACGAGATGATTACATAATAAAAGGGCAAACTTAATACATTTTTATTTATGCCTGTCACATTTTTCTTTCAATCCTCATGTTTTTATTTAAAATCAAAGTCGGATTTGCTATTAACGAATGTCTAGGTAAAATGAAATAATAAGAGAGCACTTTCCAAATTTATTAATGAAATTTTAATTTTGTTTATTAATTTTTATAAAATCGAACAAAAAAGTAAAATTTAGTAAATAAATTTAAAAAATAAAATAATATTGACTAAAGAGGTCACACTCTTAATTGATTTTCGTTTAATTTCATGTTTCTGAAATTTATTTTATTCTAAACGAATTTAAATAAATATCAAAAACAACATTCAATTTTACAAATTTAGTTGCATGTCTTTTTTATTTATCATTTATTTATCAACATAAAAATGTCATTGAAAGGGCGTGCCACTTAATTCGACAACAATGTCGTATAAAATGCAATCAAATAAAAAACAATAAAACGATAAAAGTCATAATAATTTAAGAAAAAAACACAAATTAAAAAAAAAGCACACAAATTTATATTCTAATAAATTTATTTCTTTAAATAAATATACTCCATGCCGACCATTTTGATTAAATAGGATAATTTAATATACAAATATAAATTTAAAATCCAAACGAAAATGTAATAATATAATTCTAGTTGATTTTTTGTCAAAATTTAAAGAATTGGTTTCTTAAACAATTTTGCTGCGTTTTCGTTTTTCGTTGTTGAATTTTTAATATAACATAAATTTTGAACTTTTTTAAAATCTGAGAAGCTCTTTTTTCTGGCGAAGCATATCATTAGCATCTCTGCACATTTATAGGATAATTCAAAACAGGTTATTCCCTTAATTATGTATTATGAAAGCTGAGAAATTGTCGGAAACATTAAGGAGGATATTTTTGAAAATTAACCTTACCAAATATAAAGTAGTAATAAGTTTTTATGAAAATAAAAGTGCAATTTACTATTCAGCTGATTTCAAAAAATAAATATTACAAAATTGGCGGCATAATTTTCTTAATATTTTTTATCAAATCAAATGAATTTGTAAAATTTTGAAAATAAATTATTAAAAATAATTCCTCAGTTCCTCCTTTCTGTCCTGTAACCTCTGTGCCGGTTTAACTACTCAACGGACAAAACTTCTAAAATTATATATAGGATCATTGTTGTTACATTAGATTACAATTTTTTAACTGTGATTTTCGTATAAAGAAATAACATATGTATTATCTCCAAAATTAACCTTAAATCCTTTTTATATTGACAAATTCCGGCCAAACATTAATAAAAGTAATGAAAACACTAATTAAATTTTCCTTTAAAAATTAATAATTTATTTAAAATCAAACAAATTAGTAAATTTCGAATATAATTTTTTAAAAAATAACATTTTTATAACAACAAAATAGAAACAGAAATAATATTTTGTTTTGTTGTTCAAAATGAAAAGTGGGCCTTCAACCATTTAATGCCAAAAACCAAGCCTAAAGTAATTATAATCACCACAAAAATTGCCCAGACAATACAACAATTAAATCCTCCACGGCGACATGTTTCTCCACAAGTTTCATTACTATTCCCAAAACAACCAGTTTCAGTATCATCAGCGCGTTTGCGACGAACCAAAAATTGTTTCATATTTAATCGCTTATTGTCTAAAATAAAATTTCAATTATAGTTTTGCATATTGTTTCCCCATTTTGTGGTTTATTATAAGTCAATGAGAAGATTTCTCATTGACTAGATTTTCGACTAGATCATTGACTACATAGATCCTCTAGATTTTCGCTTGCGGCGCAAAAAATGATATAAGATTATCATTAGTAACCAAAAAATGTTCATTTTAGTAGATGAGTCAAGAAATATAACGATTAGAATGATCCTAGTTCAATTTTTGTGTTTTATAATTTTTTGCGGATTATCGTTAAAGATCGGGTCCGCAAAGTTCACGCCGCGCGTAGTCGTGGTATTTTTCAAGCAAGGACCGATAAGTTCAAATTTAGACACATCTAAGCTATGATTGGATGATCAAAATTAAAAAGTAAAATTCGATGAGTTTTATCATTTAGGTTATGTTAAGAGAAAAATTTAGTAATAATTTCTACCTTATTCAAATGTTATAAGCCGATTTTACATTTTGATATTTTTAGAATTAAAAAAATCGCTTACTATATTTCTTGACATCTTTCTTCCAACACAAAAAACCAGTATTTGACGGGATTCTAAAATTCAGAGCAAACGACTTCCAAATTGAAATAGCATCGTCAATAACATTACCCTCAACTTCACTCTTTTCTGTAAAATGCAGCCAAAACTTGTTAAATATCCCAGTCAGATAATTTTTGTCAAATAATTTTCCATTCTCTATGAGTTTTGCATTTTTAAATTTTTCCTGAATTTTGCCATATTTTTTATCATTAAATTTGTTGTAGAGAGCCAATGATGTTTCTTTAACACTTTGAATTTTATCAAATGCTTCCTTCAAGTTTGAAGCCTTGGCAATGTCAATCAGATTATTGAGGCTCTAAAATTTTTATGTCGATTTGAAAAAATTTTCAGTTCAATTTTAAATAGGAGTCCTAACTAATATGTATAGAATGAAAACTAAATATGACCAGATCAATTCAGCAATTTCATAGTAAGATAAAAGCTGTACTGATGTTTAGCGAAAATCAGTAAAAAAACAAAAAATCCACAAACAACAAACTGGATCCTTTACCACTAATCTCATTTGGGTTCTTATTTACATCCTAATGATAAGGGTCACTAATTTCCATAAATTTTATTTTAAAGTCTAATTGTATCTGCAATTCATCTTACATCATCAATGTCTAAAGTTGTCATTTCCTTCTCAATCATTCGCAACTTTTGTTTCAGCTGATAAGATTCTTCTAATTCATCTATCATTTCTGGTTCAACATGACTCCAACAATTTATTCCAACAAGATTAAATATGAATATTATGATAATTAACATCTCTAAAAGCTAAGATTGATAATAATTTTCAGATCCGAACTTAACCTTATTCTTTTTCTGAACTGAATAAGATTTCTTAGCATGTTCGCACTCAAATCGTTATTCATCGCTTAAGTCTTGCGTAATCCCGGAATACTATATGCAATTCGGTAGTGCTATCTCATGCCATTCAGTGGCTATGTCTTGTTGACTCTAATGCAACAATCCAAGGTTCCTTGCGGCATAATAAAAACTGAGAAAAAGATGCTGAAAGTAGCTTCTGATTAAAGCCTTGGAATGCTTATAATTTACTCCAGACCTAAATCCAGTCATATTTACTTAACTCTATCATAATCACTCAAATTTAATTAGGAATTAAAAAAAAGTTATTGAAAAAATAAAAAATGGATTCGTTTGACTTCTTTTATGACTTCTTTTAAAATATGAATTGCTTTATAAAAGAGGAGGAGATAAAGTGCAATTCTCTACTTAGTTGTTAATTGCGATAAAGTGCAAGTCTACTATCTCTTGCCATTCATAGACTTATAATTTATAAAAGATTTTCCGCTAACTATTCACTAATAAATAAGAATGATGCAATATTTTAATTGATTTCCAAATTTCTTAAATCTTTTACCCTTATATTTATTGCCGAAATGCCGAGTGCAATAATTAACAAATTTTATAATGTTTGAAAATAATTTTTAAAAATATTCAAAAACTTTAAAGGGCTTGTTTGCCACCAAGTAGCTCAACATCTGATCCTCCACTACCACCAACTATAATTCTTAAAATAACAGTGGGGCTAGTGTCTGAGCCAAAGATTACCGAAGAAGTACAAAATATTCGAAAACTAAGAGAACAAAACAGTATTTTATTATATTATCCGAGATGTTCCAATAATAAAGTTATTAAAAGAAAATTAGAGCAGTATGAATTTAAGGTATAAAGAGGAAAAATATGTACATGTGACAACAGATGGAACAAAAAATAAAACAAAAAAAGAATAAATTAACAAATACACAAAGAATTTAAATCAGAAATAATTTAAATTTTGAATTGTTAATTTTTCGGTTTGGTTGCGGCAAATCAATAATCCACAAATTCCCTTAAATAAAAGTAATCCGTCCATCATCATTTATTCTTCTGAATCCATCAACACTCTGATAGATCCTTTGATATCTGTCTAAATTCGCTGTATCAAATAATCAAATAGTTTCAATGTAGATGATATTTAATCAAAAAATTTGATTTTCCTTTTACCCATCAAATTTTAAAATTGTTTGCGTTAATTAATCATTAGTCACTTATCATAAACCTCATAAATGAAAAAAATTACGAATAAAATATAGACATGCTCGGCTTCCTCCGCAGCGGCAAAAACTTTTTTCCGCGAAAATCTTGTGAAAGGGATAAAAACAAATAGTCATAAAAAGCCTTGAATTATCCAGAAAGGCGTCAGAATCAATGATAAGATGTGCAAGTTATTAAATTTCTAAAAATAAAATGAATTATAGTTAAAATGTATCCGCAAATGATAGGAATTTGGGAATTTGTTTAATCATGCATTTTTTGGAAGCCGGCAATGTCGGTTAATTTTAAAGAACTAAAATAGAGTTGGACACAACCAGCGGTTTTCAGTTCTGATTTGATTAATCGTTTCTGGCCTACCCTATATTAATAGGTCAAATTTTAACACCTTAAAAATGCTTATCACAAATAAAATAAAAAATAAATTTCAAAATTCACCTTTAAATTATTGTTTCCTTCAGAATAATTTTTCATTCCAGTTGTGTTAATTCAGGATTGGGTGGACAAACGCTTTCTAGGCTAGGCGAGTTTGTCTTTCTATTAAGCATCATATGGGACTATAATAGTTTCAATCAACTCTTATAATAACCAACTTTTATGTGGCATCCAAAAAATTAAACCGAACTTTGTTAGGATGAAGTACAACCCCAACGGAATGTTAAAACTTAAGAGTACGCCTAATTTTGAAAAATTATATTGAACATTAATATTTTCTATGCATTATGTTTGCGAATTTGTTACGTTTACTTATAAATCTTATAGACATTAAATAGTTTCAAACACCGCTTACTTATTTTACTTGCCAATTTAATGCATGGCATCCAAAAAATTACAGACCTGCACCCTTAAGATACGTAAAGACCTATCAAATATTCAACTCTTAAAAACATGCCTAACTTTAAAAATTAATATTAAACACGAAAATTTCGTTATAAAGCTCAGTTCAAAGAAATGGTCTGCAGAAGATACTGCCGGATTCACTCAGCCTTCCTATGGCCAAATTTATTAATTTATTTTTTGCCAGCTTTAAACACGGCATCCAAAAAATAATAATCGCCCGCACAAAATCTTCTTGTATAAAAACACAAAAATATTTTCATTTAAAAACAATTAAATATAATAAAACATAAGGAGAAAGTTCCTACTAGAGTTGGACGTGATCGGTTAATTTTTCCCTACGGCGAGTCAGAGAGAAAATAATAAGTGATTTTGAGTCGCCACAGGGTAAATTAACCGGTCAAGTCCAACGCTAGTTATTATATTTACTGCCACTTTTTTATAGACTCGGACGCTCATGAGTGGTTATGTTGGTACAGAGATTTCAATATTTTTGAGGTTATGTATGCGGAAAGAATTATGTCGGGATTGGCCCCAATATAATTACGCTTGTAATTACACCTTAATAATTTATGTATTAATTTGATTTGATTAGAAAATTGTTGAAATATAGGAAAGTTTAAGATTTTCGTCGTATAGAATTGCATTATTTTTTGGATGTCAATTCTTCAATTGGCAAAAAACAAGGTGTATTACAATAAACCAATAACAAACGTCAAATGTCAGAATTGGTCAACGAAGTATGAAAGAAAGTTAGAAAATTATATAACCAAAATTTTTTGCCGTAATTTAATACGGCATCCAAAAATATAAGAGAAAGCTATTAATGAATGCGACTTTAAAATATCAAACTATATTTTCATTTAAATCAAAATAAATTTAATTAAGTATAAGGAGTATAAGAAGTTCAATCCAAGGATAATTTGTTATTACAAAAATAAAATTTGAAAGTGATAATTTGCTATGGGAGCTAAGCCCATGGTTCGTATAAAAAATTTACATAGAACGCGGAAAAGCTTGGGAAAGAAAAATCAAGAAAGGATATGATATATGGCAATCAAATTTGTCAAGTTATTTGTTTATTGCCAACATTCAATGCGGCATCCAAAAATAATAACCGAGCGAGAACCACATCAACCGACTTACTAAGACTCCAAAAATATTTTTTTATTTAAAACAAAATAAATATAATAGAGTATATGGATAAAATGTTATATATGTATGTCGGGGTAGAAACACAAAAAATTAAACTTGGAAATACTCTGTAAAGCGGGCTTTGAATAAGCAAGGAGCTTATTTATTCATTAACCTTCCGAGTGCTTATTCATCCCGGGAAAGACGGTCTCGTTATTATAAAAAAGAAAGGGGTCGTTTGGGCGCGGGGATAGCGCGCAGAGTCATTAAAGTGCAGTGTCGTCTGGGCGTCAGCTGATTGGGATTTAGATAAAATGGTGATCAAATGGGAATATTTTTAGGGTCATGGTTGTTGAAGATAATGAGGTCGGAAGGTATTATTTTTGGATGTCGCATCTAAAGCCGACAAAATAACCAAGCAAAAGATTATCGTTATTCTGGGAGTTTTGAGTAACATAGCAACTTCCAAAACTTCAACTAAAAAGGAAAGAAAATCTAGAGCCTTCCAAGTTCATGGTCTAGTGTCTTGACTCAAAACTATTCTTGGGTTTTTTCGGGTTTGGTCTTAGGTTAATATCTTTGTTTAGAGTCTTGGTACATTAGAACATATAAGAAAAGATAATAAAGATGGGAAGATTTAAAGAATGAGATACGCGTGTGTAACATAACTCAGGATGAATAGCCACGCAAACCGGAAACTAATCGCCATAGATCAGACCCATTAAAAATTTCGAATCTATCAGAATATCTAAAGTTAAATGATTTGTTAGTGATATATACTAACATCCAAAAAATAAAGGCTAGACAGCCGCGGACAAGGAGCAGCGGATTGAAAAACAACTTATAGTTTTTAAGTCCTATAGTTTTTAATTTAAATTTATGGAGAACAGGAATAATACAAATAATATGAACATAATCATCTTCCAAAAAAGGTTCGACATCATTCACTGAGCCTTCTGCCCTGAAGGTCTTCTCGACGCGTAAATGAGTAAACTAAATGAGCAGGCACGTCTTAAAAATTACTAACGCATGCGGGACCCCGTGAAGCGATTTTTCCGGTTTCTAGTTATATTAGCTTGAAAATTTGCCCGCTTAAAGCAGATATACAAAAATATGAATTGCCATAATTAGAGACAGGATTTTTAGGCACGATAAAGTTAAAAATAGGCGCCTATATAGGCACTATCAAACTGCTAAAATAGGCACTAAAATACGAAAAAAAGGCAAATTAGTCAGTATTTTTTCGAGAGTTTTCCTATAGGTAAAACAATAGCAAATTTTTGAATTTAAATATCTTTAAAACCGGACATGGCTTCTAAGTTTGTCCTCCTCGTTTTGTTTGGCGTTATTTTTGGATGCCATGCCTGTGCATTTGGCAAAAGACCACCGATATATTATTTATATTCTTAGAAACTCAATTTTAATTTTAGACTGCAATTTTAATTTTAAAATCCGCAAAACAATCCGCAATAACAGACTATGTAGGTTATAAATTACCTATTTGATATCTGACGAATAGGAGGGCTCTGTTAAAGAGGGGGGCTCTATTTTTCAACCATCATCGAAACGGGGGCTTTATTAAGAAGGGGGCTCTAATTCGGAGGGGGGGGGCTATAATACAGGAAATACGGTACAGCGTTGAGGAAAATAAATGATTGGTAAAAATTAATCTGAGAATCAAATATGGATGGGGGCGGGATATCAAATCAGCCCCGATATAATCTTTAGTAATACATAAAAAGGTATTCAAATTGAGAGGGAGTGATTCAAATTATACGAGTGCTTGTGAACAAAAATTGGTACTCCTCTTCCCTATAATCCATTACATTTATTCTCTATCAAATGGCGATATTTTTAGCGTAAGACTGTTGCTGTAATCACGCCATGGGTTTAATTTTTTGGATGTCGCATCGAAAGCCGACAAAAAATTAAAAATTACATTGTAATAGTTATAAGCATAAAATCATATTTAGATTTATTCTCATCTTTCGTGAAGTTCCCAAGTTTATTAATCACTGCAGCTCTTTTTTTGTCGGGTACATCCAACATCCAAAAAATACAAGAAATCAACTCTAATAAAAAGGCAGTTATAAAAGCATGCAAGATTTAAATAATATGTTAATTTAAAAATTTATTGTAAAGATTTATTGTAATTTATTGTATCTTAATCCTACAAATTCCCTGATATCCCGATTAATTGATTTAAGAAAGTTATCTGTAGATTTGAAACACTTAACAAGGCTTTTGCATTACCTGACCAAAGACGGCGCTTTAACGGCTCTTTTCCTGGGACCGTTCCTTACCCTATCCCTCGAAATTCCTGAAAGTTATGGCCAATTTTTAAATATTTTAGAAAAACGATTGTAACTTTCAGAAATTTCGAGGGATAGAGTAAGGAACGGTCCCAAACCAAATGGGCGTAGGTCCCGAACATGAAGAAATGTTTTGGAACCATACCCCAACTTTGCAATACTAAGAAAAATCCAATTTTCTGTTGATTGGACTCATAAACTTTTCATTGGAGCGCCAAAAATTTTGTGTCAAAAATTTTGTGTTATTTAATATATAATTTGTTAATTATATTTGATTTTAAATTTAAAAACGAATAAACTTGTGATATCATCCATGCTGTTTTAGACTAAATTTTTTGGATGTCGCTTTAAGCCGACAAAGAATATCGGTATCTAACAAGATAAGAACTGGTTTGTTATAATTTTAGTTCTTAACTGCGGTGTGCCGATCGGGGTTGAACGGTTTTGTATACAGTAACATAAGCAGATTACTTGTGAATAAATGTGGTGGTGTGCAACACAACCAAACAACTGAACATCGTCTACATTCGGAAAGGTTGGCTAATGAAGGCAGTGTTAATAATCAAACTTTTATGGAGCAGAGGACTAGTTGTGGTTCTAATGAGTTAAATATGGAGGTTGTTGGAGAACAACCGTAGGTTTATAAAATTTTAATTTAAAAATGTTTTCTAACAAACTTTGTTTTAATTGCCATATCAGTTGTATGGCATCCAAAAAATAAATATTCCAACATATATCTTCAATAAGATAATAAGTTATCCAAAACTTAAAAATACGACTAATTTTACAAATGAATAATAAGCAAAACACGAAGATCTTCGTTTTAAGCTGTTATTCTATATGAATCAGCTCAACAAACTCTAAGCTTTTATTATATCCTTTCTAACACATGCAGGAATTAAAATAAACGGATCCGGATATCCGAATCCAAAAAAAGGATTTGAACACTTAACAATGTTTTTAAATTATTTGAACAAAGAATCAAATAGTCATAGCTGAGACCAAATATTTCGTCTTTCGTCATTTGCCTTTCGCCGATTTTCGCTTTTTTAGACTTTCGTCTTTCGCGGCTCGCTTTTTAAAATGACTTTCGGCACAGCTCTGGTTGGTGGATGCTGAACATTTGAGAAAAATTACTTAGCAAAATCTGCAACGAAGAAGTAAAGAAAAGTATGACAAAAGCAGGTTTCTAATTGTTGCTAAATGTGGACCAAGATTTAAAAAATAATGAAAAAATTAATTGTTAGAAATTTACTAATATCCAAAAAATATACTCATGATTTGTACAAAGAAACATACAACTGGATTAGCATTTGATTTTAAAAATAGAATATAAAATAAAAATTTATAAGGAACAGATCCTGATGTAAACATTATGCCGAGATCTTAATAAAAAGGACACGAATACGCGATTAAAAAACATGATGATATACTTTGTTGATGTTTTTGTCAGACGTTTGTTAGTGATATCTAACATCCAAAAATATTTAGAGACACACGATAGAAGATCAGTAAAAGGATTTACATTTGGTTTTAATAATGATATATAATGAAAAAATTTATAAGAAGCTCCAGAAATAAGACCAAGAGAATTGAAAGAGCGTGATAAATAGCCATATAAAACACGGTCTTACCAAATCGCTTAACGATCAAAACGCGGTCCAAAAAGTGAATGCAGAAAAAACTTAATGCAGACAGACTAAAAATGTATATCGTTCGTGTCTTGGTTGTTCCGTGATTTGGCAAGAACCGTAACTTGTCAGACCATGACTTGTTGCTCCTCTGTCGGCAAAAAATGGAAACAGGAGACCCTTGAACGTATTATTTGCCTGTATTGAGACATTCTCCTTTCCATTAATTCATTTCTGTATCATTTCCCATTTGATTATGAATCAGGCAAATATGCTAGAATTGAACAATGAAGAAAATGCTGACCATTATGTCGTATTAAGGAAGGTAAAAAGTTAATGGAAAAAGTAATGAAAAAAACGATTCCCAACCTCCTTTCATAAAGTGTCACAAAATCCATGTCCATTACCAAGCAGCTAAAAACTACTTCATTTGATTTAATTAATTAATTTCAGTCTAAATGTAGTTGGAAAATTTACTAAATTTGACTTGTCTTCACTCGCTTTATTTTTTGGATGTCGCAGTTAAGCAGACAAAAAATCTTTATTGTGTTAAATTAAGATGGAACATTCGAATTCTTTCTGCTAAATTTGCTTATAAAGTTAACTAGTGTCGCCAAATTTTGATTAAGAATGTTAATCATAAATTGACAACATAGTAGTTGAATAATAAAAGAACACGTTGCTTGGTAGGTAGTTTTTGACTAGACTGAAACTTTAGTAAATAAAAACTGGCTCTTTTATACTATAACTACACTCCGCCACATAATTATATGAACACCCCTAAATTTCCACTTTTTACCGTAAATAGCAGACAAATACCGATTTTTCTCATTAATATATTTTAGAAATCGTCTAAAAACGCATTAGAAAAAAGAAAATCTGAAAATGGATTTAGGGTAAATTTTTTAAGAAAATTTTCAATTTTTCGACCGCCACATAATTATATGAACACTTTGGGTTTTTGTATTTCTAAAGGTAGGAAAAATCTAGAAAAATTCCAATTAACTTATTTATCGATGCCAAGAAAAAATAAAAAAGAGATAAGCCCATATCTGTTTCCAGTTTCGAGATTTCGATACCCCGAAAATCAACGTAAAACAGGGGTAAGCAGCTTCGAAAAATTTTTTCGACCCCTTATGGATTATTTTAAATTTTTATATTAGGCTTATCTGAAAGCCCTTGAAATTTGCTACAAGATACTAAAAATTGTATTTTTTAGAAAAAATAAATTTAAGAGATATTTATCATCATACTTCCGTAGCGATCTTATTGGGCATTTTACGGGGTAATTTGTCGTTTCTTGTGATTGAGAGATTTAACAGTTAATTAAATGCCGAGATATTTTTTCTAGAAAATGAGGTTAATTACTATCTTGTAGCAAATTTCAAGGGCTTTCAGATAAGCCTAATATAAAAATTTAAAATAATCCATGAGGGGTCGAAAAAATTTTCAGAAGCTGATTACCCCTGTTTTACGTTGATTTTCGGGGTATCGAGATCTCGAAACTGGAAGGAGATATGGGCCTAGTTCTTTTTTATTTTTCCTTAGTATCTATAAATAAGTTTATTCAAATTTTTCTAGATTTTTCCTACCTTTAGAAATACGAAAACCCAAAGTGTTCATATAATTATGTGGCGGTCGAAAAATTAAAAATTTTCTAAAAAAATTCGACCTGAAACCATTTTGAGATTTTCTTTTTTCTAAGGCGATTTTAGCCGTTTTCTAAAATATATTAAGGTTAAAAATCTGTATTTGCCTTCCAAATACGGCAGAAAGTGGAAATATAGGGGTGTTCATATAATTATGTGGCGGAGTGTAGAAGTTTACTCAATATAATTAAATTAATTAATAGCAGTTTAAATATTGTTGGAAAATTTTCCAAATTGATTGACTAAGCAGTGATGTTGTTATTTTTTTGATGTCGCAGTTAAGCAGACAAAAATTCATTGTGATATAGATGGGAATCCTGATTTTTTCTAGCTTAAATGTCGTTGGTCAATATGAAAAATGGTGCCTTTATGACAATTTATTAGATACGTGCGAGATCGAAAATTTCTTAGACTAGTAAATATAGATTGGAATCCTGATTTCTTTCTGGCTGAAATGTCATTGGTCAAATGAAAAAATGTTGCCTCTATGGCAATTAATTAGATACGTGCGGATCGAAGATTTTCCTGAACTATGTCAAAAATTTACAAAAATCAGCACAATTTTTGGGCACATGAAGCAAATATTTGGTTTATTGTTGGCACTTGGCAAACTATAATTTCGAGGAATTTATAAGAAAAGAATTATAAAGAAAACACAGTGAACCACATCTAATTAAACTTTTAAGTCTACACCTTAATAATTTATTAATTTTATATTTATTTTAGACAATAAAATCTGTGATGTTATTGAATGTTGGCAACTAGCAAAAGGCACGGTTTTATTTTTTGGATGTCAATTCTTAAATTGACAAAAAATAAGGTGTCCAAAAATTTTGGTTTTAGGGCCGAAAAATTCTGTTCGAAGAATTCGAATTAAGAAATATGTGCAAATGAGTTGAGGACGTGGCGTCGTAAATTTCAAAATTGTCCGTCAAATATTTTTTATGTTATAGTCTATAGACCTCCAAAAATTAGGCATTTTTCTGAAAATCTGCTAAATCTACTTCATTTGATTTAATTAATTTCAGTTTAAATATTAGTGGAAACTTTACTAAATTATTTTACTTTCTAATACTGTACACATCTTATTTTTTGGGTGTCTCATTAAGCAGACAAAAATTCTTTATAGTGTACCTTATTTAGAGTGAAATTTTGATCTCTTATGGCTTAACCTAACTTTTCAGTTCGGTTAGGCTACATCGCCCTGCAAAATTCACGCTTAAGTCGTCAATATCCAACCATTTTCGTATGGGAGTAATATACTAGGCTATTAGTTAGTCTATTAGCAACACTATTTACCTTACTATATCCTATGTTTTTAGGTCATTGTTCCTATTTTCTAACTGGAAATGACTGTTTAACTTCATTTAACAGTCAACAGATGAATCAGACAGTATATTTTCCATTAGTTTAAAATTTTAGGCAGAGAGGACTCAAATTTTAAATTTTACTCCAACACAAAATAATTTTGATTGTTTGTCTGCTTAACTGAGACATCCAAAAAATAATAGCATGTCCGACCCCGTTCGACACAATTTAGTAAGATTTACAACGATATTTAAACTGATATTAATTAATTTAATCAAATGAAGTAAATTGATTGTTATAATAACTAATGACGGATTCTGATAGACGCTGATTTTAATTACTGTCGTTATTCTGTTAGGTGATTCCCTTTAAGTATATTGTCTCTATTACACAATATACGTCCAATCGACTTTTATACGTCCAATCAAACTTTATGTTAACTAGTTTAATAATAGAAGAACACGATTTTGTTTGAAATTGAGAAATATTTAGACTGTTAATGTCTTTAACTTGACTGAAACTGTCGTGATTAAAAACTATGTATTTCTTTTATACTATGACTTTACTTGTTATCATTAATTTAATTAATATCAGTTTAAATATTTTTAGAAAATTTCTAAATAACTGAAAAAATTTTATTTATTTATTATTTTTGGATGTCTCATTTAAGCAGACAAGAAATTTAAATTGTGTGATGAAGTAAATGTCAAGTTCGGCTTCTAAAAGTTTGAGTTGTTGATGGGGTGATTTGATTGATACAGTGACTGTTAATTAATGTTAACTATGACTAGTGTTAAAGTCTTAAGGTTAATACCATTTTAATCCATAACATTTTCAATAATTTATCAAGCAAGTTTAAAAAAGCCTAAAGAATTAGCTGATTCAAATAAATTTTTAATATGGCATCATTTTTTCACTATACGTTGGAGGTTGATCAGACGACACTCCTCCACTGCCCAAATTGATAGCAACATCCCATTCATTAAAAACAAAGAGGCGAACACCTTCATCAACCTCAATAGGATAGCCTTTGCGTCCGCGAACCCAAACCTTTTAAATAAAAATTGTTATTTTCGAGACTAGGCAACACTAAATTATTCAAGAATACTTAGTCGGACGTCATTAAAAAACTTTAGTGTTAGGGTGGTACGTTGGGCTGCGGTACTTTGGCCTGCTCTCAATGCTAGACAGGTCCTCAGGGGAAATCAAATTTCAAAAGAAAAATGGAGTGTATCTTTGGCATTTTATAGTGAGAACGTCCTACAAATGGAATTCAAATAATACCGAAATAATACTACGGTAAACCAAACGGTGCCGAATACTATTAGTGAGATCAGACTTTTAAAATATTTTTGTTTAAAATTACCTCATCCCCAACTTTAAGATGGCCAGTTATCATTGCCCCGCCTTGATTAAACGTTGATGCTTCAGCTACACGAACAACCCTTCCCTGTAATAATATGTATAAACATGACTAAAAGTATACTCACAAGAATGAGATCGTCCATACTAGCCCTCTGACCCGTGTCTCTACTGCGAGCTTCGTTTTTATATTTTTTGTCAATTTCGATGAGAACATTTCCTGGCACCAAATTAACTTCGTTGAACGGAATTCTTGGAAGGGCGTTACCCATAATTAGTCTGAATAATTAGATAATTAGTTCAGGGAATATGGGCACTGTAAAGCTGAGCTCCAAAATTATTGAGAAAGTTAGTTGACAAATTTTGGGAATTATTAGATCCGGTTGGATTTTGGGCATAGAACTCGATATCAGTTTTTCTTTGACCAAACTGTTAGAAAAATCTTGGGGCCCAGATTTCTAGTGTTCGATTTCCGGACATCAAAAAAGCACCCAAATTATTTCGCAAGTGAATTGGGTAATGGGATTTTTTTTAAAAGATCGACGGGACAGGAAACCGGTGGATTAATTCCGTAAATACCTGGATCCTGATAATCCCGTTTGGCAATTAAAATCAGACTAGGACATGGATATAGATATGGATACAGATCTTGTAAAAATGCCTGCGGATATCCGTCTATATCCGTGTCCTAGTCTGATTAAAACACGACATTCCGGAATGTGTACGGGGCAGGGCTGCGGAAATTGCGGGGGTTTTTGCAATTGCGGGGTGCGAGTGCGGATTTTTAAAAAAGAAATTGCGGGGTCATTACGTCATTTACGTCACACCACTTTAATGAATATTATAAAAATAAATTTTGGAAGTTTAATACATACTTGGACGAAAGAATGATGTGTCTATCTTTATAAAAGGAGTGGTTTTATATAAAAATTATTGGGTAAAAATAAAATCAATATTTCCTCGAAAAGAAATGGGCCCAATGACAACTTCTTTTAGGAAGCATTTTGTTTTTTTTTGAATTTTTGGTTTTATTTTTTCTTTTTCTATATTTGCGTCATTTACCAGTTTACTTGTTATAATTTAATTAATTAATATTGGTTGAAATATGTTTTTTCGGGAAATGTTCTAAATTATTTATCACTTTCGCTTATTTTTTTGGATGTCTGATTTAAGCAGACAAAAGTTCTAGAATTTGTATTTTGTAAGATTTGGAAAAGTAGAATTCATCATCAAATAAATTTAAGAAATCGGCATAAAGGCATAGTCTCAGACTTTAATAATTTTGCCAATGATTTAAATGGCATACAAAAATAAAAACAGCAAGTGGATACTTTAACATATAACACTACTAAAATCTTACATTTTAAGAATAATAAATTTACAAACATATATTAATCGTTTTTAAAAAGATCCGAAGGATCCGTCAACTAAACCTAACCGTATCGACAATGATGTGAGAAAATTCAAATTCTATTCTGATTGTTTTCAATCATGTAAAGCGAAATCTCTCTAATATTACACATCCTCGACAGCATCTTCCTTCAAAATGATTGGAAATGGATGACTGTATATTTTTTTGTGCATGGTAAAATTTCGAAGATTTCGGAAGGCCAAGGCGAAAAAATATATATACTTTATAGTATCACAAACCCTACTTAATATACAAATTTTTTAAAATTTGCTAGCAATTTTTTAGTCCCGGTTTTGGTATTATTGCTAGTATTTTGGTATTATTCGACTCCACTCGACGAGTTCTTTAATTAATCTCATTTCTCATATGAAATTATCCTTAAGGTATTATACAAAAATTAGATTTTTTCTAAATTATAGTCTCCACTGGATAAATTATTAGACGATGGACCAGACCGAACGAATCTCCATCCCGGACATTTATGCGATGCAAATTGTGAAATCTGCAAAATGGATACACTTAAGAAATTAAAGGAAAAGAAATTGCTTAATAAAAATTTTAATAGAAAAATATTTGGGCCAAATAATTCACCAATATATTATTCTCCGCCTTCGTCTCCATATTTTTCAATCCCTCAACTCCCAATATTCCTTTACATCCTCCTCCTCAATTACATTCATATTTAATTCCTCCACATCCAGTTCCTCCACAATTGCCACCACAACCAGCCCTTTATATACTTCCAATCCCACCATCTCCTCCTCATCTCCCAAATTCTTAAATAATCCCTCCTCCACCACCACCTATTTTATGAATTTAAATGATACTTGTGTTATCGTTCAACTTTTTTTGTGGAGCTTTTTAATTATTTTATTTTTTTAACAATATTGAAACATAATTTTTAAGGTATGCAACTTATAGATAATTATTCAATGAAATTCAAATGGAATGAGGGAATTTCCCGCTTCCTTTTGTTATTTATTGTTGTAGATTTTATTTTAATTGAATTCTGGGTAATTTTATGTTCAATTTTGATAAAAAATAAATACCATTTAATTTTATTGTTTATTTTATTTTTGCAACATGCCCTTTTAATTTTATATTAATTTTAAATTTAAATTAAATTTAATTATATCAATAAAAATAATAACCGAGAAATCAAGCTCGACTTGATTTATTGGTTAATATTTAAAATATTTAATCCCCAAAAATGATAGAATTTTGCATTTATATTAATTAATTTTTATGAAAATAATTTATTTTAAAAAAATTTTTTTGAGCTACCTAATTTTATATCTAAAACAAAATATTATTTGTTTTAAATATGTAGCTATTTTTGAGTATCGTCTCTTTTCATTATAAAATTAGATTAGTTTAGATATTTTTAAATTAAATATGTAATCATTTAACTTCTTAACTCGCGACGCAAAATTTTGAGCAAAATATTAATTTATCCAAAAGGGAATAAAAAAATTTGAATCGTTCGCCTTTCGAAGCTGTTAACTGAAAAGTTTTTTAAATTCTCTTTTTTATATATCACATAATTTAAATAAATTTTGTTAACGATATATATATAATTATACGAATATATAATTATTGTAAATGTCACATATAAGCCAGATCATTTTATAAGCACATTTCTATTAGAATCCCACCCGGTGAGACTCATCAAAAAATATAATCCCACTCTCTAATAGAAGCACTCTAATATAAGCCAATCAAAAATATTTTGATAGGTTGATGTATAATTGATGTGTAACAATCATTTTTATATTTTTATTAAGCATAAACTAAATTTAAAAATCCTTTTAAAAATCGAATTTCAAAATTCGATGAGTAGGGCTGGACAATTAATATTGTGAGTTTTTCTTATCGCCTTAAATTTTGACAATGACTAAAATCGACAGTGATTAAATTCAACGTTAGAATTCGCAAGTGAATAAACTCGAAAAGTAGCCATATTTTTAAAAAGTGCGAATACTTGGAATTCGCACCTAATTTTGAGACAGAACTGTCATTTTTTTGAACATTGTTATTTTTTGTTTATGGTTTTTTTCACACCGAACCGACTACCGGAGATTTTCGGATTCGACAAATACATTTTTCAATGACTTGAGATTTTTCAGTGATGACCTAACTAATCGGATTATTAATAATATGTACTATTATTAAACTTGATTTTGAATTAAAATATATTTTTTATAATAACTTTTTGACTACAAATGATTTTCAGCTATCTCTATGTAATCGGTAATCTTGTCAATATTGAAATGAGGAAGTGCCATTTTTAAAATAAGTGTTTATTAATTATAAACTTTATTTATTACAATATAAATTATTAAAATATAATCTTTCAAGGCTTTTGAATTAATTGTAGAGTGTTTATCCGAATATTTTTCATTAATTGTTACTGATTATACATCGTAAATAATTATAATCATGATTAATCGTATTATAAATAGGACAATTTTTAAACTTGATTTTTAATTAAAAAATACTTTTTTATAATAACTTTTTGACTACAAACTATTTTCATCAATGTTCATAAACTCATCAATGTTCATAAACTTAATAATGGACAGATAGTAAACTTTACGGCATTTTTACTCCATAACTTTAATTTATTTTATTGAACTTAAAAAACACATTTTCAAGAATTTTATAGTCTCATTCTTGCCAAAAGACAACTGCTTTATTTTTGGATGTTAGTGCTCACCGCTGACAAAACTGCGTTTTAATTCTAGTTTAAATGCCTAAACTGTATAATTCCTAAGGTTGTTTCTCGACCGGCGGATGTATCTATGGAAAATTCTGATGAGAGACTGATATGGTTAAAGATAAATTTTTACTAGCTATCATTAGGGATCGGATTTATATTGAAAATCGGAAAATATGGGCATAAAATACTTATAATAAAATTTTATTATACAATATCCTAGCTTTTGTTGACGAGAACCTGTACCTTTTTCCCTAAATTTATATTTTATATTAGTAATAAACAGTTTAATTGGAATTTTTTGTATTTCTAATCCTACCTTTTAAGTCACTTACAAAAATAATAATATAAAACAAGTGTTGAAGGAGAATAATGCATGTTAAGCCATGTTATTTTAAAAATTTATCAAGAAGATACTTAAATAAAAAATATAAATATGCTTTAAAATAAAAGATACTTTTTAATAAGAGATACTTTAAAATCGAAAGTACCCCTCAGGTCTTTTATAATTAGCCAAAATTTTAATAAAATTTTATATCAAGTCCGACCTTTCAAATATCGGCTTCGTCTGAGTTCCAGGCATTTTTAATTGTTGGCACCGGAGTCCAAACTTTCGAAAGTTTTTCATCGCATTTATTTGTTATCGTCGAAGTACTTACGCCCTAAGGTACTGATGAGAAATACATATAAGAAATTTTAAATTGGTAAATTTAAAATTAAATAATATTTAATAATTGATATAATAGAGTTGATTTGAGGCTAATCAGAATGTTTATTTGAACACAGAGACAGTGACTGAATAATAGAATTGATTTCATACAGGGCTGCCGCCCGAACCTCGATACCCGGCATTATTTGTACCCGAAACCCGAAAAGAAAATTAGCTAATGCCAAATTTGCCAATAAAAAATTTGCCAAAATTGCAATTTTTGTTCCCGCGGCAACAATGTTTTATAATTAAAGACAATACCCAACGGAAAAATTAGGTTATAACATACAGGGTTACCCAAAAGTAAGTCGGGCCGCATTTTTGGCATATCATTCTTGAAATTAAAGAAAATGGGATCAAATAAGGTTTAAATGATAGAGGATAAAATAATGAACAAATATAATAAAAAAATTCGAAGTGCCCACCCTTGGCTTGGATAAAGTGTTAAATATAAATCAGAAAAAATTATGATCAAATGAAAACTGCCCGGTAACCTTTGTGACACCCTGAAAACTCGATCCCTAGCTTAAAACATTTTATCTCAAAAAGAGAATAACGATGAAGCCCATTCTTTAATCATCTTTTAATCATCTTCTAATCATTTTTGTAATTATCAACCTATTACAATATTTAAATCTGCTACCAATTTTTTAAGTGTCAGATGTTTTATACGTGCTCTTATCTAAAACAAAATGAGAAATTTCTTATTAAAAAGACTAATTAACCTTATTGGTGACAATAAATACAGAATTATCTTCTTTTAAAATACTGAGTCCAGCGCTCCATAATTTGTAATATTTTGAAAGAAATATCTTAACGGAAGAAAATGGATTAGTAAATATAGATGTTTATCGTGTTGGGAGGTTAAAACCCAAGCTTTACTCGAAAATGGCGAACCCAAGCTTTTCTCTCAAATGGCGATATTATAATACATAACAGTAGTGATTAATTAGATTTAAATATTACTGACTGCATGGGCTTTAGTTTGTTGATTTATTATTTTTCTGGAACTCTTCTGACTATAGTCAAATAGTCTTCTATGCAGCACTTTGCACATTGCAAAATAGACCCCAAGTCGACATACATTACGGCCAATTCTTTTATCTGTTGCAATATCCGCTCCACTTTCATGTATTGGTGGTTGTTGTTGTGGAAGTTGAGGAAATTGTTGTGGAAATTGTTGAAAAAGCTGTGGCATTGTGATATGACCACTGCTATATCTTTCATATTGTTGAATCTCATCTTCATCAATTGCATACAAATTTGGCAATATTCTATGACTCATAGAAACATTTGCTGGGTCGGTATGCACCAAATTTCCACAAAATTTAGTTGCTCTTTCGTTTATAACTCTTAAAAATGTATCATTATTTGATGAACGTAATTTGTCAAGATTCATCTCTATTTGAGTTAAAACAGGGATTGTTTTTTCTAGAAGAAGAAGGTGATCCTTAAATATTTTTGATTAGAAATTTAAGATTTTATAAAATTTGTTATTCATCACAATATAATACTATTGTAGAGTCTGTACAAATCTAGATAGCGAACACAAAATTGAAAACATGTGCTCGAATAATAGCGGGATCCGACACTAGATAAGTTTGCAAATATCAAAAAATATAACAGCTTAAATTGTATAACAGCTTAAATAAATACCTCATTATTCACACCCAAGACTTCAATAATAGCATTTTCGACAGCATCCAAGTAGGAAATAATCATTTCTAGATTAGGTGCTTCTACTGTACATTAAAAAAGAAAAATCAATTTATTTTGAATAAAGATATGTTAATCATTAAAAAAATGCCCTAATATATAACAATAAACACCTCTTGGAGGCAAAACGAGAGATGGCCCAGCTTGATCTGAACTTGATTCTTCTGAGTCGTCATACAAGCTATCAAATTCTCCAGGAAATCTTTCCATACCTCCACGTGATGCTATAAATGCTTCTCTTGCACGAGCTCTATTAGCTTCTTCATTTTTCATAAAGGCTGCTCTAGCCGCAGCTTCTCGTTCTTCAGTGTCGGCACTTGAAGGTATTAATCCAGAACTAGGAACTTCATCACCATGTTGCGCTATTTGAGTGGTTCCTTGTACGTCTTCATATATGTCTCTTTCTGCACCGCCATCAGCACTACAGCAATCTATAAATTTAAAAAATAACATTTTATATGTCAATTGTTTTTTCCTATTACTTTCAGAAAAACATGTCTGAGCCCCGTCTGGCGGTCATATAAATAAACTAAAATGTGTAATATTTATTTTTGCCTTCCGTCTAAAGAGAGAGACTTAAACAGACTTATTACTTATTCCCTCCCACCCCAGTCAGCGTTTTAATTGAAGTCGCAATGGTCAGTCACTTCTTCCTTGCATAATTTTAAAAACTTTTCCTGCAGTCACATTCAAGGATTCATTCTTCCTTCAATTCAGGAATCTTTTTTTATTTTTGATTGCCTGACTCATACATTTTTCCCTTGTTTTTAATAAATGACTGAATAAATAGATGTTTATTTTTTCATATTTAAAGACGGTTACAAATAAAAAGTGAAATTATTGAAGGAAGAGTGACTGAATGAATGTGACTACAAGGAAATTTTTTTAATTATGCAAGGAAAAAAATTTTTTAAAATAATTTTGGAACTTTTTTAAAATTTTCTATTTTTGTTTAGCAAAATTTTAAATATTTCTTACTTCCTGAATTTACTTCAGATACTTTAAACAATAATATTAAATAAATTAATATAATAAATTTTAGCATTGTAATGCGGTAAATGTCCAGCTCGTGTCCCGCATGTCCGCAAAAGGCATTCTGCAAAAATGATTTTTTCTGCCTTCCTTCTCTCTACCATAATTCTCCTCGCGTAGTCAAATGATGGGTTGACAGTTTGGCGCAGATAATAAAGGAAGTAAGAGAAATTATTTTTATTAATATTCAAGCTTTATTACAGTCTCTAAATTTAAGATTGATAATAAAAAAACGATGTATATTCTCAAGTTATAAAAATTAAAAAATTTTTTATAAAATTTTTTAAAATGGCAGAAGCTTACAAAAAGCTTCCAAGGAAAATTAGATAATTTTTTTCGTAATTTTCACCACTGGAAATCAGAAAATCGTTTAAATTAAATTATTAAATAAAGCGACTACTTTCTGTTGAGACAGGCTCTTTTTAATTAATTATTTGTAGTAATAAAAGAAGCTAACTTTTTCAGATTAAATTTAAATTTTCAATCTTAAATTTAGAGACTGTAATAAAGCTTGAATATTAATAAAAATAATTTCTCTTACTTCCTTTATTATCTGCGCCAAACTGTCAACCCATCATTTGACTACGCGAGGAGAATTATGGTAGAGAGAAGGAAGGCAGAAAAAATCATTTTTGCAGAATGCCTTTTGCGGACATGCGGGACACGAGCTGGACATTTACCTTGTAATGCTAATAAATGAAATTGAATAGTTGAGTTTAAATACCGTTTAATGAAAAATGAATCTAATTTGTAAGGGCAAATAAATATAAAATAATAGACAGCTTTGCTTTATGCGAATGAAAATTTTTTTTATAAAAATTGCCGTAATTGTGAAATAGTGTCTCCTCCCTTCACCTTTTGTAAATTATTTTTAATTGACTTATGATTTGGCGGGAAGACAAAAATAAAAATAAAGTACATTAAAAGGGCATCAAAATTTTCCATTTTTATTTTGCCGTCTTTTTTACTTTAATGCCGTTTAATTTTATAAATTTTAAAGTAGTTTGTAAAATATTACAAACTACAAATTTATTTTCAGAAAACCAACATTTTTGGCCATAATTTCTAAAATTATTGCTAGAAAATTCTGAAATTTTTGGAGAACATAGATAAAGGTACGAGAGTTATTATTGCAAAATTTGATCATTTTTGATAACAAATTCGCTATCTTATAAGCCCGCGCCAAAACGGCCCCGCGCCAAAACGGCCCCGCGCCAAAACGGCCCGTGTCGGGAAAATCAAGTCGGAAGAATTTCCCGAGTCTGGAGTAGGGATCAGGATACCCTAGTAGGGATCAGGTTACCACTAGTATTTTAAATATTTGTAAGGAAATGTAAGCACGTCAGTAGAAAATGTCTAACTTGAAATTGAGATTATTCGATTATTATCGGCCATTGAATCGAATTTGAAATCTACAAACAATTCAAACATTTAAGAAAAGATAATTAGAAAATAAGATATATTGTGTTGTAATATTGTGTTAGGTTTCCAAACCCCAGGGTGATTGCCTACGGGACAACCGTCCAACATCCTCGTTAAACTGCCTTTCTCGGCTCGGTTTGTGTTTTAACAATTTTGGAAATTTTCTATTCTGATTAGCAAATTTAAAATATTTCTTACTTCCTGCATTTACGACAGATATTTTGAATAATAATAATATTAAATAAATTAATATAAAGAATTTTAGCATTGAAAAATATTAATAAAGTAAATCTAAAAATAAAAAAAATAAATATAAATGAGAGTTTATATGAGAGTTTATATATCATTATAAAATATAATCAATGGCCAAATATGAATATAAAATTAAAATAAAATAATTTTTGCAAATGCAAAAAAAATTTTTTTAATAGCTATTCTCCCCCCCCCCCCACTCTCCTTTAATGGCAGCTCCTCTCTAGAGCTCGTTTGAAACTGATCTACTCATCTCTCCATCCTTAATGGCGTCTCTTTTCTCCCTCCTTTCATAGCGACTCCTCTTAAGACTCTTTTCTTGACGTCTCGTCTCTCCCTTTTCTCTTGGGGTCTCATCGCTCTTTTTCTTGCGTCTCCTCTCTCGATCCCTTCTTTCGACTACAAAATATTGCGTTTTAAAAGACTCATGAAAAGACTCATGATTGTAAAAACGGTGTAACCCCGGACTGAGTTCGGTAAATATTATCAAATTTCGCAAAAAAATATTAGATTAAATGAAAACATGATGACTAGGGTGCGGCAAGATATGCATGAAAAATCCAAAAACATGCGCATATATGCATCGAAAACCCCAAAATATGCAATGAAATATGAAAAATTTAGTGACATATGCACTCAAAATTGACTAAATTCATATCTGTGCCATCTGTGCATATTTTGGGAAATTCTGTGCATATTTTGATAAATTTTGCATATTTTTACCAAAATTTGGCATATTCTGGCATTTTTTTTGACAAATCCTTAGTTTAAGTTATTTTTTGGCAAAATTTAAAATTTTTTGAAAATTTTTTTTCGAAAAAATTTTTCAAAAAATTTTATATTTTGCCAAAAAATAACATTTAAACTAAGGATTTATCAAAAAAAATGCCAGAATATGCCAAATTTTGGTAAAAATATTAAAATTTCCCAAAATATGCACAGATATGGAAATATGCACGGAAGTACTGAAATATGCAAAAATATGTAATAAGAACCGTGTCCTAAAGTGCTCGGACCGATGTAAAAACACCATTTTTGAGCGTTTCAGCTTATAGCATATCCGCATGCAAAATATGCATTTACATGTTTTGCCGCACCCTAATGATGACATTAAAAGATTTAAAATTATTCTATACTAAGAAAAAAATTATGCTATCTTTTCAAAATTGAGAGGTTTTGGTCACCCAAGGGTGATTTCTCAAACCCTTCCAACAGCGTTAAACTGCCTTTCTTGGCTTGGTTTGTGATAATTAAAAAAATTTTTTTTAATAATTTTGGAAGTTTCTATTTTTGTTTAGCAAAATTTAAAATATTTCTTACTTCCTGAATTTACTTCAGATATTTTAAACAATAATAATAAATAAATTAATATAAAAAAGTTTAGCATTGAAAAGCGCTTCATAATAAAATAAATTAAAATTTCAAAATAAAAAAAATAAATATAAATATGTATATATGAGAGCTTATCCCCGCTTCATTATAAAATTAAATCAATGGACAAATATGTATAGAATATTATAATAAGTAAATTTTTGTAAATGCTAAAATTATTTTTTAAAAAAGCTAAAGGAGTCTATTTTCCTCTAATCCTCCTTTAATGGCAGCTCTCTCTAGATCTCTTTCAAAACAGCTCTACTCCTCTCTCCATCCACAATGTCGAGTTTATATAAAATCGTCCTGCGTTTTGCGTCAAAAAGATCATTTAAAAGGAGGAGAGACATAATTGCGTTTTTCATTTCAAATGCTATTTTTTGCCGCTAACGCTCTTCTCTCCACCCTACATGGCTCTCTCTCTTTACATTCCTCTCAAGGCGTCTCATCTCTCCCTTCCCTCATGGCTTATTCGTGTCGTTTCCTCTCTCCATCCCTTCCTTCGCCTGCAAAATATTACTTTTTAGTGGCTCATGATTTGGCGGAATTAACAAAGGGTAAAAATATAATCCATTAACTTAAAAGGGCATAAATAAAAGGGCACCTAAAATAAAACTTTGAAACTATCCATTTTTATTAATAAGCTTATTTGAGGACTATAAATTAGTTTTATGTCTAATAATTTACTTAATAAGATTTAATTAATTAATATAAGTTTAAATTTCGATGGAACTTTTACTAAATTAGTTTTGAAAAATCGCGGCACGTATTTTTTGGATGTCGCATTTAAGCTGACAAAACATCTATTGTATTAAATTAAGTAAGAATTCTAGATGTCATTTGTTTTCTTGAAATTTTTTCGAAATTACTTTATTTTTTGCCAATTCATTTCATGACATGTTGGAAATAATTTTTTGGGAAGTGGAAGTATAGTTATGTGGAGGTGTTTTCCAAAAAATATTTAGAACTCTAGTAATTTTAAGCCGAAATTAAATATTAATTTTTTATTAGTCTTTTAGTTGCCTGGGTCAACATTTAAACGATAATCTGAAAAAATTTTGGGGTCGTACAGGAAAAAACACAAAAATAGGGGTGGAAGTATAGTTATGTGGAGCACTGTAGTACTATAGTTTTACATTTATGTTACACCGGAGGTTTGCCGGTTGTGTCCGAGAATTGTTCGATGTTGACGTGCACAAGGATAACAGTTTATCCGACGTTGAAATGAAAAATGAAGGCTAAGGGATTGGAGAGCTGGAACAGACGTCGGAGATCAGTAACTAGCCCCGTTAGTCCAACTAGACTGACGCTTTCACTGGCTTTTATACTATAGTGGCCTACAAAACAAATTATAAACTAATATTATTCAATTTTAATATTATCTACGTATATGCAACAAATATCTATTCAGTTAAGAATTAATTTTAGTACAACAACATAACAATTTTTATTTATGAACCGCTAGCAACATTTCAATAATTCTAATTCAAAAAATCAACAGCCTGTGATGCCTAAAATTTGAACGGGATTTATTAATAAATTAACACAAAGACTTACCATTCCTTTGATTTTTCATATAATCGCGAAGCAATTTTCCAGAGGGACTGAGGCATCTTTCTTGGTTTGCTTGATCAGGGGTACAATGAGGCAGCACCAAGGAGTAGACTTCATTTTTGTTGGATAATGACCATTTGCAGTAGGAAAGTTTGTTTTGATCCATAAAGGCCCAACTGAAAGGCAGAAGCGTGTAAAAGTTGGAAATCATAACCTTAGATATTCTAGAGCGAAAGTCCTCTTATCCTTTCCAGGGATGGGCTGGGTTACTCATGACCCGAAACCCGATCATAATAAAATTTTGGAGAACCGACTTTTCTCTGTTATGTTCAGGCTGTGGAAAATTAATTGAATGGAAGATGGAATTGAATGGACTAAGTCCAGATCGTAGCACTATAGACTGTTATTTTTATACTATTATACTCCTTCTTGTCACAACACCTAGTCTGAACTCAAACGATGTTCGGCAAAGGACTGGATCAGGAGGAAAACAAGATGAAATGTCCTTTCCGCAATTTAATAGCGGAAGGCGGAAAATAAAAAGATTGAAGCGGAATTTCTCCTATCTTGATTCCCAACACTAATACAAATTAATTACAAAGATTTCATTTCATTTGGTTTAAGCGGAGCAGGAAGATTAACATCAGCATCGCCATATTCACTAATAAAAGTTCCAATTCCTTTTGATTTGGCTTTTAAAATCCTTTTCTTTTGATTCTCAATATGCTCGTTATTTGGGACAACATAATAATGTAGAGCATACCTAAATAATGAACTTTCTTGGTAAAAATTTTTGGAAAGTTCGATAGAGGCTAATCATTTACGGTATTTTTACTCCGTAAATAAATTTATTTTGTTAACCTTAAATTGCAAAGCTCATGAAAATTTTATAACATTTCCAACACTAAAAAATTTATTTTTGAATGTTAGTGTGATTAACTAACAAAACTGATTTCGATTTTATGAATAATAAATCTCCGTTTAAGATTATTTACAACTTACAATAAATTTTTTCCAGAAACGGGACTGTTAATGACATCATCACCTGGACCAGCTGATTGCCAAGGAGTACCGAGTATTACAACAACATTCGGGTCAAGTTTTCGAACACGCTATATAATTAATTTAAAGTTTAGAAAGTCGTAATTCCTTTTTAGGTAATCCCTTGTGGGTATATCAAACTAGCTTGAATGATATAATTTGCCTAAAGCTTTAGCATGGCATCCAAAAAATTACAGTCTGGTTTCTGATTTCCCGAGTATGCGTATGTAAAGTCTTCATTTAAGCTTAAGAAAGGTTATAAATAAAAACGTTGATTATGAGCAGAATACGCGGAAAAATCATTACAGAAAAAAATAAATTCATGCTAATCTGCAAAATACATCGGATCTCATTACACCCCTGTGGCTGAAAAAGTAAAATGCAAACTATCAGACAGAGGTTGTTATCTAGATTAAGAAGCCTGACGTTTGGATGACTAACATATCTAAGCACTCAACTTAAAATTTTTGTCTGCTTAAAGCGACATGCAAAAATACGCAACACCACCAAAGTAAATATCTTAGGAAAAAGAAATTATCCATGCTATTTAAGCTGATATTAAATTAATTACATTATATGTAATAGATCCCTAAAGAGATACGATAGTAGTTTTTTAATTAACCTTTTAAAATTGTGCCCATCCTGTGTACTTAAACTCTACTTCATAGGTCAAAAATTTGGCTCCTACGGGGTATTTTAGGCTAATTTACTCTTGCTCAGATATAATCTCTTAAATGCCAAAAACCTGGCCACGAGGGTTGATACAATAGAGATGTTTACCCGTGTAATACCCAATCAATTTTAGAAATCTTACTTTAAACTTAAATGACCTACTATTTCTAGTGGTTTATAAAAACTATATTTGAACGGTATCATTTTGCTAATGTCTAGCATGGCATCCAAAAAATGAAAAATCAAAATAAACGACTTCTGCTCTATGTGTAATCCTCTTTAAGCTTAAGAAAAATGAAGAATAAAAACGTTGATTATGAGCATGTGTTTCATATCGTTTTACTACGCAAGCATGGTTGGATCTCGTTATAAGAAACATGGATTAAAAGGTTTGACAGTAATAGATTCTCTGAAAATCTAGATTAGTTTATAACGATATCATTTGCCTAATGCTCTAGCATGGCATCCAAAAAATTATATTCCAACATGTGGAGGAACCCAATAAGTGTAATCTTGATTAACTTAAGTAAAGTGAATAATAAAAACGTTGATTATGAGCAATATGTCCCATATAGTTTTTACAACGTAAGCATAGACTGATCTCGTTATAAGAGACATAGCTGAAAACTATATGGAAGATCTCCAGGCAGCTCACTCAACCAATACCCAACCAAATTTTTACAACAATGTTTGATATGTAGTTAAGCCTTAAAAACTTACGGCTAGCACAGCATTGTAATACTCCTTTAATTTATTCCAAGGACATATCGGCTCATTCCACAGTTCCAAAATCAAGTTTGGAGACCCTTTGTATTTATTCAATATTGTCGTGAAAAAAATGATAGCGCTGTTAGTGAACTTTTTAAATTCTGCATCGTTTGTACATTTTTGGTTAGCAACATCGTGCCAGTCAATTATGAAATAAATTCCGTTCTTAAATTATTTTTAAATTTTGTATCTAAAAGTTACCGCGATGGCGGCATCTGCAACAGTCATGGCTGCCTTAATCGCAGCCTGTGGGTTCTCCAAATAGCCAGAACAACAAGTTCCAATTGCTGCTCGAACCTGAGAGAAAAATTTTTATTTTGAGCATGAAGTATTGGAGCTGCCCCTTTTGTCATGAACAGCTCTATGAATCAGCAACATAGGCAGGGAGTGTAACTTTTCGGAAATAAATTCCGTTCTTAAAATCATTTTTAAATTTTAATTTTAGTAGTTTACGCACTTTTATACGAGCCTAGATACTCTCGGACCTTGTTTGAGAAGATAGATTAGAGACCGGAGCGAGTCAGGAAGTCGATCGAATATCTCGGTTATCGAGATCGAACAAAAAATTCTTTCGAGATCTTAATTCTCGTACGATACTCCCAGTACGGTCTCTAATTTAGATACATTTAGGCTTAGTTAATTGCTGTCCAATATCACTCATTTGCCTAATGCTTTGGCATGGCATCCAAAAATACTCTGTTCGACCCAACATACGACACTTGTTACGAGTCTAGTTGTTACTGTTTAGCTTTAGAAAAATGACAAATAAAAATGTTGATTATGAGCACAATATTTTATGTTCCAGACGATTGATAAGGAAATATTTCTAGCGAGCCCTTCTCTAGGACAGAAATTTAGTTTTGTTTTAAAGCCGAAATCGTTATAAATTTTATAAATGTCGTATACTATTTTCTAGAGACTCTTGGTCTTGGGGTGATTGTCTTTGTCTTGTTTTGGCTTTATTTTTTGGTCTTGGATTTTTTGGTCTGAAAATTGTAAGAAATCTATCTTCTTGAGACCCAAAATTCTCAAAATATTGTATTATTTTTGGTCTTGAGTCTTGGAGTTTTGGTATTGGTCAAGAGTCTTGGTCTTGGAAAAAATTTTTTTCTAAGTTTTATAATTGACGTATTAGTATTCTCTAAAGTTCAACAAAATTTCGTGAATAGGTTATCGGATCCGATTCGAAAAATCGTTCGGCTTTCATGTATTATATTTTGGATAACTCTTGACATCGCCGATTCCGAGGCCTAAAATATAATCAGAGAAACTTACAACATTTCCATTAAAGAAACATTTAATAGCCTTAACAGCTTGAGGAGAATACCATTGAGTTAACCACTGACTGAACCAAAGAGAAATTCCTCTCAACTGAACCGGTCGACCATTTGCCCCAACTAATTGGCCTTTATTTACTGACAGTCTTCCAAATGGAGGGTTTACAGCTAAAATGGTTAACGCAAACATGGAGATGATAAATAACAAAATTAATTGAAATTTATTAATTAACATTTTTGGGTAATTATGTAATGGGATATTTTCAAAAAGAGCTTAATGAGTTCAGTACTGACTCCTATTTATATCAGAATTTAAGGAGCCTTTTCAAATGTTTGTCCAAACTAGCCCTTTGTTTTACACTCTCTAAAGTGCATTTCGAATAAATTAATTTAAAAAATGCAATAATTTATATTAAGTGCAACTTAAAAAAGTTTATATAAACTTTATAATTTAAACCTGTTCAAATATAAATCTAGACAATTTGTTAATATTATAGAGAAGAATTTAATTAAAATTTAGTTTAGGAATTTTTATTAGAGTGTAAAATTTTAAGTTGTAGTACAGATATCAGGAGGATTTTTGTAAGACTTTGACTTGTCCGACCGTGTTTGTCGTTCATCGTCTTAAGTTTTTTGAGTTAGCATATTAGCCTAACACGACAACCACGTAAACGTTTAACGGCAACATCACTCAAACACAGTAACCTCTTGAAAATAGCAGCTGGATTCTCGCTATGCAACTAAAGTAAAATAACAAGCCTGAGCTTCAGATATCCAAGAATTTGACACATCTCCGTATATGCTTATTAGCCATATTAATTTAAGTATTAATTACTCTCTCCAGCAAAAGGTTGAAAAAATAATTCCCCTGGGTAATTATTTTAGCAAACATTGTATTTTATTTGAGTTAATCTGTTCGTTGTTTTAACTTTTCTCTTTAATTTTTTACACGACAACAGATAATTCAAACACACTAAAATGGCCAAACATTCAAATTATATAAACAAATCAATTCATAATTTTTAAATAAAATCAAAGTCGTCGCGAGAGTCCCCCCATGCTTGCCTTCACAAGTCAATTCACATTGCCAGTCAAATGATTTTTCCAATAAATCGAAGACACATGGAGGACAACATGGAGGATTCATGAGGGAAGAATTGAGCGTGTGACGGCACGCTCGCGGGGAAAAGGCAAAGACAATGAAAATAATAGAGAGTGATTCCCTCTCTTAAAATTTAAATGCCATCCCTCCTATTGCCCTCCCTCCCTCCCCCCCCCCCCCCTCCCTCCTTCCCTTATCCCTTCCCTTCTTATTGCCCTCCTCCCTCCCTCCCTTTTCCCTTCCCTTCTTATTGCCCTCCTCCCTCCCTCCCTTTTCCCTTCCCTTCTTATTGCCCCCTCTTAATTGCCTTCCTTGGCCAATTTCTTATAGGCAGCTAACAGGCATTATTTAAATTTATTTGACATCTTTTTTTTTAATTTTTTAAATTTTATAAGTCAACAGATTCCAACATATAAATTGGCCAAACAACAGGTTTTCGGTTCGGCCACTGAAATAAAATAAAAAGAAGATTCATATCGGGACCTATATTCTTGAGGGAACCTATATATTTATTCGTCGGCTAATAAGCCTATGCTTCTGCGAACAAAACAGAAAGATCGTCTCCCACCGACTCAGTCGGTGCACTTAAGTTGCTCTGCGCAACAGTCACGGAATAAAATGGACATAACAATTCACACAAACATCAAGCCAGACAAATGAGGATGCTCGTTCCCTCATCTGCCTTGTTAGATAAACATTTTATTTCCAGTAGGGAGCCCAATCCTTTCAGTCCTAGGCAAAAAAGAATTTTAGTAAATAGTATTTTCCCTAATTTTTCTCCTTTCTAATATTCCTTGATTAATTTTTAGCAATGTTGCTTAAACAAAGCTTGTTAATCAAGCGTTTATTTAAAATTATTTTTGTTCTTTTTTTGCTCCCTCAAACTTCCCAAGGTATTCAACGGGATGTAAAGGAGGAAAAAGAATCGTTGATCAAACAAATTAATTCAATCGTGAACCTTGTGGAGAAAGAAGTTGAAGGCTTTAAAGGCCTCACTTGGAATTCGTTTCCTGAACAAATTCAAAATCTTGTATTTATGAAGGTAGTGGAAAATGAAAAATGTTATATAACAGATTTGAATGGGAAGAAGTTGGCGGGCATTGGTGGTATTGTTAATTACGTTCAGACAACATCTAACAATCCAATAAGCGAAAATACAGAGGTACTTATTTTAGAATTCTTTAAATAACCCGAGTTACCCTATTCCCATCTCGCCACCTCCTATTTGGGTCTCAGATTAATTCTCCTTTTAATATTTCTGCCTCGTAATGGTTAAATTTTGTTTTTATAAATTTTGATTTTTGCATAACCGTTTGATTATCCGTCTCTATTATCCTCAGGGATGGGTTCTTACTTTCTAAGAGCCCCGATTTTGAGATCTTGCCTTAAATAAATAAAAGATAAGTGCAAAAATGTTCCAGGGCATTCCAGATTGAGGACTGCTTCGATCGACCTTCGATAAATAAAAAAATTACAAAAAAGTCCGCAGGACTGTTCAAGCTCATGACCGCTTCATTAATTAGCTGCTCAACCCAAACAGCGATTCAACCTAATTCCAAGGGAACCTCTTACTCCCGCCTACCTCACTTTCACTAAATTTGTTCCTAATTTAGAAAACTCGAGAGAATTTAGAAACTTTGATCAAAACTTTTACAATTTTGGATAACTTAAAATTTTCAAATAGTAAGAAAGCTGAAGTAAAAAATATGACTATAGACATTGTTAACAATTTAATTAAATCTCGCAATGAAATCAACGTGAAAATAAAACAAATAAAAATCCAATTTTTGACTGGTCTAAGCGCTAAAAAATTTGAAGAATTGAAAGATGAAATTGAGAAACTTATGAAAGAAAATATACACAATCATAAGATTTTGGATATTAAAACCAAAAGTTTTATCAGTCACCTTAAGAAGGAATTTGAACAGAAAAAGATTGTCAAAAATTTGGAGGAAAAATTGAAAAATGATGTATGTCCTTAGATTTATCTAATTTTACCGATAGGTTATATGTTATAAATCAGAGCTGTGCGCCATGACGGTTAACGTTCATTTATGGCCGATATTGTCGGTGTGGCGTCTGGCGTGTTTTTAGAATTTGAAAAATTGGCGTTTGGCGCGCCACACATAAATTGCCCTCACACAAAAACTGCCCTCTCGAGAATTTAAGAATTTTACATAAATCTTTGTCTTGGCAAAAAGAAAACTGACCATTATCAGTAAACTGACTATTATGCATATACTTAGGAAAAAATAAAAGTAAAAAAGTGGAGGGGAGAGGGGGGGGGGGGGGTGGGGGGGGGCCTACCTCTTCCCTCTTTTAGGTCACAAATTTACTAGGTTAAATAAATCAAAGTTTTAATTTATTTAAATTTTAATATATTTAGCAAGGTAATTTTGAAGAAAATGTCAATAAATTTTATTCTGAAAAGTATAGAATGCTCCAAAAATTTATTGAAATATTGGACAAAATGAAGCATCTTTTGCTTATAATTTCTCAGGCTAAATACGATTTTATTGTTAATTTACCTGAAAATATTATTAAAAGCATTGCAGAATTATATGTTTTACGCAATGAAAAAGTCCCTAAGTATTTGAAAAAAATTGGGATCGTGGAAATAGGCAAAGACAACACGACTTTAGTTAAGGGTTTGTCTTTACAAAATTTTTTAAAGTGACTTTTATGTAGTGTGGTCAGTCAGATATGATTTTTTGACAGTCGGATATGTTGACAGTCAGATAAGTGCCCTACGCTATGACTATAAAGCAGATACACTCTGTCAAAATTTTAGAACCCTCTAAAATTTAGTTATTTTTAAAAAAATTCCAAAAAATTTTTCTTGACATACATATCTATCGATATTAATAGAAAATACGAAAGAACACAAGTTCTAATATACCGTAAATACTCTAATATAAGCTATCTTTAGAAGAAGCCTATATCCTATATAGTTCCATACGAGGAGACACATTGTAAATACAAGCCTAGGGCCTAAATTAGCATATTTACTGTAATTCCTTCATCGAGATATTAAAATCCGAAAACAGTTTATCACACGTATAAATACAAAAGGTAGACAAAGGTTGTAGAGAAGGATGAACTTTCTCAATCCAGAAGGAGCGAGTAAGTGTTAATTGAAGATTAAGCATTAAATAAATGTGATAATCACAATAACATATAAATAACATTTATTTATAGAAGCAAAACGACTGGAAGACGAGGTTAATCACTTTCGTTATGATCAATCCAAATTTAACAAAAACTATAAAAAAGGAGAAACAGGATACTGTGTAACTGTCGTACAGTCTGAGGAATTTATTCGAGCAGAAAATAACTTTAATTTAGCGACTGCAAAGGTAATGGAGTTAAAATATTAACTTTGATATATTTTCCTATGTACTTAAAAATTGGACTTTATGGTGATTGAAATAGCTGGTTTATTTTAAAACCTATAAGGAAGAGCTTGAAACACATATTCTAATGATACACCAAAGTATCCGACTGCATTGGGCAAAGTTATGGACTTTTGTTTAACTCTTACATATTTGTCCTTGATAACAATTCGAGCAATATGCGGGCTTTGCCCTCTATGAGACCTGCCTCAGCGAAACATGGCTATTGTGTTTCGAAGACCACGTCTCATCTGCACTCTTTAGCCGCAATAAGATTTGCTTCCTAAATTTGTGTGCTTCAAAGCTGCTTATTAAGTTTTATAGACTTCTTCGTTAAAAGGGCTTTATCGAATGCTATAAAAGGGCAGCTTATTCTACCGTTATAAAGTACAAATTTTACGTTCTCTCAACAGTTTATTTAAATCTTAAGGCAAATCTGGCTCCAATCGTATATGATATGTTCCGTGCATATGGCATATTGGAAATGCATTACAAGTTTACGGAATTTTTGAACAATTTAATGGATAATGATTATCATATCATGCTAAACAATGTTCGTGAAGAGATGAAAGATTTTTAAATGATTGTGACTTGAGACGATGTACATACATATCAGAGTGAAAAGGAAAAAAAGCTCTATTATTTTTAAAGAGTCCAATCAAGATCTATGCTTTTAAGTGGGCATGCTTTTAAATGGACATACCAAGGTCTGGCCGACAGAAATGAATTCCCAATTTCAGTTATTTGAACTCTCAATCAAAAAGATCTCGATTTTTGTGATTAAGTTCTGTTAGACCCTAGTATATACTAGAATTGAGCAACGTAGGCTGGAAGAATTAGAACTAGTCTAGTTAGTTTCTTTATAGTATACTATAAAAATTCATAAACCTTGATCGGACTCATAAAGTGTAAAAGAGTTAAAAGTTGAAAATTTATTTGTTAAACAAATATCAATTTTATTCAAATTTACATCCCTTATTTATGCATTATTTTTTAAACATACATATTTCCTTATTTATACCTCTGTATATGTATACCCATTAAATTCATGTAAATATTCTTGATGATTATATTTATCTTGTTTTTTTAAACTCCATATAAAACTTTGTCTAACAAGATTGAACTAATCGTTTGTAACAAGATTGAACAGATCGTTTTCATTTTGTCAGAAAAGTTTAATGTACTGTTATCTTTATTTAATCGAATTTTGCCTTTTTTAATCTAATTTAGTTTATACTATACAGAACCAGCTCAAAATTCTAATTACATGCTTTCCGATTGCCTTGACCTGAAGATAATGATTCACCACCATAGCCCGTCCAGAATCTTTTCAACAGCCGTCATGTCTTCTTTAGCATTGTTATGTTGGAGAATTATTGTCGAACATCAATTTAAACAATGCTGAGAAAGCTCTCCAAAATCATCATATCCTGTTGTTGTCTGACTGTTACTTTGCTCGTTACCAAAATTATAGACAGAGAGATAAAGGTGTTTTTGTTGACTTTTACAATACTAAATTCCCAGGCTTTCCATTTACTGAATTAAAGAAATTGTGTCGGAGTGATCTTGTTATCCTACCATTTTTGTGAATATGATGACCAGAATTCGTATGAAATCATTTTCAAAAAATCACAGAAAGGCACAGAAAACTCCCCCTTGTTTATTTTTATTAAACTCCTTCGCACTAGCTTCTATTCTACATATCAGACATTAAATTTAATTAATTAAAAATTGCTGTGAATATATGAAATTTTATACAATTTTGGATGAAAATTTACATAATTTTAAATTTGTATATAAATGAATTTACATGAAATTTTACATGAATTTTACGATTTAGAAGGTTTAAATATATACAATGTGTGAATTTAGTTACTTTTTTGTTTAATGCAGAAATTGTAATTGATGTAAGGCAAGGTTCGTATTTGTTCTTTAAATTGAAAAACGACACTCATAAATTTGAAATTAAAATTGTTTGACATTTAACTTCATTTTTAGCCAATACGAACCTTGTTGTAAACGGTATGAAAAAAGATATGCAAAAATTGAGAGAACTTCAACTTTGAAAGTTCAAAACAGTTCTGGCTTCAGTGTTAGAGTTTATACGAGAATGGACGAGTTTTTCTCATTTAAATAACGTTCCCAGATACTAATATTAAGTACACCTTTAATACTAATACTACTAATACTTCCATTACTCTCACATGTAATATAGACATTTGTTTTTGTTCCAACCAACCCTTTTGACTACTCCTTGATTTTTAGTCCTGTCCTTGTGGCTTTTGAAACCTTATCTAATTAATATTCAAAGTTACTATAGTCCCGAGCTCGTACAAACTCTAGTTATAGTTCAATTTGTGTGACCACTTTTTCCACATTTTTTCATCTCCTTAGAAAAAGTTTTTGTTTTTTTCCTAGTGCTTTGCCTCAAATAATGCTTCATTAAGAAGTGTTTTTCACTTTTGTACAGTACCACACTGTACAAAACTTTTTTTCCAAGGAGATGAAAAACTGAGAAAAAAAAGTCACAAACCGAACTATCACCACCTTTTAACCGAACATCGCTTAATAAAATTTCTGAAACCAATCGAGCATAAAGGAATCAAATTTTTCTTCCACAAATTGAGGCAATTTCTTGACCAAATTTGCAAAATAGTTAATCTCCTTGATCACTTCACGTTGTTCCTCTTTATCCAAATTTTTAGGATACTGTTTTTTCTCGTGCTTTTCATAAGCCAAACCATAATGTTCATATAATTTTTCATAAGCAAGCAGAACGTTTGGCAAATAGTTTATCGTATTCTTTTTCAGATTATTCAATTTTTCTGTTAGGGGTTTGAGTGATTCCTTAAATAAAATTGAGAAATGAGAACAGTTAGAAAAAATTCCATTGGAGACACAGTTAGTGGAGTTTATTATAAAAACCAGACAATAGTATGTAATGATGATTGACTTGCGCATTTAAACGCTTAGGCGAGGGTTAAACGATCTAAAAGTAAAAGAGAAAGCAGTCGATTCCCCGGTAGCTCAGTGTTAGAGCTCCTGAAGTGAGTGAAAGCGCCTAGCAATAACTATAAGGAGGTTGCAGGTTCGAATCTAGCCCGGTGGCTAAATCTTTGCCCGGTAGATAATTTTTTGTTAAATTTTACAACAACAATTCCTCACAAGTAAAGCCGTTCCAATAAAATACTTCATAATGGGACCATCAACCAATATAATTTATATTAAAAAACCTTGGTTGGATAAGAAGTCGATGTCGATCCGGAGGTATGAGGATGACTTGAAGTCAAAGTTAGTGAAGATTCTCCAAAGTCTGAGGAACTCCCAGAATCCGATGATTGAGCATCCGTGGATGTTGAAAATATAGTAGTCGACCATGAATTACTTTCCTCTTCCATATTCTCCTCCGTTAGATTTGCCTTTAACTCACACTCATTTATCTCTAAAATTGCCAAATATTTAGAAATAATTACTTTGCGCAAAAATATAATTTCTTTGAATTTTTTCATATTTGCTCCATTCTTGAATAAAGCTGCTGGATTTGGCTCTTTTTGATTTGCAATAAAATTAACATTTTCATAAAGCTCCTTTATTTTTTCATTGAAGCCTTTGTATAAGTCGATTTTGGTGTACAAAACGACCAATTTTTTATAAAAATCCTTTGGCTAAAATAGAGTTAAATTTAAAATTTATAAAACTCTAGCGATTGTACCAGACATGGTTAATAAATAACCCTTATTTCGGCCTAATGAAGATGCTTGTTAGATCCCAGCTGTCAAACAATTTTTTGCACTAGCTGAAGAAGAAATAGCTATAGCCCAGCTTTGCTTTACTGGTAGCACGGATGGTTTAACGAATGCTGAATGCATGAAGATGCATCCCATGGGCCATGGGTAAAGAAAATGAATTCTACCAGAGAAGTCGAAGATTTAATTTACCCCGCCAGTGAGTGAAAAAGCGGGAAGAGGGCATAGATATGCTAGGGAGTCTTTCTTGGGGATGGAGGTGTAGGCATTAATAGATAACGCATCAGTCAGGTTTACTGAAGATGCTGGTTCGCTACATGCAGCCAAATTTATTTCAGGCCGTAATAATTAAAGCTTAAAGCAGAATAACAATTTTGGTCTAACTTAGGACCAAAAATATGTTCCGCCGTTGCAAAAACAAAAAAAGGCTAACCCCAACGTTTTTAATATTGTTCAAAATATTATCAACTTTAGCATTCATCCTCTCATAAATGCCATAATATAATTTCCAAGCTTCTAAGTCGTTAACTGTCATTGTCTTAAATTTGTTAAATTCTGCCAACTCCTCCGTTAGTGTATTTTTCTTATTGCTACGAATGAGCCACGAATTTTTAGCCTTTTCTTTAGCTTCAATTTTTTTACGTTTATCATCTAAAACATCATTTAATGTCTCAATTTCTTTAGTCGTTTTTGCTAAATCAACTCGCATTAACTTTACGCTTTGCGGATACAACAAATTTTGTTGTTCTTCTGTCAAGTGATCAAGTTTATTTAATAATTTGCAGTATTTCTTAATATTAGTAGTTTCTTGCTCTATAAATTTTTGTTTTTCATTATTCATAATCTTCCAAAGTTCACTTCTAGAATTTAAAAAGAATTGTTGAAGTAAGCAAGAGCACGAAAATAATATTTTTATCTCAAGAAGAGAGAAAAAGTATCTCCTCTAAAAGAAAAAAAGTATCTGCATCAATCCTCACATTAGGTGGAGCAAGTTCTTTCAGCATTTCTAGCTTTGAATTCAACCTTTATCCGGTCGGAAATATACTGAGATTGCGAAAAACCCCGGATTTAGAAGCGGACTACGAAAAAATACCCGGGGCCAATAACTAGTTACAAGCTATTTTGAGTTGTAAAACCCCAGAATCAGTTGAAAATGTGACAAGGATTCCCCGTAAACATGGGTATTCAAAAAATAAGAACGAATTTGAGCTCCTCAAAAAACGATTCCTGACAATGCGTCAGTGGAAGATGCGTCAGTGGACAATCGGTCAGTATTGATAAAAAGTGATTAAAAGTGATGATGTAAAGAGATAAAAAATGATATAAAAGGACTAAAGATGGGATATACAAAGATTAGGTGTATTTAAAAAGGGATTTTGGGGTTTAAAAGAGATATAGAGGGATTTGTTGGGATTAAGGCCGATATCTCGTGTTTGGGAGGATTAACAGAGATATCAAGTTATTTGATTGGATTAAGATGGAGATTTGCCGATTTGAAGGGATATCAAGGAATTTTTATATCTTTATATCATAACTTTTAATCACTTTATATCAATACTGACCGATTGTCCACTGACGCATTGTCCGGGAGCCTCAAAAAGGTACACCTCCTTTGAGATTAGATATGATGAAAATCCCCTCTCTAATAACTTTTTGCCTCACCTTTCAAACAACTTTTTGCAATAATTTTGCATTGTATTAGATGAGCTTATAATTCCACCAATATCTTTTCCAACTTTTTTGAATATTTGAGCTGGTTGGCCAATCAAAAACTGTATTTGAATATTATCAGAAATCACGTTTATTCTCTCTCGGTATTCAAAAAAATGTTTTATCTTGTTGTTGTACTTGTTCACAACATTAAAATCATCTCTAGTAAACCTTAAATAAAATTAAATTTCATACTATGTGTTTATATCCCTTTCAATATTTGATCGGCTGTAACTTTTTAATCTTGATCCCATTCGAATGAATTTTAGATTATTTAAAAGCCCTCAATGAGCGCTATCTTTTTCCTACTGGATGGATAGTCTGATCGTCCATTAAAAGGTCAGAAGTCGATAAGTGCAAGAAAACGTTTATTTAATCGTCCCACCACGGACTGATCTTTAAAATTTTTCTTAATTTGTGAGACTGTGACAAATTCGGCCTTGCATCCGGTAAGAGAGTTAAGCACATCCGAGTAATGAGGCAATAAATCCGAGTAATGAGGCCCTCAATTTTTCTTAAGAGCCTTTCTGGTTGATTAAATTACACTAAAGTTATCATAGAAATAATTATACTGCACAAACTAACATCATTTTGTCAAGGACGCCAAATGCCATTGTCAAACTAGTAAAGTCCGCACTTTGAGCATTTTCTCCAGCATGATCTTGCCCTTTATTATCGCCACCGAACTTGCCTACATAGTTTTGAATAGCAGAAAAGTCAGCTTCCTCAACATCCAACAAGTATTTCTGTACTTCCTCTGGTTGTATTGACCAATTTGAATTTTGACGAATAATTTTCTGTTAAATTTTATAGGATATTTTACAGAATACATGTACAAATTTTTGCAACATGTCAAATATGAAAATAAATATGATCAAGCTATGAAGCTTGCCTAAATATACCTCAAAAACCATGCTCTAATAAATCTACTTAATCATTTTGTTTGTGTCGTCTGTACATGAATGAATCACTAAAAAATATTCAGATTCCAGTCTCTTTAGCTATACTATGTCATAATACCTAACAGATATATCGTCAAGCATTATTTGTTATCCCAAAGGCATAGGAGTAAAATGCAGATAATTATTGCCTTTCGCGGAAATGTGGACAGCGATCTAGACCTAGAGTGCCTCCAAGGATAAATCTCTAACAAATTTCGGAACCTAGTGGACTTCACTCATATATACCCATAGTTAACATATAGCCAAGAGTGTCAGGATAGACCATATACACTTACAGTTGCATATTATTGTTAGTAAACTGAGTGGTGTTTATGAAACTTATAGTGCTTTTCTAGTGTCCAACCAAAATTTAGAAATCTACTAAATAAATATGGGGAACAAGCAATTGAGTCAGTTAGTATCATCAGTTTAGAACCTACCGATTTGTAGGCTATTGTAGCCTTGAGGTTTTCCAGTTCAATTTCTAAGTCATGAACATAGCTTTTAATATCTATGTCAAACGTTTGTGGAGCTGAACATATTTGCAAAAGGATTATATGAAGTATGAATAGACACTGTTTAAACCGCATATTATACGGAGGTATCTAAAATTATAAAAGAATTATAGATGGAAATCAGATATCGTAACTCCAGATAGAAAATCAACATTATTAGAATAGACCCTTAATTATGGTCCCATTAATAGAAAACTCAAAGTTGACACAGGAATAACGTTTATTCATTGTAGAGATAAATTGTAGAAGGTGGTGGATTGACCTGGATAAAGCTTGAAACTCATGGACTAACCGGTCATTATGGTCCTAGATGATGGCTTTTTTCTATCCTAACATCAAACAAAAGCAAACACATAATTTATCAAATCATCCTGAAACCATTTTACTCATAACAACAAGGTATGGGAAACATTAAAAAATATACAGGGTTTACGGTATCTATTGCGCATTGCCTCAACTATAAACAAGTCCTAGGGATATTTTTTAAATTAAAATTGTTGAATAAAAAATCTAAAGTGAGGGGGAAAATGCCAGAATCCCTATATGAGAGGCATTCTAAGCTTCTCTCTCACCCCCCCCCCCCCTTCACAAGTCTGAGTAGCGCAAGGCTATGGAGGTAGTCACTTGCCTCTAAAATAAATTTGGGAGTGGGGAGAGGAGGGAGAAGTAAACGGGAGGGAGGGCAGGAATGTCAATAAGAGTCAGTCAATAAAGTTAGTCAATGCCAAGACTCGCTTGATTGTTAAGGCGCTTGAGAATCGGGCGCCGAGTGTCTCGCATTGTAACTGACAAAAATCCCTCTTAGTCCCTTCTCTTTATTTCTCTTCTTGCGCCCAAGCGACCCCGACCGCCATGTTAAGGTAATCGCAAGACAAAAAATTGACTGCCTAGTGCATCGAGAGAAGGCAATACATATGATTGTCGCGAGGCTATCACACATCGCGTGAAAATTATTCAATGTAAAATTCAATCAATTAAATTATTTTAAATAAATTTAATTAAATTTAATAAATTAATTTAATAGAAAAATGAAAATGTTGAAAAGTTTATAGGAGTTGAGAGAGAGATTTAAGAGAGTGTTGAGTAGGGTTGGTCCCCGACCCCGACTAACCCCGACCCCGACCCCGAACCCCGACACTTTTTGACCTAAAACCCCGACCCCGACCCCGACATTCCCAACCCCGAAAACCCCGACCCCCGAAAGTTCGACCCCGACGACCCCGAACCCCGAAGAATTTTTATGACCCCGACTCAAACTGCATTAATTAACTTTTATATATTTTTTTGTTGGCATTCTGCTAAAATTCTGATAAAACAAAAGAAAGAAAAGACAACTAAAAAAGAGGAAAAGAACTATTTTTATTTTTCTCTATTCACAGAGAATATTTTCCTGACAAAATTTAAACTAGCTTTTTCTATTCATAGTTTGGTTATACACAACTCATTTTGAATTTGTAATTTTATATAGGTCTTTAGATTTAATTATAAATTATATTAAAATGTCAACTAAATCTTCTGATATTTGGAATTTTTTTGTAAAATTACCAATGACTGATGAATCAGCTAGGTGCAAGCTTTGTGAAAATAAATTTTCTTGTAAAAAAAGTTCAACAAAAGGTTTATGGGACCATCTTAAGTCTATGCATTTGGCAGAATATGAGAAGTTTTTGCAAAAGAATACATCAACATCAGTAAGAGCAAACTAATAAAATAAGATTTTTTATTAACAGACTAATCTGGATATATCAAAATTTCTTGGTAAGGATGAGCCTCAAAAAAAAGCAAAAATACTTACAAAAAAATACTTACAAAAATACTTACAAAAACTCAAGAAAATTTAATGTTAAAAAACAAAAAATTAATAGCTTCTTGTCCGACTAGATGGAATTCCTGTTTCGCAATGCTAAAGGAATTCCGCGATCAAAAAAAAGTAATTATGGCTATAGAAGGCGAAAGAAGAGGTTTTGCTGCAAATCAAGCGAAAAGAGCAAAGACGGATTACATTCCTGAAAGTTTACCAAGTCTTGATATGTCTGATTTTGAATTATTGCGTGCTATATGCCCAATTATGGAAATATTTAATAAAGAAACCGAGAAGGTTGTTTCTAGTCTAATTTTGTTAAATATTTTTATATTTAGTTTTCCAAGGAGACTTCATCTGCTTCAACTGTAATTTCGACACTTAAACGTTTAAGAGATTTTTTACAGGTTTATATTAAATTTCTTTTTCAATTTTCATTTTCAAAGGAACAAAATTTCTCAAATCGTGTTGCTCCATTTGTGCAAATTCTTATTAGATCACTAAATGATCGTCTTCCAGAATTGAGTCATAATACGATATTAAGAATTGCCATGCTTCTAGACCCGAGATTTGCTTATAGTGATTTATTTCCGGGGGAAACATGGAAAAGTATTGAACAACAATTTATTGAATTTGCCAAAGAAGGTAAATTTACTTTTGATTTAATGAAGTACCTTTACATTTTTATAGAATTATTGGTTGTTAATTCTGCAGCAAACTTGGAGCCAGTGTCATTTGACCTAGAAGAGGAAATTTTATCTGAAGAAGCTGAATCAAGTGATCATTTAAGTACAAGCAGCGATGAGAAATGTATTTTTGCCATTAAAAATAAACTCACTAAAATTTAGATGATATTTGGGCAAAACCTAAATCCCCTTGTACTTCTACATTGCCAAATACAACAATTTCTGGTGAGGAGTCAGCAGATTTTGTGTCAAAGATTGAATCGCAATTGTCACAATATAAAGCCTGGCAGCGTGTTCCAGTTGATAGTGATTTATTTTCATGGTGGAGAGATAATGGGAAGTTCATTCCTGAAATGGCTAAAATTGCTCAAATGTTGCATTGTATTCCCGCAACTTCCATTTGTTCTGAGAGGCTTTTCTCGAAAGCGGGACTTATATATGCTAATACTCTCAGGAATAGGTTTTATTTATTTGTGATTAAAAAAATAATAATTTTAGATTGTCAGGAAAAACTGTCAGGCAAATACTCATAGTAAAAGCTAACTTGGATAAAGTACTTCTTGCGCCTTCAAATAATATCGAATCGGATTCAGAAAGTGAAGATAATGATAATGAAGATTAAGTTGATTTTTTTATAAAAATGTTGATTTTGAACAGTAATGTTTGATAAAAATGCTGGATTTTGTAAATTTTCACTTCAACCCCGACCCCCGACCCCGACCCCGAACCCCGACATTATTTTCAGCCCCGACCCCGACCCCGAACAATTTGAGCAACCCCGACCCCGACCCCGACTTTGTCAACCCCGAAAACCCCGACCCCCGACTTTTTCAACCCCGAAGGCTCGGGGACCAACCCTAGTGTTGAGTCTTTGCATTCGGAGTAGTCTTTTTTATGGAATCTAAGACATGGCCTAAAAATAAACTATTACACAAATTTGAGTGATTTTGGCAGTAACTTAATTTGTTAAAATTATTAATGGACACAAAATACCAAGGTACTGCACCCAAAAAATTTTTTTATCAGACTTTGCTTAACAATATTGCCCGTTGTTAAGGCCAAGTCTTGGTCTCGCTCTTTCGGTGTTTTAAAAAAATATCCTGGATCTTGTCATTTCTCGTATATGGACTAGTACAATATTTCAGCGGTCTTTGGACTGAAGCACCTTGTTATTTTGTGTACATACAGTTGTTTGATTGATAATGATTTGGAGTATGTCGGTGATAAAGTGGAATTATGAAGGATATAAGGGGATTTAGAGTTGAGGGGTAACATTAGATCTGAGCTCCAGAATGGCCAAGGCCTGTCTAAATTTTTATAGAAAAAGTAGAAATGTCGGGTTTCGGGTAAAAGTTTAGAAAATTCATCGGGTCGGGTCGAGTTTCTTATGTCGTTTTAGAGTAGCTTGTAATCTTCCTGTTATCTGGTGCCAATTTTTGTTTGAAACAATACTAAGAATAATTTATTTTCTTACGCTGAATAAATACTTCTCAACATTGTCTGGCCAGCATTGTCAAATGGCCAAACATATTAAAACATAAACAAAACAATTAATAATTTAAACAAGAGAAGAATTTTTAAAAATCTAATTTAGTCGCGATAGAGTCCCCCATGCTCGCCTTCACAAGTCTATTCACATTGCCAATCAACTGATTTTTCCAATAAATCAAAGTCATATATGTATATGGAGGGAGGATTCACGAGGGGAGAAGTGAGTGTCTTACAGCACGCTCGCGTATAAATCGCGACGACAATGAAAATAATTGAGAGGACGTCCCTCTCTTAAATTTTAAATGTCTTCTCTCTTATTGCCTTTCCTTATCCCACCCTCCTTATTGCCCTCCCCCCATCCGTCCCTTATTCCCTCCTTTTTTATTGCCCTCCCTCCTTTCCTTATCCCTTATCCCCCTCCTTATCCTCCTTTCCTTATTCCTTATTTTCATCCTTCCCTTATCCCTTCCCTCCCTCCCTCCCTCCCTCCCTCCCTCCCTCCCTCCCTTATCCCCTCCCTTCCTTCCTTTACTTAAGGACAGGTAAAGACAAATTTAAATTCATATAAAACCTCTCCCCGTTAAATGAACCTCCCCGACAGAGTTTTGAATCCTTTTAATTTAAGTATGTATTATAAATTACTCCCTTCATAGACTTAAAAGTAGAACTTCTTTATGGCATCTAAACGGGAATTTATAATTGGATAAGTCGGTCTCTTATATAAGACAGGATTATTTGGTTGAACATTCGATTTTTAGCATTAGAAGTAAAGGACTGGGCTATAGCTATTTCTTTCCTTTAGATAGCGCAAAAGGTTATTCGGCGGCTGGGAGCGAACCAGCATCTTCAGTAGACCGGACTGATGTGTTATACATTACACCACGCCGCCTACTTTTTAGCTTTAGGAATTAAATGCTTCACAACAGTATATTCTTGATTTATTCCCCGCTCTTAATCAAATAGGGTAACTATTTAAAAAGAGAGTAATTATTTGAGATAGGAAAGTTTAATGAGCATATACAGTAGTTTATCTTGTAACAACATTTATCAACGTCAAAGCATTGACTTTTGACATTCATTTTGACATTTTAACTTTCATTAAATTTCTAGACATAAATTATGTTAAAACACCTTTTAACTAATTTTATCTTAATTTTGATTTTATTACCTTCTACATCTTTCGCTATACAACGCGAAGAAGAGAAAGAAAAGCAATTGTTAATCAACGAGATTGTTTCAATCGAAAATTTAGTTAAAGAACGGCAAGAAGTATGCATGAAGGATCCAATTTGGAATTCATTTCCCGAATGGATTTTCAAATTTCAATTCCTGACATTGTCTGAAGGAATAAATAAAAATGGACAGTGTCTCATTAATGAAATGCTCAGCAACAAGAAGATAGCGGATCTTGGGGCTGTTGTGGATTTTGTTAATCATGATTTCCATAAATCCATAGAGAACACTAAGAAGGTAGAATATATTAAAATTAGGGTACATTAGGGTTTTTGTTCTCTTCGGATTTTCGTAATAGTAGCTGAACATCTCGGCCATCTTGGGTCATGTATAAATTAGCGTGAAATATCGGAGAGGTCAGAGGAAATTTAATACCATGAAGCGGTGTAAGGGGACAAAAACTATAAGTTAAAACACCGCCCCGATATCTAGTCCGTAGATCAGTCCTGTACTCGGTGGGCGAAGCGCTGTGTAGCAACTACCATTAAGTTGCTGGCAAGTTATCTTTGGGGCTAAACTTTTGCTTCTCTTACTGAATTAATGAAAAAAATTTCTAGACTAAAGGATCGACTTCACCAAATCATGCCCAAGAATCAAGTTCATCTTTAAGTATTCCAAGAAAAGAAACAAAAATTGAATCCATTGAGCAAGCCTTAGCTGAGTTGGAAAAGTTGGTTTTTAAAGATGAAGAACAAGATATCGTAAATCGTCTATCAAACAACGTCTATAAACATGTCCTGAATTCTCGAGAAAAATTGGACGGGATTATTAAAAATTTAAAAATTCAATTTTTAATTGGGCAAGATCCAGCTGTATTTATTCAGCTGAAAAAAGAAATTGAAAATGGTGCCAAAGAAATTGTTAGCCATATAGGTGTTGGTTTAACATTTATAAGAAAAAATAAAGATTTATTGGGCTATAATAAAAAAGATGCTCAAATTGTGGCTGATATACAAAGAGCAAAACAAAAATTGCGATCGGAGATGAATGAAGCTGACAATTTTAAAAACGAAAATTTGGCCGAGGAAATTATACAAGGTGAAGATGCTGAAGGATTTAAGGAAAAATATACTGAAAGATTTAAAAAAATTACGGAAGTAGCCAAGAATGGCATTTTTGAGGTTATTTCTATAAATATGTATTTTAAAAATTTTAAAGGATACATTATCACCTTAAATAATAATGTATATATGGTTCTTGTGCATATAATCGTCAGATTGAATGCCTATCTCATTGAAGGCATTATGAGGTAGGCTCTCCTTGAGCGTTCCTCGCCGAGAAATGGAACGAGAATTTCAGTATCGGGTTCGAGAACAAGAATGAAAAAACCGAGACCGATATAGAAAAAAGCCGAGAATCTCACTATTGGTCTCGCCTTTTAAAATTCTAGCCGCCGTTTGGCGAGGTCTGACCAAGGTACTTAGATATGCTAATAATTTTCCTTATGGCAGCTCGACCTTGAGCTAAGCAAAATCCTAATAAACTTAAATTTCAATTAAGTATGTGCCTCTCAAAGAGGATTTGGAGCTTGAAGAGCGCTTGAAAAAATATGATGATCATACCGATGCTTCTAATGGAGGAGCATTTGTAAGATGCTTTAATTCGTACATGGAAGTTGTTCGACTCTTAAATATATATAAGAATATAATTATTGAACGAATTGCAAATGCTGACACTACGGTAAAACTTAAACAAGCACTGCTCAATTTTTAATCACCTCTTCAATCGTTATAGAACGATCTTAGTGACTATAATATTAGATAGATATTTTTCAGGGATCGGACGGGTTGAAAAAAGAAGGGTCGGGTTTAGGCTCGAAAAAAAGTCCGGGTTTCGGGTAACTTGTCTCATCCATGCTATTGCTTTATGTAGTAAAAAGAATACTTTATTAACAAGAATTAATCCAATGATATGTAGCGGGTTAAGGAGGCTATCGACGATATGTGAAGGTATGTAGGTCTAGTACGATATGTGAAGGTATGTAGGTCTTTATGAAAGAGTCATTAGCGTTCAGATTTGTTAAGCACCAGGGTCCTTCGCTGTCCTTCACTACTCTTGTATATTCCCGCATTTGTTATTCTTAAATTTAAGCTTGTGGTAAACCAAAAATTTTCTTTTTAGCTAGACAAGGAGGCTATTGACGAAATTAGGAATTATGAATTACAAGTATCGTGTTACCACTTTTACAAAATATTTGGAACAATGTACGATATACTAAAAGATATTGCTTGGAGTACACCGAAGACTTTGACGTATAATGAGAACGTTGCAAAATTATACGTTATGCGAAATGAATTAATTCCAAAAATTTTGAAAAAATTAGATACAAGTGAAGACACTCTAGATGAAGATATTAAATTATTTGGAGAAGGTATATCTTAAATAATATCGTTGAGTATGTGAAAAGAATGTGCGGGTTCCCTTAATCTCTCTCGATATCCCTTAATCGTCGTATTGCCTTCCAGTCTAATTTAATCCACACCTTCCACTATAACCCTTCAATCCCTTAATCTTTCAATATCCTTACAAAACACAAGATACCACTAATATCCTTTTGAAAGTACCGTTCATATCCCTCGATAACTATCCGAGTCCGGTAAAAAAGGATAAAACCTAAATGGAGATTAAAGCATAAATGTAGGACGGATAGGAAATGAATTTTATAGTTTCCCGTTTTATAACCGAGGCGAAAATTTAGGGAATTTTTATTTGTCTATAAAGCAAAATTCACCTAAAAATGGGGAATTTTATGGGAAGCATACTTCTAAAAACTGAAAATTTTTTGGATAGGGAATGAGTTTTGGCACAGGTTTGGGCGCATTTTTAATTAATACCTATAGATGAACATTTTTAAAAATATTTTTGTTTTACAGTAGCTAAAGATAAAGCTAAAAAGCAATTACGTTATATTATGGATAAGGAAAATATAAAAGGATATGCGCCTGGGAAAACAGGGTATGCTGGAGAATTTATTAATACTGAAGAGCAACAATATACAAATTATGTTCAAGCACATTTAGAATTAAAGGTGTTAAATTAATGTAACTTTTATGTAGCAATGTTACCTAGAAGGTTTTGTTAGTATAAAAGCGACAGTCTTGGTACATTATTCTAGCCTGGCTAGTATCGATAAAGCGAATCTTTCCTCGTTTGACAAATCTCTCTTTGCTGATAAATCTCTTTTCGTGAAGCAAATCGTTGATATTTTATTTTCTACTTTCAAAAACTTAGTAATACCATAATACCAAGTTTGTAATACTCGTTATATCAACTTTGTAATATACAATCTTGGTAATGCCAAAGCTGCCCCATACTCTTTCTCCTTCATATTTTCAACAACACGGTGTTGAATAAAGCATTAGTCGACACCCTGGTAGATCCGTGGTAGGAGCGCTCATGCTTGTGTTGAACGAAAGCGCCTAATATTAACTATAAGAGGTCGCAGGTAAATCACAATGGCTAACTTATTGCTAAACTATTACTTCATAATGATCAGACTGACACTTTCCTATAGCATATTTAGATGAAATATATTTAAATTAGTATCACTGTCGACTTTATAAATCACGACAAACACAGGCATAATCAAGCTTGGACAAAAATGTATAAATTTAGAATACAAATTGGGTTATTTCTAAACATAAATCCCAACCCTTCATTTCGTTTCTATTAATAATTTTAATCAAATTTATTTAAAGATGAATGCCGCTATTATCATCAAAAATATTTTAATGGTTTATGCCATTATGGACATTCACTACAAGTTCTCAAGAAACATTAATGAACCTCCAAATCTGTTAGACGACAAAAGTGGATATCAGAAGATGTTGGAGAAGGCTCGTTCTGATATAAACGTCAAGAAACAAATGGAAATCATACCAAATGCTGAATGGAAGACTGGAGAGCTAATTGAAAGCATGCTGATGATTGAAATAGAGAAGGAAAAGACAAAGCATTAAGTCGAAATTTTTATTTGAGCTTAACGTATTTATTCAATCAATGCGCCCAAAATACTGTAACGGTATGGTTAGTGTAGGCGGTCTAGTCTCAAACAGTTCATCGGATATAACATTTCCATCCAAATGAATTTTGTATCTTTCAATTAACTTTCGAAGCCCTAGAAAAGCCGTTTCTTTTTCGAAATGGATGAATCAAGCTAATCTGACCACTCATTAAATGTCATAACTCGATAGACGTGAAAAACGTTAAATAATCTGAAAAACGTTAAATAATCTAGTTGATAGAGATAACACTTAGAGTGTCATAGAATGATATAAAATTCGTTAGGATAGGATGAAGCTAAAGCAACTTCGCATGAGATGGCAATTCATAGAATAAATACGTACCATGAGATTATTATAAAAAAGTGTATATAAAGCTTCCCAAAAATATATTCAGAATTACATTTGATATTCAAATTTAACATTTATATGTACATATTTATACATATCAAGTTTTTTGTTTGGGGACCAAACCGAGAACCGATATTTTGTCACACTTCTTCGGTTCGGTTCCCAATAACCCCAAGATTTTCTAACAGCCGACACCCTGTACATATTATATATTTGCTTGTAACATCGGTTGTGACACGCCCAAGTAGGCGCAAAGCCATAACTAACTGGAAAATTTCTGGACCTTATAAATTTTGGTACCAATCTCTTTAGCTCGATGAGAGGAATCGTTTAATACTAAATTTGATAAGATTCAAAAATCTTGAAGCAAGTTATGGCTTTGTGCCTACCTGGCCGCGCGTCTACTTGGGCTGTACCCATATAGGTTATCCGTCCCATTTTCATTATTATTACTTCTCCATCTAAAAATCATGATGAGAAAGAGTTTAGCAAAAGTTTTGCCATGCAGGTTTTGCCGGGCAAATAAAGTTTTTATAAATATTCATTTATAACACAATTAGCATTATCTTGAGGGCAAGATTTCTATTAACTTCTTACAGATCATTTCAGAAAGATTTCCTTTTGATCCAAAATTTATCGGGCAGACAAATTATTTGTTTTTATCTATTTGCAATCCTTTCTAAGAAGGTGAAACGAAGGACGGATAACCCGATAGTAACCATTTTATTAAGTATTTTTATTCCATGTATGTTTGCGATTTAAATGATTAAAATGTAAAATCTAGATAAAATTTTCCGTGAATTCTCGTTAATTTATTTAACTCTCACTAATCTTGTTTAAAGTCGCATATGGATTATATGAAAAGTATCATTTTGAAGTATCATTTGGAAGAAGAGAAAATAAAGATTCTAATTATAGATGATATAAGTTTCTGGATAAAATCAAGAGAAATAATAGCTTTGCGAGATAATTACCAATTTAGTAGTGATGGTCGGGATTCCCGGTCTCGGTTCCCGAGTCGGGAAATTTCCCGGGTTTTTTGAGCTCTCGGTCTCGGTCTCGGTGTTTTGGTCTCGGAAAACGAGACTAAATTTACACCCCTAACGACGGAAATTTTTTGAATTTTACTCGTAACCCTCGTACTTAGACATTTAATTTTTTAAGGAAAAGGGAAAGAAATATTTATATTTTCTCCCATTTTTCCTTTTGATGGTCGATGGTTGAGTGGTTAAGTTGACTGACTTCAATATCTTTTTTATTATGGGTTGGGTTCGAATACAGGGGTTGGATTTAGGCTGAAAAAAATTTTTCTTTTCAAAAATAAATGTCTTTTAACTTTGATTTTGATTTCAAATTTATTTTTTAATTATTTTAACTTGAAAAGACATTAAAAATTTTAATTGAATCATGAATTTTTTAAAATTTTCGCATAAGGCGCCTAAATCCTCAGTATACATACTCACTTGCGGCGTAGAAAATGGGAGAAATCTGGCTTCATGACCTCCAAAATTCTCAAAATTTTCGCCTGCGGCGCAAAAAATGAATCAAATTGGAGGATTTATGGCTTAAAGCCTTACAAAATACAAGAATTATCGTATACGGCCCTAAATATTAGGGGTCCTCCTAATCTCTTGGTCTCGACTCTCGGTCTCGACTCTCGGTCTCGACCCGGGACTCGGTCTCGGGGTTGATTCCCGGTCTCGGTCTCGGTTCCCGACTCTCGGCTTTTTTTAACTCCCGACCATCACTACAATTTAGTTGAATAGTTCTTATTTAATCTAGAATAATGTTCAATAATTCACTTGGAAATTTTTTGTTTTTTAGCATCATAATCTATTTTAAGCCGAAATGTATGTTTATATAATATTCGCTATTGCTAAGAAATTTGATTGGAATGGAAATGAAACTCGCGGAAAATCGCCCACAGCAGAATAATGGTGTTTATTGTGGATTTATTAACTTCTCGCAAAGTTGATAGGATGTCTTAAACATTCACTGAAAGCAACATTCTTTATTATAGTCAAAGCTGATTTAATCTTATCGCTAAATTTTATTTTTTATTAGCACTAGAGTAAATATCATTTGAAAAATGCTGCTTGATTTTAAAATTTAAAAAAACTTTGGAATTTTAAAACGCCTTAAACTGTGTTGTCTCATACCTTAGAAAGCTTTTAGCTTCAACTTTACATTTATTCCAGTCTTTTTAAAATTTCACACTTAAACATTAGGCAGAATCTCTCTTGTCTTTTACATTATTACTTTAGCAGAGACCTTCGATCGCTTGCCTGTCAATAAAAATGTAACAATCTCCCCTTACTAGCTTGATTGTTCGTAGTTCGATTTTCCTTTTTATAAATATAATTCTGACTACTTTTAAAAGCTTTTCTCTAAAATTATTAAGATCAGCCTTATTGAATAAAGATTGGAAGTTAATAATTTGGATCTAAATATAACATTAAATGAAAAAATTTGATTAAAGTAAAAATTTGCTCTTCATTTGATGAAAAATTTCGTTACTAATGAAAAAATTTGATTGCTAAGAGTAAAGCTCAATCAAAAAGAAATGTTTATCAAAACAAATATATACAATTTTAAAAAATAGTTAAATATGCTTTAAAATCACTCACAAAGGAGACTGTTTTAGGTGTCCGTGGGACTTCGGGATGAAATTTGGTAGGTAGGTAGATCATACCCTTTCTATTGCAAAACTTGAAACCGTTCTCGCTGAATGGTACCGTGGGCCAAGTTATAAGCTCCCAAAATTTTAGGATCCCCCCATATAAACACTTTCTATTCAGTTATTAATATGTTCATCGGTGGTTCACCACTCCACCACCGCAGAACACATTTGTTAATAATACAAAATTGTTTATGAGTAGAAAAGAAAACTGAAAGGGATCCTAAAATTTTGGGAGCTTATAACTTGGCCCACGGTACCATTCAGCGGAAACGGTTTCAAGTTTTACAATAGAAAGGGTATGATCTATTTGTGTACCAAATTTCATCCCGAAGTCCCACGGACACCCAAAACACTCTCCTTTGTCAGTGAAAAATTTTCTTGTAAAACTTTAGGTTGTTCTTACAGTTTGTTAGGTTTGGATAAATAACACTTGCGGTCTTTTGGTTAATCAGAAAAAAGAAGGGTGTAAAATGTAAAAGGAGTAGTGTGGAGGTATAAAACGGTATCTTCATAATGGAGTATATTTACATAAATATGTACACGAATTTTTCAGAAACCTTCATTTCGATTCTTGTGATGCTTGTCATCTGCGCTTCATTCATTTTGATAATAAGTTAAAATTTCTGAAGCAAAACTCTTTATCAACTCAGATTTTAGAGCATTTGCTTCCTTCAATGTTTTGAGAAGCTCCTTTTTTACATTAGTATGATGTTTGATGCTTTTACCATTTCTGTTTTTGATAATAATATCGTAAATTTGTTCATAAGCAAGCAAAATGTTGGACAGATAACTTTTTGTTTCATATTTTAACTCGGTAATTTTGTCTTGTACGTAAACTTCATTTTGATCATCCTCGCTTTCAATTAAACCCTTCTCCTGAAGTTTTTAAATTATTGCAAAAAGACTATTACATAAAACATTGGGTCTAAAAATTGCTTAGCTCTAAATGCATGGCCTTAGGTACAAATACCTTAGGCATAAATGCCTTGAACAACAGACTGACTGCTGATTATATGTTAGAAAAGTATTTAAATTAAGGTTATTATCATTGGGGTATTTAAATTCAGTCATTCCCCCGGCTTATAGAGCTTGCGGCCTCGCGGCACTTTCTAATGCGAAGAATTTCGATCGCCATGTTTAAAGCTATTTATCTTGCTTCTTATCCATGAAGAAATATGTCACTTTTTCTTAATTCTAGGAGTGTGCTTCTTAATTTTAGCGATTGTAGGACTATTGTGTATCCTCAAGCGAGTTTATCGTCCTGGACGATGCTTTTTTATCAACTCTCGATGTTAAAACTCCTGAGATACCTTTTTCGCTGAGTCATTGGAATGTTTCTTGTCTTCTTTTGCCAATCTTGCCTTTAATTCAGTCTCTTGAATTCCCAAAACGTTTGTGTACCCAGTAATAAGCTCGCGCAAAACTACAATTTCTGTCAGAAGTTTTGGCTCTTTTTCCCAATCATTTATCTTTGTCAGCTTAGCATACATATAGCTGATTACAAGATTAAACTCTTTGTAAAGGTGATATTCGGTATAAGGTTCAAGTATATATAAATTGTTGAAGTTTTTCTGCGCTTGACCTCCTTCCTGAAAAGTTTATTTTTAAATAGTATGTATCAAAAAAAACTTGAGATTAAAATATACTATAGCTGTTTTGAGAATTTTTGAAGATTTTTGGTATTTTTCAAATTTCCCTTCCGTATCTCTTATTACCTCAGCTATCTTTCGCTCTCTACATTTAATAAAAAATTCCATCTTTAGAGGGTGTATCTTTCAACAAACCCAAAAATGTTGAGACCAAGACTTCACCCCAAAGCCAAAAAAAAACTCAAGAAAAGTTTCGAGTTCAAGGGGTTGAAGATAACGTGTTTGACTGTTTCGTATCGGGGGTTTTTCGGGGTCTTAGACATTCCTAGTGTAGTTCAAGCATTAAAAAATGTTTGAATATAACATTAAAAAATATTATTTTTTAAACAATCATAAACTAACAAAATAAATTTGGTTAATATTGTTGTATATTTCATCAACTATAATATTCATATGTTGATAAATCTCAATATACAAATCCAATTTTTTTGTCTTCGCTTCTAACGCTTTAATTTTGGCTTTCAATGCCTTAAATTCGTCCCCTTTGTGAGATGTATTAGGCATTAACTTTATCATTTCATTCATTATGGTTTTAGATTTTTGCGGTTTTAGCTTTTTTATCTCATTTATCATTTTTTCCTTCTCTTTGATTTTGTCAGTCAGGTCAACCTTGACAAATTCGAGATATTTACGTTGAGGATCTTTCACAAAATAAAACAAATTTTTTTCCTCACTGGTTTCCATGTGATTAGATCCAAATGCTTTAAACTCGCTCAATTTTTTCTCTATACTTTTAGTCAGAAATTTTTTCTTTCCAATCTCTAGTATATTCTTAATTTCTTCCTTTTTACCGCTGCAATAAGTATAATTAGACTTTATTCTAGATTAAAAACTGCTACGGTCGGTAAATACTAAGATCTGTTAGGTATAGTTTACGACCAGCTAAAGCTTAGGTCTTCCGAAGCATTCCGTTTATTTTTTTTGCTCCTTCGCTTACATCTTACGCATTTTTGCCCTCTTCTGCCGATTTACACCAACTGACAAATTTATTCTGACCTACCAAAAATTATCGCTTGCAGCGCTAAAAGAGATGAAATATGGCCTCTTGGCCTTCGAAATTTTTAAAAAATTTCGAATGCGGTACACATAAGGTCAACAAGGTCAACACGTATGGTCGACACTTTCGATCTTGTACATTCGGGTTCGACAATTTCTGAGTGTTTTTCTCAGTTGATAATGTATCGGGCGAATAAAATTATAATATCAGGGCAAAAAGGCAAAATTGGCTTTAGTACATAGACCTGCTCTACACACTGTATAAAAATTTTTCCATGTCTTCCATATGAATACGTATTTGTTAGATTAATTCCCATGGAAATTAATAGTTCACGCATTTGGGACGGAATCTTTTACGAATTTTAAAATAAGATAATACAGTAAGGCACTTGAATGAGGAGAATTATTGTTTCAACACATCCCTTGTATGGATTAAGAGGGCTATTATTTGAGGCGTAGAATTAATCGAGAGAGCGATCGAAGCTTAAAAATTATACTTTTAACTAGATCCCTGTCTAATTCGCAGGTTATAGTTTTACGTTCGAGGTCCATCGAGGTCCCAAGCCGGGCTCTAAAATCCTCAAGCAAGGCTCTACTTTTAATTTAAATATTAAGCATACTTTATCACACTTTTCATAAAATCGCCAAAAGCTGAATTAAGCTTGTGTTGGCAGCTGAAGATTCTCCCTTCTATAGCTTCAAATATTTGAGTGTCCTGTACAATGTAAAATTCCGTCTTCGTCTTGTTTACAATTGAATTAATTTGTTTTCTGTAGAACTTTAATTCGTCAAGTTTTCCCATACGTTCTTGCAAACCATGTTTTTCGGTTTCCTTTATCCTAAATAAATTTGTATTAAGACAGTATGAGTTCCAATCCAAACATTAATTTACGCCACAACTTTACTAAAGTTGAAAATCTACCTTCAATCCTTTTTTATTCCCATGAATCTCTTTATACCTCCTTATGCTAGTGATATCTCTTAATCACCCTTAATAAATTCTGAACTAATTTAATAGGAGGATAACATTGATACCAATCCCCTTATAGATAAAAATCCGCTCATATTTATTCCAAGCCATAAACATATTCCCCGAAAAATTTCGATTCGGTTCTGTTTATCGGTTCGGTTTTATTAAAAAAAAGAATTTAGAGAAACCGGCAACCCTATCTAAAGGCTATGTTTGCAATTACATGTCTAATGCATACATCAAGGAGAAGGATCTCCAACATAAACAAAAATTAAACAAGATCCTCTAATAGATAAATATCCCGTTATTGTTCCCTTAATAAGAAAACAAGATTCATGTCCTTCTGCCTATTAGGTTTTAATAGATCTAAAATTTTGAGGCTCAGCCTCCCTGGAAATACCAGAGCCAAATAGGTATTCCAAATTAAATCCTAGTATAATAGTTCGGGTAGTAAAATAAATACTAACATTAGCTTGTCAAGCTCTGAGAGTACTTCTGGAAGAGAAATTTTCTTCGGCAAATGGTTGCCATCCTGTATTTTAATCAAATCTTCAGCGTTTTTGATGTTTTTGAGGTTTCCAATAAATTCACTGATAATGTCAAGTTTAATAACATTTTCAGTATTCGTTTGTTCATTTAATTGTTCTCCTTTGACCACAAAATTGAAGTCATCGCTAGCATTGAGCAGAAATCCCTTAACATTATCAGCTGCCGTAACATCGTTTTCGAGAATAGACTTCATTAATTGCTATAAAATGGATGAACGTTAAAAAGATAAGACTTATAGAAAATTTTTGGGAGTTAGTAAGCTTCACTGGACTTATAAAGCAACCATAGCCAAACATACTTGAGAGTTTTCGTAGTATAGATGATAATATTTAAAATGATTAGCTGAATTAATTAGCTTGTCACTAATAAGCTTGTTGATCTACTTCAGCTAATGCAAAAGGGGCGCTAAGAGGAAACCATCATTCTCAGTTGAACAGGATGCTTTTGAAAAGGAGCATGCTGTTGAACCTCAGCGGAACAGGACCACAATACCTCCTACATATCCTTAGGTATTAAATAGTTGTATGCTTAATATTATTTTATTAGATTCTACCTAATTAAATTTTACCTGATTATACATTCGAACTGATTCTACCTTACTTAACTTGTGCAAACCCTAATAATAAAACCTGCCTCGTAGTTTTGGATTTCTCTTTTAACATAATTGAGTTTCTCCTCTAATTTAAGAGTGTAATCAGCGACATCAATTTCAATTGTATCGCAAAGGAAGAGCAGGCACTTGAAAATTAATAAAGTTTTTAATTGCCACATTTGATAGCGGCAATTTTCTAAAAAATGTTTTAATATGTACAAGGCTTTAAAAATTGTATTATAGGCTATAATTTATAACAGTTCGTGGGGACTTGAGTTACTTGAAATTATAAAATAAAAGTGAATTTAGAGAACCTAAGTTCTATCTTATCTCGAGCCCAGATTGCCCCTTTCAAATCATCAAAAGATGGCATAGCCCCTCAAAAAGGTGACATGAGGAAAAGAGGAAAAAAGGGGGCGAAAATGTCAAGAAGTGGGCAAATGCCCCCTGAAGGTGGTAAAAGGGTCATCCAGCTCGGATCTAATGTAAAGGTTAAGACATGAGTTTAGTATCCGTATATCCTTAACAGAGGATAAAACTTTCTGACGGAATATCGGATCCGAATATTAATAACATAGAATACGCCATACTTAAGGGCCCTTCTACATTATTGTCCATTTTAATTTAATTTAAATTCTAAAGAAAATTAAAGGAGTGAGGAGTAAATGCCAAAATATAGTAGGTTGAGGGGCATTTAAAATTAAATAGACTGGGGAGAGGGCAATAAGCGAGTCTGTCAATGCATCGCCAGTGGCGCTGTCAAGACTCAGTTGTTTGTTAAGGCGCGTGAATATAGGGCGCCCATTTGCCCGTATCAAGCTGCCGACCCCCTCTTAGTCTTGCCATTAGTCTTGCGCCAAAGTAACCCTGCCGTCGCAATAAGGCATCGCATGGCAAAAATTGATTCCCTAGTCTCTCGAGAATAAGTCAATGCATATGACAGTCGCGAGGCATGCCTGTCACGCGTCTTAAAAAAATTTATCAATTAAAATTAATCAATTAAATTATTAAAAATAATAATTTAATTACCGTAATTAATTAAATTAAATGCCCTCTCCGTTTGAATGGTCTAATAACCCTTTTTGAATGATGGAAAATTAGAGACGGACCGTACGACGTATTTATTTTTACTACGACGTATTTTTCGGTATTTACCGGTATTCCGTATCGGTAGTATGATACGTAATATCGACCGATACTATTTTTTGAAGTTGATCGGTATTTATCGGTATCGGTATTTTTCGGTATTCCGTACCGTTTTACGGTACGGTAAAATTTGAATTTTATCGGTATTTATCGGTATCGGTATAATACGGTACGGAAGAAAATTCCGATCTCTATTGATAATAGAAGGGCGGCCATTCAATTAAAATAAATACAGTATATTAAAGTTAATGGAGAAATTAAGCCGATAAAGGGAAAATGAAAGTGATTCAGGCCAAACTATTACCTCAACCAAACTATTACCGTATACAGCAAGAAAGATTTGCAAAATTTCTATTTGAAGGAAATTTTTGTCAGAGTTTGGAGAGGTCTAAGACGGCATTTAAAAATAAAATTTCAAAAGAAGAAACAAAAACAGGTCCCTAAAAATTATTTTTAATAACAAAGTCATGGCGGAAATCTTCAAAAAAAAGTATATAAATATGCCCTTTCATTTCCTTTTCAATTTTGAAATTAATCTTGTGAAAAGTGCGAGTGCGGCATTTAAAAAATATAAAGGAAAGGTCTCGATTGCGACAACGATTTCTCAAACCTTTGCCGGAAGCCGGAGTATTTAAAAATAATTTTTAGACGTAAAGCAAGCGTTTGACTACCTAGAGTTGTTTACCTTTTTATTTGCGCATATGCCCTTTTAGCGGGCTTGTCTTTTTAAATGGATAGGGTTTTATTAAACATTGTCATTTACCCATCTTTTCTTTTTGTAAATTGTATAGAAATAAAAACTAATTTTCTGATTGTTTGTTCAGATGCGGTTACTACTGGCTCTAGCCGCATTCAATGCGTTGCTCGGTAATTTTTCCTTGGTTAATAAATTATTTGACTAATTTTAAAGTTATACAGTCGGATTTCAATTTAACATACACCCTTTAAAAAGCGAGAGTTTTAATTATTTTGGGGTAATTTACTGATATAAATTATGTGGTTCTATCCGAGGCATGCTAAGGCTTCGTCTAGGTTTCATTATTGGTGTCACGGATTTGAGAAAAAAGTCCGTAGCTCAAGCTAGGGGTTGGATCAGGTCATTCAGAGGAAGGTTAAAAGCTTAGCCTTAAATTATAAGCACCTAACCAACAATAAGACATCTTCCACTATCCATTGATCAATCTACAGTTATAAAACTATCTATCATTTGTTGTGCGTAAAATTGAGATTCAACAGTAGTATTTGAATCAAAAACAAGATTAAATTTCGATAGTTTTGGCATCAGCTGTGACTTATGGAAGCTTGGAACCTGTCGTGAGACATCCTGGAGCAGCGACTTCAAATAACTCCATAGTTGAAAATGGAGGATATCACCTGACGCATCACAAGCCACGCTTCAGTGATCGGTATAATATTATTGAATTAAAAATATCTTGGTGGAAAACGTTATAGTATAAACAATAGGTGAAAGATGAAGATTTAGCCGAGGACAGGCTCGATCCTACGGCCTTCTAGCAAGATGGACCTTGCGACCTTGAGTCACATAGGAGCTCCACATAGGCAAAAAGGTCGGATCTGGGTTCGGAGAATTGTTCGGATAAGGGTTTCGGGAAACGAGGTTCGGTTAATCGGTAGCATTGCTGAATTGGTTTCACCCTTGCCAGGCATCACTCACAGTTTTCAGATGATCTGTCTGATAAGAACCAGGGGAGGCTTCTAATACCTTTTTCTCTTCACATAGTTATTTTAGAAATTTTGACTACGACTCACTAGTTGATGCAGAAACAGAAAATGCTGATCGTTTGAAAGAAGATGACTCTCCACTTCTTCAACAGTCAACAGAAAAAAAGAATGACGGTGATTACGATAATACTGAGGAAAATGGAAGCAACTATGTTGAAAGTAACAATGAAGAACCTCCTTTAACAACGCGTAGAAAGTGAATTTTTAGATTAAACCAGTCGAATACGCTTAATTAAGTGTATCGTATTTAGTTGAATAAGTGTCCTGGGTAATTATTGTTTAAACCTATGACTAGAAGGGTAATTATTAATTATCAATCAAATGCCCTCTATCAATTGCCCTCCCTCGATTTAATTAATAGGCTAATCCTCGTTCTCTGAGCAGTGAATTCTCAGGATAACGGGGGCTCTGGGCCGAGGAATTTGCTACCAAGAGAACATGGACGAACCCTAGTAATTAATCGAGGGAGAGCAATTTATAAACGTTATATAGTATACTTATTTAGTTGCTAGTACTGTATGGGTGGGGCTGCATAAACAGTACTCCTATAAGTGTCGACTCACTTATGTTGACCATTTTTTCGGGCCCAATGGTTTACAAATAAATTGAGTCAGAAAACAATCTGATAGTTTTGTCCAGAGGGTGACGTATCAGCAAGCTTCATAAAAATATTTTTAACAGGAATGAGTTCTATACCGTGCCAGAAGGCAAAAATAAAGGAAAGCAAGTGGAAAATACAAAAGATACTAAAGACTCGGATCATGGCAATACACGTAGAAAGTAAATTATTTTTTAAAAGGAGGTTAAACTTAACTTAATTTTAAGGAAGAAACTTTCGAAACCTAATTCTACACCAAAGGTTACGCCAAAGAAAATAATGGCTCTTACAGTCATTTTAATGCTTGCTGTTGTTAACCCATTCAACTTTTTTTTGGTTTATCGTTAGTTTTATAGAGATTTTTTGCCATTTAGGTTATTAAATGCCTGGTTTCTACAGAGTGGCCGATCCTTTATTATTTTCCTTCCAACACACCATAATTTAAGTCTGATGGATGTGGGATGTGTTCTACCATGATTTTAACCCCCACATACATCGGCAGTTACTATATAGAGATTCAACTGTATCTAATTCCTCTACAAAATGTCCTTAATCACCCCGCCCTCCAACCTCCTTCAATTTTATCAGTTTTTAGAAGGCCGACCTCTGATTTATATTGACTGAATCCACATACTCCAGTTTCTTAGAATATAATCCATTGATTATCAACCCCCCCCCCCCTTAATTATTCAAATAGCCTTAGATCGAACTTGGGTCTCAACCCAACTTGCTTATTTAAAAATAGTTAATAAATACCCTAGATATGATCAAACTTTTTGCTGCCTCTAATTGAAAAATTATTTAATTTTTCAGCGGCTATGAAGGCTATGAATAAGGATCATCATCCACCTGAGCGCACAATTATATCGTTGAATTCGTTAACAAAATGTGAAAAATCAGACAAGGATCCAACTAAAAAATTATGCAAAATTGAAATGGATGATACCGATTACGGAGGGCACATCGAAATTTATGCCAAGACTCCAAATGACGACGATCATTTAAGTCTGGTTACAAAAGTTGACATAACCGAGTGCAAAATGGGTACTAACGTTGTTATTGAAAAGTGGCATACTGGAGAAGTTAGAGCAAGATGTGAAAAAAATGTGGGACTGGTAGACTTGGATCATCCAGAAAATAAAATTAAATTGAATTCTGAGGAGGCTAAGAAAGTTAAAAAGTGTATGTTGATATTTAATTAGGAATTTTAGAGGTACAATCGGGATTTGCAAGACAGGCTTGGATTCTTTGACTAAATCTTGGAACCAGTTTCATGATTAGACAAGCGAGCCTTACCTATTGTCTATAGCCTGATCCGGTCTCTTAAACTGATCTTACGTTTATGATTATCAGAGAAGCATTGCGTTATGTCGCTTATTGGTATCCGAAAAATCCAAAGTTGGAGCCAAAGTCTCATAATGCCAATTACTCAGGCCTGAAGGATTCCATACCCTGACACATTAAATTGCCTGAAGATTACATAACTCGAAACATTAAATTTAAAAATTAACAGATGAAACAGAGAATATAATTCGTCGCTCGCTGCTTGATCCTGAAGATGAACTTTTTGCTCAATACAAGGATATGGAGACTTCTCGAATTAAAAACCAAAATCAACGCTTTTTCCAACACCCCTCGTTTTATGAATTGGAGAAAAAACGCCGTCAAATGAGTGAAGAACGGTTAAAAAGTTATTCTCACAACACTCACTCAGCTGTTTTACGACGCACAAAATCAGGAAATGATGTTGATATCTTGTCTCAAAATCATCGCCGCCTCATGAGTCAAAAACCCTTTCATGTCCATTCTCATATTTTGCCAACAGCGAAATTGCAAAATTCAAAATCAACGGAGGAAAGTAATCCGTGGTATGAAAACAATCGAAAACTGAAAGAAGGGTTAAGTAGCTATTCTTACGGCGATGCCTACCAAAATTTCAAAGTGCCTCGTTCAGAAACGACGTTAAATTGGAACGATTTTAGACATGGTTTGAGTTAAAGTTTTATTAAGAATATTTGACTTAGTAATTGTTTAGAAAAGCCACCAGGCAGGAATCGAGTCTGCAAACTTTTAAGTGCTTGTTAACCAATCGCTTACACCCTTGCAGGGTTCCATACCAAGTTTTGCCATTTAACCTCCACCAAAGATTTAAACCTCCACATAAGATTATTCGGTTAACCGACCGTGAACAACCCTACTAACAACAAAACAAGAGATAACTCTGGCTATTTAGGGAAGACAGGGTGTTAATCTAATAATAACATTATAACGAGGTTTAAACTATAATTATAAAATTTTAAATTTTATAGGAGATGGACGCTCAAAGTTTCAAGGTGTTGGTATTGAGAAATCATTCGAAACTAACAAAAAGTCTACTGAACACGAGGATAAGGTTATATTATTAAATATTAGTACTAGGTTAGTAAAGTATATCTCCTCCTAGATGATATAGGAAAAATAGAAAATCATTCGTTGATCGGTAGATAGCTCTCAGGACCCAATCCGATGATTTTTTTCAGGAGGGATCGTATAAACAAGTCGAATCTAAAAAATAGATCATACCGGAACCGAACTGAGCCAATGATTAATGGGCAGTACGGGTTATTAAGAAGTTTTGACCTCTAAAGTAAATCTACGAGGCCGAGTTTTGCCTAAGTTACAACACAAAGTGTAACGGGGAATTGTACACTCGAAATTAGATTGAGTGAAAAATATATCTCAAATTAAGGACAATGAAAATGATGAAGTGAACAATTAAGTGGTGTTTAAAATAAGTAAAAAATATATAGATTTGATGAATTAACTGTTAAATTAATTTAAAAATTTTGAATATAAAAATCTTTAGTTTAACATTGTATTATTTATTAGCCTATTAAAAAATTTATAATTTATTTTCCGTTGCACTATTATATTTATGTCTTACAAATTTTCTAAACTTATAAATTTAGTTAAAAACGGTTTTCTGCTTTTGTGGGAGATGTTATAGGTAGGGTTGTCGGTTCATGGAAATTCTTCGGATATCCAACGCCGAACCGAAGTACCGAATCGCTCCAGAAACGTCAACTCTAGCTATAATGGCCGGAAATAGGGGAGATTTCTCATTTTTCTTCTGCTGTATGTTACTTAATCAAGTAAAGAATAGGAAGCTAAACAAGGACATAAGTCGGTCCTTCGACTTCATTGAAGTCCTACCTAATTGGATCCAAATTTGATACTGTGGTCTAAATGTAGTTTCCGTTAGAGATACATCCATTTTCTCAACCGAATTCGTTTTGGAAGAGGTCTGAAAAAGCCTGCCGACTGTCATTAGGTCGAGGTCTAGTTTATTTATTACTTCTCCTCCCAACTATTTTTGCAACTAAAAGCATTGCTCTTTTGAAAAATTGTCTGCTTAAAAGAGACATCCAAAAATAATCTACAACCCCATACACTACAACTTGAAATCTATTATTTTAGAAATTTAAAATAACTTTAAAATGAAATAAACATATATTAAATAAACCCTCCTTAAATTGCATCACCGGCTTTTCTTAACTAAAACCTTTTTTCCTTTTTAAAAATTTTGGCCCTATTATTTAATTCTGGAAATAAACAAAACGTTTGAAACATATTCTATTTCTGTTAGAAATATTTACATTTTCTCAATCAAATCTTTATTTTGGAAGAAATTTGGAAGAGATTGTGGTAATAGACCGAAGCGGCAGTGTTCGAGTGATAATTCATTGTTTGTCTTAGACATGCCTTTTTATGTTTAAAGAATCAATCGAAAACTTTTGTAAAATTTGTCTGCTTTAAGAGACATCCAAAAAATTTTCCGCAAGAGAGGTCAAACTAAGTTATAATGTCTCTTATTTTATAAACCTTAATACAAATATTATTGATAAAATTATATATGAATTAAACACTGAATTGTTTTCAATCAGTGATGGTTGGTTCCAGTTACGGAACTAGAACTGTGGAACCGATAAATATCTGGAACTGGTTTGAAACTGGTACCGCGGAACCGGCACCGGTTTCAAATTTACACCCCTAATGATGGGTGAAAGACAAGTAATGAGTAAAAGATGGGAGGCATGAGAGCAAAAAATGGGAGGCTTCTAGCCTTCCAAAATTATCAAAACTTTCGCCTGAGGCGCTAAAAAGAAAAACTGGAACCGCCAAAATTTTGGAACTTCAGCATCACTGGCTTCAATAACTTTTCTCAACTTAAATTTTTTGTTTCCCTCAAGTATTGGACCTATTTATAATTTTGAAAACGTAAAAATAAATTTGAAACACCTTGTAATATTATTCTCAAGAAAAATAAATTAAAAATTAATAAAATTAATTAAATTATTTAAATTGTTGGAGCTTTGATGTTTAATAACCAATCGATTATTCATAGTTGAATTCACGAGGCAATTCACGAGAGAATTCACGAGGCAATTCACGAGAGAATTCACGAGTTGGATTCACGAGGCAATTCACGAGGCAATTCACGAGCATAGGCATTGAAGGGCCCTCTCTCGACTGAGATTCATTAGAGGTGAAGGGTAAGCGAGCGATTGACGGGAAGAGGCATTTAAAGACAGTGGAGTGTAAAAGAGAAAATGACTGGGCGATGTAGCTTCATTATAGGGGAAAGATAAGTGAGTGGTTGAGGGATGGCGCTATAGGTAGTGTGAGAAAAAAGGGAATGAATGAAGGGAGAGGCGATGAATTGCTCTTTCTTTCTCAATAGAGAAAGAAAATGAATGAAGGGATGGAGGGAGGGAGGGAGGGAGGAAGGGAGAGGCGATGAAAGTGAGGTGAGAGTCGATGATTGCTCTTTCTTTCTCGAGAGAGAAAGAAAATGAATGAATGAGGGGAAGGTGAGAAGTGAGGGAAAGGCTTTCAAAAGACAAAGCATGTAAGTCGAGGCTGTCCGCCATTTTAAAAAAACTTTATGCAAACACAATCCGCAACTCTCTATTTTAGTTTTGAAATTCAAAAAATTCCCTCACAAGTGCAATAGATAATTCCGGAAGCTTTGATAACCTTGAGATTTCCGGAAAACTAAAAAGTTAAGAGTGCATTTTAACGAGATTAAGGGAAACAATTAGCGGCATGAGAAACAATACAAGGGCATATTTCTTATTTGAGTAGTCGCGAGCGCATGGGAAAGGGCCGGCATTGAGTGTCATTGCTGTGTAAGAGCTTAAAAATTTTTAAAATACAAACTACAATTTAAATGTAAAAGGCAAATCGCTCGCCCCATCTCTATACATTACCCAGCTTCATTACCCATTCCATATTTCTTTACCAACATCCCCTTGCCTAACATTAAAAAGTGAAGTAACGCTGAATGAAGCTTTTTGTGTTGTTAATTGGAGTTTTGGCCTTCTCGGGTAGTTTTATATTTAAAAATTGGGGTTAGACTGACCGCGGTCTCAGATACCCAAAGGTGTTGAAAATGTTTTAATTATTATAAGAGCTATCCCCAATAGAGGGATCCCCTCTTAACAGACGAAGACCCCTTATTAAGACCCCTTAAGACCCCTTACGAAGACCCCGCAAGCTTATAGCTGACGCTGAGGAGGATTTAATATAGATCGGCCGGACGTTTAATTACCCCCCCCCCCCCATTATATCGGCCCTTTTAGTGGGTGGAAAATTGACAGGCCGGCTGTTCACTTGGAGAAACTAGTTCTCATTCTTTGTATTTACTAACAGTTCTAAATGTCCATGGAGGAGGGACCGATTCGACACTGACTCACAGAAACCCGCGAATCAACTCAACTGCTGAGCGATTCACCGATGTACCATTGGACGATAATTCATCTTCGCCCCCTCAGGCTGTGTTGGACATTGAAAGTAACTTTTTAGTACTACTGGACCTTGATGAGGGGTCTAAATTTTTTTTAATTTTTAATTAAGTGCAAGCAGAGCGAATAGTGCATCGTCGACATGCTCCAATGTAAAATAGCTCTTAAAAATAGTTTTTTATAATATTTTTCATTTCAGGTCGATTGGGAAAAAAGTGGTGGCTGTAATTTTTGCATTTTTTCTGTCTGTTTCTTCGTTATATCTATTAGCCGGTAGGTTATTTTCAAATCTCAATATTACCACTCGCTAGATAAAACTAATTATATAAGCAGAGGATATGTTGTGTAGTGTTGTTGCGTTATTATTAAAGCCCGTGAAAGCGTCAGTCTAGTTGGATCATACTAGCCAGGCTAGTCACTGATTAGAGACTGATAGTCCCTCCCGGGTAGCCCCCAGTTAGTCCTCACACATTCACATTTCAACTTCTGATAAACGTTATTCTTGTGCACGCTGACATTTTAAAAACATCGGACACCCTTAGACCTTCAGGATAGTAGAAAAATACAGGAAAACTCTTTATATGGGCACTACTTGTGTCAGAATTCTGCTTAATAACAAGAAAGGATTCGTAGGAGAAGGGCAATATTAACCCTCAGATATATCAGAACTAAATAAGATGAGGCAAATAGGGAAAGTGGCGTGAGGAGGGAAAGTGGCGGGGGAGGGAAAGTTACAGTTGCTAGAGGATCTAAAACTTCCGTGGATCTAAAACTTCCGTTCTCTTACTGTAGATGGTAAATAAGATGAAGTTATACACTGATTTTATCACTTTAAATTCCAAATTCCCCAAAAATAAGTTTCATTAAAGTAGAAATAACTAAATTATTGCAGTGCCAAAACCACAAATCCAACAAGTTGAGTACAAACATTCGCCACAACCCTATAAATTTATTGAGCTTAATGACAAAGTAATCTGCAACAGAGAAACAAAACAATGTTCAATAAAATTCAAAAATTTGGATCCTAATCACGAGTATATATTTTATACTGCAAAGAATGACAATGGGAGAGGAGATAAAGTAAAGTTAACTGAAGTTGCAAAAATAGATCCGGACAAGTGTGATTTTGACAAGAATGTAAAACCGGAAGTAGATGGAGAAGAAATTTGTAAACAGGTAATAAATACGTACAAAAATAATTTTTATTTTAGTAAATAGATTTTACATTTAAGCATATATGTACTATATGGGATAGTTTGAATGATAGATAGGCGAAATTCCTCTTTTCCTTTTTTTTACTTTTTCAACCTCTTCGGTTCCGCGCTTCGTCTGTCTCATCCTAATTTGTTCCGCATCATTCCTCCTTCGTTATACGCTTTTTTAATTGGTGCAGGAACAATCATGATTTAGAAGGGCTTCCTTAAAGGTACTCCATCTAATTAAAAGTGGGCGGATTATATTGGAACAACATAAACAGAACCCGCGTGCCCAGAGTTGAGAAGGGAGGAGTATTGTAAAGCGAAGTCTATTCTATACATTTTTTAAATCATTATTATTTCAAGATTGTCAAAGGAATTGATGAGAACTCAAAAGCTGAAACTATTGAGGTTGACAGCGGAGAAATAATATTTGGTTCGGAATCAGATGGAACGGAGGATTATGCGATAGTTGAAGAAGGTAGTTGTTTAATTCAGTGTAGAAAGCGGAATGTCAATTTTTAAATTATTGCTAGTGTGGAGGGATTCAATGTTAGTCCAATACCGAGTATTAGAAAAAACTCATGACTAATATCTTTCAAACAAGTCAGATTGTAAAATAGGTTCAAATCTAGATTCGTATCTTCTTTGCACGTCTATTACCTCTAAATATCAGCCTCTAATACCTCTAAATATTACCTCTAAAAATCAGATTACAATGTCGGCGCGATTCGATATCGTGGTAACGTCTTATAAGATTCGAATGATCAATCATGACTTAATTTTCCCTGAATTCTAAAATAATATAATCACATTTTTATTCAGCCAAACATGAGAACGAACATAAAAATCAACAAGAGCTAGAGCATGTTCATATCGCTGGGCCAAGGGAACAGCCAGTTGAACACAATCAGCCAACTATAAAAAATCCGACAGTTACAAAAGTTGAACCAGTTAACGAATATCAACATAAACTAGAAGAGCGCGTTAAAAAACTGGGAATAATTGACTTTAAACATGGAGATTTATACGGAAAGAATCACCAACGTGCTATGAGTAATCCCACTGTCAACGAAGATGAAAAGGCTAAGAGACTTGAAAAGCTCCTTGGAACACTAGAAGACCATAAGCATCCATCGCTAGTTGATAAATTCAAAAAAGGTTTATTCTCTCTAATACGTCTCAATTTTCGCAATTTAAGAAAAAGGAAACTTTAATAAGCGCTCCCAAAGTGACCCCGCTCGAAATAAAGTTGGAAAGGCAAAAGATTCTGATTCTAATGGACCTGAACAGAAGTTAGAAAAACATATTAAAGATTTGGCACTTAGTGACTTCAAACATGGAGATATATTCGCAAAGAATCGCCAACGTGCTATGAGCAATCCCAACGCCAAGGAATATGAAAAGGCTAAGAGACTTGAAAAGTTCCTTGGAACACTAGAAGACCATAAGCATCCATCGCTAGTTGATCAATATAACAAAGGTTATATAAAAAATCTAACTAGTAAGTCTAATATTTCACAATTTAAGATAAAGGAAGCTTAAATCAACGCGCTAAAAGTGACCCCATTGGCAATCAAGTTGGAAAGGCAAATGGACCTGAAGAAAGTTTAAAAAAACTGGCAATTAGTGACTTTAAACATGGAGAATTATTAGGTGGGTAAAATATATAAGAAATTATTGATAATCACTTAATTATTTAATAATAAATAATTATTTAAATGTCGAACCGCATATTTGAGTTTTGTAATTTGAATACCCAAAAGGTCAGGTCCTAAGCGGTAACTTCAAATGTGTGTATCTATAGTACCCATAAATGTTATATTATGTAAATATCTTTAATATGCTTTTCACAACTGATTTTAATGCCACTTTCCTTCATTCGTTGACACAAAGGTCCCGGTTATACGTATGTATGTAGCTAACTTAGAGTTGGAAGGAAAAACTTTAAAAAGCCTGAATTATTAAAATACATAAACAATTTATAAATTTTCACGAGTTTAAGGTCGAAAAGGAGGATTTAAACAACGCACTATGAACATTCCTAGTGCCAATAAAGTAAAACAGGGAAAAGGAAGTGATTTTAATGGAGACGTTGAAGAGAAGGTAGGTGCAGAAAATGGCAAGAATCAAGAGAAACCTATATTAACTGGACGTAAGTTAGCTGCAGCTGAGCATAATCCAGGTGGTTTATTGGGAAACTAATAAAATAAAATTGCAAGTTTAATTCTAGTTTCTGATACTCTTGGTTTTAAACGTGGAAGTTATGCGTTGGAGAAGCCTAAGAATTATTGAGATATTTTGCTTGAAGAGTTTGACTAAAGGATGTACATAAGATTTTTTTGAGAATGTATATACTATTTTTTGAAAGGGATTATATATTTTTTAAATTTACATAGTATCTATGCAACTGAAAAAAATTTTTAAATTCTTTTATTTATTGATATATAAATTGTGGGACACGCCCAAGTAGTCTCTTGAAAGTGAACCTCTTGAAAGTGAACCTACAACTCTTGAAAGTGAACCTACAGGCATCGGCAGGCGCTAAAAAGTGAATCAAAACCCCTCGCTTAGCTTGATTTCTTTTAGTCAATTCTATAGAAATTAATAAAAATAAACCGGATTCGAACAAAACGAATACACTAAACTAGTTGAAATTTGTCGAAACTCAAAGAAAATCCAAATGCAATGAATAAATAAAAGAAGTCAAGCAAGGAAATAGCACAAAAATCAAGTAAATTACTTATAACTGAATACTTCCTTTGAAAAAGAAAAATAAATAATTAAAAAATTATTTTTAAAAAACTTCTCAAATAGTATTCGAGCAGTATAAAATAACCAAAATGCAAAGTACAAAGAATAATAAAAGGGCAAAAGCTGTCTGTGTAAATGTAAACTAGGCAAATCTGCAATAGATGGTCTAACTTACTTCCTTCCTCGAATGGCCTTCACAACATTCAGCCATGAACAACTTGCGGACTTTTATGCGACTCATATTGTACGGAATATACTACTTCCTCTATATATCCTACTTCCTCTTTCCCGGTGCTTATGCCGTTTCACCACCCGTCCGCTTTTTACTTTTTACATGGAATGCTCAGTCATTTTTCTTTGCGTAATTTAAAAAATTTCTCTGTAGTCACATTCGTTCACTCACTCTTCCTTCAATTTAGACTTATTTTTTTGTTTTTGATTGCCTGTCTCACACATTTTGCTCTTATTTTTAGTAAATGACTGAATAAATCGATGTTCATTTTTTAACATTTAAGACGGTTACAAATAAAAAAGTTAAATTATTGAAGGAGATTGACTGATTGAATGTGACTACAGGAATGTGACTCACTAGATAATGTAATGAAAGAGCGTATATGAAGGACTGAGAAAAAGGGTTGCTCCTACAGATAACAAATATTATTTAAACACTAAATAATATTAAAAAATTTATTTAATCCATTAAATTAAATAGCTATTAAAACATTTAAGGTGATTAAAATCCTCTATAACTTGCTGGGAATGGAATGAGAATATTTCTTTTTGAGTAAAATTTATTTCATCCTCCTTGATTAACTACTTGGCGAACAATATTGTATAAATTCCGCAATCGTCGCCATTGCCTTGTTTCGGAATATCCATTATATCTATTAAATTCCACTCATCTCTTCTTCCGATATAAGAATTGGAATTAATAGCCATTTGGTTAATCATTTCACTAAATTTATAAAAACGATATTTACCATTACTATTTCATTAGTTATTATTAATTAAATATTTATGACAGATTTAAATTTTGGCCGAAATAGTATGAAAATTTCACTGAATTACAGGCATTACCGAAAAAAAGTAATACATTTCGACTCAGCATCTACTATTCTATATATGACATTTTAAGAATTAATGTAGGGTTGTGACAAGACTGAAAAATTTTGAAATGGACAAAAAATTTTTAGCTGATTTGAAATCTTCACTGAAGATATATGAAATTAACATTAACAACTTTTTAAAGATTGTTATCTTTGTTAAAAATTTTGTTAAAGATTGTTATTTTATTAAAGATTGTTATCTTACAAAAATGATTCCATGCGTTTTATTTTTGGAATATTTGTTACATGAATACTATGTCATAATAAATTTTTGTAAATGTTTCTTGCCATTGAAGTATAGTGATTTTCATTTAAAAATATTGTTGACAATAAGTTGTTCGTTTGGCTAAGTGACTTTTGCTGTCTTTTTGTCCTTTCGAAGCTCCGTATCTCAAAATCATTAATATATAACATTTCATATTTTGATTGTGACAACAATTTATTGATGACGACATCAATAATGTCAGATACAACCCATTTACCAGGTCGTAGATTCCGCAATCGTCCCCATTATCTTGTTTTGGAATATCAATTCTATCTTTTAATGTCACAGAGATTTCTTCCATTATTATTTATTCACCCAAACAAACATCTTTATATTTTTAATTAAAATGCCATACAATGTGTACATAAATGCGGCAAACCTTTTTTGTTATAAAGGTTAAAAAACTGTTATTTTTGTTAAATAACTTTTTGTTTAAATAACATGTAATTAAATAATTTCTATTCACAAAAGTAAGAAAAACATTTTTAATTAATTGGCACAAAGACAAAAAAACAAAAATAGTAAATAAATAAATTTTGCAGGGACCCCAATTCTCCGAAAAGATTTTTACTCAAAACTCAAAAAACACGAGTCTTTCACAGCTTTTTTAATTACCCGCGTTTGTTTTCACTACTTCTTCGCTCTTACTTTTCTTTTTTGTGTATGGAAACAATGTTTCCTTTTACAATAAAAGAAAAGAGAGAGCATAGGGCATCAATTTTACCGCATATAAATAAAGCAGGTAGCTGCCTTTTTTCATTTTAATCTTTATTTTTCAAAAATGTGAAGATTCTTTTTTTGTTTTTATTTATACTTTGTATTTATTTTCCAATAATTATTTTGTACATGTCTTTTTTTCATTTTAATCTATTTTTTTAAAAATGACTAATTTATAACAATAAAGACTAATTTATAACAAAAAGCTTTACCATTATGAAGCTTTACCTTGATGAAGCTTTAAAATTTATTATTTTTTATTTAAAGTTTATTTCTCTAAAATAATAAATTTTTCCATTTATTCTTTTTGTTATTTAATTTTTTAACTCGATAAATAGAATATTTTTACATCCTTAAAACTAAAAAAATTATTTATTGATTATGAATTTTTAGTTAAACAACTTTTAATTTATGTATTATCCAAGGCCAGCAAATGCTTACTATGTGGACGTTACTGATGTCTGCGATGAACAACAAATTTTATTACTTGCACGCACGAAATGAATATGGCGGCTAACGTATGTTTTTATAGATTGAAACCTTTAAAAACCCAAACAGGGAACCGACCAAGTCAGATTCGTGGTAAGAATTCGAAATTAAGATATTATGGTTACTCTGACCCGTCTCTTTATTCTGAGTCGAGTATTATCAAAATTATTACGTTTCGACCATTTATGATCAATTAAATACAATTAGTATAGACTTCTATGTAGAAAACCGGAATCACTCCATTTATTGAAATTTTCATTTTTCTATTTATTTTATTCGACCTGTTGATGCTTAGTACTTCTAGGTGATTGATATAGACTGCTGGAGTTCCGATGCACAATTTTTTAATTGCGACATCAATAATGTCGGTGTATAACAATTTCCCAATACTTGGACTCAAAAGCCAATAATGTTTTACAACAAAGTCTATGCCCTGAAATTTTCAGGGCATAGACTTCTATGCCCTGAAATTTTTTTTCTAAAATTCGAAATTTCTAAATATTCTTGTAAAGAGGCATTTATTATTTCTGACTGTTTCTGAACGGATTTACAAGCAATTTTACGTGTTCTATATTAAGAGTAATAATTACCTGATTTTCTCTCAAAGGTATATATCCATTAATTTGTTCCATTTTATCTTCTTTGTAATCTATAGAGTCTTTTATATTTGATTTAACTCCCATGTTATCTTCATTAATTTCAAGTCGCTCATTTCCATAAACACATCAAAAGAATACATCCAGAAAAATTATCTAAAATTTATTCTATGCCTCTGCTATTTTATTAAATTTTATAACTAATAGAATAAAAAAAATTCTAAGCTCATATTCGGACTTAGTGCAATCGATTACCTTCTGACATATTTCAAAAAATCAAAAAAGCACTTTTTACCTTTTATTCTAGGGATCAGTAACCTTTACTACTACACTAGGAATTCCGCATATTATTCAAATTATTCTACCTTTTTTCCAATTGCTCTTATTAGAAGCCATTGTCCATAGATGGATTGCTTGCATCAGAATCGCTAAATGTTTATCATATAAACAAATACAAAGTTTGGATAATTCATGACATCATTTCCCAAACTTCTGAAATTGATCTTTAAAAAAAAGAAAATATTTGAATTTTTAAGGCCCGTCTTTATAAGGTTAATATGTATTAAACGCTTTTGCTTGATTTGGCGCTAAGTATAGGAAGTAAAATAGGGAAAATTTAAATAATAATGACCCAAAAAATAAAAATTTTTCAAAAATCTTATTTGAAGAAATTTCATAGAAATTTTCAAAAATTAAATCCAATTAAATTTATTACAAAAATCCCCTAAGAATCACCCAATAAAAAAATTATTCTCAACAAAACACAAAATTATTAAATCAAAGTGTTTGCCTCAAATGTACTTAAACAGCAAAATGTAAATGATGTCGAAAAAAAGAACAAACCATTAAGTAATGTCGATTTTTGGCTAAATGAGCGAGCATATTTATTAGCAAAACTTCTGCATTTAAAAAATTTTCTAGTCTGTAAATCTTAAGAATTTTTTATCCGCAAATACTTGCGGACAAAAATTCTAATTTTAAAAACCTCTTTTTGTAATAAATTTGCTTAACAATACTTCAGAGTCCAGATACTGACGATTTTTATGACGGGATTTCCTGGATAAAATCTTTTTGTATGTCTTTATGTCTTTTTTACCTTTAAAATTTCACATTTTCAAAGCCCTAATAAAAAAGGAAATTTGGCTAATGTTATTCCAGAAGAGTAAACCCCCCCCCCTCAAGATTCCAGCCCAAGATACTTGCTTCCTGCCAAAATTTTTGCCTTCGGCGCTATGATTTATCGAGTAATAAGATTGATTTCTCAACCAATTTACATAAAAGAGATATCGGAGGACCCAAATAGTCTTCTTATATCCCTCCATATCCTTCTATCCTACGTAATTTTCTGATATCCCCCCAAAATTTCATTTATTAAATAAATTCCATCCTATCCCGACATTTAAATTTATCATAATTAATTTACTATTTTGAGACGTGCTGTTTTTCGTTATTTGGGAATTTCCAAAGCCCAATCAACAGTTATTCGTATTGGCACAACAATTCAAACAACAGTTCGTCGTTATGGGACTGCTAGTATACACCCAGTTGGACGTTCTGGAAATTAAGTATTTAGATCAAAGCCAGAAGAAAATTCATGTTAAAAGGAAAGATATTTGAAGAAGATTAAATTCATTAAAAAATAAAATATTTGAATTAATATAGATATTTCTAAAAATTAATTCAGTATAATAAAGTAACTTCTTTTTTTGACAATTTGAAGGTCGGAAAAATATATTAGTGTCATTTTGGTTGGGAAAATTTTTGCAGATCTTAAATAAATAAAAATTGAAAGTTTAGCTATAGGTGTTCCATTTATTTTTTACAAAATGAATATTCTTCAGTTTTTAGCTGAATAATTTAAAAATGTTGGAAGGTGTTTGTATATTCAGCTAAGGGGTGGATCGCAAATTGGATGTTCTAAGAATAATTTTTAAAGAATGTCCTTAAGAAAATAGTTCATTTAGAAGGCCATAATGTATGCTAATTGGATGAAACCTATATTCTTTCCAAGATACTAAAATTTTATCTCAATTAGTTTTGTTGGGTTGATACCACGTCAAACATAAGAATTCGTAAGTAAGAATCAGATAATTTATCACTTTAAAAAATTTACCAAAAATGTTTATAGAATTTTATCACATTAATATTATTTTAAATCTTATACATCTTCATTTTTCTTTCATCATTCAAACTTCTCTTATTATTTTTATGCTTATGGAGAGCACTCCTTCTTGCAGATGATACCAGTTCCGGGTCGTTCACAACTACAATCCTTCCATTTTCCATTATGGTCTATAGCGACACAATGCTTCTTGCCGTAAGATCCATCATCAGATCCAGGTTTGGATGGACATCCAGGAGCCCAGGGACCTGATGGCTCTGATGGTTCTGTAACCAAAGAGAATGGAGTGGTCGCTTTTGGTTTTTTGGTCTTGTTGCAGCTACATTTTTTGTTTTTTTTCTTTTTGTCTTTCTTGCTTTCATGCTTGGTAACCTAAATTTTGAATAGATTATACAATAATATTGTATTTACTAACGTTTTTATATCCAAATGAGCAATCGCTGCTATCATCACAATAGCAATCGTTAGTATTCTCTTTTTCATTATGAACTAAGTGAAGACCAATCCATACACACTTATCAGTTTGTGAAACGTCTCTCTTAGATCGCTCAGATTTGGAAATGACAGAATCAATCAAGAAGGAGTTTTCTTCCTCAGAATGGACTGAGCATGGGGTGGCATTGTGTTTAGCGCAGATGGCTGATGCCTATATAATTATTGAACTAAATTTATAAAAAAATTAGGCATACATCAAAATAGCAGCCATCAGAATCGAAGTACTTATAAGCATATGATTTGCCATTTTTGCCAGTTTTCCAGTGCCAGTCATCAGACCCACATTTGTATTCAACACTGCAATTACAATTTCCACAACCCGGAGTGCTTGGGGTATTTTGTGCAATTGTTGTCGATGGAGCTTGCGATGAAGTAGTAGGTCCGTTAGTAATAATGGGTCTTGCTGGAGTTGGTGTAGGTTGCTCTGGAGTATTATGCTCAACTGTAGGGGGTTGCAAGGTAGATGGTCTGCTAGTAATTGTATTAATCGGTCTAGCTGGTGTTGGAGAATTTTGGAATGGAGTATTTCTTCCAACAGAGGTCGAAGTTTGTAAAGTAGTTTCAGCAGTTCTTGTTGGAGGTGTAGGGCGCGGACCTGGATTATTTCCTGGTAAACCGGGCAATCCTGGGCTACCTTAAAAATGTGAAAATAATTGAAAAATGTTTAATATTATCCTAAAATATTAGTTTTTTATTTTAGGATAATTAATTTGCCTGGAAGTCCTGGAGCTCCTGTGCCACCTGTTCTTGTTGGAGGTGTTGGACGTGGACCTGGATTATTTCCTCCATTTCCTGGTAAACCGGGCAATCCTGGGCTACCTTAAAAATATGAAAATAATTAAAAAATGTTTAATATTATCCTAAAATATTAGTTTGTTAAATTAATTTGCCTGGAAGTCCTGGAGCTCCTGTGCCACCTGTTCTTGTTGGGGGTGTTGGGCGTGGACCAGGATTATTTCCTCCATTTCCTGGTAAACCGGGCAATCCTGGGCTACCTTAAAAATATGAAAATAATTAAAAAATGTTTAATATTATCCTAAAATATTAGTTTGTTAAATTAATTTGCCTGGAAGTCCTGGAGCTCCTGTGCCACCTGTTCTTGTTGGGGGTGTTGGGCGTGGACCAGGATTATTTCCTCCATTTCCGGGTAAACCGGGCAATCCTGGGCTACCTTAAAAATATGAAAATAATTAAAAAATGTTTAATATTATCCTAAAATATTAGTTTGTTAAATTAATTTGCCTGGAAGTCCTGGAGCTCCTGTGCCACCTGTTCTTGTTGGGGGTGTTGGGCGTGGACCAGGATTATTTCCTCCATTTCCTGGTAAACCGGGCAATCCTGGGCTACCTTAAAAATATGAAAATAATTAAAAAATGTTTAATATTATCCTAAAATATTAGTTTGTTAAATTAATTTGCCTGGAAGTCCTGGAGCTCCTGTGCCACCTGTTCTTGTTGGGGGTGTTGGGCGTGGACCAGGATTATTTCCTCCATTTCCGGGTAAACCGGGCAATCCTGGGCTACCTTAAAAATATGAAAATAATTAAAAAATGTTTAATATTATCCTAAAATATTAGGTTGTTAAATTAATTTGCCTGGAAGTCCTGGAGCTCCTGTGCCACCTGTTCTTGTTGGGGGTGTTGGGCGTGGACCAGGATTATTTCCTCCATTTCCGGGTAAACCGGGCAATCCTGGGCTACCTTAAAAATATGAAAATAATTAAAAAATGTTTAATATTATCCTAAAATATTAGTTTGTTAAATTAATTTGCCTGGAAGTCCTGGAGCTCCTGTGCCACCTGTTTTTGTTGGGGGTGTTGGGCGTGGACCAGGATTATTTCCTCCATTTCCGGGTAAACCGGGCAATCCGGGGCTACCTTAAAAATATGAAAATAATTAAAAAATGTTTAATATTATCCTAAAATATTAGTTTGTTAAATTAATTTGCCTGGAAGTCCTGGAGCTCCTGTGCCACCTGTTCTTGTTGGGGGTGTTGGGCGTGGACCTGGATTATTTCCTCCATTTCCTGGTAAACCGGGCAATCCTGGGCTACCTTAAAAATATGAAAATAATTAAAAAATGTTTAATATTATCCTAAAATATTAGTTTGTTAAATTAATTTGCCTGGAAGGCCTGGGGCACCTGTGCCACCTGTTCTTGTTGGAGGTGTTGGGCGTGGACCTGGATTATTTCCTCCATTTCCTGGCAAACCGGGCAATCCTGGGCTACCTTAAAAATATGAAAATAATTAAAAAATGTTTAATATTATCCTAAAATATTAATTCATTAAATTATATTTGCCTGGAAGGCCTGGGGCACCTGTGCCACCTGTTCTTGTTGGAGGTGTTGGGCGTGGACCTGGATTATTTCCTCCATTTCCTGGCAATCCTGGGCTACCTTAAAAATAATGAAAATGAATAAAGAAATGTTTAATATTATCATAAAATATTAATTTATTAAATTATATTTGCCTGGAAGGCCTGGGGCACCTGTGCCACCTGTTCTTGTTGGGGGTGTTGGGCCAGGATTATTTCCTCCATTTCCTGGCAAACCGGGCAATCCTGGGCTACCTTAAAAATAATGAAAATAAATAAAGAATTGTTTAATATTATCCTAAAATATTAATTTATTAAATTATATTTGCCTGGAAGGCCTGGGGCACCTGTGCCACCTGTTCTTGTTGGGGGTGTTGGGCCAGGATTATTTCCTCCATTTCCTGGCAAACCGGGCAATCCTGGGCTACCTTAAAAATAATGAAAATGAATAAAGAAATGTTTAATATTATCCTAAAATATTAATTTATTAAATTATATTTGCCTGGAAGGCCTGGGGCACCTGTGCCACCTGTTCTTGTTGGAGGTGTTGGGCGTGGACCTGGATTATTTCCTCCATTTCCTGGCAAACCTGGCAATCCTGGGCTACCTTAAAAATAATGAAAATGAATAAAGAAATGTTTAATATTATCCTAAAATATTAATTTATTGAATTATATTTGCCTGGAAGGCCTGGGGCACCTGTGCCACCTGTTCTTGTTGGAGGTGTTGGGCGTGGACCTGGATTATTTCCTCCATTTCCTGGCAAACCGGGCAATCCTGGGCTACCTTAAAAATAATGAAAATAAATAAAGAATTCTTTAATATTATCCTAAAATATTAATTTATTGAATTATATTTGCCTGGAAGGCCTGGGGCACCTGTGCCACCTGTTCTTGTTGGAGGTGTTGGGCGTGGACCTGGATTATTTCCTCCATTTCCTGGCAAACCTGGCAATCCTGGGCTACCTTAAAAATAATGAAAATAAATAAAGAATTCTTTAATATTATCCTAAAATATTAATTTATTAAATTATATTTGCCTGGAAGGCCTGGGGCACCTGTGCCACCTGTTCTTGTTGGAGGTGTTGGGCGTGGACCTGGATTATTTCCTCCATTTCCTGGCAAACCGGGCAATCCTGGGCTACCTTAAAAATAATGAAAATAAATAAAGAATTCTTTAATATTATCCTAAAATATTAATTTATTGAATTATATTTGCCTGGAAGGCCTGGGGCACCTGTGCCACCTGTTCTTGTTGGAGGTGTTGGGCGTGGACCTGGATTATTTCCTCCATTTCCTGGCAAACCTGGCAATCCTGGGCTACCTTAAAAATAATGAAAATGAATAAAGAAATGTTTAATATTATCCTAAAATATTAATTTATTGAATTATATTTGCCTGGAAGGCCTGGGGCACCTGTGCCACCTGTTCTTGTTGGAGGTGTTGGGCGTGGACCTGGATTATTTCCTCCATTTCCTGGCAAACCGGGCAATCCTGGGCTACCTTAAAAATAATGAAAATAAATAAAGAATTCTTTAATATTATCCTAAAATATTAATTTATTGAATTATATTTGCCTGGAAGGCCTGGGGCACCTGTGCCACCTGTTCTTGTTGGAGGTGTTGGGCGTGGACCTGGATTATTTCCTCCATTTCCTGGCAAACCTGGCAATCCTGGGCTACCTTAAAAATAATGAAAATAAATAAAGAATTCTTTAATATTATCCTAAAATATTAATTTATTAAATTATATTTGCCTGGAAGGCCTGGGGCACCTGTGCCACCTGTTCTTGTTGGAGGTGTTGGGCGTGGACCTGGATTATTTCCTCCATTTCCTGGCAAACCGGGCAATCCTGGGCTACCTTAAAAATAATGAAAATAAATAAAGAATTCTTTAATATTATCCTAAAATATTAATTTATTGAATTATATTTGCCTGGAAGGCCTGGGGCACCTGTGCCACCTGTTCTTGTTGGAGGTGTTGGGCGTGGACCTGGATTATTTCCTCCATTTCCTGGCAAACCTGGCAATCCTGGGCTACCTTAAAAATAATGAAAATGAATAAAGAAATGTTTAATATTATCCTAAAATATTAATTTATTGAATTATATTTGCCTGGAAGGCCTGGGGCACCTGTGCCACCTGTTCTTGTTGGAGGTGTTGGGCGTGGACCTGGATTATTTCCTCCATTTCCTGGCAAACCGGGCAATCCTGGGCTACCTTAAAAATAATGAAAATAAATAAAGAATTGTTTAATATTATCCTAAAATATTAATTTATTAAATTATATTTGCCTGGAAGGCCTGGGGCACCTGTGCCACCTGTTCTTGTTGGGGGTGTTGGGCCAGGATTATTTCCTCCATTTCCTGGCAAACCGGGCAATCCTGGGCTACCTTAAAAATAATGAAAATGAATAAAGAAATGTTTAATATTATCCTAAAATATTAATTTATTAAATTATATTTGCCTGGAAGGCCTGGGGCACCTGTGCCACCTGTTCTTGTTGGAGGTGTTGGGCGTGGACCTGGATTATTTCCTCCATTTCCTGGCAAACCGGGCAATCCTGGGCTACCTTAAAAATAATGAAAATGAATAAAAAATGTTTAATATTATCCTAAAATATTAATTTATTAAATTATATTTGCCTGGAAGGCCTGGGGCACCTGTGCCACCTGTTCTTGTTGGAGGTGTTGGGCGTGGACCTGGATTATTTCCTCCATTTCCTGGCAAACCGGGCAATCCTGGGCTACCTTAAAAATAATGAAAATGAATAAAAAATGTTTAATATTATCCTAAAATATTAATTTATTAAATTATATTTGCCTGGAAGGCCTGGGGCACCTGTGCCACCTGTTCTTGTTGGAGGTGTTGGGCGTGGACCTGGATTATTTCCTCCATTTCCTGGCAAACCGGGCAATCCTGGGCTACCTTAAAAATAATGAAAATGAATAAAAAATGTTTAATATTATCCTAAAATATTAATTTATTAAATTATATTTGCCTGGAAGGCCTGGGGCACCTGTGCCACCTGTTCTTGTTGGAGGTGTTGGGCGTGGACCTGGATTATTTCCTCCATTTCCTGGCAAACCGGGCAATCCTGGGCTACCTTAAAAATAATGAAAATGAATAAAGAAATGTTTAATATTATCCTAAAATATTAATTTATTAAATTATATTTGCCTGGAAGGCCTGGGGCACCTGTGTCACCTGTTCTTGTTGGAGGTGTTGGGCGTGGACCTGGATTATTTCCTCCATTTCCTGGCAAACCGGGCAATCCTGGGCTACCTTAAAAATAATGAAAATGAATAAAAAATGTTTAATATTATCCTAAAATATTAATTTATTAAATTATATTTGCCTGGAAGGCCTGGGGCACCTGTGCCACCTGTTCTTGTTGGGGGTGTTGGGCCAGGATTATTTCCTCCAGATCCAGTTGTTGAAATTGTTGCTTCATTCTGTCCATTTAATGTCGTTGAAGTTCCGAGAGTTGTTGCTGCATTGTTTCCATTAGAACAAGTCATTTTGCAGACTGCTCCATCAAGTCTATCAGCACAAGCAATGTCGTTATACATAAACGCTGGAGTTCCTATTCCCAGACTTGTGTCAGTAATTTCTACGCATTCGACAGGATCTTAATAGATTCATGAATTTTTTATAATAATTTTCTTTAAATCTTTTTAAATTGAAGCGCTTGAACTGCTTGAATCTATGTTCAAGTATAAATGATCAACGCATTTCGTTTCCTTATAAGGCATATTATCATTCGTAATGAAAAATTTTTTACTTACTTCCATTATTCTGTGCCTTTGGTATTGGCACCCATGGATATTGTTGTCTACGTGGATCCGATTGATTTTGAAAATATGCAAAATCACAACTTATATCAGGTGTCCAAGTACAATAAACTTCAGAAGTTCGAGAAGTCTCGTTAAGTTTATAATGCATTCCAATAAACAGATTTTGAGCAGATGTATCAGCGGCCAGACTATACATGTACTCATTCTCCTCTCTGCTGTGAATATCAACAATTTCACTGTTAATATCTAGACACAGCCTTCTTGCCTATAATTTAATTTTATTAGACGTTTCTTTATACAATAAATATTTTTTTAATTCAAAAAACATTAAAAAACACGGACCTCAAAATAGCTGACGTTATTTTTCAACACCACTTGATACCCATACTCGGTTCCATTCGAGTCCGTAAACGATGACCAGCCTGCAGGGCAATCTCCATTCACATAAACAAAGTGAATACATTGAAGTAAAAAGACTAGAGTCAACAGATTTAAAAAAGAAACGGAAAGTTTCATTTCAAAGTAGAGTTTTTATTTTAAATTTATCCAGTTAAGTTATAGAATTATTTGAAGGGGGAATGAAGTAATGAATGATTTTAGAGAATGATATGGATGGGGGAATGCTTACTGCTTTTATATGGAGTTGGGTAAAAATTTTTCCAGACAAATTTTCAAAGCCAAATATGGTTAAGGTAAGAGATATTTTATTATAATTTTCTCTAATTCTATGGGTTTTACTTAAAAAAATTTGCTTAGTTGGAAAAATTAACGCTTAAAATTTACCCACGTATTAAAATTTTCCAATTTATTTTTTATTTGGCAATTTAAATAAAAATTTTTTAAATCGCATGACTTTTTGTCTTTAGCGTGAAGGGGCTTTAGAAAATTTTAAATTTATTGCGGATGATTTTTAAATAATTTTATTCAATAATTTTATTCATGCTATAAATTAAAGGCTTTTAGAATTTGAATATGTTGGTAAATGAAAATTACATCTATTTTTGGTTTTTACTAAATATATAAAAATATACATACTATAAACCATAAGCTCTTATATTGACCATGTTTCTACCTTTCAGTCGGATTTTCTTTGTACCTACACACATGGAAATGAAAAAGTACGTAAAATTGTGGAAAAGTACGAAAAAGTACGTTAAATACGTAAAATTGAGGTCAGCTCATACAACAGAGGCCAATAAGCCTAAAAATTTGTACCTATAATAATGAGTAAATAATCATTGTTTACACGTGAAAGCCTCATCCTCATTGTTGAGTTTCTATTAGGGATGGTTTTCTATTAGGACATTTACGGTAATTATTATCCAGTCTCTTCATCGTTTAGACTAAGGGTATCATTTAATCAAAATAACATCTTAAAACTACGGAAAAACAATCAAAAGATAATTCATACCATCGTACCATTAATTCTCTTTTTTCAAATTTAATAAATTCCATTAATAAAAAAATAAATTTTAGTCCGCAAATTTAATCCGCATTTTTTAAATTTGCCATTTTTCTACTTCCAACGCAATTTAAAATTAAGAGAGGTGTATATCCATTCCAGTTAATCAAACATTTAAATTTTATTTTATTTACACGTGAAAGCCATGGAATTTAAAAAAAATGCTTATAGAGAGAAATTTAAAACAAAATCGTCGATTCTTTTATGTCTATTATACCAAATTAAATAATTTTATTTGGTAATTTTTTAAAATTTTATTTCCTGGTTTATATTGGAATCAATACTGCGGTATCCTTAACATCTCCCATAAATTAATTTAATATCCAAACTAATTTCAAGTACCGTTCATTTTCTTAATTTTTTCGGTTCTATCTTAAAGGAGGTACGGAATCATGTTTTTTCCTTCCTTACACTAGTCAGCTTAAACTATTCACCTTCAATTTTTCCTTTATATGAGAAAATTATCAGTATTTACCTCACTCTTAATTTTACTTGAGGTACATTCAAATGTTAGACTTTAATAAGGAAAGGTTATTTTTTCTCAATCCAATCGTCTGGACAAAATAGACAAGAGACGGAACGACAAAAAAGGTCGGACAAGTCAAGGTCTTAACAAATCCCTTGATTTGTCCGACCATTCGGACCGATTTTGGTCATTCCGTGTTATGGTCGTTCCGTGATTTTGTAAGACGGGTCTAAACGAAATTATGAAGCCGAATACTTTTTAGAAAACTTTGTGAGTACATAGATGCAAGGGTATAAAACAAAAGATCCTAACTTTGTTCGATTTTTAGCATCATTGACACGGCACGACGAGCTGTATCATAGGATATACTTAACAAATCCATTTGAGTATTTACCTCGCCCTTAATAATATAAATTGTCATAAACATATAAATTGTCATAAAAACTTAGTAAAGAAAAAGGGGCGACTTAAATGTATTACCAAAAAATTTAAGTTATTTCCTAAAATCAATTAATAACATTCATAAATAAAAAAATTAACAATTTTTTTATTATGCTAAACCTAAAATATATTTTAAAAATTAAAACAATATTTTTCTAAAAAATTTATTAACACAATAATAAGAAAATTATAATAAAATTAAAATGCCATAGTTTAATTTCGTTTAATTTCTACAATATTCCTCTTGCATAAAATTGAGAATTTAATATTTGGATTGAATTTGTTGGAAAGTTGGTATTTTGTTGCTAAATAACCCTCGCTTAAATGTTCTTCAATCTTTTCAGCTCTTCCATTCAAACCAGTAAAAGGAATATTTAAATTATTTAATTCAATATTAGCCACCATTTTTGAACATTCATTTGACGTTTCAATAAACTATTATTGCAAGAAAAAATTAAAATATTCAAAAATAAATTTTATTTTGAAAGAGATCGGTCTGGAACTGGATCCATTCTGGATTTTTCCTAGATCCAGAGTCGACTAAAATATACTGCTTTTTGGTCAGAACGGTTCAGTCTTCATTTTATTTAACTCGGTTCAGTCTCAATGAGAGGATATAGAGGGATAAGAAGTGCGAGATTAAGAACGATATCAGAGGATTTGTGAGGTTCAAGAGAATATAAGGGATTAAAAGGATTTCATGGAGACATTGATGGATTTTGGATTTTTAAAAATATTGATCTCTAGTTTTAAGGGCACCGGACAATGCGTAAAATACATCAGAAGACAATAAGTGAGTGATAATATATGTAGTGATAAAAGTAATGAAATAAAGAGATAAAAAGCCACTGCTGTCCCTCCAAATCGGCTGATCTCAATCTTAATACAACTAAATAACTTAACATAGTTGTTAATTTTCCCAAACCTGATATATCGGTCTTAATCCAAACAAATCCCTTTATATCTCTTTAAATCCCCCCAAAATACTTTTTAAATAGTCCTAATCTATATGTCCAATCTTTAATTTTTTTATATCATTTTTTATCTATTTATATCATCGCTGACCAAAAAATAATTTAAAAGTAACCAGAAACTCACAGTTAAAACAAGTTCAAAAAGTTTTTGTAAGGCATTAAACCTTAAATTGACTTCGTTAAAATTGTTTCCACTCGTTAAAATTTTAAATAAATTATCTGCATATTCTGTATCATCTTCAAGATCCCAAAAATCAATTATAAGAGATTCAGTAATAATCAAATGATTCAATATTGAATTTAAACAATTTTCAGTATTGTACCAAATATTAATGCAAGAGGATCGAATATAAAATTGTTTAGGAATTCTTCCAAATAATAATTCGATCAATTCAGGGTTGAATAAAAATGTATGAAAGTCTCCAATATCAAAATAACAATTAAATAATTTATTCAAATAATAATAAACAATTTTGAAATCTTCCTTATTTTCAATAATTGTTGGTAGTTGTAAGATAACAAGATGGTATTTATCGACGTAAACTAAAAAAATTTTTTTTAATTAAGAGAACATGTTAACATTATAGCCAAGCTTAACAGAAAAGTTAAGCTTTAAATTTGCCCGCATCCTGCCGTTATTTTAGCATTTGTGTATGTGGTTTTACTATAAGACGTCGGCTTATTAGTAGAGTTGCACCCTGACCCCTATCCCCGAAGGATTTTTTCAGATTTTCCCGACCTGAACCGAAAAAAATCCATTTAGACCCAGTACCCCGACATATTTTGCTTCCCAGACCCGAAACAATTCAAAAACTACGTACCCCGACACACCCGACTTTCGTGGTGCAACCTTAATTATTACTACAAAAGCAAGTGTTAGCGTCAAACTAATTGGATCATACTAGCACGGGGGATGCCTACCCCTTTCGTTCGAACCAGAGGTAAGTCGGTACAGTCAGAGGTGTCGGAAATCGGAACTGGCTCGAAAGTCGGAACTCGGAAATCAATTTTTTTCGGAAATCGGAAAAAACGTTGGAAATCGGAATTCCGACACACCTCTGTTTCGACCCATACTTCTTATCATAAATACTTTCTACCTCGAAAAAGGTATTATTAAACAAAATTTGACCTTTTTTTAAACTAATAATAAGTTCTTCATTGTCTGATTCTTCATCAGATAAATACAAATGAATTGGTTTTTCTAGTCCATTCTCCAACTAAAAAAGGAAATTTAAACCTTAAATATTTGGGTGGGGGCTAACTCTAGGAATTCCAACTCACGGAACAGACAGGTCGCGGAACTAGTCAAGGAATTACCAAAATTCGGAATATTTTAAAAATAAAAAAATTGTTAGAAATCAGAATTTTTCAGATTTTTTGAATTCTGTTCTTTAGAATATTCAAATTTAAAAAAAAGTATTTTTCTTAAATATTCAAATTTTTCAAAATCCGTGAGTTGATCGTTCCATAATTTGGTAATTCTTTGACTTGTCGTTCCGTGAGTTAGCCCGACACAAACAATTCTAATCACCTTCTCTTCAAGTCGTTCATTCAACGGAAAGTCAAAATTTTCAAATTCTGGTTTAATTAATTTATAAGGATCGTCTTTGTATTGGTTGAGATATTCCTTAAAAGCTTTTTAAAAATTCAAATTTAATAAAAAGCATTACAATACAAATTTCATCATATTTCTCTCGAGCAAATTCTTCTTCATACTTATCAATAAATTCACGAAAATATAAATTTGTTTGTTTGACTGAATATAATTCTTCATAATTGAGATATTTAAAAATATCAAGTTGAACTTCAATTGGCAAAGAAATCATTTTTTGAAAATTTATTTAAGTACTAAAGATCGATTAGAAAAATAAGTAAAATCATACATGTATTAAATAAAAAGTGATTTAAAATATTTAAAAAGTGACTGGTTTAACTCGCAAAAAATAAAATGAAGATATTTAAACTTTATACATAAAACAAAAACATTTAATCAATAGTTAAAGAAAAAGAACAATTTGAGTAACACTAGAAAAATAAAATACGTACTCTCGGCTTTAAGTATATTTTGCTTGAAATTTTTAAAAAAGTACATAATAAAATTTAAATAAAATAAAATTTAATAATAAAATTTAATAATATACAATTCTGGCCGAAAAAATATTTTTATCTATAATTTATATTAATTTTTACGAAATAATTTTAAATTTTTTTAAAATTATTTAAAAATTCAAATACGTAAATGAAACTTTGAATTTAAATCAGGGCTTCGATTTCTGCGGATTTTTCCTCATTTTGTGGTTTTTTGATAGGGCGATGAGGATTATTTTTAAAAATGCGGATTTGCGGATTTTTGTGGTCTTTTGAAGATTAAGAGGATTTTTTGTATTTTCTTGTAGTTTTTAGGATAAAATGTCATTTTTTGTCTTCACGGCCTTCCAAAATCCGCAAAATTTTCGCCTGCGGCGCTGAAAATGTATGAAATCTAGTTTGTTGAGCTCCAAAATTAAAAAAAATTTCGCCTGCGGCGCTGAAAATAAAAATTTTTGCCGCCGAAGGCGCCAAAAATTTGGCATAGAAAAAGTTTCCCTCTTTGCCATCCCCCATCCCCCGAAAAAAATTCTGGCTACGGGTCTGGCTCAAGTCAACATAATTTTTCCTTTAATTGTTCGAATTTTAATAAAATAGTCATTAGTAGGAAAAAAATTGCATAATTCAATTGTTGGCGTCAAAAAATATGACGTATAAAGTGATTTTAATTCAACTTTTGTGTTTGATAATTTTTTGCGGATATTTCATATCAAATGCGGATTTTTTCGATCAAAATTGCGGATTTTTAAAAATTCGAGATCGAAGCCCTGATTTAAATATATAAAAAATAGCTAAAAGCAAAATTTTTCTTTAAAATTTGAATATTTTCATAAAAATTAATTAATATATATGCTAAATTCAGCATTTTATGAGGATTAAATATAAGAAATACTAACCAAGAATCAAGCTGAGCTTGTTTTCTGGGCTATTAATTTTAACATAATAGTTAATTAAATTTAGCTTAAATATAAAATAAAAGTAATTAAATTAAAATATCTAAAATATATAACAATTTTTAATTTAAATAAGACGGTGGTGGTGGAGGAAAAACGAGGAGATTGAGAAGAGTCAGAGGTGGAAGTTGTGGTGATGGTGGAGGAGGAGAAAGAAGATGAAGAGGAGATGGAAGTTGTGGTGATGGAGGAGACGGAGGAGGAGGAAAGAAATGAAGAAAAGGTGGAAGTTGTGGTGGTATAGGAGGAGGAGGAATGAGATTAAGAAGAATTTTAAGTTGTGGTGGTGGAGGAGGTGGAGGAATTTTAGGGATGGGAATATTTGGAGTTGAGGGTGGGAAAAAGTGGGGAGAGGATTGTGGGGAAGTAAATGGGGATGGGGAACGCGAAATTAAATATTTATTTTTCTCAAAATCATCAATGAGTTTCTTCTTGCAAATTCTGCATTTAGATCCCATAAATGTCCAGGATGTAGATGAGTTCTGTCGGGCCCATCATTTAAAAATTCGTCAAGCGGAGACAATAATTTAAAGGAAACAAAATGATAAAACATCATGGAGAATTTTATATGAGAAATGAGATTGATTAAAGAGCCCGACGAGCGGAGTCGAAAATACCAAAATAATTTTATGAACAAAGTTAGACAAACTGAATTTTCGCAGGAAAAACAGTTTTGTGCTGACACGCGCTAAGTGGCTTCGATGGCGGAGACTTTAACTTCGTCCGTAACGGCAGAAAATATTTCTGCGTAGGCCAGATAAAAGTGGTTAACATAAACATTAATAACATTATCAAAAAAGTCAAATTTTTTGATTTTATTATTTGTAATGTATATTCGAAATTTTCACCCACAAAAATGTGCTTGGTACCCCCTTTTGTTACTTGAAATTTAAGGTACAGTATTTCGGCTCGAAGTTAAGTTCACGGGCTAATTTTTCTTTCGACTCAGCTCGACGAGCTCTTTTGAATGACATATAAATCATCAATATTAAGCTCGGACCCATACAACGAACTTTAGCCAATTTTAAGAAGTTTTGAAATTTAAACCCAAAAAAACTTGTGGAATGTACGCAGGTTTTTGCTGACAATATTTTTTAATATGTTTTTTTTCAGAAATTAAAAAAGAAACCCGAATAGCTTCTGAAGCACTGCCAGAAAACCAAATACGGTTAGTATCACAAGTTATTTTATCACGTCTTTCGATGAATTGAGCAATGTGTTTTCGGATAAGTTCGATTCCGTTTCTTTGAGTGTAGGCACCTTTAAAAATTGAAAAATTAAATTTTTCAAAGAAAATTTGTTACTTGTGTGTTATCACAATTGTACAAAAAAAAATTTTTTTTCCCTGGAAAATTAATTTTTTTACTAAATTAACTGACAAAATAATCACGTTATGACTGATTGTATCCACGGTAAGAACACGATTTCTCGATATTTTGGACCGCTAGTAGACATATTGCGTTTAATTAAATAAAAATTGATTAAGTCTAAAAATAGAAATTAGTTCGATATTCTCAATTATTGAACGAAAAAATTAAAATAAACAAAATTAGAGAAAATTACGAAAAATGTTATATGACTAAGGCGCGGAAAATAAAATTTGCGGACATTTGCGGAATATCCGCAAATGGGCGCGGACAATTTGGTATATGTTATACATTAATCTAGTAAAAACTGTGAAATAGGCGCCTAAAATAGGCACCAAAAGCCAAAAAAGGCACAAAAATAGGCATGAGACTATTTTGAAAAGTTAAAATTGGTCTAAATACAAACGATCGTTAAGTTAATATTTTATATTGATAAAGTCCATCCTTTCCCCAGAAGAGTTTCAAGTTAATAAAAAGTTCAAATCAAATCAAATTTATACGCATCAGCGCGACGATTTCAGACAATAATATTATGATAAAGCAAATAAAATAAACGAAATAAACGTAAACAAACGAGTTCCTTAACATAATTTAAAAATTGTAAAAGTGTCTTTTAAGGTGATTTGGGAGTGAGTCAATAAATTGGGATATATCGAAAGTGACTAGGAGTCGACTAAAGTGATCGGGAGTTGAATTGCGCATATGTTGAGGAATAAATTTATATAACCGAGCGGTCCTAACGAAAAAGGAGTGGAATCTGGCTTTTGTGTTACATGCTATAGGTAGAATGTTTTGGAATCCCCTGGTATTAGCTTTATTTATAAAATACGAATTATTGTTTTTGATTGATATAGTCCCACAGACATGTTGATGGAATAAATTTAGATCGGCTTTAATTCTTCTATACAATAGGGATTCTTGTTTAAAATAATTTAGTAAATAAGGATAGTCAGGTAATTCGGTTTTGGGGTTAATACGTCTAAATACCCAACGGAGAAAATCCTTTTGAACTTTTTCAATTGATTTAATGTCTTTCTCAAGATGTGGATTAAATACGGGGGAAGAAAATTCTAAAATAGGACGGACATAAATATTGAAAAGATTTGTGAGGATTTTAGGGTTCTTACTTTTAATTGATTTGAAAATAGAATATGAACATCTAATTGCTTTACGAGTGATTATATTGATATGTTTTTCCCATTTGAGGTCATAGGAGAAATATATGCCCAGATCACGAACTGAATCGTCAGAGGTCTGAGGGATAACAATATTATTAATGAAATATTTGGTTGATGGGTTAAAGTTCCCTAAATATAAAACGGAACATTTTTCTATAGCAATTTTAAGGCCGTTGAGATGACAATATTCTTCGAATTTATTTATGAAAATTTGAAGGGGAAATTCATTTGTTATGTTATTGAAAATATTATAAGCTTTTAGATCATCAGCGAAAAGTTTGATAGTTATTCCTTTTGTTGAACAATAATCTGGGAGATCAGATATAAAAGTAATAAATAATAAAGGACCTAAAATGGATCCTTGAGGGACACCGCTTGTGCAGTGTTTTTCCTCGGAGTATTGATTGGATACACGCACAGTAAATGTGCGATTTGTTAAGTAATCATTTATCCAGGAAAGAAGATTCCCTTGAATTCCCACTTTATAAAGTTTTGAAATTAGAAGTGAATGAGGAACTGTATCAAAGGCCTTAGCCAGATCAAAATAAATTATATCAACGGAATTTTTATTTTCCAAAGCAAATGTAAAATCGTCCATCACCTCAAGTAATTGGGTTGAGACTGAGTGAGATTTACGGAAACCATGTTGGCATGCTGGTAGAATTTTATGGGATTCGATAAATAATTGAAGTTCATTTGAGATTATTTTTTCAAGTATTTTTGATGAAGAACAGAGAAGGGAAATTGGTCGAAAATCTATTGGATATTGTGGATTTGTTTTCTTTGGGATTGGATTTATAATAGCTTTTTTCCAAATTGATGGTATTTTAGAGCTAAGAATTGACAGTGAGAAAATATGAGCAAGAGGGATAACAAGTGCATCTCTACATTTTTTGTAGAAAATGTTTGGAACACAATCAGGAGATGTGTTATTGGAATTGTCGAGCTTAGATATTGTATCGAAGACTATTTGTGGGTCGATGGAAATTGTTTTGATAGTTGGTATTTGAGGATGGCGTGAGAGAGAAAAGGGTTGAGAAGAAAGATTTTGATTGGAAAAGACGGATACGAATTGATCGGCCAAAATATCTGATTTAATTTGGTTTGAGAAAATGAGTTGATTATTTTGGCCGATGAGGGAAGGCATGTTTGGATTTTTGGGTTTTATGAATGATGAAATGTAATCAAATTTTGTTTTGATATTACTGAGTTTTTTGTTTTCCCTATTTCTTATAAATTTGGAGATTTCATATTCAAGTTTATTAGAAGTTTCTATAAATTTTTTCTTAATATGGGGTTTGGAGATCCCTTTCCATAAATTTTTGCGATATTGGTGAAGTCGTTGGATATGAGCTGGAAAGTGTTCATAAGAATCTGATTTGTTTGATAGGGGTACACATGATCGGATAATAGTGTGAAGAAATGATAGACTTCAATTTTAGAATTTAACCAAGTTTCGGAAAAAGCCAAGATATGAAATTTATTAGACATCAACACCATACGCAATTCGTTGAGTTTATTGAGAAGACTCCTAGTGTTACAAAAGAAAATTTTTAAAAAATTAAAAGACCTCAAAAGTTTTTTTGTTTACGTATCGAAACCTGTGGGTTTGGTAAGTTCTTTTCAGCTTCCTTCATTTTCTTGTTCATCTCCCTCTGTTCTCTGTCCTTTTCCAACTGTTCACGTGTCAAAGACGGCCTGATCAAGAGACGGTTAAAAATTGGAATTGTTCGGATTTCAGGACGTTTGAACTTCCACTGCCGAAGAGCAAAACGCTGTAAAGAAGAAGCGGGGAGAACGCACTTGAGTAAACGCGGCCCACCTGATGGGGTTGGGATTTTGCCAAGGCGGTAAACAACCGCTTCAGTTTCGACTCCCAACCGGTCGAACAGTTTTTCCACAGTTTCACGATCAAATTTGTTTTTTGCTGTTGCCGTTGTTTCATTATTTTCCGGGACACCGATCAATACTAAGAAACGCTGGCGCTCCATAGCATGAGCCGGGTCTTCGTTGTTGTCGTTGTTTGTGTTGTTGTTGTTTAAAATTAAATTTTCCAAATTACCCAATTTTTCTTCCAATTCAACCATTTTTGTCAAAACTGCTGAAACATCAATCGATGATGTTGTTGTTGTTTGCTGCTGTTCTTGTGCTTTTTCAATTTTTGAAATTCGTTGTTCAATAGAAATTAATTTATTTAAAATTTGTTGCATTTCATTTTTATTCGCCATTGTGGCGTTTCCAATTAATCAATAATCTGAAATCTTAAACTTGGGTAATTAAACCTTAAACCTACTTAAGTTAAACCTACTTAATCAAATGAAAATAAACAAAATTAAAGAAAATGTTATATGCATGACTTGAAAGAAAGACACAGAAATAAATTAGCGTTTAACACAGAAATAAATAATATTATACAACAATAAATCAATGTTTTTTACTTCTTTTTTCATTTCCGAAGGCAAAAAATAATTTGGTATTACAAAATTAATCTTCTCTCCTCTTTGAACATGACATAGAGAAAAATGAAGGGTAAAATCTGATCTTTATTTATAATTTAAAAGAAGGAAAAAATAAGGGAAAAAGGGGGACAGGTTATCAATAAGTATCAGAAGGGAAAACTGATTTCGGGTTTGGCTACTCTCTCCAGTTTTCGATTTCGATTGACCCACGATTTTCGTTTTTTATTCCGAATATCCCATTCATATTTTATCCAATTAATATGCTGCAATGAATTAGCGCCGCAGTGAGAATTTTAAGAATTTTAGAAGGCATGTAGCCAGATCAGTGCTTGTTCGTAGGCATTTATTGGCTCAGGCTTTGGGGTTTTCAACTGCTTGGCGCCGGCTCGTTTTTTAATCCTATTCATTTAGCTATTCTTTTCAGCAGATTAAAATTTTCCCTTAAGGTTTATCTTTAACTCGTGCCCGGTCCTAAATAAAAAGATAATTTTTTCAGTGATTATCTAAAACCTCTTTTTGCCTAATCATAAACAAGAAAATAAATTTAATTTGATCCCATTTTCCCATTAGTCTTTAATTATGAGCCATATATTTCATTTGTATATCTTTTGATACATATAATTGAAAATATACATATTATGTACAAACTATCGTCACGGAACTAGGCCGGGAGCGTGCATCTGATTATCGCGCTTCTAATTTTTATCTGGGTTATCCGACATCCAAAAAATTAAGATTAGCTCCTGGAGTTGCAATCTAGTAAAAGCTGAAAAATTTTAATAAAAAAGTAAATGAAATAAATTATAAGGAGACAAGAACCCTAATTTTCATCAAGAATTTAATTCATAATTTTCATTGTCCAAACCTAATTTTCATCTATATTTAGTAGTATTTCATTACAACTTTAAAAAATACCGAGAAATTTGTGCGTGATATCGAGTGAACAAGAGTGTTTGAGAGAGATTTATGTAGATTTGAAGGCATAGAAAAATATCGGGGGATTGGGATTAAGGTGGATTTGACGAGATGTTCTTACAACCCTGCTCTCAGATAGTTTTGAGACTTACATCGACAATATTTTGGTTCGGGTTCGATTGACAGAAGGCTTCGGTTCGGGGTTGGTTCGTTTGAGGTTTATAGTAGAATTTGGATATAAAGGATATTTCAAGTGATTTTGAGGAGTAAGAGGGATTGATTTTTCAGAAAAAATCGGGAATCGGAAACTGATTCCCGATAAAAATAAAAATAAAAATTAAATAAATTAATTAAATATTTAATAAAATTAATTAAATAAATAAAAATTCAATTCCTAATTTTCGGGAATTTGAAATCTGGTCGGCTAGACTAATATACCGTTCCTTTTATTTTTGAAGACCCCGTTTAAATGTCCGTTTACTGTTTATTTTTAAAATTTTTTAAAAATACAGATTCATATTCAAAAAAGTCGTAAATTTTGAGATCAAAATTTTACGAAATTTAAAATCGTTTTAAAGAGAAAATAAAGGTAAAATAATTGCATTATATAAAGGCATTAAATAGATGAAGAATTTATTCTAATTGGTTGAAAACTAGTGCTCGGCACCGGACCAGATGTCGCGAAATGCGACTTTTTTATTTTACTTTTTGACCCTTTTGTCCCTTGTCCTTTTTGTTGAAAATATTTTTATTTTTTTATTTCTATTTTTTAATCATGCGTAATCAAATACGCCTACATCTTCCAAATTCTTTCCCATTATTCATCGCACTTTGTAAACTTTTTGTTATTTTTATGTAAAATCCCTCCCATTTTTCCTCTATTTAAGCGTTAGGATTTTAGGGAATAATCAGAGTTTTGTGTAATTCTCTCATTAGAAAATGTTTTTGTAATTGTAATAGAATTTGTTTCAATAAAGTTGTTTAACTTTAGACTTTTATTTTATTTAAAATAAAGAGTTGAACGTAAAACTCAGAGTTTATTTTGTAAACTTTCAAAGATAAGAGTTTTATAGATTCTCTCAGATTAAGAGTTATCTTTGTGTAAAGATTCTCTCGAGCTTTTCTAATTGTAATTGATTTTGTTTGAATAAAAGTTGTGTAACTTTTAGAATTTTGAATTGTTTAAAATAAAGAGTTTATCTTAGAACTTAAAGAGTTTAATTTAAGCTTTCTAAGTTTAGAATTTTTTGACTGAGAATTAATTGTATTTCAAATTGAGTTAAATTTGAGTTTTCTAGAGATTTCTAGAATTTTATTTATAAAGTTTAGATTGTAAAAAGATTTAAATAAATAAAGTTTATTGTTTGTGAAACATTTTAAATAGAGTTTTGAGTTAAGATATCTTCTCCTAAAGAGTTCTTTAATTTGATAAAGTTTCTTGTTTGTGAAACTAATTTGTTTACTCGAAAATAACTCTCATTATTTAGCAAAATATTAAATATTTGTATTAATATTTTTTATTTTGCGACACCAGACTCCGGCCGGATTAGACGAAGTCCGTTTCTCTAATCATGTTTATTAAACATGCTCGGCCGGTTTAAATGCGCTTATATTAGAGACTTCTATTAGAAAATGGGATTATATTTTTTGATGTGTCTCACCGGGTGAAATTCTATAAGAAATGTGCTTATAAGATGAGCTGGTTTATAAGTGAAATTTTTATAGGCTTTTTAAAGTTATAAGAACTAGAAAACTAGAACAATACATTAATATCTACAAAACATATATTCGACCCCACTAGAATATGCAAGTGAAGTATGGAATCCTATGAAAATAGCTAATTGCGAAAGGATTGAAAAAATTCAAAAATACTTTACAAGAATTGCATATAAAAAATCTGGATTTATTAAAATCAAATATGAAGAAAGATTAAAAATATGTAACTTAGAGAAATTAGACATACGAAGACAAATTAATGATCTTTGTATGACTCAAAAAATCCTTTATCAGAATACACACTTAAAACCTGAAAACTTCTTCGCAATTGCAAAAAAAGCAAAGAGAAAACCCCTTCTCCTTCAAAACCAAAGATACAATTCGAAATCCAGAAATAACTTTTTTATAAGAAATATAACAAACAGGAATAAACTACCTAATGAAATTATGGGTATAATGCATAAAAGCCATTTAGGAAATATATTATAAAATGGATATCAGATAACGGAAACATTTTTCCCTAAGTTTTAATCTATTTATTAAATGTTTGGTGAAGTAAAACAAATTTTTATCAAAATATATACCAAAACAATTACTTCACCAAACACACCAAATACATAATTCTCATTAAATTAATTTTTTTACATATATTTGTCTTTTTTTACATATATTTGTCCTTTTTACATATATTTGTCTTTTAAATTTCACCACTATTAGTGTATTTTTATACCGTGTAGTTGCTCATAAATAAATAAATAAATTTTGAAAAAATTTATTAAAAATAATGAAAAATAATATATATCAATAGATAGGTCAAATTTTAATCCCCAAATTAATAGAATATTATACAATTTTAAGTACCGCACTGAAACGCAAAATTATACGTCCACCTCATTATTTCGAAATTTTTTCATTTGTATTGATTCTAATTTTCTTAAAATTTAAATACACATATTTTAGTGAATAATTAACAAGATTTTTATGGATTTTTGGCTGAATTTTTATTTTAAAAATTTTTAAATTAAAATTTGTGTTTTCGGCTTACGCAAAATTATACGTCCACTTTCCAAAAAAGTTATTTCCAACAATAGGGGATTAAGGTGGATTTGAAAAGATGTTCTTACAACCCTACTCTCAGATAGTTTTGAGACTTACATGACAATTTTTCGGTTCGGGTTCGATTGACAGAAGGCTTCGGTTCGGGGTTGGTTCGTTTGGGGTCTATCGTAGAATTTGGATATAAATGATATATCAAGTCATTTTATAGGAGTAAGAGGGATCGATTTTTCTAAAAAAATCGGGAACAGTGATTCCCGATAAAAATCAATGGGTTCTACAATTGTTGTTCAGACTGACCATTTTTACATAATTTTCAAAAAAACTGACGGGGGGGGGGACTAAATAAGTACCTTTGAAACCTATGATTTGAATATGCTTATATTAGAGTTCTTCTATTAGAAAGTAGGATTATATTTTTTGATGTGTCTCAACGGGTGGGATTCTAATAGAAATGGTGTCTTATAAGCACTCATACTCGTACCAGGTACAAAGTACGAGTACGAGCAAATTTCAAATTTCGAAGCATTGAAAAGAATTACAACAATAATTATAGAAAAAATTTATTTAAAATAATGAAAAACAATATATAGCAAAAGATAGGTCAAATTTTAATCCCCAAATTAATAGAATATTATACAATTTAGGTACCGCACTGAAATGCAAAATTATACGTCCACCTCATTATTTCGAAATTTTTTCATTTGTATTGATTCTAATTTTCTTAAAATTTAAATACACATACACTCGCGGACAAAAGTATTGCATCAAGGGGTATGCGCTGACTATTGTGCAAATAACAACTTAATCTTTAATTGCACTTCCAATTTCCTTTTCAAAATAGAAACTCCTATTAGTTAGCTACAAAATAAACATGGAAGATTTATTCAACGAGAAACGTTATGATGGAAATAAGATCAAAAATAAAATTCACTAGATTTTGAAGGGGACAAAAGTATTGCATCAAAAGTTTATCATCATAATTCTTCGCTCAATAATTTGTAAACCTGACCGAAAAATCACTCTTGCTTATTGGAATTGAATAATTAACCGTTAGGAATGTTAAACATGACGAAAAAATAAGGAAAAAGTTAAAATCTGAAAAGCCAAAAAACAACGGGAAATTTGAGTACAGTACTTTAAACAATATTTTAAACACCTAGAGCTTTAATCAAAAATTTTCTTTTGGGCTCATTTGAAAGCCCATAAAATTTACTACAAAATACACTTGGTCTCGTTTCTGTGAAAAATTTTGTTTAGGAGTTGTAGAGGAACAAATTGCTAAGGAATTAAAAATGAGCATTTTGTAGGGTATTTTGAGTGATTTTGACAATATTGAGAATTCATTCCTCCATAGCTACTATAAAATTTTTTTTACACACATGAGACCAAGGGGTATTTTGTAGCAAATTATAAGGGCTTTCAGAAAAGCATAAAATAAAATTTTATTATAACCCATAAGGGGTCGAAAATATTTTTTTAAGTTGCTTACCCCTATTTCCCGTTGTTTTTCGACTTTTCAGAGTTCGAATTTGTTCTTATTTTTTCGCCGTGTTTCACATTCCTAACAATTAATTATTTAATTTCAATAAGCAAAAATGCTTTTTAAATTAAATTTACAGATTATTGAGTGAGAACTATGGTGATAAATTTTTGATGCAATACTTTTGTCCCACTAAAAATTGACTAGGAATTATTTAATGGCCCTGAATTTCTAAGTTGTAATTTTGAATCCGTTTATTTTTAGCTTAAACGAAAGATAATTTAAAGGGCTTTTCAAAAAATCAAGCAATATAAAAATACCATTTAAACAAAAAAGTTATAAGGATAAATTTCTGTCACTACTGCTTGATGCAATACTTTTGTCCGCGAGTGTATTTTAGTGAATAATTAACAAGATTTTTATGGATTTTTGGCTGAATTTTTATTTTAAAAATTTTTAAATTAAAATTTGTGTTTTCGGCTTACGCAAAATTATACGTCCACTTTCCAAAAAAGTTATTTCCAACAATAGGAAAAATCTACAAAAATTCCAGTAAACTAATATAATGATATTATAAAAAAATAAAAAGAAATTAGGTCCATATCTTTATCCTAAGCCGAGATCCTGAGACTTCGAAAATCAACGTAAAATGGGGTTTTTCAACTTTAAAAAATATTTTCGACCTCTTATGGATCATTATGAATTTTGATTTTGGTTTCATTCGAAAGCCCTTTAAATTTGCTACATAATAGCAATAATTTATTTTTTCAGGAAAATTTTAAAGCAAGATACAGACAATTCAACTTTTGATCCACTAAAAAACTCCTAAATGTCCCATAAAATTAGACATAAGGTCGCTTCCGAAATTTAAATGCCTGTTTTTTTTAAAAAATAAATTTTTGCTATCTTGTAGCAAATTTTAAGGGCTTTCGAAAGAGTCCAAAATAAAAATAAATAATCCATAAGAGGTCGAAAATATTTTTTAAAGTTGAAAAACCCATTTTTACGTTAATTTTCGAGGTCTCAAGATAGCGGCTTAGGTTAAAGATATGGACCTACTTTCTTTCTATTTTTTTATAATATCAATATATAAGTTTACCGAAATTTTTGTAGATTTTTACTACACTCCTCCACATAACTATACAGCCACCCTATTTTTCTAAATTTTTCCACCTTAAATATTAATTTGGAAATTTATGCATTTAAAGATAATAAACAAGTAGCAAATAGACCTATTATCATGCTTTTTCAAAACCTATTAAGTTTTATTCAGTTAATTTCCACTTTACCTGCCAAAATTACCTCCACATAACTATACAGCCACTTGTATTTTCGGCCTTAGGGGTGGTCCGAAAAATCTACAAAAATTCCTGTAAACATATCCATTGATATGTATAGAAAATACAAAAGAAACGAAGTTCCTATGTAATTTCTTCATTGAGATCTAAAAACCCGAAAATCAACGGAAAACCGGGGGTATACGTCTTTAAAAAATATTTTCGACCCCTTACAAATGAAATAAAAATTTTATTTCGGGCTTATTTGAAAGCCCTTTCAATCTGCTACAACATAGCGATAATTTTATTCTCCGAAAAAAATTCACTTATAAGACATAATTTAATAAACTTTTAAGTCATAAAAATCACTCAAACGCCCCCAAAAAGTGATGAAAATGTAACTTACAAACTAAATTAATTATTTCTTAAAGATTAATTTTTTCTGGATAATAGGATGAAAACTATCCTGTAGTAAATTTCAAGGGCTTTCAAATAAGCCCAAAATAAAATTTTTATTTTACCTGAAAGGGGTCGAAAATATTTTTTAAAGACGTCTACCCCCGGTTTTCAGATCTCAATGAAGAAATTATATAGGAACTTCTTTTCTTTTGTATTTTCTATACATATTAATGGATATGTTTACAGGAATTTTTGTAGATTTTTCGGACCACCCCTAAGGCCGAAAATACAAGTGGCTGTATAGTTATGTGGAGGTAATTTTGGCAGGTAAAGTGGAAATTAACTGAATAAAACTTAATAGGTTCTGAAAAAGCATGATAATACGTCTATTTGCTACTTGTTTATTATCTTTAAATGCATAAATTTCCAAATTAATATTTTAGGTGGAAAAATTTAGAAAAATTGTGTGGCTGTATAGTTATGTGGAGGAGTGTATAGTTGGAAATAACTTTTTTGGAGTTTGAACGTATAATTTTGCTTAAATCGAAAACACAAATTTTGATCTAAAAATTTTTAAAATAAAAATACTTCCAAAAATCCATAAAAATCTTGTTAATTATAAACTAAAAGGTGTGTTGTTAAATTTTCAGAAACTTCGGATCAAATCAAACGAAAAAATTTCGAAAAATGAGGTGATTGTATAGTAATTTTGCGTTTCAGTGTATCTAAAATTACGTAATTTAAAAAATTCTTTAAAAATAAAATATTTTAATAAGAATTAATTAATACAAATCCAAAATTCTATTATTTTTGGGGATTAAATAAACAATGAAATTAAATGGAAGCGGGAAATTCCCTGCATTCCATTTAAATTTCATTGAGTAATTAATTATTTTAAGTTGGTCAGAGGGGGGGGGGGGGTGCTGAAAATAAATATATTTCAATTAAAACTGAATATCAATTTATATTAAAAAATCTGGAATTAAAAAAACAATAAAATCTACATCAATAAATAACAAAAGGAAGCGGGAAATTCCCTGCATTCCGTTTGATATTCATTGAATAATTAATTTTTGTCAATTAAATGTTAAAATTTTTAATATAAATTGATAAATTGATAACACCTATTTTAAAATAATAAAATTTATAAATTACGTCTTCAAGCAATTCTTTTAATTTCTATAACAAAGCCTCGCCATCCCTCTTTAATACAAATAGAAAACTTTGCGTCGGTGTCTGTCTTATTCGAAAGCTCGTATTCTCTGACAACTAGCGGTCCGTGAACATACTCAAATCTAATTTCTTTCACCATTTTAGAAATGTCTTTTGATGTTTCTATGTTCTAAATGAATAAATTAGTTAATACATTTGTTGCATATTAGTGGGTCTTTGAACTATTCCCCGAAAGTCGGGGAATTTGAGGATGGCGCTGCCTCCCCGAAATGTTATCCCCGTGCCCCCTTCCCCCGTCGGGGTACAATTCTATTATCCAATATACTACGGCGCCTACACCACGGCTTTAGGAATTATATAGCTAGCTACCTATATGCTTTAAATTAAGTATTTAGTCGATAATATACATGCATGAAAATTAATCTAGAATTTGGTTAATCTATGCAAGTAAAATATCTGCAAGGCATTCTGGAGGGACGGTGTTTTGTTCTGACATGTTTATATGGTGAAATTTTTAGCCCTAAGTTGTATCTTGTATGATGACCGATTCAATAGATAGTTTTGATATTTATTTGAAGAAAAGATGCTTTACTATACCTGTATAATACGATTGTAAAAATTTATTGACGATTGAATCACACAAACTTTAGAAAATGTATCCCCTCTGTTTGTCAAAATTTCAAATAAAAAATTCATATTTTGATCAGTAGTATCGCGAGTAAAATAATTTATATTGAATTCACTGCAAAGCATATAACTAAACAAATGAATGAATCCAAGCGGCATATTCGGGATGTAGTGCAAATCAATGGTCTTTGAATGTATTTTTAAAGGTAAATTTGTTGAATTCTCATGAAATAATAAGTCTATCATTTGTGGATTAAATATGCCATGATAAAATGATGCGATTTCAAAGCCGCAATTAAAAAGTCGTTTAAGTAAATAGCGGTTAATTTTTAGGTCGACAATATGTTTTGGCAAAGTTGGCAAACGTATATAAATGTCTAAATAATATTTATACTTATAATTAAAACAATAATTTTCGATTTAACAATAGGAATCCCCCTTTAAATTTTTTTAAAGTTGATAATGTAAAGCATTAGCTATTTAATTCCTAAAGCTTTGCAGCAGGCATTGGTGTAATGGATTACAGATCAGCACGGTTTACTGAAAATCCTGATTCGCTTAGCTGCCAAATAACCTGTGCACTAGCTGATGGAAAGAAATAGCTATAGCCCAGCTGTTTAACTACAATATCCATTATCCCCTGTTAAACTAAAAGAAAAGTTTGACATATCCGGTTATCTCCGCTAAACAAGTGGTTAATTTATTTGTATTAACGATTACCTTGTCTTTTGGGACGAAATCGAATGGTATGGACAATCATATTGCTTTTGTCGGAATAACTTAAGCATATTGGCAGTGACTCAACTAAAGCACATTTCCACTAAAATTTGTTTAATTTACCGGATTGTCTCTAATAGAACCCATCTCCAATAGAAGCTTATGCCCTATTAGAAGCCCACTCAAGGAGAGGTATTAAAAATAAACGCCCATGCTCCAATAGAAGCCCATGCCCAAATAGAAGCCCATCTGATTTTTAGAAGCCCATCCCATCTGACAATGACTGAGAATGAATTTTGATGTGATTAAAAGTGAATTGGATGAATTATGTATGATTTTAGTGGATTGTACGGAATAAGGATGGATTAAATATGATTTAGAGGCTTAAGAAAGGTACAATGATTAGAATTGTAGATATTGTATGATTTAGAGTGGATATCGTTGGATGTCAAAGAATTATGCATGATATCGAGGGATTTGGATTGAAATTGATATCGTTTCAGTCTAAATTGATTGATATCAAAGGATTGACGAAGGAGAGGTCTATTGGGGGATTCTGATCGATAGAAGATTTAGATGAATTAAATAATTTTGTGGCCGATTTAGGAATATAGAGTAGCATATTAAGGGGAGTACGACAAACAAAATGATGCAAATATCCATGAGAAATGAACTTATGAACAGCAAGTCATATTGATAGCGATGTTTTAAAAGGATCTGCCTTCCTTGCATATACCATGGTCCAGTTCCAAATAGGTCAACATCGATCCCTGATCGATAGAGGTAACCATAATCCTTTCATATCCTTCCATTGAGGAATATGGAAGGATTATGAGGGATTAAGATATTTAGACGTTTAAGAAGGAGATTAAGTGTACTAGAAGAAGAGTCTATTGGAAGATTAGTGTGGGATATTGTTGAAGATCAAGGTGTCAATAGGGATAAGGAATGTTGCGGAGGAGAATGGATTTTGAAATTTAGTTTTTACTTCTTTTCTTAATTCATATTGCCAAACTTAAATTTATTTGCTTTTATTTTTTATCTTCTATAAAATTTTGATATTGAAAAATAAACGCCCATGCCCCAATAGAAGCCCACTCAATGAGGGGTATTGAAAAATAAACGCCCAGGGCTTGTATTAGAGACAATCCAGTAATTATTAAAGAAATTCCTAAAACCTTTTTCTCAAGATTTTCAGACAATTTAAAATCATAAAGCTTATGATCCAGTTTGAAGCAGGCATTTTTATTTAAAATTTCATTATCATTAAGAGGGAACTAAAAATAAAAATTACTAGAATAAATATATAACTATTATAAATGGGGGTGCCAATTATATTGATATAAAATCCTGAAATATGGACATAAATATGGTGAAAAAATATTTTAAAAATCAGTATTTCATGAAAAAAAATAATTTTGCAGTTAACTTTGCATTCTAAGAGGATTTTAAAAGATTTTATGGATTTAAAATTTTTGATAAAAAATTTTTTGAAAATAAATTTTTCCGAATTCAAAACTTTGAAAAGTTTCGCCGATTTTTACTAATTATACCAAAAACTGACCAAATATAGACCTAAATATTAAATAAAAGAAATATCAATATAAAATATGGATATAAAGGCTCAACATGGAAAAATATGGAAAATATGTATTTTCAAAACTATTCTAGAAACACTAAAACAAGCCAAAAGCATGTTTTTCGTCCATTTCATAGTCATAGGGTTTCAAGAATAAAATATGGATTTCCATATAATTGGCACCCCTAATTATTATAAATTACTATATCGAGTCTATCAATTTTGTCTCTGGCAAATTGTTTCTGATATTTGTTGACAAAATTTTTGAAATAAATATTTGTTTGTTGAAAAGATAATAATTGTATAAAATTTAAACATTTAAATATATCTAATTGAACTTCTACTGGAGGAAGATTCATTTTTTTATAAACTTTTTTAGGTTGTAGTTTATTATCTGTAATGAAAATTTATTTAATTAGACAGGTTGACCCAAAATTAACCAGGCACGCTTCATTACTTAATAACTTTCTCATTTATATTATTTAATATTTTTAGTCATTTTAAAGCCTAAACAATTCACTTCAGGGCTTATATGCCTTGAAATTTGATCAATAAGCACACTGTTGTGTATGGGCGTCAGCCCTTAAAGTGTTTAGTATAAAAGCCCAGCCAATAATTAGCTCAGTCTCAGTTTTAGTTCTTCCTATTTTCTTTATGCGATAAACGTTCTGTTAGCTTTCTCTTCGTAAGCTGGGTCGTAACAGATATTTTGGCGCGGTCGACAAAAGTACGTGGGCACGTCAACGGTTGTCAACAGTCTCGTCAAATTTAGTAAGCGGTTGTTAACGGTGTGCAGTGAAGCAAAGTAAAAGTGTGGAATATAGTGCAGTGTTGAAAAACCTAAAAGGTTAGTGAATTGAAGTGTTTAGTGTTAAAGTGTAGTGAAAAGTTTTATGTTAGTAAGTGTAGCAATGGATGCAAAGTCAGTGGAGAAATTACTAAAGGCTCAACAGGAGCACTTTGAAAAATGTTAGTGAGGAAATTGAAGCCGAGTGAGTTAAACGACACTGAGTTTTGTACAGCAAATTATTGGGAATGATCGGTGAGTTTGTTTTTGTTTCGTCGAGTGGCATGACCTTTGAGTCATGGTTGGGCAGGCATCGGTCCTATTTTGAGGAGGAGGGTAAAACCCTGCCAGAATCCTCGAAAGTGAGATTGTTATTAAGTAAGTTGGGACCGGAAGAGTATGCCAAAATTAAAAGAAAAATGCTGCCAACCAAAGTGAGTGAGATGAAGTTTGACGAACTGTGTAGTGAATTAGTGAAAGAGTTTAGTGATCATAGGTCTAAGTTGTTAAAAAGGTTCGAGGCCTTAAATGTTAAGTGTAGTGCCCTTCAAGACAAATTCGAGTTTGGGAATTTAGTGAATGCTCAATGTGAGCGAGCTGAAATGGCCTTGTCAATTGAAGAATTGAAAATCCTGATTTTTATTTCAGGTTTGCCAAATGATGCTACGGCAGTGAGACAAGTGGCCATGAAAAGTGTCGCAAGTAAAAGTACAGCTGGGCATGCATTAACGTTGAAAGAAATTATTGAAGAGTGTAGAGCCTTTATGGCCAACAAAATTAAAGCGATGTATTTTGTAAAAGAGAAAATTAGTGAAGTAAAACATGAAGTGCCGGCAGTTAACACAGTGGAAAAGGTGAAGTGTTATAAAAAAGGGAAAATGAAGATGGAATTGAGTGCAAACAAAAGTGGTTCAAACTAAACGTCAATCATCAGTTCTTTCAGAATAAGTGTAGTCATTGTGGACGGTTTGGTCATTGGAGGATGCAGTGTAAGTTTTTGAATGATAAATAGTATCAGCCGTAAAGGCAGTAGAATAATGGTAACAGATTAAGTTTGAAGGAAAGTTCAAATGTAAGGTACAAGTGAAAGAAAAGAAGTCTATATGGAGTTTCATTTAGTGAACAGTGAAGTGTGTATCTTAGGTTTGCCTGGCTTGAAAAAAGTGTCAGTGTTAAGTCAAAAGCCAAAGTACAACAAGTGGAGTAAAAAGAAGGCAACATTCAAGATACAGAAAAATGATTTCCCGAACGGGACAAAAGTGAAAGTTTGATTCTCTATCATTTAATCTTTATTTGATCTCATTATCTTAAAATTGAATAAAGTTAGTGTGTAGTGTGCCCGGTAACTTTTTGGGTCATCCTGTATAAGTAACTTCTAAATATGTTTAATCCAATTAGAATAAATATAAATGCTAAATATGTATTGTATATTAATGTACTCTATTAAATATTAAGGAACTATTGGGGCCCGAATTAAATATTATTTGAGTGTGTAGCCTAAGAAGCCAGCCTAAGAAGCCAGATTTCTTCTTTTTCAGCGCCGCAGGCGAAAATTTTAAGAATTTTGGAGGTCCTTAAGCCAGATTTCTTCCATTTTTTGCGCCGCAGGCGAAAATTTTGAGAATTTTGGAGGTCCTTAAGCCAGATTTCTTCGTTTTTTCAAAAATGTTGATAAAAAAGTACATACTTTCAAAAAAGTACAAATTCAATTTCGGAAGTACGAAGGTCGATAAAAAAGTACAATACTTTTAAAAAAGTACGAATCGGAGCCCTGGATTAAAGCATCTTTTGGATTTGGCGTGATATCGGAGGATTGTTAATCCATCCAAATCTATTTAAGGGGTTTGAGGTCCTCTAAAAGTGTTACTTAAAACTTAAGCCATCATTTATGATTATATGGAAATTTTACCTTCATACTCACTATTTTCATCATAATTTCCACAATTTATTTTCTTGACTTGTTCGTTCTTTTTTACAAAATCCATTGTAATTCGAACTTAAAAAACAAATTATATATAAGATAGCAATACAAGGGACTGGGACATTTTGGAACTGGAACGACTATGGTGCGGCAGTTAGGGCGCGGGGTTGTTTTGGCGCCACAGTGGAAATTTAAAAAATTGAATTTTAATATTGTTCGGAACAACTTGACTCATGTTCGGTACTACTTCTGCAGTGTTCAAACACCTTCCCCGTGTTTGGAATAACTTCCCCCGATATAGGGTAAGTCTCCACATTTGGAAATTTATTTTACTCAGATGACCCCCACAACTTAACGGGCCGCGCCATAACGGCTGCGCCTAAGTGCCCCCCTCCCCCCGTTACGCCAAAACGTCCACAACCCATACAAATATACAAAAATGGGATTTTATGCAAATGGATATTTTTAAAAAACTTGTCAAGATGTGCAATGCACAAAAATCATAGTTTTTGCTTGTTTTGAAACTTTAAATGGGGTTTCTATTTGCATATAATGCTTAATTTGCATAGTGCTGTTTAATGCATATTTTAAAGCATTTTTGATGCTTAGGTAAAAATAATTTTTCTTCAATATTTTCGTGCATATTTTGTATTTTTTTAATGCATAAAATCCCATCCCCACAAATATATAATGTTTAAATTTTAAATAGAGTGCGTAGTGATCGAGTAAGTGTCTCGCGTTTTATATCAAGGTGACCCTTTTTGAACAACTAAAAAGAGTACGCTTTAATAAGAAAGTGCCAAAAATAGTGGAAATCTCTTATAAATGGAAAAGGCATCTTTCTGAATATTTTAAATTTTTAACTAAATTAAGCAGACTAGTATAACAAATAAAGAGAACATATGCCTGAATGAATCAAAATCATAATTAAGTTTAATAAATACAAGGAAATTAAGTATTTGGCCTTCATTTAGTTCTTTCACTTGTTTTCACTTCCTTGACCATAGAAAAGGCTGCTTCACAATAAGCAAGGAAGATAATACATATTAAGAGAAGAAATGGAGCTAGAGCCAAATACCGTAAATGCTCGAATAATTACCCTCTTTAATAATTACCCCCTCATTATTTTACAAAAATCTTAAATATATTGAAAAAATCATTGTCAATTTTAATTATTGAAACATTATAAGAATCAATATCAAAATATAAATGGATTTCCTCCTCGATTTATTGAGATATACCCCGAATTTAGCACATCATCTCAATTAATTACCCCCTCCAGCGAGAGATCGAAACAATAATTACCCAGGGTAATTATTCGAGCATATACGGTAAATATTTTTTCGGCAGATTTCTTCATTTTTAGCGCCGTAAACGAAAATTTTGAGAATTTTGGAAGGAAAAATGGAGGTTGAAAAAAGTTGTTAAAAAGTGGGAATGATAAAAATAAATCTTGTTAAAAATAATTCTTTCATTTTTAAAATGTTACTTATAAGAAAAGGTCACCCTGATCTAGGATTTTTAAATTAGTGAATTCTTAAAATTCTCGATACTTTACGCACTCTAATTGAATGGTACATTTTACTCCCTCCCCCCCCCCCCCCTCTAGTCAATTTTTTCGGTAAATATTTAAAAAATGATCAGTCTCGACTCAGCTCGACGAGTTTATCAACATTGAAAGACTGCACATTTTTTACATATTTACCGAAGAAATAGACTGGGGGAGTATATAAGTACCAATGTAATACCTACCTTCATAATTATCTTTTTTGTTTGAATTTCCAGAGGCCATGAGTACCGCCTTAATTATGTTGGTGAGACTATGGTCTGGATCAACATCAACAAAATCTGTCAATTCATTTATGTTCAAGTGAATAAGGACCATTTTTTATTATTATTTTTCTAAATTAAATTATTAAAAATTATCTTCAATAAAATTATGGTGTGCGGACATATCGGGATTGGAGTGACAAAAATAATTTCTTGCGTGTTTACATTTGTTATAAAACATCAAAACTCTATTCCTCAACAGGACAATACACTAATCCAAGACCCAGTGGCAGTAGGACCCGAAATCAGTAGGGTAACTGTTCGTATATTGAAATATCCCAATATGTTCGTCACTATATGTCCGCGTGCCAAAAATTTAATACAATAGAGAAATAAAACAAGCTAAAATGATGTAATAAAATAAGATTTTCTAGTAAATCTAATGTATGGCTGAGTCTCAATTCGGCCACTTTGAATTCGGCCCACCTTGGATCTGGCCCACCGAATAAAAACCCTCGGTTAGGCCTCCACAATTCGGAAGTAGCGTCTTGAGGAATTTGAGGCATTTTATGATGATCCTATCGTTTGAGATTCGAACTTTTTTGTTGCCGCTAAGTTTTTAGAGCCACAAATTTATTAAGTAAACTATATATGGGCTTTTTAATTAGTTTTATTAAATTTTACGGTTTTTTAAAATTTTTCGGTTGTTAAATTTTTAACTCTTATATACTAAGTAGATAGTTTGAGAGATTTTCTTACATATATAGGCACTTTTATATTTATTTTTATTAGCTTTCTCAAAATTTAAGTTCAGTGAATATTATATAGCCGCCATTTTAATCTATAGTTCGACAAATTGAGTATATTTACCCTGTTGGATATTTTGAGATGGGACGAATTATGAGTGACCCTAATTGGAGAGTTTTGTCCAGTGGGACGAATCCTGGTGGCATATTCAATTGAGAGGACAGACAAAACACGGACAAACTCATTTGGCTCGAGGTGGAAAATCAATGTTAATATTATTAAGGGGGATTCGAGTAGATTAATCATGATAACATATGATATCAGGCGATCTAAGGAACATCAAGATTTGAGTGGAATCGTGGTAATTCAGTGGATAAAAGTTATATCGTTGTATTAACTTAATATGTGATTTTCGTTGGAATAAAATTCAAGACAAAGATCAGACGAGATCTCGAAACACATCTAGGTGTCGTGATAGAGATTTTTCAAGATATCCATTCGATTCTCATAGACAGTCTGGTCTAAAGCTACAGAAGTCGCTTAATAACAAAAGGTATTCAGAAGAACATGATTCAGAAAAATGGCTAGAAATCATAAAATAGCGTGTCTGAAATTAAAATAACGATATAGAGTAGATTTAAAAAATAATAATCGGTATTCAAGTTCGGTATTTAAGAAAAGCAGGCTTTTGGAAATGAAAAGAAATGATTTTAAAAGATTGAAAGAAAAATCAAAATATAAAACAGAAAGTATATGGAGTTTAAATTTATAGTAACTACTTATGTATTAGGTTATGCTGTGAAGAAATTTATCGAATTGGAGCGTAATTTAACAATAATGATAAAAAAATTGTAAAAATTTAAAAAATTCTCAACCACAAAAAAATATCAAAATATTAAAGATAAACTTCAAAGCAGAACAGACTGCCAGCTACTAATTGGTTGATGGATTTTTTAATTCAGTCATATTTTTTGCAAGTGAGGACGCAAGCAGTAGTAGCTACCAAATTAATCTTTAGATATTACAGTCGGTCTCTCTAATCGCAAAGAAGCTACGAAAAACAAACCATATATTTAATAAAAATTTTAAATTAAAAAACAACAAAATAAAAAATACCGTATTTCCTAAAATAGTACTCCACCCTGAATTAGCACTCCCTCCTTAAATAGTATCCCCTTTGGAGGATGGTTGAAAAATAGTACTCCCCCCTGAATTAGTACTCCCCCTAAAATAGTACTCCCCCCTAAAATATTTTTCCCTATATTTGAAAAAATAATAAAAGAAATTCATTGAATTATTTTATTTATTCTAGGTTTTCGGTTTCACCTGATTCTTTGATAAACAAAACCGAACAGATTTCGGTTAACCGAAAACGAACCGAAATTTTAAACTAAAATTTTTCTAGGATTAAAGAGATTAATCCGATTAATTGGTGTGGGTAAAGTGGATTTTGGGGATATAAAGGGATTGATATCGGATGATAAAATGGGGTCTGGATCGATCAAGTGGGATTTAAAAGATATAATTGGATTAAGGTTTGATAAAGAAATTTAAGGGAATAATGAAGGATGACTCATATTAGCTGATTTTGGTTGATTAAAATGATAAAGAGATAAATTGAATCATAAATCCTCCTTAATCAACCGATATTTCATCGTTACCTCTAATTCAAAAATACCCAGATATCCAAACCCTGAAATACAACTTACATCATTTGATCCCTTGTTATTACCCCAAATATGGATATCATAGGATTCGTAGGGATATCGGAAGAACAAAAGAGATGTGAGGATATCGGTTATTAAAGCGGATAAATCCCTAGACACAGAGATTAGGTAATCCCTAGACACAGGATTACACTAGACACAGGTAAGGTAATCTCCTGATAAATCTCTTTGAAGGATAGCTAGTGAATTTGACGCATATCAAGTGTATAAAAGTGGTCGGGAGTTTAAGATGAACGTAGAGGTAAATTTAGATATCTAGCCTTAATCGCTTAAATCCCCTTATATCCCTCGATATCACTCCAAATCCACCTGTTCCGGCATTTTTAAATAACGAACTCTAACTCTAACATTTAGAGTTTTAAAATAAATTTTCCTATAATAAATCATGGAGGAGGGTTGAAAAATAGTACTCCCCCCTCAATTAGTACTCCCCCCTTAAATAGTACTCCCCTTTGGAGGAGGGTTGAAAAATAGTACTTCCGGGAGTACTATTTTAGGAAATACGGTATATTAAAAAGCTTTTAAAAGGCAATCTATTAATTATTCCGGAAAATTGAACTTCGTACCTTCCCTTACCTTCCTTTTTCCTTCACTAAAGTGGAAGAGTCGTCAGCCTTTAAATATGTTCCGGACCTTATCTATGTCGATAAGTATCCAGCTCTACTTTTTAGAACCCATTCCAAACTTGGTGGGTGTACCATTAATTCTATTCGCAAAAGGTTAATTTGTCACAAAAATTATTTTGAAAATAAAAGGCCCTACTCACCCAGACTTCTGCCACACAGGCACAAAGCCGGATCATTGCTTCTAAAAGGAAGAGCTGGGTACTTATCGCCACAGAAAGGATTGAACACATACATATTAAAATGGAACGAAAAGAGGGGTACGAAGTTCAATTTTACCTAAATTCCTTTCACTTTTTCACTATCAAAATGAAGATTAATTTCAGTGCTGGGTATGGCTCCGGAGCTAGTCCGCGATCTGACTGTTCTGTGAGTTGGAATTCAAGTTAGCCCTCACCCTATGGTACTATGGTATTATCTTCCAACAAGTCCGCAAATGTTTTCCTCAGCCTTTTCCTCCTTCTTTTGAAGACAACTACTCCTCGTTTTTACAAAATTTAAATAACCGAAAACAGGGTCCGAAAAGACAATAGGAAAGTAACAACCACAATAAGCTTTTCAAAGCTTTTTAAGAAAATTAGAATAGACAACAAGAGATTTAATATTAAGAGGGATATCCAAGATTTGATGGGATTAAGTAGGTTAGAGTCGTTCTATTGAGGGATATCGAGGGATTAAAAGTATAGATCGGACCATATAAATATTTGTCAAATAAAATCAAACATTTGATCAACTTTCATTCGATTTTGTTTGATCGAATATTTGTTTGATGAGCTTGCGCCGCAGGCAAAATTTATGAGCATTTTGGGGTACAAGAAGCAATATTTCCACAAAGAGGTTACCCGAAACCCGGTATTTTTTCATCCGTTTTTCATTCCCTTTCATGGAACATTATACCTTTTTCACCTAACTTTTCACATTTTTATCTACTGATATCCCTCTTAATCTTATTCTATTTCTGCGCCGCAGGCTAAAATTTTAAAAATTTTGGACAGGTGGGGAGTCAACTGGACATTTACCAGGAAAAGGGAAAAGCAAAGGAACGGAAACAATATTGAAGGAACTAAAAGAAGAATTGGATAAACTGACTTTAAATGAAAAACAATTGAAAGATGAGCAAAATAAAAATTCTGAAAAATTGTCTGAATTCGAGGAGATATTAAAAAAAACTAAAGAATTGAAAAAGATTGATGGCAACTATCACGGCATACTCTCGATCTTTAAATATACTTGTCTTTAAAATGTAGCAAGGCTTGTTGTGGAGAAATTGAAAAGGAATATGAATGGGAGTGAAGATTAAAAGAGATTGAGATGAAGGTAATTTGCAGGATTATAATAGGAACGAGATATACAGGCACGATAACTGACGGCAGTTGGTTAAGTCTGTTTTGTCGCAGCCCTGTCTTGCATGGAAAGGAAATCTAGTCATAAGCTTCGAAATAAAATATTTTTTATAATTATTATATTTAAAAAATTTAGGTAGCCTTTCGTATAAAATTTTTGCCTCATCTTCGAACTAAAGACAAATGCTATTTTTTACAAATAAAATATTTTTTAATTTTCGTATTGTTGGTCCAAACACAAAAAAAATTTACCCGGATTCCTTTACAAGTTATATTTAAAAAAATAAAGAAACTTAAAATAAAAAAAAAATACGAACAAAATAAAAAAAGCAAACATTTTTAAAAAACTATTAAAATGAAGAAAAGACCCTTAGTTTGCTTTATTTATATGCGGTAAATTTGTATGCTCTGTGTTCTCTCTTTTCTTTTTAATGTAAAGGAAACATTGTTTCCATGCATAAAAAAGAAAAGAAAGAAAATAGAAGCAGAGAAGACAAAGCGTGTGTATTTATTAAGGCTGTGCAATACGCATGTTTTTTGAGTCTTGCATTAGAACTTTCTTTGGGTTTTTCCGGTTTTGGTCTTGACTTTTAAAAAATATATCTTGACAGATTTAAACCCCAAAATATATTGAAATTTTTCAAAGATAAAATATTTATTTAATTTAAAGCTGTCAATAGTTTTTGTTTATATTTGTTGATATATGTTTTTGTTGACAATAAAAAAGTTATGACACTTATTGTTTTAATTCTTGATCTCTTAACTTGGAAAATATTTCGGTTGGGGTCAAGTGAGAGCCGCCAACTGAGTGCTGCCAACTGAGAGCGGGCAACTAAGAGCCGAGCCAACTGAAAGCTAGCCAACTGAGAGCGGCCAACTGAGAGCCCCTCATGGAAGGGCCAACTGAGTGCCGGTAATTTTAAAAAACAGAAAAATTTTAGAATATTTTTTTGTTTGTTTTCTTTAGTTATTTCTTACTTTTTATGTTCTAAAGAATGTTCTAAATGGCAGCCGAGATAACTTAAGACTTTTTTTTCGTTTTTTGGCCATATATTGAATTATTCGTCTCAATTTCGGGTGTTGTGACTTATATGAGTTTTTTACTTGACCGATATGCTCGAATGAGGTGTTATTCGAAAAAGCTCATCGAGCTGAGTCGGTGATACCAAAATTACCGTGATTCGATGATTCTGAACAAAATTATGAGGAACTGAATTTTCGCTGAAATGACTGTTTTTGTATTGCTATTGAGGAGTAGATCGTCGTTCAAGGTTGAGAATTAATAAAAAGGAATAGGTTTATTTTACTGGTGCAGAACCCAGCGACCGTTGACCCGGAAAACTAATTTTTCGGAATATTAATGTATTTAATAAAAAGTCCTGGCACTCAGTTGGCCCTCTCATAAGGGGCTCTCAGTTGGCCGCACTCAGTTGGCGGCTCTCACCTGGCCCGTTCCGAAATATTTCCCTTTTAAACACCGTATACTTCCCTCCATTATTTACTTTTTTTTCCTAATTCTTTTCACACCTGTCCCAAACCTCAACATTTTACAAGTAAATAAGTAGAGTCCGATATTTTAGGTCCGAAAAAGTGAGAAATAGGTTTTTATTTTAGGTTTTTAAAGTGGCAAAATAGGTTCGAAAAAATGTTACAAAAATGTTATTCTAGGAAAAAAAGCCAGGGGTGTGCCGAAATAGATGCTAAAAAGCGACAGACGAAAGGCGAAAATGCAAGAGTTGATTTAAAAAGCGAAACATGGAAGGCGAAAGACCAAAAAAATCAAATTTTGGCAAAGGCGAAAGATAAACTAAACAAAATTTTCAGAAATATTTAGGGATCGTTCAAATCAAAACGTTCAAAAAGTTTTCGCGGAGAAAAGTTTTTGCCGCTGCGGAGGAAGCCGGGCATGTGAGCGGAACGACGGCCACCGTGTAGCAAGGACCATGCCCGGCCTACCCTCCGTAGCAGCGCAAAAACAGTTTTTCCAGCGAAGATTCTGTTGGTCATAACTTAGTTCAGAATCATCTAAGCGAGCTGATTTTGGGTTCATTAACTCAGCTCGTCGAGCCCTTTCGAATGACATTATCACTCGACCTAATCGGCGTCTGTGTCTTATACCGAAATTTTTCCTAAAAAAATTTTTCCTTGTGTTTAAAGTAAAAATATTTTAAAAATTTTAGAGGGTCAAAATTTAATAATTACTCCATGTAAAAACTGAATAATTTTTAAAACAAAATTAAACATATAAAATAAGTTATCATGAGAAGAAAAATATTAAAAGTCATTGGCGATCGCCTAGGAATCGAACCCCATATCACATCATTACAAAATTTGGCGCAGGTAAACACCTCACCACTCGGCCACTCACCCATATAATGGTGGATGAAAGGAATTAAATATATTTATTTAATTTTCCTATTAACTCCAAGTACGAGAAGTACGAGCTCGTACTTAGGCCTCGTACCTCGTACTTTTCACTTTTTTTGGCCTCGTACTCGTACTTCGTACCAGGTACGAGCACTACAAGCTTCGAAGCACTGATTATGACGGTTACAATTTTTTAATTTGGTTGGACACTGGAAGATCTGGCAAGGCTATACTTCGACAATATTAGGTATTCAAATGTTAGGTCCACCGGCCAGAAGAGTAAATACAGAAGAGTGAAATTTTGAGTAATTTAGAATTTAAATTTGAGTGAATTTGAGTAATCCGAAAATTATTGTTTGACATTATATCCTAGGATCTGTCAATTTCCCGGGGTCCGCCCTATGTAAAAGCTTCGATTAAATTTTCTGGAGTGAAGGTTCCTCATTCTCAGCTGTTGGGCTTCTATTAGAAGTGGGCTTCTATTAAAGCCGGGCTTATATTAGAGCATTTACGGTATATTTTTTGTTTATGCAAAATTAACTTGATTCAATGCTTTTGGACAAAAGAAAAAGAGATTAAATTTTCGCTGAAATATTTGTTTTTGTGCTTCAAGGCAGTAAATCGTCATTTAACGGCTGAGCTCAGTAAAAAAGAATTGAATTATATTACTGAGGCAGAACCGAGCAACCGTTGACTTCCAATGAAGCGTGCCGCGAAACCACGCGCAAAACAACCCTACATAAAATACAAATTTTTAAAAATTTGCTAGTAAAATTTTTTTAAAGTTCCGGGAACCGGAACTCAAATTGGATTCGGTTCCGGTCAAAATTTCGGTTCCGGTGAAACACTAATACATATCCATCCATGTCATCCCAAAATTTATACTCTACGAAATACAAGTGAAAAGCCAGAAATAAAGCTGGTGCCAAGTACGAGTATGGGCAAATCTAGCTCTTACTTTCTTGTAATATCCACATTTTATCTCAGCATTTTTGATAAAAATAAGTGTTAAGGTTGGATAACGTGTAAGCCTTCACTTAATTTGGTTAAATATCCGATTTTGTGTTTTTATTTTAAAAATAATTTTTAATTTTGTTTTATTTTTAAAAAATTTTCAAAGTGCGAGAAAAACATGTCCAAAAACAAGAGCGTGACGAAACATCTCCTTCATAACCAAAACGTTGAATAGAAAAACACGATACATAATAACAATCTAACACAGTAATTAAACACAAAAATAAAAAGAAAATAGAATATAAATAAAAACACATACAGTGCCGGAAAAAAAGATAGAGCCAAAGGCTGTTAAATTAGTTTTTATCGATTATCTCTTCTCGATTAACTTTTAGGAAAAAAGTTTTAACACAAAAATTGTAGATCTTTAAATGCTCTTTAAAATGAGTATAAATATCAAGATTATTTACCGTCAAAATTTTTACTAAAAATTTTTAAAAATACTACCCCATTTTTCGTGTGGAAAAAAGATAGAGCCAAACAATAGAAAATTAAAAATCCCAATTTTCGTTCGGTCAAAAAATTTACAAAAATTTCTGGGGTCATTTCTATCGATAACGAGTAGAACAGAAAAAAGAACGAGATCTGTAACTTCTTTTTTGATCGAGATCTCAAATCTCAAAAATCAACGGAAAACGGGGGTACGGTACTTTAAAAATTATTTTAGCCCCCTAGGGCTTATATAAAAATTTTCTTTTAGGCTCATTGGAAAGCCCATAAAATTCTCTACAAAAATATCTTAACATAAAATTTTCCGCCAAAATATTCATGGAGATAAAGGCCGGGAAATTGAATAATTTATCATTTTTGGGGTATTTTGGAAGATTTTGAGCATTTTTAATGTAAAATTGACTTACATCAAACAGATATTTTTTTAGAAAAATTAATTTCCGGACTATTTTGTAGTAAATTTTATGGGCTTTCAGATAGGCCTAAAATAAAATTTTAATTTAAGCTCTAGGGGGTTAAATTATTTTTTGAAGTACTGTACCTCGATTTTCCGTTGATTTTTGAGATTTCAGATCTCGATGAAGGAAGTAGTTGCAGACTTCATTCTTTTTATTTTTCTACTCAGTTTTGATGAAAATGCTACCAGGAATTTTTGTAGAATTTTTGACCGAAAGAAAATTGGGATTTTTAATTTTTTATTATTTGGCTCTATCTTTTTTTCCACCCCAAAAACTGACTAATATATTTTTAAGAATTTTTGGTGAAAAGTTTGTTGATAAATCATGGTGATATTTATACTCATTTTAAAGAGCACATAAAGATCTACAAATTTTGTCTTGGAACTTTTTCCCTAAAAGTTAATCGAAAGGAGATAATCGATGAAAACTAATTTAACTGCCTTTGGCTCTATCTTTTTTCCGGCACTGTATGTACAAAATAATTATTGGAAAATAAAATGTTGAAAAAAACTACTCAAATGAAGAAAAGGCAACTAGTTATGTATATTTATATGCGGTAAAATTGGATGCTCTCTCTCTTCTTTTTAATGTAAAGGAAACATTGTTTCCATACATAAAAAAGAAAAGAAAGAGAGCAGAAGTAGTGAAAACAAATGGCGGGTATATAGTAGAGCTGTGCAAGACTCTTGTTTTTGAGTCTTGACTAAAAATCTTTTCGGAAATTGGGGTCCCTGGGAAAAGAGTTCAAAAATAAGAACAAAGATTTTTCTAGGGTTAAAAAATATGCTGATTACGAATCCAAGTTCAGACTTCGTTTCATGATTTGGGTTGGTCAAAAATTTTTTTAAAAGGAACCTTGGGGAAAAAATTGTATGCAAGAACGTTACCACTGCACATTTGTATCAAAAAGTTATTGTTTATATGTGGAGGATTCTAAATAGGGTTGCCGTTTTCGAGTCGGGCCGACTTTTTCCGAGGCATTTTTTTTCAGGATTGTTTTTATCGAATCGGGCCGATACGAGTCTTTTTCGGTCCGAGTCGGTCCATTTTGGCAACCCTAATTCTAAACCTTTGGGAGCCTATAACTCAATCCTTAGTACCCCGCAGCGAAAATTGTAGAAATTTATCAAGAAGTCATTCGAATCAGCTCGACGAGCTGAGTTGAATGAGGGATGGGAGAAGTTTGTTCGGTATCTAGGGACCGAGATACAGGGCTCAAACTGGTCAAAAATCGCAGGTGCCAACATAAATATGCAAATAATAGCTCCTCCTAATCCCGCTTAAATCTTCAAATTGCCTCGATATCCCTACAAACACTGATATGGATTAAGGGGGATTTCTGTGATTAAGAGGGAATTCGGTGGATTGAGAGAGATTCAAATGCCACGACTTGAAAACGGCAAACCTTCTCTTATACTCAAAATCTCCTGATTTCCATCTTAATTCCCAAATCGCAATTTACCAATTACTATCCATAAATCTCTTGATATACACCTTATTCTTGCTATATTTCCCTTAATTCTTAAAATCCACTTATATCCCTTGATCCATGCTATCAAATAAGTCCCCTGATATTCCCTTTAAGCCGTCTAAGGCTATCAGTATCCCATTTAATTAATCATAATCTCATTAAATCATTAGGACTATTTTCTTACTCAGTGGTTATAAAATTTTATTTTTTTAGAAAATTTATTTTTTAAAGCAAAATTAAAAAAACAAAATATAATGCCTTAGTGGCAAAAATAAAATAACAATATTGAAACAAAACATAATTAAAATAAAATCTACAACAATAAATAACAAAAGGAAGCGGGAAATTCCCTGCATTCCGATTGATATTTATTGAAGAATTAATTATCTTAGGTTGGTCAGAGGGGGGGGGGTTGCTGAAAAAATATACAGGGTGCGGCAAATTAGCGGCCGCTTTTCTTTTGGCTATAACTTTCTTCATTCTTAATGAAAACCGATAATTCTTTTTTCCTGGATTTCTGACACTCTAAGAATTTTTCTGATAGCAAAACCAACTTTAAATTTTATAATTTAGTCTGATTAATCATCTTTCAAAGTTTAAGTTAAATTTTTTGGATAAAAGCTGACCTGGATTTAAGGCTATTAATTTGATATGAGAAATTTATATATCATTCGAATCAGCTCTCCAATATGATTCGAATGACACCAAAATCAGGTGTCTATCACGTAAATGGACCGAGATATGGCTTACTGAATGATTTATTAAAATAATTTTGGCAAATACAAAATTTTTGGATAAAATTTTCAAAAATGGAATTATAAGCTATTTCGATGCGCCTGAACATTACGAGTCGATTGGTAGTAAAATCATCGGGATTGAATCATTTTTGACAAAGTTATGATCAATTAAAGTTTGGCTAGAAAAAATATTTTTTGATGCTTTTAAATGTTTGGACCGGCTTATCTTTACCATCTGTGAACCAAATTTCTTATTTTTGGTACCAAAAAAATTCTTAGAGTGCTGGGAATCCAGTAAAAAAAGAATTAATGATTTTCATTAAAAATTTAAAAAGTTATAGCAAAAAGAAAAGCGGCCGCCAATTTGCCGCACCCTGTAAAACAATGAAATTAAATGGAAGCGGGAAATTCCCTGCATTCCATTTGAATTTCATTGAATTATTAATTATCTTATGCCTTAAAAATTATGTTTCAATATTGTTAAAAAATAAATAGACAATCTGTCAAAAAATTATAACACCCACTAGTTTTAAGTAACTAGTTTTAAAATAAAATATTCGAAAAAAACAATCAAAAATTAACAGAACAAAAAGTCCTTTTAAATTTTAAGACCAGCAAGTGCTTTTAAAGCACTCTTTTCCGGTTTAACTCCACGAATACGTCCAGTTCGGCGAGCAGCAAATAATCCAACCTTACGTCCAGCATTAGTACCTCTCTTCACTGATGTTGGATTGCAAACATGTTGATGATTCCCAACTCCGTGTTGCATTGCGACACCGCAAACTTTTGGCCATGAATTACGTTTTGCTTTATATTTAAGATAATGACGACCAGCCTTTAATAATGGTTTGTCTGTACGATCACTACCAGCAACAATATCTAATTAGGAATTTTAAAATATGTATAGAAAATATTTAAATAATGGTTATTAAAGGGATTTATTGGAATCTTAAATTTTAGTCGTTGGATTTGGTTGATTTTAGTGCCGTGATCATTCACAGGTTTGTGATTAATAGGGCACGGAAATGTATGGACGATCAAATGTGCAATATGGACATGAAATATGGACTAATATGTACAATCCAAATATGGATAGATTTTGGAAATTTTGGAAGATCCTCAAGCCACAATACTTCAATTATTGCGACGCTGGCGAAATTTTTGAAAATTTTGGCAGAACTTATGATCAAAAAATATGTAAATCCATACAAATCCGGGCCCTAGTGACTAATAATATTCACCTTTATCACTTTTCTCGCCATCACTTTCATCAGAACTAGCTAACCATAAATTCATCACATTAGTTTGGCTTCTAAAAAATAAAATTATATTCAAAATTATATTCACTATCAGTAGAAAATCCTATGTTCCCCTTATCCACTGATGTATGCTTAAATTTTCATTGGATATATTCATAATTTTTATTGGACGCATAAACCTTTAATTGGACTCATAAATTTTATATGGATTTAATTTTATATGGATATCTCTTATTCGGGCACCAAAACATGTCATTGGTTAATCATTTTTCTAAAATGAAATCTCAACTTTGTAGGTTATATCATGAAGTTCAAATTGACCCTAAGCAATGTTTATACAACAAAAATTTCTAGATTTTATATAACTTTTCACCTGACAACTTGCTTAGCATTTTGATCCAAATTTTGCTTTCTTGTCAAAATCAATTTAACTTAAAAGAAAAATCATGAATTCAAATATCAACAATTTTATCTGGAAACATAGACTATGTATTCATAAAAATTATATAGCGTTATGGCTCTTTTATTAAAAATAGTTTTATGTATATTATGTATAATAAAAAATTTTTCATCCGATAACTTATCTGGGCTGGTAACTTTATGTAAATTTCATTATATAATAACTTATTCTCGTTCTTTGAATCAATGGTTATTTACAGTAGAGTTTGACCCCGAATCCTGAGGGCACGTTTTTCGGGGAGCGTTGGAGGATGACTGACAGAACATCACTCACAATTTATCGTCGTCATCCTCTAACGCTCCCCGAAAAACGTGCCCTCAGGATTCGGGGTCAAACTCTAATTTACAGGGTACCCTTAAAAATTTGGACACATTATTTATGGCGTAACTTTATTTAAATCTAAAATATTGAAATCGAAATAAGCTTAAATGATAGAGAATTAAACAAGAACAAATATAATCAGGAATTTTCGAAATACCCACCATTGGAGGGATATAGAACCGTGTGCGTGAGGAAAATTTTGGGCGAAAGTTCGCAACACCATGATGGAGATTTTCTCCTATACCCGAATGAGTGATTAACGAAAAGAATCCAAATTTTGAGCTATTAGGCACAGACTCAGCGCCAAAGGCGCGCAAGTTTTGCTTTAGAATTTTGTGATATATTGAGTGCCTAGAAGAGAAGTCGAAAAAATTCAGAGTTTTTCCATTGTTTTTGATGCAAATATTATTTAAAAATATATTTCAAGTTTAAAATTTTGTTTAAAAGGTATAAACTATTATTTTTGGAAGGTAAATTTAAAAACAAGTCTTATTCCCAACTTTTGATCCGGCTCCACGACTGTGCCAAAAGCATATCGATGTAACTTCAACTTAATACTCCAACTTAGATACTTTAAAAATCTCGATTATAATTCTCTATCATATAGGATTTTTGATCTAATTAATTATTTTGAATAAAGTTAAGGCATAAATCTGTTCGATAACATTTGGGTCAACTTGTATTATTATGAATAGGGCTAGGATTTTTAGGCACTATAAAGTTATAAATAGGCGCCTATATAGGCACTAAAAAACTGCCAAAATAGGCGCTAAAATAAGAAAAAAAGGCAAAATATGCAAGAGTAATATGCCCGAAATATGCACAAAATAGGCTAAAATTTATCAAAAAAGTTAAATCTAAGCAATAAAATGCTAAATAAATTAATTTCAATGATCAGAACTACACAGAAATCAATTTATATTAATTATTTTGTTTACGAAAATAATTTGGATAAATTTTTAAGGTAAAAAATTTTTTTGAAAAAATTTTTTTTTTGGAAAAAATTTAATTATAAAAATTTTTTCGGAAAAATTATATTTTTTACCAAAAAAAATAATTTTTAGACAACAAATTTTGCAAAAAATGCCCAAATATGCAGAAATTTTAGCAAAAATATTCAAAATAGGCCGAAAAAGGGCAAAATAGGGCACTTTTCCAGAAAAAGTTAAAATAGGCAATTTTAGGCAACGATAAAACTAGTTAGAAAGAACATTTCAGTAAAATAACACCGGATTCGAACGTTTCAGCAGCAGGCCTATCTAGGAAAAAAACTGGCATTTTGCCTAAAATCCTAGCCCTAATTATGAACAGTGTCAATAACATAACTATTTGATATGTAATTTTTTTATTGTGTATTTGTGGAACGTATTAAGAAAATCAGATGAAAAATTTTATACTATTGAATAATTTGAATAAATTATTTTAAATTATAAGATTTAGTAAGATTTCAAAACAGATATGAATCTAATTTTAGCTCAATTATATCTTTTTTTAAAGATACATAGGTGCTATTTACTAGGGCTTTTATATTCCAATAGGTCCTAATATTATTAACTAATAGGGCATATCCATCTATTAGAATATTTCGGTATTTATTAACTCCATTTAAATATCTTCACCTTCAAATTCATCCCTTTTATGTGCCAAATTGTTGTTTGATAAAATTTTTAAAACAATATCACCAATTCGGGAATTGTTGCTGACAGTAATTTTTTCATTTTTATTAGAAATACTATAGTTGACCTTGACGAACATTATTTATTTGTATCTGTAAAATACGTATTTAATTACAGTTAATGATCTTAAAGTGTGATATGTATGCAAAAATTTGACTAGATAATTTTGATCGCTTATGAATTATCTAAGGAAGCTATAAATGAATACTAAAAATGAATAACGGTAGATTTAATGAGATAACAGATTTTATTTTTGGAATCAGTAAGCCAATTATTAATAAAAAATATTAAAACAATATTAGTACTATACTATCAAAATTTATGAACTTAATTATTTAAAATCAGAGTGAGTTCAGTGAGTTCAGGTTTGTTGTAATTATGATTACAAGGTATCGTTAAGTGTCTTCAATTAGGATCAATTTTGAGGTTGTGTTTTTGCTAGCGGGCGGGGCGACCGAAGGCCGACCTACTTCGCTAGTATACATATTTATATAAGGGTTAAATTGAAAAAATATTAAGATTAAATAAAAAGTTAACCACGTCGCTTCTGCCCAAATCACACGGCACCTAAAAGGTGGTATAAAATGCCAAAACAATGATGAAAAAAAAGGCAATAACCTAAAAATGTGATCTGATACTGACTATTAAGAATTGGAATTAGGCATTGAAAAAGGTTCAACCGGGCTTGTTGGGCTTCGATTCTAAACTGACAACTCTAATCGGAAAACAAATTAGATACTGCTAAAGTAATTACTAATCCTTGACAATTTTTTATATTCAAGGAGAAAGAAGAAGGCAAAACTTGTACAACTTCATAACACAAAATAATAAAAAGAAAATTTAAAAAAACAAAATAATTTTTGGAAAATAAATACAAAAGAAATATTAGTAAAAACAAAAAAAAAAAACAAATTTTCACATTTTTGAAAAAAAAGACTAAAATGAAAAAAAGACTGAAAATTTACTATATTTATAAGCGGAAAATTGTGTTCTCTATGTTCTCTCTTTTCTTTTTATTGTAAAAGGAAACATTGTTTCCGTACACAAAATAGATAAGAAAGAGCGAAGAAGTATAGAAAACAAAGCGCTGTATTTACTGAAGCTGTGCAAGACTCGTGTTTTATGAGTCTTGCCTTAAAATCTTTCTTTGGGTTTTTCGGTCTTGGTCTTGACTTTTTTAAAAATATAACTTCACTGATTTAAGCTAGTGTTGCACCCCGACTCCGTTCCCCGACCCCGCTCCCGACGATTTTTTAGACTTCTCCCCGCCCCGTCCCCCGCCCCGAAACAATTCGAAAACACCGTTCCCCGATACACCCGCCCCCGAGCGTTCGGGGTGTAACCCTAATTTAAACACCAAAATATATTAAAAATGTTATATTAAAAATGTAAAAATGTAAATATTATATTAAAAATGTAAAAATGTTAAAAATCCTTGTTTCGTCCGTTCGGTTCTGGTCGGTTCGGCCCAGAACAGAAAACATATTCAATAATAAATAGATTTGAAGGAAGATTCCTATGCCATTTCTCTTGCAATTTTTTGAGAGTTGGATAATCCAACTAAAAATGCTAACCAAAAGTGAGCCTTCGAGAAATTAGGTAATTAGCCAGAGTTTAGATTTTTATCTTAACTTAGGCTTCAATAATAGGTTTTTCGGTTCCTAGAATATTTTTGGAATCCGGATCCGGACATAAAAATCCTTGTTTCGTCCGTTCGGTTCTGGTCGGTTCGGCCCAGAACAGAAAACATATTCAATCATTACGCTCAGGCGAATACTTATATCTTTTAATTTGTAAGGTTCTCTTTTTTAAAGTTTTTTATTTTTTCTACCAAAATATACTGCGCTTCGAAGTTTTCAAAATTTTCGCCTGCGGCGCTAATAAAGGGACAAATTTATTTTCTTGGTCTTACATAATCCTAAAAATTGCCTACTGCGGTGCTAAATCTCATCTGGATAAGTATACTTGTTGTGTCCGCACTTGCAGAAAAAATATAAATGAGAATAAATAACTCATCATCGGGTTGGATGGTGGCACAGTCGGTTGTGCTTCGGTCTGGGCTCTTTCAGTGATGGTTCAATTCCATCTCCTATCCACAGTTTTTCCACAGCATGAACATGAATATAAGTATACTGAATGATTTACAGTAAAATTTTCGGTTCCGACAAAACACTATTTCCTACCCTTTCAAGATTCTAATTCCAACTAATTAATTAATTTTTAAGGCGTTTTACGAACTTTGCCGAATATTTGAAGCAACTTGAAGTTAGCTTTTTGACTCTTACTGCTGCTAAGGCTATCAAACGTTTATTTTTTTAAATTAAAAAAATATTTTTTTAATTTAGCGGAATTGAAATTTGTGGTTGATGGAGACAAGTGGAAGATGACGTCAACTTCAACTTTTACCACGTGGTTGTGTGAATTTTTGTTGGGTAAGAAAAGGAGCAGGCAGCTGCTGATGGGCGTAGATTGAAGGTTTTTTTAATTTTTTGTTTTAAAAATTTTTTTCTGGGTTTGTCTAAGTTTTGCCTGTCTATGGTCCCTCTACCCGTGTCGATTGATGCCGATTAAGTCGATTGATGTGTTATTCAAAAAGCTCGTCGTCCTAGTCGAATAACATCCAATTAGCCCGCGGATTATAATTGGGCAGAAAATGGGGCTCGAAATGGGCAACTTTTTGGAGGAATTTTTGGGGTCAAAAGTCCGAATATACAAATAATATACTTCAAAAGTGCTCGACGAGTTCTTTTGAATAACATATCAATCGATTTTAGTGGGGTTACCAGTAACACAATGGGATGGTTCTTCACTAATTTATTTTTTAAATGGAATTTTTTTAATTTGCGGTTAACTACATCTATGACTCATTATTGCCATGAGACTCAATATATTGTCTAAATTTTCGTTTGCGGCCCTGAATAGATTTAACTGGATGGCCTTCAAAATTCATATAGGTAATTTCCGTCTGCGGCGCTAAAAACGAGGCACTGAAGTGTCCGAGTAAAGATAATTCATTTTTTGGTGATGTGATATTATTTTGGGATATAGTGTAGTGTACCGGTGGTAAAAGTTCGGGACGTGACATATGTCATTCGATTCGTCTCGACGAGCTGAGTCGAACGGTACCACTCTTAATTTTAGGAAATGATTCTGGGCCGAGTTATAGGTCCCGAAAAATTGAAAAACCATAGGGGGGACCAAGCACTTTTTGGGGTGAAAAATTCGAATATGCAAATAATAGCTCATTCGAAAGAGCTCGTCGAGCTGAGTCGAATGACACCAAAATCAGCTTGATTGTAAAAGTTTGGACAAAGTTACAATAGAAAAACAAACAACATAAACCTATGGGGCGTCGGCGAGGCGCTTGTGCAAAACCCCGCGCTTCGCGCGGGGTTTTGCGGCACGCGCCTCGCGGGGAGTCTACGGGCGCTGGGTCTGGGTCAGTAACATAAACCTAGTCCCATCTCCCTTGCTCTGGATGTATTTGGGGCTCCTGTAGCAGCAAAAACCTCCACGGGCGCCATAGGTAAGGAGTTAAAACAAACGGTCATAACTTTGTCAAATCAAGTCAGATTTCGTTGATTTTGGTGTCATTCGACTCAGCTCGCCGAGCTCTTTCGAATGAGCTATTATTTGCATATTCGAATTTTTCACCCCAAAATCGAGCTTACTCCCCCCTTTGGTTTTTCAATTTTTCGGGACCCATAACTCGGTCCAGAATCATTTCCTAAAGTAGGGAGTAGTACCGTTCGACTCAGCTCGTCGAGACGAATCGAATGACATATGTCACGTTCCGAACTTTTACCACCGGTACACTACACTACAGCCTTATTTTGCCGCCAATTATTTTTATGGAGGGAAATTTTGCGTGCCATATTTTTAACATTTTAAGTTTACGTTTAAAAGCTAGATTTCTTCCATTTTCTGCGCCGCCGCAAGAATTTATTTTGGAAGCTTTTTTGGGGTCATTTAGAGGGGGCCTTTGAGAAACTATTTTTGTTTTTTTTTAATTCGGTCCAGTTTTATTGGTTTTACGGACTGAGATAATGGTTAATAGACACAAAAGTGGGGGCGGGGTTTTTTTAATTTAAGTTTTTCCCATAAAATTGGGTTACATATCTTAAAAAATTTTTTTGTTTTTAGTTGTTTTTTAGTTTTACAAAATTTACCCTAAACGTTCACACAATTTATCCGTAAAGTTACACAGAGTTCTCAAAAGTCGGAAAATCGACAAAAAATTTCTGAAATTTGATGTTAGGAAATTAGTTTGCAAAAATATTCTGACAAGTTTTGCGAATTTTTAGATTGCCTCATCGAATTGTCCGCAAATTCTTGGCGATTTTACGGCTTTTAGAGAAATCAGTAGAACTTTTACGGATAATTTAAATTTTCTCCTTTTCTCAGGGTTGATGGTAAACTTCATCTATGGCTCAATATTGTCACGAGACCGATAGCAACCAAGCACTGTGAAGGAAGGTTGCAAAGCACTTTGAAGAAAGAGTTAAAGAGGAATTGAAACACGATGAGGTGGAAATTTATTTTTATTTTTTTGCCCGTGGATTTGGGGGGAGGGGGGAAGGTTTTACGGACTGAGATATTGGTTAACAGAGACAGGTGGGGCTAGGTTTTGTTTGAATTTTTTAAATTTTTAAAACACACGGCCGAGGGTTTTTGCTTTGGCACACCCGAAGTATAGTGCGGTCATGCCTGTTTTTTGTTCTAAAATGTAGGGGGAGGTCGGTGTCACCTTGATTGGGATCGGATATTGCAATTATTTTCCGCAAAAAGATGAGATTAATGTAGGTAGTTCGAAAAAGTTTTTAGTATTTTTTAATTTAAATTAACTTTGAATCATTAAATTATTTTTTCAGGGTCTCTCAATATGTTGGTGTTCTTCTGTGGTGGTGGCTCATGTGTTTTGGTGTGAGTTTAATTTTTTAAAATGTTAGTTTTAAACTTTCATTAGGATTATTTTGAATCTTTTTAAATTCTTTAAATAATTTGTGGTCGCTTTAGTATAGGTCCACCGAGATCGGAACTCAGACTATACACCATTCGATTCGTCTCGCCGAGCTGAGTTCAAATATGAAAGAATTTTCTGCCAGAGTCGAAAACTCACAGAGATATAGGTTTCCGAAAATCGAAAAACCTTAGGGGGGACCAAGCATTTCTTGGGGTGAAAAATTCGAATATGCAAATTATACCTCAATCGAAAGAGCTCGTCGAGTTGAAGCAGCTCGTCGAGTAGAAACAAAAGGTCATAACTTTGTCAAATCATGTCAGGTTTCGTTGATTTTGGTCTCATTCGACTCAGCTCGACGAGTTCTTTCGAATGAGGTATAATTTGTATATTCGAATTTTTCACCCCCAAAAAGTGCTTGGTCCCCCCTATGGTTTTTTGATTTTCAGGGGCCTATATCTCTGTGAGTTTCCGTCTCCGGCAGAAAATTCTTTCATAACTCAGCTCGGTGAGACAAATCGAATGGTATATAGTATGAGTTCCGATCTCGATGGACCTATACTAAAGTACAGCTAATAATTTTTTCGGAATATTTAAAAAAATACCTTGGGATATACCCGTTGTAGACTGCGTTAATTTCTCTTGCTTTTCTATCAGATTTTCAATAAAAAGAATTTTTTAATCTTCAAATTGTGACAATCATTGTAAAAATAAATTCTTTTAATTAATGTATAAGAAAACATCAAACAATAATATAGAATGAGATATTATATTAGATAGAGGGCGATAAAATGAAAAATATAAAATGCTTATAAAATTTCAGTATGAGTCATTTGGTAGTGAATTATATACTGATGATCTGTCTGTTGGATCGCCAAACGCCATAACGCTCAGCCCTGATGATGATGACAAACAAAATGAATTTATGAGCGAACATGACCAAGTTGAAGTAAATTCTAATGTAAATGAGGTAATATTCCTTTGAAAAAATGACATAAAACAAATAAGTGAGAATATTCAATGCACGAGAAACGAGAAAACTTTTACATTTAATCTTTAAATTCCACAAAATTGCTCGAAATTTCCGTTCAGAAGCATCAAAAATATTAATACAAAAAATAATCCGTTATTTAGGAACTTTTAAATTTCGAATATCTAAAATTAATTATTTATTTAAATCATAAGGGCAAAAAAGCAACTAGAATAATACTAACTGATGAGAAATTTATAACAAAGATTGGTACTACTGAAGATTGTGGGGCTCTTTTTGCGGACTTTTTTTGCGGACTTTTCCTCCCTTTCTTTTGAATGTTTTACTTGTAGCAACTAACTGTCAACGCCCCTCCCCTATTATTTTTCTTACATAAGATTGTACATAAATGTTAGATTTTCTTCTTCCTCGCCTTCTTTTATTTGCCCTGTGGCAAATTCAAACGAGACATTGATAAAGAGAAGATTAGTTTTTATAGTCATACACTTATTTTTAGCCTTCGAAAACAATTTAAACAAAAAAAGCAGTAAATAAAATTGATTTGGTGTATAACATTATGAATTTCTGTGTAAAAACATTACATTCTTATGTATATTTAAAAATATTGAACAACTGAAAAAATAAATTGAACTCAATATTGAACAACTCAATTAAAAATATTGAACAACAATTAATTTTAATTTTCTCTTTATCAACAATGTCTTGTTTGAATATGCCAAGCTCAAATAGAGGAAAGAGAGGAAGAATGAAATCTGACCATTTTATACAATCTTAGGTAATAAAAATAATGGGGGGGGGGGGGGACAAGGTTTGAAAGTACCCGCATTTCTGTTCCACAATCACATGTTCTTTTTATTTCCGAGATCAGTGATCCATTGTTGAAGTTCATCGAGTAATTGAAATCGTTATAATGTTTAAATCAATGGTGAACACATTTTTCAAACTGACATAAAAATTAATCCTTTGACAGTTAGTTGCTACAAGCAAAACTTGCTGCAAGCAAAACAACCAAAACTTTAAAAAATACATTTGAAAGAAAGGGAGGAAAAGTCCGCAAAAAAAGTCCGCAGAAAGAGCCCCACAATCTTCAGTAGAAAGAGCCCCACAATCTTCAGTATATTTTTTCCTATATTCCTATCTATTATATTTTCAGAAACCTTTTTGCTAAAAATTCCGGCCTGCAAATAAAGTAAACTGAAACAATATGTTATTCTATTAATAGATCATTTAATAACGGTTGGCGAATACCACACCACTAAGGCGAATAAGCTTTATGTTCGTATTTTTAGTAGAGTTGGGCAAAACGATACTGGTATCGGCCAACCCGAGACCGAGATCAACCGATACACATTTGCGGACTCGACATTTGCGGAACAATTAAGGATTTGAAAAAATAAAGGATTTTCAAAGTTCTTCGACTTACACATATTCCTTTGGATCGGGTTGAGAGCCAAAAATGCAGGGTACCGGTTCTATCCGGAAAAGTTGAATCAGTCTACAATCTTGGGGATAGAACTTTTTACCTGTTCAAATTCGACAATTTTTTAATACACAAGCCCAAGACGTTCTCAATATTCACGACTAAATATTCAGGACGAAACTTTTTTTGAAAAATTACCAGGTCCGCAAATGTCGGGTCCGCTAATGTTAATCCGCATCTGTCGGTCCGCTAAAGTCGATCCGCTTCTGTCGGTCCGAATATGTCGGGTCCGCTTATGTCGTTCCGCAAAATTCAATCCGCAACTGTCGATCCGCAAATGTCGTTCCGCAAGTGTCGGGTAACCATCGGTCTCGGCTTGTCCAACTCTAATTTTTAGTACCGTAAGCGAAATTTCTTGGAGGTTAAATACAAAAAAAATTAGATATTTCCCATTTAGCGCACAGGTGAAAATTTAGAGATTAGATTAAGCAAGATAAACTCATTTAAAATGTCACAGGAGAAATCTTTATAAATCATTAATAGGAATAGTAATATTATAAAATTATATATGGATTAAAATAAAAAGATATTATTAGGAGTTAAGCAATGAAGATATGAATATTTCAATTGAAATGCATGAAAAGATGAATACCCTCTCCAATGAAATTAAAGATTTTGTAAAAAATTCTTTAATAACAATAGATGAAAAAATGGCAAATCTTACAAAATTACAGCAAAATTATTTTAAGGTAGATATATTTCTATAAACATAGAATTTTAGATATCATAGTACATTGTTATGTCATAAGTAATAAAAAAACGAATATATATATATATATATATATTTAGTAGTTAAGCAATGAAGATATGAATATTTCAATTGAAATATATATATTATCTCTTATTGATATTCTTATCTATATTCAAACAAATAATATATCTCTAATACATATACATAATACTACGTAATACTATCACTTTAGAGAAGTGGCGTAAAATGATCTTAACTCTTAAATATATAGAAGGTATAATTGAAATGCAAATAAAAACTTACTATGTTATGATAATAGTATTAAGTGACTGGGGTGACATAACAATTAATTTATATAGACTCAAAATATTTTAATTTATCTCTTTTAATCAAAAATTATTTAGCGCCAACGTTCCAAAAAAAATAATAAAATTGTTGACAAGCCAAAATATAAAAATAACTCAACTGATTGTCATCTTAAGGAATATGATATAAATGATCTTTATTTCTGGAAAGAGGTCAAGAATGGCATTTCTACAAATGTTAAGGTAATTAAATATAATCACTTAGATCCAATATCTATACCGTCAAAACAGTTACCCGAAGTAAGAAATACAAATTAAGATACAAGTAAGGAATACAAGTAAGATACAAGTAATCAGTCCCTCCTATTTGACTGATAGTTTATGATGATTGATCATCATATCCGATTGTTCGCAGGTCAAAGTGAATATGTACCATATTTAGTTAGATAAACGAAAATTTTAAGTGAAAATATTATTGAATTTAAGGCGTAGTGACAGAAGACCCACAGACAGAAGACCCACAAGGACATAAGACCCACAGACAAAAGACCCACAAACAGAAGACTCACAAGGACTGAAGACCCACAGACAAATGACCCACTAGAAAATTTTTTAACCAAAACTTAGGAAAAAATTTTCTGAAATTTTTAAAAAAGATTTGTCTATTTTTCTAGGCAAAAGATTAAAAAATTTTTTATTATGTATTAAAAAATTTTTATTCCAAAGTTAATCAATAAAAAGTTGATTGATGAAAAAGAATTTAGGAGTCGTGTGTTTTTTTGGATATTTATGAATAGCGTAGGACTTAGAGGATATAGGGCTAAAACCTGAAATCCACCAATGTCTATTCTTATCCATAAATTGTTTATAACAGGAACAAGGAGAAGGAATACTCTGATATCTCTCTTAACCAGAAAATCAGATATGTCAGGGGATTTAAAGGAATGTAAACGGATTTAAACCTTTTAAGATTTTATAATTTTCTAATCAGCTTTTTTCCACCGATATCCCTCCATCTTACTCAGAAATAATTACCTAATCTCTGCTAATACCAATGATCATATCTCCAATACAGTTGACCACTTCTAATCCTTCTATATCACCCCATATGGACTTAACTAACTTTTGCTATAATCCAGTTAATCCTAAATACACCTTAATACTAAATGTCCCTTTGATCTACTTTTCCCTCTCATTATGGCAGACAAAAATTCTGGGAGTGAGAATTTTGGAAAGCTGATTAGCTATTTTTATACTATTTTTATTTCTGAACATGATCGGATTATGTTTTTGGGACAATCTGGTCCGGATTTTCCGTATCAAAATCCCGAAAATCCGGGAAATCAAGATCCCCCTTCGTTAAACAAGCTCCTTGTCATTGGGACAAGGGGAGCTTGTTTAATCCCAACGCTTTCATTTTAAGATAAGCTTAAAATCTATAAATTTTAGGGCTTAGATGATACTGCAAGTGCTGATTGGTTAATCAGTCTCAGCCCCGGCAGATGGCTATATGCTGATATCGTCGATGTCGCAATAAATAAATTATGTGTTGGCCATCCAATCATCTACATCAATCACTTAGAAATGCTGAGCTTCAGGAGAAATGAAAAAATTTCTGAATCATTAAAAATTAACGTTAATGGTGTCGACACGATGATGACTGTAATGCTATTAAATGGCAACCATTTTATTTTGTTGAAGGCAGATATAAAAAACCGCCAAATATTCTCATACGACTCAAGTAACAACCGTTTTCATAGTGAAAGGCATGAATACATGGAAATTTTCTTGTAAGATTTTTAACTTAAACTGTAATTAGAAAATAGTATAGACAAAATTAGTAGATAAATAATAGAGGATGTTAGTAGACACACACCTCCCGCTTTGAAAAAAATCTTAGGCTTATCACTCAAAGCCGATCTAATTAATTAAAAAGCTTTCTAAATATTTTATAACCGGAGCTTTATATATATTTGTAAATATTTATTTCTTAAGGAGATATGGATATTTAAATAAAATTACATAGATATTTCTTTCTTTAAATAATGAGAATATAATTAAATAATAAATTTTAGCGAAATGATTGAACAAATTTATGAATCTTCTAATATTAATATTGGTACACGAAAAGGCTGGAAATTAAATGATGTACTTAAAGTACCCCAACAAGAAAATGGACATGATTGTGGCATATTCGTTATATTATTTGCACAATTTTTGATCTACAAGAAGGAAATGAATTTTACACAAAGTGACATACCTTATTACAGGAAGGCAATATTAAGGTTCATCATTTCAGGAGATGTTTGATTTTATGAAAAATTTTAAGATAATTAATTACTTCAATGAAATTCAAATGGAATGCAGGGAATTTCCAGCTTCCATTTAATTTCATTGTTAGTGGTTATTTTGACAAATTATATATTTCAATGATTTATTGTTTAGGATATTTATATTTTTAAAGCAACTTTAATATTTTTTGAAAAATAATAATTTATGTAAATTAAGTAAATAAAATTACTTCAATGAAATTCAAATGGAATGCAGGGAAATTCCCGCTTCCATTTAATTTCATTGTTTTAGTTTTTTAATTACAATATAATTTTAAAGTTGCTTTTATCTTTTTTTCTTTTATTTTTCAACAATATTGAAACAATTATTTAAAATATATTTAACTTGAGATAATTAATTCTTCAATAAATTTCAATCAATAAAAAAATTTTTTTATGAAAAACTTTCAAAAATTTTTTTTCAGATAATTTTCTACCCATATCCATATTATCCAGAGTGTTTTCGGAAACAGAAAACTACCATAAATCGTTTTATTTGTAATATTTTGCATCAAAATTAACTTATTTAACATTTTCTGCTTAAAAATGAAAATTTTTCCGTTAAAAATTTTCTGTTTTCGGACCATATTTGATCCATATTTTGGATTTTAGTCCATATTTCAGTACATATTTTGAGATTTTTAGTCCATATTATATGTCCATATTTTTCGATTGATAGTCCATATAAATCCCATCTTTACTCATAAATTTATGATTTGTTAATAGAAAATTGGAAATTTCGTTGTTTGTCGGCAGGATCCTTGATGAGTACCCTCAAAATCAAATATTAAAAATTAGACAACATAACTAAAAGTATGTCATTTGACTTAAAATGCAAAGATTAATTGTTAGAAAACACCTAACAGACAAAAATATTAAACATGAAAAAGAAGCTTACATCAAACTCGATTTAGTATGATTTTAATAAAAAAATAATTGAAATTATTTATAAGGAGTAGACGTTAATGCAGCATTATGTCGAAATTTTCGTAAAATAAGCATTTATTAGTTTTATGTAAGACTTAAACAATAATTGTAGTTTTCTCATTTTTTGCATTTTAGTAAGAGATAAATTTTTTGTTAGCACTGTAATATCCGAAAATTATGATAAATTAGAGAAAAATAGTCAAAGGAAAATACAAAAATTTAATTGTTAGTTAGTAACTAACATCCAAAAATTTAGACATAGCCAATACAATTTACTACTGGATTCATTTATGGTTCTAAAATATGAGTATATAATTCAAAAATTTTATAATGAGTAGATACTAAAAAGTATGATAAATTAACAACGAATAGTTAACAAAGAAAATTACACAGGAAAACTTTGCTGTACCTGTTCCTAGACTATGGGCTTTCATCCCAATGGGACTTCTTTCCTAGACCTCATCCCAAAATAACCTGACTATTTTCAATTGTCGCGCCGCAGGCAAAAATTTTGGGAATTTTGAAAGACCATGAAGTTAGATTTTTTCCTTTTTTACTTATTCTAATTTCGGATATCCGGATCCTGCATCTGAACAAAAATTTTGGATATCCGGCCTTTTTCGGATCCGGATATCGGATCCGCCAACCATAGTGACGATCCGCCAACCATAGTGAAATCTTAATCTTCCAAGTGCGTCAATTTGTTTTATATTTATGACTTTAACGGGATTCATAAAGAATTTTGTTGATTTACTGATCGGTGTACATAACCTAAATATCCTCAATTGACGTGCCGCCATGGGAAGATAGGTTGTCGGTTCTGGACAACTTTCCGAACCCAAACGAAAATTCGAACGAGGGTAAATTAAACTACCTATTATATTAGTTTCTGAACGAAAATCCCAATCGTGGAAGGACCCCCGAAAGCCTCCTTATTAAAAACAACTCAAGTCAAGGTTATTAGAGATCGGTCTGGATCCGTATTCAGTCTGGATTTTTTTAGGATCCAGATCAGGGCTTGGCTTATTTCGAACTTTCGCGTTTCGCATCTTTCGCATTCTCTTATTTTTTGGCGCGAAAAGTTTCGCATTTGCTTTTTATTTCTAGATTTCGCCCAGCCCTGATCCAGATCAAGAATCCAATAAAGCAGCTGGGCTATAGCTATTTCTCTCCTTTAGCTAGTGCAAAAGGTTAATCGGCGGCTGGGAGCGAACCAGCATCTTCAGTAGACCGGACTGATTGTTAGCCATTACAGCACGCCGCCTACTGCACAGCCTTAGGAATTAAATAGCTATATGCTTTACAATCCTGTCCTGTTTATTGACTTAAGTCCAGATCCATAATCCAGCTCCAGGATTTTTGAAAATAGCTATCTCTAATGGCTAAAAAGATTAAATCAATAAACTAAAAATTAATTTTTAAAAATTTATTTCAAATTTGAATAAGAGAAAGCACGTGAAACATCAAAATTGTCAACTTTATTTGTTAACCAAAAATCGCTTAAAATTAAAAATGAAGCGGGCGTCAATCAACGTGGAATATTTAGACAAACTTGCTTCAATGGTAAAATTTTAAACCAAAAATTAAAAAAAGATTTTTTTGGCAAAAAAGTAAAAAATTAAATAAAATTTCTCTCTTATGGGTAAATGAGAAGCCCAACATGTGCGGTTGATGGCTAAAATTAAAATAGAATTGTGCTTGTTTAGCTGCTATAGACGTAAGCATTCATAAAATTCTAAGCGTGGATTTTTAAAAAAAGACAAAAAAAATTTTTGAAATCATCAGCATAAAATAGAGACGGTTTCAAGGCAGTCATAAAAAATTTCAGAGAAATTGCCAATAAAAAAAATTCAAGGAATATGATCCTAAATTTGTGCCTTGTCTTCTTTACAGGTAAAAATTTTAAATAATTTGGTAAGGTTAATTTTATTAAGAGGAGGTAAGAGGGATGTAGTACATAAGAGTGATTAGAAGATTTCAATAAAAGTGATGGATTTAGTAAAAGGGATTAAGAGGGATTAGGAACAGATTACTTATAATTGTGTGGGAGGAGTAAAAATTTAAACCTGAAAAGCATCAGTTCTTCGACATAATACATTTGCGAGATGTGCTCTTACCATCTATGGTTTAAGGTTGTCGGAACCTTTCTTACTTACCTTTCTCTTAATATATTTTATCTCCCGTTTTGTGAAGGAGTCTAAGCTTCTCGTTTAATTAAAATACTTAGGAAAACAATGAAACTAAACTTTTAAAATTTCAGCATGTCTATACATATCTGTCGAGGGTTTAGGACTTCATCAAGCAAAAATGACGGACGACTTACGATATGCAATTTTGAGAGCACACAATAATTATCGTAGTCAGCTTGCTAAAGGCCTAGTTACCGATGGCTCGAACAAAACAATGCCAAAAGGAAAGAATATCTACAAATTTGTAAGTGAAATGGGTGAATACGCTTTTCTCCTTTTCTTTTCTTTAAGCTCCTTAATTTTTAGGAGTGACTTTGAGGAGTACAATTTCTATATAACCCCTATATAAAGTTCATTTTGTGTGAGGACCTTGACAAAATCCTTGCTGATTCAAGGAAAAATCGAGGAAAATGAAAATTAATCTTGTCCATAGATCAGGATCCAGGCCGATCTCTATGGTCTAAATAAAATTAAACAAAAATACGGAGGAGATAAAGCGATTATACAAAAAATATATTAAAAAAATCATTGAATCCATTTAAAGATATACAAATTATCAATTGAGAAAATTGCCCAGGCAACTGCTGATAATTGCAAAATGGCACATCCTGGCACTGTTGGATATGGAGAAAATTTGTGGGCAAATAGCTGGGCTATGGATAATTTGAGTAAGCTATTAATAAGGATAGCTTCACTTATAAGCTTCCTCTACTACTCCTAATGTCTTAACAGATCTTAGTAATCAAAATATAAATTTAGCGGAAGCAGTAAATGGCGCTCCTTTATCTTGGTGGAGTGAGAAAAATCAGTGCCCTATACTTGCGAACAATCTACAAGTGACTCCTGATGTTTTTGATAAATGTGGACATATGACTCCGGTTAGTATCTAAGAAATTAAAAATTTCAATAAATTTATAGATGGCATGGTCACATACTACTCAAATTGGATGTGGTATACAGCTTTGTCCAGCTCAAGATTGGTGCTCAGGATGGGTTTGTATTATATTAATTAAACAGCTGGAACAGAATAAAATAACGCTAAAATAACATTAAAATAGCTCAAAAACATCTCAATTTATGCGGCGTTTAAAATTAGTCTGGCCACTTGATTGAGTTGCTGCGTAAGCGTTGACCGTATTTTAGGCTGTAACCTCCACCCACTCTCTTCAGAGTGGAGAGTGGGTATACCTCATTTCATTAAGTACTCCATTTTTATGCCGCGTGAGAGTTTCTAATCATATGTCGGAAAGTACTCCAATTAGATATATTGGGTCATATAATACGACCATTATAATAAACCCATTATAATACGGCCATCATATAGTCCGTAATTTTAAATGATACTCTATCATATGATTTACTCGATACAAGCTCTCATGTAGCACTAGGGCAATTAAGTCCTTCTGATGCTAATATGTAGAGTAGAAAAATAAGAATAAAATCTTTAGAATTTATCAACTATATTTATTTTTTATCACACAGAACCCACCTTGTTTTAATACAACGCTTATCTCTTGCAATTATTTTAACCCGTGAGTGCATAATATATTATTATTCAATTAATCTGCTTATTAAAATATAGAACCAATGACGCAGGGAACATTTTAATGTACGAGAAAGGAAATCCATGTACTAAAGATTCTGATTGTGATTACTATGCAAATTCAAAATGTGACACGAGTTGTGGTCTTTGTAAAGCACCGTTAGATGCTACTGATCCACATAAAAATTCAGGAAATTAATTCACATACGATTTTATGTGGAGTGAATGACATATAATTTCTTTTCTGTCCAATCTTTCAATGTAATTTATTGGAGTAATACGTATGGGTAACTTTAAATACAGATAGGGGTAAGGCCAGAGGTGGGTGTTAAGTTCAGAGGTTCGGAAATCGGAACTACCTCAAAATTCGGAACTCGGAAATCAAAATTTTTTCGGAAATCGGAAAGAAAACAAACGTCGGAAATCGGAATTTCGACCCACATCTGGTAAAGACCGCATCATACCTAATGAATATTTTTTATTCTTAACTGGGTGTCTGAAATTAGATGTTTACTAGAAAAACCTGAATCATTTTCTAAAAACTTCGTACTACTCAATCTATAGTGGAATATTTTTAAAATTTTAACTTTCATAAGTAATTGAAGTCTTATTAATATTTAAATAATTTTCCTTTCATTAAATCTTGTAAAATACTTTTTAATTGTAATAAATTTAACGGCTTTAATTTTGTCTAATTTTTTCAAAAAAAAATTTGCCTTGAAAAATTGTTTAGAAAAGACTCGATTTACTCGATTACTTGAACTCTGCCAAAAATTTTGAACTCGAAATCGGGTTATGTATTCAAACTCGGCATACTCGACGTACTCTAGTTGAAAAATTTTTTTCGTAATCGTAATTCGTAATTACGACGCAACTCTGTAGTGCTCCACAAAGATTCATTTATTTGACATTGAAAAAATAAAAAAACGACCTAGTACTTTTACTTGAGTAATAGCACACCGAGTTGTGTGTTAACCCTTATTATCACGTATCTTTTGTTATAATAACTCTTTTGTTATAATATCAACCAAAATTAGACAAACTAAAGTAGCCTAACTTTTTTAAAGTAAAGTCCAAAAAAAGATGATAACGGGTTGGCAATCTGATTGGTGATCTAGAGCCGCAGGCGAAAATTAAGAAAATTTGGAAGGCGAAGTACCATTGTGTTGATTATAAATTATTAATTATTTTCGAAAAATTATGAAAATTTTTCGATTTTTCAAAAAAATTTGATTGAAAATAAACGCACAGTCTCTATTTTAACCTCAGCCTCTAATATACATAAGTACAAAAATAGAGGGGTTGAAAAATATAACCACAGTGGTTCTCTTAAAATAAATACAGTATATTTTATTAGATTTATTTTGCTGTAAATTTAGTCACTTATGCGTTCAGCTCGAAATTTATTATTATGATTTTATTATGTATATTTTTTGGATGTCGCAGTGAATGCCGACAAAAAATTAAATAAATTTGCAAAATCTGATATATGTACTGTTAGTGCTAATTCGTCACTTTTCCCATTTTCGGTTGGGTTCGGAAAGTTTTACTGACCAACAACCTAGCCTCTCATTATTATTGTTATTTTTTCAAGAAATCTGCGGGGTATTTTCTTTTGATATTGTCCACAGCGCAATGTTCTTTAGGCCAAAGCTAAAATAAAAAACTAAAAAAACCTAAACTTTGGCTAATTAAGGTAAAGCAGCTGGGACATAGCTATTCTGGGAACGAACCAGCATCTTTACTTATTTAATTACATAATATGTATTATTAAAATTGTTTCTCTTTAATAATCTACAATTATTATTGTAATTGTTTCGGAATTGGTTCATACAATGTTTTATTTTTGGATGTCATATATAATAATGACAATAATTAGATTGAAAATTAGATTTGAAATAGAGAAATATGTGATAAAAGTAACAAAGTATAAAATCAAAATTATTAAAGTGACTCTATGGTCGTCGGCAAAACGGTTGTCAAAACCGTGCGCTTCGGATGGGCTTGCGGCAGGATGCCGATAAAAATAGGCCTGGAGTCGAGGGTATGATTTTGATATGTAGATTTATATATCTTTCAAGTCAACTCAGCAATCCGATTCCAATGACGTAAATTACATATAATCTCATTTACATATATATAATCTCATTAACTCATTTACAAAAATTTAAAACCATTCTTGTGATTAAATCGTTCATTTTGTTGCATATGATGTTTTATTTTTGGATGCCATACTAATGGCAATAATTAAAGCGAAAATTCACAATTCTATTCTTCCCCAAAAATCATTTTTCCTAAGATCTTTTCTTGAGTTTTTTAACCATAATACCCCACCCCACTGATCTGAATTGTTAGAATTAATATGCGTTTTTAAATTTTTCACTCATTTAAAATTAAATAATAGTTCTGTCTTGTATGTTCAGTATGTTCGTATGTCTTTATTTTTGGATGCCATTCCTTATCAATTGGCAATAGATGACTTGGTTTTTAACCAACATTTTTTAGAAGATATAATGTAAAGCTATACTGTAAAACTATGCCTTTGCTCGTATAATATTTTATACACAGGTACTCGGTACGTGCTTCCAAATACTGTTCAAACCCTCATAGCTCACCCTTATCCTTCTAAATCCTAAATTCCCCGGTAAAGAGACATAGACGGTTTAGTAAATTAAAGATATCGAGGGATTTGGTGATTAAAAGGGAATTAAAAATAAACATAAATAACTCCTAAAATTAATTCAAATAAATCAAAAGCTAGAGAAATCCCGTGTAAAAATCCGTACGGAATTTTGCAAAATAATTCTAAGATTTTCAAAAAAAGTAGTCCAAAACTCTTCGGTGCTAAACCTTAGTTTATTTAATTAATATGCAATTTAAAATTTTTGCTTATTTATAATTTAAAATTATTATGGTGATTGTGTTTTGCGCAGTTACCGACAGTTTATTTTTGGATGCCTTACATAATAATGGCAATAATTGCGTTGGAAATTAATAGAGTTCAAAGTAAAAATTCATCTCTTTATTAGGCCTCAGTCTCTAATATACCTAGGCACAAAATTATAAGGGTTGAAAATATAACCTCAGTGGTTCTATTAGAATAAATACAATATATTTTATTAGATTTATTTTGCTTTAAATTGAGTTACTAATGGTTTCAGCTCTGTGATGGGTCCACCGTTTTCATGCTATTTTTGGATGTCGCATTGAATGCCGACAAAAAATTAAATAAATTTTCAAAATCTGATATACTGTTAGTGCTAGTTCGTTACTTTTCTGTGCTATCCGATAGAGGACCCCTACTTCCCATTTTTTTTTTGAATGGGGAATAAATGCGTAATTAATCGAAGAATTGAAATGAAAATCTTGAATGAGGCAAACGACAGAAATTTAAAAAATTTTAATACGGGGCCGAAGGCACCGTAAAATTATTTTAATAATTATGAGCTGGCAAAATTTACATGCGGGTCGAAGGCCTGCATTTTGTTATTAATTTTTTTGGTTTATTTATAAAATTGTAACTTTTGAAATATTAGTCGTAGAAAGATGGTTGAGGTGTCATTTGATGGGAAATTGAATGAGGAGTTGAATGAAGATATTTTTAAAAGTGTCACTTGAGTCTGAGGGTTGGACATTTGAGTCTGAAATTTTCCAATACTGGGAAATTGATCCAAATTATTTTAAACGAGTTGTAATAACGCTGGAGTCAGCATTTATACCCAAAAGCTATTAAAACTACTCAGCAATTCGCGCCGAACGCTGGTTTCAATATATTTCAATATTCTCCACTTTTTTCAAATTATTTCAATATTTTTACCAAAATTTTAGAATTTTTCATAAATTTTAAAAAAAAAGTGAAGAAATCTATACGCTTGCCAACGGAATTCTCAAAATTTTCGCCATCGGCATTGAAAAGGGGATATTATGGCCTATTATTCACTCCAGAGGCGCCGATTTCCAACAAATTCTCACTTAACAAAAACCTCAAAATGTCCTCAAACTAGAGTTGCGCGAGATCGAGATTTTAGAAAAAATCCGAGACCGAGATTGACCGAGACTCGCATGACCGAGACCGAGACCGAGATGCAAAATTTGACCCGAGATCGATATCGAGATCCGAGATAAACCGAGATTTTTCAAAACTTTTTATCCACCAAAACCTCATCATCAAAATCATCTGTTTCATCAGAATCAATTTCAGTTGTTGGAACAAGCAACAGTTTATCCATATTTGCCTTTACAACTAGAATTTTTTCCACCATTTCTCCAGAAAGACTTAAGTATAAAGCGTAGGGGACACTTGTTCATTAGAAGGGTTCGGTCTGATAGAGACAGTCGGTTTATTTTTCAACCTTCCTCTACTGGGTCGGTTTATTAGAAGGGGTCCGTCTATTAGAGACAGTCGCACTATTAGAAGAAATACGGTGTATATATATGTCACCGTCCAAATTACATTCTTGTCCAAATTGAATTTGGCCGATATCGAAGGATTTGGAAAAATATCGAAGGATTTTAAATTTATTTTCGCCTTTCATGTTTCGCTTTTTAAAATCTGTTTCGGCACAACCTGGGGTGGTATTCAAAAAAGCGGGTAGGGGAACCTGGTTCTTTCTTCCCCCCAAAAATGAGAGAATCTGGTAAAGAACCTGGTAACCTTGCGCCGATTTGCTGCGGCGCGAGCATTACAACTAAGAGCAGTGGGAAGAGTAGACAGTTAACGGCAGCGTAGACTTTACTCTCTAACCATCGGGAAGGTTGATGCGTATTCGGCAGCGCCTATTTGTCCTGCTCCGCTCTTTAGAAAACTAAATTAAAGTGAGCCCAACAATATGCAAATAGCGAAATTTTAAATATTTTGTCCAAATAAAACTCAAGAATGTCAATCTTTAGGGGTGTATACTGATCTCGGATCTCGGCGAGATTAAGTGCCGAGAATCTCGTCTCGGTTAGCTGGTCTCGTCTCGGCAAAACCGAGACCGAGATTGGAAAATGACCGAGATTCTCGTCTCGGTCTCGGTCGAGATATCGATCTCGCGCAACTCTACCTCAAACCTCACAATATTTTTACCCAAGATGGCAAATTGAGCGAATCCTTCGGATTTTCAATTTTTAGGATCTTCAAAAAACCTGATTGAAAATAAAAAGGAAGTCTTCATTTGTCCTCAGTCTCTAATATAAGCACAAAATTATAAGGGTTGAAAATATAACATCAGCGGTTCTATTAGAATAAATACAATATATTTTATTAGATTTATTTTGCTTTAAATCGAGTTACTTATGGGGTCAGCTCGGAATTTAGGTATTAGAATTTTATTTTATTTTTTGGATGTCGCAGTGAATGCCGACAAGAATACATTCTATGTAGTGGAGTAAATAAAATTTTTTTATATTTTTTTTAATTTTCCATTTTTTATGTTTTAATTTACCTAGTTATTTTATTATTAACATTTTTATTTTTTTTATCACATTAGTGTACATATATGTACCTGTGATTGTCTTATAAATAAATAAATAAATATATTAGAATGTACTGCCAGTGCTAATTAATTTTTTGGTGCCATACGATAGAGGATCCCCGACTTCCTATTGCGACGTGATATCCATTTTTTGCTGACATAAAAAGAGTTAACGCAAAAATTTTCTCAAAAATTTGTAAAAGACTGCAAACAAAATATGATGCCATTTAAATATTCTCATAAAATAACATCCTTCCTCGTCATAAAATAAAGAAAGAGTTTGCAAAAGTTTAGCCACGGGCAGGATTCGAACCTGCGGTCACCTGCTATTTGTTGCTAGGCGCTTTCGCTCACTATATGCAGGAGCTCTACATCTGAGCTACCGGGGCATCGACTAATGCTTTCTCTTTTTCCTTTTAGATCGTTTATCCCCCGCCTAAGTGTTTTAAATGCTGCTAGGTGAATCATCTTTACAATAACATCCTTCCTAAAAGTAAACCAAAACTTTATTTTGCTAAACCTGTGCTTATTTAATTAATATGTATTCTTATAATTATTCATCTTTTATATTATAAAATTATTATAGTTATTGCTTTTCTCTGCATTCCTGTAGGATTTATTTTTGGATGCCATATATACTAATGGCAATAATAAAGTTTGAAATGTGAGTTGATTAGAGTAGATTTCGTATATTCTTCTTTTATTTTTAGGTGCCATTCCTAATCATTTGACAATAATTGAGTTGGATTTAATTAATATATTTTTCATTAACTTATTTGCCTACATATCAGATCTAGTCTTTAAAAAATTCCTAAATTTATTTTTAGTGAGACTGCTTATATTTTTCAACCTAAATGGACATATGTATCAGGGGTGTGCCGAAACGGATTTTAAAAAGCGAAACGCGAAAGGCGAATTTTAATTTAAAAAACGACGCGAATCGCGAAAGTACAAAAAACGCGAAAATTCGCGAAAGGTGAAACGCGAAATTCTTAAAAATTTTTCCGATATGATAAGAAATCTCTAAGGATCTGTCACTCAGTGCTTGTCAACTCAATCTGTCAACTCACTAAAAAATAAATTTTAATTTCAGTACATTATTGAACATCACTGACTTGTTTTCTTAAATTTTAATTAAAAAACCAAAAAAAATCTTAAAATTAAATAACTAAAATCAAAAACTATGGTCATAAGGTGAGGTTGGCCTTCCAAAAGGAGGCCAAAACTTTCTGGTGCTAAATCTGGGTTTATTTAATTAATATGCATTCTTAAAATTTTTCCTTCATTTATAATGTAAAATTACTTTGATGACTGATTTTGCACTTCTTTGAGATTTTATTTTTGGATGCCATAAATAACAATGGCAAAAATTAAATTAGAAATTTACAAAATCTTTTTTATCAGAATATTTTTTCTCGAGTTTTTTAACAAAAATAATTTTTTATTTAATTAATTTTAATTCAGTTTTTGATTCTAGTTTATTTAAATTTTTAATCAATCCATTTCCGGTGTACGGAATTTTGGTCACCGAAATTTTGGTCACCACGATTTTTCGGAACTTTAGTCACCAATTTTTTGGAATTTTAGTCACCAGCGGAATTTTGGCCACCAAATCAAAAAAACGGAATATTGGGCACTAAAATTTTGGTCACTCACCAATAAAAATTTTGGTCACCAAACGGAAAAAAAAGAATTTTATTTAAAAGTGATATCAAAGTGATAAAAATTTATTTTTCAACCCGCAGTTCATCAATTTCAATGTTGCTCACTCTCACAGTTAATCAATCATCCATGAGAGTGATCAACCGAGAGAGTTATCAGTCGGAAGAGTGACAAACATTGAAATTGATCAAATGGGGGTTGAAAAAGCAATTGTATAAAGAGTGCTTATGTATATAGTTTCATTCTCTCCAGTTTATACTTTTATGATTATTAATTAATGCTCCTTAAAATATATTCTATAATACTTAGAATTAAATTAAAAATTATGAATTATTTTATATGTATAATGTTGTGCTAGCGATTCAGGTTGTATTTTTTGGATGTCAAGCAACGCTTTGGCAAAATTTTATTTTTCTAAGACCTTTGATTTCTAAAACCTTAAATCCTAGACATAAATATTCATCTGGGTTCTCATTAATCTAATAGTGCTCCTCAAAAATTCATTTAGGTACTTTATGGATATGTCACCCCCCTCCTATTTTGAGTCTCAGAGTTTTCCTTAAACGCAGAAAATGGTCAGAGATTATTTTCTTCTCCATGTCAATCATTTTTCTTACTTCAAGCAAAATAAGTGAAATTTGGTAAATGTAGAAACGAAATGAGTGAAAAGTAAGTACAAAATATGCAAAAAGGCAAAATAAATAAGCAAAATACTTGAAGAAGAAAAAAATGATTGACATATAGAAGAAAATAATCTCTGACCATTTTCTACGTTTAAGGAAAACCCTGAGACTCAAATTGGGAGGGGGGGGTGACATATCCATAAAGTACCTTTATTTATTTGACAGCATTTAATGTTGAAAAAAATCATAAATCTACATGGTCCTTTTACTTGTGTAATAGAACATCGAGTTGTGGGTTAACCCTTATTATCACCTATCGACCTCAACTGACAGACAACTCTTTTTTATACTATCACTGAAAATTGGACAAACTAAAGTAGCCTAACTTTTTTAGGTAAAGTTCAAAAAAAGAAATGAAAACAGGTTGGCAATCTGACTTTGCGATCTAGCGCCGCAGGCAAAAATTAAGAACATTGGGAAGGCAAAGTAACATTGTTGATTATAAATTATGAATTATTTTTGAAAAAGTATGACCGCAAAAATTAGCATAATTTTTCGATTTAAAAAAATTTGTTAAAATAAAAGCACAGTCTCTATTTTAACCTCCTTCTCTAATATAAACACAAAATTAGAGGGGTTAAAAATATGAACACATTGGTTCTGTTAAAACAATACAGTATATTTTATTAGATTTATTTTGCATTAAATTGAGTTACTTATGGGTTCAGCTCGGAATTTTAATTATGTTCATGTTATTTTTTGAATGTCGCATTGAATGCCGACAAAAAATTAAATAAATTTGCAAAATCCGAACGCCATAATGCAAAATTATGATTTTTGGACTTTACTAACTAACGAAATTATTTTTCAAAAAATAAAAGCATGTTTCTGGATGGCGAAGTTCCATAAAATTGATTATAAAGCGTTATATATATACTATAATAGAATATACTGTCAGTGATAATTAGAGCTCGACCCCGGGCCGGGCCCGGGACCGGGTTTTCCGGGCCCGGTAGCCCGGAAACCGGGTATTTTGATAAAATCCGGTTTTTCCGGGTTTCCGGGTTTTCGAGGTTTTTAGCCCGGAAGCCCGGCCCGGGTCCAATTTTTAGTAAATTTTATAAAATATTCTGACTTTTTGGTCAATTCTGGCTCCTTAAACACTCAAAAATGGAAAAATTTTCGCCGGCGGCGCTAAAAAACGAATTTATTATGTATTCAAAGAACTTGTATCCCCTTGTCTTATCCCTTAATCCTTCAAAATCAAGGCTGGGCGTATAGATATCGAAAGTTGAGGCATCCTAATGGAGGGATATTGAGGGACTAGAAGTAATTAAAAAGGGATTTGTAGGGATTAAAATAGATTTGGGGTTTTAGTTGATATATCGAGGATTGAGATAGGGAATTAATAAGGATATCGACATAGGTATTTAAGTAAGTATATAAGGGAAATTTTTTTATTTCGTACAGCCTATTCCAAATTGCGGATATGCCCCTTAGTACTGCAAAATCCCCTGACCCAATTTATCCCGTAAACAAAGTAAATCCCCGATATCCGCCTTAATCCTACAAATCCACATTAACCCCACCAAATCCCAGATTAAATAATTAAGAGAGGGATAGCGAGGAGTTAGAGGTATATAGGAGACTATCTAATCCCTGAAAATCCCTACTAATCCTTCCAGATCCTACCAAATCCATCAATATTTCACATTATATCTAAATCCTTTGAATAAACACGTATAGATGACAGATGAAACCAAATTTTAATTATTTTCTATTCAAAATAAGTAAAATTTCAGCGAAAAAGCCAAAATTTTATCATTTTTAAAATTTTGAAAAAACCGGGTCCGGGCCCGGGTGTAAAAAAACCGGGTTTTCGAGTTTTCCGGGTTTTCGAGGTTTTAGCCCGGAAAACCCGGCCCGGGTCAACAAGGAAGAAAAAAACCCGGATACCGGGCCCGGCAAAGTGAAAATGTCGAGCTCTAGTGATAATTCTTAACTTTTTTGGTGCAATTCTATAGAGGACCCCCAACTTACTATTACAAAGTGTTATCCATTTTTCGCGGCATAAGAAGAGTTAACGCTAAAATTTTTTTTTGAAAAATCTGTAAGCACTACAAACAACATAATCCTAAAACCTTCTTTAAAAGAGGCCAAAACTTAATTGTGCTAGACTTGTGTTTATTTGGTTAATATGCAATTTTAAAATTTTTCCTCATTTATAATGCAAAATTATCATGATTATTGTTCCTTCGTTTTCTTCCTAGATTTTATTTTTGAATGCCATGGATGATAATGGCAATAACAGGTTTAAAATTAAAGGTGAAATAGAGTTGAAATTGAAAAAATAAAGTTGAAAATAGAGTTGATTAAGTTAAGTTTTTGTCGGCATTCACTGCGACATCCAAAAAATAACACGAAAACAACAGGTATCCACAGAACTGAACCCATAAGTATCTCTATGACCGGTTGTTTTAGCTCCTTACCTATGGCACTGTGGAGTTCTTGTGCTCCGGAGGCCCCCCCAGCCCCCCCCTCCACATGGTTTTTGGAATTTCAGAGACCTGTAACTCGGCTCGTAGTTGAGTCCGCTGACTAATTTTGGTGTCATTCGACTCAAATTTGACTTGCAATTTCGATTAACATATAAACTGTTCAAATCTATAATCGCCCGGTAAAGTGTACTTGGGCCATCTTTTTTGCTTAATAACCTCATTGGATACATAAACTTTCATTGGACGCATAAAAGTCGATTGGACGCATAAACTTTCATTGGACGCATAAAAATCGATTGGACGCATAAACTGGAGTAGAGCCAAATTTTTTAACCTAATATTCCTTTTCCATAATTAAGCCTTATTTAACAATTTTAATTTGTCTTTAGGTACTATTTGGTTATCTCCCCGATGTCTGCAAATGTTTATAAAGATTGGCGGGTTGAAAAATATAACCAAGGTTGTTCTATTAAAATAATATATTTTATATCTCAAAAATTTCTAAAACACTCCGAATGATATAATGCTGAAAACCTTCTAAAAAGAGGCCAAAATTTTTGGTGCTAAAACTTTATTCAATTAATATGCATTTTTAAAATTTTTCCCTCATTTATAATGTAAAATTACTTTTGAGATTGTCTCTTTCTCGTTCGCGTGTTTCCTCGAATTTTATTTTTGGATGCCATATATAATATGGCAATAATTAAGTTAGAAATTAACTGAAATCTTTTTCCTCAAAAGATTTTTCTTAAATTTTTTTATTCTTAATTTTTCTTTTTTATTTTAAATTTTTAATTCAATCCGTCTCCAGCCTTCGCCAAATTAAAAAAGATATCCAACTCACAATTTTTATGTGTTGGATTTTTAATTTTATAAATTTATCTGATGTATGTACTATGTTTAGCTTGACATTCTCCCTTCTTTAATTTAAATTTCACCTTAGACGATGAAAAAAAATTAATTCTGCAGATCCCTGTTGCGTATTTATGTAAATTTAAGCTTGACTTAAAATCTTCAGGATAAGCGGGGAGAGTGATTTTTTGTAATCTTTAAAGGTGATCCTTAAAAAAAATCTTTTTTTATTTTTGAATTTTCAAAAATTAATTTTTCACAAATCCCTTTCAATAACCCCCCCTCCATATCTCTCTCTCAATCAATTTTTTTATAATGTCTAGGTGATTTTTTTATAACTAAACATTAACATAAAGATCCGGTTCTTGTTATTCTTATTGTAGAGATCATCAAAAATCAATTTATTTGACATACTGTAATGTTGATAAAGTCTGAATAATATGCTAATTTAATTGCTTTGTTTCATTTTTGAATACCTTAATAGGTATTTCAACAGATAGTAAAGCAGCTTAGCTATTTCTCTACAATCTCTCTCTTCGTTGGCTAGTTCGAAAGGTTATTCTGCGGCTAGGAGTGAACCTGCATCTTCAATAGACCGGACTGGTTACTGCTCCTTAAAATATATTCTTCTTATAATTAAATTAAAGGTTATGAATACATTCACATAATGTTAAGTAGTCGGTCCCGGTCGTATTTTTTGGATGCCAGGCAACTCTTTGGCAGAAATTTTATTTTTTAAGACCTTTAGCTAAGAAAAAAATTCTATAAAATCTGAATACCGTAAATCTCTGTAAGAAGCACATTCCCTAATATAAGCACATCCTATGAGAGGGTTGGGAAATAGAAGCTCATCTGGAAGAAGCTCATGCCTCTTTAAAAATGGTGCTGAACATCCCTAAATTTTTCATAGTATTGCAAAGTTGGGGTATAGTTCCAAAACATTTTTTCATGTTCGTGACTTACGCACACTGGGTCTTGGACCATTCCTTCACGGAATAAGCCCATACCGAAGCACAACCGACTGTGCCACCATCCAACCCAATGATGTGCTATTTATTTTAATTTATATTCTTTCTGCAAGTATGGACACAACAAAGACATTAACACAATGATCAGGGTTCTCATTATGGTTCCGTGACTTTTGCGCCGAGAACATTTGCGCCGCGACTTATGCGCCGCGACTTTTGCGCCGCGACTTATGCGCCGAGCGACTTTTGCGCCGGGGGACTTTTGCGCCGCGACTTTTGCGCCGGGCGACTTTTGCGCCGCCACTATCATTAAAAATATATCAATAACTACAGCTGGACCTCACTTTAGTAGGGTTGTCGAATGGTTGGAAATCTTCGGATCTGATATCCGAACTGAAAATTTCGGATATCCGGCATTTTTCGGATCTGGATTTTTTAAACAATGGCGGCGCAAATGTCGCGGCGCATAAGTCGCCCGGCGCAAAAGTCGCGGCGCATAAGTCGCGGCGCAAATGTTCTCGGCGCAAAAGTCGTGATACCCTCATTATATTATCTAACTGGGACCTATATCAATTTTGCGCAAATTCTGCGGTATTTGTAAATAATGCACAATCTGCGGACAATTGATATAGGCCTCTGGTCCTTTTACTTGGTTGAAAATAAAGTCCACATTCGAACCTCGTCTCTAATATAAGCACAAAATTAGAGGGGTAGAAAATAACTACAGTGGTTCTGTTAAAAACAATACAGTATATTTTATTAGATTTATTTTGCATTAAATGAAGTTACTTTAGGGTTTAGTTCTGTTCAATATTTGATGTATACGCCTTATTTTTTGGATGTCGCATTGAGTGCTGACAAAAAATATAATAATTTTGCAAAATCTGATGCCGTATATATTCGCTAAAATAGAATACACTGTCTTTAAATTTTTTGTAACATTTTATAGAGGACCCCCGACTTCCTATTGCGAGGTGATATCCATTTTTCTGCAAAATGGTTTTGGGCCATTTTATAGCCGTTTGGACGATTTATTTAATTTACACACAAGAAGATGTAGGCAGTGCTTCGAAGCTCGTACCAAAATTCGTACTCGTACCTCGTACTCGTACTCGTACCTGGTACGAAGTACGAGTACGAGTACGAGCAAAAAAATAGGGCAGGTACGAAGTACGAGTACGAGTACGAGGCCAAAAAAAAGTGAAAAGTACGAGTACGAGGCCTAAGTACGAGCTCGTACTTCTCGTACTTGGTGTTAATAGGAAAATTAAAGAAATATATTTTATTCCTTTCATTCTTCATTATATGAGCGGGTGGCCGAGTGGTGAAGGTGCGTGGCTGCACCAAAGTCGCTAATGATTTAATATTGGGTGCGATTCCTATTCGCTAAAAAAGAATTTTAATATTGTTTTTTCATAAATAAATTATTTTATAAGTTTAATTTTATTTTAAAAATTATTTTATTTTTAAATGGGGTAATTATGAGATTTTGACCTTCTAAAATTCTTAAAATATTTCACTTTGAACACTAACAAGTGAATTTTTTTCGCCTACAGCCTTCCGAAATTTTCAAAATTTTCGCCTGCGGCGCTGAAAAATGGAAGAAATCTGCCTTAAGTACTTCAAAATTAAGTACTTCAAAATTGTATAAAAATGTTAACGTTCCATGGAAGAGAATGAAAAACGGATGAAAATATACCCGACCCATCTTTGAAACCGACCCATCTTTGAGGAAATATTGCTCCTTGCACTTCAAAATGCTCAAAAATTTTGCCTGCGGCGCAGAAAATGAATTATATTGGAGGATTTATGGCTTCAAAGCCTTCCAAGATCAAAAATTATCGCACAAGCGCTTAAAATTTAAAACTAGATGTCCTGAACTCAAAAAAATCATAAAAATTTTAGATTTTTTGATTTATTCTCAAGTACGAGTAAGTACGAGGTACGAGTACGAGGTACGAGGCCTAAAATAGGGGTGGTACGAGGTACGAGTACGAGTACGAGCAAAAAAATAAGGGTGGTACGAGGTACGAGTACGAGTACGAGCAAATTTGAAATTTCGAAGCACTGGATGTAGGTCGTTAAATTTTTTTCAAAAAATATTTACGTAATTATTTTTTAAATTTGTAAAGCTAAAGCCTCAATAAAGAAGACGAATCTTAAGGTGCTAAACCTGTGCTTATTTAATTAATATGTATTCTTGGAAGTTTTCTCACACTTATATTTTAAAATTATTATGGCGATTGTTGCTTTCGATTTGCAAACTAAACTTCGTATTTTTGGATGCCATAAATAATAATGGCAATTATTGAGTTAAACATTAATCAAAATCATTCTCTTTGAACATTTTTCTTAAATTGCGTGTTTATGCTAATTTAAACTTTACTTAAAATTTCAAAATAATCGGTGTGTGATTTTTTTTTTTTGATTTTTTTTTTATTAAAATAGCTTTGTTTCATTTTTGAATACTTTAATAGGTATTTCAAAAGATAGTAAAGCAGCTTAGCTATTTCTCTACAATCTTTCTCTACTCTCTCTTCGTTGTCTAGTTTAAAAGGTTATTTTGCGGCTAGGAGTAATTACACCTAATCTAAAGTGAAATGTGTTTTTATATTTTTAATATGTGTTTTTATATTTCTTTCTCTTTTAAACTTTAAATCCGTATTTTATGTAGTTGTGATGTATGCAGGCTCTTCAGCGTTTATTTTTGGATGCCATTCATATTCAACTGGCAATAATTTGTGTTGTACCCCGATAGCATGAGGGCGCGTTTGATGGGGTTCTTTGGACTATGAATGACAACTTGTTAGCGTTATTCTGTCAGTCAACTCCATCGCACCCGACAAACGCGTGAGGATTGACTTTTGCGGATCCAACCTTTGCTGATCCCGTGGCACGACACTTGAGGATCTGACTGATTATCTACAAGTCTGATCCTCAAGAGTTAAGTTATTTGTGGGTTAACAGGTATATAAATGAATTTGAGAGATATTGGACAGATTAAAAAGGACTTTGTAGGCGTAGGTCAACCTAAGTAATTCGACCAGATCCCTTGATATAGATATCGAGGTATTTTGGGAATTAAGAGTGATATCGGAGATAAATATTATTTTTGTCGGTTTATTAAAAACTATGGACATAAGAAGAGCTAACGCCAAAAAATTCTCAAAAATTACTAAAACACTCCGAACGACATAATGCTGAAAACCTTCCAAAAAGAGGTTGAGGTTTTTGAAAAATCTGTAAATACTACAAACGACAATCCTAAAATATTCCAAAAAAGAGGCCAAAACTTGATGGCGCTAAACCTGTGTTTATTTGATTAATATGCAATTTTAAAATTTTTCCTCATTTAAAATGTAAAATCTTTATGGTGATTGCTGCTGTTCGTGTTCCTGGATAGGTTATTTTTGGATGCCATTCATAATAATGGCAATAACTAGGTTTAAAATTAAAGGCGAAATAGAGTTGAAATTGAAAAAATAAAGTTGAAAATAGAGTTGATTAAGTTAGGTTTTTGTCGGCATTCACTGCGACATCCAAAAATAACACGAAAACAAGAACTACGACTCCAGAACTTGACTTAGGTATTAACCAAAAAGCATCTCCATTTAAATCAAAATAAATCTAATAAACTATATTAAAATTATTAGACACAGGAAAGGAAAAAACTATATTAGTTATGTGCACACACACTACAAGCTAATACACGTAAATCTCAACCTAAGCACAATCTGGGATATGGCTATATCCACACAATAGTGAATCCACTACAAACAGACGATCAACAAAAAGATAGTTGGGTCGCTATAATATAATACCAAAATTCCGTACACCCATTAAAATGACATTCTAGAAAAGAGATTTTTTCAAATTCGATAACGCCATAATGCAGAATCTTAAATAAATAGCGCCAAACCGCAGCTTCTAAACATCATGGCACCCTGGTTGAAGTTTATTGATTAATATGTGTTTTTATATTTTTCCCTATTTTAAGCTTTAAATCCGTATAGTATAAGCAGTTGTGTACGGACGAATCTCCATCTTTTATTTTTGGATGCCATTCATAATCAAATGGTAATAATTGACTTGGGTATTAACCAAATTTTTTATATTTTTAAGCCTTATTTAACAATTTTATTTCCACGATGGTTCTATTAAAATAAATACTGTATATTTTATTAGTTTATTTAAAGGGCATAATTGGTGAATGACGGGTTGTTTAAAAACTGAAACAAGAAACTAGCCGGCTGGTACTATACAAATAGATTGACGCTGACTTTTAAAAATAATGACGCAACTACTCACCGTCTAAAACGCGCCTGTGTATTTAAATAATATGCGTCATTAAATTTTCTTTCTTCTAAATTAAAGTTTGTCTAGTAGTCTTATCTTGGGATTATTTGCAGGTTTATATTTTTGTATGCCATAATGATCAAATGGCAATTATTGAGCTGAAACTTTACCAAAATATATTCTCAAAGCTGGAACTTATATGGTTTAGGTATCCTTTTTTTAGCCACGCCCCTTTTTCCTTTTCCATCATCAATCAAACTTAATATGTACAGTTCGGTCTGCCTTTTTTCTTCCTCGATTTCACTCAATTTTTCCTGTGGCATGTTCAATGAGAAACAATAATAAAGAAAAGATTAATTTTTTTGTCTAATTTCACCAAAGTAACACTTAACATTTGAATCAATACTCTTTTAAATGGCAATAAGTACCCAGTTCTGCCTTTTTGAAATAATGGTCTCTGGCAATTTTGTGTATTTCAATCATTTGTCACAAAATACTGACCATTTTACCTTTTTTAGACATTTTTGACCCGTGTAATTCTTCTCAGAGATATATATCAACGACCGATTCTGACCGACTCAGCTTGGTGAGTTAAGCTATTTCCTCGCTGACCTTTTTCTACATCTTCAGGTGAATTGATTGATGGGTGAGAAGTACAAGAAGTAAAAGAAAAGGGATGGAAAAGGAAAAAGGGGCGTGGCTAAAAAAGGATACCTAAACCATATAAGTTCCCTCAAAGCTACAAATTCTTGAGGCCTCCTCTATATAAAGAATCTCCTTATCAGTATATAATTATTTATCTAATTTAAAAAAATGGTTTTATAAGTAATTTGATTATAAGTAATTATATGTAATTTGTACTTCTAGCAATGTAGCTGGGCTAAAGCTATATCTCTCCTTCAGCTAGTGCAAAAGGCATCTTCTGTAGCTCATTCTGGTTGCCTCTATATCCCACTTATTTTTCCGCATTCTACTAAATCCTCTTAAAGGGACATCAAGAGTTCAGTAAATTAAAGTTATCGAGGGAATGGATTTAGAGCAAAAACAAGAAAGTCCTACAAAAATTAAAGTTGTTGTAGGAACCAGGGTTGCCGCGGGTACAAAAAAAATTCGGGTACGGGTTTCGGGTATCGGGTTGGAGCGTTTTCATTTCGGGTCACGGGTTTCGGGTTGGCAAAAATATCGGGTCACGGGTTTCGGGTTTGGCGAAAAATTAGGGTTATCTTCGGGTGTTCGGGTATTGGTGAACTAAATTGTAAGGAGACAAGCTATGTTGCACAATAGGATTTTGGGTGATATAGAGAGGCAAATTTGAAGAGATTAAGAGACATTGTGGGATTTGAGGATAAAGAGGGATATCTTGGTAAAATCACCTTGATAAAATCCCACTATATACTAATATCCCTCCGCTTTATCTCCATTAAGGCCTCCAATTTTCTCCCGTTTTCAGCTCCGCAGGCAAAATTTTGCAAAATTCATGACTAAATTAAAATTTTTAATGCTTTTTCAAGCTTAAAATATTTAAAAAAAATAAATTTAAAAATCTAAAATGAAAATCAAAGTTTAAAAACATTTATTTTTGAAAAGAAAAATTTTTTAGGCCTCATTTCCAACCTGGACTCGAACCCACCCCTATGAAAATATCGAGCCAGTAGTCCTGCCCATTCAACCACCGATTAACATATGAAAAAATGGAAGAAATTATGAATATTCCTGAATATTCCTTTCCCTTTTCCTTTCTATAATTTTTTAAATTTATTTTAAAAAATCGGGTAAAGGGAAGCTTTCGGGTAGAACTTTCGGGTTTTAACCAATTTCGGGTCACGGGTTTCGGGTTGGAAAAAAAATCGGGTACGGGTTTCGGGTTGGAAAATTTTCTTTTCGGGTATCGGGTTTCGGGCGGCAACCCTGCTAGGAACTATCAAAATTACATTATAGAACAGAACTGTGAGCCAAAAAATTTCTTTCTCAAAATTTAATTGAGAAAGTTTGCACATAATTTTCAAATTCTTACGATAAACGCCATATTGCAAAATCCAAAATAAATAGCGTAAATGTTGTGTAGTGGTGACACTACTATAAAAGCCACGCTAGGCGTCAGTCTAATTGGATCATACTAGCCCGGCTAGTCCCTGATCTCCTTCGTCTGTTCCAACCTCAATCCCTTCGCCTACATATTGTCATTTCTCTTTTGGATAAACTGTTAATCAATTGCACGTCGACATTCGTATACCCTCGGACATAACAGTAAACATCAAAATGTAATTGCACTAGCCCTTGTCTAAAGTGTATTAATATGTGTTTTTATATTTTTTCCTCTTTTAAACTTTAAATCCGTAAATTATAAGTATGTAGTTATGTCCTGCAGAATTTCATATTTTATTTTTGTATGCCATTCCTAATCAATTGGCAATTAGTAATTTGAATATTAATTCATTGGCCTACCAAAAAACTAAAAATTTTCGCCTTTAACACTGAAAATAGAAGTAAACAATTTCTTGTCCTTCCAAAAATCAAAAACTATTTCTTACGACACTAGTAGAAAATTATTGCTAAATTTATCGCAATGTTTGGAGATTCCTCTACTAAATTCTCGATATAGATATAGATGGATTTTGGGAATATATGTATCATATAAAAAATATCTTTACATAAATTGACCATATTTGTATATTTTGAAGATTATTATTTATTTTATTTTGTTAAAGGGGGCTCATTATTTATGTCTCGACCTAAGTAATTCGACCAGATCCATTGATATAGATGTCGAGGGATTTATGCAGTTGAGAGTGATATCGGAGATAAATATTATTTTTGTCGGTTTATTAAAAACTATGGACATAAGAAGAGCTAACGCCAAAAAATTCTCAAAAATTTCTAAAACACTCTAAAACGATATGATGCTAAAAACCTTCCAAAAAGATGACTAAACTTTGTGGTGCTAAACCTTTATTCAATTAATATGCATTCTTAAATTTTTCCCTCATTTATAATGTAAAATTATTATTTCGATTGCTTCTTTTTCGTTTCTCATGGAATTTTATTTTTGGATGCCATACAATATATGGCAATAAATAAGTTCAAAATTTACGAAAATTTTTTCCTTAGAAGATTTTTCTTATTCTTAATTTTTTTTTATTTTAAATTTTTACTTAAATCCATCTCCAATCTTCGTCAAACTGAAAAATATCCAACTCACAATTTTTATTAGAATTTTTATTAGCTATTTCTCTACAATTTTTCTCTATTCTCTCTCCGTTTGCTAGTTCAAAAGGTTATTTATTCTGCGGCTAGGAATGAACCTGCATCTACAATAGAATAACTCCAAAAGAAAATTTATAACTGATTACTGCTCCTTAAAATATATTCTACTTATAATTAAATTAAAGGTTATGAATTCATTGATATAATGATGACTCCCAGTCCTTTGTATATTTTTTGGATGCCAAGCAACGCTTTGGCAGAAATTTTATTTTTCTAAGGTCTTTAATTTAATAAAAAAATTCTATGAAATCTGAATACCAAAATCTCTGAAAGAATCATACTCACTAAAATAAGCACATCCTACGGTAGAATCGAAAAATGGAAGCTCATCTGGAAGAAGCTCATGCCTCGTTAAAAATGGTGCTGAATATCCCTAAACCGTCTATATATTCTATAAAAATAACTCTAAAAGAAAATTTATTAAAATAAGCCCCGGTTCTATTATAGGGAATATACGGCATCCTATTTTGCAAATTTATCTAATTTTTTTGTCGGCTTACAAGCGACATCCAAAAAATAACACGACAATATTGAAAGATTGGCTCTACATACAACTGAACCCATAAATAAATCCACTTAAAGCAAGATAAATCTAATAAATTATATTTAAAATATTCATTTGAATCCCAATAGTTATGATGAGATTATGTGGGATTAAGTGGGATATACGAAGTATATGTCAAACGGAGTTTTGTCTGACATAGTCTTGTCAGTATAAATTTTGCTCTAACATGAAAACATCCTAAATCTGAGCAAAATTAATAATATAAAAATGCCCGACGGATTGTTTGGCAAAACTCCAACAATAGCTCGGAGTTCTCCCTCGACAAAACCCCGACATTGACGCAATTTTGCTAAGATACTTTTCTCAACATTAATAGAGTGAATAATTTAGAGTTGTGGTTCGGAACCGAAGAACAGAGATTTTTCGTCTCGAGTTTTGTTGCAATCTGATTGATGATCTAGCGCCGCAGGCGAAAATTAAGAAGAGTCTGAATTATAATTATTCTATTAAAATATAGTATATTTTATTATATTTATTCTGCTTTAACTGGAGTTACTTATGGTTTAAGTTCTGTGTGTCAAAAGGGCTCAGTTCCATTTTTTCAGGTTATTTTTTTGGCTGTCGCATTGAATGCCGACAAAAAAATAAGTTTCAAAATCTGATATACTGTTAGGCTAATTTGTTACTTTTTTGTGCTATCCGATAGAGGACCCCGACTTCCCATTTTCGCTTGACTTTTTGTTGTGTAAAGGCAGCCCTTAAAGTGTTTAGTATAAAAGCCCAGCCAATAGTTAGTTCTCGGTCTCAGTTTTAGTTCTTCTGCCTATCTTCGCCTGCTTTGTATTTCTTTGTCAATAAACGTTTCTGTTAGCTTCTCTACGTAAGCGGGGTCTCTCTCTTCGTTGGCTAGTTCAGAATGTTATTCTGCGGCTAGGAATGAACCTGCATCTTCAATAGACCGGACTGATTACTGCTCCTTAAAATATATTCTACTTATAATTAAATTAAAGGTTATGAATTCATTGATATAATGATGACTCCCAGTCCTTTGTATATTTTTTGGATGCCAAGCAACGCTTTGGCAGAAATTTTATTTTTCTAAGGTCTTTAATTTAATAAAAAAATTCTATGAAATCTGAATACCAAAATCTCTGAAAGAATCATACTCACTAAAATAAGCACATCCTACGGTAGAATCGAAAAATGGAAGCTCATCTGGAAGAAGCTCATGCCTCGTTAAAAATGGTGCTGAATATCCCTAAACCGTCTATATATTCTATAAAAATAACTCTAAAAGAAAATTTATTAAAATAAGCCCCGGTTCTATTATAGGGAATATACGGCATCCTATTTTGCAAATTTATCTAATTTTTTTGTCGGCTTACAAGCGACATCCAAAAAATAACACGACAATATTGAAAGATTGGCTCTACATACAACTGAACCCATAAATAAATCCACTTAAAGCAAGATAAATCTAATAAATTATATTTAAAATATTCATTTGAATCCCAATAGTTATGATGAGATTATGTGGGATTAAGTGGGATATACGAAGTATATGTCTAACGGATTTTTGTCTGACATAGTCTTATCAGTCTATATTTTGCTCTAACACGAAAATATCCTAAATCTGAGCAAAATTAATAATATAAAAAACCCTGACGGATTTTTTACAAAAACTCCAACAACCCGTGTAATCAATCACCCATGTAAACCCAGTGTCGAAGTCGTGGTAAAAAATACACCACTAACGATGAACTTTTTTGGAAATTTTTAGAATATTTTGAATTCTCAAAATAAATTTTTCTAAAATAACATTAATAAGTAGTTAATTTTGTCAAAAATTAAAAAAAAATTTTTTTGAAAAAATTTTCTGATCAACTATTATTGAAATTATTTCCACGGGAAACACTTTAAATGTAAATTTAATTTAAAAAACCTTTAAAAGACACTTTAAATGAACAAAATCAAATTATTTATTTGTGAAAATTCATTTTTCCATTAAAAATTTTCATTTTTCGGTCCATATTTGATCCATATTTTGGATTTTAGTCCATATTTCAGTCCATATTTTAAGATTTTTAGTCCATATTATATGTCCATATTTTTCGATTGATAGTCCATATAAATCCGTTCCCTATTAATAAGACATTAATAAGAACTTCGGTTCTCAACATTAAATCTCGGTTGTCAACATTAATAAGAACCGAGATTTTTCGGTTAGAGTCTTCGGTCTGTTCTGGACATGACCCCTACACGAAAATCCAAAATTTTTTAGGTCGAAACGAAACGAAACAAAATCTTTTAAAAATAGTTTTGTTAACGAAACGAGACGAAAATGTAAAAATTTACCGAAAAGAGACATTTTATCGCCAATTGATTATGAATGGCATCCAAAAATAAAAAAAGAAATTTTTCAGAACTCTTCTACTTATAATTTTTGGATTTATATTTAGTTTAAAAGAGAAATAAATTTAAAAACACATATTAATTTGAAATGTACAGTGTGAAAAAATAATACGATCACCCTCAAGTTTCAACATTAGGGGTGATCGAAGAATTTATAAAAAGTGCGCATAATTTTCGAATTTTTACGATAAACGCCATAATGCAGAATCTTCAAGAAACGACGACAAACCGCAACCTCAAAACTAAATTGCACCTAGTCTAAAGTGAAACGTGTTTTTATATTTTTAATATGTGTTTTTACATTTTTTTCTCTTTTAAACTTTAAATCCGTATTTTATGTAGTTGTTATGCAGGCTCTTCAGCGTTTATTTTTGGATGCCAGTCATATTCAACTGGCAATAATTTGTGTTGTAGTCCGATAGTATTAGGCGCGTTTGATGGGTTCTTTGGAGTATGAATGACAACTTGTTAGCGTTATTCTGTCAGTCAACTCCATCGCACCCGACAAACGCGTGAGGCTTGACTTTTGAGGATTGACTTTTGCGGATCCAACCTATGCCGATCCCGTGCCACGAAACTTGAGGATCTGACTGATTACCTACAAGTCTGATCCTCAAGTGTTAAGTTATTTGTGGGTTAACAGGTATATAAATGAATTTGAGAGATATTGGACAGATTAAAAAGGATTTTGTAGGATTTGTAGGCGTAGGTCAACCTAAGTAATTCGACAAGATCCCTTGACATAGATATCGAGGGATTTTGCTAATTAAGAGTGATATTGGTGATAAATATTATTTTTGTCGTTTTTAAAAACTATGGACATAAGAGAGCTAACGCCAAAAAATTCTCAAAAATTACTAAAACACTCCGAACGACATAATGCTGAAAACCTTCCAAAAAGAGGCCAAAACTTTTGAGGTGCTAAACCTTTACTTAATTAATATGCAATCATTTAAAAGCGAATTAAGGGGGATAATTTATCTTTATGAACAATATATCTTAATTTAAATAAAATTTAATCAAAATGTTTGAATCAATTTGGATAATGATATGATTCACATGTTCTTTTTTGTATTTTTTGGATGCTAAGCAAGACTTAAGCAAATATGTGTTTATGTGTATCTCTCTATTTTCTTATAATTTTTCCCTCATTTATAATGTGAAATTATTATAGAGAGTGTCTTCTCGATCTTCAGGAATTTTATTTTTGGATGCCATACATAATATGGCAATAATTAAGTTAGAAATTAACTGAAATCTTTTTCTTTAAAAGATTTTTCTTAAATTTTTATTCTTAATTTTCCTTTTTTAATTTTAAATTTTTAATTCAATCCATCTCCAACCTTCGCCAAATTAAAAAAGCATATCCAACTCGCAATTATTGACTGTTGGATTTTTAATTTTATAAATTTATTCTCATGGATGTTTGTTTATCTTGACATTCTCTCTTCTTTAATTTAAATTTTACGTTAGACGATGAAAAAAAATTAATTTTGCGGATCAGTGTTGCGTATTTATGCAAATTTAAATTTGACTTAAAATTTGCAAAATAACCGGTGAGGGTTTTGTATTTTTTGTAATGTCTAAGTGATTTTTGTATAACTAAACATTAACATAAAGATCCGATTCTTGTTATTCTTATTGTGGAGGTCATAGAAAATCCATTTATTTGATATAATCAGTACTTCGAAGCTCGTACCAAAATTCGTACGAGTAGGAGGCCAAAAAAGAGGTGGTACGAAGTACGAGTACGAGCAAATTTGAAATTTCGAAGCACTAGACATAATATAATGTTGATAAAGTCTGAATAATATGCTAAAATTTAATTGCTTCGTTTCATTTTTGAAAACTCTAATAGGTATTTCAACAGATAGTAGAGCAGCTTAGCTATTTCTCTACAATTTTTCTCCACTCTCTCTTCGTTGGCTAGTTTAAAAGGTTATTCGGCGGCTAGGAAGAAAAATCTTCAATAGACCGGACTGATTACTGCTCCTTAAAATATATTCTATTAATAATTAAATTATAGGTTATGAATTCATTTATATAATGCTAAGCAGTCGGTCCCGGTCGTATTTTTTTGGATGCCAAGCAACGCTTTGGCAAAAATTTTATTTTTAAAGACATTTAATTTTATAAAAAAATTCTATAAAATCTGAATACCAAAATCTCTGAAAGAAGCATACTCCCTAAAATAAGCACATACTACTAGAGGATCAAAAAATATAAGCTCATGTGGAAGAAGCTCATGCCTCTTTAAAAATGGTGCTGAACATCCCTAAACAGTCTATATTCTAAAAAATAACTCTAAAAGAAAATAAGTTAAAATAACCCCGGGTCTATTATAGGGAATATACGGCATCAGTATATACGGCATCTAATAATACATTATTTACAATATCCAATTGAGTCCTAATAGTTCTGATGAGATTATGTGGAATTAAACGGTATAAAGGAAGTTTTGGTCAAACGGAGTTTTGTCTGACATAGTCTAGTTAGTCTAAATTTTGCTCTGGCACAAAAAAATCCAAATATGGCAAAATTAATAATATAAAAATGCCCGACGGATTTTTTTACAAAAACTCAACAATAACCCGAAATTTTACCTCGACAAACCCCGACATTGACGCAAACTCAGACGCAAATACAAATTTGACGCAAATACACAACTAACGATGAAATTTTTGAGAAGTTTTAGAATATTTTGAAATTTTATTCAAAAAATTTATTCAAAAATAAATTTTGCTAAAATACTTTTCTCAACATTAATAAAGTGAATAATTTAGAGTTGTGGTTCGGAACCGAAGAACAAACCACGACACTGATTGGGTTTTCGGTTGTAATCTGATTGATGATCTAGCGCCGCAGGCGAAAATTAAGAAGATTTAAAGGCGAAATACAACAAGTTGATTCTGAATTACAATTATGATACTTATTAAAATTATATTAAAATAAATACAGTATATTTTATTATATTTATTCTGATTTAAATGGATTTACTTAGGGGTTCAGTTCTGTGTCAGTTCAATTTTTCATGATATTTTTTTGGATGTCGCATTGAATGCCGACAAAAATTTAAATAAATTTTCAAAATCTGATATACTGTTAGTGGTAATTCGTTACTTTATTGTGCTATTCGATAGAGGACCCAGACTTCCAATTTTGCTTGACTTCCATTTTCGACCCTGAAAGACCGCGCCTCCTGCCCTTAGTTATTTTCGGCTTTTGGCAGCTACGCTATTCTTGTATTTACTATTCAAAATTTAATTCCATTCATGTGTTATTATCAGTGATGGGAAAGTTCCAGTTCCGAAACCGATTCGGTTCCAGTTCCGGAACTGGAACCGGTAAAAGTATGGAACCGGTTTGGAACTGGAACGGTGGAACCGACTAAGGTCCGGAACCGGTTTGGAACCGGGACCGGCAAAGGTCTGGAACCGGTTCCGGAACCGGTTCCAAATATACACCCCTGTTTATGGGTGAAAAAAGAGAAGTGAGCAAAAAGGTGGTAGTCGTGAGAAGTAAAGAGCGAAAATTGAGATTTTTCCTCAAAACTGCCCATTTTATCAAAAATTTATGGAAAATAAATTTTAACCATTAAAATAAAGTAAAAGAAATTTTCAAAGAATATTAAAATCGTTATCAAATTTAGTTATCATTTAATTTTTAAATAGTTTTTCTTAAAATCAGTCAAAGTCTCATATTGAACAGTTCCCTTATTTATGGAGAGCAAGGACGTTTGCATATAATTCCAGTTCCAGGCTTCTCACAGTTGACATCCTTCCATTTTCCATCATTACCAATTCCAACACAATGCTTCTTATCTCCACCTCCAGGTTTTGATGGACATCCGGGAGCCCAGGGGGATGGTGGTTTTTTCTTACCCTTGCAACTACATTTCTTATGGTCATCCTCATCACAATCATCTTTAGATTTATCCTTTTTGTCTTTCTTCTTCTTGTCCTTTTCTTCTTTTTCCTTCTTCTTTTTGTCTTCCTTTTCCTTCTTCTTTTTATCGTCATCATCCTTCTTCTTTTTATCGTCATCATCCTTCTTCTTTTTATCGTCATCATCCTTCTTCTTTTTATCGTCATCATCCTTCTTCTTTTTATCGTCATCATCCTTCTTCTTTTTATCGTCATCATCCTTTTCCTTCTTTTTATCTTTATCTTTCTTGTCTTTTTCTTCCTTTTCCTTTTTCTTATCTTCTTTTTCCTTCTTTTTGTCTTCCTTTTCCTTCTTCTTTTTATCCTCCTTTTCTTTCTTCTTCTTGTCGTCATGACCATCTTCTTTGGCATTGCCATCATCGTCATCCTCATTGTCCCCCTTAAATGTTAAAATTTTATTAAAATCGGTGGATGTATCTCATATTTATTTTCTCACTTTCTTGTGTCCATACGAGCATTCTTTGCCATCATCACAGTAACAGTCATTTTCCTCTTCATGATTGTCTGTAACTGCTATATGCATACCAGTCCAAATACACTTGTCTTGTATCTCTCGCTTAGCCCTTTTCTTGGACTTAAGCTGGATATTTGCTACATTTTCGAGCAAGAATTCATTCTCTTCTTCAGAATTAATTGAACATGGAAGCGCATGATATTTGGCACAAATAGCCTTAGCCTAAAATAAAAGTTAGATTAAAAGAGCGCAAAATATGAGCATAAACATACCGTAAAATAAGAGCTGTTGGGAGCAGGAAAATATTTGTAGGCGAATGATCCATCCTTTCCATGCTTAACTTGCCAGTCATCCGATCCACACCTGTATCCATCATTGCAATTACAATTAACACAACTGCCATTGTTTCCACCTCCGTTTACAGGTTTGGCAGTAGATCCCGGAAAACCTGGTAATAAGGTAGAAAATGTTTTTGGTGACTGAGCAGTCACAACTGGACCAATGCTGCTACCTCCACCGATGACAGACTTGGTTGACACTACTGGGGCTCCTGATGGTTTTGAAGTAACCACTGGACCAATACTGCTTCCTCCACCGATGGCAGACTTGGTTGAAACTACTGGGGCTCCTGTATTCGCAGGAAGGATAGTTGAAGCTTTAGAAGCCTCAGGTGTTTGAGCAGTTGAAGCAGAACCTCCGCTATTATCACCTATACATTTCTTTTTACAAATCGTTCCATCAAGTCCGTCGTTACACCCAACGTCATTCCACTTAAAATTCGGCTTGCCATAATTATAAGTCGTATCTGCAATCCCGACGCAGTGAACAGTATCTTAATTGGAAAATTGTTAATACATAGTTTTAAAATTAATTTTTCAAATCTTAAACTAGCTGCTTACTTCCATCAGTAGTGATCGATGGATTTCTCACCCATGGGTATTCTTGTCTTTTAGGATCTTTAACACCATTGAAATTTCCAAAATTGCAATCTGTCTTATCAGTAAATGAGCAGGTAGGTGAGTACTGATCTGACACTTGTTGCATTCCAATGTAGAGTACAACTCCGCTTGTTTTAATCAAACCATAAATAAACTCATTTTCATCTTTACTGTGAATGCTGACTATATCACTGTCAAGACCTGAACAGATGCTTTGTGCCTATAAAATGTAGACTTATCGTCATTAAATTGAGAAAAGAAGCCGCACCTGACTAAAAGTTATATTTTTCTGCAACACAACCTGATAGCCATACTCAACACTGCTTGAATCCGATCGTGAATCCCAACCTGCAGGGCAAGCAGCATTTATAAATGCAATGTGAATACATTGAATAGAGAGACATGTCAATAGAAGAGTTTTAGAAACAGAAAGTTTCATTTTAGTGAAAGTTATATTCTTTTATTATATATTAAGTAAATTTACTTTTTAGCGTCTATAAATGAAGATGAATGATTTTAAGAAAATGATGGAGAATAAGACAGCTTAATATCTTTTATATGAGTTAAATTAAGCGTTAATTCAGACAAAATTTTTTCTTGAATATATTTAAATTTAAAGCGATTTATTTAAAATATTCGCTGCCACGATTAAAATTTATAAATTTTTTTTGCTTAGCTGGCTTCTATAGCGTTGTCATTTTTAACTTTTTTTTATAATTTTTTTAAATTTCTAAATGGTAAATTAATTGAAAATTTAGTTCCGCATGGGGTTTAGAGTAGAGAATTTTGACTTTAGATTATTCTTTTAATATTACTTTTTTTTAATTTTTAGCAAAAAGGATCGCGAACACTGACTGATCGTGATCACTAATCACACCGACATCAAAAATTAAGTACGGGAGCCAGACATATAGCGAAGGACATTTCCGGACAGCATATCGGGACAGACATTTCGGGATGGAGATATCATAAAAATTTAAAGAAACGATTGAAGACGATTTTTAGATTCTTTACTAATTGTTAAGGGATTTAAACGGATTAACAGAAATATCAAGGAATTTCGCGGATTAAAATGGATCACGGCATTAAAAAAATTTAAGAAAGCTATTGAAGTTTGTGAGGCTTAAGAGTGATTAAGAGGTAACCCTCTATAACAAGTATATCTCAAAAATCTCCATCCCGAAATGTCTGTCCGGAAATGTGCGTCTCAAGTGTCTCCCGGCCTTTATACGGCAGCATTTAAAACGTTGGTAAGTGGTTTAAGAATTTGTAAGAAGGTAAATTGGAAGAATAAATGTCTGTTGGCTGGGCATCCTCAACTGAGGAATTGAAGCTTAAAAAGAACTGTAAGTAAGTTGGAGGGTTTAGATTTCCTCCATATGACAAAAATTAACAATGATTTTTATCGATTGATGTTAAGCCCGGTAAATGGATTCTGTCCAACATATTCCAACTATATTCAAAATCAATTTTCAATTCTCGCAATAATATTTTTTTAAAGTTAGATTTTATTCCATCCACACATCATATCCAACTCATCTAAAATTATAAAGCTTTGGAAGGTATAAAATTTAAAATTAGAAAGTTTGAACAGCTATTTTTAAAGCAACGCTACTTGAATTTAATATAAAATATTTTTTTGGTGAATTTTATATATGGATTTTTTGGGATTGATTAATTAGAAAGTCAAATGTTATCAATTAGAGATCAGAATATACTTTGTATTATGTTCATTTTGCTAAAATTATTTGGATGGGATACGGAATAGACCAATTTGAAAGGGTCCGCGTACTGAGCACAATCGAGTATCCCCAATCAACAAGATGATTGGTTTTTTCTACTATCCATTCATATTCTTTCTGCAGGTAAAAACACAATGAACTTGTTTATTTGCCGCTTAATAGTGGCATACAAAAATATTTGGACTTAAATATAAAATTGAAGCAAATCCTACAGTGAGTATATTTTTAATAAATCTATTTGGAAATAAGATATAAGGAGTAGATTATATAAAAATGTTTAGCTAACAATTTGAGATAAAATGTTAGTGCTATAAATAAACTTATGAATTTGTATGCTCCATGACCTACAAAAATATAAGAAATATACGCATATCTATGCATAAACTTTATTAAAGTAGGAGCACAACTTACATAAAGTAATTTATTTAATTGCCAGGCTTAATAGCCAGCATCCAAAAATATACCGTTTGGTTCTGTGGTGTTGTTGCATACAATGAAACGAAAATATACTTATAAAAATTGGAAAAGGAAAGGAAGATGGAGTAGATTACATAAAAATTTATATCTGAAATTTACTCCAAAAGTTGTAGTTTTAGTCTTAGATATCTGACATAGCATCTAAAGAGTTTAGAATTGTTAATATCTGTAAAAGTGATATGAAAGAAATGTTGCCGTACTCGTCCAGGCAACTGCATTGGCTGAGAATCCGCAACTATGTAAGTGATACCGAGCAAGAACTTTTAGAGATTAAAGATTCCTTCCAATATCTTGACTACTGTAAGGCGGATATCATCCTAAAAACACGTGAAGAGCAATGTCGCTCTAGTTAACGGAAGTTTGCAGGAAGGTGCAAAGAATATTACAAACGGCCATTCCCAGAGAGTTATTAGCCGCCCATTATCTAAGCTTAACATCGCCACTAACTTATCCTTGGGAAAGCATTAAGGAAGTAGGCTGGTGCATATAAGCACTAGAGGAATAGGCAAAGGTGGATCACTTCTTCATTCATTCAACAGAGTTGCCGGCCGGCTAATCCATCGTGTCTTATAGGGAAGAGCTCTCCCTATATTCCCCCACTGCGTGCGATTCACCTATTTCTATACTCTGCGGAGTTCACACATGTCTGCAGCATGCGCGACTTTGCTAATAACATCAACTGAACAACGAGGCACTGGGGAACGGGACCAACCGCTTTACTGGTAGCACCGGATGGTTCCTCACCTTTTGCCGTAAAATTTGAGTTTAGAATAGGTCGGGGAATTTTTAAGGATGGATTTTATTTTTATTATTGTGCACTCAAAATCCGCGGTCTAATTTTGATGAATGAATAATTTATATAAGAATAAAAATTTATTGCGCTCAAAATCCTATGTCCCCCATTAGAATAATAAATTAATATTGAATGAAGATTTTATATAATAAAAGGGGGTTAATTTTTAAGTGATCTATCCTCTGCGGAGGCCTTTTATGTTTAAAATTATTTTTTTATAATCAGTAAACCCCCATTTTGACATTAAATTAATTTTTGAATGAAGAATTTAGAAAATATTAGGGGGTAATTTTAAAAGTGATCTATCCTCTGCGGAGGCCAATTATATTAAATTTATTTTTGAAAGGAAATCCATAAAAATCTATCCTCAGAAACCTCCATTTTAGATAAATTAATTTTTGAATGAAGAATTTAGAAAATATAAGGGGGTTAATTTTAGTGATCTATCCTCTGCGGAGGCCATTTATATTAAATTTATTTTAGAAGTAAACCCATAAAAATCATTAAGAGAATTATAATAATGAAATAGAAAATATAGACTTTAAAAAAATTATTTTATCCTCAGTAACCCTATTTTGAATATAAATTAATTTTTGAATGGAGAATTTTGGAAAATATAATGGGGATAGTTTAGGTAATCTTAACCTCTGAGAAGGTCAATCATATAAAATAAGAAAATTTTAAATCAATAATAATAATCAATAAGGGTACAGTTTTTATGGAGAAAATATAGTTTATTGTCCGAAATATGTATTTATATGATAAAAAATATAATTTAAAAATAATAATAAGCGCTGCGGCGTTCATAAGCTTTTCTTTATAATTTGTCAACTATTTTTTATTTTTTTTCAACTTTATTAATTTTCATCACTATTCACTACAAACAACAGATTCAATATGAACACTCACTTCCAATTTTTTAATTAGAAAACCTTCAGCAGAGATGGTGTTTTTTAAAGTAAATTTTTACTTATTTTAATGAAAAATTAATTTCTGACTAATTAGACACTAATTCGAATCTGGGCCAAAAAATATTTTTAGTGAAATAGGGATAGTAAAATTTTGTTTTTATAAAAAAATTAAAACATGGTAAAAAATTTTTTAGTTAAATAAAAAGGATTTTCACATCCCTTTTGAAAATTTTTTTATTATTTCGATTTTTTCTTTAAGATCTCTTTTATATTGATTTTCTTTTCATTTCCTTAAAGAATAACATCTTAAAAATAATTAAGATTAAATGATTTTAAAATCAGTTAAACCCTGCGGGGTTCTTTAAAGAAATTACAGATTAAAAAAAAACAAAAATATAGAAATCACTTCATTTCCTGAAACATTTATTTATGTTATTTGTCATGAGAACTCCTCAATTTAAAAAATCAAAGGTCAAAAAAATCAAAAGGAAATTAATTAATTTTAAATTCTTATCAAATTCAAAAAACATTAACATCTTTTTTCTCTCTAAAAATTGCAAAAAAACAATGTTGACTAACTTCCAGGAAAGGAATATTTTTTCTCTTACAACTTTTTTTTCCATTTCTAGTCAAAGAAATGTTTTTTATTTCTAAAAGTTGATGTAAAGTAGCAATTTTAAATGTTAACTTTTTATGAATAATTATTATGAGTTGTTTCATATTCCGTTTTTTCTACTTCATCCCCGCGGGGTGCAAAAATATGATTCATTATTCTTTTAATACATACATACAGCCTCGAAACTCAATCACTGGTCTCAACAATTACAGGAAAATTAGAACATACTCCAGGGTTTTTTTTCCCTTCATTTTTACACAGATATTTGTCTTAAAAAGATTTACTTCTTTTACCTTATCAGCAAAAACCACATTATTTAAAAATGTCATTTTTTGGTATTAAAAGTATAAATTTTAAGTAATTTGCAGGGGCCCAAAATAACTACTAACAAAAATATTTCCCAAATTTTAAAATGTAGGGCCCATTTAATTTTTATTTTGATAAACTGTGAAAAACAAATGGAAGTTTATTCTTTAGATGTAGAAAATTCATCTTTAATATATGGCTTCACTTTCTAGGCAAGGGTCAAATTTTCTAAATTACTTAAAAATCCCGGTTTAATATTAAATTATTAAAAATTTTTCTTTCAAAATAAAGAATTATCTTTTTGCTTATATAAGAACTAGCGGAGTTGGTCGGCCTTCGGCCGCCCCACCCCGCTAGCAAAAACAAAACAGACCAAAAAACAAACTCCAAATCAACTTATCACAACCTCAAAATTGCCCTAATCCAATCATAATCAGAAAAACCCGATTTTCATAACATTGACCAGCATTAAAACATTTCCTGATTACAAATACATTTAACAAAGCAAAGCATCTAATAGGTGCACCTAAGGGTACACACAGGCGTCGTGTGACTCCGCTAGCATAATAAAACAATTCAACTCAAGATCCGATTCAAAAGCCGGATATAGTGTAGTGTACCGGTGGTAAAAGTTCGGGACGTGACATATGTCATTCGATTCGTCTCGACGAGCTGAGTCGAACGGTACCACTCTCAACTTTAGGAAATAATTCTGGGCCGAGTTATAGGTCCCGAAAAATTTAAAAACCATAGGGGGGAGTAAGCTCGATTTTGGGGTGAAAAATTCGAATATGCAAATAATAGCTCATTCGAAAGAGCTCGCCGAGCTGAGTCGAATGACACCAAAATCACCGGGATTAAACAAGTTTAGATAAAGTTACAACACAAAAATAAACAACTTAAACCTATGGGGCATCGGCGAGGCGCTTGTGCAAAACTCCGCGCTTCGCGCGGAGTTTTGCGGCACGCGCCTCGCGGGGAGTCTACGGGCGCCGGGTCTGGGCTCGTAACATAACCCTATTCCTATCTCCCTTGCTCTGGATGTACTTGGGGCCCGGTAGCAGCAAAAACCTCTACAGAGGCGACAGATAAGGAGCTAAAACAAACGGTCATAACTTTATCAAATAAAGTCAGATTTCGTTGATTTTGGTGTCATTCGACTCAGCTCGGCGAGCTCTTTCGAATGAGCTATTATTTGCATATTCGAATTTTTTACCCCAAAAAAGTGCTTACTCCCCCCTTTGGTGTTTCGATTTTCAGGGACCTATAACTCGGTCCAGAATCATTTCCTAAAGTAGGGAGTGGTACCGTTCGACTCAGCTCGTCGAGACGAATCGAATGACATATGTCACATCCCGAACTTTTACCACCGGTACACTACACTACAGCCCAAAAGCCTTTGGCCGGCCCATCTCGCTTACACATTTTTTTTCCTCACAATTCCGCCTGTTTCCCAATTCCCACTGTTTCGATATTCCCCGGCTTCGCAATTCCCCTTGCCTCACAATACCGCCTGCTTCACATCATTCCCCTGTTTCAATATTCCTCCAGCACCACAATTCATCTTGTTTCAATATTCTGCCTCCTTACCAATTCCTCTTGCCTCTCACAATACCGCTTGCTTCACAATTCCCCTTGTTCAATATCCCGCCTGTTTCAATATTTCGCCTGCTTCACAATTCCCCTTGTTTCAATATTACGCCTGCTTCACAACTCCCCATGTTTCACAGTTCCCCTTGTTCAATATTCCGCCTGCTTCACAACTCCCTCTGTTTCACAATTCCCCTTGTTCAATATTCCGCCTGTTTCAATATTCCGCCTGCTTCACAATTCCCATTGTTTCAATATTCCGCCTGCATGAACTTTGCGCCTAGCACTTGACAAATGAACGTTGACGCCTGGCACTTGACAAATGAACGTTGACGTCTAGCACTTCAAATGAACGTTGACGTCTAGCACTTGACACATGAACGTTGACGTCTAGCACACTTCAAATGAACGTTGACGTCTAGCACTTGACACACGAACGTTGACGTCTAGCACACTTCAAATGAACGTTGACGTCTAGCACACTTCAAATGAACGTTGACGTCTAGCACTTGACACACGAACGTTGACGTCTAGCACACTTCAAATGAACGTTGACGTCTAGCGCTTGATACATGAACGTTGACGTCTAGCACCTGACAAATGAACGTTGACATCTAGCACTTGACAAATGAACGTTGACGCCCAGCACACAGGACTCCAGCAAACGTAGAACAGAGCACAGCAATGTTGAGAAGTGTTGAAAGCAGTTGAAGAATGACCAAAATACCCTGCTTTTATACTATCTGCTTACCCTCACAACTTTTTTCAACAGGCAACGCTTTACTATAAAAGCCCCCATTTCTTCACTCCCCCAAATCATTTTACTATAAAAACCCACTTGTCTATAAAAGGACAGACAGACAAACAGACACACTTTTCTCAATTATATAATTAGATTACTTTATCTCACTGTTTCATATATTTGGATCAATTACACTATTTACCTATGTATTTCACAAAAAATATATAACCTCTGAGGAGGCCACAAAAAAAAAATTTTTTTTACAAGCTCTTTTAAAATTATAGTAGAATAGATTTTAAGGCAAATTAAAAGCAAAATTTTAGTCTTCTTTTTTAGATTTGCCGCCTATTTTTCCTAGACTTAAATTTTCAACGAGGATGCTTTGAAATTTATTATTGTGAAATAAAGAATGTTTTAATTAATTGAAAATATGGGGACTCGAATTAATCCAATACTTCATTTTATTTGCAAAATTTTTTTGAACAATATAAAGTTACAAACAAAAAGTTACGGGCCAAAAATTAAGAATCAGGTCTTATTATTTTCAAATAGAAATGAATTAAAGTTGTTTATCTACAATTGAATTGTAACTGATCAGACTCTTTCATTACCTATGTGTCTTTTAATAAAAGCACATACAATTTTACCTCTGCGGAGTCCATTCAAGATAAAAAAAATCTAAATATACCTCAAAATTCATTTGAAACTTTCATATGTTTTTGTATTATTATGTTTTTATATAATTATTTAAATTTGTTAACGAGTTATTTCTTTCTAGAGAAATAAATTTTTAGTATTATTAATAGAAAAACAATATCTCTCAACGCATGAAACAGTTTTACTTCATAACCTGCGGGTTCCATTTAATATTACAATTCTGAGGGCAGACATTAATTTTTTATTTCTCATGCTTCCAAATTTTTTTTCTTTTTCTCAAATTCTAATTTTTCAATCAGACCCTCTCTAGAAAACATTTGAGTTCTTTTTTCTTCTTTTTAACTGCCTAAATTTCCTTCAATTTTCCGAAAATCGAAAATATACATAAAAATTTTTTTAGGGAAAATTACAATTTTTTTCTAGAACAAAGTCCATAAAAAGTCTACTTTATTACACATTTTTAAAAAATTAATTTCTTATTTTTTCTATTATTTCATTAATGTTTCCCACAGGAATTATTACTATAGGCCACATTAATCTCTTCTCAGTGATCGGAAGTCAATTTTACAATAAAATTGCCCCCATATAATAACCCCCTATCACTTGAAGGCGGGAGTTTTGTGGATTGGGATAGAGGGTTTGGGTCTGGGTTTTCGCCAAAAATCGTAGGGCAATAAAAATGACAGCAATAAATAAATCATGTTTTATTACCCTAATTTGCTCCAAAAAATGTAACATTTCGATTTCCTCGGCTTCAAAATAAATTAATTTACTAGAAGCGAATTAGCTGTAATCAAATGCATTTTATGTTTTTTGTTTACTCCATGTATTATATCTAGTTAAATGTTTTTAATCAATGCTAGAAGCAGAATCAAGTCGTTTTATCATCTACAATGTTGTCATTTTTTGGGTGCCATTAAATTAATTGGCAAAAATGTCGTTTTTAAATTTCAGTAATTATAGTATTGATAAAATGAAATATAATTACATTAAAAAGATCAAAATTTAATCGTTAAAAAATTGTTAGCTGGGTAAAAGTCAACTTATAAAAATACTACAAATGAAAATGATCATCGTAAATTTAAAAATTTTATAATTTTAGTGATTTTAAATTTTGGCTCTTGTCCAGTTTATGCGTCCTTCGACGATTTAACGTCCCATAGATGAATACAAACTTCCCTATAGTTTATTACATTTATTTTGAATTAAATATAAACATATTTGTGGCCTTTTTAGAGTAGATCACTGCTAACAGTCCTCGTTATTTTTTGGATGCCGCATTGAATGACGGCAAGAAATAAATAAGTTTCGTCATAGAATTTCTCCAAGAAATATAACCTTCCAGTCCCTCGGCTTCACAATTACTAGAGCTAAGCTAAACCTCTTCAGATGAAGAATGATAGTGAACTAAACCTAATCAACAAACTATATACTATAGTTTGGCGCGGAAAAAGATCCAGCTTAGCTCTAGTAATAGCTAGAGTAATAGTAATAGCTCTAGACCTCTACTTAAATATATGTAGTTAAAAATACATCAAAATATGCAATAAGAATTAAAAGTTATTAATTTTTTGAAATAGAAACAAAGATTAGTTTAATTCATACATGGATACTCGTACTTCCTCTCAAACGGCGCTGTAATTTTTTGGAAGCCGAAAGACTCGGTTAATTTTCTAATATGGTAAATGGACATATTTATTTGTTAATTTTTTTTAGTAAAATTGTTACAATTAGTCTAAGATTGGTTAGTTGGTCTATTAAATAGTAAATTCTTAGTTCATTCTTTTTTAATTTTTGTCATTTGTTTATATTTTATACTAATGTTCATTTTTATTTCAAAAAATTAATAATTTGTAAGATTTATCGCATATTTATGTAGAGGTATTTTTAGCTCGAGTTAATTTAGGGTTCTTCATTTACAGTCAAATTTTACGTTGATTTTTCGAAGTATCGAGACCTATCGTTATTTCAAAACACACAATTTTGCACAAGTCGAAATCGAAAGTAAAATTAAAATCAAGTAGCAAAGTGAAATCCTCAGACTAGAAAATGGAATTCCTCGACTAGTAAATGGACTTGAGCTTGAAAAAATTGAAATCAAAAATGGTGATAAAATAATGTTTTCGGGATAGTTCACTTTTGTTCTATTTATTAATACATATTTATCTAATTCCGACGTTTTTTCCTTCCGATTACAAAAATTTTTAACTAAAGATTTTTCGAATATTTTTAAAATTTTCGCCTGCGGCGCAGAAAATGGAAGATTGTTGGCTAAGAAATGGAAGCTACTTTGGCTCCAAATTTCAAAAAATTTATGCCTGCGGCGCAGAAAGGAAGAACTCTGTCAAGGGTTTGCTAACATGGTATAAAAATTGGCACAGAAAATATCGATTTAGTATTAGAAAATTAACCGGCTCTGCCGGATTCCAAAAAATTAAAGACTACTTGGAAGACATTGTGGTATAAGTTAATAAATTAATACCTACTAATCTTTGTTTTTATTTCAAAAAATTAATAACTTTTGGAAAAAGTTTTCCAAAAAACTTTAAGAGTTTTTTGGAAAACTCTTAAACAGTTTTTATCATAACTTCTGGCTTTTCTATAGGCTTTTTCTGTTTTAATTTTACACACAATTTACAACTCTACATGTAACAATGCTTTAATGGATAAGCTCTGTTTTAGATAAATAAAACTACATATGTATAAGGGGTCCTCTGCTTTTAATATTTAATGAATTATTTCAGTATTTGACCTTCTGCAGATTCTGCTAAATATTTAATTTGAAATATAAACTTTTATTTATATCTAGTCCTAATATTTTTATTTATGTAGACTCGATTATGTGGCATAGATTTTCTTCCTAAGATATAAGTCTTTGTAATTGTTTAATTGCCTGTTCAATAAAAGGCATACAAAAATACTGTTGGTGGCTAGAAAGAAAAGATTGCAGCAAATACAAAATAAAGGCAATAGACTTAAATTAAATAAAATTTTCATGTAAGATAAGGAGTGGATTCTATAAAAGTATGACAAAAATTAAAAAAGAATGAACTAAGAATTTACTATTTAATAGACCAACTAACCAATCTTAGACTAATTGTAACAATTTTACTAAAAAAAATTAACAAATAAATATGTCCATTTACCATATTAGAAAATTAACCGAGTCTTTCGGCTTCCAAAAAATTACAGCGCCGTTTGAGAGGAAGTACGAGTATCCATGTATGAATTAAACTAATCTTTGTTTCTATTTCAAAAAATTAATAACTTTTAATTCTTATTGCATATTTTGATGTATTTTTAACTACATATATTTAAGTAGAGGTCTAGAGCTATTACTATTACTCTAGCTATTACTAGAGCTAAGCTGGATCTTTTTCCGCGCCAAACTATAGTATATAGTTTGTTGATTAGGTTTAGTTCACTATCATTCTTCATCTGAAGAGGTTTAGCTTAGCTCTAGTAATTGTGAAGCCGAGGGACTGGAAGGTTATATTTCTTGGAGAAATTCTATGACGAAACTTATTTATTTCTTGCCGTCATTCAATGCGGCATCCAAAAAATAACGAGGACTGTTAGCAGTGATCTACTCTAAAAAGGCCACAAATATGTTTATATTTAATTCAAAATAAATGTAATAAACTATAGGGAAGTTTGTATTCATCTATGGGACGTTAAATCGTCGAAGGACGCATAAACTGGACAAGAGCCAAAATTTAAAATCACTAAAATTATAAAATTTTTAAATTTACGATGATCATTTTCATTTGTAGTATTTTTATAAGTTGACTTTTACCCAGCTAACAATTTTTTAACGATTAAATTTTGATCTTTTTAATGTAATTATATTTCATTTTATCAATACTATAATTACTGAAATTTAAAAACGACATTTTTGCCAATTAATTTAATGGCACCCAAAAAATGACAACATTGTAGATGATAAAACGACTTGATTCTGCTTCTAGCATTGATTAAAAACATTTAACTAGATATAATACATGGAGTAAACAAAAAACATAAAATGCATTTGATTACAGCTAATTCGCTTCTAGTAAATTAATTTATTTTGAAGCCGAGGAAATCGAAATGTTACATTTTTTGGAGCAAATTAGGGTAATAAAACATGATTTATTTATTGCTGTCATTTTTATTGCCCTACGATTTTTGGCGAAAACCCAGACCCAAACCCTCTATCCCAATCCACAAAACTCCCGCCTTCAAGTGATAGGGGGTTATTATATGGGGGCAATTCTTCCCTAATTGCTACCCACCCCGTCAATGCCTCAGTGCCAACAATGCGAATAAATATAGCTTAAAGACACCTTAGTTCTATGCATAATCTAGTTGTTGAGCAGGGGTGTGCGAGTTTCGCCTTTCGCCGATTTTCGCCTTTTTTGGACTTTCGTCTTTCGCCGTTCGCTTTTTAAATCGACTTCGCATTTTCGCCTTTCGTCTTTCGCTTTTTAAAATCACTTTCGGCACACCCCTGTTGTTGAGGTTCATAACCGTGTCAGGGCAATCACTCATTGGAGAATTTTTTAGTGATTTATTAAAAGTTAGTAGGTGAAATAATAATACAGAAACTATCCGTTAGTTTTGCTAAAGCAATGCTTAGCATACAAAAATATAAACGATACGCTTACAAGTCAAACTTGATCAAAATTAAATTATGTTCATTAATATATAGTCCAATAAAATATTTTATGAGGATCAATCAGTAATAAAGAATGAGGAAAATCATGAGCACAATTTACTGCCTGTGGTATGTAGGGCCCGAGGCCTAGATTCGAAATATATAACAATTAATTCCTTTAGCCGAGCTGAGTTCGAATATGCAATACTTATTTCTTGAGACAAGAACTTGCAGGTGCTGTGGTTTTGTGAGGGCCTGCACCGAAATAGGACAAAACATATATGTCAATTCACTCGTCCTGGCGAACTGAGTCGTCGGTATCACTTATTAGGATCAAAAATGTCAGTGGACCGCGATATGGATCCCCAAATATCTCCTAGCAAAAATAATTATACACAAGAGACCTAACATTCCTCAACATCTCGAAGTCTAGCCACATTATTTATTGTCGGCATTCAATGCGACATCCAAAAAATAAACATGAAAATTTTTAACGAACAAATCGCATAATTATTTCAATTTTAAACAGAATAATCGTAATAAATTATACGGAACTATAATGAATTTCAGTATATTTTGTTTCTATGTCAAACAAAATATGGGTTTTTTCACATAAAGCTTACTTTACATATAAGAAGATATGCAAATATGCATGAGAAGACCGAAGTATGCAAAAATATGCATTAAGAAAAGGGTTCTAAGTTCTCATGCACATGTAAACTATGGATTGTTACGCTTAAACAGATAAATTATGAACGAGATAAAGGGTTTGCTAAATTTGCTGATCTCCATAAAAATTTTCTAATTATATACTCTTATTAATATTAAATGTGAATCCGCTCATAACTCCACTCCCCGCATCTTTTGTTATTTTTGAATGCTAGAACATATTCTAGCAAATAATTTTTCGGCATCTCTTTAAGAAAATAAAATTTAAAGTTGAGTTTCTGGTTAGATATTAAGGAAGTTGTGAACTCTTAAAACTTTGTTGTTAAAAACAATGTGGAAAAATATCAATTAATTTCGTCACTAACGAGCAAAAACGTCCTTATATTTTATTATGTTTATCTTGTGTTAAATAGAATATTTGTGCAATCTTTTTAAAATTTCGGTAGATGGGTCATATTTTTTTGGATGCCGCATCTTAAGCTGGCAAAAAATAAAATAAATTGACTGAATATTGTGTGCATATTTGCTATAATACAGATAAGTTGAATTAGATATATAACCAAGTGTTAAGTTTATCAAAACATGCCAATAAAAACACATAAAAACGCGCGGTCTTTACACGAAAACATAATGAGAATCTAGAAGAGAGAATTCGGAGAAAGCCTCTCCCCTTTTAGAATGTTATTTTCGCAAAGCTTATAATTTTAAATTTCCTTCTTTATAAATGTTTATTTTTGCCGTTTTGGTTTTTGTCTTTTATTTTTCCTACCTAATAACATGCCTTTTATTTATAAAGTTTGAGGGAAATAAATGACTGACAGCAAAAAGGGAAAACTAATATGATTCTCTAATAGGGAGGGGAGTGGAGGGGGGGGTATGGTATATTAACAATGTACCTGAAATTCGACTACTGTTACGGGAGTATTCTTCAGCGATCACGAATTATAATAATAAATTAACCAGCATTGCTGGCTTCCAAAAAATTAAATGGTATTAGAAAAGAACGCGATTAACTGAATAAACGTTTACATTAATATTCGTTTATATTTCGAAAAATTTTTAGCTTGCAATTTTAAGTATAATTTGACATATTTAGATTTAATTCAAAGTTTCATAGTAGTCCATTTGTAGATCTTTGCTTTCGAAAAATGTGCTCATAACGGAGACAGACGCACTAACGGAGACAGACGCCTTTTGCTTCTATACGTATAACAAATCACTAATTTGATTAATTACTATCTAAATAGCTAGCAAACAAAAATAATGTCGAAGGCCAAAAAGAGTAAAAATACTCAATTTGTTGAACAATACTTATAAACTGGGAGTAATCTTAAAAAAGGTGTTTGAATGTTTTTAACTAAAAAATGTAAAATTTCCAGGTATAAATTGTATTTTTTGCATATTTGCTTGCATATTTCGGCTTGCTTCCATATTTTCGTGCATATTTTGATATTTTTTCATGCATATTACATAGCATATTTTGCATTTTTAATGCTTAAAATTCCTAGCTTTATTGATATTTTTATATAATATAAATACAAAATTTATATTATTTTGTTTTATATGCATTCAAAATATTTCAATTTTAGGATACTCATATTAAATTCGAAGACATCATGAGCTTTAGAGATGGCGAATGTTTATGCCAACCCATTGTAGATCTTTGCTTTAGAAAAATGTGCTCATATGAGAACAATTATAAAGCAGTAGAAATGGAACATACAAGGTCGTATATTAATGACAAATCAATTAGTCAAATTAATTGGAATCTAAATTATTTGAAGTTAATATTCTCGCCAATATATATAAATGGAAACTATTATGCATTGTGTGTAGCAATGTTGGAGGAAAAAAATAAAATTGATGGATTCGTTGGCTATGGACAATAAAAATTGCCGAAAATATTCCGAAGCAAGAAAACAATTATGATTGTGGAGTATTTACCATATTGTATGCAAAATTTATAATTGAAAACAAGTCTAAGCATTTCACACAAATGGATATACCTTATTACAGACGATGGTTATTCAAGTTTTTTTCTCAATAAGAATTAATGAATTTAATAGAAAATGCTTCTATTGAAATTAATCATAGTAATTATTGTCAATTTATTAAATATATTTATATATTTTAAAAGCGACTTTAATCTATTCGACTTTAATCTATTCTCTAGCCATAATCTATTACGACTTTAATCTATTCTCTAGCCTTTTTTAATTAGCGAAAGATTCTATTAGTCTAGACTTAAATTTTCTGAGTAACTATTTTCGCACTAATGTAGTCAAGTAGAAACGATAAATGAATAAACGTGAGAAAGCAGTTAGTGGTGCTAAAAAGTCTAATGTTTTCCTATAAAGTTAAATTTTTCTCATTAAGTTTTTTAATCTTCTTCAATCACTTTAATGAAAACTTTTTAAATAAAACTTTATTGTTTTACATTTATTTGAAGAAAATTATTAAGCCTCATAAAGCCTCATTAAGCCTCATTTTAAGCCTCACCTCATTTTAAGCCTCATTAAGCCTCATTTTACCCAAAAATGTCCCACCCTCATCTCAAAATGTCCTACAAAGTAATAAATAAGACAAGGAGTAAATACGCGATATAAAATTAATTTAAAGTCCAGTTAATAAGCTCATTCAAAACACTTTTTTACGTCGATATCTAATGTGTAGAAGGTAACATAAAATTAAATTAATCTCGCCATTTTTCTTATATTTTGACTCTTTAATTGAGGTTTCTTGATAATTTATTCAGATCGGGTTTATTTTTTCTTTATCTATTCTCTAGCTTTTTTAAATAGCGAAAGCTTCTATTAGGCCAGACCTAAATTTTTTGAGTAACTATTTTCCCACTAATGAAGTCAAGTAGAAACGATAAATGAATAAGCGTGAGAAAGCAGTTAGTGACGCTAACAAGTTCAATGTTTTCCTATAAAATAGAATTTTTCTCTTTAAGTTTTTTAATCTTCTTCAATCACTTTATAAAAACTTTTTAAATAAAACTTTATTGTTTTACTTTTATTTGGAAAAAAATTATTTATTTTAAATTTATTTTTTGGAAGTAATTGAATTAATTTCAAATTATTATTACTTCAAATATTTAAATTAATCTAAATAATTGTAAGGAAGAGAAAGAGAGAATAGATCCGGCTGGTGAGCATTTAAAACGCTCACTAGGCAAGGGTTTAAGATCTAATAAAAGAAAAGGTGAAAGCAGCGTCCCGGTAGCCCAGTTGGTATCCGGGTAAATTTAGCCGGCCTCCCGAAATTATTCTAAACGGACTAAAACCGGACCGGATGAATCCAGAAAGATCAGGCCGGATCCGGTCAGGTATGAGCGAAAACCAAAACCCGGTTTCTGTGTCTGATCTAATTAAAACAATAAAATATGTCACTTAGGAATTGTTAAGGAAGGAGTAATATAGAAGAGGTATGAAATACGGAAACCGAATTTGTGAATTCATTATTTCTTTGTCGGCATATAATGCGACATCCAAAAATTATAGGATCGCCCCACTCACTACGAGAAGATAGTTTATCCCAAAAATATTTTAATTTAAAAACGAAAAAATGTAATAGAGTATATGGCACGGCTCATATCTAGAATTTTTAATAATCCGCAATTTTGATACAAAAATCAGCAAAAAAATTATTATGTAGACACAAAATTTTTTGAGCCAAAGCTTCCACATTACATGTTGAATTGCTTAAGCCAAAATTCTTCCTTTTTCAACGCCGCAGGCGAAATTTTGAGAATACGGGAAGGCTAGAACAACTAATTAGTAGAAGATTAACCAGCATTGCTGGCTTCCAAAAAATTACAAGAGCTGATGAAGGAAACATAGTATTTAACTTTACATATACACATTTCCACTAATATTCATTCTTATTTCAAAAAATTTTTAGGTTGCAATTTTTAGTATAGTAAAGCAGCTGGGCTATAGCTATTTCTCTCCTTTAGCTAGTGCAAAAGGTTATTTGGCGGCTGGGAGCGAACCAGCATCTTCAGTAGACCGGACTGATTTGTTAGCCATTACACCACGCCGTCTACTGAATAGCCTTAGGAAATTAAATAGCTATATGCTTTACAGTATATTCTAACTATTTTTTGGATTTAATTCGGTTTCATAGTATCTGATCGAAATAGAATTATATGTATTTTTGTCAAATCTATTAGAAAATCTGTCTCAATATAAATAATACCTATAGCAAGAATTATGACTCAAAAAATTTTCTCTGACTGTAATAAATTAACCGACACTGTCGGCTTCCAAAAATATACGTGGAAAAAAGGACTGTCTTCAATAAACTTACCATAGATTTTTTCTAATAAAAGTTTTATTGAAATAATTAATATCTTGAGATACTTAAACTACGTTCAAATAAAAATCGGGTCTTGCGACGAAGAAGAAATTTAAACGAGAAGAGATAATTAAAAGATAGATTAGATAATTAAGATTTCTATTTGACATGGGTTCTATTGGAAAATATACTTAAATTTGCTACAAGGATCGTTTACCTAGCAGTAAATAAAAACTTGAAAAGGATGCAAATTCATCCGAGATAAGAGAGATTCATCCGTAAATGTTAAACTTTTTGCCAATATAGTTTATAACGGACACGAAACCGGCGACACGGAATTGTCCTATCCCGAATATTTTAACACTTTAATAAATTTATTGTCGCTTAAAACGACATCCAAAAATAATTCTTCAACATCATACTGTCGAGTCCATTAATTTCATATTTAACTATTCTTTTAAGGCAAATCAAATGAGATAAATAATAGGATTTCACCGGAACCGAAATTTTGACCGGAACCGGATCCGATTTGAGCTCCGGTTCCCGGAACTGGAATTTCTAAGTTCCGGCCCGGAACCGGAACTTTAAAAAATTTTACTAGCAAATTTTTAAAATTTTGTATTTTAGGTAGGGTTGTCGGTTTCACCAAATTCTCTATTTAACCGAACAGAACCGAAAATTTGTCTGCGATTGAGTGATATATGTGGATTAGAGAGTGTTGTATGAACGGATTTGTCGGATATACGTGTTTGATATCAGGATATATAAAGGTTCGGAATTGTAAGGGGGATTTTAGGGATATCATTGGAATAAGGATAGATATATTTTTATGGGGATAAGGAATATAAAACGATATTAGCCCTTTGAAATCACACGATATAAAACAAAATCCACCTTAATCCATCCAAATCCTCAGATATAACATACAACATTCTTTTTTAGGGCCGCAGGCGAATATTTTGAAAATTTCGCGAGGCCGTAGCAAAAAATTCTCTTCTTAGGGCCAAAGGAAAATTTTTTAAAGAATTTTAGAGGGCCAAAAACCCATAATTCCTCCAAGTAAAAATAGAATAATTTTCAAAACAAAGGCTCATATCTAAAAAATCCTCACATATCTGAAGCCGGATTTAAATGTACACGCCTATAAATAATTATCAACCGGCAAAGCCGGCTTCCAAAAAATTACAACTTGCTTCATTTCGTCACATCAATAATTCAACAAATTATAGCTTTTAATTAATTTTATTTTTTTAAATAAACATCTTGCAAATTATTCAAATTTTAATTTACCAAAAAATTCATTTTTAGTGTCTTATAACATTGAACAAACTCTGATAATGGATTCCCTTATAAAGTTCAAATTCATCTGGAAAGGTTTTGTGTAATCAAAATTTTCGTCAAAAACTTTGACTTATTCAAAGTGTACTGGTTGAGGATATTTTGAAATAGTCATGAATTTGGCACAGCATTGTGTTGAATGTTGAAAAACCATAAGGCACGGTTTCGGACTCTATCGCATAATACCGCCACCTGTCCGCTTCCATTCACTCCTCTCATAAAGAGGAGTGAAAAAAACTGTTCAGAGGATTAATGATGTTTTAATTAATTCATGACAACAATTTGCTGGATATTTCGGATATGCCGAACACTGCATTTGGAAAATTATTTGTGGAATTAATGTGCAAAATTGTGGAATTAATGCCCAAAATAAATTATATAGATTTATCTATTATAAATATACAATAAAATAATGGTCAATGGCATTTTTAAGAAAATATCAGTGGCGTGACCTTCGAAATAATGTTTAAATCCACGCATTTTTAATTTATATTTTTATAAAGTAACGTCTTATTTTGGTCCATTATAAATCCTTGAACATTTTTTAATCATTATGAGAGAAAAGAAAGAACGAGAGAAACTTTTGCGGACATGCGGCGTAATATTTATTTCGATAGCACCTTGTTTCGGAGCTATAACATTTGTATCTTTAAATTAAGAATATGAATTTATTGAAAAGCCGATTCATATAAACAAACTTTTAATTATTAACTGGCAAAGCCAGCTTCCAAAAAATTAATGATCGCTAAAGGGGACTCTCAAATGCTTTGCGTATCCTCCTGCTAATCTTCACTTTGATTTCAAAAGATTAATAACTTGCAATTTTATTCAACATTTTGACATGATTTTTAGATTTAACTTGTTTTTTCCTAAAAGGCATCTAAATCAGTTTCAGATAAACGGTATAAACCAGGGATCGCGCCGACCCGATTCACGATTCCCGAAAATCGGGAATTCGATTTTCTGTCGGCGCGATCCCTGGTATAAACGGTATACAGTTTTTTTAAATTGAACGGTTTTGTCCAACACTAGTAAAGATTTTCAAGGAAACATCTTGGATTTATTCGCGCTGCTTACTGTAGCAGGAGGAATTATTATATACCAATTTTTTAAAGCTGAATCTTCCATCGGTGTTTATGAAAAATTAAGAATAAAAATTGGCCTTCTAAAAAGTGAACCGTGAAAGTCCATAATATTCCATTGTTTACTTGCGAGCTTAAAAAGCTAACATACAAAAATAATATTGGAGGAATTAAACACAAGCTGCAAGCCCAAAAACAGTAGTGTACATCAGGGATGGGACGGGTTACCCGAAACCCGATACCCGAAACCCGAAACCCGGACTTTTTTTCGACCCGAAACCCGACCCGAGAAATTTTCGAAAACCCGACCCGAAACCCGACATTTTCCTTGGAATTTTATTACAAAAAGGGAAGATTTTTGGCTCTTTGGCCTTCAAAATTCTCAAAATTTTTGCCTGCGGCGCTGGAAAATGAAGAATTCTAGTGGACTGATCTTCCAAATTTCTCAAAATTTTCGCCTGCGGCGCTGGAAAATGAAATCTAGTGGACTGGTCTTCCAAATTTCTTGGACACGATTTTTAAGGATAAGATGGTTTGTGGAGGTATTTGTGAGACTGCGGTGAAAGGAGGTATCTTCGGGGGAAGATAGAAAAAAATTGAAAATTAAAAAATGTGGGCGTGATATCGAGTGGGACATTTTTCGTCGTGATTTTTACCATACAAAGAATTCTGGCCTCATGGCCTTCCGAAATTTGCAAAATTTTCGCCTGCGGCGCTAAAAAAGGAAGAAAACTGTAACGAAATAAATGTAATTTTGCCTCGAAGGAGCAAAGGTGGATAAAGGGTGATATCGGGGGGTTTATTTTGATTTTGGTGGATTCTGGGAATATCGGAGGTTTTAGAGGTGTATCTGGGATTTCAAGGTATTTGCAGAGGGTCTTATTAATCGCGCAAATCACTTATTTAATCGCGCAAATCACTTATTAATCGGGCAAATCACTAATATCCCCAGCCTTTTCGAAAAATTCGGCTTCATGATCAAATTTTTAACTGACCCGACCCGAAACCCGACCCGAGACCCGAAACCCGGACTTTTTTTCGACCCGAAACCCGAAACCCGATCCGAAGAAAATTTTGAAAACCCGACCCGAAACCCGACCCGACTTTTTTCTCAACCCGTCCCATCCCTGGTGTACATACTATAAATTTACTTTCATTAAATTTAGCTAGAAAAAAGAAATTAGAAGTACAAATATAAAAGCACTTTTGGATATGCAGAATAACCCAAAAACAGTGTTGTACGTAACTGTGGATTATCACGATAACAATATATAAAATGGGAATATGTAAATATGCCGAATATGCTAGAGCCAGTATAGAATAATACTATAAAATAAACTGCGCGAGAAGACCAAAGCAGATAATTAAACACAATGATACCGTTGATACCGTTGATCATACTTTTAGATTTCAAGAGAGGAAATTCAGGAAATTAATTGGAATATCGTCGGATTAGGTATATTGTCGAAAGATGATCACAAGATCCGTTGCTCTATCCCTCTCTTTTCGTGCCGCTGGCTTAAATTTTGAAATTTCTGAAAACAAAGTAGGAACGCCCAAGTTTCGTAAGCCCATCCTTAGGTCTCTTGAAATATCCGGATATCACACAAATCCACCCAATTCTATTCAAATCCTACGATATACACATGTCTTCTTTTTTAGCAGTGAATGCGAAAATTTTGAGAAATTTTGAAGATCCTTAAGCCAAAAATCTTCCATTTTTGTGCCGTAGATAGGGGGCATAAAAATACATATTCGGTTTTAATCGAGTCTTTAGAGTAAGAAGTTTTTGAGTACGAGTCTCGGGTTCCAAGACCGAGTAAAGGCGTTAAAAACCCGAGCGATCGAATTGAGTAATTTTAAATAAAAATTTAATACATATTTTATTTGTAGGGATGCCAGTGATAGAAATTAATTTATAAATTTTGGCAGAAAAATCAACTTATTAAAAATATCATTTATATAATTTGACTTGGTTTAAATGAGGAGTCAAATATATTAGTAAGGTTGACACTTTAATTGATTCCATTTATTTTTGTATGTCGTTTCAAACGACAATTAAGTACTTAATATATTTCAAATATTTTTTAAGCATATCTGAAATAAAGCTGGTAAAGGCTAGACCGTTATTTATGATAGGCTTCAAAAAATTTAGCATCATTATTAGAGATCGGCCGAAGAGGTCGGTCGATATTTTTCGATAAATATCGAAAAATATCGAAAAAATCAAAATTTTCTCGGTCGATATTTTTTCGATAAATATCGAAAAATATCGAAACCGAAAAATATCGAAAAAAAAGTCTCGATATTTTTCGATTTTTCAAAAATTTTTCTATAACCAATGTATAACAGAATAGACCTAATAGTTTAATGAGATTAAGATTGATTAAATGGGATATTGGTGGATTTGGACGGATTAAATGTAATAACACTGGACTTGTATTTGATATCGAAGGATCAAGTGGGATATAAGTGGATTTTAACTAGGGATAATGGATTTTAAGGAATTAAAAGTGATATTGAAGGACCGAGTGTGTATCGAGAGATTTAAAGGTATTAAGACTGTATTGCTGATTTGTGAGATCAGGAGGGATATCAAGGGTTTGTGGTTTAAGAGGGATATCGGCGGATAAAGAGATATCAGAGGATAAAAAATCTTGGCATTTGATATCCGTTTTGATATTCATCTCTTCATAAACTCCGTCTTGATCCCTCGAGATTCATTTTACCCAATTAATCCTCTATAAATTATACAAATATTCGATTAGCGTTATGATCCTTGGATCCGTCATGATCCTTGGATATCTCAAATATCCCACCAAATCTTCGGATATCCCACCAAGTTACTCTTAACCCACAGAAATCTCTTAATATATAAATATTAAATCTATTAAATCTATATTAATATTATGTATTAAATCTCTTAATATCCCAAATCTCTTAATCTACCGAAATCTTTCTTAATTCATATCAGTGTTATGTACCATATATTATCTCACTCATCTCGCTTTGGCTAACTAAATCGTGAATATAGAAGAAACCTTTCTCCTTTTCTTGCGCCGCAGGCGAAAATTTTTTGAATTTCCGATGTGCAAGAAGCAAAAATGCATCCTTTTTGGCGCCAAAATGTCAAATTTTTGTTAAAAATGACGTTCGATATTTTTTTCGATTTTTTGTAATTTGGTCGGTCGATTGTTTCGATTTTTAAATTTTGTCGGTCGATATTTTTTCGATAAATATCGAAAAATATCGAATACCGAAAAATATCGAAAAAGTCAAAATTTTCTCGGTCGATATTTTTTCGATAATATCGAAAAAAAATATCGAAAAATATCGATAATTATCGATGAAAAATCGTATCGAGCCGATCTCTAATCATTATATACTATAGAGTTCCACTTTATTTTAAATTAACTCTCAACTCGTTCATTTGACATTATTTAATTTTATTAACCATTATGGAAGAAGCCGAATTCAAGAGAGTACCGATGAATAGTGAAGGAATTGGCACAAAAATTTTTACCCCTGTATTCCTTTACACAATTACGAAATCAAATTTCTGTTATTGTTTATTTGCCAACTTAATAGCTGGCATCCAAAAATATAGAATCCTTATTTAAAAAACTGGTAAATTCGAAATACTGAAATAAGCTTATATTAAACTAAAATAGAAATATAAGTTATTGTGTTGATTACCGTAACATCTTCAATATAATGGCCCTTTGGATGATGATTAAAATGTGAAATTTTACCTTCTAGTTGAATGCCCTCTCCATTAGAATAGCTCTATGGAGGATGATTGAAAAATAGAGCCGGTCATTCTATTAGAGAGTTTCCGGTAATAGTAGAATTTATTAAGAACGATTAAAATTGGCTTTCTCTTTTATTTTTAATTTTTTGTGAAAATTCGTCATTGATAAATTCGTCATTGATAATTTGAAAATTCGTCATTGATAATTTACAACATCAAATTTTCAATCTCTAAATTATTAAGGTTTTAAAGGTATAAATTGAAAAAGTTTGAACAGCTAATTTTCCAATAACGTTACTTCACTTTAATAAATTTAAAACCAATTTTTCATGTGAAATTAATATTTGAAATTTATATGATTAACTGACTGGGGCTGGAATCGAATTATCATGAAAGTGACAGATTTCTTAGCACAACTGAATTTTCTACGAACATAACCCAATAACGAGTGCTGTAATAATTCAAAAAAAAATTTTCCTTTATGTATACATTCCAGGGGCGCAGCTCGTGCCAGAAAATACGAGACACGAGATACGAGACCGCTAAAAAACACGAGGTTTCACAAGATATGAGACACGAGACGAGAGCACCAACGATACATACTTTACCAAATTAGCCAACTTTGTCGGCTTTCAAAAATAAAAATGTCACAACAAAAAAAGTAATTTCTTTACATATAGATGTTTTCTAATAACAGTTTAATTGCAAAAATTAATATGATGCAAACTTCTGCTTGTTCACATAAAAATCGTGCGGTCTTTAAACTGAAATGATAGAGCAGGCTAAAAGAGTCAAAGAAAAATGTCTCCTCTCTTTTTGAATATTTTCTTGTTCAAGACTCATAATGTCCTAATTTCCCATTTTCTTGCCTTGATTCTTGCCATGCCGTTTATTTTTTCGTCCCTAATAACTTGTCTTTTATTTATTAAGATTAAGGGAAATAAATGATCGACAATAGAATATAGTTCCTGAAATTCTACTTCTGTAAGGGTGTACGGACGGTCCGATATCTCTTGATATCTATTTTGATATCTTTTTGATATCCTTTTCGATATCTTTTACATCTTTAGCCAGCATTGCTGGCTTCCAAAAATTTCAAGGCTATGGCAATCTCCTCGATTAATTGCACAATATTTTCACCAATATTCATTTTTATTTCAAAAAATTTTTAACTTGCATTTTCGTATATTTTGACGTAAATTTTTGATTTAATTCGAGGTTTCATAGAAGCTGAGCGAAATAGATTTCCATTTTTGTCGTACCTATTGGAAAATTTATCTTAATCTAGTAAAATTTTTATCAAGAATTTAAGTACGGATCGGTACTTTTCGGTACTATCAAGCTTACTATAAAAAATATTTTTGATCACTATAGAAAAAGAAATACAGAGAAAGACATTGAAATTCCTTATAATAATTCAAATTCATTAAAAATGATTGTGGGTGAGTAAATTATCAAAATTCTGTAATTTGATAGAAATATTCATAATAGACACATTTAAAAAATATATTTTATTTAAAATTACAGCTTACAAAAATAATAATTTTTGAGAGCCCGATCCCGGTCCCGATCCCGAATCGGGACCGGGAATAAAAAATCGGGATCTGGAAAAATCGGGATCGAGGATCACGTTAAAAAGTCGCGTTTTAGTGAAACATTAATACACAATAAAAATTGTCAATTAGGTAAATCAACAAATTGTCACTAAAAATTACAAAATATAAATATTTATAAAATCGGGATTTTCTTCGGGATCTGATGCACATCCCGATCCCGGATCCCGGCTCGGGATTGAGATTGGCCGGGATCGGGATATTTATTTCGGGACCGGGATCATAAAAATCGGGATTCGAAAAACCCGGGATAATCCCGCCCGATCCCGACCGGGATCCCGATCCCGCTGAACTCTATACTAGAGATAATTAACCGACAAGGTCGGCTTCCAAAAAATTACAATCGGCACAAATGAATACATATAAATTTAACTCATCTTTTAGTATTTATTAATCTCAAGTTTATACAAAAATTAATATTATGTAATTTTTAGTTCCTCCCTCACCCCAAACATACACATGATACCCAACGACTCTAAGATTTTAAACTCATCTACAAGATTTTCGGTTTGTGCGATTTGTATATTTTAAAAGGTCAATAGTCAGACAAATAAATTTCTTACGGATAAAATTCAGGAAATATTTCTGTCATCTTTAACAGTTATTTGTTTGTGAAGGATACAAACATCCAAAAATACACGATAAGCTTTAAAATTACTTGTAACGATAAGCAATTGGAAGAACTTTTAAATATAGTAAAAATAAATAAATTATACGAATCACCGTATTTGTTCGAGCAATAGGAACCTTACATTGCGTTTTGCGTTAATTTCGACGAAATTAACGCGAAAAACTGCAAGAAATAATACACCCAACTGATAGCAAAAACGGGAATAAACCTCTCTTCTGGCTTTACTAAATTCTCAAAATTTTCATCTGCGGCGCCGAAAAACTACTGTGCTAATAAAATAAAACAATAATATGTATGTAAGTGAAGGTATTAATTCAAAAAGATTTTTCACTCATACTATCACAAATTAGCCGACTTCGTCGGTTTTCAAAAATAAACATGCCAGAGTTAAGAAAATATAAAAATACTATATGTATAGATTTTTTCTAATAATAGTTTTATTGAAAAAATTAATATTTTGTACTTATGTTTTTGTTGCACCAAAACCGCCAGCATTTAAACGGAAAAGATAATGAAAAACGAGAAGAAAAAAGTCTCTCCTCTTTTTGAATCTTATTTGCTAGCGAAGGACAAAAAATGGTCAAATTTCCTTATTTATAAATGTTGATTTTCGTGTTTTGTTGATTCACGTCTTGCTGTTTATTTCTTCCTGACTAATAAGTTGCTTTTTATTTATCAAGTTTGAGGGAAATAAATGATGATAGAAGAAAGTAAAATTAAATAGAGACTCAAATCGGGTTGGGGTGTGATATATTTACAAGGTAGCTGAAATTCTAAAAGCTAGCGGTACGATAATTTGTAGAAGATTAACCAGCATTGCTGGCTTCCAAAAAATTACAAGTTTGTAACCGAATTCGTTGAACTGCATGCACATGCACACTAATACATATTCATTCTTTTTTCAAAATATTTTTATCTTGCAATTTTTATATATTTTGACGTAAATTTTCGATTTAATTCGAGGCTTCATAGTACCTCATCGAAATAGACTTTCATTTTCATTAAAAACTCCAATTACGAAGACTAATTCTTTGAAAATGACCTAAATTAATTAATTTATAATCTAACTCGCAAAGACGCCTTCCAAAAATCTCCAACCAAAAAAGCGGCTCAAAAAATTAAACAAACCGAGATACTGAATTTCCTTAAAATTTATCTAATTTATAATGAAATTTGTTAATAAGCAAACTTTTTAGTCAAATTTAGGGAATTTTAAGTTAAATATCTTTGATAATACATAATATATTTTATTTGAATTATTTAAAATAAAGATAGTTGTTTAATTGATGGCTTGTAACAGTTTCTTTTTATTTCAATGTTATTTTTGTAAGTTGGCCTTAAGCCAACTAATACTCATTTATTCTGAATCAAATATTCTAAATAATTTTGTGATTTTATGAAATAGCATTTATTCCGATTTCCAACTAGTGAACTTATATTTTTTTCGAATTTTTAAAATTCAGTTTTTCAATAAATCACAAAAAAATTTTATTGGTAAATGTTTAGCCCTTTAATTAGGTAAATGTCCAGTTGGCGGTCTACATGTCCGCAAAGAGAATCTGCTCTTTTCTTTCCTTTTTTTGCATTTTTTGCGCTGAGAGAAGTGCTCCGCTCATTTTTCATTTTTTGTCATTTTTCCTTTTCAATACAATATGATTTCATTTTCCTAATTGCAAAATAAAAATGATACCTCTAATTTAAATAATTTATTTTACACATGAAGGATTTTGGATTATAAAAAGTACAATGATAAATTATGAAATATTGGAGATTATTGCGTATAGAAACTTTCTATGGCTACACATAAAGTTAAAAATTTAAATCTTTCCTGATACAGCAACCTTTAGTAGCGTTTTTGCCTCTAAATTTTTGTATGTTAGTTTATTACTGTTTTATTGTGGGCATTATTTTAAAATAATCTGTTAATTTTATCAATTTATTGTCGTTAATCAACGACATACAAAAATAACATTTAACTACCTGTACAATTCTACAAGAATTATATTTAATTATTCCTTTAAGCAAACTTAAATTAAATAAATAATATTATTCAATAATTTAATTTTGCTTGATAAATTCATTGGTACCCATGCACGCAAAATATGTTTTATTCAAAGTCAAATTTAACAAAAATTATAAATGACCGCATGTTTTATTTGAAATATTACGTACTGTATTTTTGCAAGTTGGCTCTTGACCCAACTAATATAAATTTCTTTATGTAGAATAAAATTTTTGATATTCCAGTGTTAAACATAATTCAACACATATTCCAGTGTCGAGGAATAAATTACCGTATTTCTTCTAATAGTGCGACCGGTCGGTCTATTTTTCAACCATGCTCTAGAGGGTCGGTTTATTAGAAGGGGTCGGTCTAATAGAGGGAGTCGGTTTATTTTTCAATACTGAAAATTAGAGATCGGACAAACTGCAAAATCAAATATTTGATAAAATTATTTAAAAATTATTTGATATGTGAAAACGCTGGAAATAAGGGGGTCGGATTAATAGAAGGGGTCGGTCTAATAGAAGGAGTCGCACTATTAGAAGAAATACGGTATATAACAGCTCTTGATCCTTTTTAATTACTTCAGGTCCATTATTAAACTTGTAAAAAAATAAAAAATTGTGTTGATCAAAATGTTTTATGTCGTTAAAGTCCTTATCGATTCCAGTTGCTAAAAAAGTGTCACTTAATTTTCCCCCAAAATTTTTTCAAGTGTCTTCGATCATGTACATTTACCGCGTAATAGCTTCATCCAATAAATTAAAATGCAATAAAAGTTAAATATAAAGAATCTTGGTTAATTTGAATAAAATTTACGACCAAATTAGACTAAAAATCCAGACCTGCTCACGGATACGGATAATATCCGTATATCCGCGGATACGGATGAATATTGATAGTGTTTTTTTAAAAAATTGGACGGATACGGATATGAGCTTACATATATGAGCTTACATGGATACGTATATGAGCTTCAAAAAGGATAAATCTGGCTTTTAAATTAGAGTCCAGATTCTACTTAATATTGAATTTAAAATATAAACTTTTATTTATAATCTAAATAACATCGCCTATGAACTCCTTTCCCTACTAATAATAATTTTGGATGTGGATTGGTATATCCACCAACTAATGATTATATAAAGATTTTCTTAGTTTTCTTTACTCAAATTGGAAAACAAATTCATTGTCAGAATTTATTCTTTAATTTTCTAAAATTATTTTTAAAAATCCTAACTTTATCCGTTTCCTTCAGTTTATTTTCAATAAAAAGTCTAATATTCTTATTTATACATAGATATTTTTTGTCTGTTTTAGAGTCATCGTAACTAAAAGCAATTTGAATAAAACTTGTTTTTAAAATATTTCTTTAAATTATCTTTATTCTAATTTCAAATTTACTTTAAAATAATTTATCGTATGTTTAAAAAAATTTATATCTCATCTTCTTTAAATTCAGAAATTCTGATATTACTTTATTTACCAAAAATTTCTATTTTGTTATCTGGACCAGTAATTTGAATTTTATTGTTGCCGGAAACATCTTCAACATCTTCAACGTGCATCTGAAAATATACAGATTAAAAAATTCCATATTTCGGCATATTTTATAAAACTAGTATTATGTAGAACCCCGACTATGTAGAGGTAGACAACAGAAAGTTTATCACACGTAAAAAATACAAAGAAGATGAAGATTGGGGTAGGAGGAATAAGATGAGAGAGACAGTGATGCGGGGGTTCCGGAACCGGAACCTTGGAACCGGCAAAGGTCTGGAACCGGTTTAGAACCGGTTCCAGAACCGGTTCCAAAGATACACCTCTAATGATGGGTAAAATCAGAGAAATGGGCAAAAGATGGGAGTAGTGAGAAGAAAAGGAATGTTGTGTCTCTGAATGATGTGTGGATGACTGGATATGTGTTGTGTTCTTAGTTTTGAGGACTTATCTGTGTATTAGGTTTGAACCCGGACTTAATGAAGAATTAAGTCATAGTTTTTCTTTGAGAAAATTCCAAAATTCTCAAAATTTTTGCCCGCGGCTCAGAAAAGGGAATGATGTGTGGAATCTGGTGTCTTACCCTTCCAAAAATTTTAAAATTCTCGCCTGCGGCGCTTAACCCCGTTTTCCGTTGAATTGTTGTTGCGTCGTCCAACCTGACCCGGATCCGAAATTTTCGATCACCCCAAAAAATGTTTGGTCCCTTTTTCGATTTTCGGAGGCTTATATCTCAGCGAGTTTTCGACCCCCGCAAGAAATTCTTGCATATTTGAACTCGGCTCGAAGAGACGAATTGAATGATATATTCTTCGAGTTTGGATCTCAGTGGGCCTATGCTAATTTAAAGCTAAAATTTTTTGGAACCGGAACCGGGCACATTTTGGAATTTCCGCATCACTGGAGAGAGAGTACGAACTATTGGCTGGCTTCTATACTAAACTCTATAAGTGCTGTCGCCCATACACAACAATTATTCTTCATGGAAACTGTACGTTTCACAATTCTAACCTCTACTAAAACACCATATTTGGGCTTTAGAACCAAGGCATATCAGCATACAAAACATGCATTTTCATGTTTTTTGAATAAATATATATGTATAAGAACATTATCTTAATATTCTATAATTTAATCTTAATATCTTACAATAATTTTATTAATTCCACCGTTTATATCTGTAATATATCCTGTCGGTTTTAATTTTTTAAATTCTTCAAGAAATGTATAATATGAAATCTTTTTTTGATCAACGTAAACATAGGCGCCATTTACGTGGATTTCAACTGATTTTGCTTTTATAATTTCAACTCGATCAAAATTGTAATGCTTAATATAATCACCAAACATCAATAATTTATTTATATTCCCATTTATTTTTAAATTGTCAGCTTGTTTAACTTCATCATTGATTTGGACAAGAATTTTGTCAGAGAAAACAAAAATTTTAAAATCGTTTTTAGCCGGATTTGATGTTGAATTTCCTTCCTTTCTCCAAAATTTAGATAAGAGCCAAGATCCAAAAGTAAAAGGCCATGATCTTCCGATTGAAGACGTTCCTTCTTAAATTTTATTTTATAGTCATCAACTGGCTTAACTCGGTATTAAATTTAAAAAAAGGTATTTGATAATCTTAATAATCTCAATTAATAATAAATACTATATCCCTGCAAATAAAAAATTTTTGCCTAATTGTTTAAGCTCTTTTGAACTGAACCGTTTAAGCATAATTAGTTGACAAATGAAGCGGGAGCCTTTTTATAATTTCATCTGGGACAATTCATCTATCCCGGATAGACTAACAAAGGATGTTGGTTCCCGACCTAAATACAACGTATATATATAGTAATTGCTATTGTTTAAAATATATGAAAATAGACGTTATTATTAATCCGGATTCTAAAAAATTAACTTGATTACTCTTGTAATCGATTGACAATTACATAAAAACAATTTAAATAACAAAATTTATAACCTTGTGATTCGTCTGATGAATCTGATGAAGTTTCATCAGATGATTTATATGCTCCTTGATACGATGAAGATGCTTCTCCGTGCGTTGTAGATGCTTCTCCAGATGTAAATGCCCCTTCAGGCGGTGTAGATGATCTTCCAGATGTAGAGTCTCCTTTAGCCGTTGTAGATGCCCCATCAGAGGCTCTAGATGATTCTCTAGGCGTTGCAGATGATCCAGATGTCCTTTCAGATCTTCCAGATGTAGATGCCCCTTCAGGCGTTTCATAAAATGATCCAGAGGATTCTTGCAATTTTTTGTCATAATCTCTCCGTTCTTTCTCATTAGTAAGAATGTCACGAGCATTATTTATTTCTTGTGAAAATCTCAAAGCAATCGGATCATTTTTAGTTTTGTCCGGATGATATTTTAACATTAATTTCTTGTGTGCTGTTCTAATCTCTTTTGTTGATGCATTCTTTGGAACTCCTAAAGTTTTGTAATGGTCAGGTATTGACTCAACCATTACGAGGAAAATTAGCAAGAAAAGAGAAATTAAATTAAAATGCATCTGTAAATAGAAATAAGCTGTCATTAAAAATTATTATTATTGGTTAAGATTAACTTTTATGAACAAAAAATTTATCTAAAAAATTAAGATAAACTCCTGATTTACGATAAAAGTTCTCGTAAATCACAAGCTATTTATCCCCTAACTCATACTCGCTCGACCCGAAACTTGAAAAATCGAGCGAGCCAAGGCCGAGGCTCTTCAGCTTCTTCACTCAAAAACAACCAAGCTCGAAAAATATGCACAGAACGTCGGCTTGAACCGAAAACGGCAACCCTAGCCATATTTATTATATAGCCCTATTTGTTATACACTTGTCCAAAAAACTTCTATTTCGGCTTTCTATTTGACTACATAAACAAATATCAGTCTTCGATAAAACTAGATTATTTTGTGATATTTTTGAGTGAATTGAATGCTGATAAAATTAAAACGGGCTAACAAAAGGTCTCAAACCGTTTAAAGGAAATTAAATAATAGCGCCGTTTAGAGGAGTAAATGATTTAAATTAAAAATAGTATAAAGTCTTAGCTATAAAATTATATAAATATTATTTAAAAATAAGAAAATGCCGACTAATTAATTCAATAAATAAAGACGTAAAAGTGCAATTTCAAAATTAAAAGTAAATATGTCTGATCACATGTTTTTCTGATAAGACGCTATTTCAAAATGACCGGATATTTGGCTGTTTTTATATTTAAAGACAATTTGTAAAACAATATTTGGTAATAGTTTGGAATTCGCCCCCTTTTTTTCATTGTTTCACTGAACATTTTGAGCTTTTTTGTTTGATACATACTTTATCATATATCAGTCGAAAGAGCTCTTCGAGCGTGGTCGAATTATACCATGATTGGCCAGATCTGATCAATCTTACCAAAATTATGAAGCTAAATCCTAGTTGGGTAAACTTTTGTGCCAATGCATGTGGATAAAGCAAACGGTTACAACTTTGTTCCGTTAAGTCAGATTTTGTTAATTTGAGGGTCATTCGACTCAGCTTGAAGAGTTCTTTCGAATGATATTTATATAATTTGACATAAAATAAGAAAAACTAGGAAAAAATTGAAAGGAAAAAAGTGAGGGGGCGAATTCCAAACTATTACCCAATATTTTGCCCAAGGTTTATTTCCAAAAATTAGACTTAGAATGCTGTGGCCAATAATAATATTATAAGAGGAAAATCCTCGTATATTTTGCTCCAAATGAACGTCTTTATTCTTTACCTTACTTAGGTTTAAACGAATAATACACATATACCTTAGCGACACGTTCCTACATTTATATTTTTTGGATGCAATGCTATAGCATTAGGCAAATGAGAACGTTCAAAGCTTAATTTTGATTCCCTCAATGGGTAAATAAAATAAGTGCCGACTGTAGTTAAACTTCAATTGTTTATTAACAGCCTGTTCACAAACTCGACTTTGTTGTAATTCTTGGTACACCTTGCCAAGAGGTGTACCAAGAATTACCCACGAAGCCCTAATTTGGTCAGAATACACGTTGAGCAAATTCAGTCCATCACGGTGACTAAACTTTTACTTAACCTTTCTTCAAGAAGACCTTTCTTCAAGAGATACTTAAATTATTTGTTAGTACAAATTAAATAATAAATGTTTTTTTAATTTTAAATTGTAAAAAGTTTAAATAAAATGTAGTGAGTTGCCCCAGTTGTGACAAGGTCTAAATAATATTTTTGTAAATTGGATATTCCAACTAAGGATTTTACTCGTACATTTAAGAGAGAAGTTGTGAACTGCGTTTAGCTAGGTAAATTCATGTAATAAGGTAAATCGCGGATAATCTAATCAGGTAATTTAGATAAATTCAGTACCAACACTTCTCAACTTTACGTTGCCGTGAAAGTCACTCGCTTGTTGGAGTCAGGTATCCTGTTGAGACGTTCAGCTGCTGGGAGCCTTTCATGTGATAAAAATATGCGCTGCTTTGCCTAGTTTTAACTAGGCAAACCTCAATTATTAACTGTCAAGGCCAGCTTCCAAAAAATTACAAACAAATTATAGCTAAACGTTGGACAACCAATCCAACATTATAAGCTTATTTTAAATCTCACGTTATTTAAAACTTAATAACTTTCAAATTAATCACATTCTTATTTTGATTTACTGAATAAAATCTTGCTATCACTAGACAAATAAAATATTTAATTTAAAAAACATCACCATGAATTAAAAATTTTTTAATCAAATTTGAGAAATTGTAATGACAGATTTCCATATACCCAAGTTAATAAATAAAAATATGTTTTATTTTAAATAGGATCTTACAAAAACTATAATAATTCTTTAATTGATGCAAAAATTTATTAGATTTTGGATTTTATTTTTGCAAGTTGGCTTTGACTCAATTAATATATGTATATACCGTCTTTAGGTCTCCTTCTTATTCTCCAGATATTTAACTTAGCACATAGAATTTTTGTCAACGAACCAAAACTAAACGAAACATTTACAACAATAATAAAAATACCATAAACTTCGCCGAGGAAATTTTGTCAAAAATATACCCCCAAGAACTAGTTCCAGAACTAGTTCCAAAGCTAGCTACAGACATTTACTAGTTCCGTAGTTCTAGATATGGAAATGGAACTAGAACTAATTAGTTCCGGAACTGGAACTTTGACATCACTTATTACGCATGTAGGTTATTTCTAGCTTTGTGATTAAATAAATTTATAAAACATTTACTTTATTTTCGAACCAATATATGTAAATTAGTGAGCAGTCAATTAATGCTCACAATTCCCGATTATTAAGAATTCCTAAGAAATTATAAGAAGAGAGATATAATTATATTAATATTTGCTTAAGTCTTGCTTAGCATCCAAAAAATACAAAAAAGAACATTCGAATCATATTATTATCCAAATTGATTCAAACATTTTGATTAAACTTTATTTAAATTAAGATATATTGTTCATAGAGATAATTCATTCTCCTTAATTAGATTTTAAAGGAATACATTTTAAGGAGCAGTTAAGTAACAGTATGAAAATTAAGTAATGAGAAAGGACCAAGTTGAGTGTTTTTTCAAAAAATCTAGACTATCAGGATGCAAATTTCTGATACAATTTAATGTATTAAAACTTAAGTTTAAGCCTTTTAAATTTTGTTTGCCATTTGGAGAACTTCGCTGTTACCTGCGTTAGTCCCGACATGTAAAAATATATTTTATTTAAAATTTACATAAATTATAAAGTTATGAAGGCAAGTCCAGTAGGATGGTGACATATTTTTGTAAGTTGGCTTTTGCTCCAACTAAGATACAGCGGACTTATTTTCTCATTTAAATTTCTTATTAATTTTATAAAAGAAACTAGCGTTTGGGGCGTTGCCACTGGGCATGGGAGAAACTGCTGTCTCTAGCGTTATTGGTTGTGGGTATAAGGTAGGGTATATAAAAATTTTGAAAAAACTCGAAAAAAATTGTTATTAACACTTTTATGAGGATCATTGTTTATTTTGAACTTAAATTAATTTTTTACTTGAGGACAGGTGATCAGAAAATTTTACAAAAATTATTTTTAGACTCAGCTTGATAAGAGCTTTCGAATGATATATAATTTGACCCATTTATCTTTATTTTGGGAAAAAAATTTTTTTGGCCGGAAATCATGGTCGAAAAATTGCTAGAAATTTTTAAAAAATTATAACTTTTCCTAAGTATAACTTTTTAAAATATTTTTAAGTTGTATATTATGTAGAAAAATTGGCTTTTTACAGGAAAAATCATTTCACTCAGCTCAAACGTCGAAAAACCAAACAATTTTCGAAAAACCGAAAAATTTTGGATTTTTTAAAAATTGACCCCTACTCCTCCAGGTAAGAAAATTTTCAAAGTTTCTTTATCTTAAAAATTTTGTAATTTTTTACTCTTATTCATAAAAGAAACTCCATACGAAAATATAAATTTATTAAAAAGTTATTGCAATTCAAATATTTCCAAATTTTTTTGAATAGGGGTACCCATATGGAAAAAATCGAGGAAATAAAAGGTTTTAATTTTAGCTGAAAAATATGATTTATAGTGGAACAGTAAACGCTAAATTCAAATCCGTTCTCAGAAAAATTCTCCAAAAATTTTCCACAAAGTTAGCGTCCTAGAAATATTTTATTCTCAGACATATTTTGCAATTTTTTCAAATTCTATATTTTTGGATGGAGATAAAATTTAAAAAATCAGGCTGGTCATTATTTAGTAATTTCAGTGCCATGGCTTATCCGAAAAGTTTGAGTTAATTTATTTAGACATTATCTAGTTTTCTTTGATTATAAGAAAATCGCTGTTAATTGTAAATAAATTACATTCAAAATTTTTAGATAAAAATCAAATTTAAAAATCTGATTGATCATTCTTTCCATATAAAGAATTTTCTTAAAATATATAACTTAATATAAAGTAAGTTTTAAACTATTTGTAGGTCAATACTTTTAATAAAAATATTAACAACGAAAATTTAAAATTTTACTTTTCAAAAATTTTTTTAAAACAATTATTAAAATAGAATAACTTAACAAAAAATATCACAGATAAATTATAATGTAAAAATATAAGGAGCCAAAAATAGTGAAAATTGGAATTCTTAGGAATGAGTGAGATGCATTACACATCCCTCCCCAAACCTAAAATAAAAGTTATGTTACTTTAAAAACAAAATTTAAATAAAAATTTTTCTGGCTCAATATAAAGTAGGTAAATATTTTAAATGAAAGAAAGCAAAAAAATAAGCAAAAATAAAATAACACAAAATAAATGAAACAAAACATAGTTATCAAGAAAAAATATAAGGAGCCAAAAAATGTGAAAATTTGAATTCTTAGGAATGAGTGAGATGCGTTACACATCCCTCCCCAAACCTAAAATAAAAATTATTGTTACTTAAAAACGAAATATAGTTATAATTTTGTTTTGGCTCGATATATAAAAATAACACTTAAACATTTAAATTAAAATAGCAGAAAATAACAGAAAAATATCCTAAACAAAATATAATTAATAAAAAATATAAAAAGCCAAAAACTGTGAAAATTTGAATTCTTAGGAATGAGTGAGATGCATTACACATCCCTCCCCAAACCTAAAATAAATGTTATGGTTACTTTAAAAACAAAATTTAGAGATTAGTTTTTTGGCTCAATATATAAAAAGCAACTTGAACATATTTAAATTAAAATAGAAAATAAAATAAACAAACAAAATAATATCACTAACATGTAAACCAAAAAATAATTAAAACATCAAAAGAACCAAAAAGAATAAACAAAGCATTTAAAAAAGTGTAGATTCAAAGAATTGATAACTCAATAGCCAAAGAAATAAAAATCCATAAAATTAAAAAACCAACACTCCAAACATCCACAACAACCAAAATATTTTCAACAAAACTCGTTTTCTTTCTTAACAAAAAGTTTAAAATTATTTAGTCATATAAACTACATACATTTATCCAAATAATCTCAATAACTTTCTCCAAAATCCAAAAACTTTATAATCCAAAACAAACAACGAAAAAAGAACCAACAATTTAAACAACATAAATCCTATCCAAAAAATAATTCAACATCCAAAATATACTCAAAATAGATCACATTTCCTCCTGAACAAAAATTTTAAATATTTTCCATAGTTTAAAATGCATACATTTATCCAAACAATTCTCAATTTCTTTACCAAAAATCCAACAAATTATATCATAAACATTCAACTAACTTAAAATCAACCATCTAAACCACATAAAAGTCAATCCAAAAATAATTCAGCATCCAAAATAAATCAAAATAAATCATCTTTCCTCCTGAACAAAAAGTTGAAATTTAATAAAGAATTTAAACTACATACATTTAGCCAAAGAATTCTCAACATTTATCCAGACAATTCTCAATTTTCTTCAAAAAACCCAAAAACTAATAATCCAAAACAACCAATGAACTTAAAATCCAGAACATCCAACAAACTTAGAATCAACCATTTAAACAACATAAATACTATACAAAAAATAATTCAACATCCAAAATATATTCAAAATAAATCACTGTTCATCCTTAAAAATTTTTTAGATATTATCCATAATCTAAACTAAATACATTTATCCATAAACTTCTCAACTTCTTTTCCAAAACATCCAAATAAATTAGAATTACAATTAACTTGAACCCAAACAAATTGTTAACCAAAACATCCAAAAAACAATACAAAATATCCAAATAATATAACAAATTCAAAACAAATATCACCCAAGAAAATATCACCCATACAAATTCCTGCAAAACAAAATTTTTAAATATCATTTAAAAATTCAAACAGTTACAAAAATTATAATCAAATCATAGTACAATTCAAGCAGATATTCTAAATTCGCAAAACTTTCCAACCATCAAAATATCATATTCATTCAAAATTATTATTGCGGTGTCCAAGGTTCATTTGGAACGTCGCCTAGCAGATTTAAAACTCTAACATTTTCTTCACCATGTTCTTCAGGCATTGGACGCTTAAATTTTTAATTAATTTTTAGTATGTGAAAAATATTCTACCAAATAAATTGGTCGATAATGCACGCCTTCAAGTCGGAGGATGATGGTATTGTCCATGTTATGTGCACGAAGAATTTGAAATACTTGTCCAAAATCCGTGATGTTTGTCAAACCCATCTCTTCTGCTGAAAGGCCAGGAGAGAGGAATATTCCTTGATATTCATTGGGCATAATTCTCCATTGAACACGTCCATTTCCATCAACCAATCGTCGTCGGAGATTTTCAATGATGAGAATGCGGCGTCCAAGAACAATTTCAGCATAACGGATTTCAAGATGAGATCCATAGCGTGTGTTGTTGTTGTTCGCTGGTTGCATCATGTGAAGACTATATTCTCGCATAGATCTTCGTGGATCTGTCACATCCAAACGAAGTCCAGCCTGTCGAATATGTGGAGCATCCCATTCGATCTCGTGAATGCGCTCATCAGTGAGATGTTCATCTGCGATGTTATGCAGGTCTTCTTGATATCGGCGTGCAATAAGCCTTCTTAGTCCTCGTTGATAGTCTTCATATAAATAATTCATGTGTAAAGCTAAGTCTTCCGATCCAGCATATAATGCACGAACAATAGACCTATATTATTTATTATAAAAATAGGATTAATCAATTAACCGAAATAGACAATCTCCATCTCCGAGCACATTATCAAGAAAATAATTTGGCAAATCAGCAGATCTTTGCTGTGTATTTTGTTCAATAGTTGGTGATGTTGTTGCCTGTGTAGATTCAGTAGCCGATGTTGTTGGCTGTTGTGAAATTAAAGCATTAGCCGATGTTGTTGGCTGTTGTGTATTTAATGCATTAGACGATGTAGTTGTCTATATTAATTAATAATTTGTAAATGTTATTAAAAACTACCTGTTCATGGGGAATTCGTTCAATAAGAACTGGTTCATCGCCTGATGACATGGCGAGTTCCATTGGTCCAATCTCGTTAAAGTCTTCTTCGTCAATCATTGCAGGAATGACTGGGTTCTTCACTCTGCGATCTTTGCGGAGTGTAGCGACTTTAACACTTTCTGCGTCCCGTGCTCGTGAGAGAGCCACATAGAGTTGTCCATGAGAGAAGCACTGTGAATGGTCGAGTGCAACTCCAACGCGCGAAAGTGTTTGGCTAGAATATATTTTTTATAAATATATAATAAGATTATTTACCCTTGTGACTTGTTGATAGTCATAACGGCACCAGGACGCAACGGAAATTGAACGCGCTCACATCGAACCATCCCTTCTTGCGGAGCCTTTGGGTCAGCACCATATTGAAACCTTGTTCTAAACAAATCATGCTCAATGCCTTTTCCAGAGCCAGATAAAATTCGGCAGCGAATCAAATTTTGGCCCAAACCAACAATTTGAATTCTAGTTCCATTGCACAAGCCATTTTGAACCTTAAGTATTAAAATAACATTTTTAAAACTAATATTTAATACAGATAAGTTAATAATAAGCATCATAACAGATCCAATACGAACGCGAAGTACATGTTCTGGGATTCCAGGCGGTGTTTGCCTTGTTAAATTTTCATAGTCGATATCAGAAATATTGTTTTCAAGATTCGCATCATCCATAATCGGTGTGGTGATAGAGAAATAAATTTGTTCATGTCCGGCAATACGATCCTAGAAGGTAAATATATCAAATAGAAAATTAGATAATACCAAGATAATATTATTCATTTCAAATGTTTCAGTGTTGAGTGGGCATAAGATGGCACGTCCACAGAACTCTTCCCAACGATGAATTGCAGATTGAAGCAGATCTTGCGGATAAACAAAGTTTATCAGTTCTTCTCTCGAGTTAACACAAATGCCAACAGGGAGTTGAACTCGCTCATCTGAATCATTTAAAACTCCAGTTCCGACGCATTTCAGCAAAGTCCTGTATTGTTCTTGACCAGGTTGTAATCGAAGATTTGAGTGTAATTTTCTCGTAACAAAGTTCTTGAAAAGTGCCGTGTTCTTTATCGACGCGTCAAATTGATGTAACAATGTACCACCAGCGACGACAGGAAGAAGTTGTTTCCAATCTCCTCCAAGAACAACACACTTAAAAATTAAATTATATTTAAAAATTATTTGTAAAGTTACTTTTCCACCAAATGGTACATTCTTCAGTGGTCGCGGAGCAACTGATCGAAAAAGGCGATCGACAAAGTCAATGACATCCTTATGCTGCATACTAATCTCGTCAATAATAATTCCGTGAAGTTTTCGGATGGTATCTGCGAACTGGCTTCGATAGTCGACAAATGGTTGAGTAGACGAATCAACATGTTTTTGGCGGCAAAGTCGTTTATGAACAGTTGCTCCACCATAAAGAAGCTCAGCAGCTATACCGGTACTCGCCATAGGCATTATCTTGAATTCGTTTGCGTGCAGAAAAGCAATCAATTTCTATAAATGAAATTTTTATACTAAATTTAATTGTATAACATACATTATACATGAACGTTTTGCCAGAACCTCCTTCTCCTGTTATGAAGAAATTACGTGGAATGTCTTGCGCAAAAGATGTTTCTGAACCGTCGATGACATGACGTGCGCTCCACATACCTCGAACGATTTCGTCAATAAAGTGTTGTTGTTCCTCAGTTGGGCGAGGATCACTATAAAACAGGCGAAGATAGTAGTCTTGTGTTGAGCCTCTTTGGTGTTCTTCTAAGAAAGGCGTATCAACGTGTGTTCTTATCATCATTTCAGGATCAATTTCGGCGTCATTCAGCAATTCAGGTTGGATGTTACGGCAAGATGGACGTGGAAGACTATAATAATAGACATTTCAATATAAGTTAAAACAATTACCGAATCCTTTCACAAGCCGTTTCAAATGTACCATCCTCTCTTTCAATCTCATCAGGTCTAATGCCATTTGCTCTCAAAAACCACTCAATATTACACAAAACATAATCGCGTCTAGCTTCAAAATCCAGTTGAGCAACACGAGTCCCATACTTAATATAAAATAAAACAAAATATTCTATATGATACATACAAGCCAATCTTCCGGCAATTGAATAACATAGTCTAGCAAAGCAGTCGGATTAGTCAGATTCGTAGATCCAAAAAACATGGCAAGCCAACGAATGCGCTGTTGAATGCGCTTATTAGAATCAAAAGCTTCTTGAATCGTTCTTCTCCAAATTACATCGTCTGACATTAGTCCTCTAACCTTAGCAGCTTCTAAAAATGTTGGGTAGACAACATCTTCAAAAGTGCGCAGGTCCTCCCAGCAAGTGGGATCAACAACAACAGTTAGCAAGATCTAAATTTAAAGTAAATTTAAAAATTTGATTTTAAATACTCTAATTGCAAGAAGCTCCAAATTAGTTGGCGAAACTGTCCGCATTCGGCAAAGTTTCTTCTGATGGCGGTATACAGAAATTTGCCAGTTCTTTTTATGGACATTATAGCGAAGTTGTTTGTAGGCATTACTATAAGTCAAGCCAGCAGGTGGTTCACCAATTAATTGTCTTTGACGATTGAAATCGAAATAGGCAGTTAATTGGGTGCGGCGTTCTTCTCCTTCCTTTAATCTCCTTTGAACTTCCTCAGCAATCTCTAACTCTCTTCCTTCTTCAATCGCTACATGATGTCCCTGTGGTCCGTGGATGTCAAGCTCGTCAACCTAAACGAAATAATTTAAAAATAAAATAGAAAAAATAAATACAATATGAGATCTAACAACCAATTTTGTACCCCAAAGGGACAAAAAAGCCTCCATAGACGTAACATAACGGGCGAGACGAAGTTGATGAAACTCGTCGTACCTCCAAGCACCTCCTTCAACGCCTTGTTCAATTCTAATGAATGCCATATCGGCTCCTTTCATCACATATTTAGTCACATATTTTACACATCCATCTCCAGCTACAAGCTCAACGTTAATGCTAAACAAAAAATTAAATTGTATTAAAAAATAAATATACTGTGATCTGTATTTTGAAAGAAGAAAATGGTTATAGGGAACAACATATTGATTTGTAACAACATGATGTTTACCATACCGATCGGTATATGCATGAGAATTTCCATATAAGTCAGGATTATTTTTGCGTTCAATCTCCGATGGTGGTGGAGGACGGCGTCGATATTTTGGGTAAGCATTGTCCGAATAGATGTTATTATCGGAATAGGCGTGCTAAATGAAAAAGATTAAACAATACATTTAAAAATTCTTACAGGAAAACGTTTAGCACATCTTCTTATTCCTTCTCGCAGGCAATGTTGATTACATGTATGAACATGCTTTGTCACAACAATTTGATGCAAAATCCGTTGTAAAACTGCTGATTCTCTGCGATCATCGGGTAGTGGTAAATCCGGTATTTCAGCAGAAATATACTGTGCCATGTATTCTTCTTTAGATGTTATACAGCCAGATTTGCGAATTTTTTCCCAATCCAAGATAACGGCGAAATGAACATGAGGAAGTCCACTAAAACGTAATATAGACATATAAAATAATAAAAACCGTTTCTGGTGTTCAAGACTATGAAACCATCCTTTGACAGGTCCAAGTACTTCACGCTCAGTAATGTCTTTTACAAGTTCTGCAAGCTTGTCGATAAAAATGCGACAGACTTCCATTGGACGGTCGGACCAATTTTGGTGTTCAAGAAGTATGTTGTCTAACTCAGGTGCAGCCGGATCCATAGTGTACGTGATAAGCAGATCGATAGAGCCAATTTCCCTGCAGATGGTCATGCAAGCAGCATACTGCTTTTGGTAATATTGTCTTGATCCTCTGAAATGTTCGTTTGTCATGTACACTTGGCCAATGGGTCCTTGTAGTCCTATAATTTATTTACATTATAATTATTTAGCATATTTATATGCCTTGTTTTTCCAATAGTTTTTTGAGCCAATCCATCAATGCAGCTTGACGCACATAACGGTACTTTCCTTGAAGTTGTTTCATATATTGGACTTTCTGAGCCTCCATTCTTTGATTGTACGTGATCGTGTAGAGCTGGGAAAGTTGACCCCACTCCCAAAGCCAATGTGGTGCTTTCCATGAGGTGCCTCTCTGTTGACACATGTAACGAAAGTATTGAGATCTCGAAACATATTCACGTCGATGTTCTTGTTGATTGTCAACGTCATGGAGGAACTCTTCGCCTTCTCCAAGATCGATTTCTGGGTCGAGTTCTCCATCACCTCCAACAATTACACGTCTTGATCCTTGCAAATTTTCTCCAGGTCGCAAAATAAGCTTTATAGCATTTTCTAAAAATTTATTTTTATTCAAATTTTAAATATTAAAAACCAAATCCATTTTGTCCTTTTGAATACAAAAGTGGGAAACACGCTGCATCAGCTGCACGATGCCACCATTTCAGACTAACTTGGCCAGTTCCCTTTTGTCCTGTAAGAATCACATCATAATTGCCTTCAGGTGGTACATTTTCCCCATTATCCAAATAAAATTGGGCGACAAGTTGGCTTCCTGCAGCAGTCTCCACACTGAGGCGTCCGGGATGAATTTGGTGTAAAACAGAAGCATCAGATGGATTAATGTCAAGTGGTGGAACCTAAAACATGTTATTAATTTAAAATAAAATTTAATAAATAACGTTTTCAATAGTGCGCTCGGTCCCGCGTTTATTGGCATCAACTACAAGCATTCGGAACTGAAGCTGTAAGTCGGCCGAAAGATCTTGATAAACGTCAGAGGCAATTTTGAAAAGCTCAGACATCCAATGATTTTGTTTCAAAATGTTAAACAGCTCTTGCAGAATAATAGGCTAAAAACGAAAATATTTTATAAATGTTTATGTGTTTAAACAAACATCTAATTCATTTTCAGTAGCTAAATCGTTTAGTCGGATATCAGAAGAATGCGGCGGAATTGTGTATAACTGGCCTCGTAATTCTGGTTGTTGTTGTCCACCAGGTTGGCGAAAATCAAACAGCATATAGTTAAACATGTTGTTTGTTTTGACGATCCGATATGAGTCAGAAAAGTCAAAAGTTCGCTCCATACGAATCTGGCCGAATGAAAGTTGGTCATTATAGCGTAAAACATTTTTCAAAAGACGGTCTCGTGTCGCAGAATTAGCAGGATTGTGTAACAGCAGATCGATGCCGATTGGAAGATCTTGCAATGAATTGAAGCGGTCATGTAAATTCACTCGTCCCTTTGCACAACATTTAACAAATGCGGAAGGACCAATTGTTTCCGATGGTAGCAAAATGGCCTTGCAAAAGGGACAGCGGCAGTCAATTTCTACATCATTCTATAAATAGTTATAAGTTACACGGTTTTATTAAAAATACTTTGTAAAGTGAATTGTAATATTTCGGCATGTGTTTTGAACTTTTAGCACCACATCCAATACCAGAATGAGAGTGATAACATTTATGACCAACCGGGCGGGTTGAAGGCCACTTATCATCAAAAGAAATTTCAGAAAAACGGGAAACAGTGCTTGAATGGCGTGTTGAACGACGTAACGTTGTGACAAAAATATTAGAGGACAGTGATACAGATGCTTAAATTAGAAAATGGACTTAACATAAAAATTTTATTACCAATATCGTCAAGTTCCAAGTCACGACAAATGCCTTGTAAAACTTCATTTTCAAAATCTTCCGACGACTGAGAAACGGGATCCAAATTCACAGGCTTTCTACCCGAACCATCACGTCTTTTCCTACAAGGCCTTCCTCGTTTACTTTGTACTGTATTATCTAATGAACAAAATAATAAAATTTTTTTGCTTGGATATTACCGTCACCAAAAACCGAAATATCGTCATGGCTATGTGAAGGTGTTGCAGGTATATTAAAGAGTTCAGAATTTACCGAGCCTAAATAACAGTTTTCATAAACTAAATAAATTATTATTAAATACTTTCATCTTCATTATCAACATTTACACGTTTTACAGGAACGGCACCAGCAGAACTAACTGAATCAGTTTCACTTTTTCTTTTTCTGTAAGCATCTTTCTTTTTTTCACTTCGTTTTCTATCTTTAGAAACCATTTTGAATAAATATTAAATAGAATTTTTATAGAATAAATAATTATTTATCTAAAAATATAAAAGAATAACTCATTATTGTATGAACAATCATTTTTAAAACAAACTAAACAAACGAAAAAAAGTAGAAAAAGATAGATAAATAAAAATGTTATTACTCGATAAAATTAAATTACAAAGATTAACATTTTATTTAAAGTGAAGAATTATTAAAATTTAACTACTCATGAAACATTCCGCTGTCTTCCTCTTTTTGAGGTTGACTTAGCCTTTTATCCATTACTGCCGAAAAACAGGATAAAAGTTGCCCAGTGCGCAGCCCGGTGCTATTCACCTTCGTGGAGGCTTGCGGAAACGCGCACCACCCTCCCCCGACAGCCGTTGATAACACTAAAACTGCCGGTTTCTCAGGGTCCCTAATTAAACAAATAACCTGTACACTTTATGAAATAAAACACTTTATGTAAAATAACACAAGTTGTAACACAAAAAACAAACTGTAAAAAGTATTTAAATAAAAAACACAAAAAAACTTTTATAAAGAAGAAAAAAAGTTATAATGCATTAAACAAATTGAATATTATTATACGCTAAATAAAAATATTCAAAATAGAAAATAAAAATAAAACCAACTCGAAATAAGTGAGGCAACTTATAAATAATTGAAACCCTTGCCAAATAACCAAATACTCGAGTCAATCAATCAATAATTAAGTAAACCACTATTAAAAACTACAATATTACATTAAACAAAAGCTAACCAACTTAGTAAATCGCAATCCAAAGCATTAAAATCGTTGATATATGTAGTAATATGAACAAAACATCATAATTGAACAACATAACAAAGTGAACCTGATAATAACTTTAAATTCAAGTATAAAAAATTAGAAAACAGAACAAAACTAACAAAAAAATTGGAGCAAACATAATTGATTGAAAATCGTTAAATAATAAGCCAGAAAGCAATACATGAAGCAAATTGATTGTTGTAAATAAAGTGTCGTAAGAAAAAAACTTAAAAATATTCGATTAAAAAACTATAATATCATTATAATCAGTTGAAATTATGCAATTAAAAACAAAAACAAAACATACATAAAATATACAGTTAAATAACATTTATTATCAATCATATGAGGCAATCAACCAAGAATTGAGCAAATCACTAATAAAAGCAATAATAATAAATTTAAAAAACGTTAACATATTGAGATTAGGTATAATCCAACACCATGAAGGATTTAACATAATACAATTATCATATAAACCGAACTGAACTAAAAAAATGTTAAAATTTTTAGAATTTTAAAAATACTCAAATATGCGTTCTAAGACTTTAACGTAAATTAAAATATTTTTTCCCCCAACTAAAGACAATTATTATATATTCGTAAATAAAAACCCGCATAGAAACAAATATTTAGAAAATAATTTAATTTTTAAGGGGTCATACCTCCGGCACTCAACATTTTTGGCACTAAAAAATATTTAATCCCATAATTTATGATGCGTTTTGAAGGCCTATTTATTAGCTTTCAAATGATATATAAACAACCTCAGTAGTATGATCTTAGACAATGTTATAATTGGAAAAGTCAAGGCAAGTCGAACCAAAACCGCGAACACGAATTTAGCCAAAAACTAATAAAAAAAATAATTAAATTTTAAAAAACGTTAACTAACTGTAATTATAAAGCAAAATGAAGCCAACAATAAAATACATTTAGCAAATCAATACAACTAAGCTAAAAAATGGATAAAATTTTTTAGACTTTTAAAAATACTCAAGTGTGCGTTCTAAGAATCTAATGACAATTAAAATAGTTTTTCCCAAATTAAATCAATCACTCAATATTCTTAAATCAAAAAATCGTCTTAAAACAAAAATTTTACAAAAAAATATTTTTTTATTTTTAGGAGGTCATACGAACGGCACCCAATATTTTTGGCACTAAAAAATTTTTTAATTTTATAATTTATGGTACGTTTTGAAGCCCTATTTATTAGCTTTCGAATGAGATATAAACACTCTCGGTACTATGATTATTGACAAAGTTATAAAAGAAAAAGCCAAGGCAAGTCGACCAAAAACCGTGAACACGAATTTAGCCAAATTTTCAATAAAACGGAATTTTAGTGAAACCAAGACTCTTAACGGTTAATTATGTTATTAATTATCAATATTATGATAAATAAGCTTATTTAAAACCATCCTTTTCAATTATACCCCAAAATTAAAAAAGTTACCCTGATATGTCAAACTTTCAAGCATAACTTTTTTCCCGTTAAAGATAGGGCTTAACCGTTAAAATTTGGGGGTTTATTAAAGGGGGGTAAAGTTTGGTCGAGGAATCCGAAAAACACACTTAGAAGTCCGTATCTCTGCTCAGAGACTCAGAAAACCCCCAAATTCTTCAAAAATTCAACTTGACAAAAATGTCTACTAAAGACTCAAAAACCCTCCCCTATACTGTTTTAGAACTTCTAATGACTAAATAAACATTTAAAATTTTTAACACTCAAATGAAACTTTTTAACCAACGTATCCAGTGTACAGCTCCTTCTTGTTGCATGTTCTGACATATTGATTGTAGACGATGTAGATGAACCATATTGCATGTTGACATAAAGTGATAATTTCGGATGCATGCCCAGTGGATTCAAACCGAGAGGACCAAACGTACCAGGAGTCTTACACCACATAGAGAATGCCATGAATCCACCAGACATACACCCTTAAAGAGTTATGGCCTGTGCATCCAATACATGATGCAAGAGTGCATGAACCTGTCCCTGTAGCTCTCGCGAACTACAGGTTGATAAGCGAACTTATCAACCAAGTTCATGCCTCCTGATAGCTTAGCCATCAGTTGGCTTTGACCCCCGGAGATCAAGGACCTGTTCGCACGCCTCGGGAGTTGCCACACCAGGGCGAACATCGAGCTGCCAGGTTTTATTCCGGTGCGTTTGGAATATGCCATCACACCCCATACGCTTCGGACGTCAGGGTGAGGTGAATAAGCCGAAGCTTATCCACGAACATGGCAGGGACTCCAGTGGGGCAGCATGGCCGGACATTCCATGCTTTTCTTACTCCGTACCGATGACCGTGTGATCCTTCAGAACTCAGCTAAGAGCCCAGAGACGAAGTCTCCGCATAGCGCCTTCGTTCATCCAGCACGGCCACCGGGCTCACCCCACCCGCGCCCTCCGAGAGCCGGGACACATTGGATGCACACCATCCAAAGGCTCACTCCCGTCGGGGGAAGTCATCCTATCTACCATAAAGGTAAACAGGTTCACTCCGATCCCCGAATTGGAAGATCGCACGTCCCTGCACTGGTGTGCCTAAGGGTTTTTCTGGATCCCGCTCAAACGGTCCCAACGGACCTCGCGGTACTACCCCATAACCAAAATTCAGAAGGAATTATGCTTAAAATACTGAAAAATTCCAAATCCATATATAAAAACTTAATTGAAATATTATATATTTCTACGATTTTTGGGTTTTTTAATTTCATTATAACTTTTTAACGGATCAGCCGATCTGGATGAAATTTGGTACGAATATGTAATCGAATATGGGGAATTTTTTAAAAAAAGTTTCACAAGGGTCAGTTGAGTCTGGGCCGTGATATTCGAGTCAAAGTGTCGAAAATGCTTGGAAATTTTTTCGGGTCAAAAAATAAAAATGTGATTTAAATAGCCTATCTTGTAGGGCATCTTTTGTAGACTCCAAAAATATATGGTTTGTACGGGGCACAATTGAGTCTCAGGGAGATATAAGTCGAGGAAATTATCTGAGACTCAAACTGTCATTTTGACTCTAACACTGAGGAAAAAATTTCTAAAATTTTTCTGACACCGGATTTGAATTCTCCATGTATTATTTCACTATAAAACACCTTTTTTGTAAAAATTTGGCAATTTTAGCCCACTAATTTTCAAAAGTATTTAATACTTGTATCTATTTTTTAGTGATTTTTTGACATTTAAACCGTAACAACTTTTTGACAGATAATCAGATCTGTGAGAAAATTTGTCAGAATATGAACTCAAATATGTGGAATTTTTTAAGATTTATTTCAACATCGTCGGTTGAGTTTTGACTTGAATATTCATGTCAATCGAAGTGGGCTTTTATAGTAAAATGATTTGTGGAGTGAGGAAATGAAAATATCTATTTTCTTTTGAGAAAGTTTTTATAAACAAAATTACCCCAAGGTTTTAGATACAGTTTTTGATGTTCTTTCGAATAAGCTATAGCTTATGAGAAGGGTCCCTAAATTCACAGAGTTACATGGCTTTGAATATTTTCAAATATAAATTAAAATTATAATTCAATCTGTTTTACTTTCTGAGAAAGTTTTTATAAACAAAATTACCCCAAGGTTTTAGATACAGTTTTTGATGCTCTTTCGAATAAGCTATAGCTTATGAGAAGGGTCCCTAAATTCAAAGAGTTACATGGCTTTGAATATTTTCAAATATAAATTAAAATTATAATTCAATCTGTTTTACTTTCTGAGAATGTTTTTATAAACAAAATTACCCCAAGGTTTTAGATACAGTTTTTGATGCTCTTTCGAATAAGCTATAGCTTATGAGAAGGGTCCCTAAATTCACAGAGTTACATGGTTTTGAATATTTTCAAATATAAATTAAAATTTATGATCCATCTATTTTATCTTTGAGAAAGTTTTTATAAACAAAATTACCCCAAGGTTTTAGATACAGTTTTTGATGCTCTTTAGAATAAGCTATAGCTTATAAGAAGGGTCCCTAAATTCACAGAGTTACATGGCTTTGAATATTTTCAAATATAAATTAAAATTATAATTCAATCTGTTTTACTGCTTTGTCGCAGTAGTCAAAATCGTATTTTTCTCATTTCGTCTTTATGTCGAAATATCAAAAAAAACTGATAAAATCTCAAAAACTTAATAAACGCTGTAGTACATTTTTCTCCCAGAAATAACTCACGTTAGGAGAGTTCAATTCTAAAAAGTGCTTCAGTTATTCGATGCAAAATTGAACCGAGCTTAGCAAAAATACTCGAAACCGGCCGACATTGTTTTGAGACACTTAGCACTCATTTTCGGTACGGTTTTACTTTCAGACTCAAATATCTCATTTGAGACTCAAGTGTCACCTTTGAATATATTTTTTTTGGAATCCACATACTCGATTACCTATTATAGGATCAAGTTCGAAAAACGCCTATCAGCACATAAAATTGACCCTTTTGTCCTGTGGCATTTAGTCTTCAGTTCCCATAAAATCTGTACAAAAAAACAAAAATGCCACCCCCAAAAAAGGGTTAGCCACGTGTAACTCAACAACGGCTTTTTTTCATCAGATGCGGAATTTATCAGGGGTGTGCCCTCCAAGCATAGTCGAAATCCTCCAGGTTCGGGATTATGTCGAAAGGTCTTTTCGAACTTCTCCATAATCTTCCTCTATGCTCCCATATATCCTCTCTCGAACAAAAAAAGTTTACCCGAATCCGACTTTCGAGTCGAGCCCTATTTTTTCTTTCCCGAAGTACCCAAAAAAGTGCAAAATTTTACATATAAAAATTTTTTGTGTGGTGTAAAAAGAAATAAAAAATTTAATCGAATTATGGCACTTTATGATGCCATAACTCCCGAACGGCGTAAACGTTTTTTACGAATTTTTCGTCATTCGATAGAGAAATTGAAGGCCTTTTAAATGTACTAAAATTTCGATTTTTAGAATTTCGACCTTATGTCGAAATATCGAAGAAAAATCAAAAAATCACTATTTTTTTCACTCAAGCGCAAATATCTCGTTTGAGGCTCAAACGTCCGACTTAAAAATATTTTTTTCGAACTCCCCATGTTCGATTACCAACTACAGTATAAAATTCAAAAATTGCATATTAGCACAAAATCGATCTATTGATGCGCCGACGTTTTGTCCTAATTTTCCCCTACTAAACCCCAACTTGCCACTACACCGGTTCGTTGTATCACTCATAACTCAATAACGGAAATTCCGTTTTTCGAGATCTTTTTTTTATTCGACGCGGAATTCAGTGAAATTTTAACCTTCGGGAAGGGTCGAACTCGTATGGATTTGGGATCAGGTCGAAAAGTCGAAAAAACGTTTTTTTCATTTGGTCGAAATAGACTTTTGACCAACCTCTTAGATCCGCTATCAAACAAAAAAAGATCTTTTTGATCCGACTTTCCGTTCTGCTCAAATTAGTTTTTAAATGTTGAGCATGTAAAATTTTTATGTCATTTATCCAAAAAATCTTAAAATTGAAAAAATGTAGTCAACAATTGACGTTTTACCCTCTCATAAATCTCGAACTTGTGATCCGTTTTGCATAATTTTTTCGTCTGTCTATAGAGTTTCAAACGGCCTTTTAAATGAACTTAAATTCATATTTGTTGGATTTCGACTGTATGACGAAATGTCGAAGAAAACTCAAAAAATCATTGTTTTTTACACTCAGACTCAAATAACTTTTTTGAGACTCAAGTGTCCGACGTAAAAATATTTTTTTCGAACTCTCCGTAGTCGATTACCCATTATAAGATCAAGTTCGAAAATTATCTATCAGCAGTTAAAATTGACCCTTTTGTCCCGCTGGCATTTTGTCTTCAGTTCCCATAAAATTACACAAAGAAAAACAAAAATGCCCACCCCAAAAAATGGTTAGTCACGCGTAACTCAATAACGAAAGGTCGGATTAACCTGATCTTTTTTTTATTCGATAGGGAATACACTGGGTTTGTGCCCTCCAGGCAGGGTCGAAATCCTCCGGGTTCGGGATCATGTCGAAATGTCAAAAAAATTTTTTGACATTTTCGTCACAATCGACTTTTGACCAACTTAAGTCGACTTTTGGAACTTCTCCATAATTTTCCTCTATGGTCCCATTCATCCTCTCTCAAACAAAAAAAAGTTTGTCCGGATCCGACTTTCGAGTCGAGCCCTATTTTTTCTTTCCCGAGGTACACAAAAAACTTAAAAATTTTGACAAAAATTTCTGTCAAATTTTGACACTTTGGGGGGCCATAACTTTCGAACGGCTGGTCCGTTTTTCAAAATTTTTCCGTCAATCGATAGAGAATTTTCTTCTCTACCGCAGTAGTCAAATTCGATTTTTTTGCATTTCGGCTTCATGTCGAAATGTCGAAAAAACTGACAAAATTGCAAAAATGCAAAAAAAGTGGGTAGTACCTCTTTCTAACAAAAATATTTCGGGTTAGGGAAGTCGATTTCGAAAAAGTGCTCCGGTTAATCGGTGCAGAATTAAACGGGCTACATTTCTTCTCCCGGACCCTTATTTTTCCAATTTCGTTTTTGGACATTCATCCTCAGTTTCGTGTTTCGCAATTTCGACATTTCGATATTCCCGAAATTTTCGAAATTTGACCTCAACAGACTTTTTGTAGCTAACTGAATTTCCGGTTCAACAAAAAAAAATTTATGCAAATCGGACACTCAGAAAAAAAGTTATTAAAAAAAAAGCTACTTTTTGGTAAAATTTTTTTATATATAGATAATTTTTTTTACTTTTGATAATTTAGTAAGTCTAACTCCTAATTATTAACTGGCATTGCCAGCTTCCAAAAAATTACATAGCAAACGTATCGATCATAAATCCAAATATTAAAGATCATTTTAATTTTAAAGTTTATTTAAAAATTAATAACTTGCAAATTATTCAAATTCTTATCTTAATTTACCTGAAAACTATTGCCCTTCATTATGGACGTTACGAACCGAGATACTAGGGTGGTCCATAAGTTCGTTCGTACAATGAAATCACTAGATACATAAGCCATCAAGCCAAATTTTGCCATCGTAGGACGGCAAGCAAGAAAAACAAGATGGATTTATAGATGGATTCCTAAATATTGTTCTCGATAAGATTATTGAAGGAATAGTCCGGTCTCTAGTCTCAAGGTTACTGTAAAATCATGTTATCCATTCGAATAAACATTCAATTTACCGATACTAAAATTCTTTGGAAAATTTGGATTGGGTTAAAATAAATTCTGCCTAAGCGTTGCTTGGCATCCAAAAAATAAAAAGATAAACGTGAGTTCTTTAATACACCCTTGATAAATTCAGCTACCTTAATTTACTTATAAATAAAAAATATTTTAAGGATTAATCAAGAATCTTAACTGAGATAAATTAATGAGTTGGGAGTTATCTAAACATCTCGGTTATCGAGATTAAAATGTTCTCGTACAATGAAATCACTAGATAAATAAGCCATCAGGCCAAATTTTGCCATCGTTTGCCTCTAAGAAAATAATTTTTGCCAAAGCGATGCTTGGCATCCAAAAATACTCGATCCGAAAGCTTAAAGATGCGTTTACCTAGTTAAATTCATCCCCCTTAATTCGATTTTAAATAGTAAATACATTTTAAGGAGCAGTTAATTAATAGCATAAAAATTAGGTAATGAGAAAAGAACAAGTTGAGAGTTCTTTCGAAAAATCTCTACTATCAAGATGCAAATTTCTGCTACAATATAATCCTATTTTAACGTCACCCCTTAAATTTAGACTTTTTTAAATTTGGGTTGCAATTTGGATAGCTGGTAGACCATACCCCAATGTAATGTGGGTGTTTGGAGACTGAGCTACCGCGGTAATGATCAATGCTTTCTCTTTTATCCTTTAAATGGTCTAGATAAATCATCCTTACAGATGTTATCTAGTAAAACAGCTGGGCTATTCTTTCCTTTAGCTTTGCAAATTGTTATTCGGCGGCTGGGAGCGAACCAGCATCTTCAGTAGACCGGACTGATGTGTTGGCCATTACACCACGCCGCCTACTGCTCAGCCTTAGGAAATTAATAGCTAAAAAAATTAATATGCTTTACATTTTAGAATACCTATATTGATAATTCCCACTTGTGGCTAAACTTTTGCAAACTCTTTCTGTAATATTATTATGCTGGTAAAGACTTAGTTCCAAGTAATTGCCTATTTGCCGGCTGAATTGCTGGCATACAAAAATAAAGTGTAGGAGGACTCGAATACAAAATAGATGCAAATCAAATAAACCGCAACTATAGTTTTATTAATTTAAATTTTAAATAAGATATAAGGAAAGGATTATAGAAAAATATTGACTGATTTTTAACAAGAAACTCAGTGCTATAAATCTTCATACTCTCAAAAGACTACAAAAATCCGCATTTTGAAAGTAATCTTCATCAACCTATCAAAAATAGCAAAATGAGGGAAACCCTCAACCACACTATCCTCGTCAATGACAGTCAGGGAATTTGTAAAATTTGAAAAATAGCAAAATTTTTGACAGCAAATTTTGCGCCGCAGTAACTTAAAAATTAAAATAAATTTATGATTAGCAAACCGCACGATACAATTTAGTATATTTTTGTAATAAATATAATCAGTGGTAAGTTTATTATTCTCAAGATTCCTGGTTCTCGAGAACTGAAATGTAAGCATTTAAAGAGAAACAAACATCTGCTTAAGTCTTGCTTAGCATCCAAAAAATTCAAACGAAGAACATCGAAATCGCAATATATCTTAAACAATTCAAACAACTTAATTAAATTTTATTTAAAATAGAATATATTTATAAAAGATTTAAGCCAAAGATGCCAGAGCTAATTAGTTTAACGTGTCAAGCTTTGGTTACAAATTAATTTCAAAGATTTGATATAAACTTTCAATCTTTCGATGTCCTTCTTACCCACTAAATATGAATATCAGAGGATTTAGAGAGATGAAGGAGGATATAAGACGCGTAATACAACTAGATATCCCTACAAATCGAACGAAGCCCAATCTGCTCCTTGCAATTGCCTACAGTATTAAAATAAATGAGCACTTTTTAATAATTATACGCACAAACACCTAACATTATTTTTAAATTTCCTAAAATTTTTTCGATTTTCAAAGATTTTTCTTTTTCGAAACATTTCAATTACCCGTACACTGAAATTATTAGTTAGTGCAAAATACATAATAAATGTTATTTTAATTTTACTTTGTAAAAAGTTTAAATAAACTCGTAGGTGTTGATAACGTTGCCCATGATTCTAATATTTTTGTAAGTTGGATAGTCCAATTAAAAATTTTGCTTTACAGTAAGAGTAAAGTTGTGGGTCAGAGATTTCCCTGGTTTAGGATCGACGGATTACAAAGTGGATTGTGCGATTCAAAAAATTATTAACTGGCAAGGCCAGCTTGCAAAAATTACAACAAAAATTTGTACAACTCTTAAACAAAAAAGTAACGTTATAAGCTTATTTTAAATCTCACGTTAATTAAAATTTAATAACTTTCAAATTAATCAAATTCTTACTTTGGTTTACTAAATAAAATTTTACTATCACTCTAGACAAATAAAATATTTAATTTAAAAAACATCACCATGAATTAAAAATTTTATAATCAAATTTGAGAAATTGTGACGACAGATTTCCATATATAAAAAGAAATAAAAATATGTTTTATTTTAAATAGGATCTTACAAAAACTATAATAATTCTTTAATTGATGCAAAAATTTATTAGATTTTGGATTTTTATTTTTGCAAGTTGGCTTTGACCCAACTAATATATATATACCGTCTTTAGATCTTTTTTTTATTCTCCAGATATCCCTCTTAATACATAGAATTTTTGTTAACAAACCGAAACTAAACGAAACATTTACAACAATAATAAAGATCCCGTAAACTTCGTTGAGGAAATTTTGTCAAAAATATACCCCCTAGTTCTAGAACTAGTTCCAGGCATTTACTAGTTCAGTAGTTCTAGTTCCAAAGTAGTTCAAGATAATCGTTAGTACCATAGTTCTAGTTATGGATTGGGAACTAGAAATTAGTTCCGGAACTGGAACTGGAACTTTGACATCACTTATTACGGCATATAGGTTATTTCTACGGATGGGATTTATATGGACTATAAATCGAAACATATGGAGATATAATATGGACTAAAAATCTCAAATATGGACTGAAATATGGGCCGAAAACTGAAAATTTTTAACGAAAAAATTTTGATTTTTAAGCAGAAAATGTTAATTAAGTTAATTTTGATGCAAATTATTAAAAAAAAATTAACCAATTTTTGGCAAAATTTTACAAAAATGACGAAATATGAAAAAATATGGAAAATATGGATTGGAAACTCAAAAACGGCCTTATCACCATATGCTAAAACATGTTTTTGGACGTTTCAGAACCCAACGAGTTCAGGAAAAAAATATGGAAATCCATATAAATCCCATCCCTAGTTATTTCTAACTTTGTTAGATAGAAAATCGAGGTTCTATAAGCATTTTTGTGGTATTTAGTAATTTCCAATCAATTTTTGCACCGCATGAAAATAATAAGTACTTATTTTTAATTTTTAGATCAAGCTAACATAACAATAACCAAAATAATTAAACAACGAAAATACGCAATTTGCGCAAGTCTGGTCGTGAATGTTATTTGCCATAAGTAAATTTATAAAACATTTACTTTATTTTCGAACTAATATAAGTGAGCTAATTAATGCTCTAATTAATGCTCACAATTCCCGATTATCAAGACTTTCTCTGAAATTATAAGATTTAGAGAGATACACATAAATAAATACATATTTGCTTAAGTCTTGCTTAGCATCCAAAAAAATACATAGAAGCCCATAGAAATCACCACATATCCAAATTGGTTCAAACATTTAAATTTAACTTTATTTAAATTAAAATATATTGTTCATAAAGATAATTCATTCTCCTTAATTAGATTTTAAAGGAATACATTTTAAGGAGCAGTTAAGTAACAGTATGAAAATTAAGTAATGAGAAAGGACCAAGTTGAGTGTTTTTTTAAAAAATCTAGACTATCAAGATGCAAATTTCTGATACAATTTAATGTATTAAAACTTAAGTTTAAGCCTTTTAAATTTTGTTTGCCATTTGGAGAACTTTACTGTTACCTGCGTTACTCCCGACATGTAAAAATATATTTTATTTAAAATTAAAATTTGCATAAATTATAAAGTTATGAAGGCAAGTCCAGTAAGAGGGAGTTTTTTTGAGGTGACCTAAATATTTTTGTAAGTTGGCTTTTGCCCTAACTAATATACAACGGAACATGAAATTTTTTGGAGCTTTACATTTGCCTTTAACTTATTCTATTATTTAAATTTTTTTATTAATTTTATGAAAGAAATTTTTTTTACTTTTTGATAATTTAGTAAGTTTAACGAAAATAACGCATTCCGCCAGCCCCTGTTCCGATTGCTCGAGAAAATAAGTGATTCATATAATTTATTTAATTTTACTATATTTAATAGTTCTTCCAATTGTTTATTTGTTACCATACCAATAGTTGGCAGGTTGTCGTTGAGTATTTTTGTATGTTTGTATATTTCACAAACAAATAACGGTAAAAGTTTGGAATTCGCCCCCATTTTTTCTATTTTTTCCTAGTTTTTTCTCATTTTATGGCAAATTATATATCATTCGAAAGTGCTCTTCGAGCTGAGGCGAATGACATTAAAATTAATGAAAAATGATTATGTGAACAAAGTTGTGACAGTTTAATTTATTCCCATGCATTGGCACAAAAAGTTTACACAACTAGGATTTAGTTTCATAATTTTGGTAAAGCCTATCTTGGTATCTTCTGACCAAGCTTGACGAGCTCTTTCGGATGATATATGATAAATTATATGACGGGGAAGAACCTCCTATATGACGGGGAAGAGCCTCCCAACAATCCTGGTGAACCACCGACCCGGGGACGGAATTGAACCCTAATTTGTAGAGCTGTCCGAGACTCTTGGTCTTGGTCTTGGAACCAAGACTTTTCTTGGTTTTTTTTTCGGTCTTGGTCTTGGGGTGTTTGTATTGGTCTTGTCTTGGTTTTATTTTTTGGTCTTGGTTTTTTGGCCTTTTTGGACCTAGTGCTTGGCCATCCAAAATCCTCAAAATTTTCGCCTGCGGCGCAGAAAATGGAAGAAATCTGGCTTCTTGAGTCCCAAAATTCAAAAAATTTTCGCCTGCGGCGCTGAAAAAGTGAATTTCTTTTGGCATACGGCCTTCCAAAATTAGTAAAATTTTTGCCTGCGGCGCAGGAAAAGGAAGATTTTTGGCTTCTTTGCTTTCATAATCCTCAAAATTTTCGCCTGCGGCGCTAAATCCCACGGCTATCCCTCTTAATCTTTTGATATCAATAATATCTCGTTAATCCACCCAAACCCTCTGAAATAATAACCTATTTTATTGATTCTCCACAGAATAAATTCCCCGAAATTATTTCGCATAAATTTTTCGAAATTATAGATAATTGTGCTGAAGTTGACTGGTCGTATCAAAATAACAAAAAATAAACCAAAAATTTGACCTATGGGATTTAAAAATTTGGTCTTGATTTTTGGTCTTGAGTCTTGGAGTTTTGGTCTTGGTCTTGTGTCTTGGTCTTGGAAAAAATTTTGTCTTGGGTCTTGAGTCTTGAGTCTTGGAAAAATTTCGGTCTCGGACAGCTCTACTAATTTGAATTAACATGGAGAGATAAGCTGATTAGAATGATTAAGGAGTGTATGATTTTTTAAATAAACTACATATTTAGTGTCGCTTTAAACGACATCCAAAAATAAATATAAACAAAGTAACAAGAGGTAACCATTAGTAATAAAATATTTGCTTTTCCTTTAAGCTAAGACAAATTTAAATAAATAATATTTTAATAAAAAGCTCAAATTGTTCATCCTAATCTCATCACCTTGTGGGAAAAATGGTTTGATTAAGAACATATTCAGGTTTCCTAGCATTATAAGATTTAATTTTTAATTAGACAAGTTTTTGCCAAAGTTTGCTGGGTATCCATAAATTTCCTGATATTAGTGTATTTTTATTTATTTTCGTACGAAAACTTATTTTATTTTGTCAGAAACTAACTAAAATTTTCTCTGGTTTGTTCCAAAACGAAGGGGAAAAGGGCACTAAAGAGCGACATGAAATTTCGCGCATACCTGATCTGAACCCAATTTTACCGAAATAACGATGTCTCGATTTTTTAACTTTAGCTATATCAATAGTAGGTTGGCATTTATTCTATTTCTCGGTTCCGAGAACCACTCAAAAATGTTATGAATTTCGAGGGAAATAAATATTTGCTTAAGTCTTGCTTAGCATCCAAAAAAATACAAAGTATGAAGATTGAAAGTACCTCAGTATTTAAATAATTCAAACACTAATCAAATTTTATTCAAAATAAAATATATTTTAAGGATCTAAATTTATAGTATGTAATATCTGTCTAAACCAGATTCTTCAAATTGATAACAAGACGATTTAATTATTATCATTCAGTTGGTATTATATTTATTAACAAACTACATAAGCCATCAGGCCAAATTTTGCCATCGTAGGAAGGCAAGCAAGATTTGTTAAAGAAAGCATTCATTCTTATGCAATTTCTAGGAAAATAATTTCTGCCAAAGCGATGCTTGGCATCCAAAAATACTCGAAGACTCCGAAAGCTGTTAACTGCGTTTACCTAGTTAAATTCATCCCCCTTAATTCGATTTTAAATAAATACATTTTAAGGAGCAGTTAATTAATAGCCTAAAAATTAGGTAATGAGAAAGAAACGAGTTGAGAGTTTTTTTTTTTGAAAAATCTTTACTATGTATCAAGATGCAAATTTCTGATACAATATACCTAATCTCATTATAACGTAACCCCTTAAATTTAGATCTCTTTTAAATTTGGGTTGCAATTTGTAGAGCTGGCAGACCAACCCACAATGTAATGTGGTGTTTGGAGACAGTTAATGCTTTCTCTATTATCCTTTTAGATCGTTTAACACCCGCCGTTTTAAATGCTCTAGCTATTTTATCCTAACAGATGTTATCTTCACGCATAAGAGATAGTTTTGAAAAGCTGAACTAGAAAGTATAAAAAAGTATAATTTTATTGGAAAGACCTCAACACGACACCCTAACGATTACCTAGTAGGTCGAGAAATCCGCCATAGATGATACTCAACACAACTAAAATTGTAAATGCTAAAATTTTAATTGTATTAAATTTAAAATTGAAGGGGTTGGACAGCTAAAACTAATTTCAAAATTGCCGCTAGAAACGACATCCAAAAATATCTTGAGGATGAAGGAAGGATAGCATTAGTAATTAAATATTTGACTATACCTTTAAGCCGATTCAAATTAGATAAAAGACATTTTTAAAAAGTGATTTTTCTGCCAACATTTTATAAATTAATTTCTATCAATAATACTCCGACAATTAAGCTACCTAACCAATTAATACTTTTTTAGTCCGCAAAAATTATCCGTAAATATTTACATTAATTTATGTCTAGCAGAATTATTTTTTTAATTGATTTTAATTTTAATTGACAGTCAAACAGTCGAGAACCTCACATGATATTCAACACCTCTATAATTAAAGACTGCGAGGATTTAAAATATAAAATGAGAGAGTTTGCATAGCTAATTTTTAAAATAACGCCTCTTCAACTAAAAATTTTTATTTAATTTTAATTTTTGGGTTCCTGCAAGTATTGACTAATATAGAAAATCATATGATTTTTTAAAGAATTTTAAATTTTTTAATTTTGAGTAAACCACAAAGTACAAAAATAAATTATTACGATAATTATTGGAGATAAGAAATTAAGTTCTAGTATAGTACTCCAATCATCGAGATCTCAAAGTCCGACAATATCGTTAAACCGGTGAAATTACTTTAAAAAATATTTTAGACCTAATAACCTAATATTACTTAGGTTTTAAGAACCCTCGAGATCTGCCAGAGCATTGCTTGGCATACAAAAATACATACAATGCGAAGGAAGTTAAAGATTCAATAAATTTTAACATCTTCAACCATTAATTTAATAATAAATTAGATATAGTTTATGAAGCAAAACTGTCCGGGCCAATTAAAGATCTCATTGATTGGACTGTCATTTACTTAAGTTGCCTAAACATGAGAACTTTGTATTTAAGACCCGTCCTCGTTCATGATACTCTTTTTAGCTTATGGGTATTAATAGATTACAATAAAGATTATTTTTTCTATACCACCCCCACCCTAATATCAGTTTCTTATTCGATTTATTCTTTTCTGTCTCGGTATAGTCAAATTTCCCTCTTTATAAATGTTAATTTTTGCCGTTATGTTGATTCTTGACTTGCCGTTTATTACTTCATATTAACTTGTCTTTTACTTAGAGTTTCAGGGAATAAATGCTTGACATAAAAAAAATAATAAGTAATCTGAGATACTAATCGGGGTGGGGTTTACGCAGCCGCAATTAGCAAACCAAAATTTTAATTTTAAAATTAACAGCCGCTATCCTATAGTCAAAAAAATAAACAACTTAAATGATCCTCAATTGTTCCTCAATTTGCACGGGCGGATGGTGGTAGATGAACAAAGTACCAAAATAAATTACAAATTACATTTTATAACAAGGGTTAGGTGTATAATTAATACATATTAATTTATAAATTTATCGTTTTTATAAATGTAAAGTGATTTTGTACATGATTGAACTTCCTGCTCACCACTGATCCATGTATTTTTGGATGCCAATCATAAGAACTTGGCAATAAAATTTAAAAATATAGTGGCTAAATTAATTTTCAAATTTATTTTGAAAAAAATTCTTTGAGGAAGTCACAATATTTTTAAACTTCTCAGATTTTAAACAAATTTTAGACAATAAATGAATTCCTTATAATGACAGCCCTTTATTTATGCATTTAACTTTAAATTAAAGAATAAAATTTTAATTTTTTCACCAAAAGAATTAAAGAAAATTGAATAAAATATTTATATTTTTTTTGTTAAAATCACTTGGTCCATATCATTTATATTCCTTCCAAAAATTTTTAGTTATCACAGCTTTTCGAGCAAATCACGCCGTCAATGCGGTTGTAGCATGGATCCTCAAGCCAGAGAACGGCTGTGGGATCAAAACTCTCAAAAGAAGTATCAATCAGTTTAACACATTCAATTGGGTCTAAAAGGGTAAATTTTATATTATAGAAGCAAGTCTGATGAAATGTTCGATTTTTGAAATATAGATTCTCTCTCTAGAGGCGGTCAATTAGGTAGTTATTTTGAGCGGTGAGAGCGACCCTTGGGCTTTATTATAAATCTTGGATATGTAGATTTCACAGACTTATATTAGAAGGTACAGGTCCTTGAGGGTCCTGAAGTATGTGTAACAGTGATCCTGCCATCCCTATTACGAAAATCGGAAATTCCCGGAGATTTTTTGGATCGGGACCTCGATTTCCAGAAATCGGGAATTTTGGTTTTTTTTCGTCGGGATCCCTGATGTGTACTTAAACCCTTCCTTGGTTTTTGAAAGATAAAGATATTTTAGAGATGTTGTATGAGAAGTTCTCTAGTGATCATATGGTAACGTACTGCCAAAGGTATTTTAGTAATATGGGTACGGAATACGATACGGTACAAAATTCCGGCTACTAGTTATACCAGACAGCTTCAGAAATTTTTGTTAGAAAGCTTCAATCGTTTTGTAATTTCCAACTAGTCAATTGTATAATCAAACAGATTACCTCCAAATTCATCAGTCGTTGGAATTTGGTCTATTGGCAACCAAGGCACGTCTTGTCTAGCCGGATCGCTTGTAGAGTTGTAAGCTCCATATACACATCGAGACTTATCCGACTCAAAACAACTGACAGTTTTATTGTCACTATTTGGTATAATATGGCTTCCAATCCAATTCGTTGTTGACGGTCCGGATATTTGTTGAACAAGTCCGTTTTCTATGTCATTGTGAATTATGGCAACATTACCGCCGTTTTCTTTGCATATAACTTGTGCCTTGAATTATTTTTAAAATTTTTTGGTCTAGTATTACAGTAGAAACGTGTTATATGTAGAGTGTACCCTTATTTGTGTATAGATTCGCACTTTAGTATTTCAACTCCGATGGCTTTAGGCACAGTCAGGTTCATTGATGGGGTTGGTTAATACTAGAGCGCGGACCGTACCGTACTACGGCCGTATTTTTCGGTATTTATCGGTATTCCGTATCGGTAGTACGGTATGGAATACGGTACGGTAAAATTCTTGCCGTAATACGGGCCGCATTCCGTACTACGGCCGTATTTTATCGGTATTTATCGGTATTCCGTATCGGTAGTACGGTACGGAACGAAATTCCGCGCTCTAGTTAATACACACTTTTATCTTTAGGCCAACAAATGGGTAAGGGCCTCTAGGCGATACACCCTGTCTCTCACGTTATTGTAAGCTTTTTTAGCTTCAATGGTGTCCGGATGGCGCCTTATTAACATAATTAACTCTCATTTCATGGACGTTATTTTATCTGTTTGCCAATATGTAGGGAGGACAGCTTAAGCCATACACTAGCTTTAAGTTTGCGCCATTTTAGTGTACGATTTTACGGTTTAAAGGCTTGCTCTTTTCTGTCCCTTGGTTGAATATTAACGAGATCACACTTAATCAAACGAATTTTAAAAAAAATTAAAAATCCTACGTGGTAGTAGTTTATCTTATAATCCCGCTTGAATAGTTTAAATCCAATAGAAGCGCCATTCTCATCAGCCATGCTGGTCCAATCATCTTCACAATCACCACTTACAAAGGCAAAAAGAATAGTTTGAGTGAAAATAATTAAAGTCAATAAAAGCTTCATTTAAAAAAATTTTTTTGAATAATCCAAAGAGAGGTATGGGTGTTGGAAAAAATTTAAAATGATGAGCGTTGAGGGAGAATAAATTTATTTTATATGAGTTGGCTTTTAAAGTTGGCTTTTTTTCCTTGGATTTTAATTTTCTTTCTTCAGACTAATTTTTTAGTTCCGAAAAGAGGAGAAGACTTGGAAAAATTTATTTTAAAGCTTCCAACTTAAATTTTGTCAAAAATTTATTTAGGTGTATAAGAATTAACTTCCTGCTTCTAAAAGTTTTAAAATTTAAAAATTTTAATTGATAATTTGAGAAGAAGCGGTTCTCTTTTAGCTCTGTTATAAATTTATTATCAAGAAGTCTGTTCCCTTCCCACAGCTCTTCCGACAGTCTGTGTTACCTTATATTTTATTATCTTTATTTTGGGTTAAATGTAGATGCTTATGGGTCATGTTCTAACTTCTCACGGTCGTCTTTGTCCCTTTTAATTTTTGGATGTCGCATTGAAAGTCGATAATTATTTACAAAATACTGATTTTGACTGCCATATTTCTTTTAATAAACCCAGGATATATTAAATACTAGTCTATCAGATTAACCTCACTTGTATTCACCTTTAAAGCTGAGAAAGGAATCGTCGTATATTGTAATGTAGTGGTGTTACTATAGCATTGAATGAAATAAGTGTTTTTTTAAATCAGTTCAAATCAAAAATCAAATCAACTTCCTGCTTCTAAAAGTTTTAAAATTTAAAAATTTTAATTGATAATTTGAGAGGGTGGTTCTAATTAAGCTCCGTTATAAATTTATTATCAAGGAGACTATTCTTCCCTTTCCACAGTCGGGTACACCCCAACTTACCGCGAGCCCAACTTACCACATAGCTATAACTTCGTTCAGAATGGTCAGATCCGTGTGGTCCTGGTATTGTTCGATTCAGCTCGTCGAGGCGTACGAACCATGGCAGGGCTCGCGTTAAGTTGGCCTGCAACCCACAGCCTGTGAATTTAAAATACAGTTTATTACATTATATTTTATTATATTTATTTTGTTTTAAATGTAGAAGCTCATGGGCCTTGTTCTAGCTTTTTGGGGTACTGATACTGATTTTGACTGCTATAACGCAGGGCTTCGATCTCGAATTTTTAAAAATCCGCAATTTCGATCGAAAAAATCCGCATTTTATATGAAAAATCCGCAAAAAATTATCAAACACAAAAATTAAATTAAATCACTTAATGCGTTATATTTTTTGACTCCAACAATTGAATTGAGCAGTTTTTTCACTACTAATGACTATCTACTAATGACTATCGGACAATTAAATGAAAAATTACAGTTGATTTTAGCCAATGCTTTCACCGTCCCTAGTTGTAGTGAATTGTTTACTGGAAAAATCTTCTTTTTTTTTGCGCCGCAGGCGAAAATTTTGCGGATTTATGAAGACCAAGAAGCCAAAATCGTGTTTTTTCAGCGCCGCAAGCGAAAATTTTTTGAATTTTGAATATCCTTAAGTTAAAAATCGTCCTTTTCTGCGCCGCAGGCGAAAATTTTGAGGATTTTGAAGACCAATACGCCATATTTCTTCCCTTTTCTGCGCCGCAAGCGAAAATTTTGCGGATTTATGAAGACCAAGAAGCCAAAATCGTGTTTTTTCAGCGCCGCAAGCGAAAATTTTTTGAATTTTGAATATCCTTAAGTTAAAAATCGTCCTTTTCTGCGCCGCAGGCGAAAATTTTGAGGATTTTGAAGACCAAGACGCCATATTTCTTCTTTTTTCTGCGCCGCAAGCGAAAATTTTGCGGATTTATGAAGACCAAGAAGCCAAAATCGTGTTTTTTCAGCGCCGCAAGCGAAAATTTTGAGGATTTTTGAAGGCCTTAAGAGAAAAAAATGACACTTTTATCCTAAAAACTACAAGAAAATATAAAAAATCCTCATAATCTTCAAAAGGCCACAAAAATCCGCAAATCCGCATTTTTAAAGATAATCCTCATCGCCTTATCAAAAAACCACAAAATGAGGAAAAATCCGCAGAAATCGAAGCCCTGCTATAACGTAAGGCTTGTTAACAAAAAATACAAAAATTATTATATAGATATAAAACTGAATATTGAGCAAATTGGATTATGCTTTGTAGTAGAAGGCTGTTCTTCCCTTCCCAAAGTCTATAGGTAGATTTAAAATATGGATAGTACTTTATATTTTATTATCTTTATTTTGTTTTAAATGTAGAAGCTTATGGGCCCTGTTAAATCCTCCTTCCTCGGGTAAGATCTTTAATTTTTTGGATGTCGCATTGAAAGCCGACAAAAACTTTAATAAATACTGATTTTGACTGCAATATTTCTTTAAAATAAATCCAGGATCTATTATAACGTCTCTATATGTATGTATAATCGGCAGATTAACCTCACTTGTATCCACTAATAGCTAAGAAATGAATTATCGAGTATTGTAGTGTATTGGTTTCACTAAATTATTGAAATTTAACTATTATTCTCAGCATCAGACTAATTGGATCATACAGCCCTGCTGGTCATTTATCTCCTTTGTATGTCCCAACCACCTCCAGCTCACATAAATGGTAGATTTCCACTTGGGATAAACTGTATATACTAAGATAGACGAAAATTTGTTATCAATCCTCTATGTTATTGAGATGGCGATCAATGTAAAATCTGTTAGCATATGGCTAACATCCAAAAATAATGAACAAGCGAAAGAATTTGTCAGGACTAGTTATCTAACAATCGGCATAAAATGCATAAATTATTTTAAATAAACAAAACAGAATACTGAGCAAAGTTATCAAGTAATCAACGGATTATGACTTGGTATGCGGTGGCTGTTTCCATACCAACGTCTGTTAATTTAAAATACGGTTTACTACCTTATATTTTATTAAATTTAAGTTGGTTTAAATGCTAATAATTAAATGAAATATTTTATTACGGCTTTCCTTTCGTTTCACGTGTTATTTTTTGAATGTCGCATTAGAAGCCGACAAAAACATAGTTAAATTCTAAGTTTGATTTCTCTTTTTGTCTATAATAGACCTCGTTCAGGTTGCGTACAGTTTGCGTGTATTTGCATTTGTGTCACGCAGAATTTCATTTCCTCGGGCATCACAGCTGAATTATTTTCCTAATCAAACTGTGTTGACTATGGGTTTGTCTGATAGATTTATGTCGACTATTTGATTTTATTTCGAGTTTAACTGTTCGACCGCGCCCATGTTAGTATCGACTTGCAGTTGTCCATTACTTTCATTTACAAAATTGAAAAAATTTAAATTCACAAACTTACATAGGACTACTTTGTTAGTTTGAGTGGAAGAATAGTTGTAGGAACATGGTACCTTGCCAAATAAGTTTTTTGAGCTTTATTCAACATTAAGTACCTATAAGGCTACAAAAATAGTTCGGAACCTAAAATCTCTGACTCTACATATCAGATAACTTTTTTAGAAATAGTCTTTTTTCAATATTAACAAAAATCGATCTAACTTAATTTTAAAAAATTTTATTTAAGATTTTCTACCAGCTCACGTGAAAATTTAATAAAATAGAAGAGGGAATATCAAGCTAAACAAGCATATAATTGAATAAAAATTTATAAAATTAAACCCAACAGTGGTTAAAATTGCAAGTTGGATATTTTAAAAAAGTTTGGTGATGGTTGGGTAAAGATTGAATTTAAAAAAATAGAGAAAAAATGAGAAGAATATATTAAAATTGATTAAATAATGCTTACACATGAAAGAATATTATGGATAAATTTTAGTGAAAATTTCTTAACTTTTCCGAAAATTTAAGAAAAAAAAATTTCTGAAAATGGTTAATACATATATTCCCGATTTTTTCTTAAATTGTATTATAACTAAGGCTGTGATTTATAGGCAAATGCCTATTTTTTCTGCAAGCTTGGGATGATGTAATACGTTCAAAAAACGTGTTTTTAGCTCGGTCTGATAAGTCTAGCATGACTTTTAATATGCCTATTTTTGCCTATTTTTGACTTTTTGTGCCTTTCTGCCTATTTTGAAATTTTTGGTACTATTTTTGCCTTTTTTAGCAATTTTTTCGAAATTTTGCCTAAAAATCAGTGCAAAACCTAAAAAAATCAGTCCCAAATTAGAAAAAATCAGTGCCAAGTCCCATTTTAATTTTTAGTTCGTTAAATTGTTTATTTTTACTCTGCTGGACATTTTGAACTGGGACGATCTGGTTTTGGGACGTTTTGGGGTGCGGCGTTTTGTGTGTTGGGCGAGATTTCCATTTTGTCAATTATCGGGATTTAAAAAAAAATTTACTCCATTTTTTTCAAAAAATGATTCAAAATGACGAATAAATGGTAAAATTATTTACAAAATAATTTATAATTTAAAAAATTATATTTTTTCTGTTTTTATTTGTTCTTCTGTTTTTATCTACATTTTATGGTCTAATATCCTTTTTTACATGCCTATTTTTGTGCCTTTTTCGGCTTTTTTGTGCCTATTTTAGGCGTCTATTTCACTGATTTTACTTGCCTAACTATCACAGCCTTAATTATAACATTTCCGCAGGGATGACTTATAAAAATTTCAATCCACTCGGAACTCAATAAATAAATAGAATTTCAAAATTTTGGCGATTCTATAATTTTTGAAGCTGAGCCCTTTTGCCTTTCATTTTTTTCACAATATTGTTATGTATGTTCCCTAGAATTTTTGTAAATTTTTTCTAATGTTGGAAATATTTTTTTGTAAAGTGCCTCTATATGTACTTTTGTGGAGGCCGATAATGTGAATTCTTGTCTAAAAAATTTTAAAATAAAAAATCAGCCAAAAATCCATGCACATCTTATTAGTTATTCACTAAAAGGTGTTTATCTAAATTTTCAAAAAATTTGGATCATCGGAAGTAAAAAAATCTCGAAAATACAATTGCCTTTACATATACTTTTGTGGAGCAGTTTATTTGCCGTGTGTTTCTGCTCAATTAAAGCAACCGCAAAGCATTTATGAAATTTTTATGTGGAAGCCTTCTAACCTATAGTTTGCTAGACAAACAATAGAAAACTTGTCAGTTTAAGACTGACATCCAAAAATAATACCGGCCATTCAAAAAATGAGCAATTGCTGTAGTATATAATAAAATTGATTTATAAAATTGCTTAAACAATAAAGACTATTGTGTAAATTTTTCATTTAATTTTGATAGTTTTAGGTTACCTAACTCATAACAAAATAGCCATCAAACTTTCAATCACCTCTCTGTTTATGGCTATTAAAAATTGGAAGATTTTGGGCATCTTCGGCTTTTCCCTCTATGTACTTTCAAATTGAACTTTTTGTACTTACACTTGACATTTTCTCGATCCGAACCCAAGTCTAAACTAAATATGAAATTTAAACACAATTTGATTTTGCTCAGATATTGCCCAGTATTGCCCAGTATTAGGATTATTTAATTAATATTTATTCTTGAATTTTTCCGACTATTAAAGACGTAAAATTAATATAATATTTAGAATTGAACATTTAACCAAATTTATTTTTGGATGCCATGCATAATCATAGGCAATAGTTGAATTGACATGTTTATTTAAAAAGGAAGGGGTAGCCGCGAGTATCACCTACAATAAGTTTACAGAGTATGTGTCTAACAATTAAAAAAAGTACTGTTATGTACGAGGCTTGTATGTCTTCGTACTAAATAGCAAGAATAACAACAAGATAAGACAATAACTAACAAACTGTGCTTTATCTACAATACTAACTACAATAGGTTGCGTACAATAGGAATATGGCTAAGCACCGAATATGTGGAGACAGAATAGAATAACAGAATAACACTGCGACAATAAGACTAAGACCGCGACTGAATAATAGAAAGGCTTTTATACTAAGCCAATACCCAACACTTACATATTCGATTTTGAGTAATCCTAATACAAAAACAACATTTATAGGGAACTTAAGTAGATACAAGTTCTTATGGAATCCTTGGAATTCTATCAATTGGTCTGATTGAGAGGGATTCTAATGGGGCATGGGCTTCTACTGCTGCCAGCTTCCTATTGAAAAGTTTACCGTTGGTTCATTACCTTATATTTTTTTACATTTATTTTGATTTAAATAGAGAACACTTCTAGCTTTAGTTTGTCTGGAAATTATACTGCTTGCTAATTTTTTGGATGTCGCATAGAAAGCTGACAAAAAATTATATTTATTAAAAGGTGTTTATCTAAATTTTCAAAAAATTTGGATCATCGGAAGTAAAAAAATTCTGAAAAACAAGTGCCTTTATACTTTTGTGGAGCAGTTTATTTGCCGTGTGTTTCTGCTCAATTAAAGCAACCGCAAAGCATTTATGAAATTTTTATGTGGAAGCCTTCTAACCTATAGTTTGCTAGACAAACAATAGAAAACTTGTCAGTTTAAGACTGACATCCAAAAATAATACCGGCCATTCAAAAAATGAGCAATTGCTGTAGTATATAATAAAATTGATTTATAAAATTGCTTAAACAATAAAGACTATTGTGTAAATTTTTCATTTAATTTTGATAGTTTTAGGTTACCTAACTCATAACAAAATAGCCATCAAACTTTCAATCACCTCTCTGTTTATGGCTATTAAAAATTGGAAGATTTTGGGCATCTTCGGCTTTTCCCTCTATGTACTTTCAAATTGAACTTTTTGTACTTACACTTGACATTTTCTCGATCCGAACCCAAGTCTAAACTAAATATGAAATTTAAACACAATGGCTAGACTTCAGTAAAGCAGCTGGGCTATAGCTATTTCTCTCCTTTAGCTAGTGCAAAAGGTTAATCGGCGGCTGGGAGCGAACCAGCATCTTCAGTAGACCGGACAGATGTGTTAGCCATTGCATCAAGCCGTCATAGCTATAGGCTTTACAGTTCTGAACAATTTGTATTATGTATTTTTGGACGTAAGTTGAAATCTGTAAAATATTTATTCATAGTTATTTAAAGTAATTTATGGAAGGTTATTTTCAAAGACGTTATTTTACTTTGATATAAATCATCCTTTATTTTTTGGATGTTAGCTCTAGCTAACAAATTTTCTGTTGAGTAGTTTTTGGTGGGCAGAAATTCCTTACAAAATTAAGGAATTTCGAAGTTATAAAGAAAAACATTTTGTATAAATATCGGTTAAATATTTTTGAGCAGTTCTAAATCCTAAAGTGATTAAATATCCAAAACAAAAGGTCAGGTAAAGTGGAAAATAACTGAATAGAACTTAATAATTTCTGAAAAGGCATAATAATCGGTCTAATAATCGGTCTATTGCTGCTTGTTTATTATATTTAAATTCATAAATTTCCAAAGGGTACAGCCCAAGTAGGCGCGCGGCCATGTAGGCGCAAACCCATAACTTACTTAAAGATTTCCGAATCTTTCAAAATTTAGTATTAAACGATTCATCTCATCGAGCTAAAGAGATTGGTACCAAAATTGTCGAAGTCAAGAAATTTTGCAGCTAGTTATGGCTTTGCGCCTACCTGGCCGCGCGCCTACTTGGTCGTGTCCCATTTCCAAATTAATATTTAAGCTGGAAAAATTTAAAAAATAGTGTGGCTGTATAGTTATGTGGAGGAGTTTATCTTATTTTTCAAATTTTTAAAACACGCAAAACGACATATTTAACAAAATTTAATATCCACTGATTATTCCAATATATTTTAATAAATAATATTAACAAGTTTATATGATTAATATACGTTCTTAAATTTTTCTGTCTTTTAAAATGTGAAATTAGTATGGTAATTGTTCTTTTTCTTGTTCTATATATGGATTATTTTTGGATGCCATGGATATCAATTGGCAGTTAATTAATCTTAATGTTAAACAAAATCCGTTCAAATTTTTAGCCTAAGATTATATGAAATTGAGATTGCTATAAAGAGTGAGCCGAAAGACACCGGCCAAATTATTTTTGGCATAACTTTATTCAAATTTAAGTTTAATTCATTTACAGTGTGTCAAGAAATTATAAGAACACCTAAAATTTTCACTTTTTTTCAACTTCCACATAAGTCTCAGATCTGAAATTTTACACAGCTGTTTTTTACCGTAACTAATAGCCATTCAAAAAATAAATTGTAAAAAATTTGAATCAAAATGCGAAATTTCGCGAATTTTCTTAAAAACAGTTGTCAAGAAAGTATAAGGCCACCCCGAGTTTCGACATGAAAATTTTAGGTGGTCTTATACTTTCTTGACACACTGTATTGTTAAATTAATTGTTGATAATTTAATAATTAATGTCAAATTATTTCTTAGCTATTTAATTTTTTTCGTATAATTATTTATTATTTTGGATTTTAGCTATAGCTAACAAATATTCGCTTTAGTAAGTTAAAGTAGCGAAAAAAGTTAACGTATTTCAAATTATAAAGTCAGACATTTAGGCAGACCGACTGTGATGTCAATCCCGGTATTAGGATTATTTAATTAATATTTATTCATCAATTTTCCCACTCTTAAAGACGTAAAATTAATATTATATTAAGAACCGAGCATTTCACCGACTTAATTTTTTGGATGCCATGTATAATCATAGGCAATAGTTGAATTGGACATGTACTATTCAAAAAGGAAGAGGTAATCGCAAGTATCACCTACAATTATTTTACAGAGGATGTGTCTAACAATTCAAGATTTTTTTGTTAATTTTGAGTAATCCAAATACAAAAAGAACATTTATAATGAACATAAATAGGTACATAAAATTCTTATAGAAGCTTTGGGCCTTGGGGCATCTAATGGGGCATGTGTTTCTTCTGGAGCCAGCTTTCTATTGAAAAGTTTACCGTTGTTTCATTACCTTATATTTTTTTACATTTATTTTGATTTAAATGGAAAACTATTATAGCTTTAGTTTGTCTTGAATTATAATATCCCTATTGCTAATTTTTTGGATGTCGCATAGAAAGCTGACAAAAAATTAAATAAATTGGTAAATTGGAATGACGCATTCAGTCATTTACAAATAAAATTGCAGATGTATGAGATAAGCAATTTTTTCTAGTTTTTTTTCTTTAACTCATAATTATAATAATCTCTCAAATACTCTTGTTCACTCGATATCACTCAAGTTCCTCGGTAGTTCATTTAACTTGTAATGAAATAGTACTACTAAACATCGATGAAAATTAGGGTTCATGTCTCCTTATAATTTATCTCATTGACTTTTTTATTTAAATTTTTTCTGCTTTTACTATAATGTAATTGTCGGAGTGGACCAATCTTAATTTTTTGGATGTCGGATAACTCAGACATAAATTAGAAGCGCGATAATCAAGTGCGCGCTAGCGGCCTATTTCCGTGACGATAATTTGTACATCATGTAAAGCATATAGCTATTTAATTCCTAAGGCTGTGCATTAGGCGGCGTGATGTAATGGCTACACATCAGTCCGTGAAGATGAATGAAGATGTAATGAAGATGTCTAATGAAGATGCTGGTTCGCTTCCAGCCGCCGATTAACCTTTTGCACTAGCTAAAGGAGAGAAATAGCTATAGTCAAGCTGCTTTACTTAATTATCAATGCGGCATTTATATAAAGTTTGAAGTGATTTGTTGTTACTAAACTTAAGCTTAAGACACCGGGTTTATTTTCTATAAATTAAATTTATTTATGTCTTTATGACTTTATATTTTCTGTAATTTAATCAGACAGCGTCATGGATACGGATATGAATACAGATAGTATTCGCCTGTATCCGTCTGTATCCGTCGTAAATATCCGAATACGGATACCAAAATCCGTATCCGTGTCCTAGTCGGATTTTAATTGCCATTTAAATTTTTCAAGACTATAAGTGTATAATTTATATTCACCTTATGCTTTAACCAATTAATAAATAAAAAATAAATAAATGGTATGGCAAATCTCGCTTCAAAGTTATAAAAATCGTTAAATTAATTTTAGAAATTTCTTTGCTTCTTTTCTATCAGCTCACGTGAAAATTAAATATAATAGAAGAGAGATTTTCTAGCTGAATAAACATCTGACTCAATAAAATTTTATAAAATTAATAAGCTAATTTTATAAAAGCTAATTTTAATGAATTTGGTGATGGTCGGGTATGGATTGAATTTTAAAAAAATTAATTGAAAAAATTAACGAATAAATTAAAATTGATTGAATAAGCTTACACAAGAAAATGATTTTTGTGGTATAAAATTTCATTGAAAATTTTCAAAACTTTTTAGAAAAACTCAGATGAATGGTGAGCCTATGGCGCTATTGTTGCAATACCCGTAGTCCCTCCATACATACACACAACTGTGAACCACACAAGATTTTTTGTTGACCCACGAACTCAACTTACCATGTAGAGAACTATTAGAAAAATATCAAAATGAAATTCAAACAATGTCAGGCACAAGTCGAGGATTTATGCCCAGGTATCTCAATGAGCACAATTGGAGACAGTTTAATGGGAAAAAGACCATAATTGCATTTGATAACGTTTTGGATCAAATTAGTGAGTATTATGTTGTAAATGCGTGAAAATTTATTGCTCAAATAAATTTGTATTCTCTTTTTATTATTTTCATTCGCTTCTACATTCATATTGAATTTTTTGATCATTTATATAGGGACCAATGATCTTAAGGATTACCAAAAATAAATAAATGGTATGGCAAATCTCACTTCAAACTTAATAAACATAGAGTTAAATGAATTAAAAAATTTCTTTGCTTCTTTTCTACCAGCTCACGTAAAAAGTTAATAAAACAGAAGAGAGGATATCAAGCTGAATAAACATCTGACTAAATAAAATTTTATAAAATTAAATTCAATACAATGAATAAAATTGAGAGTTCGCTAATTTTAATGAATTAGATGATGGTTGGGTATGGATTGAATTTTAAAAAAATTAATTGAAAAAATTAACGAATAAATTAAAATTGATTGAATAAGGTATACACATGAAAATGAAGAAATTTAAGAAAATAATACTTTTGAAATTTTCCTTGAATAAAATAAGAATTTTATCAAGACAGGTTCTTGCTAAGGATTTGCGTGGCATACTGATCTACTTGAAATATTTGGACTAAAATATAATAATCTGAACTGTAACCTAAAATTGTCGAAACGGTGTTGCGACAATTGAGGATTATATTTAAAATTGGATTTTTGATCCTTGACCATCTGAATTTCAAAAAAAATTCGCCAGCTTCGCTGGAAAGATTTGAAATCGGTCTTCCAAGTTTTTTTATTTTTCATTTCTATCCTCATTTGTCATATCCTCAAGTGCGTATCCTCAATTTTCGTACCGCCGTAGAAACTGAATGATTTTTATACCATTCGACTCAGCTCGAATAGACGAGTCAGAATAGCTTTAAATTTTTAATTTAGAATTTTTACCCCGAATTCTACCTGGTCGAAACAGGGTCCAAATTCAAAGCTCAAATTCGGACTCAGCATGGTCGTTTGCCTACATAAACGTATTTTCCGAATAAAAACATTAATTTTTAAGGTGTTTCCCTCACTTCTTCACGATTAGCTAACAATTTATTTAAAAATACCATTCTTTAAAAAACCATCTCTCGCTACCACTCTCTCGCTCAAAGTTTCTTTCTCTCTATATAAAATCCTTGGGATAGATTCTACCAGCTATCTTCAAGTTTCAATTTTGCCAATAATATAAATTTTATTCAATTTTCCAACGTGGAATAATTTATTATACCAAAAATTCTGACTCGTAAATAAATTCATAAACGCGGGCGTTTTTCTCTCTTATTTTGTTTGAACTGCTGCAATTCTTCAATAATTTTTCCCAGAATAAATAGGCAAACGAAATTGCGATATTCAATTTATTTTAAATTTATTAATTAATCATCAGCTAAATTCATTGGAGAAACAAAAACTGAGTTGGTGTTTTCAATTGGATTGAGTAATAATTGGCTGAGGAGACTGCTGAGAGTAGAATACTAGATACTCCTTCACAAGAAATACTCCTTCACAAAATTATAGCCCCACATATATTTTTCTCGATTTCTATACTGTAACTGTTGCTATTATGTTTAGACTTATTTTTAATAATAAATAGTGTTCTGAAACTAGGTTTATAAAAAAATATTCTTTTAAATGAATTTTTCCGAAAGTTATAGGCAAATCTTCAATTTTGGGCTCCAGAAAATTATAGCGCCACTTTGAAATTTCGAGTTTCTAACATTAAGAAAAATCTACAAAATATAAATTTTTTAATATTTTAGTTAACTAATTGAGATTTTTAAGCAAATTTTTAGAAGAATTTTTTAAAACTAAAAATGTCAACCAAAACTACAATTTTCTTTATTTTTGCAATCTGTCTTTTGGTAAATCAAGTTTCGTCTGAAATGCCAACTCTTAAAAAATGTTGTGCTGCCAATCTTAGTGATGCTTGTAAATGTATTTCAGCTGTAAGTAAACTTTCTCAAAAATATTTTAAAATTTTATAAAAATAAAATTTATTAAAATAAAGAATTATGACCCGGACTATAAGCAACAATGCACGAAAGATGAAAAAACAGTTAAGTCTTATGTGAAAAAGGCATGCAAAAAACACTGAAGAATGCAAGAAACGAATATTAAAAAAAATGGGAATAAATATTTAAATGATAAATTGGGATTTAATTTAAAATATAAATGGGATTTAATTAAAATTGGGATTTGGATTTTTAAAATAAAAATATACTATAGATTGGATAAAATTTAATTTTAAAATTGATAAAAAGACTTATTCACATGCAGGCTAAAAATGAAATTGATTTATGATGATGATTGTAAAAGTTTAAGGAATCTAAACTTTCAATTTTTTGATTTTAAACATGCTATATAACAGCTATCATCTGTAACACTCTTTAAAGAGTGCTGTAAAGAGTGCTATGACACTTTTTAAATTTTTTCTAGGATCACCGTATTCACATAAATTTTTTAGCAATAGAGTGCTTTACTCAATCAGATTTATTCACTCAGAGAAAGAGCCTTGATCTACATATATATTCATAATTTATCTTGTGAGACAAAAATTTTTTAAAGGGATCTTTAAATTTCTTTAAAATCCCATTTATAATTTCTTTTTTTTTTTTTAAAATTTCTTTTGATAAAACGGTGATCCCAAATTTTTACCATGGATAGGACGAGTTGAGTTCCTGTCGGGTTTCCAGTACATTCCTTCTGTATCATATTCATTTTTGTTTTAATATGATCTTAATTTTATTTGAATAATGGAGGTTTTGTGGGGTGTATTTTTCGGTGAATTATATTTTTGGATGTCACCTATAGGCTGACAAATTTTACCACTCTAATAAAACTGCATGGGCATAACGTAGTTCCCATATTTCGTAACTCCATATCAGAAGTATATTTCAGAAAGTATTTTCAATTTTATACTCAGTCATTTGAGAAGGATGTAATAAAAAGCCCGTGATTTTCAACAGGCGTAAATTGGCTTTATTTCTGTTTGAATTTAAGACCGGATTTGGTAATCAAACAAGATAAGAGATCGACATCTCAAAAATTTCGACAACCCAGATTTTTCAAGGATCTAATCTCTATCCGATCTCTAGTAGACCCACTGTATTTTCTAAGGCTCAAATTGACTTTTAATAAAGATAAAAATTAAAAGTTTATATCTTCAGCTGCAGGTTGCGATTCATTGCCAGAATCGATGCTGAAAAATCATTTATGAGCGAGAATTTTCATCTACAAATAAAGGTTGATAAATAAAATTTAGTCAATAGATTCTTATTAAATTAAAAATTAAGGAGTATTTAAAAGAATCCATGGAATTTTTGATTTGTAATATATCACCTGAATATTTTGTAATTTTTTGGATGTCAGTCTCACTGACAATGATTTTTTTGCCTTTGTATCTTGTCTTCCAAAATTTTCGTCTGAAGCGTTTTAAAAAGGAAGAAAATTTAAAATTTTCGTCTGAGACGTTTAGGTGTTCATTCGTTTTGATGTGTACAAATTCAAGTGTCAGACGAATTGTGGTGAACGATCAAGCGAAAGTATCATTTGTGGAGTTAGAGCCTTCGACATTTTAGAGCTTCGGCAGTCGAGTCGGCGTTGGGTCGATTTTTTGACAAAAAATCCATTGGAGTTTCGTGGGTCGGGTTGCTAGTTTAAAAGTATAAATCATTTTTGGAATAGCTATAAAAAATATCCTAGGAATCACTAATACAAGATTTTGGACTAAATTTGAAACTCATCAAAATAAAATTTGGTAATCTCTAGATAAATTGAATCTTACTTAACATCCGTTTTTGCATTTTTATGACGGTTAATTTTTTGAATCCACATGTAACTTAGAGCGTTTTGATTTGCATTTGTTATTTTTTGGATGTCATGCTAAAGCATAGGCAAATAATTATGAAGGATATCAGAGGATTTAAACGGATCAATTATTTGAGACTAATGAGAATATCCGGTTTGGAGGTATCAAAGAAATTTAAAGAGATACCTATGGAAAAGACTGTCATATGAGTTGGGGAGATATCGGAGGATGAAGACTTTTGAGCCATTTCCAATTTCCGGCACCTTCTTAAATTACGGCTTTTTTGTAATGGGCTTTTTTGAAAAAATTCAATGTGAGATCCCTATTAGATCACATCCATAGTAGATGCGCATAAAAGTCCGATCACTATTAATTACTTAAGTGTAATTAGAATTGGGATTACTCTTTGTTCATAAAGAAATAGTACTATAAATACAAAATACTAAAATCAAAATTTTGCAAATTTAATTTATTTTTTGTCGGCTTTCTATGCGACATCCAAAAAATTAACCATGAGCCTCGAACATACTTACATATAACAGACGCATTCCCCAATTAAAACAAAATAAATGTAATAAAATATAAGTTTATAATATAAAAAATCTGAAAATTGACGTCAATTTTAAAATTGGACTGATTCTGAATTACCAAATATAAAAAATCAGCATAAAAAATAATGTAAGCTACTATTAAGTTTGAGCAGTTCTAAATTCTACAAAAATTAAAAGTTAAAACAATAATTAAAAGCAAATCACGGGTTTCGGGCCTTCGGTCACGTGTTTCGGGCTAGAAAAGTTTCTTTTCGTGTATCGGGTACAAAAAATGCCGGGTTTCGGGCGGCAACCTTGATCTCTAAGGGATTAAGAGGATTTTCAAATTTAATTAATTTTTTGCCGGCTTTCGATGCGACATCCAAAAAATGAGGACATCCAAATATCAGGACGTGAAGAGACTAAGCATCGCAGTTAATCCCTAAGCATCTTTATTTCTTATTAATATGTGTTCTTAAATTTTTCCGTCTTTTATGAATTAAAATTACTTTGTAATTTATCTTCTTCAGTTTTTTTGAATATATTTTTGGATGCCACAAATAATCAGATGGCAATAATTCAAGCGACACGAAAATAAGTCGTCGGAAACAACTTTTGTCTGAGATATAGGGTAATTGTATAGAGGGCAATTGTTAGATTTAAAGTGATTAAGGCTTCTTTCTTTTAGCGTCTGAAGCGAAAATTTTTAGAATTTCTTTTGATAAAACGGTGATCCCTTTAAAAAATTTTCCCTTTAAAATTGGAAGCCATGCAAGGCACTGGCAAAAGATAATAAGTCTCAAGAATATTACAAGTTAGGAATAATGCAACCATTTTTAGGCTGTATGATCGTGAGGGAATTAGGAAAATCACAGAATCCCTTTTGGAGTTAAAAATAAAACTGCTAAACCTTATGCCAAATGCTAATGCATGGCATCCAAAAATACATGCTACTGTACAATGGAACAACATAGATGCCATATTAATTTTACATTTTAAATGAGCGAAAAATTTATAAAGAAATACTGATTAAATATCCTTTTAGACTAACATTTTCGGAATAACTATAAAATTATCTTAGAAATCATTAATTATCGATCTCTTTAACAACTGTTAAAGCTGATATTGACCAAATTTGAAACTCTTCAAAATCATTAAATTTGGTCCTAAAATTTCCAGATAAAATATAATTTACTTAACATCCGTTTTTCTATTTTTAAAACGGCTAATTTAATAAAATATGATCTTAATAAAATATGATCTTTAATAAAATATGATCTTAATAAAATATGATCTAATTTAATAAAATATGATCTTTAAAAATATGATCTTAATCAAATAAAATTAAGATCATATTAAAACAAAAATGAATATGATACAGAAGGAATGTACTGGAAACCCGACAGGAACTCAACTCGTCCTATCCATGGTAAAAATTTGGTTCCGTCTCCTACACACTGAATTCTTTCAAACATAGACATTACAAAACACAACAACGCAAAATTCACTCAAAAAAGCTATATTTAGGCTTTTGGGTTTTAGTAAAAATTAGGGTTGCCAGATCGTTCGACTCGAAACTCGAAAGATCGAGCGAGCCGAGGCTTTTCAGCTCGAAAACGAACCGAATCGAAAAAATCAAGCTCAAACCGAAAACGGCAACTCTAGTAAAAATTTTTTAAAAATAACTACAAGCTTCTAATAGAGTTTAGTCCAAAAAGTGTTATTCTGAACGTTAATATTTGCCTATGCATTAGCATGGCATACAAAAAATTAAATTGGTCTTCCCAACATTGAGAAGCTACATGTTGATTTACAAAATTAGCCGTTTTAAAAATAGAAAAACGGATGTTAAGTAAATTATATTTTATCTGGAAATTTTAGGACCAAATTTAATGATTTTGAAGAGTTTCAAATTTGGTCAATATCAGCTTTAACAGTTGTTAAAGAGATCGATAATTAATGATTTCTAAGATAATTTTATAGTTATTCCGAAAATGTTAGTCTAAAAGGATATTTAATCAGTATTTCTTTATAAATTTTTCGCTCATTTAAAATGTAAAATTAATATGGCATCTATGTTGTTCCATCGTACGTTAGCATGCATTTTTGGATGCCATGCATTAGCATTTGGCATAAAGTTTAGCAGTTTTACTTTTAACTCCAAAAGGGATTCTGTGATTTTCCTATTTCCCTCACGATCGTACAGCCGAAAAATGGTTGCGTTATTACTAACTTGTAATATTCTTGAGACTTATTATCTTTTGCCAGTGCCTTGCATGGCTTCCAAAAAATATCAATATCGGATCGAATGAAAACCTACTGAAAAATAAACTAAAACTACAATTTAAGGAATATGAAAAATTTATATACTAATATTGTTTAGTACGTACATATACTCTATTTATTGTTACCATAGTTGCTAGAGATGTCCGAGACTCCTGGTCTTAGTCATGGAACCAAGACTTTTCTTGGTTTTTTCGGTCTTGATTTTGAGGTGTTTGTTTTGGTCTTGTCTCGGTTTTATTTTTTGGTCTTGGTTTTTTGGCCGTTTTGGATAGAGAACTCCGTCAAATACAAAATCAGAGCTCAAATTATTGACAGTTGATACTGACATCCAATAAATTACAGATATAAAGTTGATAGTGACAAAACAGAAATTTCATGACTTCTTTTAAACAATACAGGCTTCTAATTGTTGCTAACGAGTTTAGTCCAAAAAGTTATGTCCAGTATTTGAGTCCGCTATTGGCTCTCAATTCTCATTAAAGATTTTTGGGAATACTGTGAATCTACCTGTGCCAAATCGAAGTTTGTACTTCGACAATGACTGAAATTGATTTAAAGATTATTGATTTAAAGATATTTAATATATTCGTATATTAAAGATTATTCGTATATTAGACACTAACAGACCGAGAGTTCCAATGTTGTCAACACTACTAAAAGTACTAAGTTTATGCTTCACCCTTATCGATGAAAATTTAAATATTTCGAGTTTTGGTACAGGGTAAAATCAGATCAATGCAAATAAATGTTAGTATCATTTCAAATTAACTGACGAATCTAAAGTATAACGGATTTTGGCAAATATCAAACTCATCTTTGCCAACGATTAATCATGACATCCAAAAATAAAGATTAACAATAATTGATTAGGATAAGACTACTATACAAATATTACATTTCATAAGGTAAAATTTTAATAACGCATATTAATTATTTTCACAGAGGGCTGAACACAATAACGGTACGATAAAAAGTTAACAAAATCCTACCCATAGTAAGATTTCGACATAGTAGGAATCCTACCCATCAAAAAAGTTAACAATAAAGGGGCTTGATACAGAAAGTTTATCTAATTATCTTCACTTGGCCTTACTTCTAAAAGCTTCTGTAGTTTATGCCAAAAGTTATTTTATGCAATTCATGATGATCCCTTTCATTTATTTCTGTTTTACATTCATTGAATTTTTTCAATGTCATATAATTTAAATTAAATTACATTTTACCTTACTTTGACGAAAATAATAAAAAATCAATGATTTTAAAAAATCATAGATAAGATGATATCATATGATAAATCTTAAATCAGATTCCAGCTCATCGTATGTAAAAAAATAATATTACTAGAAAAAACAATAAAAACAGGCATTTTCAACTCTTTTTTAGTGACCAATGATCTTAAGGATTACAAAAATAAATAAATGATATGGCAAATCCCACTTCAAACTTAATAAAAATCGAGTTAAATTAATTTAAAAAAATTCTTTGTTTCTTTTCTATCAACTCAAGTAAAAAGTTAATAAAACAGAAGAGAGGATATCAAGCTGAATAAACATTTGAATAAATAAAATTTTATAAAATTAAATTCAATACACTGAATAAAATTGCGGGTTCGCTAATTTTTATAAATTTGGTGATGGTTGTGTATGGATTGAATTTAAAAAAATTAATTGAAAAAATTAACGAATAAATTAAAATTGATTGAATAGGATATACAAATGAAAAAGAAGAAATTTAAGAAAATAATACTTTTGAAATTTTTCTTAAATAAAATAAGAATTTTATCAAGACAGGTTCTTGCCAAGGATTTGCGTGGCATACTGATCTACTTGAAATAGATGGACTAAAATATAATAATCTGAACTGTAACCTAAAATTGTCGAAACGGTGTTGCGACAATTGAGGATTATACAATTGAGGATTATATTATACATATTTAAAAGAGGATTTTTGATCCGTGACCGTCTGAAATTCAAAAAAATTCGTCTGCTTCGCTGGAAGGAGATGAAATCTTCTTTATTGGTCTTACAAATTTTTTTATTTTCATTTCTATCCTCATTTGTCATATCCTTAAGTGCGTATCCTCAATTTTCGTACCGCCGTCGAAACTGAATGATTTTTATACCATTCGACTCAGCTCGAATAGACGAGTCAGACTAGCTTTAAATTTTGAATTTAGAATTTTTACCCCGAATTCTAATTTAAGCTCAAATTCGGTCGTTTGCCTAAATAAACTTATTTTAAGAATAAAAACAATAATTTTTAAGGTGTTTTTAAGGTGTCTCCCTCACTTCTTCACGATTAGCTAACAATTTATTTGAAAATACCATTCTTTAAAAAACCATCTCTCGCTACCACTCTCTCGCTCAAAATCTCTCTCCACTCTCTCGCTCAAAATTTCTTTCTCTCTATATAAAATCCTGGGGATAGATTCTAACAGCTATCTTCAAGTTTCAATTTAGCCAAAAATATAAATGTTATTCAATTTTCCAACGTGGAATTATACCAAAAATTCTGATAAATTAATAAACGCGGGCGTTTTTCTCTCTAATCTTGTTTGAACTGCTGCAATTCTTTAATAATTTTTCCCAAAATAAATACGCAAACGAAATTGCAATATTCAATTTATTTTAAATTTATTAATTAATCTTCAGCTAATTCCAAAAACTGAGTTGATGTTTTCAAGTGGATTGAGTATATTTGGCTTAGTAGATTGTGAATATTGTATATCGACTTGCGGTGTGTCCGATACTAACAGAAATATTAACTAAAGTAAGAGCGAGGTAAAAGTTTAATCCCGGGCAGGCTTCGATCCTGCGACCTCCTGTTTGACTACTAACTAAGACTGACTAACTGGCGACTGACTTACTAAGACTAAACACACGTCTGATCAAAGTCTATGCCTTTTATACTAAGCACGCCACCCTAACAGTAAAAACCTGATTTTTTCTGAAAAAGCCTTTGCCAGTGATCAGGGGGGGGGGGGTGGTGTCAGAAAGGCCTTTGCCAGGGTTCGTTAAAGCTCAATATAGTGACTATACATATACCCCGCTAATTTCTTAATTTGAAAATCTTCTTAATTTGAATAATGAAAATCTCGGAAATTCAAAATCAAATCAAAAAAAGTTATTTTTCTTATTTTAAGATAATGCAAAGGAGAGGTATTTCCTGAGGTTTGAGTTTCTTGAAGTTCACTTCCGTTATTGTTTTTTAATCACTTATATGTCCGGCAATAATATAAATTTTTACATATTTTAATAATCTAATCGTGATTTTTTGCCAAATTTTTAGAAGAATTTTTAAAAACTAAAAATGTCCAACAAAACTACAATTTTCTTTATTTTTGCAATCTGTCTTTTGGTAAATCAAGTTTCGTCTGAAATGCCAACTCTTGCTCAATGCTGTAATGGTTGTACTAAGAACAAGTATTATTCTAAAATTTTTAATTCCATAAATATTTAATTAATTTCAGTAATAAAAATTGCGTTTATAAGAATGCATGTAAATGTATTTCGAAGGTATTTAAACATTCTCAAAAATATTTTAAAAAATTTAAATTTATTAAAATAAAGAATTATGACCCGGCCTATGCCCAACAATGCACGAAAGATAAAAAAACAGTTAAGTCTTATGTATCAGCCGGGTGCAAACATGCTTGAAGGATGCAAGAAACGAATATTTAAGAAAAAAATGGGAATAAATATTTGAATGATAAATTGGGATTTAATTTAAATTATAAATGGGATTTAATTTAAATTGGGATTTGGATTTTAAAAATAAAAATATATAGATTGGTTAAAATTTAATTTTAAAATTAGATAAAATGACTTTTTCTCATACAGACTAAAAATGTTTTTGATTTATGATGATGATTGTAAAAATTAAGGAATCTAAAACTTTCAATTTTTTTGTCTAAAAACTAATATTTAACAATTATCATCTATGGGTGTATGTAACACCCTTTAAATTTGCAAAGTTTAGCCACAGAGTTTGCAAAAGTTTAGCCACCGGGCAGGATTCGAACCTGCGACCACCTGCTAGTTGTTGCTAGGCGCTTTCGCTCACTATGTGCAGGAGCTCTACCTCTGAGCTACCGGGGCATCGACTAATGCTTTCTATTTTTCCTTTTAGATCGTTTAACCCCCGCCTAAGCGTTTTTTCAGAGGAATTATTTTGTGTCCGCACTTGCAGAAAGAACATAAATGAAAATAAATAACCCAGCATTGGATTTGATGGTGGCACAGCTACGGTCTGGGCACTTTCCGTGATGGTTCAATTCCATCTCCCATCCACAATTTTTCACAGCATGAACATCGGACATGACACTCATTTTAGTGTCATTCGAATTATTGCCATCTGATTATGTGAGGCATCCAAAAATACTTAAATCCAAAAACACCGAGGAAGATAAAATTACAAAGTAATTTTAATTCTTAAAAGACGGAAACATTTAATAACGCATATTATTAGGAAATAAAGATGTTTATGGATCTTTTTTAACTGCGATGCTTAGTCTCTTTACGTCCTGATTTTTTAGATGTCGCATCTAAAGCCGTCAAAAAATTAATTAAATTTTAAAATCCCCTTAATCCTTCTAAATATAGATCAGGATTGCCGCCCGTAACTCGGCATTTTTTGTACCCGATACACGAAAAGAAACTTTTCTAGCACGAAACCCGTGACCGAAAGCCCGAACCCCGTGATTTGCTTTTAATTATTGTTTTAACTTTTAATTTGTGTAGAATTTAGGGCTGCTCAAACTTGATTAGTAGCTTACATTCTTTTTGATGCGTATTTTTATACATATTTGGTAATTCAGTATCAGTCCAATTTTAAAATTGACGTCAATTTTCAGATTTTTTATATTATAAACTTATATTTTATTACATTTATTTTGTTTTTAATGAGGAATGCGTATACTGTATGTGACTTGTGGCCTAGTGTTTTTTGCTTAATTTTTTGGATGTCGCTTTGAAAGCCGACAAAAAATAAATTAAATTTCGAAAATTTTAAATTCAGCATTCTGTATTTGTCGTGATCTATGTAGCTATATGAGCACAGAGTAATCCCACTTTTTAAAAACACCTTGGTAATTACTAGTGAGCGAACTTTTACTAGGGACGGGCCTTATAAGGGACGGGCCTTATATAACAAAAGAGCTTTAAGGAAAAAGATTTAAATAATTCGATGATCTTTCTTCATCAAACTCCCTTTGCTTTTACTATACTTATTAATACATGTGATAGGATTGTTGTCAGTCAAAACATTGTAGTATATCGCTCTTAGAACTCAATAGATCTTCAAATTTTCTTCAGTTTGTAGGAGCGATTGTGTCTGGGAAAAGCCTGGATCTTTCCGTATTGTGATTACAAGTTACGATATATTTATGGATTCGAACACTCCTATTGACAAATATAGCCTACTGTATAATTAATTGCCATTTGTTTATAAATGGCATCCAAAAATAAAGAAGCGGGCCATGCGTTTGTTGCTAATGTAAATCAATTCAATAACAATTTTTATTTAAAGTGAGGCGAAAGTCAATAATTCATATTAATTAGCAAGTAAAACATTTTATAAATATGCTCTAGAACTTTTTTTAACTGATATTGCTCTTTATAAATTTTTTCAAATTTTGTTCTCGTATTAAATCAAATAAATCAAAAGGCTAATTTAAGAAGGTGCCGAAAATTGGAAATGGCTCAAAAGTCTTCATCCGCCGATATCTCCCAACTCATATGACATAGTCTTTTTCATAGAAAATATCAACCGTATACCGTTTATGCCGTTTATTTGGGACCCGTATACCGTTCCGTTTAATTTTACCAAAAAATCCGTTCGCCGTATACCGTTTAGCTAAACGGTTTTGTGCTACTCTAATTTATACTCTTAAACTAGCAACCCGACCCACGAAACTCCAACGGATTTTTTTGTCAAAAAACCGACCCGAACGCCGAAGGCTCTAACTCGACAAACCTCGATACCCGGCATAAACCCGAGTTGGGGTGGGGTAAAATATACACCTCTAAATATGGAATATATGGAGAATTTTTTGAAAATTTCTTTAATTTTGATTTTACAATATTTTTAAAACTATGTGTTTTTTCGTAAGCGATGCATCGATTTGCGTTTCAATCCACACATGATACTTTCGCTAGATCGTATCACCACAATTCGTCTGACACTTGAATTTGTACACATCAAAACGAATGAACACCTAAACGTCTCAGACGAAAATTTTAAATTTTCTTCCTTTTTAAAGCGCTTCAGACGAAAATTTTGGAAGACAAGATACATAGGCAAAAAATTATTGTCAGTGAGACTGACATCCAAAAAATTACAAATCATTCAGGTGATACATTACAAATCAAAAATTCCATGGATTCTTTTAAATACTCTTTAATTTTTAATTTAATAAGAAGCTATTGGCAAAATTTTATTTATCAACCTTTATTTGTAGATGAATATTCTCGCTTATTAATAATTTCTTCAAACATCGATTCTGGCAATAAATCACAATTTGCAGATTCTTAAGATGTAAACTCTTAAGTTTTATCTTTATTAAAAGTCAATTTGGTCTCAGACAATACAGTGGGTCTACTAGAGATCGGATAGAGATTAGATCCTTGAAAAATCTGGGTTGCCGAGATTTTTTGAGATGTCGATCTCTAATCTATTTTGATCACCAAATTCGGTCTTAAATTCTAACAGGAATAAAGCCAATTTACGCCTGTAGAAATCACGGGTTTTTTATTACATTCTTCTCAAATGACTGAGTATAAAATTGAAAATACTTTCTGAAATATACTTCTGATATAGAATTACGAAATATGGGAACTACTGTTATGCCCATGCAGTTTTATTAGAGTAGTAAAATTTGTCAGCCTTTAGGTGAAATCCAAAAATATAGTTCTCCGTAAAATAATCCCCCCACAAAACCGCCATTATTCAAATATAATTAAGATCATATTAAAACAAAAATGAATAAGATACAGATAGGAAAGTACTGGGCACCCGACACGAACTCAACTCGTCCTATCCATTGTAACAATTTGGTTCCGTCTCCTACACACTGAATTCTTTCAAACATAGACATTACAGTTCCCACATTAAAAAATTTGATAATTTCATAGTTCCATTTTTAGTCAACAAAGCCAATAGCTTCTTCACAAGCCGTAACAATTCAACAACAGCAAAATAATCTTTTAAGTAACAACCAACAATCATCAGCATTATCAAGTTTAGAATGAACTCAACAACGAAGAAGGAGGGATAAGAGGATAAACAATAACTACAACAACGCAAAATTCACTCAAAAAAGCTATATTTAGGCTTTTGGGTTTTATGTAGAGTTTAGGCGAGCTGAGGCTTTTCAGCTCGAAAAGCTCGAAAACGAACCGAATCGAAAAAATCAAGCTCAAACCGAAAACGGCAACTCTAGTAAAAATTTTTTAAAAATAACTACAAGCTTCTAATAGAGTGTTATCCAAAAAGTGTTATTCTGAACGTTAATATTTGCCTATGCATTAGCATTGCATACAAAAAATTACAAAAGATCTTTACAACATTGCGAAGATAGATGTTGATTCACAAAATTAACCGTTTTAAAAATGGAAAACTGGATGTTAAGTAAATTATATTTTATCTGGAAATTTTAGGACCAAATTTAATGATTTTGAGGAGTTTCAAATTTGGTCCATATCAGCTTTAACTGTTGTTAAAGAGATCTATAATTAATGATTTCTAGGATAATTTTATAGCTATTCCGAAAATGTTAATCTAAAAGGATATTTAATCAGTATTTCTTTATAAATTTTTCGCTCATTTAAAATGTAAAATTAATATAGCATCTATGTTGTTCCATCGTACATAATCATGTATTTTTGGATGCCATGCATTAGCATTTGGCATAAAAATCACGTACTTTTAACTCCAAAAGGGACCTCACAAGCAGTGAAACCATCAAAGTTAATCTGAATTCGAATACCTATACATAAATAAAGACTAAAAATGCGAAAAGGGCTCATTATTTATCTAACAACCCATTATAGGCATTTGGATTTTATAAAAAAATACCTTAAAAATAACTACAGGCTTCTAATTGTTGCTAAAGAGTTTAGTCCAAAAAGTGTTATTCTGAACGATAATATTTGCCTATGCTTTAGCGTGGCATCCAAAAAATAACAAAAGATCATCACAAAATCGAAGCTACATGTTGATTCACAAAATTAGCCGTTTTAAAAATACTAAAACGGATGTTAAGTAAATTATACTTTATCTGGAAATTTTAGGACCAAATTTAATGATTTTGAGGAGTTTCAAATTTGGTCGATATATCTAAATGATTTCTAAGATATTTTTTATTGCTATTCCTAAAATGTTAGTTATACTTTCAAACATTGGAGTATCGTTGCTTAAGCTTTAGCTTACGCAAGGCTAATCTCACTTGAGATTAGCTTTTAAGGCCATACAGTAACGCTATATCGACATACAGTAATGCTCGTTAAGTTACTGGCATTACTTTATAGGTACCCAGCTATTCGTGTTAAAAGTTATGTCCGGTGCTGAGAGTTTGGTATTGGCTCTCAATTCCCATAAAAAATTTCTAAAATACTGTGAATCTATTTATTTCAAATAGAAGTGTGTACTTCGACAATGACTGAAATTGATTAGAAGATTATTCTAAGTCGAATAATACGACTTAGAAGACCGAGAATCTGACCGAGAATTATCTGACCGAGAATTTCCGCCACTGTATTATTAAATTAGTTAAAGATATAATGCTTAAACTTAAATAATTGCCAATAACTATGCATGGCATCCAAAAATAAAGCACTACATAGAGGAATTTGATTATCGTACTAAATTTATATCTTTAAAAGAGAGAAAGATTTAAGAACTAATACATACTAATTAAATAAATCTTAAATCAGGCCGTGTTCATTGACGTCTTGATATTGATATTTCAAACATTTTCTGATATTTGGCTTTGTAGCGTTCCAAACGCGAGAATAAAAATAAATTAAAATATGTTTAATTTAATATTAGTCATAATTATAAAATTTTCCCAACCATTCTTTATCCAAGATAACAATCTTAAAGTTTATATTAAGTTAAAGTTATTTTCGTTGTGGCTATATTTAAATGACTCTTTTCTTAACACTTTGACTTCTTTCCTTAATGACTTCTCTCCTTGGACACTTCTCTCCTTAATCACTCCCCAGCTTTTCCTATACCCATTTTCATTTTCATGAAATTGAAGAAACATTTCAACTGAGATACAAATGTAGCTTTCGATTGCTATATAGAACGTATTTTTTGAATGAAAAATTAAGAATTAAAAAAAAAATTTCTAGACTGCATAAACATATTGCCTTTATAATTGCCAGCCCTAATTATAAACTTATATTTTATTAGATTTATTTTGTTTTAAATGAGGAATGCGTCTGTTATATTTACGTACAAGGGTTTTGAATTTTTGGGCTAATTTTTTGGATGTCGCATTGAAAGCCGACAAAAAATAAATTAATTTTCAGAATTTTGATTTTAGTATTCTGTATTTGTCGCACTCTATGTAGCTATATGACACATAGTAATCCCACTTTTAAATACACCTTGTTAATTACTAGCGAGCAAACTTTTACCAGGGATGGGATTTATCACGGATCTTACATTCAATTTTTTCAAAAAGCCCATTACAAGAAAGCTGTTTGAGATTTCTCATGTAATTTTGTTAAAGTTTTTAGTGACCTTACTCATAACAAAAGAGCTTTAAACATAAAGATTTAGATAATTCAATGATCTATCTTCATAAAGCTCCTTTTGCTTTACTATACTTATTAATTACAAGTGATAGGATTTTTGTAAGTCAAAACATTGCAGTATATCGTTCTTGAAGCTCAATCGATCTTCAAATTTCTTCAGTTTGTAGGAGCGACTGTGTATAGGCAATAACTGGATCTCTCCTAAATAAGATTACAAGGTATGATACATATATGTATCTATGTATTCGAAGACTCCTATTAACAGATATAGCCTATGTATGATTAATTGCCATTTGTTTATAAATGGCATCCAAAAATAAAGAATCCGTCCATGCATTTACTGCTAACGTAAATCACTTCAATAATAATTTATATTTAAAGAGAGGCGAAAGTATATAATTTATATTAATTAGACCCGGAAAAACAATTTATAAATATCTCTATCTTTTATGAGCTATTGATCCTTATAAATTTTTGTTAATTTTGTACACGTACTAAATCAAATATATCAATTTACTTAGTGCATTGCTGAGATCGATCGGAAATGACGAAGTTGCCGTAAATCGGAACTGTCGGAACTTGGAAATGGCTCAAAAGTCAGAACATGGAAATCAAAAATCAGCCTTAATTTCTAGATGTCGGAAACTACTGAACCACTTTATAAGTTTCACACCTTGATCATCCGAATCCCAGGCTAAAGTGCAGTATCGGACACTTATCCTCATTGACTGGGCACATAAAAATAGGTTTGAAACATTTGATTGAACGTATAGGTGTCTAGATAAGAGCCCCACAAATTTGGTCCATAATCTAAAATATAATAGCTGAACTTATCTCCACGGACCAGAATTTACACATAACTTACCCATAGAAACTCGGGCCGCAACTCCGGTTTGTCGGGGTAATGCCTTCGGGGTTCGGTCGGTTTTTTGGCAAAAAATCCTTCGGATTTCGGGTGTCTGGTTGGTACCCTAGTTTCTAAGTATAAAACATTTTTGGAATAGCTATAAAAAATATCCTAGAAATCACTAATACACGGTTATGGACTAAATTTAAAACTCATAAAGATTACAAATTTGGTTCTCTAGATAAAGTATATATTGCTTAATATCCGTTTTTGTATTTTTAAAACGGTTAATTTCGTGAATACACTTGTAACTTGGAGTGTTGTGACTTACAGTGGTTATTTTTTGGATGCCATGCTAAAGCATAGGCAAATATTATCGTTTAATACAAACACTTTTTTGTTTGTATTTGTACCATATATATTTTTGTTTATATAGTATCTTATTTGTATTTGAATAAAGAATGTTTTTGTTGTCGTATTTTTTGATGTAGTTTATTTTTGTATGTCACCTACATGTAGCTGACAGATTTTACCATGCTAATAAATACAGCAAATCCACTAATAGAAATAATAAACGTTTTTAAATACGCGATATTATTGCCGATGACTGTATGGCATCCAAAAATAACTGGTCTAAAAATGGCAAAGAACATACACTACAGTACCAATTTTACAGTTTAAGGATGGAAAAATTTTAAATGCATATTGAGTATATCTATTAGAGTATATTATAATTGTATATAAACGTATCAAACAATACTGTGCGCCGTAATGTTTTGGATCATTTTTAAGCCGATTTGGCATTCCATATTAACTGTTGTTCTAAGGATTTTAATTATATTGATAGATTATATGCGTATTTTAAAAATAACACTACTCCAGAACGACGTTTTAGATTTTTGATGTAGGATTTTTGCCACTCAAACATATAGTGAAATGGAAGTTTGCTTGAACCACACTATAAATCGTCTTAGGCAGATATGTATTACATTTTATTCGCTAAGGTTGGTTAGCCGCTAGATAACACCAGTGATGGGCAAAGTTCCAGTTCCGGAACTTGTTAGTTCTAGTTCCAGTTCCAGAACTAGAACTACGGAACTAACGATTATCTGGAACTAGTTTGGAACTAGAACTACGGAACTAGTAAATGCTTGGAACTAGCTTGGAACTAGTTCTGGAACTAATTCTGGAACTAGTTCTTGGGGGTATACATATTTTTGACAAAATTTCCTCGACTAATTTGACGGGACGACCTTAGAAATTTTCAAAATTTTCGCCTGCGGCGTTGAAAAAGTGGATTTCTCTTCATCCTCCAGTCTATCCTTCAATCTCCTTACATCCTCCGACATCACTCAAAATCCTCTTATACCCAGATATCACCACAAATATCCCCAGAGATCCTTTTAAATCCCGTATTCCCTTCAAATCCTCTGATCCCCCGGTATCTATTACGTAAATCCCGCTAAATTTTAGAACGGGATTATCAGGATTACGGGATTAATCCCGCGGGATCCTTTCCGTAAAAAATTTTGAAAAAAATCTCGTTACGGGATCCCGTGAATGCGATTTTGCCGCACACTAAATGATTTTTTAAATTATGCCTTTATTTGTTAAAATTGATAAATCTTTTCATATAATCTTTTAATATTCTAAATAAATCTTTTATAAATCTTTTCATATTCTAAAAACTTAAAAGTTTGGAACTAGAACTAGCTTGGAACTAGTTCCGGAACTGGAAAAAATATCCTTTCAGTAAAAAACCTTTCCGTCAAAGCCAAGACTTTTTACATTCTTTAGGCTTAAGATCTTGAAAACATATATAATAATTAAATTAAGATTCAATTTTACTAAACTACCAAATCAGAAGACCAAATCAGTAGATATCCTTAGAACCTTACGTTACATACACCCTTAGAAATGTTGCAAGAATAAGGTTTATTTAATATTTTTAGAGGGATTTTCATAGAATAGTTGAAGTTTTTGTTATAATATCAGAAATGTATGATTTGAAATATGTTATATATTGTCTTCTTTATCTTTTTATTTCTCTTTTTCTCCAACATTTTACTGATCACAAGTAGTTTTACAAGCAACAGAATACACACGTTCTGCGCAATCCACAACATTCCACTTACCAGATATCAATTGTGTACCATATATGGGTGTTTCTAAATTTTTCGTAGTGAAAAATTACATAATTGAGAAGTAAAAATGGGCGAGCACGCAAAAAATTAGGAAAATCCACACTCATTTTGGGGACAGGTGGATAGCGAACTGAACATTTACCCTATATTTTTGTGCAAGTGCAGATACACTAGGTTTGTTGGTTTCACACAATTCTTCGGCACCCCCTAGATACAATATTACAACTTTACCTTTTTTCAATCACCGTTATCACAGATAAGATTCTATTTTTTCTGTATATTTTTATAAATAAAACCTGAATTGTCTGCTTGATTTTGGTATAAATTCAGCATGTCAGAAGGACAATCTCCGCCATCAGCAGTTTTACATGCAAAGCTACCGTCACCGTTATTTTTCATATAAACTCCCAACCAAACTGGAGTACTATCATCTCCATTGGCTTGACTAACCATTTGTTTAATCAGTTCATTTTCATCTGCACTGTTCACTGATGCAATTTTAGCGCCATTTGCTTTGCATATAGGAAGTGCCTTTAATTATTTTTTGATAAGAGCTCTCGGACAATGTGTCAGTGGAAAATAAGTAGTAGAATATTGATCAGAGAATTTTTTGTCAGATTAGAGGGATATCGAAGGATTTGTGTGTGATATGTGGGAAGTATTTTAAGGATATATAGTAAGAGCGAGGTAAAAGTTTAATCGGGGCGGGCTTCGATCCTGCGACCTTCTGGCAGTTATTGCTAGGCGCTTTCGCTCACCACGTACAGGTGCTCTACCAACTGAGCTACCGGGACTCTGCTTTCACCTTCTCTTTTAATAGATCTTAAACCCCCGCCTTTAAATGCTAGCCTTAAAATGCTAGCCCATGGATCTTTCTCTTCATTACAATATCGAGATATCTGGGAGGATTTAGCATACTCTCCCTTACAATCATTATCGATAAAATTACCATGAAAAGGTTTATTGGGTCGGTTGATGTGAAGATTTTAAATCCGCTAACGTTGTCAATGGTACCCCAACCATCAGGACAGCCACAATTCACACTAGAAAAGCTAATCGAGACAGCAAATGCCAGCAAATTAATTTTAGAGAAGGAAAGTTTCATTATTAAGCTATAGAAGCAAAAATGATGGAGATTGAGGAAGTATTTCTGCTTTTATATTAATTTACCTAAGCTTACCTCAACGTGTTTCAGACAATTTTATAAGGCTTAAAGAGAAATTTTTTACCAATCTTTTATTTTAATTTTCTCTGGCATTGCGTATTTTAAATGAAAAATTTTTTTAGTTGACTGATAGACTTAAGAGTTGGGATTTGCCACGTTTTGAAATTTCCAAATTGGTAATTTTTGGGAAGAGATGAGTGAATTTTAAATCCGAATGACACGTGTTGGTTGATGAGAAGAGAAGTATTATAGATTTTTATGAATTTTAATAAATTGGAAATTTAATTTAAATTTAAAGCAAGTATTTCAGCAATAATTAAAAATTAACTTGAAACCGGAGGTGTTTCTAAAATTCGATTTTTGAGGATTTGATGCAAATTGAATTACATGCATGGCTCAAGTCTTTAAAAATCTTTTAAATTTAAATGGTAGCTTTACGAAGGTAATAAACTGATAAAAATATTATTTATCTAATTTAGATTTGACTTAAAAGAATAGATAAATATAACTATGTTTAAGTCTTCTGTTCTTTGCCAAGGAATTATTTTTGTATGTCGTTCTTCAACGGCAATGAAGTTTCAGTGATTTTTGACGTGCTGTTTCGTGTTCCAAAGGCTATCACTCATTTCATTCATTTTTTTTATAAACGGAGGAGCTTCATATTTTGATTGGTGAGGATTTAATTCAATTGAATTTCTTGCATGGATAAAATCTCTAAAAATCTCTTAAAATTAAATTGTAGGTTTATGAAGGTGTTATAACTGTCAAAAATATTATTTATCTAATTTAGACTTGACTTATAAGAATAGTTAGATATAAGTATTATGTGTACGTTGAATATCGGATTCATTATTTTTGGATGTCGTTCTTCAACGGCAATATTTTTCAGTAATATTTGACGAGCTGTTTCGTTGTTCCAAAGGCTGTTTCGTTGTTCACTCATTTCAGTCCCGAGCCCGTAACTTACGAATTTTTAATGTTTCGCTATCATGAGATAGGTCTAATTAAACACATTACAAAATACCAATAATCGAAAATGGTTGATTGGCTGATAAGAAATTATAAACGATAAAGTTTTCTATCCAATATTACCAAGAACCATGAAGAAGTGACCATCCCTTAATGAGTTATAGGAAAACTGAGCATGACCGAACCGAACTGCTCTGATTTTAACAGTTTGAGGTATTTGGTGTTTATTTAATTAATAGACTGTCTATAATATCATTTATCTAATTTAGACTTGTCCTAAAGAATAATCACGTATCTGTAATACTGACTCGTTTGTGTTGCGGTTAGTTTATTTTTGGATGCCGTTTTATAACGACAATAAAGTTTAAACAAGTTCAGAAACAAAAAGCAATGACAAAAATGAACGAATTATCACTTTTATAAACAGTGTTTTTGTTGAAAAATAAAACCTCAGCTTCCTAAACGAAGTCCTATGTGCTCCATAAAATTTATTTTATTTGCGAATATAATTTAAAGAGGAATAGAAGAGTACATTTGAATTTTCCTCTTTTTCTTCGGTAAACTTATTTTTGTAAGCCATTGTTTTCAGTGGCAAAAATAACACTGAAATATATTTAAACTGAAAATTATACCATTTTGTAAAGCATCTTTAGTAGATAAATCAAAATTGACCTTCTTTTTTAAGGGAATTAGACCCAAATTTAAAATCAAATCTGCAGGCTTTTGGAGCGATCAAGATTGCAATAAGCTGTAAACCTACAAGATGGCATAAGTTTTATTTAAAATTTTTTTGAAAAAGTTTGAAAGTTTCCCTTGTAAGCTATTTAGTATGTATAATTATGACAATAAGGTCGCTAGAATGTCAATCGAATTTCCTTCTTGCTTCATGCTTTTAAATTTAAATAGATGATTTCTAATAAGTATAAAAAATATTATTTATCTTATTTAAACTTGGCTTTAAAGAATAGATTAAAATAAGTATAAATAGGCTTATTAAAATCCGCAAGCATTGTTATTTTTGTATGTCGTTTTTTTAGCGACAAAATAGTTAAATTTTATATGAGACGATTTTTCGATCGTTTCTTCGATGGGTTTTTTCAGATGCATGAGTTAGATAAATATCCTAATCAAACTTAGATTTTATTTATTGCCAGCCACCAATGCGGCTCTCTTAGCTTTCGGATGTAGGAGTAGCTGTCAATCATATTCGGGCTCGAGAGCCGAGGTATAGATGGCAAATTATATTTTTCTGTCAGCTTTTCTGACATACAAAAATACAAATTAGCTCAGCGAAATCAAACATTATAAATTTATTTTATGCAAGTTTTTATCATTTTATTAACATAATAATTTATATTAGTGACAGTATAAAACCGAAAATATTTGAAAATGAGTGATTTTTTAAAAATTTTTGAAAAATTTTGTTGGATAAAGTCAAATTTTAATAGCTGGCGACTCTTTTTTTAGCCGACTTCAATTATTTCTGTATCCCATTGTTTTCATTGGCAAATGTATTATAATAAAAGTAAACAATAAAAAAGAAGGTTAGACGTAAATTATAATTCAAGTTTTGTACTTCGGAAAATTCTAGTTTTAGAAGGTTTAAGAATCTGAGAAAAAATATTTTCTTTTGTAAGTTTCTATTCATTTGGAATTCAAGTCACAACAAGGTACAAAAAAAACAATTTTCTATCAGCTTCGCTGACATTCAAAAATAGAAATATTGATTGTAGTGGCACACAAAGATTTTGTTCAATTGACATTTACCACATTTTTAACGTAATAAAATATATTAAATATTAGCTTAAATATTTATAAAGTAATAAATAAATAAATCTTAGCTTCGGTCAGGATATATCCTACATTATTTTGGCAGGCATCTCCTAAAAAAAAGATAGCAAGAAAGACAAACGCTGATCTATTTTAGAGAAATTTTGCGAATTTATTTAATAAAATATATTAAATATCAAGCTTGAATATTTATAGAGTAATGAATAGAAAAAAGTTTACTTCGTTCAGACACTGATCATGCAATCTTCTGGCAGACAACTCGTTTGATAAGAAAGAAGACACACGGATCAATTTTAGAGAAATCGAGCAGGCACCTTCCGTTAATTTACTTAATTTTTTGTCGGCATTCAAGCGACATCCAAAAAATTAGGCATCAATCGAGACACGCCAAAGCAAAGCTAATAAGTGCATCTAAATTTAAAACAAAAAGAATTTAATAAAATATATGTAATGAATGCATATTAACTCTTCAAGTAAAATCTTCAAATTTTATATTAATCCGACCTATACCCGAAACCCGGTCCTCACTTTTCTCAAGTCGATAAACAATGACTATAAGCATGAAAAACGTAAAAAACACTCGAAAAATGGTGTTTTTCTTGTAAAAAACAGCTATTGCGGATAAGCCTATCTGACTAAATCGACAATTCACTTATTTGTAGAATCTTAAATACTTCATAAAATTTATTTTATTTGCAAATATTATAAGGAGTGATAAGGATATATCGTCTTAAGCTTACCGAGACGATAAATTTCAACTCTTATATTTTTGTAAGCCATTGTATTCAGTGGCAAAAGTAGAACTACAAAACATAACAAAATTATACAATCGCACTAAGCTTTACATAATGACATAAATTTTATTTAAAAAATTCTGGTCAAGGTTCGAAAGGGTTAAAAACTGATGTAGTTTTATGAGCTAGTAGCTGAATCTGACAATCTTAATAAATATTCTTAGGTAATATAATGGCAATCTGTGCCTAGGATAGTTGACAGAATGGTCCTGGAAATTTGCAGTTCACTCAAACTCCATAAATTTCATTTCAATTACAAATATATTTATAAGTGTGAGTGATAAAGCTTAATGAGAGCTTCATTTTATGTCAATTATTTTTGTATGCAATTAGTGTCAGTGGCAAAAATATTTTTAACATTCGATTTGAACATAAATCATTAAAAATATTTTATTAGTTCGAAAGAACACGAAAAACGCACACATTATAAGCTAAATGTCGTGGATATATGTGTGGAAGCCAACCTCCTTAACTTTGACCTTAACTTTAACTTGACTATGTGATTGGAATGACGATTGACTTAGGATTGCCTATCAGGTTCGGGCTTGAGAACTGTGCATTACAGCCAATCTACCGTATTTTCTTGATTAATTCCCCCGGGGAATTATTTTTTCAATCCTCTCTTGGCATGGGGAATTAATCGAGGGAGGGGAATTATTCGAGTTTTGGCATTTGAACGCGAGGTAGGGTATTTGGGGGAGGGGAATTATTGTTTCAACCCAACTCTGGCATGGGGAATTAATCGAGAAAATACGGTAGTTCGGTCTTGAGAACTGTGCAACACAGAAAATATGATTTTTTTTCTGTCAGCTTTTCTGACATACAAAAATACAAGATGAGCTGCGAAATCAAAAATTATAAATTTATTTTATACAAGTTTTTATTATTTTATTAATACAATAATATATATTGGTGATCATTTAAAACAGAAAATATTTGAAAATAAGTAATTTTATCCAAAAATTCTCTAAAAATTTTGTTGAATAAAATCAAAGCTTAGTAATTGATGACTATTAGCTTTGTCGACTTTGATTATTTATGTAACCCATTGTTTACAGTGGCAAATTTAATAAATGTAAAGGTTAAGGCATTACACGTAAAGTATAATTCAAGTTTCGAAATTTAGAAAATTCTAGCTTTTGGAGGTTTCGGGAATCTGAAAAAAATATTCATATTTTGTGTATTTGCAATTTAGGTTACAATAAATTCCAAAAACAACTTTCATTGTTATTAGGCTTATTTTAAATTTAAATGTTAGAATTTTATGCACTACATACAGCTCCGAAACAGGTTTTTTGTCGGCATTCATGCGACATCCAAAAAATTAGACATCAAGCGTGTATGTTTCAGGACAAGCTTATAAGTAAATCTATATTTATAACTAAAGGAATGTAATAAAATATAATGAATGATTTCTTCATTTTTTAACGCCGTAGGAGTAAAATCTTAAGAGAAAAGGTAATGCAATTTTACACAAAAATCGAACGAAAATCGAAAAAAAAAAATTATCGGAAAACGGAGGAAAATAACGTCGAAAATCGCAATTTCGACGCAGCTCTGGTCACAACAAATTACAAAAAACAAATTTTCTTTCAGCTTTGCTGACTTTCAAATATAAAAATATTACTGTGATGGCACACAAAGATTTATGCTTCAATTGACTAATATAAAATTTTTAACGTAATAAAATATATTATATATGTATTTATATCAAGATTAAATATTTATAGAGTAAGAAATAGAAAAATACTTAAATTCTGTCAGGTAATGATCCTACAATCTTTTGGCAGTCAACTCCTAGGTTAAGGAAAACAGGGCGGATATATTTTAAACAAATTGAGCAAACTTTTTATCGAATTTAATTAATTTTTTGTCGGCATTCATGCAACATCCAAAAAAATAAAGACAGGAGCGGCTGCGGCAGACGAGAATACATAATTATCTTAATTTGACACAAAAAGAATGTAATAAAATATAATGAATGTTGAATGTATTTATGCTTGGGAATACCTCGCTGACAATGATTTTCTCACTATATTTTCTGCATATAGCCTTGTTGAAACCACTCAGGAATAAATTATATCACAATTAGCCTTTTGATTATTAAACAGGACTCTAATAAACGTTGACGTAGCACAGGGCAGAGACGAATAATGTTGAGAAAAAGCTTGCGACATTTAGATCATCACTCATTTCGATAGTCACTCGTTCGAGAATGTAAGAATCAACTTTTTGTCGGCATTCATGCGACATCCAAAAAATTAGGCATCAGCCGTGTGTTCAAGACAAAGCCCATAAGTACATCTAAATTTAAAACAAAAAGAATGTAATAAAATATAATGAATACTTATAATTTCTATGATGTGGAACGCTGACTGACGTGCAATATTTGGCTGCACTCGGATTCGTCCCAGTGCGGATTCGTCCCGCTCGGATTCGTCCCCTATCAAAAAGTGCGGATTCGTCCCAATAAGTTAATAATCCATCTTTTGTGCTTTTTCCCGCTATGTATTATCTTTTTATTTATATCTTTAGTGATTAAATGATTCAAAAATCTAATCTTAAATTTATCGGTTTCAGTATTCGCCGATTCAGTATACGTGGAAAAGTGAACGTATAATAAAATACCCTAAAAATTGAAACTTTTGAAAGGAACTGATTTATTTTTTTGTTTTAATCATTTTCTTTGTTCTTTAGATGGTCTACCACAACAATTAACAATAATCAACAACAATTATTAACGAAAAAAGATAATTTTTATGGAAAATTTAAAATTTTTTAATTTTTAAAAATTTTTAAATTTCTTCAATTTTCTAATATCTCAAGACGGCGAGAATTCTACAATGAATGGCGAGGTTTCTACTACAGACACAAAGTTTATTTTTTAGTTCTTTGGCTTTTTGATTTTTTAATTTTCCCCATTACTATCAGAAAAACTTATTTTCAGGTATGATTTTCCCTTTTTTAATTTTTAGTTCGATAAAGTAAGTATTTTTACTCTGCTGGACATTTTGAGATGGGACGAATCCGCGCTTTTTGTTCAGGGGGACGAATCCGCAGTGCGTCGCAATATTTATTAACTAATTTTACCAAACATTTCAATAGAAATATCTCTATTCTCTGTGGCACATTCTTATGTTTATATTCTCAAAATGTTTGTATTCTCATAATTCTCATGAAATACAGGGTGCGGCAAATTCGCGCCACTTTTTCGTTTTGTCATAACTTTCTTCAAAATTAATGAAAATTGATAATTCTTATTTTGTTTTATTCACAACACTTATTTCTATCAGCTTTGCTGACATTCAAAAATAACAAAATTTTCACGGAAACTAAATGAAGATTATGTTTTAATTGGCTTTTACCATATTTTTAACGTAATAAAATATATTAAATATCAAGCTTGATTAAATATCAAGCTCGGCCTACAATCTTTTGGCAGACAACTCCTAGGATACGAAAGACAGACGCTGATCTATTTTATAAAAATTTTGCAAATTTATTTAATTTTTTGCCGGCATTTATGCGACATCCAAAAAATCAGTCATCAATTATCGTCTCAGAACAGAAACCATAAGTATTTACACTTAATTTATAATAAGAGGAAAGTAATAAGATATAATGAATGTTTTTAATTTTTATTCCGTAGAACACATCACTGACAATGATTTTTTTGCTGTATTTTCTGCATTAAGCCTTAATTAAAACATGAAGGCATAATGCCGAAATAATCTTAATTAGTTCGAAAGCACTCGATAAACCGTATATTTTTTCTAACCGGATGTATCTAGTTTGATCGCACATTAAAAAGTTACAAGTTGATAAACAATGACAATATGCACGGATAACCTTAAAAAACACTCAAAAATAATGTTTTTGTTATATAGTCCTTAACTCGAAGTAAAGCTCTGGCGGATTAGCCTATCTCTCTAAATCCCCAATTCCTTTAATGGTAGACCCAACTACTCCATAAAATTTATTTTATTTGCAAATATCATAAGTATTATAAGTAGACTTTGTGAGCTAGTAATGGATCTGAAAAACTTAATAGCTATTCTTAGGGAATATAATGTAATCTGTGCCTATGATAATTGACAGAATAGTCCAAACAAACTTTCAATTCCTTAGAGCTACAAAAGTTTTGTTTAATTTACAAATATATTTAAAAGATTGAGTGGGAAACTTTAATAAGAGCTGCATCTAATACAGTGCTCTACATAACTATACTTCCACCCCTATTTTCGTGTTTTTTCCTGTTCGACCCCAAAATTTTTTTAGATTATCGTTTAAATATTGTCCCCAGGTAACTAAAAGACTAATAAAAAATTAATATTTAATTTCGGCTTAAAATTACTAGAGTTCTAAATATTTTGTTGGAAAACACCTCCACATAACTATACTTCCACTTCCCAAAAAATTATTTCCAATGTTAGGAAAAATCTACAAAAATTTCAGCAAACTTATATCCTTATATTATGAAAAAATAAAAAAAAATTAGGCAAATATCTTCATCCTAAGACGAGATCCTGATACCTCGAAAATCAACGTAAAACAGGGGTAGGCCTGTTTAAAAAATATTTTCGACCCCTTATGGATTACTGTAAATTTTGATTTTGGGCTCATTCAAAAGCCCTTGAAATTTACTACAAGACAGCATCAAATTTATTTTCTATAAAAATTTTAAGGAGAGAAACAGGCATTTAAACTTTGGAAGCGACCTTAAAGGGAATTTTTTGGGGCATTTAGGCATTTTTCGCTGCTTCGGAATTTTAACTGCATGTATCTATATCTGGAATTTTTTTCAAAAATAGTTCTTCTGCTATCTTATAACAAATTTCAAGGGCTTTCGAATGAGCCCGAAATCAAGATTTACAGTAATCCATAAGGGGTCGAAAATATTTTTTAAAGAGGCCTACCCCTGTTTTACGTTGATTTTCGAGTTATCAGGATCTCGTCTTAGGATGAAGATATTTGCCTAGTTTTTTTTTATTTTTTCATAATATAAGGATATAAGTTTGCTGAAATTTTTGTAGATTTTTCCTAACATTGGAAATAATTTTTTGGGAAGTGGAAGTATATGTAGTTATGTGGATTATATAGTTTATTTTTGTATTATATACCGTATTTTCTCGATTAATTCCCCTCCCTCGAATAATTCCCCCTCTCGATTAATTCCCCCTGCTAGAGATAGGTTGAAACAATAATTCCCCAGGGGAATTAATCGAGAAAATACGGTAGTTTATTTTTGTATGCCATTAGTTCGGCTTGAGAACTGTGCAACACAGAAGAAAATTATGATTTTCTGTCAGATTTTCTGACATACAAAAATACAAATCGCTGTGAAATCAAAAATCATAAATTTATTTTATACGTTTTTATTATTTTATTAACACAATAATATATACTATTGGTGATAGTTTAAAATCGAAAATATTTAAAAATGAGTGCTCTTTTATAAAAAATTTTCGTTAAAAAATGTTTCATAAAATCAAAGTTTAGTAATTGGTGACTATTAGTATTGCCGCTTCATTATTTTGTAATCCATTGTTTTCTGTGGCAAATTTAATAATGGTAAAGGTTATGACATTAAACGGCTTTCGGAAGTTTCTAGAATCTGAAAAAAAAGATTCATATTTTGCAATTTTCTATAGATTTGCAATTAAGGTTACAATAAATTCAAAAAACAACTTTCATTGTTATTAAGCTTGCTTTAAATTTAAATATTAAAATTTCATGTACTACATTACAGCCTCTAAACAAGTTTTTTGTCGACAATCTATGCGACATCCAAAAAATAACGATTCTCATTGTTGGCCTTGATGGTTGTAACAATCCTATAAATCATTCCATTTAAAATAATATAATTGCACTAAATTATATGTAAGGTATTTGTTTCTATGGAACTATAATGAAAAGGCCAAACGAAAAAGAAACTATTTATGGATTTTCCTCTACGATTGTTTAACACGATCGTGTCATTCTGTGTGTTTCAGAACTCAGGATTAAGTTTATGAGAGTTACTCAAATTAGTTGAAAGTAGGTTATGATATAAGTTATAGTTAACATAGTATAATTCAAGTTTCAAATTTGGAAAATTCTAGCATTTGGATTTTTGAATTTACTTTTGTCGGCATTCATGCGACATCCAAAAAAATAAAGACAGGAGCGGCTGCGGCAGACGAGAATACATAATTATCTTAATTTGACACAAAAAGAATGTAATAAAATATAATGAATAGTATATGTATTTATTAGTGTTAGTCACGAGACGATATATGTATGGACCGAAAATTTTGGATTGGATTTGGTTGGATTGGATTTCTATGCCACTTTTTCTTTTTGTCATAACTTTCTTCAAAATTAATGAAAATTGATAATTCTTTTTTTGTTTTATTCACAACACTTTAGAAAACTTGCTGATGCCAAATATTAAAAATTAGGTTCACTGTTGGCAAAGATAATCGAGTTTGAACATCTGGAAAATTAAAAAACATTTTTATGGAACTGTTTATTTGATCACAACTTCGTTCAAAATCGTTATTTTATATTTGCCAAATTTATTTTAATTTATCATTAATAGAGCTGCATCTTCATTTACAAGGTAGCCTCAATATTTTGACATGAATTTCTGTCAGCTTTTCTGACAAACAAAAATATATTCTGGGTATAAAATTTATCTAAAAAATTTATTTTATACAAGTTTTTATCAATTTATTAACAAAATAATATATATTAATGACAGTTTAAAACGAAAATATTTGTAAATGAGTGATTTTTTTGAATTCTTGAAAAATTTTGTTGGATAAAATCAAAGTTTAGTAGTTGGTGACTATCAGTTTTATCAACTTCGATTATTTCTCTAATTCATTGTTTTCAGTGGCAAATGTATTATAATAAAGGTAAATAATAAATGCGAAGGTATTGAAAGTAAGGTATGATAAAAGTTAAAGTTTACATAATATAATTCAAGTTTCAAATTTGGAATATTCTAGCTTTTAGAGGTTTCTGGAATCTGAGAAAAAATATTTTTCTTTTGCAAGCTTCAATTTGTTTGTAATTCAAGTCACAACAAATTACAAAATAACAACTTTTTATCAGCTTCGCTGACATCCAAAAATATGTAATTACTTTTTTGGAGGCTATAAGAAGATTTATGTTTAATTGACTTTTACCTCATTTTTAACGTAATAAAATATATTAAATATCAAGCCTGATATTTATAGAGTAATAAATAGAAAAAGTAGCTTTGCTCAGGTGATCCTACAATCTTCTGGCAGACAACTCGTTTGATAAGGAAGACAAACGCGGAACGATTTTAGAAAAATCGAACAGGCAACATTTGTGAATTTACTTAATTTTTTGTCGGCATTTATGCGACATCCAAAAAATTAGGAATGATGACGTGCCAAAACAAAGCTAATAAGTGCATCTAAATTTAAAACAAAAAGAATGTAATAAAATATAATGAATACATATAAATTCTATGCTATGGAACGCCTCACTGACAATTATTTTTTACTGTATTTCTGCATCTAGCCTTCATGAAACCAGTAAGAAATTCTTCACATTTGTTTAGAATTGTGATGCTCTTTTATAAACTTTTGACTTAAATTTAGAAACAGCTGACATATAGAGACAGAAACTAGGAGTTTATTAAACACATGGAGTGGGCTGAATAAGATTTTAAATACCGTATTTACTCTAATTGAATAACTCCTCTATTTGAATGACCCCCCTAATTGAATGACAAATTTCTGGGGTATTGAAAAATAGAATGACTGTCATTCAATTAGAGTAAATACGGTAAATCGTCTTCGTTATTAGGCTTACTTGAAATTTAAATGTTAAAATTTTATGTAGTACATTACAGCTCCTAAACAGGCTTTTTGTCGACAATCTATGCGACATCCAAAAAATTAACGAAGTTCAAACAGAAACTAGGAGTTTAAAATCATATAAATGTTTCATTTTTAAAATAATATAATTGTACTAAATTATATTTAAGGTATTTGACTCGGTGGAACGATTGTGTAAAGGGGCCAATCTTAAAACAACCTATTTATGAATTGTCTTCTACAATTATATAACACGATCGTGTCATTTGTGTTTTTCAGAACTCAAGATTAATTTATGAGAGTTACTCAAATTATTAGAAATATAAAATATCTAATTTAGTCATAGCCTAAAATAATAGTTAAATATAATTCTTAGGGTTATCCGAGCATTAGTTTGTGTATTTTTGGAAGTCGTTTTCTAGCGACAAAAATAGGTATAGAATAGGTAAAGATTTAACTATGTGATTGGAATGAAGATTAGCTCAACTTAGACTAGTTAAATAATCAAGAGCCAAGAAGTTTGTTATGTCCAAGAGTTGTACGAAAGTCGACGTGCAATAATTAACAGTTTATTCAAAGAGAAATAACAATTTGTAGGCGAAGGGATAAAGTTGGAACAGATGAAGGAGATCAGGGACTAGCAGGCTAGTATGATCTAATTAGACTTACGCTAATAGTGGCTTTTGTAGTATATCTTTTACTTTATCCTTAAATTATTTTGGAAATGAAATAAATTTTATGGAGTATTTTAACGTTACAATTTTAAAAAAATAATTAAAAGAGACAAAAACAATCTACAAACCAAAAAGAATTCAATAAATTTTGTTCTGTCCTGCCTGAAACGATTTTAATTTGGTTGAGTAAGGATTTAGTATTGAAATGGAATTTATTTAAAATTTAATATTGGATGTCGTTTTTAAACGAATATAAACAGCATGTATTCTATGACGGAAGATACTCATGTTTCTTGTAGAGTTGGCCGGTATCGGGATCACGACCGGTATCGGGCGGTATTATACCGGTTTTTTTGAATCCCGATACCGATTTTTTTGATACCGACACCGAATGATAAATCCCGATACCGTTTTTGCTGATACCGATACCGAGGCCGGTATCGGTATCGGTATCGGGATTAGCGTCGGATACCGACAAAATACCGATTTTGTAAATATTTTTTAACACCCCTAAGGATTGATTTCTCAATACCGATCCCGAATCGGTACCGGTATCGGTATCACTAACCCAAATCCCGATACCGGTTTCGGTCAATACCGATCCCGAGGTCGGTATCGGTATCGGGATCGGTATCATCATTCCTAAATACCGATACCGATTTTAGGTCGGGATCCCGATACCGGCAAACTCTAGTTTCTTGCTGAGACTAATAATTAAACTTATGTTATTTGATGATATTTTAGTGTAAATTTGTACAAGGGGAGTCTTGGTAACTGATATCCGGTCTATTAATCGACACGATGCTCAAATTTTTTCTCAACCCGTACATCTCTTAGTAATGTTTCAGTCTCTATTAAAGAGAGATGTTTGGTTGAGTGGTTAAGTTAATAGGGAAAATAAAGATTAATCCTTGGATTAATCTTTATCAAACATTTTTATCAAAATTTTTCAATAATTATTTATTTTTTAATATTTTTGGTCTTAAATTGTCAATAATATATATTATTGCGTTATAAAAATGTTAAAAATTTTTGTGAAATGAATTTATAATTCGTTATTTTACGGCGCAATTTGTATTTTTGTATGTCAGAAAATCTGACAAAAAGTCATAATTTTCCACAAGTCCTCGTTTTTTAAAGATGCTGCTGTTGAGTTAGGTACACAAAAAATTTTCTCAATATTAATTCTTGTTTATACAAAATTATTTTTGTAAGAAGTTTTGGTTTGAGATAGATAAGTTGCGTTAATATAGCATTGGTTGCACAGTTGAATTTATCTGATGCTAAATATTTTATCTTCTTTTTGAATGTCGGCTAGAAGCTGACAAATTTTCTAGTTATTAACATCTTAACAAATTATAGCTTGAAGAATTGGTAATCTAAACTTGAGCCCAAAGAATCCCACACATTTAAAAGTCAAAAAAACGTAATAATAGGTCTGCGTGCGAAAATTTTTTTTCAAAATTAAAAAAATATTTTTGTAATGAAGCACTATAAAGCATGATTTAAAAAATTCAATTTTTAAAAGCGGAAGCGGAAGAAAAGTAAAATTTTATTCATACTCAATATCGTGTTGTTAAATATTGTGAGATCTGCGACAGGCTAAATTTTGAGTTTCTTTTTTGTGATAACGATTATTAGGAGAGGGAGGGAATATGAGGGATATCAAAGATTAAGGGAGATATCGAGGATTATGTTGTTCTAAGATAGTTTGGAGATATTGATGGATTTGAAAAGTCGCAACTCGAACCAGAAATTAAAACCAGAGATTAAAATATCTAATTAAAATTCATTTAATTTTTTATCGATTATGAAAATTTTTTTAAATATTTTAACCAAAAAATTAAATTCTCTTGTGATTCTATGTATTTAAAAAATTATAATTTGTTTAACTGCTAAGGTTAAATTTTAGTCAAGTAAAATACTAGAATCTTTAGTTTTATTAACTTTAGAAACGTGGAGATTTGTCTCTTTCATTAGAAAGGTGGAAGGACGTGGTTGAAGTATAGAAGCAATGGAAGGATGAAAGGAAGTCGTCTCTTTCCTTCTCTCTCTATAATAAATTAAAAATCTTTAAAAAATTCTCCATCAAAAATTTAATTTTGAATAAACCTTTGAAGTGTTACTTAAATAAAATTGCATTATCTATCGCCCACTAACAAGTTTCAAGCGATATATTATACTTAAGTTTCCAACAAGGTTCAATCTCAATTAAACGCGTAAGCTTCTACCAACCTTTATTTTATTTGTGTAGCTGGAATTTTTTAAAATTTCTTTCCGCATAAATAGAGGGATGGGAGACAGATTTTTATTACATTTCAAAGTGAATAATGCTTCTTCGTTTCAACATCTTCCTGTTGGCAGCTCTATGCCTTGCATTCAATGGAATCTATGGATGGGTAAAAAATTTATTTTTTGTGTAAGAGGGGTCTGAAAGTGTCGGTCCGCAAAAGTTGGCCTTCCCCTAAAATGTCAAAGCATTGCTTAGACCCTACCACAGTTTATGGAGGTATTAGTTATAGCTCGGCAATTATGTCGGATCTAATTTTAATATAATTATAACTTGATTAAGACAAATTCTCACAATATAAAAAAATAATAAAATTTTTTTAAAAATTTCCAGGGAGATGATTTCTTCAATAATGAAGGAGGTGTAGTTAATCTTGACCAATTCGAAGCAAATGAACAAAATAGAGAATTGGAAAAGAAGAAGGGTGAAGAAAAAAATAAGGAGAATTCTGAAAAGCGGGAAGAGTATAACAAAGGTAATTAATATATTTTTTGAAAATTATTAACGAAAATTTCTAAAAAATATTAGATGGTTCTCACGTTATTGGAGAGAAAGTTAACAAAGAATCTAATAAAAAATTGGAAGAAGTCAAAATGAGTGAAAGTAAAAAAAGCATACGCGGATCAAAACTTGCGGCGATGAAAAATTCAAAGAGTAGCGAGAGTCATGGTAAGAAAATCAATCAAGATAAACAGAGATCGGACCTTAGGATTGATATACTAAGTGAGATCTAGAGGAATCTCGAAAACTTAGATTTTTGAGTTTGATCCTCTCTGTCCGATCTCAAAGACTCTCAAATAGAATGAAATTTATTTTTAGAACATCCCGAGCCTCAACCTGAAATACATCCCAAGCCTCATCATGAAGAACATCCCGAGCCTCATCCTGAAGAACACCCTGAGCCTCATCATGAAGAACACCGTGAGCCTCATCCGGAAGAACGCCCATGCTCTGACAAGCCTTCTGTTCCTTCGAAAGAGAAGCCTATTCCAGAACGTAATTGAATTTTCAATATATTGTTTAAAATTTGATTTCTAAAGATCCAAGACGCCGTACTTTGACTCCAGAGCTTCCTTTGGATGGTCCAATTGGAGAACAGTTGCTTCCAAAACGTAATATTTTAATTATAAAGTTGATATTTCAAAGGGGAGCATAATATTGGCTATAGTTCAAAATGAAGATCTATTTTTAACTTGAGAGAGCATCCCTTGCATAAACTATTTACAGATATTCGTCAACTATTCAAATGAATATCCAGTGTTGGAGCCTTAGGATTTCACCATTTACCATTCCAATATAGAGATTTTTATAGCTAGATTCGTCCTTAATAATAATTTTTAAAATAATTTTAGACCCAGAGCTTCCATCAGATGCCCTTCATCTCAAAAGCCTCAGATTCCACTTCCGGTTGATAATAAATACCCAGCTGGCCCTTTAGAGATTGAAGATGCTCCATCATCAGTTAAGCCGCCTCTTCCTCCAGTCAATAATAAATATCCATCTCCACCTGAAGATATTGATGATGACGATAGTACATCTCCAAAGCCTCTTCCAAAACCTCTTCCAGCTCCAATTGATAACAAATACCCAGAAGGCCCTGAAGAGATTGAAGATGCTCCATCATCCAAAAAGCCTCTTCCAGTTCCAATTGACAACAAATATCCATCTGGACCTAAAGAGATTGAAGAAGCTCCATCGTCCAAGAAACCTCTTCCAGCTCCAATTGATAACAAATACCCATCTGGACCAAAGATAGAAGGAGCTTCAAGTGTGCCTCCACCACCTGCCAAGGGAAAGAAATGCAACTTATGGCAGAAAATTAAGAAGTTGGCTGGAAGAAAAGTTAACTGCTACTAAATCTAAAGGAAGTAATGAAAAAATGAACTAAAAATAAAGAAATTGAATAAATAATGGGAAAGATAAATGTATTTAAATTGATATTAATTTTAAACTTAAAGAGCAATAATTAATAAAATTTTTGGGAAAATTAAACAAGGTATTAAGTAATTGATGAGTTTGGAGTTATGGATCACATATCTTGTTACTCTGTTTTATATCGAGTTAAATTTCGAATAGGTGCCGGTACTTTTCGGTTCTGCCACACCCCTCCCATATATTCGAAGGTTATATTTTATATTTTTCCTTCATACGTACAGAATGGTCAAACTCCCTCCTTTCTAGGGGAAATTGATTGAAGGGGAAACTGAGTAAAAAATAATCTTTTCTTTATTAATGTCTCTCATTGAACATGCCACAGGGCTACAAAAAAGAAATCTAACACAAATACTATAACTAAGAGTGATATGAGATCAGTTAGTCATTCCCTTGTTTTCCAAAAAATTTAAACTACTAATCAATTATGGCTGCTAGTAAAAATATTAATAAAAAAAGAATTCTTACAAATAATATTGAAAGTCCATGGTCTAAAATTTAAAGAAATTTCACCTGATCAGCTTTTTAAAATTGTTGTAATGGTATCTGAGCTTTCAAAACCCACAATTGAAAACCCACGATATTCACTGAATTTATAAAAGATAATACTTCTGATTACAATATAAATATAAATTTAACCAGCAATAATAATAATACTTTTGGGGGCAACAACCTTCTTTTGCTACTGGCATAATCCCTTTCCGAAAATATTGACATATACGGCTGAATATCCTGAGATAATGCTTTAAAAATCCACAACAGCGGTTGTTGAAAGAATCCTTTTTGTTAATGAGAAAGAAACAAACAAATCATTGATAAGATAATTGGTAAATGTAATTTAACTGATAAACTAGACATTCATAATCCTACTTTCCGTCATATAACTAAATTTTCAAACAAAACACCACTAGGCCCCAACTTATTAAAATAACTTTTATAGACAGTATATCTCGTAATTCATTTTCAGACAATTTCTTACTATTATTCACAGCATGTCCAGCATTCCTAACAATGAATTTGCTCGTAGAGACCTTAACCCGATCGAATTGCTTTCTACTCTCTTAATAATTCATGTGGCTTTTACAAATATGTAATCTCCATTTGAATATCATAGTACTTAAACATCCTTATCCCCTAAAGACCATAAATACACAATAGTGATACGCGAACACAGTAGATTAAAAAGATTTAATTAAAAATGATATTATTACAATAAAGTATTTAAGGATATTTATAATAACGTACATATCTGATTGATGAAGGGCATATTCAAATTCAAAAATTTTGAGAACAAAGCCAAACTAAAGGAAAATGTATTCTAAAACGCTATACTTATTAGTGTTATTCAAACGCGTTTCTTCGGTATCGGTATTTTCGGTAAAATACCGATACTTTAACCCGATCAAATTACTTGAGATAGCATTGATTGCGACCTCTTGACAGGTCGGTATTTTCGGTAAAATACCGATACCGAAAAAATACCGATTTTTTAAAAATTGTTCGGTACCGTATTCGGTATCGGTATTTCGGTAAAAATACCGCGGTATTACCGAAAAATACCGCCGTAATACGGTACCGTGAATAGCACTAATACTTACTTATATGTAAAGGCTAATTTTTATAACTAAAGGTGTAACCCGAAATTGAGATAGCATTGATTGCGACATCTTGGCAGTTATTGCTAGGCCTTTCGCTCACCATGTACAGTTGCTATACCAACACAGCTACCGGGACGCTGCTTTCACCTTCACTTTTAATTTATCTTAAACCCCAGCCTAGTGAGCGTTTTAAATGATAGCAAGCTGGATCTCTCTTTCTTACACTAGTATGTCCCCCGACCAGCCTAACTTAATTAACCGGAATTGAGATAAATTTGTCATTATGTGCTATCTGAAAGAAAAGCTATTTCAACCCCTTTTTAAATATCTCACTAAGTCCATCCATATATGTCCGGCTCCCTCAGGCCATTGTATAAATACGGGGCAAACCTAAGATGTACTGGGCAGTGATCATCGTAAATATTAGAATTTCTATAACCACATCAAATCATAAAAGAGTTATAATTAATTCATAAATAAAATAAAAAATCGAATAAAATCTTCGGGTAAAATAAATTACGAGAATGATATTTTTAGAAAATTCTTTTTTTAGGATTGTGATGTTGGAAATTTTAAATATTTATTTAAATTATCATGTGAATTTATTTTTAGTTAGAGGCAATTTTCTATTTTAGAATTTAATAATAATTTTCAATTGATTATTAGCTGAATCCCACGTGTATTAATTTTTACATTGAAGTAAATTTTTATTTTAAAATTTTTAAATTAATCTTTAGCCGTTTGCCTTGCCATGTAATAAGCCAAAAATAAATTTAAAAATTATAAAAAAAATTAAAATTCATTGCGTCAAACAAAATCCCCAACATTAAATTATAAAATAATACAAACTCCAACAAATCGTTGGCAAATTTTTTATTTAAAATTTATTTGAACAGCTTGAAATTTTAAATAATTTCCTTTGAATAAATAGGGGGATGGAATAAGCGATATTCAGAAAATTTGATTTTATTTTTTAATAATGTTTATTCGTTTTGAATTTGTCTTTTTGGCAACGTTGGGCCTTGCATCCAGTGGAATCTTTGGATGGGTAAAAAATATTTTTTATTAAAAATCTAATAAAATTCAATCAAAAATAGAGTTTTATCAGAGAATTAAAACCATATCTCATCTTTAAAAATTCTCTAGGAGCTTAAATAGCCTAGTCAGTGATTACGCCTACCTCCACCCAAATGACTATCCAAATTTTAAAACATATTTGAAATGGGGGATATCTAGTATTGGGTTTATCATATAGTCAGATCAGACTGTATAAGACAATAATAAATATAATCATAACTTATAGATAGGTCTGATTTTGGTGTTTAGTATAATTTTTGGTTCATGGTTTATTAATCGTTTAAAATATTCACTCTACCCTTAACATTAATAAATTGAAATATTAACAGGATTTGGAGGGATTTGACGTTTTTGGTGCTGAGGAGGAGAATTCGATCAAGGAAAACAAGCGTGGCGGTCAAAAGAAAACAGAAAATGCGAAAAATGTTGATGCTTATCATACAGGTATTAGATTTTTGAATCGAAACCGATTGAAATAAAATTTGTGAAAATCATGCCCATCCATGATTTTAACTCTTATAATTCTAAATAAATTTTTCAGACGGTTCTGAATTACACACAAAAGATCGTCAAGATAACGTAAAAACAAATGTTGAACAAAACAAGGACAGTGAAAGCGTGAAACATTTGAAAGGAGCTGGGGGCATGAAAATGAACTTTGGTGAAGGCGATGATGATGGACAGGGTAAGTAGATGAACAATTTTTAGAAATTTTTTTTAAAAATTTCAGAATTTGAATTTCTTGGTGTAGGCGGTATTCAGGCAAACGAAAAGGATTCGATCAAAGAAAACAAGCGTGCCAATCAAGAAAAATCGGAAAATGCAAAGAATGTTGATATTTATAATCAAAGTAATGACTTAATATCAAATTTACATCCTTTAGAGAGAGTGATAGATATTTAGTGGCGAGATAGAAGAGATGTTGTATCCTTAATTGCGGAAAGAATATACCAGTAAAATAAAAGAAAATACCTAGTTGAGAATGGGAACATGGTATTCGTTTATGCTCCGAGTGAGCTCATTATACGATATTTTATTTCATCTTCAATACACTGAGGATTTAATAACACGACTATGATATAATTACTTTTGGAATTTTTAATAATATTTTCATACAAATTTAGATGGTTCTGAATTACACACTAAAGACCGTAATGATGAAATTGATACAAATATCGAAGAAAATAAGGACAGTCAAAGCGTTAAACACATTAAAGGAGCCGGCGCTATTCAAATAAAACCTAAGGACAATAATGAAGATGGTATGTTAATTGACTCCCTCCAAGAAATTTTAAAACTTGTTTAGAAAAGCCTCAATACAAACTTGATGTTCCTCAATATCGCACACACCCTCCTAAAGTTCCTTCTGCCGGACCTTCCTCTGATGAACCTTCTGTTCCTCCTGCCGGTCCACCATCTGAAAATGATGAGCCAAATCCTGAAGATCGTAAGGAAGTCTCTGATCATTAAAATTAAATAAATTTTAGAACCCGATTTGGTTCATGTTATCGGATTTGAAGGTAAAGAAAAAGTCTCCAAGAAGAAGAATAAAAAGTTGAATAAGAAGGAAAAAGAAAATGCTAAGAATATTGATATATACAATAAAGGTATTTCTCAAGATTATTTTACTTCTGGAATATTTCTAAAATTTAGATGGCTCTGAATTACACACTAAAGATCGTCATGATGAAAGTAACACAAACTTTGAAGAAAATAGTGATAGTCATAGTGTTAAAAACCTGAGAGGGGCAAGCCTTACTAAAATGAACCTCCCTGATGGTAATGGGAATGAAGGTATATTTAAATTTTTAATCTTGCTAGGGGGTTGGTTTCTGTTATTAGTCGAAGAGACATTAAAGCAGACTTGGTATTGGGCATGGATTTTGATATACGTATCCGGATATTTCCAGAGGATACTGAAAGATATCCGCAGGAATTTTGAAATTATTTGTATCTATATTCGTATCCATTAACTATAAAATATATGTAAGCAATATGGGATAACCCAAGGTTAATGGGACGCAAGAATAGAACTAACAAGAGTGACTATCTGAAATCTAACAAAGGAATGACTAACACAGACCTTCTATAGCCTTATGATTTATACTATAGAGAGTACACCAAAAATTGTTGCCTTTATATTACTTCCGAATATTACTTTCAAGTCCAAAAATTTTTAAAATTACAGAACCATGCGATGATGAGCCTTCTACTGATTCACCATCTGGTCCACCTTCCGGCAACGAAGAACCACGTCAGCATAATATTCCTCGAACTCCTCGTCCTACCCGTGGTCCCCGTGCTTCTCGCACTCCTCGTGTCCGTCAACCAGAGCAAGAAAATCCTGTGACTGATTGCTCGACGGATCAACCAGAGACTTCAACTCGCGGGTCTGGCAAAGAATGCACTTTGTTGCAAAAACTTGCAAAACGTCTCGGTAGAAAGGTTAACTGCTAAGTTGAAGTGGAATGCAAGAAGGAATGGAAGAATGGATTTATAAAAATGGGATGAATAAAATTATATAATTAAATTAACTAAATCTAAAGTAACTTTATATTTTAATTTCGGCTTTATTTAAATAAAACTATGGGTAAAATTTGAGATTTATATCGTCAATAATGTTTTCGACATGAAGTTGTATCCCGAACGGTCGGGCCAGATGAGCAAAAAGCTTCTTAACGAGGTAGGGATTTTAATTAAAAAAATTTATAAAGATTTTTCAGTCTATTTTCGTTAATTTATTCAAAAATAAGCGGAGTTCAGGCGTAAAAAAGGTTGTAAGAAAACATAGAGGATTAGGGTATTTAAAAAGATTAAAACGTATATCTTCGTATACAAAGGGTTAGTAGTGATTAAACATGGTTTCAAGTGGGATAACGATTAAAGTGTTATTGAAAGTTTTTGTTTACTTTAGTAATTTAATTTGACAGTAACTGCTTGAATGGTAAGGCACTAAGATAACATATTAAGCCAAGAAAATGATGGCAAGATTGCAGGGATTGCTTAGATAGTAAATCGACAGGAATGCTGACATAGAGGATGACATGAGAGCTAAGAGACAATAATAGTAAGCCAGTAAGTGGGCAAGAAAGCATGCGACAGGAATATGCTAGGCTCATGTGACAATATGTCAGGAGATTCCCCCTTATATTACTTTGATGACTAGATGAAAGGGAAATATATAATGTATGATGAAAGGGAATGCTTGACCTGGAGATGAGAGAAATGTCTACCAATAAAGGATAGGGATAGACCATGAAACTGGATTTAAGTCATTGGATTATTCTATTTGGGCATTTCTGGAGCAAAAAGTATGCCGAATCCGATACGCAACATCGGAGGAACTAATGTTGTTTTGGAGCGAGCCTGGAACGAAATAACCGATGAACAATGCGCGACCATTGTGAGTAACATCCGTAAGTGTTTGGATGCGTGTATTTCGGTCAGGGTCGGTCATTTTGAGAAATTACTTTAATAAAATGAATATTATATCCTATTGATTATATTTTATCATTTTTTAATCTCAAATAAAATTTTTTTACAATAGATTTTATTAAAAACATTTATCGCCGAACTTTTGCCCCACCCTATATAGCTAGGAATCTGATATAGCTATGAATTTGACATTCAACTATATGCATTAAAAACCGAGTTTTAAATTGCTCATTCCAACTTGAAAAGCTCATTTTAAGTTTCTCTGTTAGAGGCATATACGCATACAAGGTTCGCATTTGCATGTTTTTGATATAACTAGTTATTTAACAGCCCAATTATAATTTTAAAGCCCTAGTTTTATTAAATTAAGTTGAATTTTGCTTAAATCGTATCAAAACAACGAGCTTTTTAAAACAAGATGTGAAAGAAAAATGTTAGAGGGAGATGCCTGCAAGTAAATGCCAGGAGTTATTAGGAAATAGAGGAGATATATTTTGACACTTTTTGAGCCAGGGAAATGATGACAAGGTGACAGGGATTGCTTAGCTAGTAAAAGGACAAGAATGTCGACAGAGGAAGAGGACATGGCAAGCAAAGCCAAAAAGACATTTAATAGTAATTTTAAGCCAGGTAGAGGACAGGAAATCTCGCGAAAGGCAGTTGTAAGGATGTGACTATAAGATGTCAGGCGCTTTTTAAAATGCTTGTAAGCAATAAAATGATGGCAAGATAAAAGGAATGCTTAGCTAGTAAAATGTCAAGGAATGCTTAATAAAGAATATCACAGGAATATTAAGCCAAGAAGATAAGCGTAAAGAGCCAGGAGGAGGACAGATTACTGATCGCCAGTATCTATAAATATAGACATGAATCTGGGAAATTATGTGCCTCTTACTTTCATTTCTTTCAAATAAATTCAAGGATTACATGGGGCATTCATTTTTTATAATTTTTAATAATTATTTTTAAAAAAGCGTTAGGAGCTCTATGAGTTTCGAAATAGCCCATAGTAACCTTAGTTGAAAAGCAAGTTTAAAGCCATCGAGAAAAGCGTTAGATCATCAAAAAATAGAAATTATTGTTTCTTAGTAGTGTTGTCGGTTCCCCTAACTTTTCTGTTAACCAACCCAGAAGCGCCGGGTTTGCTGTTCGGTTTGAAACCGACAACAAATTACAAAGCTGTTAGTTAAACTTATTAGTGCTCTGAGAGCAAAAGAGTTCTAATTGTATCAATCTGCGACTATTACGGAAATATTTAAATTAATTTAATTATTTTCAATATGCGAAAGAGGAATTTATTTCAATTTTTTTATTTCTAAATATTTCTATCTGCAAAAAATTTTTTTCGATGCATTCAACTCCTTACCTTCTCTCTCTCTCTTATTTTCCTTAAGTCATCAAATGATAGGTTGACATTTTGGCGCGACTAATAAAGAAACTCTCATCTTAATAAAAATAGTATCATTCTTTCGAACCTAATAAAAACCAATAATATTGGCAAAACACTCCTAAGAACAACATGGTTATATTCTTTTCCTTTTCCAAGTATCTCAGCCAAGGCTTCTCTAGAAACATATAAATCACTCATATAGCCTTTTAAATCACTAACGATAGTACATCATTTTGTCTTGTTGTAAGGCATAAGAACCGTAGTTAAAACTTATTTGACTACTAAAACGAATTTATATGTTACTAAATAAACATTAGAACTAACTGTAAAATTCCCCTAATCTTCATGTCAGTAAAACTGTCAACGTTCTTTGAAATAATATTTAGAATTAGGCTGTACAATTAATTCAAAGTCGATGGGCGTGGAAAAATAACACTTCCCTTCAAACTTTCTGACATCAAAACGCTGGGTCTTTATCATCGAAAATGATACAACCTAAAAATAGACACGGAATTTTCTTTGCACTGTCCAAGACCTTCATTATCAGTCAAAGCTATTACTAAATACATATTCATTAAAGCAATGTTAAAAATAAAATCTCACGCCATTTTCGATCCACACGGAATGACATTCAACATTTCTTCTGGACTAAGCTCTTGTAATTTGACAGACTCGGCCATCCCACATCAAATTTTACAAAAAAACTAAATTGAGTTCATTAAATATAAACTATCAATTTTAAATTATTAACTATGATGCAATAAATTTTCAAGTAATAACTATTAATATTAATTTTAAATATTAACTATTAAATTTCAGTTTTTAACTATTAATATCTATTTCAACTATAAACTTCAATTTTTTCTATTAACTATTAATATCAATTTCAAAATATCGATACTTAATTTATGTCGAAATCCCGATACCGCCCAACCTTATTATAAATTTAAAGTTGATATTTTGTCTTAATTCTTATCAAATAAGAATTTTACAAAATTAATTCTCGAAAAATTTTAAATTTAATCAATTTTCATTCATTATGAAAGCAATCAAGACTCGTGAATGTTAAGCGTGATTTGTTCAAATTATACGTGTACATATCTATCATATTGGCTATTATTCAATATTTAGCCCTTAAATTTATACACTCATTTTTTAAATTTTATTTATAAATTTTTATTGTTTTTCATAAATGCCTTTTTGCCTTATCTTCGGATAATACTGTAGATAGATTTATAAAGCTTTTTCAGTTTGCTTTCTTTATTAGTCGCGCCAAAATGTCACCCTATCATTTGATAAATGAAGGAAAATAAGAGAGAGACGATAAGGAGTTGAATGAAGCGAAAAATAATTTTTTGCATAATGCCTTTTGCGGACATATAGGCCTCGAGCTGGACATTTACCCGTTGAAAATATTTTTTATTATAAATGGCGTTTGGAGTTTCATGACTTTACTGATCAGATTGTGTTATAGATTTGTTCAATTCGGTTTTTTGGAGTTTTGAAATTTATTATTAATAAATTTTGTATAAACTAAATAGGTAATTTTTCATTTTAGATAGAAATGTTAATTTTAATATTTCTTCTTATTTTTGCCGATTTACAAACAGGTATTTTTAATATACAACGGTAGAGATTTGGTGGTTTCATAAATTCCTCGGCTACCCGAATCTTATTTTTACAGTCCGATTTGAATGCTGTTTTCGCGATGAACAAATCGACGGATGGATTTAAATTTAACCTCTTATTTCTATTATCATTGAGATTTCTGGATTAATCTACTAACACATTTTTGAATACCGTTCCAGGAATTACTCCATAAAAGCTTACAAATTACTCAAAAAATTTATTATGTTTTAGCTTTTTCTGTTATAATCAATGGAAATGCTGTTTTGAAAATGGCACAATGCTACATGGATGCATTTTACCAAAAACCTCTGATTCCTCGTAAATTAAAAATTATGAATAAATTATTGCCTTTAAATTTAAGGCGATGATGTTATTCCAATGGAAGAAGCTATGAATCCACATTTGGCTTTTTCTGGAAGCATTGATGATTGCCTTGGTGGTATCAAGAAAATTGTATTGTTTAGATTTATTCTTAGAATTCAAAGCCACTAACTAGAAAAACCTAGCAGCATTTAAGGGGGTTAAAAGATCAGTAGGGAAAATGTGAAAACATATGTGTGTTGACCCGATAGTTAACAGGTCACCCTGTAGAATGAGCATTTTCAGCGTAATCAGAGGTTCGAATCATGTCGTGTGATAAATTGTTTGCTAAACTTTCACTGTTATCATGTCTGTGATGTTGAAAATTTATCGAATGGTTAAAGATGGTTAAAGACATTGCCTAATTAATCTAATTTAACTAATTTTAAAATTAAGGAAAAGTTGCATGATATATTATTTACAAATTCGGGTTTAATACAATGGCGCAACGATTCTCTTGAAAATCTGTCAAATGAATATGCTAAAGACTTTCAAGAATATGAATATATTCTAAACACCGGCGAAACATTGAGAGGATGGATTAACACAAAGGATTTTGATGAAACAAAACAGATAATTGTCAAATGGCGAAAGGAGGAATTCGTTAAGGAACATTGTGGCGATACATATAATCTGATGAATAATGCTGAACCGGAGCAGAAGAAAATTTTGATAAAAAACTGTGTTGATCAATTTCCACGGGCTTACAGAACATGGAATAGGGAGACAAATAAAAAAATTGAAAATTTTAAATATATGAATCTTAATGATATGGACCATAAATACAATAGTTGGCGCCGCAAGCTTAGCCCCTTTTCTTTGCTGCTAAATTCGGCCTATTTGAAATTTGCCGAAAATCTCATTGGAAAACTGATGGCAACGGTAATACCTCAATACAGTTTGACCTTATAACATATAAGATCTGGGTCTTAACGTCAAGAAAATTTAAAGTGTAGCAAGCACTTTACATTTTAAGCACTTTACATTTTCACTAAGCCAGATTTATTATTGGCAAAATCTTGCCGTTGACGAAATCTTATGTCAGACATTCTTATATCATGTTCTACAGTGCTGGAAAAAACTATAGCCGCACTTTTGAAAACTTTATAACTTATGAAGGAGTTACCCAAACAACATCAAATTTTGTTGAAAAATGTAAAAAACAGGTAGGAAAATAATGGTATTTAAATATTCTCAAAATTTTAAAAACAAAACACAAAAATTTTAAAAATTCAAAAATACGCGTAATTTTTACTGGAAAAAACTATAGCCGCACTTGTATTTTCGACCTTAGGAGTGGTCCGAAAAATCTACAAAAATTCCTGTAAACATATCTATTGATATCTTTAGAAAATACAAAAGAAATGAAGTTCTTATATAATTCCTTCATTGAGATCTGAAAACCCGAAAATCAACGGAAAACAGGGGGTAGACGTCTTTAAAAAATATTTTCGACCCCTTACAGGTGAAATTAAAATTTTATTTTAGGCTTATTTGAAAGCCCTTGAAATTTGCTACAAGATAGCGTCAATTTTATTTTCCGAAAAAAATTCACCTTTAAGACATAATGTAATAAACTTTCAGGTCATTAGAATCACTCAAACTCTCCCCAAAAAGCGATAAAAATGTAACATATAAACTAAACTCATTATTTCTCAAAGATGAATTTTTTCTGGATTATGAGATAAAAACCTTCTTGTAGCAAATTTCAAGGGCTTTCAAATAAGCCCAAAATAAAATTTTTATCTTACCTGTAAGGGGTCGAAAATATTTTTTAAAGACGTCTACCCCCTGTTTTCCGTTGATTTTCGGGTTTTCAGATCTCAATGAAGGAATTATATAAGAACTTCATTTCTTTTGTATTTTCTAAAGATATCAATAGATATGTTTACAGGAATTTTTGTAGATTTTTCGGACCACTCCTAAGGTCGAAAATACAAGTGCGGCTATAGTTTTTTCCAGTAAAAATTACGCGTATTTTTGAATTTTTAAAATTTTTGTGTTTTGTTTTTAAAATTTTGAGAATATTTAAATACCATTATTTTCCTACCTGTTTTTTACATTTTTCAACAAAATTTGATGTTGTTTGGGTAACTCCTTCATAAGTTATAAAGTTTTCAAAAGTGCGGCTATAGTTTTTTCCAGCACTGTATATCTACATTTATTTTAAGGCTCTTAATTTACCTTTTAGCTAATCTTTTACGTTTTCCCTTGTTTCTACATTCACTTCTTTTCAAGATTGATCCAAATCGCAATTTGAATAAAATGTTGAAGCACATCAGAACGTTAATCTCCACAAATATTTCAATTGCAAAATATTCCTTTTTAAGGAAGATAGTAAATACTTATGACACATTCGAAGGTCCGTATCAAAATTTAGAAGAGTTGCTGCAAAACGTCAATATTAGTCAATCAGGTATTTTACATTGTTATACATAATAACTTTGCGTGTCATGACTAGGTTGCCGTTTTCGGTTCGAGCCGACATTCGTGCATATTTTTTGAGCTTGGGTTTTATGATTCGTTCGTTTTCGAGTTTTTCGAGCTTAGGTTTTTTCGATTCGGTTCCTTTTCGAGCTGAAAAGTCTTTTTTTCGGGGCGAGTTTCGGGTCGAGCGAGCTGGCAACCCTAGTTATGACCCTTCAAACCCCAACTTTTTTGTTATGGGATTATTGTTGGGGGTTTACTCTAAATCGAGAAAAGGACAACATTAAAATATGTATAACCAAGTGCTGTTAATTCCAATAAAAGTTTATATACTATTTAAATTTTATTTCAATTTAGAGGTAAATAAAAGAAACGTTCCAAAATTTCCAAAAATCAAACGTGTTATCCTTCTTTTTCGCCATGGAGAAAGGCTTGATAATAATAAAGATTTGAAAAAACAGGTTGAAAATAATCCGGGTCAACAATATGAATATAAAGGAAGATACTATAATTTTGACAATTCCCCTTTGAATCAAACTGGTGAAGAAAGAGCAATGGTTCTGAACAAAGTGTAAGTTCAACTTTTAAATTAATAAAGAATTAATGATACTTATAATAATTGTAATAAATATAAGGCAGATATCGGAGGATAATGGGATATCTGCGGATTTGAAGTAATACCCGCGATATTTAAAGATCTGTAGGGATTAATAGATATGGGCTAGAGATATTTCTGAGCAGCGACTTGCCTTGGTCTGAATATTAAGGTTATAAAGGTTCGGCAAACACTGACATTAGCTTTTATACCACCATTTGAGCATTATCACTAAACAAGCGCGACGTACTCTGACATACTTAACTCCAAAACCCTTTAGAATATGCATTAATTTTTTAAATTTCCAGCATTCAAAATTTAAATATAAAATTCCTTCTTGCCGCCTCGTATGACCGAACAATTCAAACAGCTGTGAAAGCCTTGGGAGATAGTCACAAAAATTATGTTCCATCAGAAGAAATTGAAGATGCATACATAATTGAATCGGAATTGAAAATAAAGATTGAACCAGGATTTATTGAGAGCATGAGTGACTGTGTCGACAGAGATGTTGGATATCTCGAGTTTGCTGAATTGAACGAACATTACGAACGCTTAGATAGCGCTTACAAACCTATTTTACAAAGAGATGGATTATGTAGCCTTTACCAAGAGGTATAATTTTATTCCTGATATTTACTGCATTTACTCTTGATATTACGGACACGTAAGCTTCATGATGACAAAGTTTAGTAAATGAAGTGGGCTTTTGCGTTTTGTGATGGTAATATCAATGAGTAATGCGACCGAACTCTTCATCTAGATCCGCCATATATCACTCTAAATCAACCATAATTGAGCGATATTCTTCTTTAATCGTTTAAAATCCCATAATATTCCACAGTAAAGGATTAAGAAAATTAATCGCAATTATGTAATTATAGAAAGAAGCTCGAAAATCAGATATTGGTTGTTCTAAACGTGTGAAATCTGTTTTAAATGCACTTCTAAAACGGGCTGAAAAGGGAAAGATAGTAAATGCATTTGATAACAAAGTTTTACGTCATTATATTGATAATGATCAATATGATAATGAATGGATACTACCTGGAGAAGAAAATGCTGGTAAGCACTTGATTTGATTCAGTAAAAATACCGCTGAACTATCCAAGAAAATTTAATAATTCTTATGTGGGCTTTAACTACATGTCCGTTAGTTAATGAAAAAGATAATATAGAGGCTTAGGTTTCAGTTGCCGCATGCCAGTCTTTCAAAATAAATCTATATGCTTTTTAACAGAAGATCGGGTGAAACCTGATTCAGTTGTTGTAAAACACACAAAACACGTCACCGACTGGGCTTTTCATTTTTGCTTAATTTAATGGGCTTTGAGGCTATATTGCTAGGATAGGCTATATGATAAGTTAAATTATTTTTACTTAGAAAATATTGCAATTTTTACGCATGGATTGGTAATGTCTTCTCTTCAAAATTCAATTGGAGGAGTTTTCACATATTCGCCTCAGGTTTATCGACTTTATCGTGTAGTAAAATCAGTTTAAAATTTATTTTAGACGTCAATTACAAAAATTGTTGAACTTGATCCATCATGGTAGCAATATATTTTTTAACTAAACGCGGAAATCGTTGGTCGCATAAAGTTTTTTTGTTGGTGAAGAAACAGTATTACCGTATAGTGTTAAGACTTCTCGAGTTTTGACTGAATTATATAGGCTTAACTGAATTGTCAAGGCTTGCATTGACACCACTGCGATAATAAGCACTTTCATTTCAAACCTCTAAAATATAAAAATTGAGTTTGATGCTTCTTATATGTATTAGAACAAGCATCACTTTTACTCATAGGAGTAGCTTAAAGCGATTTACATTCATCTTGCCATTGTGGCTAAGATTTGGCCTTGCTAAAACAAAGCAATGCTAGAATGATCTAGATCAACATCTCATTAAAATTTTTTTACTTAGTCCTATTGCACAGCGTTATATAGCTGGTTCAAGCTCGTCAAGCTCTTCAACTGGAGGCAATTATTTGGAAAATCTTCGTTTGCTTTATATGGGTGTTATTGAACATTTTGATCAAATTGATGAGACCTTTTTCCTTCACTAAGCACTTTTTGGCTTAATGATATATGGATAAATTAAAAGTTATAAAAGATTTCTAAAGTAGGTCTGATAAGCATAAGAACTTAAAAAAATTTTGAGCCACATTTTAGATTGGGAGGTTCGTATGGTATCTAAATCATCGTCTCGAAAAATTTCGATTATAGTTAAATTTAAGTTTATTAGGTCTGATTCTCCATACTTGACTAGAGATGTTCCGAAATTTCGAATTTCGATTATTGTTATTCCGAATTTTTCATTATTTATTTTCAGAACATCTCTGTATTAAATTGAAAATTTTAACTTCAAAATATTTATCCATATATCATTTAAGATTTTTATATTCATTTTCGGTATTTTGTGGTATTTTTAAATTCTGGGTTGATTTAAAGTCGATTAAACCCTATCTATATTACTCTTGTATTAAAGTATTTTTACATAACTCTCCTGCAGGAATGGATCGTGATGACGAAAAATATGGGTTGGGTTGAATTTTTAATTTTTTCTTGGATTGGGTTTTGTGTTGAACATAGTCCGATTTCTGATAACACCACCAATGTTTGCTATCAATGTATTGAACTTATTTTCAAGGAAATTCGTTAATCCATCAAAATTGAGAACTCATTATTTAAATCAACTTAGTTCAAAATTTTTTAAAACATTTTTTTTATTTGGGATTGTAAAACGATTACTACAATATAGTAATTTATCTAAACCTAGTTATAGTACTGATCCGTTTCAGGATCATTAACAAAAAATTTTTTTAACTAAAAACACGAATTTGTAGTTTAGCAATTGAATAGTTGAACAAAGAATTTTGGAATTTATAAAAAAATTCTGACTTAAGATAAAATTTTAAATACTATTTTATAAGACTTATTCAACTATTCAATTGATTTTAGTATCGATAAATTTGAAATTGTTTTTTTATTTTATTTTATCAATTTTTCGGATATTAGTATAAAATTATTCTTTCAATTTTACATTCAGAACATTCAATTATATTACTTTTTGAGTTGCAAAATTACATTATAAAGTTGTTTCACCTTATTGCATTCAGTACCTGTGGGACAGCAACCTTAATTATAAGAAATAGTTTAGATAAATTTTGATTTGATTCTCGTATTGAGATTATTTTTGAATTAGTATTACTATTCAAGCCTGTATCAGTCTAGTCTGATCATAATAGCCTTTGCTCATTTGGCTGATACATATTCAATTCCTTCTACATGTAACTTCTAATTTCGATAAACCTTTTTTCACTTGTTGGTTTGGCAAATCTCGCAAGAACTCGGAAAACTAAGGATGATGACATATTTTGTATATTATCCCAGATCAGATTAAAAAAGTTGTTTTAATGTTTATTTCTCCGTTAATGTTTACCGAAGTAATTTCACCTCATTTTATGTTTATGGGCTGATGGGGCCGGGGCTAGTTTTCCGATATCGGTAGCTCGGAAAGCCCTATTTTGGAAGAATCGGGGGTCGATGGATTGCTAATACTATGAAAGGCTATATATGAAGGGCAAATATTAATAATTGCTGGGTATAATTGCTTTAGTATGTATATTCTATATTTTGTTCTTGGCTTATGTGTTAGTTTATTTGGTCTATAAATTCTATGTATGTTCTTTCTCAAACAATATATTCTTATATTACATCACTATAGTTACTAACGTTTATCATTTTTATAGTACTTAGACATGGATTCTCGCACATTACACTAATAATTTAAAATAAGATGATAAATGGAAATTCTACAAATTTAAGGGTTTATTACATACAATAGAAAAAATAATAAATAAAGCATGTATTAATTTGAATTCATAAAAATTTTATAAAATTATCTTTTTGTATTGATTTAAAGTGGAATTTAATGTTAAATTAATCTATAAAAAGTAGAACCCTTTATTTTTGTTAGAATTTTAATTATTTAATTCTACTTGTTTTTTTAGACCCCCAATAAATTAAATTTGTTCAAAGAAAAGAATTATAAAAATTTTATTTATATTTAAAATTAAAGAAGGAGCATTTAATATTTAAGGTGATAATTTTAAGGATAAATAGTTAACGGTTAATTTTTGAGGAAATTATGCCAGTTTAAATAGGGGAAGATTGTATCAGTATTTTAAGGAAGAAAATTTTAAATTTAACAAAGAATTTAAAGGTGAAGATGATACATGGAAATAAAAAGGTTATAGTTTATTTGGAAAAAATATATTTTAAAATTAAAAAGGTCAATTTCGGCTGTTGCCGACATTATCTTTACGATTTTAATATAATTATTCAAATATGTTTTAGTATTTCCCTTCAAAAAATTATCAATTATATTAAATTTATCTTCAATTCATCTAAAAATTTTCAATTCTATCTAATGCCCAAAAATTAATACAATGTTGCTGCCACCATTAACGCTGATTCGATTAGAACCGCGAACATCTTCAATATGCATCTAAAAAATTTTAGTTGCTTTTCTTTTTATAAAGCTAATTACTATAATTTTTAAATTTACTCAAAAGTAACGGCTTTTATTTACAAAAAGAAAACCTGTCACAATAATTTGAACCTTTTTTTCTAAAAATAGAACCGTATACTTATCGCCTTAAACTCATGAGCTTATCATTTAATGTATAAAATTTTAATAGAACAAGAGCCATATCATTGTTAGATTTGTCTATCACTTAAGTTTTAGTGTCTTATGGCGTGCCGACGAGCACTTTGAAACATTTGGTTCAAGTGCTTAATGTAATATATTCATACTCAATCATTGAGTGCAATCGAATAATATACTATATTGCGGTTTAGAGCTCGGTCTACATAGATTATAAAACCCTGTGATAGGAAAATCACCTCAATATCATTATTTGTTCCAACTATAATCTCTTTTTGAGTTACTTGTAACAAATCTGTATTTTCTTCCTCAAAATTATACTTCATATATTCTTTAGAAATATTAGTTGAAGTGCCATTCAATTTTATTTCAACAGATCTTGCCTTTAAAAAATTTTTAGGGCTCTTAAGATTGAGGGAATCATATCGGATATTATTTCCATTAATTATTAATTCGTTATATTCTCCATTAATTTCCAATTCTTTGGTGCATAGAGCACCGCCATATATGTCTTGTACACAAATTTTATTTGAGAAGACAATGATTTTGAAATTGTTTGTGAAGGATGCTAGAAAACAGTGTTAGATATTTGTGACATTTTGGGTGGACATGTTGGAGATGTGGACTCATCGGTAGTACGATACGGAATACCGACCGATAAAATTTTGAAGTTTATCGGTATTTTTCGGTATTTCCTACCGTTTGACGGTACGGGAAAAATCTAAATACCGATTATTATATTCACAAAAAACAAAAAAGTTAAAATAAAATACCGGAATTTGCCTATCCTTGTGATCCTTCTGACGAGATTCCACACGACGCTGTATCGGATGATGATTCAGAAAGAGTTTCATCAGCCGTTGTGTAATCTAATTCATCTGACGTTGTAGATGATCCTCCAGTGTATTTCGAAGATTCTCCTTCTTCCTGTTTCCAGTGATTATAAGCAAACAATTCCTTATCATAACTGCTCCGTTTTTGCTCATCACCAAGAATTTCATAAGCCTCATTAATTTTCTGTAAAATTTCCAAGGCTTTTGGGTCATTTTTATTTTTGTCCGGATGATGTTTAATGATTAATTTTCTGTAGGCTTTTTTAATTTCTTCTTGAGATGCACTTTGTTGAACGTCTAATGTTTTGTAGTGGTCAGGTATTGACTCAACAAACACTAGTGAAATTAGTAAGACGATGGAATAAATTGAATAATGCATCTGGAATGCAGGGTAATTAAAAGCGTTTTGAGGAAGAAATATATCGGAAATATAGAGAAACGGTTTTGTCATTATTTGATTAAGGTAATTAAGTTAGAAATTAAGGTAATTTAGCAACACAATAAATCCTTCACAATAAACTAAGCGAAAGGAGAACAAAAATTAGTGGAGATTACTTAGAGATACCGTTTATATTTTAAGCATAACTATGATATTCAGAAAACCTTTTAATTGTGAAAGCTTTAAAAAAATTTTTATCAGACTAAAATGATATTAAAATGATGATTTTGCCTTCATTTCACTGATTTAAATATTAATGCAAATGAACCTTGAGCCAGAGCGAGAAAAATCGCTGTCCGGAAACGGATATTACAACATAGCTTTCTTTAGAGGGGTAAATAAGTAAAACAAAGTGCAAGTAAGGATATCTCTTTGATATTAAACAAATTTATGAATATTAAATAAACATATATTTTGTTATTAACAAGGCTGTCAAAGTGCAATATTATGATTACGCAAAATGAGCCATGGTCGAATTATCTTACTTATGACATTATCATATAACTTAAGGTATTGCTGTAAGTAAAAGGACAAGAGCAGAAAATGATGAAATAAGATGTCAGGGAATCTGAGCCAGGGAAATGCGCACCTATGATAATTGATGGGTAAATTAGAGACAGTTAATCACCAATAGAACGGCCTTCGATAAATCGTTGCAGTTTATTGTTTTAAATCCACTCGTCTACATTGTAAGATTTATTCGTCGTAGTGAGTGTTTAACACCTCTTAAAGAGTTAATTATGCATTTTTGCTTTATAATGATAAAATTGGTATTATAATTAAATGGTTGAGGTACTTGATATTCATTTTACTAAAAATGATAGACGGCCTTTCAGAAAGGAATGGTTGCTCATTTAGTCAAAACATGTCCTAATTCTAATGGAAATTTAAAAAATTATTAAATGTTGAATACTAAATTAAGTAAAATTAAATTATGTATGAAAAAATTTCATGGTTTAGATATTAGATTAAATTTTGATATATTTGAAAAATCAAAGGAAAAACATAAAGGGCAAATAGTTGAGAAATTATCGAGACATAAAGAGCTAAAGATAAAAGAAAAAAAGTGCAAATATCTAATAATTAAGAAATGATTACATCATAATTAACTCGCTATTTAAGAGAATAATAATTTATCAAAAAATCATTTTAAAAATAAATAATTAACATAAAATCCTAAAATAAAGTATTACAAATAAAGGATAAAGGATTACAAAAATGGCATTCAGCCATTTGATCCTTTTACTCTCTTTCTTCAATTTTATTGTGAAAATTGAAGCTACCCATTACAAAACCTTGATGGTTGATAAAAATGCTTCGCCAGATGAGATTGACGATGCATTTTATGAAGGGAAAGAGAAAAATCGGAATGCCAAACAGAGCGATAAAGCTTTCATTGAAAATTTGGAAAAATTGTCTGAAGCTTATTCTGTTCTGAGTGATAAAACAAAGAGGGAAGAATATGATAATGAACTTGCTAAAAATAAAGGAAAATCTAAGGTTGGAGAAAGTTCAAATGCTGGAATGCAAAAAGCCGAAGAGACACAAGGTTTATTAAATGTTGCGATCCTTCACCAATTTGGTGGAGGTTCGCATCGTTTAATTGATAAAATAATCATATCACAGGGTCATTTTTTGGCAATGGATTACGTGGATTTGTCTCAGGAATCCGCAATCGATTTTCATTTGGTGGATCAGGATCATCGTCTGACACAAATTCACCAGTTGGCTCAGAATTCCCAACTGGAGAGAATAAACAAGGTATGTAAAACTCTAATAAACGGTTAGTTTGTTTAGTTTACTAAAAATACTTGAGACGGCCCTTCAGAAAAGAATGGCTGCTAATTTATTGAAAAGATGGCCCAAATCTTGGCCAAAAAGAGTATTAAAAATAGTACACTCAAATTCCATAGATTTAATTTTATATGGAGCTGTGTAAAAATCCTAACTCTAGACAAAATCAAAATGTGATAAACACGATTCTCTGTTCAGAACATACCTAAAACCCTCGAATTTGAAGAAACCGACAAAACTATTGTTAGACTCTAAAGTTAAATTCGAGAGCTAGGCGGACTTTGATCAAAAGGCTAAAAATGAAATTCACGTGAATAGGGAAAGGCGGAATTCATACGCTAGGCAATAGGAAGTTGCAAAGTGTAATCAGTGAGAAATATAGAGAAGAAGCTTATAATCCAAAGCAAAATAGGGAAAAGCGCTTCAGTCGGCCTGGACTGTGAGTCACTCTTTTATCAAGTTGAAGAACATTCCAACTGAGCTTATATTATTGATTACGGTCAGCTATATGCTAGATCAAGCGGTATACCGAAACCATTGACCCTACTCAGCTCTTAACACCTCTGGGATTCTAATATCTTCCACCTTCAATTCCTCATTCTTAAATAGGCGGGCCCCTATTTAACTCTATTATTAATTAATATTTATTTATAAAGTTTGGAGCGGAGGATGTGATTTTGTGAAAGTAATCGTATTCAAAGAAGGAATTCGTGTTGAAAGCCCTGAACATTCTACTGAGTTTGTTAAAAATCTGGAAATTAATGGTAATGTAGTAAGGGCAAAAATTCATGGGCACAAGATGAAATCTACAAAAGTTAATGGACATAAAAAGTTAAAAGCAAATGCTATTGAAGTTCGTATTACTGGATGGATTTGTAATATTTCTATCGGTATAAAAGAATATGTATTTGAACAAATCATGTCACGCTTATGGGGTTTCCAAATAAAGGATTCTCTAACAATAAGTGGTGGCATTCAAAATCTCGAGGTAATAAAAAATCTAAATTTATTTTGGGAAAGATAAATGTATTTCTGTACCGTATTTAATATAGAACCTGAAATCTTAAACCGATCTCCTATTTCTTTCAATATCAGAATGTTATTGCTTCCTGATGTGGTCATAGGAAACTAACTTGATATTGAATTCAAGAGCAAAACGATCCTTAATATCTCTGTTATTTTCCTGTCATAACGACAACAATAAAAATATAAGCTTGCAATGTTCACGTTCAAAATCATTCCGGAAATGGCATTTTAAATTCTCAAAACATCAATCGGTTGTTCCCTTTAGGTCCTAAGTAACAATCCAGGCTCAATTTTTAATATTTAGATACATAATGCTCATGTACAGAGTGATAATCATATTGAAATAGCAGAAGGAATTAAAGAGGCTTTCATGTTTGGTCTTGGAAACTCTATTGAAGAGGAAGAGAGTACAAACGATTCAAACGATGTTGAATCACCAACTAATACCAGTCATGGAAGCGATTCTTTTAACTCAGAATCCTCACGAGGCCCAGAATTCCAATTTGGAAGGACTAGCAAAAGTAGGCTAAACTTAAAACTTCATAGAGAATATATCCACCATAGGCTCAGGATTTCTCTCTTTTAAATTATAAATTAGATGAGAAACCTCGAGTTTCGGCCCGGGCTTGGTTAGATTTTGACCTTATACAAAATAATATTTAATTATAAAGGTTGGACTGGAGGATGTGATTTTGTTAAAGTAATCGTATTCAATGACGGAATTCTTGTCGAAAGCCCTAACCATTCTACTGTGTTTGTTAAAAATTTAGAAATTAGTGGTGGTGTTAAAATGGCGATAATAAATGGAAATAACTTAAAGACTACTAAATATTGGTTGAAAACGGAGATATCCATCAATGGAAAAAATGTTCATTATAACGAAGGTGTTACGTACATAAACGGAGTTGAAATTGAGAAGACTGGAGAAAAGATAAAAATAAAAGGCTACCCTACAACTGATCCAATCCTTAACTCATCTAACACTTAACTCATCCACACGGCCAAAAACGCTCAACTCATCCAATCCTCAACTCATCTAATGCTTAACTCATCCACACGCCCAAAAACGCTCAACTCATCCAATCCTTGAAATATCGGCCGGTTGAGTCCCTAGCCGGCTGAGTCCCTGGTCAGTTGAGTCTCAACCGGCCCAAGACTCAACCGGCGGTAATCAACCACTCAAACGGCCGGGACTCAACTGACCAGGGACTTAACCGGCTAGAGACTCAACTGGTCATGGACTCAACTGGTCATCTGGTCATGGACTCAACTGGCCATGGACTCAACTAGCCATGGACTCAACTGGCCATGGACCCTACTTACCAGAGACTCAAACGGCCAGGGACTCAGACGGCGAGAGACTCAATTGGCCGGAGACTCAAACGGCCGGAGACTCAAACGGCCAGAGACTCAAACGGCCAGGGACTCAAACGACTGGTACTCAATAGTCTCGTTCCAAAGGATTGGATGAGTTGAGCGTTTTTGGCCGTGTAGATGAGTTAAGCATTAGATGAGTTGAGGATTGGATGAGTTGAGCGTTTTTGGCCGTGTGGATGAGTTGAGGAATTTTAGCCGTTTAGATGAGTTGAGCGTTTTTGGGCGCGTGGATGAGTTAAGGATTAGATGAGTTGAGCGGGCACGAAATAAAAGGGCGTAACATAGATGTAGCAGGTAATATCAATAAGAGATATGAAAAGATAAAAGGAAGGGCTATTGATGTTCGTGTCGATGATTGGATCAGGAATATTTCTACCTCTACAAAGAAATATGTATTTGACCACATCCAGCCAAATAAACAAATAACCGACATTCTTGAAATAATTCATGGCATTAAAAAGCTCGAGGTATATTGAATCAAAATTATATTTTCGACTAATCTAGTAGTATTTCTGTACAGTTTTTGTCATTGAATAAGACATCTTTACCAGAGGTGGGTCGGAATTTCGATTTCCAATTTCCGATTTCCGACTTTTTAGCCAGTTCCGATTTTCGGCTCTTCCGATTTCCGACCATCCTCTGATCTTTACATAGCTTTCATATTTGCAATAGATTAACATGTCATTCGTGTTGTTCTAATGTGTCAAATAGTGAAGAGATAGTTTCCGGACACAGAGCCAAGATCAATTTATAGCATGTCTTGTTTGCCTCAGAATTATTTCGGATATAATCCTTAAATTCGCAAAACTTTGGTCATTCACTGAAGCCTACTTTTAATATTTAGATGCATATTTCTGATGTACAGGGCAATAGTCATATTGAGATTTTTAATGGTATTGATAAAGCTGAAATGATTGGGGAAGGAAACACTTTTGAAAGGGAGGAGATTACAAACGATTCGAACAAAATTCTTATGACACAACATAACAGTTGGTTCTTGAGTCCTAAATCTGAATTTACAATTGAAGGAAAGCGTATTAATTATCAGAATCCACGAGGAGGAACTGGTATTGTTGGGGCTTTTAACAATTATTAGTTTAAAGAGAAGAAGGCAAATAAAATTTTTTAAAAAAATTAATTCAGAAGAAAAAGAATTCAATGGATTCAATTTGAAAAATATTTTAATTAAAAATTGTAGTAATTTAGTCTAAATAAACGAATTTTATAATTTATTAAAAATTAATTTGTAAGGACTCTAAAGGCCACATATTTCACGCTAAGTAAATCTTTAAAATTTCCTAAATACAAGAGGCTAAATGTGGTCCGTGAATTTCTATCCGCAAAGCTCAGATGAATAAAATTCAGATATGAAAGTTATTGGTCCGCAAGTTGGGCGAACCCTACACGCGAGTCGCGGTACGCAGAAAAATTTAAACTATTCCCTTCTTTTAAGACGTTTATTTAATTAAATAAAGAATGAAAAATCCTGTGACGGGAGGGGGACAGGATCGCTTCAACATTTGGAAGGCGAGACGCAAGGGATATATTTGCGGTTCCTGTTCCCCAAATTTATACTTGACAAAAATGGCGGGATAAAATTTGCAAATATGACATTCATAGCAAGGGTTTGATATTTCATAGTTCCGTTGTTGTTGTTGAAAATCTCCTATTTTATTTTCTCCAATTTCCTCTATTTCTTCTTTTCCATTAGTTATCCCTATATTTAGTATTTTGGCGATAAATTTGGCCCTGGCTATTTTGTTCTTCTCTCATATTAGTAAAATTACTATTTTTATTAGCTCTAATCTCATTAACTTCACCGAGCTTTGCTTTTCTATAATCTCTTGTTCGTGTCTAAACATCATCTTTAAGCGAGTTCGTCAACTATGAAAAGGGCATTTATGTAATCATTAAATTTTATTACATAATAAATAGTGGCCATATTTGAGAGAATAATAATTTTCCAAAAAATAATTTTAAGACATATAAATTAATTTAGATAAAAGCATGAGTTACATATGCTCAAAAACTCGTATGTTTGTTTTTAAAATATTAAACTATGTCTAAAAAGCATGATACCATTAGGTATTAATAATGTATTAAATCAGCCAATAAATCATAAATATTTACCCTATAATTATGAGATCGACAAATCTGCAAATGTTAAAAATATTTTTTCGAAAGAATCAAATTAAAATAAAAAAGTGGTATTATGTGACAATTGGATTTATATTCAGTCTTGAAAGATTTATTCTGTTCAGAACATTCCCAGCATTTTGTGAACGATTTGGTATTGAAATTGACATTGTATGTGTTGTTAGCGGTTTGCCGCAAAATAAATGTTTAAAGCTTTTTTTGAAAGCCTTTTTATAGTCCTTGCTTAAAAGTTTAACTTTATATCAGATAATGGATATAGGCAAAAATTTTGTACAGGTACTAGCCCATTTTTAAATTTAAAAATTTTTACAAACCTAAAAAAATACAAAATAGGCATATTACTTCCAGCTGCTACAACGAACATAAGCAAGGTTGGAACTGTAATAAAACTATCAATATCCACGGCAGAAAATGACAACTTTGGCGTAATCAAAGACCAAATTTGTGTCTGATAAATAAACTATTGATCTTTTTAAATTGGTTTAACAGTTATAATTTATATATAATTATTATATATTATAATTTGAATTATAATTTTTAATTTGGCAAATTATAATTTGGCCAGATTTATAATTTGGCAAAGCTTAAGCCTCGGAAAAATAAATATACTTCTAGCAAGACAAAGAAATTTTGCTTATGATCTAATTAACGACCATATTTTATGAATAATCATGTTACCATTTAGTTTTTAATGTTTTCAAGGCAAATATTATGATCTGGGGTAGTGTTAGCTGTCAACGATTGCGGCATTTTTAATAAGGGGCGCTCAGCATATACTGCGCTCAGCATAATCATTATAATTACATAAGTTAACTCACATTTAATGTCCCGACAAAATTAACAACAATGATAGCAGTCAACGAATTACATAAACGCCTAATATTTGGATTGTGTTCCTTTCTTAAAATTATTAAAATCCACATAGCCACATAACATACGATAGTTAACACATTATAAACATTTGATGTAACATAAGTTTCTTGATAAATTTCTGGTTGGACTAGGTCACCAGATGTGCAAATTACAGGTCTGAAAACGTATTTTTAGATTTTGCTTATAAATATTTCACTTAAGAACCTGTAGCGATAACCTACTCAACGAATTACGTCCTTTGGATAGTTACCATAAAAGTTAGTATTTGTCTAGGTAGAAACTATGTATATACGTTTTATAAATGATTATCTTTTAATGAGGCTAGCCATTTTAACTAGATAATAGTTGTTCTTGATAGACTGCTAGGCTATTAACAAATTTCATACATTTATGACACACATCCAGAATTAATAAACTTTCATAAAATTACCTTTCAGGAAATTCGATCGCCATGTTTACAATTAGCCATGAGGTGCGGGATGTCCTGAGTATAGCCAAAACACCAAGAATAGTAACTGATTTATAGCGATCATTGAATTTGTACCTGTGATTTTTTAGATAAATTGTAAAATTAATTGGAAAATTAAACGGTTTTTTATAAAGTGTCACTCATTTTGTGTTAATGTTAGATACTGGGCTCATATGAAATCAGACAATACAAATTATAAAATGTGATCTATATAATTGATTGTATATTCCAACCTCCTTATTAATCTTGTGTTAAATAAGTTATTCTATTATTTGAGTTATTCTCTTAGTCATTCGTCATACCGCGTCTTATAAATCAACAGCCTCATATCATACACGGTATATTCCTGTATACGGATTTGTAAACCGTTAAGCATTTCGTTAGTCATGTAAATATTATTAAACTAAATCCACATTAGCTAAAGTATTTACCATAAAGGAAAAGCAATACTAAGAAGTCTATCAACTCCAATAAATAATCTAAGCTGGTTAGTAAAAATTGAACATAAAAAGGGTAAAGCTTGAATATAAAAACATGAAAGAAGGTTGATAAAATTAATTCCGAATAGAAGAATAAAGAATTTGATGCTTAATCCCACATTGACTGGTATTGAAAATAATGAGCTTAATGCAATATAAATGTTGATTCGATGATGAAAAGATCTGAAAATTTATTTTTATTTTTTTTTTATTTTTAATGGTCTGATGGTCTAATTTAATGGTTAATTTAATTTATTTAATTAATTTAATTTATTATATTAATTTATTAATTTATTAAATTTATTAATTATTAGTTAATCTAATTTAATGGTCTAACACATATTTCCTTGTCAAAAAATTTTTACAAATATTTCAGGCACCCCATAATTATTTTCGGCTCCCTTATCTCTCATTTTTCGTGATAATTTTTCTAAAATCCAACCCCCCCCCTCCCCCCCAAAATGGGGTACAGGGTTTGCCCGTTTACCTCCGTGCACCTCCACGTGGTGTACCCTGGGCATTGTTGTATAATTATGAAATGTTATACAACAATGGCTAAGCACGGTAAAAAACGGGATGGTTTGAATTATAATAAAGAACTGTAACTATTTCTAGCCGCGCGCGAAGCGCGCCCCAAAGCCGTTAGGCTTTCCAACGGGCACCCCAAACTAAACTGCCAGAGTATCCTAATAGAAATTGCATACGCACTACGCCGCCATCGCATACGTAACCCACAGCTAGATATTTTTTTAAAAGTTTTAATGGTCTGATGTATAATTTTTGACAAAACTTAGTATTTGCATGAGATAATTGATATAGATTTAATTAATAATCTAAAATTAAATTACTTATTTATCCAAGTTGTATAAACCATAAAAAAATTAAATAAAATAACAAAAAGATTGAGAAAGGCAATACTGCCATATTTTGCTGTAAGAATGTATAAAGTTCCCGAAGTGTTGTAATAATTGAAAACCTACAATATTTTGGAATTTTATAAAATAATTTTTAAAACATACCGGATTGTTTGGCGTCAACATCAGGCTTTTTAAAATCGTATATGCCTTATCATTAAAACCGGAAATCAAAATTTTTTAAGCAAAAGTTGCTTGCTTTAAATTATTTTAATGCAGGGGGTAATGCAGAGGGTAATGCACAAAGTGATCCATTTTGTTTTACTAAAATCAAAAATATAGCAAAAAATTGGGAATTATTTAAAAAAATTTAAATCCAAATGAATCGGACAACGAAATAAACTAGGCAAGCAATAGAGATACCTATGCTCGGGACAATAGTTTCTTATCTCTCATTAGCTTCAGATTATTAACAAATAAAAATTTTTACTTATTCACAAGCATTGATTAAAAAGCAGTCAAGATAAACAAATCGAGGATTTAGAATAAAACAAACGAAAATGATATGACCGTCAAAAGTAAAATTGTTTGGTTTACATTTTTATATAAAATACAAGTCTATTAAATAAAAAATATTTTTATTATTTGCCACATTTTCCCATATTTTTACGAAATATTTTGAAGTTCATTTTGACTATAAAATGCCAAATTACTGTAGAAAGTGTACAAAACTTTCATTTGTTTACATTTATTTAAATTATGAGTAAAAATCACACGAGACAATAATTTTGAATTTGCTAGAATTATTTTAAAATGCTTGAATGGTTTTAAAAATGCTTATAATACACATTTAATATGTTTAAATTTGTAGCATTTCTCCTTTTTCTCCTTTCTCCAATTTTTTAAAAATATTATTAAACCATGAGTTAGATTGTGAGCCAACAAATTCCGCAATTAAAAGAAATGCCCAAGAGGTTGGCTGTATTATTATTACACTCTGTCACAAAAGTATAAGCACCCCTAAAATTTTTGTGAAAACACATGATCCCTTTACATTATTTGTTTTATTTTTTTCGTACATTATCACGATCCAAACCGTCAATAAAAATAAAGTTTCAGAAAATTTTATCGATTTAAAAATTTTAAAAGTGAATTTTCTCAATTCTCTTCTATCATCTATCAAACAAAAAATGCCTCGGGATCATGTATTTTTACAGAAATTTTGGGGGTGCTTATACTTTTGTGACAGAGTGTACATCATTTTATTTTTATAATTTTTAATGGGAATAGAGAGATCTGTTGATGACGAAATTGAAGATTTAAAAATTTTAAATATATTTGATATTTTTTATATTTTTGTGAAATTTTATTTATTTATGTGTGGTGACTCAGTGAGTCACTTTCCATTTTTGACAATATTTTTGTATATTTTTTGCAATGTACTTTACATTGCATCATTTTTATTATTATTTTTGCCTATAAAAGATGGGCAGAAATTTCAATTTTTTCAATGTCCTTTGTGATCATTAATTTCTTTTATAAATATCTTCGTGATATTTGAAGATAAAGATTTTAGTTGTATTTGTGTATTTTATTTGTTTATCTAGTTAATTATTCTGAGTGAATAATTGATCGGAGATATTTTTTCCCTATTAAATAAATAGGAAGGTAAAACAATTTCCTCTTTGAGGTATAATTTTTTACAAGATCTACACGTTCAGTTATAATATCGGAACATGATATCTGAAATATATTAACGGAACATAGGTGCTAAATGCAGAGCAGAGCTTTTATTGAGAAAGATCAACTCTGCTGCATTAATAATAGGGCGACGATCTAGTTTATGCTTTCCAAAGAAAGTTTATGAGTCCAATCGAAATTTTATAATCCAATTTAAAATAACTAAATACAATTTTTATCAATTACAGTATAATCACCAATTCGTTTATTACAAAGTTATATGGTGAATCATGTATATCGTATGGTACACTTCCGTAAAAATTAGTCTCACAATCCACTTGAAATTAGTCTCAGATACCTCCATGTTATTAATCAAGGACGTGACTAGTTGAGAAGGATGTGAATACCTCCATGTTATTAATCAAGGACGTGACTAGTTGAGAAGGATGTGAAGGGTTTGAAATCTCTACTCGACTTTATTCTCAACCCGTCAGATCCTCGATTCTTCCATATAGGTGTCTGAGTCTAATTGTTACGGGAGTGGTTTATTCATATAGATTATCTTATCTTTGTCCTATCTGGCTTACATTTCCTCTTTTATTATTCCTTTCTCTTATAATGCCAATTCTAGCATGTTCATTTGAAGATGTTACGAATAAAGATTCTTGAAGAGGTTTTCCAAAAAATAAATGTTTAAATGTATTTTTGAATGCTTTGTTGTAATCCTTGCTAAAATTTTATTATGTTCGTTTTATTATGTAAGGCATTTTTAAAATTTTATTATGAAAGATTTTTCTGCGTCTCTTACATACGCGATAGTATCAAATACACGGGAACACTCAAAAGAGATATAAATTTGACACTTATAAAATTGGCTATCTTCCGTAGTCAGCCTAATTTAAATCCTCAAATTTTTCAAACCTAAAAGCAAACAAAACTGGCATACTGCTGCCGGCCGAAGCAGTAAACAAAAGCAGAGCTGGAACAACCACATAACTATCAATATCTGCCGAATTTAACGACAAAAGGGGCAATAACATTAACCACATTTGAGACTAAAAACAAGGAAATTCGTTAAAAATAGTGAAAAATTTGTGTAGAGGATTAAATCTGTCATGTCTTACGGTTTGGTATAGGATCATCGAATAATAAAACGGAATAATAACATGTTGATCACAAGAGTAAAATTTCTATATCTAGAGATAAGATATAAAAAATACAAGTGGTCGTATAATTTAGGGACGCACTGTACTTAACGTGTAAACTTACATTCAAATACCCTAATAAATTAATTAGAATAATTGCTGTTAGTGATTTTATTAAACGTTTATTAATAGAGTTGTTGTCCTTTCTAATAGCCATTAATATCCAAATAGTTAAATAGCAAGCAATTGATAATAAATTGTAAACATTTGCAGTTGTAAGGGTCTCTTGATGAATTTCAGGTTGTATCATGGATATAACGTCACACATAGTTGGCCTTGTATAAATTCGTTTTTAAAATTCAATTTTTATTTAGTCTAATTTAAACTCAATCCCTTTATATCATCAGAATCTCACATATCCTCTGAACTCGTTTAAGTCACGACTTATCCTACATTAACTACTAATCCCTACATTAATCGCAAATTTTCTATTAATCACACTGACGCGCTATATTTTTTCATTCCCACAAAGCCTGACTAAGAAAATATTCTTTTAAAGTTATGCGTATGGGACGCATATATCCATTAACTATCCGACACTTACGGAAAAAATTAAAATGAGCGGCGCCATAACAGGAAAGTACCATTAATTTATATACCTATCTGGGAAGGTAATGGCCATGTTAATATTATTCCAGGTTGTACGGATTACAAATAACATTACTAAAATAAACATAACAGCCATTGACTTGTAATTATCGTCGAATTTATACCTATAATCAACGTTTAATATTAAAAATGAAACAAAGTATGGTAATAAATTATATTTTTGTAGTGAGTTAGTGTTGCAGGTATCGAAAAGTTGCCACAACTCAAGATCGCCAAGAGATCAAAAATATTAAATATTCTATTTCTTTTTTGTTTTGGAAAAATAAATGTGTACAAGTCAAACCTAACTATTTGATTGGGTTATTCCAAATCAGCCGAGTGCGGATTTATATTGAAATATATTTTTTTTCGCAAAACTATTTCGTTACGAGAAGCCAAATATGCTATTAGTTTTTGATATTATGATTTTGAACAAAGTCACATTTCAATATATTTTAATATTTTGCCAATTTTCCCGTTATTTCATTATTTGGCACTTTTTGAAAATTATTTCTTGTATATTTATACCATACTCAACTACTAAGCACCTAGCTAGTATAAATCATGTTTATAATAATTACCAAATAGGAAAAGCAACACTGAGTAATCGGTCAACTCCAATATAAAATTGAATTTGAACAGCAAATGAACAAAACAATGTAGGGATGAATTGAATAAAATAACAAGTACGAAGACTGATAAAATTAATTCCGAAAAGAAGGATAAAGAATTTGTAATTCATTCCCAGGTGGATTGGTAGCATAAAGAATGAACCTAGTCCAATGTATATATTACAACGATGATGGAAGCATCTAAAAAGATACGAATCTTTCATTTGAAATGAATTAATAATAGTTTAAATTTAAGTTGAAGGTTATATTTATGTTAGAAGAAGAGAGACAGGATCGCTATCCCACATAGTTCATCAGGTAAAGACAGCAAAAGTACTGTTTGATTAAGAGAATATCGTCGGATTAAGAGGGTTTGGGGGATTAAGATGATATTAGAGATATATGTAGATCAAATCCTCTATTTAAATCAAGATTTTTCGAGACCCCGTCGACAGACACTCCCATTCCGGCCTCTTTTATCGCAGATATTAGTTTGTTAGTATATCGAAGAATTAATGTAATATTGGGGGAATTTTGATGTAACTAAGTGAATTTGGAGGGATATCTTTGTATTTGGAGGGATTAAGATGAATTCCAAATCCCGATTAAGAAAATTGTTTGATCAAAAAAGGTAGGCTTTAAGGATGACTCGATTTAGTAGTTAATTAGACTTACAATAGTGGGGCTCTTTTAGGGAGTGGAGCTCTAATTGAGAGTGGGACTTTATAATTTAACTATACACCAGACTGGAGCTCTATTAGAGAATGGGTCTCTAATTGGCATGGGGCTTTATTTGGAAAAATACGTTACTTATTTTTCCAAGTTGTATACGCCATAAAGGAATTGAATAAAAATGCAACAATGCTTAAAAATAATATGCTGCTATATTTTGCTGTTAATATGTAAAGAGTTCCGGTAGAGTTGTAATAATTAAAGACCTGAATTTTGTTTTTTACTTTAGTGTGTTAATAACATTGTTTACCGGATCGTTTGGAGTAAGCATTTTTGTAATTATTAAATTGAGAAATTACGAAAATTAAAAAAATATATTTAAATATTAGCCGACAGCTTTCCAGAATTTTTAAAAAAGCAGAAAAACTAGTTAAAATACATAAATTTATTAAATTAGAGTGTTATTTAGTTTTAAAATTATTAAAGCTTTCTCCTATCAGAGCCTTCTAAGCTTCATTCACCTCCCCCACCCCCCCCCCCCCCCCCAACATAAAAAATTAAGATCAATTATATCAGATGATTAAGATGTAAATTCTGCTTGGCGATAATGTTTCTGCTTGGTTTTCAACTCAAATCATTTATTAAATCACACAAATAATTAGTGATGTAATAGTATGAGCGTTTAATTCAGGGCTCCGATCGACAAAATGCCAATCAAAAGCATAAAAATCTTGATTAAAAAGTAGACACAAAATCTTCTATTTTTCGCCGCAGGCGAAAATTTTGAGAAGTTCAAAGGCCGTAGGCCAAAAAATCCACTTATTTTGCCCAATGTCTTCCCCAATTTCATTTTCAATCCAAAATGTTGATTTAAAAGTAGATACTTTCAAAAAAGTACAAATTCAATTTCGTAAGCATGGAGGTCAATTTAAAAGTTAAATACTTTTAAAAAAGTATGAATCGTAGCCCTTGTTTAATTTATGTCTTAACAAATAATATAAAGGCCGCCTTATTTTATAATTTAATACTACAAATTAAACATATTTATGTATAGATAATTAGAAAAATAGTTTTATAATTATTATGCACTACATTTTCCGATTTGTTTACAAATCCTTTTTAAAGAATAGAATATAATAAGTACACAATACTGTAGAGTTCATACATTAAATGTACTTTTTGTTTTTGAAATTATAAACATGGTAGACTAATTAAAAATACCAGCTCTGCTTTATCTTAATTCTTCAAAATCATTTCGCTTCGAGGAAAAAAACACGGTAAAACACCGTTTTCCCAAAACACCAGTTAAAAAATAAAGGCATAGGGCAGAGTTAATGTAAATTATTTTGTGTCGATATGTGACAATTAATTGGGAATAAAGACAAATGGGGGCTTTTATAATAAGGCTTTACAGCTTTAAATATCGAAATAGACAGAATAGTGAAGCTTAATTACGTCTTAATTATGTCTTAAGTTGTAATTGTATCCCGCATTAGCCTTTCTCTTTTTAAAAATATTTAGTTTGAACCATGAATTTTTATCATGAGCCATCAACTTTTGCAGTCAGTAAAGTACTCTCTCTTCTCTTTTTTTCTTAATTATACAGCTGGTCTAGTATATTAAAATTATTTTTTTGTAAAAAATAACGAATTAATCTATTCAACATGTATCAAGTCTCATTTGTGTGATCACCATAACTCAGTTTAGGTTAACTCAGTTTAGCTCAGTTTAGCTCTCCATAACTCAGTTTAGCTCTTTATTCTATTTAGTGATTAAGGGAATGTAAGGTGGACTCTAGACCTAAAGGCTAAAGAGCACTTTGTTTCATACTTCCGCTATTATTATTTTCCCAGTAAACATATTTGTAATGTTTAGATTATTTATTTATCCGCCCATTAATGTTAATTATATAACTATTTCCATTCTTCCCATTAAATGTAGTTAGGCCTAACACTTACATATATTATTTCCATCATTAATGTAATATGTATTTCCCATGTGAATAAATGCGCTTATAGAACTGAGCGGTAATATCATGCTTCGGCAAGCCTGAGGACCTGATCAACCCTCAGAGTTTGTACGATTAAGGTGAAGGGTAACCCAGACTTAAGTCTTACTAAATAGCCCAAATGGAAAGGCCCTAGCCAGCACGCTCCAATTGGCGTGCTGTGTTTCTGGAATAAAGTGAACGTATGCAAATTTTTGAACGGTAAGTAAGACCGTTCGGTAAACGGTAAGCAAGACCCGCCATTTTTTTATTTTCTAAAATTTGTATGAATATATCATCTGCACACTGTCTAACTAAAAATTTTAAAAATTCAATAAATCCTTTGCCTATCCACATATCAACGCTTGTGGGCAACTGCCTATGCGCATGTCAATATGATTGATTCCCCAAAATTATCTATACAACATCTTTAAAGCACCGCTCGGAAAGCAATAAACAGATGTCGAAATCTCTTTCAAATTTATTCCCACATGTACATTATTTATTTTTATGTTTTTTGCACTTTTATATTGTTTCTTTCAAGCAATATTAAATGTAACACCGTTTTGATTTCTGAAACATTCTACGACAAGCATCTTTCTGTATATAAACTTGAATATGTTCGAGACTAGTTATTACATAGCCCATAAATTATTAGCTTTATTCATTTACAAAAGAAAATACCGGAAATCACAAATAGCTCAAAAGTCGGAAAACGGAAATCAACCTAAATTGTTGGAAGGTAATATAGAGGATGCCAAATTTAAAGGGTTTAAAAGAGATATTGTCGGGTTTGGGTGATTAGAAGAGATATCAGAGGATTAAGAATTAATAGGGTTATTTGAAATCAGCCAACAATTTAGGCTGATTTCCGGGTTCCGACTTTTGAGCTATTTGTGATTTCGGTATTCGCCATTTTCGACCCATCTCTGTATATAACACATTCAAGAACTTTTTTTTTAATGAATGAAGCTAATAATTCACGGGCTATGTAATAACTAGTCTCGAACATATTCAAGTTTATATACAGAAAGATGCTTGTCGTAGAATGTTTCAGAAATCAAAACGGTGTTACATTTAATATTGCTTGAAAGAAACAATATAAAAGTGCAAAAAAACATAAAAATAAATAACGAACAGAGGGAATAAATTTGAAAGAGATTTCGACATCTGTTTATTGCTTTCCGAGCGGTGCTTTAAAGATGTTGTATAGATAATTTTGGGGAATCAATCATATTGACATGCGCATAGGCAGTTGCCTACAAGCGTTGATATGTGGATAGGCAAAAAATTTATTGAATTTTTAAAATTTTTAGTTAGACAGTGTGCAGATACATTCATACAAATTTTAGAGAAATAAAAAATGGCGGGTCTTGCTTACCGTTTAATGCTAATCGAGAGTTGTTGATGCATTCGCTGTTGCATCTTTTCCTGCTTTAAAACTTTATAAAGTTGTAAAATTACTCAAAATTCGTTTATTAACTAAAATAAATTTTTTATCAGATCAAGTAAGTGTAATTGCCTCAATCCGCGACATTAAGCGGATTTTTGTTTTCAAATAAAAAAAATTGCTAAACAAACAACTTAAAATTCAGCTTTTAGTTGTCTATAAACAACTTATGTGGGCATAATTTCGAAAGAAATTTTACTGTTGCCACTTAATGTTATATACAGGGGGTTGGGGGGGGGGTGTGTAGCGAGCATAGAGAAAAATTTACGGGAATCATATGAAATCTATAGAAAGGGCATCGTTAATATTTATTAAATTTTTCAAAATTTCGAAATTAGACAGTGTTAACAGTTAGAGAAAATAAAAATTGTGTATATGCAGATATGCGTTTATTGACAATTAAGAGTTAATGATGCATCTGGCATCGCACGAGTCCTCCCTAAGGCCTTTATTTAATTTGAAAAATTACAAACATAGAGGCATTCATTTAAATTTCTTATACATTTTTTATTAAAAATTCTAAAAATTAATTTTTATTGCCGTTTAAAAATTAAATTTTCCGTGTAAATTAAAGCTGTTATAAATTTTCATTGATGTTGAAATTTAAATTCAAACGTTGAATTTTGAATTTTTATTGCCGTTGATTTTTTAAAATTTAATTGCATATATAAGTAGGGATGGGATTTATATGGATTTCCATATTTTTTCCTGAACTCGTTGGGTTCTGGTGATAAGGCCGTTTTTGAGTTATCAATCCAAATTTCCATATTTTATCCATATTTCGTCATTTTTTGTAAAATTTTGCCAAAATTGGTTAAAATTTTCAAATTTATGAAATTTTATGTCAAAAAATTTTCATAAAAAATTTTTTGAAAAAATTTTTTCGAGAAATTTTTGAAAATTTTTTATAAAAATTTAACAAAAATTTTTCAAAAAATTATCGACTCAAATATTAATAAAATAATCACTATTAATTGGTTTATTTGTATAAGTAATATTGTGCATTAAAATTAACTTAATTAACATTTTCTGCTTAAAAATAAAATTTTTTCGTTAAAAATTTTTAGTTTTCGGCCCATATTTGATCCATATTTTGGATTTTAACGATCAGTGGTGTTGGTTTTGTGTTTTTTATTTTTGAAAATCTTTATTGATAAACTTTTTAGAATTTTTTTATAAATTTTAGATAGAAATGTTGATTTTAATATTTCTTCTTATTTTTGTCGATATACAAAAAGGTAATTTTTAGGGCTGTCGTTAGTAGTGTTGTTTAGAGATCGGCACAGGACAGGATCCCGCACGGGATTTTTCAGGATCCTGTCTGAAATCCTGCCTTTTTTTCGGTTTTCAGGATTCCAGGATTTTCAGGATTAATCCTGCAGGATCCTGTCCTGTACGAAATTTTAAAACCCAATCCTGATAATGGATCCTGCAAGTGCGATTTTACCGATCTCTAGTGTTGTTGTTTCAACAAATTTTTGGTTATCTTGAACCGAAAATCTTTCTTTCAGTTCATTTCAGATTGAAACCGATAACAATAAAAATTGGCCTTATCCGGCCGATGCATTTGATCTTAATTTCGTTTTGGGTGGAAGTTCTGAGTTAATCCGATACCTGCTTTTTGAATACAACCTCATGGTTTTGGAATACTTTTTTCCCAACTGCCTCTTGCGCCTGACCCTAATTATGATTAGTTTAAATTTAGTTAAAAATAGAGAAAAATATGCATAATAAAGCTTTTCATATAATAAAACTTTTGGCCTATATTTTTTAAGTGTTTAAAACAATGCCCTATTTTTTGCCCTGTTTTTGACTCGCTTCGCCCTATTTTGGTGTTTTGGAAAGGTAACCCTGATACAACCTCAACAAAAGATTCGAAATAATTTTTAAAGATAATTGTTATATATTTTTAGCTTTTTCTGTTGAAATCAATGGAAATGATGTTTTGAAAATGGCACAATGCTACATGGATGCGTTTTACCAAAAACCTTCGATTCCTCGTAATTTAAAAATTATTAGTGAAATATGTGTTTAAATTTAAGGTGATGATGTTATTCCACTTGATGAAGCTATGAATCCACATTTAGCTTTTTCTAAAAGCATTGACCTTTGTTTAGAGGACATTGAAGCTATTGTAATTTAATTTGAAGTTTAAATTAAGTAATAAATAGGGCTATATGGCGACCGGTTAATTTTGTCCTTAAAAATCAAACAAAATTTTCAACACCTCAAAGTAAAAAACCTGACGTCGAAGGATCATTGCGATACACTATGTTAGACTAATTTATCTGATTTCATAATTTAGGCAAATTTGCATGCTAGTTTATTTGAAGAATCGGGTTTAAATCAATGGCGAGACGAATCTCTTGAAAAATTGCAAACTGAATATGTTACCGAAATTAAGGAATATGCTAATCTTTCGAAGACCGGAGAAACATTGAGAGGATGGATTAACCTGATGAATTTTAGTGTTACGAGACGAATAATTATCAATTGGCGATCAGCTAATAATGATAAAATGAGGGCAGAATTCGTTAAACAACATAATGTCGGAACATATGATGAAATTAATAGTGAACGAGACCCGGAACGAAAGAAAGAGATGATAGACGGCTATGTTAATCAAAATCGGAGTGAATACAAAGCATGGGGCGGGTTGAAGAATGAAAATATTGAGGAGTTTAAAAACATGTTTCTTAATGATATGGACCATAAATACAATAGTTGGCGACGCAAACTCAGCCCTTTTTCTTTGTTGCTAAATTCGGCTTATTTGAAATTTGCCGAAGTTCTTATTGAAAAGCTTGGGAAGAAGGTAAAATTGAATAATTCTAATATCATTATAAATTCGAGTAAGATACAGACCAGGGTTGCCGCGGGTACAAAAAATCTTCGGGTACGGGTTTCGGGTATCGGGCTGGAGCGTTTTCATTTTGGGTCACGGGTTTCGGGTTGACAAAAATATCGGGTACGGGTTTCGGGTTATAAAATTTTCATTTCGGGTATCGGGTTTCGGGTACAAAAAAAGGTCGGGTTTCGGGTACCCTGATACAGACATTAGTGCTAGTATAAGTCTTAAATTCTTTCTTGAATAAAATTTTTCCGAATCATTTTAGACAATAAACTAGCATGCAAATTTGCCTAAATTATGAAATCAGATAAATTAGTCTAACATAGTGTATCGCAATGATCCTTCGACGTCAGGTTTTTTACTTTGAGGTGTTGAAAATTTTGTTTGATTTTTAAGGACAAAATTAACCGGTCGCCATATAGCCCTATTTATTACTTAATTTAAACTTCAAATTAAATTACAATAGCTTCAATGTCCTCTAAACAAAGGTCAATGCTTTTAGAAAAAGCTAAATGTGGATTCATAGCTTCATCAAGTGGAATAACATCATCACCTTAAATTTAAACACATATTTCACTAATAATTTTTAAATTACGAGGAATCGAAGGTTTTTGGTAAAACGCATCCATGTAGCATTGTGCCATTTTCAAAACATCATTTCCATTGATTTCAACAGAAAAAGCTAAAAATATATAACAATTATCTTTAAAAATTATTTCGAATCTTTTGTTGAGGTTGTATCAGGGTTACCTTTCCAAAACACCAAAATAGGGCGAAGCGAGTCAAAAACAGGGCAAAAAATAGGGCATTGTTTTAAACACTTAAAAAATATAGGCCAAAAGTTTTATTATATGAAAAGCTTTATTATGCATATTTTTCTCTATTTTTAACTAAATTTAAACTAATCATAATTAGGGTCAGGCGCAAGAGGCAGTTGGGAAAAAAGTATTCCAAAACCATGAGGTTGTATTCAAAAAGCAGGTATCGGATTAACTCAGAACTTCCACCCAAAACGAAATTAAGATCAAATGCATCGGCCGGATAAGGCCAATTTTTATTGTTATCGGTTTCAATCTGAAATGAACTGAAAGAAAGATTTTCGGTTCAAGATAACCAAAAATTTGTTGAAACAACAACACTAGAGATCGGTAAAATCGCACTTGCAGGATCCATTATCAGGATTGGGTTTTAAAATTTCGTACAGGACAGGATCCTGCAGGATTAATCCTGAAAATCCTGGAATCCTGAAAACCGAAAAAAAGGCAGGATTTCAGACAGGATCCTGAAAAATCCCGTGCGGGATCCTGTCCTGTGCCGATCTCTAAACAACACTACTAACGACAGCCCTAAAAATTACCTTTTTGTATATCGACAAAAATAAGAAGAAATATTAAAATCAACATCATTTAAATTTCTTATACATTTTTTATTAAAAATTCTAAAAATTAATTTTTATTGCCGTTTAAAAATTAAATTTTCCGTGTAAATTAAAGCTGTTATAAATTTTCATTGATGTTGAAATTTAAATTCAAACGTTGAATTTTGAATTTTTATTGCCGTTGATTTTTTAAAATTTAATTGCATATATAAGTAGGGATGGGATTTATATGGATTTCCATATTTTTTCCTGAACTCGTTGGGTTCTGGTGATAAGGCCGTTTTTGAGTTATCAATCCAAATTTCCATATTTTATCCATATTTCGTCATTTTTTGTAAAATTTTGCCAAAATTGGTTAAAATTTTCAAATTTATGAAATTTTATGTCAAAAAATTTTCATAAAAAATTTTTTGAAAAAATTTTTTCGAGAAATTTTTGAAAATTTTTTATAAAAATTTAACAAAAATTTTTCAAAAAATTATCGACTCAAATATTAATAAAATAATCACTATTAATTGGTTTATTTGTATAAGTAATATTGTGCATTAAAATTAACTTAATTAACATTTTCTGCTTAAAAATAAAATTTTTTCGTTAAAAATTTTTAGTTTTCGGCCCATATTTGATCCATATTTTGGATTTTAACGATCAGTGGTGTTGGTTTTGTGTTTTTTATTTTTGAAAATCTTTATTGATAAACTTTTTAGAATTTTTTTATAAATTTTAGATAGAAATGTTGATTTTAATATTTCTTCTTATTTTTGTCGATATACAAAAAGGTAATTTTTAGGGCTGTCGTTAGTAGTGTTGTTTAGAGATCGGCACAGGACAGGATCCCGCACGGGATTTTTCAGGATCCTGTCTGAAATCCTGCCTTTTTTTCGGTTTTCAGGATTCCAGGATTTTCAGGATTAATCCTGCAGGATCCTGTCCTGTACGAAATTTTAAAACCCAATCCTGATAATGGATCCTGCAAGTGCGATTTTACCGATCTCTAGTGTTGTTGTTTCAACAAATTTTTGGTTATCTTGAACCGAAAATCTTTCTTTCAGTTCATTTCAGATTGAAACCGATAACAATAAAAATTGGCCTTATCCGGCCGATGCATTTGATCTTAATTTCGTTTTGGGTGGAAGTTCTGAGTTAATCCGATACCTGCTTTTTGAATACAACCTCATGGTTTTGGAATACTTTTTTCCCAACTGCCTCTTGCGCCTGACCCTAATTATGATTAGTTTAAATTTAGTTAAAAATAGAGAAAAATATGCATAATAAAGCTTTTCATATAATAAAACTTTTGGCCTATATTTTTTAAGTGTTTAAAACAATGCCCTATTTTTTGCCCTGTTTTTGACTCGCTTCGCCCTATTTTGGTGTTTTGGAAAGGTAACCCTGATACAACCTCAACAAAAGATTCGAAATAATTTTTAAAGATAATTGTTATATATTTTTAGCTTTTTCTGTTGAAATCAATGGAAATGATGTTTTGAAAATGGCACAATGCTACATGGATGCGTTTTACCAAAAACCTTCGATTCCTCGTAATTTAAAAATTATTAGTGAAATATGTGTTTAAATTTAAGGTGATGATGTTATTCCACTTGATGAAGCTATGAATCCACATTTAGCTTTTTCTAAAAGCATTGACCTTTGTTTAGAGGACATTGAAGCTATTGTAATTTAATTTGAAGTTTAAATTAAGTAATAAATAGGGCTATATGGCGACCGGTTAATTTTGTCCTTAAAAATCAAACAAAATTTTCAACACCTCAAAGTAAAAAACCTGACGTCGAAGGATCATTGCGATACACTATGTTAGACTAATTTATCTGATTTCATAATTTAGGCAAATTTGCATGCTAGTTTATTGTCTAAAATGATTCGGAAAAATTTTATTCAAGAAAGAATTTAAGACTTATACTAGCACTAATGTCTGTATCAGGGTACCCGAAACCCGACCTTTTTTTGTACCCGAAACCCGATACCCGAAATGAAAATTTTATAACCCGAAACCCGTACCCGATATTTTTGTCAACCCGAAACCCGTGACCCAAAATGAAAACGCTCCAGCCCGATACCCGAAACCCGTACCCGAAGATTTTTTGTACCCGCGGCAACCCTGGTCTGTATCTTACTCGAATTTATAATGATATTAGAATTATTCAATTTTACCTTCTTCCCAAGCTTTTCAATAAGAACTTCGGCAAATTTCAAATAAGCCGAATTTAGCAACAAAGAAAAAGGGCTGAGTTTGCGTCGCCAACTATTGTATTTATGGTCCATATCATTAAGAAACATGTTTTTAAACTCCTCAATATTTTCATTCTTCAACCCGCCCCATGCTTTGTATTCACTCCGATTTTGATTAACATAGCCGTCTATCATCTCTTTCTTTCGTTCCGGGTCTCGTTCACTATTAATTTCATCATATGTTCCGACATTATGTTGTTTAACGAATTCTGCCCTCATTTTATCATTATTAGCTGATCGCCAATTGATAATTATTCGTCTCGTAACACTAAAATTCATCAGGTTAATCCATCCTCTCAATGTTTCTCCGGTCTTCGAAAGATTAGCATATTCCTTAATTTCGGTAACATATTCAGTTTGCAATTTTTCAAGAGATTCGTCTCGCCATTGATTTAAACCCGATTCTTCAAATAAACTAGCATGCAAATTTGCCTAAATTATGAAATCAGATAAATTAGTCTAACATAGTGTATCGCAATGATCCTTCGACGTCAGGTTTTTTACTTTGAGGTGTTGAAAATTTTGTTTGATTTTTAAGGACAAAATTAACCGGTCGCCATATAGCCCTATTTATTACTTAATTTAAACTTCAAATTAAATTACAATAGCTTCAATGTCCTCTAAACAAAGGTCAATGCTTTTAGAAAAAGCTAAATGTGGATTCATAGCTTCATCAAGTGGAATAACATCATCACCTTAAATTTAAACACATATTTCACTAATAATTTTTAAATTACGAGGAATCGAAGGTTTTTGGTAAAACGCATCCATGTAGCATTGTGCCATTTTCAAAACATCATTTCCATTGATTTCAACAGAAAAAGCTAAAAATATATAACAATTATCTTTAAAAATTATTTCGAATCTTTTGTTGAGGTTGTATCAGGGTTACCTTTCCAAAACACCAAAATAGGGCGAAGCGAGTCAAAAACAGGGCAAAAAATAGGGCATTGTTTTAAACACTTAAAAAATATAGGCCAAAAGTTTTATTATATGAAAAGCTTTATTATGCATATTTTTCTCTATTTTTAACTAAATTTAAACTAATCATAATTAGGGTCAGGCGCAAGAGGCAGTTGGGAAAAAAGTATTCCAAAACCATGAGGTTGTATTCAAAAAGCAGGTATCGGCGCACAGCTGCTACCATCCAAAACCCATCATAAATATAAAAATTTTATTAGCCACTCTATCATTCTAAAAGAACTTACACATTATTCAAGACTTTAGCTCTTTCTTCACCTGTCTCATTCAAAGGGGAATTGTCAAAATTATAAAGTCTTCCTTTATATTTATATTGTTGTTTCGGAGTATTTTTAACTGCATTTTTTAAATCTTTATCATTATCAAGTCTTTCTCCATGTCGAACAAACCAGATAACACGTTTTACTTGTGGAAATTGCGGAACAGCTTCCTTTATTGCTAAATAAAATGAAGACTTATTAGGGTTAACCGAACATCGCCGAGGACCAAGGCTAAATATAGTTTCTAATAATATTCGTAAATAATTATTTCCAAATAATTCGTAAAAAATTGATGAATATTACTATCTCCTCAAATTCATTTATCCCTCCTTAATCTAGAAAAGAACTAAAATCCCGTTTATTCCAAAATCCCGATTTTACGTCGGGATCACTATCCCGCTCAACTTTAGTTAAATTCAATTAGGATATCGTATCCGTATATCTGAAACTTTTTGGCTCGGATATCAGCATGGGATTTATCATGATCAATCAGCTCAATTCATAAATAAACTAAAAAATTGTGGCCAGATAGCTAGGTAACCCCAGGGTTAAATAACTCTCAACTCGGGGTTAAAATGGCGGTACGACAATTGCGGATACGCACGTGCGGATGCGACGATTGCGGATATAAAATTTTTAAAAAGTTTAAGATTTTTTAAAGTTTTCAGTGCCACATCTGTCTAAAATGATTCGGAAACCGTCAGAAGTCCGAAGCTGACAGCCGGGACGAAAAAACTGAATATCATTTCAATTATTTTAAAAATTTTTAAAAAATTTTTAATCCGCAATTGTCGCATCCGCACGTGCGTATCCGCAATTGTCGTAACGCCGTTAAAATGCTAATTTATTGTACCGAATTTATTGTGCTGATTTAACCCGGGGTTGGGGGTTAATCCGGTCATTTAATCCGGTTATTTAACCCCGATTTTATTATACGGTCCCAGGAAGTAACCTCCTAATAGTCAATAGTCCAAATTATAAGTCTAGTTATCAGATAATAAGGGAAGGTTACATTATATTAATCTAAAAGTATTGCATCTAGAAGAAATGCCCCAAAATAGCAAATTGTCATAAGCATATGTATAAAATTGAATTTAAAACAATACAAAATACCTTTTTGACTAATCGAGACTTTATCCAGCTCAATTTTTAGACCCTCATACGCCTGTTTGAATGTATCATATTCACTGATTTTATTCAAGAAAGAATGAGCTCCGAATCATTTTTTTCCGAATCATTTTAGACAGATGTGGCACTGAAAACTTTAAAAAATCTTAAACTTTTTAAAAATTTTATATCCGCAATCGTCGCATCCGCACGTGCGTATCCGCAATTGTCGTACCGCCATTTTAACCCCGAGTTGAGAGTTATTTAACCCTGGGGTTACCTAGCTATCTGGCCACAATTTTTTAGTTTATTTATGAATTGAGCTGATTGATCATGATAAATCCCATGCTGATATCCGAGCCAAAAAGTTTCAGATATACGGATACGATATCCTAATTGAATTTAACTAAAGTTGAGCGGGATAGTGATCCCGACGTAAAATCGGGATTTTGGAATAAACGGGATTTTAGTTCTTTTCTAGATTAAGGAGGGATAAATGAATTTGAGGAGATAGTAATATTCATCAATTTTTTACGAATTATTTGGAAATAATTATTTACGAATATTATTAGAAACTATATTTAGCCTTGGTCCTCGGCGATGTTCGGTTAACCCTAATAAGTCTTCATTTTATTTAGCAATAAAGGAAGCTGTTCCGCAATTTCCACAAGTAAAACGTGTTATCTGGTTTGTTCGACATGGAGAAAGACTTGATAATGATAAAGATTTAAAAAATGCAGTTAAAAATACTCCGAAACAACAATATAAATATAAAGGAAGACTTTATAATTTTGACAATTCCCCTTTGAATGAGACAGGTGAAGAAAGAGCTAAAGTCTTGAATAATGTGTAAGTTCTTTTAGAATGATAGAGTGGCTAATAAAATTTTTATATTTATGATGGGTTTTGGATGGTAGCAGCTGTGCGCCTTGGAATTTGGGGTATTTCTGGATAATCTTAGCTTTCTGACATTTGGCGTGTTTTAGAAATTTAAAAAATTGGCATTCGGCGAACGCAAATTTTTGGGTATACCATTGTTAGTATTTTATGCTATAAGGGGTCCCACAAATTAGAAACGTAAAATATTCGGCCCAAACCAGAGGTGGGTCGGAATTCCGATTTCCGGTGTTTTTTTCCTTCCGATTTCCAAAAAAAATTTTGATTTCCGAGTTCCGACTTTTGAGCCAGTTCCGATTTCCGGCTCTTCCGATTTCCGACACCTCTGATCCAAACACTTATGTGCAGTCATCGACATAAAGATAGGGGCATGAGTGACTGTAAGTATAATCATTAAATTTATTATACTCTACAGGTTAGATAATCTAAATATTCAATTTCTTTTTGCCTCTCCGTATGATCGAACAATTCAAACAGCTGTGAATGCATTGGGAGACAGCCATAAAAATTATGTTCCATCAGAAGAAGATGAAGATGAATACATACTCAGATCTGAATTGAAAATAAAGGTTGAACCCGGATTTATGGAAAGCATGATTGACTGTGTCGGAAGAGATATTGGATTTAACGAACTTCGCAAATTGAAAAAACATTATAAACGTTTAGATATAAAGTACGAATCCATTTTAAACAAAGAGGAATTGTGCAGTCTTTTTCAAGAGGTATGTTTTTATGTTACTGATAACAGTAGCAAAGAAAAACATATAGTAAAACTAGTAGAGTACATCCCAAAAATAGCAAAAGATAAGAAAGGGAAATAATTATGATATCTCTCAGATGCAAGGTTGTTAACCGCCCTTTTATTCTTGGAAGGACAATAAGCAAAAATTCTTCCATTTCATCCAAAAAAGTCCATTCTTAGGGGTGTATATTTTAGTGTTCGGCATTTGCGATTTTTCGAGATCGAGATTATCGAAAAATCTCGATATCGAAAAATCTCGATTTTTTCAAAAATTGATCGAGACGAAATCAAGATCGATAATCTCGAAAAAAATCTCGCGATATCTCGAAAAATATCGTCGATATATTGTTTCGTGACGAACACTAGTATACATATTTAGCCTCGTTCCTCGGCGAGGTTCTTGGCGAGGATCGAGACCGTGGCTCAGAGACCGAGATCGGAAAATGGGCGAGGGCCTCGGTGAGGCCTCGACCACGCTCAATCCTAGTTCTAAGTGTTTATATTGTGTATAAACATTTTCCCCGTTTGTTACTTCCTCGAAATGGTACTTCCTGAATGTTGTAACGCCATTTATTTCATAAAATAAATGGCGATATTTTATGAATCGTCATTTTAATATTATAGCAAGAAGCTCGAAAATCTGACATTGGATGTATTGAACGCATGGAATTTGTTTTAAATGAACTTTTGGCACGGGCTGAAAACGGAAAACTAAAAAATCCATTTTATAGCAATAATGTCGAAAATGGAAATAATGGATGGATACTGCCAGGAGAGGAAAATGCTGGTAATCTAGTTGATTTCATTTAGCTCATGAAACTTTCAAAAAACCAGAAAAAATAAAATACTTTATAAGTAATCACATTTTTTAAGTACCCGGTTCTACACTAAATTACCGTAAAATCTATGGAAATAGAAAGCTCTACTTACCCAGAGTTATAATACACACGCAAATTACCAGACCATGGGTTTTAACACATAGAACCGGGTAATAAAATGTGTGATTGGACGCTTAAACTGGACAAGAGCCAATTGTTCTTTATTAAATTATTTTAGACGTCAATTACAAAAATAGTTGAACTTGACCCATCAAGGTAGCAAATAAGTTTTTTAAATTAATCTTGAAATCTTTGAAAGTCGTGAAAGCTTCTTCACTCATAGTATTGCCTACTCTCTGATAGACTTAAAAAAATCAAAACCGAACTTTTCTGATATTTATGGATCCATAATATCTTTTATAGATACCACGCCATAATAAAACCAACCTTGCCCAATACCTAATGAAAATTATGCTTGATGCTAATTCTATTCGAAACTAGTATCACTTTACTCAAAATAGAAGCTTAAAGCGCTTATCCATTATCCTCTGTTATATACACAGAATTTTTAATGTAGGCGGAAACCTAGTTACATAACAATAGCAAAGCTCGTATGTTAAAGCTAGTTTCATTAAAAAAATTTTTTTAAGTGTTTCTGCATCTCATCATGCATCTGGTGCAAGCTCTTCAACAGGACACAATTATTTGGAAAACCTTCGTTTGGTTTATTTTGGTGTTACCGAACATTTTGGTGAAGTTGATGCTAGCTATTTCAAACACTAAGACTATTTAGCTTAATAATATACGGACAAATCAAAATTTCTAAACAATTTCTTTTCTAAATTAGATTGGCATGATTAAGCGATTAGGAAAATTTCTTAAAATAATATAGATTAGTAGACAAGAAATTGGAATAGGAGGGTTGAATTTATAAAGACCCATATCTCGAAAAATTTGATTATAGTTAAATGAAACAATTGTTTGTGATATCTATCTGTATGATACCTCTATTAGAAGTCGACGCGGGACGGGATCCCGACGGGATTTTCCGGGATCCAGATCCCGAAATCCCGGATTTTTTTGATTTTCGGGATCCGGGATTTTTTTGGGATTTATCCCTCAGGATCCCGTCCCGGCCTCGGTTAAAAAAATCCCGATCGGGATCCCGGAAGTGAAATTTTGCCGACCTCTAACCTCTATAATAGACTCTAAAAAGTATATCTAAAATTATTTATCCGTATATTAATTAAGTGTTTTTATTTATTTTCGGTATTTTTAAATATTTTATTCTGAGTTGATTTAAATTAGAAACTTCGATTTAAAATGAGGGGAAATATTCCGGATTAGCTGAAAAAATATTTTTTTATTCCGTTTTTACTCTATATAACGGAATATACAATCAATCCAAATTTTCTACATCCCCAATGGTATAGGTAATGTGAAAATGATACTAGTACATTACTGTAGAGTAAAAACGGAATAAAAAAATATTTTTTCAGCTAATCCGGAATATTTCCCCTCATTTTAAATCGAAGTTTCTAATTTAAATCAACTCAGAATAAAATATTTAAAAATACCGAAAATAAATAAAAACACTTAATTAATATACGGATAAATAATTTTAGATATACTTTTTAGAGTCTATTATAGAGGTTAGAGGTCGGCAAAATTTCACTTCCGGGATCCCGATCGGGATTTTTTTAACCGAGGCCGGGACGGGATCCTGAGGGATAAATCCCAAAAAAATCCCGGATCCCGAAAATCAAAAAAATCCGGGATTTCGGGATCTGGATCCCGGAAAATCCCGTCGGGATCCCGTCCCGCGTCGACTTCTAATAGAGGTATCATACAGATAGATATCACAAACAATTGTTTCATTTAACTATAATCAAATTTTTCGAGATATGGGTCTTTATAAATTCAACCCTCCTATTCCAATTTCTTGTCTACTAATCTATATTATTTTAAGAAATTTTCCTAATCGCTTAATCATGCCAATCTAATTTAGAAAAGAAATTGTTTAGAAATTTTGATTTGTCCGTATATTATTAAGCTAAATAGTCTTAGTGTTTGAAATAGCTAGCATCAACTTCACCAAAATGTTCGGTAACACCAAAATAAACCAAACGAAGGTTTTCCAAATAATTGTGTCCTGTTGAAGAGCTTGCACCAGATGCATGATGAGATGCAGAAACACTTAAAAAATTTTTTTTAATGAAACTAGCTTTAACATACGAGCTTTGCTATTGTTATGTAACTAGGTTTCCGCCTACATTAAAAATTCTGTGTATATAACAGAGGATAATGGATAAGCGCTTTAAGCTTCTATTTTGAGTAAAGTGATACTAGTTTCGAATAGAATTAGCATCAAGCATAATTTTCATTAGGTATTGGGCAAGGTTGGTTTTATTATGGCGTGGTATCTATAAAAGATATTATGGATCCATAAATATCAGAAAAGTTCGGTTTTGATTTTTTTAAGTCTATCAGAGAGTAGGCAATACTATGAGTGAAGAAGCTTTCACGACTTTCAAAGATTTCAAGATTAATTTAAAAAACTTATTTGCTACCTTGATGGGTCAAGTTCAACTATTTTTGTAATTGACGTCTAAAATAATTTAATAAAGAACAATTGGCTCTTGTCCAGTTTAAGCGTCCAATCACACATTTTATTACCCGGTTCTATGTGTTAAAACCCATGGTCTGGTAATTTGCGTGTGTATTATAACTCTGGGTAAGTAGAGCTTTCTATTTCCATAGATTTTACGGTAATTTAGTGTAGAACCGGGTACTTAAAAAATGTGATTACTTATAAAGTATTTTATTTTTTCTGGTTTTTTGAAAGTTTCATGAGCTAAATGAAATCAACTAGATTACCAGCATTTTCCTCTCCTGGCAGTATCCATCCATTATTTCCATTTTCGACATTATTGCTATAAAATGGATTTTTTAGTTTTCCGTTTTCAGCCCGTGCCAAAAGTTCATTTAAAACAAATTCCATGCGTTCAATACATCCAATGTCAAAACTTTAATGAACTTTTGGCACGGGCTGAAAACGGAAAACTAAAAAATCCATTTTATAGCAATAATGTCGAAAATGGAAATAATGGATGGATACTGCCAGGAGAGGAAAATGCTGGTAATCTAGTTGATTTCATTTAGCTCATGAAACTTTCAAAAAACCAGAAAAAATAAAATACTTTATAAGTAATCACATTTTTTAAGTACCCGGTTCTACACTAAATTACCGTAAAATCTATGGAAATAGAAAGCTCTACTTACCCAGAGTTATAATACACACGCAAATTACCAGACCATGGGTTTTAACACATAGAACCGGGTAATAAAATGTGTGATTGGACGCTTAAACTGGACAAGAGCCAATTGTTCTTTATTAAATTATTTTAGACGTCAATTACAAAAATAGTTGAACTTGACCCATCAAGGTAGCAAATAAGTTTTTTAAATTAATCTTGAAATCTTTGAAAGTCGTGAAAGCTTCTTCACTCATAGTATTGCCTACTCTCTGATAGACTTAAAAAAATCAAAACCGAACTTTTCTGATATTTATGGATCCATAATATCTTTTATAGATACCACGCCATAATAAAACCAACCTTGCCCAATACCTAATGAAAATTATGCTTGATGCTAATTCTATTCGAAACTAGTATCACTTTACTCAAAATAGAAGCTTAAAGCGCTTATCCATTATCCTCTGTTATATACACAGAATTTTTAATGTAGGCGGAAACCTAGTTACATAACAATAGCAAAGCTCGTATGTTAAAGCTAGTTTCATTAAAAAAATTTTTTTAAGTGTTTCTGCATCTCATCATGCATCTGGTGCAAGCTCTTCAACAGGACACAATTATTTGGAAAACCTTCGTTTGGTTTATTTTGGTGTTACCGAACATTTTGGTGAAGTTGATGCTAGCTATTTCAAACACTAAGACTATTTAGCTTAATAATATACGGACAAATCAAAATTTCTAAACAATTTCTTTTCTAAATTAGATTGGCATGATTAAGCGATTAGGAAAATTTCTTAAAATAATATAGATTAGTAGACAAGAAATTGGAATAGGAGGGTTGAATTTATAAAGACCCATATCTCGAAAAATTTGATTATAGTTAAATGAAACAATTGTTTGTGATATCTATCTGTATGATACCTCTATTAGAAGTCGACGCGGGACGGGATCCCGACGGGATTTTCCGGGATCCAGATCCCGAAATCCCGGATTTTTTTGATTTTCGGGATCCGGGATTTTTTTGGGATTTATCCCTCAGGATCCCGTCCCGGCCTCGGTTAAAAAAATCCCGATCGGGATCCCGGAAGTGAAATTTTGCCGACCTCTAACCTCTATAATAGACTCTAAAAAGTATATCTAAAATTATTTATCCGTATATTAATTAAGTGTTTTTATTTATTTTCGGTATTTTTAAATATTTTATTCTGAGTTGATTTAAATTAGAAACTTCGATTTAAAATGAGGGGAAATATTCCGGATTAGCTGAAAAAATATTTTTTTATTCCGTTTTTACTCTACAGTAATGTACTAGTATCATTTTCACATTACCTATACCATTGGGGATGTAGAAAATTTGGATTGATTGTATATTCCGTTATATAGAGTAAAAACGGAATAAAAAAATATTTTTTCAGCTAATCCGGAATATTTCCCCTCATTTTAAATCGAAGTTTCTAATTTAAATCAACTCAGAATAAAATATTTAAAAATACCGAAAATAAATAAAAACACTTAATTAATATACGGATAAATAATTTTAGATATACTTTTTAGAGTCTATTATAGAGGTTAGAGGTCGGCAAAATTTCACTTCCGGGATCCCGATCGGGATTTTTTTAACCGAGGCCGGGACGGGATCCTGAGGGATAAATCCCAAAAAAATCCCGGATCCCGAAAATCAAAAAAATCCGGGATTTCGGGATCTGGATCCCGGAAAATCCCGTCGGGATCCCGTCCCGCGTCGACTTCTAATAGAGGTATCATACAGATAGATATCACAAACAATTGTTTCATTTAACTATAATCAAATTTTTCGAGATATGGGTCTTTATAAATTCAACCCTCCTATTCCAATTTCTTGTCTACTAATCTATATTATTTTAAGAAATTTTCCTAATCGCTTAATCATGCCAATCTAATTTAGAAAAGAAATTGTTTAGAAATTTTGATTTGTCCGTATATTATTAAGCTAAATAGTCTTAGTGTTTGAAATAGCTAGCATCAACTTCACCAAAATGTTCGGTAACACCAAAATAAACCAAACGAAGGTTTTCCAAATAATTGTGTCCTGTTGAAGAGCTTGCACCAGATGCATGATGAGATGCAGAAACACTTAAAAAAATTTTTTTAATGAAACTAGCTTTAACATACGAGCTTTGCTATTGTTATGTAACTAGGTTTCCGCCTACATTAAAAATTCTGTGTATATAACAGAGGATAATGGATAAGCGCTTTAAGCTTCTATTTTGAGTAAAGTGATACTAGTTTCGAATAGAATTAGCATCAAGCATAATTTTCATTAGGTATTGGGCAAGGTTGGTTTTATTATGGCGTGGTATCTATAAAAGATATTATGGATCCATAAATATCAGAAAAGTTCGGTTTTGATTTTTTTAAGTCTATCAGAGAGTAGGCAATACTATGAGTGAAGAAGCTTTCACGACTTTCAAAGATTTCAAGATTAATTTAAAAAACTTATTTGCTACCTTGATGGGTCAAGTTCAACTATTTTTGTAATTGACGTCTAAAATAATTTAATAAAGAACAATTGGCTCTTGTCCAGTTTAAGCGTCCAATCACACATTTTATTACCCGGTTCTATGTGTTAAAACCCATGGTCTGGTAATTTGCGTGTGTATTATAACTCTGGGTAAGTAGAGCTTTCTATTTCCATAGATTTTACGGTAATTTAGTGTAGAACCGGGTACTTAAAAAATGTGATTACTTATAAAGTATTTTATTTTTTCTGGTTTTTTGAAAGTTTCATGAGCTAAATGAAATCAACTAGATTACCAGCATTTTCCTCTCCTGGCAGTATCCATCCATTATTTCCATTTTCGACATTATTGCTATAAAATGGATTTTTTAGTTTTCCGTTTTCAGCCCGTGCCAAAAGTTCATTTAAAACAAATTCCATGCGTTCAATACATCCAATGTCAGATTTTCGAGCTTCTTGCTATAATATTAAAATGACGATTCATAAAATATCGCCATTTATTTTATGAAATAAATGGCGTTACAACATTCAGGAAGTACCATTTCGAGGAAGTAACAAACGGGGAAAATGTTTATACACAATATAAACACTTAGAACTAGGATTGAGCGTGGTCGAGGCCTCACCGAGGCCCTCGCCCATTTTCCGATCTCGGTCTCTGAGCCACGGTCTCGATCCTCGCCAAGAACCTCGCCGAGGAACGAGGCTAAATATGTATACTAGTGTTCGTCACGAAACAATATATCGACGATATTTTTCGAGATATCGCGAGATTTTTTTCGAGATTATCGATCTTGATTTCGTCTCGATCAATTTTTGAAAAAATCGAGATTTTTCGATATCGAGATTTTTCGATAATCTCGATCTCGAAAAATCGCAAATGCCGAACACTAAAATATACACCCCTAAGAATGGACTTTTTTGGATGAAATGGAAGAATTTTTGCTTATTGTCCTTCCAAGAATAAAAGGGCGGTTAACAACCTTGCATCTGAGAGATATCATAATTATTTCCCTTTCTTATCTTTTGCTATTTTTGGGATGTACTCTACTAGTTTTACTATATGTTTTTCTTTGCTACTGTTATCAGTAACATAAAAACATACCTCTTGAAAAAGACTGCACAATTCCTCTTTGTTTAAAATGGATTCGTACTTTATATCTAAACGTTTATAATGTTTTTTCAATTTGCGAAGTTCGTTAAATCCAATATCTCTTCCGACACAGTCAATCATGCTTTCCATAAATCCGGGTTCAACCTTTATTTTCAATTCAGATCTGAGTATGTATTCATCTTCATCTTCTTCTGATGGAACATAATTTTTATGGCTGTCTCCCAATGCATTCACAGCTGTTTGAATTGTTCGATCATACGGAGAGGCAAAAAGAAATTGAATATTTAGATTATCTAACCTGTAGAGTATAATAAATTTAATGATTATACTTACAGTCACTCATGCCCCTATCTTTATGTCGATGACTGCACATAAGTGTTTGGATCAGAGGTGTCGGAAATCGGAAGAGCCGGAAATCGGAACTGGCTCAAAAGTCGGAACTCGGAAATCAAAATTTTTTTTGGAAATCGGAAGGAAAAAAACACCGGAAATCGGAATTCCGACCCACCTCTGGTTTGGGCCGAATATTTTACGTTTCTAATTTGTGGGACCCCTTATAGCATAAAATACTAACAATGGTATACCCAAAAATTTGCGTTCGCCGAATGCCAATTTTTTAAATTTCTAAAACACGCCAAATGTCAGAAAGCTAAGATTATCCAGAAATACCCCAAATTCCAAGGCGCACAGCTGCTACCATCCAAAACCCATCATAAATATAAAAATTTTATTAGCCACTCTATCATTCTAAAAGAACTTACACATTATTCAAGACTTTAGCTCTTTCTTCACCTGTCTCATTCAAAGGGGAATTGTCAAAATTATAAAGTCTTCCTTTATATTTATATTGTTGTTTCGGAGTATTTTTAACTGCATTTTTTAAATCTTTATCATTATCAAGTCTTTCTCCATGTCGAACAAACCAGATAACACGTTTTACTTGTGGAAATTGCGGAACAGCTTCCTTTATTGCTAAATAAAATGAAGACTTATTAGGGTTAACCGAACATCGCCGAGGACCAAGGCTAAATATAGTTTCTAATAATATTCGTAAATAATTATTTCCAAATAATTCGTAAAAAATTGATGAATATTACTATCTCCTCAAATTCATTTATCCCTCCTTAATCTAGAAAAGAACTAAAATCCCGTTTATTCCAAAATCCCGATTTTACGTCGGGATCACTATCCCGCTCAACTTTAGTTAAATTCAATTAGGATATCGTATCCGTATATCTGAAACTTTTTGGCTCGGATATCAGCATGGGATTTATCATGATCAATCAGCTCAATTCATAAATAAACTAAAAAATTGTGGCCAGATAGCTAGGTAACCCCAGGGTTAAATAACTCTCAACTCGGGGTTAAAATGGCGGTACGACAATTGCGGATACGCACGTGCGGATGCGACGATTGCGGATATAAAATTTTTAAAAAGTTTAAGATTTTTTAAAGTTTTCAGTGCCACATCTGTCTAAAATGATTCGGAAAAAAATGATTCGGAGCTCATTCTTTCTTGAATAAAATCAGTGAATATGATACATTCAAACAGGCGTATGAGGGTCTAAAAATTGAGCTGGATAAAGTCTCGATTAGTCAAAAAGGTATTTTGTATTGTTTTAAATTCAATTTTATACATATGCTTATGACAATTTGCTATTTTGGGGCATTTCTTCTAGATGCAATACTTTTAGATTAATATAATGTAACCTTCCCTTATTATCTGATAACTAGACTTATAATTTGGACTATTGACTATTAGGAGGTTACTTCCTGGGACCGTATAATAAAATCGGGGTTAAATAACCGGATTAAATGACCGGATTAACCCCCAACCCCGGGTTAAATCAGCACAATAAATTCGGTACAATAAATTAGCATTTTAACGGCGTTACGACAATTGCGGATACGCACGTGCGGATGCGACAATTGCGGATTAAAAATTTTTTAAAAATTTTTAAAATAATTGAAATGATATTCAGTTTTTTCGTCCCGGCTGTCAGCTTCGGACTTCTGACGGTTTCCGAATCATTTTAGACAGATGTGGCACTGAAAACTTTAAAAAATCTTAAACTTTTTAAAAATTTTATATCCGCAATCGTCGCATCCGCACGTGCGTATCCGCAATTGTCGTACCGCCATTTTAACCCCGAGTTGAGAGTTATTTAACCCTGGGGTTACCTAGCTATCTGGCCACAATTTTTTAGTTTATTTATGAATTGAGCTGATTGATCATGATAAATCCCATGCTGATATCCGAGCCAAAAAGTTTCAGATATACGGATACGATATCCTAATTGAATTTAACTAAAGTTGAGCGGGATAGTGATCCCGACGTAAAATCGGGATTTTGGAATAAACGGGATTTTAGTTCTTTTCTAGATTAAGGAGGGATAAATGAATTTGAGGAGATAGTAATATTCATCAATTTTTTACGAATTATTTGGAAATAATTATTTACGAATATTATTAGAAACTATATTTAGCCTTGGTCCTCGGCGATGTTCGGTTAACCCTAATAAGTCTTCATTTTATTTAGCAATAAAGGAAGCTGTTCCGCAATTTCCACAAGTAAAACGTGTTATCTGGTTTGTTCGACATGGAGAAAGACTTGATAATGATAAAGATTTAAAAAATGCAGTTAAAAATACTCCGAAACAACAATATAAATATAAAGGAAGACTTTATAATTTTGACAATTCCCCTTTGAATGAGACAGGTGAAGAAAGAGCTAAAGTCTTGAATAATGTGTAAGTTCTTTTAGAATGATAGAGTGGCTAATAAAATTTTTATATTTATGATGGGTTTTGGATGGTAGCAGCTGTGCGCCTTGGAATTTGGGGTATTTCTGGATAATCTTAGCTTTCTGACATTTGGCGTGTTTTAGAAATTTAAAAAATTGGCATTCGGCGAACGCAAATTTTTGGGTATACCATTGTTAGTATTTTATGCTATAAGGGGTCCCACAAATTAGAAACGTAAAATATTCGGCCCAAACCAGAGGTGGGTCGGAATTCCGATTTCCGGTGTTTTTTTCCTTCCGATTTCCAAAAAAAATTTTGATTTCCGAGTTCCGACTTTTGAGCCAGTTCCGATTTCCGGCTCTTCCGATTTCCGACACCTCTGATCCAAACACTTATGTGCAGTCATCGACATAAAGATAGGGGCATGAGTGACTGTAAGTATAATCATTAAATTTATTATACTCTACAGGTTAGATAATCTAAATATTCAATTTCTTTTTGCCTCTCCGTATGATCGAACAATTCAAACAGCTGTGAATGCATTGGGAGACAGCCATAAAAATTATGTTCCATCAGAAGAAGATGAAGATGAATACATACTCAGATCTGAATTGAAAATAAAGGTTGAACCCGGATTTATGGAAAGCATGATTGACTGTGTCGGAAGAGATATTGGATTTAACGAACTTCGCAAATTGAAAAAACATTATAAACGTTTAGATATAAAGTACGAATCCATTTTAAACAAAGAGGAATTGTGCAGTCTTTTTCAAGAGGTATGTTTTTATGTTACTGATAACAGTAGCAAAGAAAAACATATAGTAAAACTAGTAGAGTACATCCCAAAAATAGCAAAAGATAAGAAAGGGAAATAATTATGATATCTCTCAGATGCAAGGTTGTTAACCGCCCTTTTATTCTTGGAAGGACAATAAGCAAAAATTCTTCCATTTCATCCAAAAAAGTCCATTCTTAGGGGTGTATATTTTAGTGTTCGGCATTTGCGATTTTTCGAGATCGAGATTATCGAAAAATCTCGATATCGAAAAATCTCGATTTTTTCAAAAATTGATCGAGACGAAATCAAGATCGATAATCTCGAAAAAAATCTCGCGATATCTCGAAAAATATCGTCGATATATTGTTTCGTGACGAACACTAGTATACATATTTAGCCTCGTTCCTCGGCGAGGTTCTTGGCGAGGATCGAGACCGTGGCTCAGAGACCGAGATCGGAAAATGGGCGAGGGCCTCGGTGAGGCCTCGACCACGCTCAATCCTAGTTCTAAGTGTTTATATTGTGTATAAACATTTTCCCCGTTTGTTACTTCCTCGAAATGGTACTTCCTGAATGTTGTAACGCCATTTATTTCATAAAATAAATGGCGATATTTTATGAATCGTCATTTTAATATTATAGCAAGAAGCTCGAAAATCTGACATTGGATGTATTGAACGCATGGAATTTGTTTTAAATGAACTTTTGGCACGGGCTGAAAACGGAAAACTAAAAAATCCATTTTATAGCAATAATGTCGAAAATGGAAATAATGGATGGATACTGCCAGGAGAGGAAAATGCTGGTAATCTAGTTGATTTCATTTAGCTCATGAAACTTTCAAAAAACCAGAAAAAATAAAATACTTTATAAGTAATCACATTTTTTAAGTACCCGGTTCTACACTAAATTACCGTAAAATCTATGGAAATAGAAAGCTCTACTTACCCAGAGTTATAATACACACGCAAATTACCAGACCATGGGTTTTAACACATAGAACCGGGTAATAAAATGTGTGATTGGACGCTTAAACTGGACAAGAGCCAATTGTTCTTTATTAAATTATTTTAGACGTCAATTACAAAAATAGTTGAACTTGACCCATCAAGGTAGCAAATAAGTTTTTTAAATTAATCTTGAAATCTTTGAAAGTCGTGAAAGCTTCTTCACTCATAGTATTGCCTACTCTCTGATAGACTTAAAAAAATCAAAACCGAACTTTTCTGATATTTATGGATCCATAATATCTTTTATAGATACCACGCCATAATAAAACCAACCTTGCCCAATACCTAATGAAAATTATGCTTGATGCTAATTCTATTCGAAACTAGTATCACTTTACTCAAAATAGAAGCTTAAAGCGCTTATCCATTATCCTCTGTTATATACACAGAATTTTTAATGTAGGCGGAAACCTAGTTACATAACAATAGCAAAGCTCGTATGTTAAAGCTAGTTTCATTAAAAAAATTTTTTTAAGTGTTTCTGCATCTCATCATGCATCTGGTGCAAGCTCTTCAACAGGACACAATTATTTGTAAAACCTTCGTTTGGTTTATTTTGGTGTTACCGAACATTTTGGTGAAGTTGATGCTAGCTATTTCAAACACTAAGACTATTCAGATATACGGATACGATATCCTAATTGAATTTAACTAAAGTTGAGCGGGATAGTGATCCCGACGTAAAATCGGGATTTTGGAATAAACGGGATTTTAGTTCTTTTCTAGATTAAGGAGGGATAAATGAATTTGAGGAGATAGTAATATTCATCAATTTTTTACGAATTATTTGGAAATAATTATTTACGAATATTATTAGAAACTATATTTAGCCTTGGTCCTCGGCGATGTTCGGTTAACCCTAATAAGTCTTCATTTTATTTAGCAATAAAGGAAGCTGTTCCGCAATTTCCACAAGTAAAACGTGTTATCTGGTTTGTTCGACATGGAGAAAGACTTGATAATGATAAAGATTTAAAAAATGCAGTTAAAAATACTCCGAAACAACAATATAAATATAAAGGAAGACTTTATAATTTTGACAATTCCCCTTTGAATGAGACAGGTGAAGAAAGAGCTAAAGTCTTGAATAATGTGTAAGTTCTTTTAGAATGATAGAGTGGCTAATAAAATTTTTATATTTATGATGGGTTTTGGATGGTAGCAGCTGTGCGCCTTGGAATTTGGGGTATTTCTGGATAATCTTAGCTTTCTGACATTTGGCGTGTTTTAGAAATTTAAAAAATTGGCATTCGGCGAACGCAAATTTTTGGGTATACCATTGTTAGTATTTTATGCTATAAGGGGTCCCACAAATTAGAAACGTAAAATATTCGGCCCAAACCAGAGGTGGGTCGGAATTCCGATTTCCGGTGTTTTTTTCCTTCCGATTTCCAAAAAAAATTTTGATTTCCGAGTTCCGACTTTTGAGCCAGTTCCGATTTCCGGCTCTTCCGATTTCCGACACCTCTGATCCAAACACTTATGTGCAGTCATCGACATAAAGATAGGGGCATGAGTGACTGTAAGTATAATCATTAAATTTATTATACTCTACAGGTTAGATAATCTAAATATTCAATTTCTTTTTGCCTCTCCGTATGATCGAACAATTCAAACAGCTGTGAATGCATTGGGAGACAGCCATAAAAATTATGTTCCATCAGAAGAAGATGAAGATGAATACATACTCAGATCTGAATTGAAAATAAAGGTTGAACCCGGATTTATGGAAAGCATGATTGACTGTGTCGGAAGAGATATTGGATTTAACGAACTTCGCAAATTGAAAAAACATTATAAACGTTTAGATATAAAGTACGAATCCATTTTAAACAAAGAGGAATTGTGCAGTCTTTTTCAAGAGGTATGTTTTTATGTTACTGATAACAGTAGCAAAGAAAAACATATAGTAAAACTAGTAGAGTACATCCCAAAAATAGCAAAAGATAAGAAAGGGAAATAATTATGATATCTCTCAGATGCAAGGTTGTTAACCGCCCTTTTATTCTTGGAAGGACAATAAGCAAAAATTCTTCCATTTCATCCAAAAAAGTCCATTCTTAGGGGTGTATATTTTAGTGTTCGGCATTTGCGATTTTTCGAGATCGAGATTATCGAAAAATCTCGATATCGAAAAATCTCGATTTTTTCAAAAATTGATCGAGACGAAATCAAGATCGATAATCTCGAAAAAAATCTCGCGATATCTCGAAAAATATCGTCGATATATTGTTTCGTGACGAACACTAGTATACATATTTAGCCTCGTTCCTCGGCGAGGTTCTTGGCGAGGATCGAGACCGTGGCTCAGAGACCGAGATCGGAAAATGGGCGAGGGCCTCGGTGAGGCCTCGACCACGCTCAATCCTAGTTCTAAGTGTTTATATTGTGTATAAACATTTTCCCCGTTTGTTACTTCCTCGAAATGGTACTTCCTGAATGTTGTAACGCCATTTATTTCATAAAATAAATGGCGATATTTTATGAATCGTCATTTTAATATTATAGCAAGAAGCTCGAAAATCTGACATTGGATGTATTGAACGCATGGAATTTGTTTTAAATGAACTTTTGGCACGGGCTGAAAACGGAAAACTAAAAAATCCATTTTATAGCAATAATGTCGAAAATGGAAATAATGGATGGATACTGCCAGGAGAGGAAAATGCTGGTAATCTAGTTGATTTCATTTAGCTCATGAAACTTTCAAAAAACCAGAAAAAATAAAATACTTTATAAGTAATCACATTTTTTAAGTACCCGGTTCTACACTAAATTACCGTAAAATCTATGGAAATAGAAAGCTCTACTTACCCAGAGTTATAATACACACGCAAATTACCAGACCATGGGTTTTAACACATAGAACCGGGTAATAAAATGTGTGATTGGACGCTTAAACTGGACAAGAGCCAATTGTTCTTTATTAAATTATTTTAGACGTCAATTACAAAAATAGTTGAACTTGACCCATCAAGGTAGCAAATAAGTTTTTTAAATTAATCTTGAAATCTTTGAAAGTCGTGAAAGCTTCTTCACTCATAGTATTGCCTACTCTCTGATAGACTTAAAAAAATCAAAACCGAACTTTTCTGATATTTATGGATCCATAATATCTTTTATAGATACCACGCCATAATAAAACCAACCTTGCCCAATACCTAATGAAAATTATGCTTGATGCTAATTCTATTCGAAACTAGTATCACTTTACTCAAAATAGAAGCTTAAAGCGCTTATCCATTATCCTCTGTTATATACACAGAATTTTTAATGTAGGCGGAAACCTAGTTACATAACAATAGCAAAGCTCGTATGTTAAAGCTAGTTTCATTAAAAAAATTTTTTTAAGTGTTTCTGCATCTCATCATGCATCTGGTGCAAGCTCTTCAACAGGACACAATTATTTGGAAAACCTTCGTTTGGTTTATTTTGGTGTTACCGAACATTTTGGTGAAGTTGATGCTAGCTATTTCAAACACTAAGACTATTTAGCTTAATAATATACGGACAAATCAAAATTTCTAAACAATTTCTTTTCTAAATTAGATTGGCATGATTAAGCGATTAGGAAAATTTCTTAAAATAATATAGATTAGTAGACAAGAAATTGGAATAGGAGGGTTGAATTTATAAAGACCCATATCTCGAAAAATTTGATTATAGTTAAATGAAACAATTGTTTGTGATATCTATCTGTATGATACCTCTATTAGAAGTCGACGCGGGACGGGATCCCGACGGGATTTTCCGGGATCCAGATCCCGAAATCCCGGATTTTTTTGATTTTCGGGATCCGGGATTTTTTTGGGATTTATCCCTCAGGATCCCGTCCCGGCCTCGGTTAAAAAAATCCCGATCGGGATCCCGGAAGTGAAATTTTGCCGACCTCTAACCTCTATAATAGACTCTAAAAAGTATATCTAAAATTATTTATCCGTATATTAATTAAGTGTTTTTATTTATTTTCGGTATTTTTAAATATTTTATTCTGAGTTGATTTAAATTAGAAACTTCGATTTAAAATGAGGGGAAATATTCCGGATTAGCTGAAAAAATATTTTTTTATTCCGTTTTTACTCTATATAACGGAATATACAATCAATCCAAATTTTCTACATCCCCAATGGTATAGGTAATGTGAAAATGATACTAGTACATTACTGTAGAGTAAAAACGGAATAAAAAAATATTTTTTCAGCTAATCCGGAATATTTCCCCTCATTTTAAATCGAAGTTTCTAATTTAAATCAACTCAGAATAAAATATTTAAAAATACCGAAAATAAATAAAAACACTTAATTAATATACGGATAAATAATTTTAGATATACTTTTTAGAGTCTATTATAGAGGTTAGAGGTCGGCAAAATTTCACTTCCGGGATCCCGATCGGGATTTTTTTAACCGAGGCCGGGACGGGATCCTGAGGGATAAATCCCAAAAAAATCCCGGATCCCGAAAATCAAAAAAATCCGGGATTTCGGGATCTGGATCCCGGAAAATCCCGTCGGGATCCCGTCCCGCGTCGACTTCTAATAGAGGTATCATACAGATAGATATCACAAACAATTGTTTCATTTAACTATAATCAAATTTTTCGAGATATGGGTCTTTATAAATTCAACCCTCCTATTCCAATTTCTTGTCTACTAATCTATATTATTTTAAGAAATTTTCCTAATCGCTTAATCATGCCAATCTAATTTAGAAAAGAAATTGTTTAGAAATTTTGATTTGTCCGTATATTATTAAGCTAAATAGTCTTAGTGTTTGAAATAGCTAGCATCAACTTCACCAAAATGTTCGGTAACACCAAAATAAACCAAACGAAGGTTTTCCAAATAATTGTGTCCTGTTGAAGAGCTTGCACCAGATGCATGATGAGATGCAGAAACACTTAAAAAAATTTTTTTAATGAAACTAGCTTTAACATACGAGCTTTGCTATTGTTATGTAACTAGGTTTCCGCCTACATTAAAAATTCTGTGTATATAACAGAGGATAATGGATAAGCGCTTTAAGCTTCTATTTTGAGTAAAGTGATACTAGTTTCGAATAGAATTAGCATCAAGCATAATTTTCATTAGGTATTGGGCAAGGTTGGTTTTATTATGGCGTGGTATCTATAAAAGATATTATGGATCCATAAATATCAGAAAAGTTCGGTTTTGATTTTTTTAAGTCTATCAGAGAGTAGGCAATACTATGAGTGAAGAAGCTTTCACGACTTTCAAAGATTTCAAGATTAATTTAAAAAACTTATTTGCTACCTTGATGGGTCAAGTTCAACTATTTTTGTAATTGACGTCTAAAATAATTTAATAAAGAACAATTGGCTCTTGTCCAGTTTAAGCGTCCAATCACACATTTTATTACCCGGTTCTATGTGTTAAAACCCATGGTCTGGTAATTTGCGTGTGTATTATAACTCTGGGTAAGTAGAGCTTTCTATTTCCATAGATTTTACGGTAATTTAGTGTAGAACCGGGTACTTAAAAAATGTGATTACTTATAAAGTATTTTATTTTTTCTGGTTTTTTGAAAGTTTCATGAGCTAAATGAAATCAACTAGATTACCAGCATTTTCCTCTCCTGGCAGTATCCATCCATTATTTCCATTTTCGACATTATTGCTATAAAATGGATTTTTTAGTTTTCCGTTTTCAGCCCGTGCCAAAAGTTCATTTAAAACAAATTCCATGCGTTCAATACATCCAATGTCAGATTTTCGAGCTTCTTGCTATAATATTAAAATGACGATTCATAAAATATCGCCATTTATTTTATGAAATAAATGGCGTTACAACATTCAGGAAGTACCATTTCGAGGAAGTAACAAACGGGGAAAATGTTTATACACAATATAAACACTTAGAACTAGGATTGAGCGTGGTCGAGGCCTCACCGAGGCCCTCGCCCATTTTCCGATCTCGGTCTCTGAGCCACGGTCTCGATCCTCGCCAAGAACCTCGCCGAGGAACGAGGCTAAATATGTATACTAGTGTTCGTCACGAAACAATATATCGACGATATTTTTCGAGATATCGCGAGATTTTTTTCGAGATTATCGATCTTGATTTCGTCTCGATCAATTTTTGAAAAAATCGAGATTTTTCGATATCGAGATTTTTCGATAATCTCGATCTCGAAAAATCGCAAATGCCGAACACTAAAATATACACCCCTAAGAATGGACTTTTTTGGATGAAATGGAAGAATTTTTGCTTATTGTCCTTCCAAGAATAAAAGGGCGGTTAACAACCTTGCATCTGAGAGATATCATAATTATTTCCCTTTCTTATCTTTTGCTATTTTTGGGATGTACTCTACTAGTTTTACTATATGTTTTTCTTTGCTACTGTTATCAGTAACATAAAAACATACCTCTTGAAAAAGACTGCACAATTCCTCTTTGTTTAAAATGGATTCGTACTTTATATCTAAACGTTTATAATGTTTTTTCAATTTGCGAAGTTCGTTAAATCCAATATCTCTTCCGACACAGTCAATCATGCTTTCCATAAATCCGGGTTCAACCTTTATTTTCAATTCAGATCTGAGTATGTATTCATCTTCATCTTCTTCTGATGGAACATAATTTTTATGGCTGTCTCCCAATGCATTCACAGCTGTTTGAATTGTTCGATCATACGGAGAGGCAAAAAGAAATTGAATATTTAGATTATCTAACCTGTAGAGTATAATAAATTTAATGATTATACTTACAGTCACTCATGCCCCTATCTTTATGTCGATGACTGCACATAAGTGTTTGGATCAGAGGTGTCGGAAATCGGAAGAGCCGGAAATCGGAACTGGCTCAAAAGTCGGAACTCGGAAATCAAAATTTTTTTTGGAAATCGGAAGGAAAAAAACACCGGAAATCGGAATTCCGACCCACCTCTGGTTTGGGCCGAATATTTTACGTTTCTAATTTGTGGGACCCCTTATAGCATAAAATACTAACAATGGTATACCCAAAAATTTGCGTTCGCCGAATGCCAATTTTTTAAATTTCTAAAACACGCCAAATGTCAGAAAGCTAAGATTATCCAGAAATACCCCAAATTCCAAGGCGCACAGCTGCTACCATCCAAAACCCATCATAAATATAAAAATTTTATTAGCCACTCTATCATTCTAAAAGAACTTACACATTATTCAAGACTTTAGCTCTTTCTTCACCTGTCTCATTCAAAGGGGAATTGTCAAAATTATAAAGTCTTCCTTTATATTTATATTGTTGTTTCGGAGTATTTTTAACTGCATTTTTTAAATCTTTATCATTATCAAGTCTTTCTCCATGTCGAACAAACCAGATAACACGTTTTACTTGTGGAAATTGCGGAACAGCTTCCTTTATTGCTAAATAAAATGAAGACTTATTAGGGTTAACCGAACATCGCCGAGGACCAAGGCTAAATATAGTTTCTAATAATATTCGTAAATAATTATTTCCAAATAATTCGTAAAAAATTGATGAATATTACTATCTCCTCAAATTCATTTATCCCTCCTTAATCTAGAAAAGAACTAAAATCCCGTTTATTCCAAAATCCCGATTTTACGTCGGGATCACTATCCCGCTCAACTTTAGTTAAATTCAATTAGGATATCGTATCCGTATATCTGAAACTTTTTGGCTCGGATATCAGCATGGGATTTATCATGATCAATCAGCTCAATTCATAAATAAACTAAAAAATTGTGGCCAGATAGCTAGGTAACCCCAGGGTTAAATAACTCTCAACTCGGGGTTAAAATGGCGGTACGACAATTGCGGATACGCACGTGCGGATGCGACGATTGCGGATATAAAATTTTTAAAAAGTTTAAGATTTTTTAAAGTTTTCAGTGCCACATCTGTCTAAAATGATTCGGAAAAAAATGATTCGGAGCTCATTCTTTCTTGAATAAAATCAGTGAATATGATACATTCAAACAGGCGTATGAGGGTCTAAAAATTGAGCTGGATAAAGTCTCGATTAGTCAAAAAGGTATTTTGTATTGTTTTAAATTCAATTTTATACATATGCTTATGACAATTTGCTATTTTGGGGCATTTCTTCTAGATGCAATACTTTTAGATTAATATAATGTAACCTTCCCTTATTATCTGATAACTAGACTTATAATTTGGACTATTGACTATTAGGAGGTTACTTCCTGGGACCGTATAATAAAATCGGGGTTAAATAACCGGATTAAATGACCGGATTAACCCCCAACCCCGGGTTAAATCAGCACAATAAATTCGGTACAATAAATTAGCATTTTAACGGCGTTACGACAATTGCGGATACGCACGTGCGGATGCGACAATTGCGGATTAAAAATTTTTTAAAAATTTTTAAAATAATTGAAATGATATTCAGTTTTTTCGTCCCGGCTGTCAGCTTCGGACTTCTGACGGTTTCCGAATCATTTTAGACAGATGTGGCACTGAAAACTTTAAAAAATCTTAAACTTTTTAAAAATTTTATATCCGCAATCGTCGCATCCGCACGTGCGTATCCGCAATTGTCGTACCGCCATTTTAACCCCGAGTTGAGAGTTATTTAACCCTGGGGTTACCTAGCTATCTGGCCACAATTTTTTAGTTTATTTATGAATTGAGCTGATTGATCATGATAAATCCCATGCTGATATCCGAGCCAAAAAGTTTCAGATATACGGATACGATATCCTAATTGAATTTAACTAAAGTTGAGCGGGATAGTGATCCCGACGTAAAATCGGGATTTTGGAATAAACGGGATTTTAGTTCTTTTCTAGATTAAGGAGGGATAAATGAATTTGAGGAGATAGTAATATTCATCAATTTTTTACGAATTATTTGGAAATAATTATTTACGAATATTATTAGAAACTATATTTAGCCTTGGTCCTCGGCGATGTTCGGTTAACCCTAATAAGTCTTCATTTTATTTAGCAATAAAGGAAGCTGTTCCGCAATTTCCACAAGTAAAACGTGTTATCTGGTTTGTTCGACATGGAGAAAGACTTGATAATGATAAAGATTTAAAAAATGCAGTTAAAAATACTCCGAAACAACAATATAAATATAAAGGAAGACTTTATAATTTTGACAATTCCCCTTTGAATGAGACAGGTGAAGAAAGAGCTAAAGTCTTGAATAATGTGTAAGTTCTTTTAGAATGATAGAGTGGCTAATAAAATTTTTATATTTATGATGGGTTTTGGATGGTAGCAGCTGTGCGCCTTGGAATTTGGGGTATTTCTGGATAATCTTAGCTTTCTGACATTTGGCGTGTTTTAGAAATTTAAAAAATTGGCATTCGGCGAACGCAAATTTTTGGGTATACCATTGTTAGTATTTTATGCTATAAGGGGTCCCACAAATTAGAAACGTAAAATATTCGGCCCAAACCAGAGGTGGGTCGGAATTCCGATTTCCGGTGTTTTTTTCCTTCCGATTTCCAAAAAAAATTTTGATTTCCGAGTTCCGACTTTTGAGCCAGTTCCGATTTCCGGCTCTTCCGATTTCCGACACCTCTGATCCAAACACTTATGTGCAGTCATCGACATAAAGATAGGGGCATGAGTGACTGTAAGTATAATCATTAAATTTATTATACTCTACAGGTTAGATAATCTAAATATTCAATTTCTTTTTGCCTCTCCGTATGATCGAACAATTCAAACAGCTGTGAATGCATTGGGAGACAGCCATAAAAATTATGTTCCATCAGAAGAAGATGAAGATGAATACATACTCAGATCTGAATTGAAAATAAAGGTTGAACCCGGATTTATGGAAAGCATGATTGACTGTGTCGGAAGAGATATTGGATTTAACGAACTTCGCAAATTGAAAAAACATTATAAACGTTTAGATATAAAGTACGAATCCATTTTAAACAAAGAGGAATTGTGCAGTCTTTTTCAAGAGGTATGTTTTTATGTTACTGATAACAGTAGCAAAGAAAAACATATAGTAAAACTAGTAGAGTACATCCCAAAAATAGCAAAAGATAAGAAAGGGAAATAATTATGATATCTCTCAGATGCAAGGTTGTTAACCGCCCTTTTATTCTTGGAAGGACAATAAGCAAAAATTCTTCCATTTCATCCAAAAAAGTCCATTCTTAGGGGTGTATATTTTAGTGTTCGGCATTTGCGATTTTTCGAGATCGAGATTATCGAAAAATCTCGATATCGAAAAATCTCGATTTTTTCAAAAATTGATCGAGACGAAATCAAGATCGATAATCTCGAAAAAAATCTCGCGATATCTCGAAAAATATCGTCGATATATTGTTTCGTGACGAACACTAGTATACATATTTAGCCTCGTTCCTCGGCGAGGTTCTTGGCGAGGATCGAGACCGTGGCTCAGAGACCGAGATCGGAAAATGGGCGAGGGCCTCGGTGAGGCCTCGACCACGCTCAATCCTAGTTCTAAGTGTTTATATTGTGTATAAACATTTTCCCCGTTTGTTACTTCCTCGAAATGGTACTTCCTGAATGTTGTAACGCCATTTATTTCATAAAATAAATGGCGATATTTTATGAATCGTCATTTTAATATTATAGCAAGAAGCTCGAAAATCTGACATTGGATGTATTGAACGCATGGAATTTGTTTTAAATGAACTTTTGGCACGGGCTGAAAACGGAAAACTAAAAAATCCATTTTATAGCAATAATGTCGAAAATGGAAATAATGGATGGATACTGCCAGGAGAGGAAAATGCTGGTAATCTAGTTGATTTCATTTAGCTCATGAAACTTTCAAAAAACCAGAAAAAATAAAATACTTTATAAGTAATCACATTTTTTAAGTACCCGGTTCTACACTAAATTACCGTAAAATCTATGGAAATAGAAAGCTCTACTTACCCAGAGTTATAATACACACGCAAATTACCAGACCATGGGTTTTAACACATAGAACCGGGTAATAAAATGTGTGATTGGACGCTTAAACTGGACAAGAGCCAATTGTTCTTTATTAAATTATTTTAGACGTCAATTACAAAAATAGTTGAACTTGACCCATCAAGGTAGCAAATAAGTTTTTTAAATTAATCTTGAAATCTTTGAAAGTCGTGAAAGCTTCTTCACTCATAGTATTGCCTACTCTCTGATAGACTTAAAAAAATCAAAACCGAACTTTTCTGATATTTATGGATCCATAATATCTTTTATAGATACCACGCCATAATAAAACCAACCTTGCCCAATACCTAATGAAAATTATGCTTGATGCTAATTCTATTCGAAACTAGTATCACTTTACTCAAAATAGAAGCTTAAAGCGCTTATCCATTATCCTCTGTTATATACACAGAATTTTTAATGTAGGCGGAAACCTAGTTACATAACAATAGCAAAGCTCGTATGTTAAAGCTAGTTTCATTAAAAAAATTTTTTTAAGTGTTTCTGCATCTCATCATGCATCTGGTGCAAGCTCTTCAACAGGACACAATTATTTGGAAAACCTTCGTTTGGTTTATTTTGGTGTTACCGAACATTTTGGTGAAGTTGATGCTAGCTATTTCAAACACTAAGACTATTTAGCTTAATAATATACGGACAAATCAAAATTTCTAAACAATTTCTTTTCTAAATTAGATTGGCATGATTAAGCGATTAGGAAAATTTCTTAAAATAATATAGATTAGTAGACAAGAAATTGGAATAGGAGGGTTGAATTTATAAAGACCCATATCTCGAAAAATTTGATTATAGTTAAATGAAACAATTGTTTGTGATATCTATCTGTATGATACCTCTATTAGAAGTCGACGCGGGACGGGATCCCGACGGGATTTTCCGGGATCCAGATCCCGAAATCCCGGATTTTTTTGATTTTCGGGATCCGGGATTTTTTTGGGATTTATCCCTCAGGATCCCGTCCCGGCCTCGGTTAAAAAAATCCCGATCGGGATCCCGGAAGTGAAATTTTGCCGACCTCTAACCTCTATAATAGACTCTAAAAAGTATATCTAAAATTATTTATCCGTATATTAATTAAGTGTTTTTATTTATTTTCGGTATTTTTAAATATTTTATTCTGAGTTGATTTAAATTAGAAACTTCGATTTAAAATGAGGGGAAATATTCCGGATTAGCTGAAAAAATATTTTTTTATTCCGTTTTTACTCTACAGTAATGTACTAGTATCATTTTCACATTACCTATACCATTGGGGATGTAGAAAATTTGGATTGATTGTATCAGAGATTTTTGGTTTTCTGCTAACTCCTTACCTATGTCTGCTTTCTAGGGAGAGAATGCAGCTGGGCTATAGCTATTTCTCTCCTTTAGCTAGTGCAAAAGGTTATTAGGCGGCTGGGAGCGAACCAGCATCTTCAGTAGACCGGACTGATGTGTTAGCCATTACACGACGCCACCTACTGCTCAGCCTTAGGAAATTAATAGCTATATGCTTTGCAGTAAGGTTGGCGGATAGTTGGAAATCTTCGGATATCCGGATCCGGATCCGGTATCCGAACCGAAATTTTCGGATATCCGGATCCGGATCCGATATCCGAACCGAAAATTTCGGATATCCGGATCCGGTATCCGAACCGAAAATTTCCGGATATCCGGCCTTTTTTCGGATCCGGATATCCGGATCCGCCAACCTTACTTTGCAGGACTATTAGTTTGGAAAAAATCACTAATTTTTTAAAATTTATGATTTAATTTAAACATCCATTTGCTGAACATTACAAAATAACTCAAAATTAAATCAACTCAGTCTAAATTCTTTTTATGATTTGGGATTTTAAACTCTTACTACTATGTAGTAGTTTATTTAAAAGTATTTATACTAGTGGTGATTTATTCTGATATTAACAAAAAAATTTTGACTAAAAACTGATTTTGTAGTGTAACAAATGAATAGTTGGATAAAAAATATTCAAATTTTTCTTAAATTTTTGAAAATTTAAAGCCTAATTTATGCGATATTGCCTTAATTATTCAACTATTCATTTGTTTTTAGAACCGATAAATTTAAATTGTTCATTTATATTTTAAACTATTATTCTATTCATTTACCGGCTTTTAGTATAAAATTATAGTACATCATGTTTAATTTCAATACATTCAGTAATTCTCGTCATTGCTAAATTTTTAGAAATTTACAAGTGACCCAAACTGGAAAAAAACCCGACGTGACCCAAACTGGAAGAATGTGTCCCAACGTTTAAGAAGGAAAGGGACTACATTCAAACAAAATAATTTTCAATTAAAACCAAGATAAATTTTATCTAACTTTAAATAAAAAATACTTTTACATAACATAAAAAATTATGTCAAACTCGTAAAAATTTCATTTACCGTTTATGCTCTAAAAATTATCAAAACAGTTATTGTTTAAATCTCAGAGAAGGGTAAATTATTTCTGCATATACGGTAAATATTTTTAAATATGTAAAATCTCACTATAAGATATGAATATTTTAGTTTGTCTGGGGAGATATATAATATAAAGTAGTGCTCCTTTATATTGAGTACGATTTATAAGTTCAAGATCATATATTATAGTGATGTAACGACCAAATATTGGCCAAAATATCGCAACAAATAAGCAGCCCAATACTTATCAGAGTGATGTCCACATAAGGATTAAATATCCCTTCACTTAATATTTTGAGGAATATGTTGGACTGCTTGCAAAAATAAATTGCAAAAATTCAAATCGGTAAATGGTATTATTTACATATATACAATGGTTGCCGTTCAGGAAACGCCGTATATCCAGAATCGCTTAATAACGAAACCGCAAACTCTCGCAAAATTTTCCTTTAAGATCAAGGATATCCGGAACAATCATATAATAATACGATGATCAAAAATTTATGGGTAAAGAAATGTTGAATACTTGGAATTCTAATGGTGCTTTCATATGCTATTTGTGGCCCTATCACAAAATAAGGGCGGAATCGTTTTTTTTCATTAAATGTAATGAAAGGAAAAATGGAAAGGAAAAACGAAGACGGACAGACAAAACACGGACGAAGACGGACAGACAAAACACGGACGAAGACGGACAGCAAAACTCGTACGGTGTGTGTGTTTTGTCCGTCCGTGTTTTGTCTGCATTGTCCGTCCGTGTTTTATTTGTCCGTGTCCATCCGTCTCCTTTCTCCTTTCCATTTTTCTCCATTTTTCCTTTCCTTACATTTAACGAAAAAAAACGATTCCGCCCTTATTTTGGGATAGGGCCCTATTTGTCATAATTTTTAGGGTTAAATAAGTAAAGCTGTCTAAAACAACAAATAGGCCGAAAATTTCCTTAACATAATTTTAATTTTTATACTACTAAATATATTTTAAAATTTCGCTATCGAAAAAATTTACCGATCGAAATCTGTATTCAAATTCTAAACAAGTCCATAATTTACATATAGTAATTGCGACTGGGGGCCTGTTGCCTCTTTTTATGGCCCCCTTTTTTGCCCCATTTTTTGAAAAGCCATGTCCCATTTGGTGATTTGTAAATGGCCACCCTTAGTATCAGACTTCTAAAATGTTCTAGTATAGGAAATTACAATCCTAATAAAATTCCAAGCATTCTGGGTATTTACAAGATTTAAACCAGGGCTCTCATTCGTACTTTATTTCAGAGTACAGTACTCTAAAATCGACCTCCGTACTCTCAAAATTGAATTTGTACTTTATTGAGAGTATGTACTTTAAAATCAACATTTTGGATTGAAAATGAAATTGGAGAAGGGATTGGGCAAAAAAGTGAATTTTTTTGTCCTTCGACCTTTGAAATTCTCAAAATTTTCGCCTGCGGCGCAAAAAATCAAATTTTTGGCACCGAAGGTGCCAAAAATTAGGCGCAGAAAAATTTTTACCCCTCCCCCCGAAAAATATCCTGGCTACGGGCCTGGCAGCAGCGAAGCTCGCTTGAGGTTAAGACAGTTAGGGCTTTACTTCTTGTGTCAGCGAATTTTGACATGTCATGCATTGAAATGCACATAATGCTCAGTGGAAACAAGAAATTATTAGAAAAGATTCATTTGGGTAATAATAAAAAGATTCATTTTTCTAATTTAATTTTGAGTGTACTTTAAATTTGGAAATTTTGTCCCTATGTATTCTAAAATCGAGTTTTGCGTACTCTTGATTGGTATTTTGTCGATGAGAGCCCTGATTTAGACATAAAATGACAAATATGTCTGGTAAATAAATGTACAGCTAACGCTTTAGTCGTTATCCGGGACCCGGATTCCGGGTTCAAATAAATTTTTAAAAACTTAAAAAAATAGAAAAAGAGTTCGCAAATTTCGACAAACCGAAGAAAATAAATCATTTTCAAGCTTTCGTTTAGTTGGCTGCTGGAATCTGAAGGGTGAAATTACTGTGTTTCCAAAGTAAAACACAAAGACAAATAGCTGCAATATTTGCCACAATTATCCCAAACTTGAGTATATGTTGCGGACGAGTTGAGCTGACATTCATAGCGCGTTTACGACGAGTTGGTAATTCATTTTTAAAAATGAAATGATCTAAATTATATAAAATTATTTCGCTTATATTTAACTCATTAAATTGAAAAGGCTTTCTCATTTTGTTAAGCTATTGGGTACTTGTGGGTTATCTCATACCAGTTTTTGCGGGCAAATTTATGCGGACACTTTTGTAAAGAATGGTCAGTCTTCCTTTCTTCCTCGGTTTCACCCAATTTGTTCTGTGGCAAATTTCAATGAGTGACATCAACGAGGAAAAGACGAGGAAAAGATTAGTTTTCCTTCCAATGTCACCAAAAATCGAACGGAGTCGAATCATATCTAAATCGTCCGTTGGGACATCTCTGAATTGAGTTTCTCTTTTTTGTCTGTGTTTTATTGAGCGAGAGAGGGAAAAATTGATGATCTGTTCTCATTGAAATTTGCCACAGAACAAATTGGGTGAAACCGAAAAAGAAAGGAAGACTGACCATTCTTTAAAAAATGTCCGCATAAATTTGTCCGCAAAAACTGGTATGAGATAACCCACAAGTACCGCTATTGCAAACCTACGTTTATTCTCTCCTTTAGCAGTCTTGTCATGGATGGATTCGTTATTTGACAGAAAATCATAATTATAAATGAAATACTTCCAAATAAAAAATGCATTTGACATTGTGTCGCGATCAACTTTACCATCTTCAAGAGATTTCACAAGCGTGTTGAGAATATTATTTAAATAATATTCGTTGTTTATCAATTCCTCGTTAACTTTGTATGTCGCAATGTAATCGAAATGTGACATAAATTCATTATAAATTCCTATAGCCATAACTTTAACTTCCGAAAGCTTTTGATTCATATTTCCAACACTTCCTTGAATCATGTCTTTGACATAATTCAGCATTGTTTCGATTTCTAGTTTTTCCTCGTTCATTAAAACCTAGAAATATTTATTAAACATTTTCTGTAGGGCACATCTAGAATACTAAAACTAGAAGTTTGTGCCCCATCTAGAACTTTGTCTCTCCTATTTCATTTTAAAGAATGTATAAATTATTTTTATTGTCCGAAAAATCTATTTTTAAATTATTTTTATAATCCCCAATACCCAAATGTCTACTCCCCAATTGTCCACTCCCCAAATCTCCTGGAGCCGTCCGACTAAGATACTAAAATAGCCACCTACGAGTCTGAGGCTCCTCAAATCCTGCTTAAAAACACATTTCATTTAGCCTCACCAATTTTTAAAGCTTTTAGCTTTACTGCTATATAAGTTTTTTATTTAATTAATGAGACACAATTTAGACATTTTAGAAAATGGATTATAAATAATCTATAGATTATTGAATAAATTATATATTACTTTGTCAAATTCCTCAATTTTTTTCTCAATTTGTTCAACTTTTTTCTCCAATCCAACAAACATTTTGTCCCCAACATTGTCCCCAGCCTTGCCAAAATTTGCAACTCCGACTTTCTTTCGGAGTTTCGGTTTACGTTTACCATGATGGCCATCATGTTTTATCATGATGGCGCCGACAAAAAATAAGGTTAACAACAAAGCAGTTTTTAAGCGCATCGCTTTAAATTAAAATTAATTTAATTTATTTTACAAACTTTAATTAATAACTTTACGAGGTTTATAACATTAAAATGACCAAATTTTATTTTAATTTAAATTTTAAAATGAGGTTATTAATAGAATGAATTAATTGTGGGTGAAGGACTTAGCTTTATATGGAGATTGTGGGAGGTGCGAAGAGTCATGCTTTAGAGCAAGGAAGTGGAGTGTCATATTTTCGAGGGCGGGCGAGGGATATGTATAGGATATTGCTTTCGGAGAGTGTGAGCCAAAATCATTATTGTATGAGCCAAAATCCTTGCTGTTTGAGCCAAAATACTTGCTGTTTGAGCCAAAACAGCAAAACAGCAACGCTCCGTTTAACGATTCCCGAGCCCAATTTTCCTTATTCTAATTTTACCTTATTCTATTGTCACCAATTTTTTGGAATTTTGGTAAATAGCGGAATTTTGGTCACAACAAAGTCAAAAAAGGTATATTGGGCACTTAAATTTATGTCACCAATAGGAATTTTGGTCACCAAACTTAAAAAAAGAATCTTATCCAGTGCTAGGTATGGCTCCGGGAGCTAGATCCGGAGCCCGGCTCCGGAGCCGGAGCTAAGATTTTGAGAACCCCGGATAAAAAAATATTTATTACCCAAATATTTATTTATTTGTCTCTTCACATGTATAATTTAGAGTGTGTGACTTTCTATTTTATAAACAAATGACATGCGAGTAAATCACACGACTCACATGCACTTACATAAAGTGCATTTTCATTATTAGAATTATAAAGTTAGATTTAAAAAAAGAATTTTAATTTAAAAGACGCTTTTCAGCCTTGGGCCCTCTCGACCCCCCTCCCCTCAGAGATACATTAAAGAGCTCCGTAATCCCAATTTTCCTTATTCTAATTTTACCTTATTCTATGGACACCATTTTTTGGAATTTTGGTCACTAGCGGAATTTTGGTCACAAAGTCAAAAAACGGAATATTGGGCACTTAAATTTATGTCACCAATAGGAATTTTGGTCACCAAACTTAAAAAAAGAATCTTATCCAGTGCTAGGTATGGCTCCGGGAGCTAGATCCGGAGCCCGGCTCCGGAGCCGGAGCTAAGATTTTGAGAACCCCGGATAAAAAAATATTTATTACCCAAATATTTATTTATTTGTCTCTTCACATGTATAATTTAGAGTGTGTGACTTTCTATTTTATAAACAAATGACATGCGAGTAAATCACACGACTCACATGCACTTACATAAAGTGCATTTTCATTATTAGAATTATAAAGTTAGATTTAAAAAAAGAATTTTAATTTAAAAGACGCTTTTCAGCCTTGGGCCCTCTCGACCCCCCTCCCCTCAGAGATACATTAAAGAGCTCCGTAATCCCAATTTTCCTTATTCTAATTTTACCTTATTCTATGGACACCATTTTTTGGAATTTTGGTCACTAGCGGAATTTTGGTCACAAAGTCAAAAAACGGAATATTGGGCACTTAAATTTATGTCACCAATAGGAATTTTGGTCACCAAACTTAAAAAAAGAATCTTATCCAGTGCTAGGTATGGCTCCGGGAGCTAGATCCGGAGCCCGGCTCCGGAGCCGGAGCTAAGATTTTGAAAACCTCGGATAAAAAAATATTTATTACCCAAATATTTATTTATTTGTCTCTTCACATGTCTAATTTAGAGTGTGTGACTTTCTATTTTATAGACAAATGACATGCGAGTAAATCACACGACTCACATGCACTTAAATAAAGTCTCTCTTGAACCCCCTACCCCCAGAGATACATTAAAGAACTCCGTAATCCCAATTTTCCTTATTCTAATTTTACCTTATTCTATGGTCACCATTTTTTTGGAATTTTGGTCACTAGCGGAATTTTGGTCACCAAACTAGAAAAACAAATCTTATCTTAAACTGATATCAAAGTCTAATAATAAAAAATAAAGCTAAAATCAAATTTATCTACTTTTAAAATAAAAAAATTATATATCCAAAAAATTACTACAGGAGCAGACCAACATATTAGTCCAATATACCGTCGAACTATAAATTTAAACATTTTTGCCGAAACGTCCCGGTAATGAGCCTCGACTAGCCAAAAATACTAGCTCTTCCATGATTCGATATTTATGGACTAAGTTATATACTCTGAATTAGATTGGGTAGGACTCTTGCCTGGAGTGATAAATAAGCATTAACTGCAATTTAAATTACACCCAACTATTGCCAAGTTTACGAGATTAACAATCCCTCATATCAAAAAATTAATAATTGCTCTAATTTACTGGACTGCATGCACATGCACAAAATAAATGTGAAAAATTTTGACATAAATGTACTAAAACTAAACATATGAAGCATCAGCTGCTATCCATTTCTAAGTCGATATCAGAAGGGAAAATTCCTGAACAGCAAACCCCATACTACAATATTCCGAAAAAGTGTTAAAAATATGTACATAAAGGTAATAAAGAAAAATGTGGTTACTTGGAATCTGCAAAGGTGCTTTTAAAATCATTAAATTTAATATATTTTTAGGATTTAAATGAGAAACACGGAGCAGTCCTAGGATACATAATAATCAGAAGTTTTTTTATAATCGAAATCCGAAATTAATTATGAAAATTAAAATGTCCGTAATTTATATGTAGTTTAATATGTTCCATAAATTAATTTATATTTTCTAGTCTGTAAGATTCCAAGCATTCTAGCTACAAGATTTAAAAAAAGAATGAAAGAGAGCAGTCCTAGGGTAAATAATAATCAATATGCACCTTTGGTAAGAAAACCATCATAAGAAGGACAAAAAATACTATATTCATACATATTTCGATTAGTGTTTCAGGTGGGCAATCACAAGGAGCGCGTTTATGTCGATTTTGTGACTGTTTTTTGTTAAATGAATAGGCATCTATAAAAATAAAAATTAATGGCTCATTTATATTTTAATTAGTCCTCGGCACGTTAAGTACGCAGGTACTACGAAAAGTATCGTAATTAAGTCACTATTACTGGTATAGTATTGATGCGGTAAGATTTTGGATTAATACAAATATGTATTAGTCCTTGAACAAATATTTATTCTAATGATTCTTCCTCTCCTATCATTAGATAATCTGAGGCAACCTTTAGAAGAGAATGGGTGAATACCTTTCTTTTGCTTAATGATTTTGCTATCATGGATCTCCATAATATAGTAGTTCGCTGTGAAATTTAAAATGTTCTATCAACATTTTAAATTTTCTTTTTCATTTTCAAAAACTCTGACTCCTATCTCTACTTTTCCCTTGCGTCTCTTGCGTTATTTCACAATCTTGTAAGCCAAGTAGAACATAGCTCGCTCATTTTCTCTATTTGTCTTATATAAACGGTTACGTGACTTTTGTGCCGAGAACATTTGCGCCGCGACTCTTGCTTTTTTGCGCCGCGACTTACTTTTGCGCCGCGACTTATGTGCCGAGTGACTTTTGCGCCGGGCGACTTTTGCGCCGCCACTATCATTAAAAATATATCAATAACTAGAGTCGGACCTCACTTTAGTAGGGTTGTCGGATAGTTGGAAATCTTCGGATATTTGGATCCGATATCCGAACTGAAAATTTCGGATATCCGGCATTTTTCGGATCCGGATTTTTTTGAACAATGGCGGCGCAAATGTCGCGGCGCATAAGTCGCGGCCATATAAACTAGAGATCGGAATTTTGTTCCGTACCCGTGTCCGGAAATTTGGGAAGTGGACACTTGGGGAGTGGACATTTGGGGAGTGGATAAATGGGGAGTGAGTGGACATTTGGGGAGTGGACATTTGGGGAGTAGCCTAACGATAAATATACAATAGAATATTAAATAGTTTTTCTTGCTTTTGTATTTAAAAAAAATTAGGAATCTCTCGAATGAGCTATTATATGCTTTTTCGAATTTTTGACTCTAAGATCTCACCGTTGGTATTTGACCATTTCGAGCCCTATTCTCGACTCAAACTTGTTCAATCAAGCTAATTTTAGTGTCATTCGACTCAGCTCGAGAGCACTTTCGAATGAGCTGTTACTTGCGTATTGTAATTTTTCATCCCAAAATCGAGCGACTCCCCCCTATGGTTTTTCAATTTTTAACCTATAACTCGGTCCAGAATCATTTCCTGAAATTGGGACTTGGATTTTTTTTTCGAAAATTGGAGTTGACTTAGCTCGCCGAGACGAATCGAATGACATATGTCACGTCCCAAACTTTTACCTCCGGTAAAATTATATCCATTTTTTTAAATACAAAAGCAAGAAAAACTATTTAATATTCTATTGTATTTTTATCGTTAGGCTACTCCCCAAATGTCCACTCACTCCCCATTTATCTACTCCCCAAATGTCCACTCCCCAAGTGTCCACTCCCCAAATCTCCGGGAGCCTCCGTACCGTATAAATAACGTGCCCCATTACTTTTTGGTCAGACTGTATTTTACATTTACTTACGTTTTTTCTTTCCGCTAGTATTCATGTCACTGTTACATTCGGTATTTGATGGAATTTCAAATTTAAAAATGAAATACTCCCAAATAGCGATTGCAGTTGCCATTGTCTCATTATCAACTTCACTACCTTCTTCAACACCCTTCAAAAGATTGTAAAGAATCTGGTTCAAAAATGTTTGGTTGTTCAATTTTTCTTCGTTAATTGTCGTAGCTTCATAATTTAATTTATTTGGCATAAATGTCTCATAAAGTGCTGCAGCCGCATTTTGAACGACCGAGAGCTGTTCACTCATATTTTCAACATTTCCATCAATCAAGCGTTTGACAATGTCCAACATTGTTTTAATGTTTGTTTTTTGCTTTTCATTTAGCTTCTATAAATAATGTATTAAGAATTTTCTGTAGTTCTATCGAGAGATAAAAGTCACTAAGAGTTTTCCAAGTGAAAATAATATTTAAAAGAGAATAAAGTAGAGACTATTTATTTTTTTGCAGGAATCACGCGGAGCATTCAACTTAAAATTATGCTAGTAGCCGATTATACCTAACCCGTAGATTAATTTAAAAATTATATTACATTGCTAACTTCAACAAATTTTTCCTCAATTATTTTAACCTTCTTGGTCAGTTCATCATTATTCATTTTATCATTTTCATTGTTTTTATCAAACTTGCTTGCCTTAACTTTTGGAACCAAAACTCCTCGGGTTGGCGCTTTAACTTTACCAACATGACGAAAGCAATAAATGCCAACGAAAAAAAGGACAAATAACAAAGCAAATTTTAAATGCATCGCTATAATTTAAAGTTAATTAAATTTATTTCACAGCCTTGAATCAAAAACAGTCATACACCTATAACTTTAAGAGATATACGCGCGTTTTACAACACTTAATAAAGTAGAATACTATAGTTAGAAAATTTTAATTTGAATATATTAAATAAAATGATGAATTGGGGAGGGGAGGACAGAGTTTTAAAGGAAGAGAGGAGGAGGGCTTAAAGGCCTGCTAAGCTGAGAAAGGAGGGGCGTGTTTTGGGCTAGCTTTCTTAATTTTTGTACTGCTAATTTTGTACTTTTACATTATGTGGAATCATCTGATTGCCCTTTTATTTTTTAAGATTATTATTCATTTTTAGATTTTTTAAATTTAAATTTTTGTACCTCTAATTTTGTACTAATCTTATTGTCTTTTATCTTTTGATTGCACTTTATTTTTATAAAATATTATTTATTTTTAGGGGATGACCGAAATTTCGTTTGTTTCGTTAAGCACTTTCGTACACTTTTTTCCCTTTTGATTTGTTTCGTAATGAAACAAAAAATTTATTTCGTTTCGAAACGGCCAAAATTTCCAGACTAAACTAAATAAAAATACACCACTTATGACGGAAAGTATTGTTAAAATTATAAAAATTTTTAGCACTTTTCCGTTATCCCTACCCCCATTTTACGGTTTATATGCGTACTGTTTTACGTACAAATGTACTCTCATTGAACAGAAATTTTTACTTAAATTTGCGACTTGAGCACATAAATTTGAATAATTTCCTTCAATACCTATTTCTTTTCTATAACGGAAATTCACGGTTTCTCCTTCGGCCTTGTTCAGCAACAAAGAACCAACAACGGGAAACGCTGTTTCAACATTACGGGAGGTCGTTAAAACATGGAAAAAGGATCTATTAAGATAATTCTTTCCAAATACGTGTGATGTTGTTCCATATGGAAAATGTTGGGCCATAGACGGTCGAAGTTGTTTCAGCCAGGGTTTGTTCAAAATTCAAAACTTCGGAACTTTGAAGGCAGGATATAAGGCTTTGAACCAAGTAAATAGTATTGAAGGGCAATTTAATATTGCTGATGAATTAGATATAGGTCGTCGTAGCTACGAGCTACTAAACGACGAGCAAAGAGAAATAGTAGATAAGATTTTGAATAAAATCTCCAATCCAGATGCGAAAACGGCTTTCTATTTTCTCAGCTGACCAGGTGGATCAGGAAAGACGTTTGTACTTTGTACACTTGTTCCTTTGATAAGAGGAATCAATAAGAAAATTTGCAATATGGCCTTTACTGGGATTGCGTCAACGCTCTTACCAGGAGGTAGAACATTGCATAATAAATTTGGTTTTAATTTAGATATGAGCAATTCTAAACAATTCTAAAATTGGACTAAGCTCTTTGGAAATGTGATTATAGATAATGATTGGAATATGATGGCCAATATGGCTATTGTTGCGCCGAAAACTATCGACGTGAGACATTCGAATAATAGAGTTTTGAATATGCTTCCTGTCAACGAAACTTTGTACAAGAGACAAAGCTGAGAATGAAGAAAGACAAATATTAGACAAGTATTTGGACGTGTATTTGAACTCATTCAGCCCAAATGGGTTTCCATTACATGATTAAGATTAAAGAAATATACCATAGCTAGTTTGATTATTTAAGGATGATTCACCCAGCAGCATTTAAAACGCTTAGGCGGGGGTTAAACGATCTAAAAAGGAAAAAGAGAAAGCATTAGTCGATGCCCCGGTAGCTCAGAGGTAGAACTCCTGCAGATAGTGAGCGAAAGCGCCTAGCTACAACTAGCAGATGGTTGCAGGTTCGAATCCTGCCCGGTGGCTAAACTATTGCAAACTCTTTCTATTAGAAATTTGAACATAGAAAACCAAACTTTATAGTTTTTAACTTTTGACTGAAGATAGAGCAGATCAGACATCACTCTGTGTTGCGATGGAGAGTAACATTTGATTTACATAGGCATCAATTCCCATTGGTGTTAGACTGCAATGACTGTGAAAAGGCCCAAGAGCAGCATTAAAGAGATTAGGAATAGATTTAACCAAAGATGTGTTTAGTCACGGTCAATTGTATGTGGTCCTCTCGAGGGTTAGATCTTAAAATTCGTTAAGAATTAGGTTTTAGACAATAATAACGAAAGAAAAATTAATCTCCGTAGTTGTTGAATTTAACTGTATATTTAAATTTAATAAATACTTGTGTTGATTTTTAATTAATAATTGATTTTAAAATTAAATGAAATCGAATTAGTGACGTCATTCACGCGTCGGACTGTTTTTGTAGGTATTTATTCCGAAGCATTTAGAGGATAGGCATATAGAGGCTCTTTAGTCTATGATTGATGAAACTCTCACTTAACAAATTAAAGTTTGATGGAAGAAGATCAAGTAATTTCAAGTTGAATTTATGAGTTAAACAATTCACATGAATTAATTGTACTTTTATATGTCGTTAACTTTTTACTAAGGTTGCTATAAATTAAATTAGTAATAAATTGAAAATTTCAAGAATCAAAAATAAATTGAAATAAGATTTTAAATAATAAAAGTGCATTTAATAAAATTGATAGTTAAAAAGAATAATTGCAGAAACTAAACTTATTTCATAGGAATTATTTATAGCGTTGAATCGACGTTTCTCTAGTGCTATTCAAATCATTACACATTCTGATTAACTTCAAATCCCCTAAAATTCTATTAAATAGTATACATATAATTTTTAATTTATACCAATCTTCAATTTCTTCTGTTGATATAACAAACATTTTCAAATCTTTACTAACTCCAGTTGCTTTAACACCCTTTTCTAGTTCAAATTTCAACATTTCCTTGTCCAAGGATTCGTCTTTAATTTGAATTCCAACAAGCCATGAAGTGCAAAAATAAATACTGAAATTTAGAAAATTGGTAAAATTTGTTGATGTTAATTACATATAATAAGACTTAAATGGCCTTATATCAAATTCCCCTACTCTGTAGCAACAAGTCATATCCCCTCTTATAATTAATCCCGCCTAATTTAATCACTTATAAATAAATTGTATCCCCACTAGTCAATTATGTAATTGAATTTCTATTTTATTATTATAAAACTTTAAATTGTATTTTGAAATGTAAAATAAATATTAGTGACAGTCTGGTTTTGTTTATGATTATATTTATTTCTTTCGGAAACGAAAGAATAGTTGAGTTAATCCGATTAGCGATGAGTGCGCTGGCCACGCACGAGCATCCCTCTGCCCAGCACACTTCCAACTTTACTATAATAATAATGTATTTTCAGTTTACTGTCCAGAAATATTCTAGGAGTTGGGAGATGAAAGAGTAGAATTATGCGAGCCTTTATCATTTTCATCACACAAAAAGATTTGCCAAAAGAAAAATATGATACAGTTGTATTAAAGCGCAAATTATTTCACTAGAGCTTTTTCAATGGACTTTATCTCCTACACAACAAAACTGTGTTAACAAACTGTTACTAACACATATTTATCGATATCAAAACACAAGAAATTGAAGTTTCTCACCTTTCTGATTGTTCCTCTTCTTCAACATGAAATTGTTGTACATCCGCATTATTAATTTTTGGAAGTTCTGTAGGACAGTCTTCCGTTTTTAAGCCCATATGATATATTTCTATTTGATTAACTTTCTCTATTTGTTCATTTATTTTATCCAAATTCTCCAAAAATCCGCAATGATTAACTTGTCCTTCCTCCTCTTCAGTAATACAGGAAAAGACAAGAAAATTTTCGTACTGAAAATTTTTAAAAATTATTTTACAATAAAATATAATTATAATTCACAGTTTTGATAAATTCTGATCCTTCAGCATTATTTTTCATATAAACCAATTCAATTTCATTTGGTTGGTTTGAAAAAAATTTGACAACATTTTCAAGACCTATAATTAATTTATTTTGAATTAATAAATAAATTTGTCTCCGATGCCACTTTAAAATTTGAGAGGACTTTTGTAGTCCTCTCCTAACACATAGAGGACTTTAGTTGTCCTCTATGCGTGTTAAAAATTTTCAAATGAAATTATGATGGCTCGTTTTTATTTTATGTGGAGATACTTAGGTATTTTATAAAACATCATTGATCATTATAGAATAAATATATTTGGTGTTTATATATTAGCTTTCTGTCAGACTGACATGGATACTGATTTTGGTATCCGTATCCGTATATTTACGGCGGATCCATGTCTGCTTTCTGTTAACTTTTAAAACTAAATAGCAATTTTCAATCCTGAACCCCTATAAAAATATTATTAAACTAAAAATAATTGCCATTTAATAATGCATTCAAAATGATTTGTTGATTTGTTTTTGTTATTTTGCTCGTTAATGAATGTTCGGGATACACTGGAATGTAAACCGTCATATTGCTCTCTTGGTTTCCGTTCTTGTTTTCTTTATTTTGCTTACTTTTAATGCGAAGAGGAACAACCCAATCCCTTAAATAATTTACTAAATCCACTCAATGGAAATTTACCAGGTTGAAAATATTATGAAATAACGTTCAATTAATTCGACAATATTTGCTTCTGGAAATAAAAGAAAAACTTTTGTTAGCATTAAAGAAATGGAAGTTCCATTGAGAAATCCAAACTGACTGTTGTAAATACAATGTGCTATAATTCATAAGATTTATATTTGAATATTCTTGTTGTAAAGCAGCTGGGCTATAGCTATTTCTCTCCTTTGTGCAAAAGGTTTATCGGATGATGTAATATCCATTAGACCGGACTGATGTTTATCCGGACTGGAGTGTTATCCATTACTCCACGCCGCCTACTGATTAGCCTTAGGAAATGAATAGCTACATGCTTTACAAAAGATAATTTTCCAAACCCTTTGCCCAATTTCTCAAAATCATAAATGCTTGATTGAAAATGTTTCGCTCTTTTTCATTTTTATTTATAAATAACTCTTCCAAATATTCATAAGTTTTTAATAAAGAAAGATTATAGAAAATAAAAGCATTTTGTTGTTTTTCCTTGTTATTCCCAATTTTATTTAAATTTTTTGAAATTTTCCTCATAAAAGGTTCGATCCATTTTGTATCATTTTGAGCCTTTCGTTCTTCTTTGTTATAAACTAAAGTGATTACAAATTCTGTTCCACTAATCTCATAATAAATATTTTCATCAGAAATTGGTAAAATTTTGTGCTTTCCATTGAGTGAATGTTTTATTGCAGTCTAAATTTTATTTAAATCAGCAAGCATACGGTTTAAATAAGTCTAGTATCTTTCCCGAACGAATATTAATGTCATAAAATTATTTATTAAATTATTATTTTCTCCTCCCCAATTTTACTCAATAAAAAGTGAGAGGACTTAGGCCAAACTGCCTGTTTTAGTCTTGATTTGGCCAGGTCCTCTTACAGGCCGGTTCATCTATTTTGTATTTTATTTATTTATTTTAAAACTTTTAAAGAGAGAGGTTTTTCTTAATTAATTCCACGGACGCGCTCGGTTATTGGTTTCGCCCAATCAACGGAGCCCAACGTTTATTATATTTTAGTTGAGTTTTATTTCTTTTTATGGCAATTTCGTTTGGAAGAACCTGCTAGAACTTATTTGTCAAACTACAGAATTAAATTCAAACCCGACAGGCAAACTCAAGATTATTTTACCTTGAAAAGATGACAATAAAGAGAGTCGTCTGAACATGTACTATTAAATAAAGTCAAAGATTTGCTGGATTCATCAATAAATAATCCTTTTATTATTTTATACTCAACTTTCCCTGCCCCAATAGCTAAAACAATAGCATGAATATGTCCTCCCTCTTTGTTGAGTGGAGGTGACATAAATAATTGAAAATTTGAAATTTCTTTAATTTGTTTCGACTTCTCATCTTTCCATTTTTCGAAAAGTTCATTGAAAGACTTGATAGGAGTAATATCATTGTGATGAACATTAGAAGATAAATCATGCCAATTTTTATTTAAAGGCCTAAAACCGTCTGGATGAAGATAAACTTGCATATTTCCAGAGTTATCTTAAAATAATATTTTATATTTTAATACATCAAGAAAAACTATAATGGTCTAATATACTCATTTAAGAATTATTTTATGAACGATCCAGTATGAAAAATGAATCGCGATATCTAGAAATGGTTGAGTGTCAAATAATTTTTAATAAAATCGCTCGGGAACGCCCGTCCAGATTGCAAAATTGAAACTCGTTAAGGCTCTGCCTAAACATATATCCTTATCACAAACCTATTTCAACTTGTTCTTTTATTTGTTTAAGCTCTTCAATCCTCTTTTCTATTTTTAATATCCATTCGTTCAAATTTTCATTGTTTTGCAAGTTAAGAATTTCCTTTACAAATTGCCTCTGATTGGCATTTAATACACTCCAATTAATTTTATTGAAATCAACAAAATATTTTGAAATCTTTTCCAAGTACAAATTTTCCTTGATTTTACTTAAGGCCTCTTTATTTAGCTTCCCTTCCGTTACTTTTAATATTTCAATTAAAAAATAATGTAATTCGTTTTCAATTTTTATGTTTAATTTATTATTATATTTTGAAATTAATTTTTCTTTGAATTTTCCCCAATAATTTTCCATTCTTTCAAACTTTTTAAAATTCAGAAAATAAATTTCAAAAACTTTAAAATAATTCTTCTTTAAATTCTCCAAAAATTCAAAACGCTTTCCAATCTCATTTACATAAATTCCAACATCAACAAAGCTTTGAGTAATTGAATTCTTTCCTTTTACAAATTTATTGAAAATATCAAACAAATATTTATCTTCAGTAAAGAGCTTCAATTTAATGTCATGTTCATGATTTTCTATTTTTTCAATGGAAGTTTCAGTTACTTTGCTATCTTTTTCTATTAATATATCTTGTATTATTTCTTCATTATTTTTATCTTCATTATCTCTATCTTTTATTTTAGTTATATTTTGCTTCTTAAAAATTACATTTTATTTTATCATCCCGTCCAGGTTGATATGATAAACTTACATTTTATCATATCCTAAAAACGGTTGTGGGGCTTTCTAAATAAGATTGGAAAGCATATCTTAATTTAAAGAAAAATACTTCCGTTTTTCACTTCATGATCCCCACAACCGTTTTTTCGGACAAAATTAAGAAAAACGATGAAATTTCTGGATTATAATTGCTCGCAAACTAATGGAAATATAACTATAAAATTTAACGCGTTCACATTCTAACCTTCCATTCTACAGTTTTACAAGTCCTTTTTCCCACTCCCGTTTTTGCTGATATATTTTGCACAGCCCTGATTCCGAAAGCGATCCACAAATACTTTAAAAACTATACCTTAATTTTCTTTTCTAATTTAGTCCCTTCATTTTTAGTTTTCTTTTGGTTTACTGTAGCCTTTACTTCCTTATTTTTCTTCTCCTTTTTTGATACTCGTTCTGATTCTTTGCTTTGCTTCATTTTAGAGTTCCCTTTTTTCAATAAATTTATTAATTTTTCAGCATTCTCTAGATTAACAAAATTTTGTAAAGTTCTAATTAACAAGTCCAGACCATTCTCGGCACTAAGTGCTAAAAGTTGTATTTTTAACTTTACATAGACTTTTAAAATTAAAGTTTTGTGTATGTACTTGCAGAAAGAATATTCCTAATAGAGCTCGAGCTGGAACTAGACCAAGGTCTGGGTTTTTCCTGTACCCAGGGTCCAAGTCCAGGCATTTTTTGACCTTCTAGGTTTTTCCTGGGCAAGGGTTTTTCTGGCCTACAGGCCCGGGATCCAGTCCAGGTCAAGAAATCAAAGTCCAGGAACAGGTCCAGGATTTTCAAAAATTCAAAAATCTCGATCTTTAATTCCTAAGCAATTCAATTTGAAAATTTTTCCAGGTTTTTGCACTTTTAGTTGTGTTTAAGTCTAGGCTCATCCCATTATTTTTCTATTCCATCTCCTAATCTAATAATTTTTCATCAGCATAAAAATAATAAAATAAATTAGCCAAAATTAAAAAAATCTCTTAAACTTGAAAAGATATCTCAATTTTTGTTGACGCTTATTTGGAAATTGCAATATGTTAAGGACAAAAATTATCAAATTTTAGTTTTTTAAAATTATCAAAAATTCTAACTCATTGAGAGGTGTCCAAAAAGTTTTTTGTTTCCTTTATCACTTATTAATCGTTGCATTGTTTTGTAATGTTCAACATTAAGCAAATTCTTAAAGTGCTCGGAATTTTCTTTTTTATTAGAATAATCTGTATTATCTATTTTATTCCATTTGCTATCTAATTCATTAAAGTAATCATATTGCTAAAAATTATTAAAAATTATCTTAACTGTAATATTTTCTTAAATCCTATATCCGCAATTACTTATCCTAAATTGCATAACCGCAATGCCTACAAGAAGGTAGATACTCGTTGATGAAAATACCGTATTTTCTTTTACAGAGCTGTCTATCCCAATAGAGCGGTCCTATGGAAAGCTGTGATTTCAAAGTTTTAACTATACAGTAAGAGCAAGGTAAAAGTTTAATCCCAGGCAGGCTTTGATCCTGCGACCTCCTGGCAGTTATTGGCTAGGCGCTTTCGCTCACCTGGGGCCTATTTCAATTGTCCACAGATTCTGCATTCTGTGCACAGAACACAGATTCTGTGGAAATTCTGTTTCAATTAAATTCTGTGTGCACAGAATCTGTGGTGCCCGCAGATTCTGCGGAAACATCCAATGATTCTGTGGAAACATTCCGCAGATTCTGTGGATGAAAATTTCTGTGGAAAATATAAAAATCTGTGGATTTTTTCCACTGATCCACAGAATTTGTATTTCAATTATTTTTCTGTGGTTCTGTGTATTTTTTCTTCTAAATTCAAATTTTTTATTTCCGCGTTTTTGAAAATAACAGTTTTATTGAAACGAAAAATGGTTTGGACAGTTCGGTACTACCGCAGTATTAATGGTACCTGATTTTTTGAAGTAAAACTTTAAAAATTCTTAAATTAAACTGAAAAATATTGTAAAGATTTAAAAATTTTCCCTCCAAATCACATAACATCCCTTTAAATCTCTTTGATATCACTTTAAAACCGCTGATATACCGCTTAATTTTCTTGTTCATCCAATATCCTTAAATCTCCAATTAAATTAATGTCCTAAAGCAGGGTTCGGATCGGAAAAATCAGGAGATGTCGATCCGACATGTGGCTTTTTCAAACTACGATAGAAGTTGTTGCAAGGGAGGGAAATGTTACAAAACTGGGGATTGTTTAGTCAGAAATTGAGGTTCCTGGAAATCGAAAATGCCTGGAATCCAAAATTATAGTCAAATCGGAACTTTAAAATCGTAGAGGAGTGATTAAGTGGGATATCCATTGATTTTGAGGTTTAATATATTGGAGTGATTAAGGAGGAAATCTATCATTAAATAGGAGGAGAGATTATGACGGATATCAATGAGAGATCATGGGAGATATCCCAGTATACGCTATACAGATATCTTCTATAGATCCTGGTAAACATCCCCTCATTAGAGATATCCATGATGATTAGAACATCATAGCTCTAAATTTCAGAATCTCTCACGTTTTTTATTTTTTTATTGCTTGAATATAACAAAAACTGCGTAAAAAAGATGTACCTTTTTCAAAATTAATTTTAAGCAATAATTTTAGGTAATAAAATTATAATTTTTATATCAAAAAATAGAGAATGATTCAAACTTTAATAATCTTTAAAAATTTTGAAATTTGGTTAAGCCTAGGCCTAGAAAAAAATTGTTAAAGTTTTTCCACAGAAAGTTCGCAGAAAAAATTTTAGGGTGGATTTTTTAAAGAATTCTGTGTATTTTCCGCAGACCACAGAAATAATTGAAACAGAAATGCACAGAATCGACTAAAAAAGCCACAGATCTGTGGATTTTTTTCTGTGCACAGAAAAATAATTGAAATAGAATTCTGTGGTTTTTGCATGTTTTTGGATGTTTTGCAGAATCTGTGGATGTTTCCACAGATTCTGTGCATGTTTCCACAGAATCTGCGGACTTCTTTTTCCGCAGAATCTGTGGAATAATTGAAACAGAATTTCTGTGGTTCTGTGGTCTGTGCACAGAACGCAGACCGCAGAATCTGTGGACAATTGAAATAGGGCCCTGGACAGATGCTCTACCGAGCTACCGGGACTCTGCTTTCACCTTCTCTTTTAATAGATATTAAACCGCCTCCTAGTGAGCGTTTTAAATGCTAGCCAGCTGGATCTTTCTCTTCCTTACAATACTAATAGAACGGGTTTCTTTAATCGAGATGCTGTCTCAAATATAGCGGCTATATGAGGCATAAAAAAATGGAAAAACGGACCTCTTTATTATCATCCGCCTGGCTTGATTCATTAATTAACATATTTATCCTCTCCATTCTACCTAATAACCTATTACTTTCTTTTTGATGCTCAGACTTGTTTATAATGAACAATTTTACAAAGCGTGAATATAAAACAAGATATTCCAATTGCCATTTTATTTTAAATGCTTCCTTTTTATCTTTATTTTTCCAATTAATCAGTTTAATATAATTTTCCACCCATCTATACCAAACTATAAAATCTGCTATAATCCGATATATATGTTCGTATGGTTCATATTCTGATACTATAGCCTTTATGTAGTGATCGCCTAATTGTACATCGTCGAGAAAGACTAAATTAATGTATTATATTTATTTTTTAAAATCAAAAATATCCAATAAACTCAAGTCTATTATAGTTTCAATAAGTTAGGCTTTAAAACCATGCCTAAACTATAAAAATTGGGGTGGAGTTATATGTATGTAGTTATGAAGCAGAGCTTATTTTTAAGCGCTTTTAGGTTCACTATCGACGGAGTCAAATATCGTGAATTCAATAAATCTTAAATTGTAAAGCATATAGCTATTAATTTCCCAAGGCTATGCAGTAGACGGCGCGGTGTAATGGCTAACACATCAGTCCGGCCTACTGAAGATGCTGGTTCGCTCCCAGCCCCCGAATAACCTTTTGCACTAGCTAAAGGAAAGAAATAGCTATAGCCCAGCTGCTTTACTAAATCTCCGTTCGAGAATTACAATGTAAGAAAAATTTAATGAAGCATACCTTTATCGTCCATTAATTTCCATTTTCTCAAATACTCCTCTAATCCTTTATCAGCTACTAGAATTATAAAGAAATAATGTGTTCCTATATTTGACCTTAATTCTTCTAAAGCTCGCTTATCTTCAGTAAATTTTTTGTCTAAAAAATTTCTATGATCCTTAGCAAGATATGTTCTAATATTGCCATACTTAACCTCATAAAATTTTTGATCAATTTGACCATTATCTAAGCGTTGGATAATATTAACGAATCTAGAATTAATTTCTTTAATCAGTTGTTTAAGCCATTTTTTGGATTTTTCTTTAAAATTGGAGATTTTACTAGAAAACACTTCCACAACTGAATATAAAATAAAAACAGAATACTCAATATCGTCTTCAAAATTATTATAAGCCTCATCTTTCACTTGAACGAAAACATTTTTAGTTTCTTCATATCCTCCTGATCCTTCAGTAATTCCAGCATCCTCTAAATTTTTTAGACAAATATTTTCAAATATTTCTAGTCTTGAGAGTAAGAGCGAAACGTTCAGCCTATGCTCAGCTCTGCTATAATATTTCTCTTTATCAAATTCGTGCATATCCACATTGAAAATATCCATTCTCAATAATTTTCTATATAGATTCCATTTATGTGTTGGGTCCATTACAGCTAGAATTAATTTGATTTTATTAAAACAAACTTTAAATCATTAAATTTGTTGAATTGATCAACGAAGTGATTTATGGAGTGAGTGATCAATAGTGTAAGTGAGTAACCCAGAAAGTGATCAACCGATTGATCAATCAGGTGAGTGATCAACAGAACAAGTGATCAACAGAAACAAAATAATCTTCGGAAAATACAAAATCGGAAAAGTTGAGAAATATCGAAATCAAAAATATTTTTAAAAATTTTCGAAATCGAAAACCGAGTGATAATCAACCGTAAGAGAGATCAAACGCGAGTGATAAAGGACAGTGGTATCGATCTCCTTATTGATCAATCAAGGATCCTACTAGAGATTAATTGATCAATTAAGACCCTTAGTTGATAAATTAATAACTTTGATCAAAATAAGAAGCTTACCCGTCATTGGAAAAGCTTCCCAATGCATAATAATAAAATTTAAAATATTTTTTGATGATCATATGGTTTTCGATACTTTGGGTCACGATACTCTGGGTGCGATATTTTGTGTGTCAAGACTTGGAGGTGGAATCGTTTGACGAAATAAATAGTATTTTTCCCAATAGAAGAGCATGCGCTTCTATTTTTTAAGCTCCTCGTAGACAGTGCTACTAATGGGACGTGCGCTTAAATGGGACGTGCGCTTCTGTTGGGAAAAATACTGTATGTATTATAATTCTCAAAACCTAGAAAATGTTTGCTAAATTAATTAATAACATACATATATGCATAGTCTTAGGAAATAAGTTCTCCAACTTTTCAAATAAATCATAGTCGATTATTTTTAATAGAGCTGTTTTTGTAGAAATTTTTGAGAAAATAGATTCATCAAATTTATCTAATATACTAGATATGGATTCAAAGTGAGCGTTTTTTAATTCTTCCTCAAATAAATAAGAATCAAAGCATACTCCGATTGTTTGTTTTATTTGTTCTGCATCTTCACATTTAATTCCATCTTTAAAAAGAGCATTCTAAAGTAAATTTTATGATTAAAACGTTTGAATTACTATCTGTTGTGAGTGGTTCATTATAGTATAAAGTTAGTGGAAGCGACAGTCTAGTTGCATAATACTAGCCCGGCTAGTCACTGATTTGAGCTTCAATCCCTTCGCCTACATTGTTACATTACTAGGGGTACTCTCTCGGAAATAAAACTATCTTACTAAAATTTCTAGTTAGTAATGAGCCAGTTATCTTCATATGGCTGCTTAGCTGAAAATTAACTAAGATTCCCAATTTTAAAAAAAAATGTCGGGAATCGGAAACGAGAATTCCAGAGGAAAATAAATTACCGATTTCGGGTATTGGGATATCCTGCCCAGAAAAATGTCGGGAATATCCAATTTCAGGAAATCGTGAATCGGATCGTTAGAATCCCTGATATAGACCATGGCTATTTTATTAGTTTGATTTTATAAAAAATTATAGGCAAAAATCCAACTAATGTAGTTGAAAGTAAAAGCCTTTTGAACGTATTACGAGAAGCTATATTTTAAATCTAAGAAAAAAGTACATACAAAATGTGGGAGTTCAGGGTGTTCAGTCAATATAATAATCCAAAATTCATTTTTTAATAATTTCTCATTATTAACCCAAAAATGAACATATTTGTAAATTTCACAAAATTTTTTCTCAATATTCCAATTTTTTGAATCTTCTAAAAATTCCTTGACCATTTCTAATGAACTCTGAGTAAATTTAATGAATTCTTCCGCAAATTCTTCTGTCCAATCATAATCGATTTCTTCTTCAGTTTCAATATACCCAACAAGTTCAAAAAATATTTTGTAAGCTATAATATTTTCATCATCATCCTCTTCAAAATCAATTCCGTTTCCTGCAATTTCTTCAAGAAATAATTTACAACCCTTTATGTAGGCAAGTAAAGACAGATTCCTCAAATAAGCTTGATCAGTATTTTCTGTAAAAAATTTGGTGTATAATTTAATATATTCGATGTTTTCTATTTCATGATTTTTTTGGTATTCTTCACTTTCAAAAAAATTATTTGGCGTTGCATGTATTGCGATAACACAAAAGAAAAATATATTCAAAAGCATAGCTTAGCTAAAAAAATTTGGGAATTTAATTTTTGTAAGAAAAATATTAAGCTTGGTATGCAAAAGGGATGGGCTTCATGTAAAAGTGATCCGGGTAATTTAAATTTTGTAATAAAGTAAGATCCACAATCCCTGATATTTGTTAATTTCTGATAATTAACAATTTGTATCATGTATTTTTCATCGTTTTGATTTGGGTTTAATTAGTCTGAAGAGAAATTATTCATGAAAAATATTGAAAGATATCACTTGAGTAAATTTACGCGGAAGAAAATTTTTCCATTTGTGGAGGATTTGACGCACGGAAGGACAGCCGCTATAAACAAAGCTTGCGGCTTTGTTTGTTTTACCCCAATGCCCGGCTTCCTTCACAGCAGCACAAAAATAGAAATAATTTGTGTTAATTCGAAAATATTATCACAAAATGCTCATCTAGACATAACTGACAGCCCTATTTTATAATTTTTAATTAAAAAATATTTAAAAACATTTATAAATAAAATATTCAATAATAATTTATTAATTTGATTAAGAAATAAATAAAATAATAAAAGAAAAACCCGCCAGACGGCACTTAAAGGCTGATGCAATATTATTTAATTTCATAATTTATTAAATAAAATTTTAAAAGGACATTTTTTGAAATAGACCGACATACATGTTATTGTTTGTTAAATTTTTCTTCAAACTTTTTTTGGTTGCCTATTTCGCTTGAAAATGTAATAGGGCTATAAAGTTTCTGCAAACAAATACTTATGAACAGTGATGCAAAAGTTCCAATTCCGAAATCGATCGGTTCCAGTTTCAGTTCCGGAACTTTAAGACTTGAGGATTAGACAAAAAACTCGGATGAACTTTGTATAAAAACATATCTACAATTCATTGTTATCATATGGATATAACGCTATTCTATTTGACAACATTCGCAATTCTATTTAACATCAAATCAAAACATAATAGAAAAGTCTTGATGCTTAAAGCATTTGTTTGTCTGTGCCAAATAAGTCCTTCCCCGTTTTTAAAAATTTTAAAAAATTGTTTTGAAAATATATGTAGAATATTTTTCTTGTTGCACTCGACATTTCGGCAATAACTAAAAGGCAATTATTGCATCATTTATTGCATCATTCTTATTAATAAGAGAATCGGCATTAGTAAAGAAGCGCATTAGTAGACTTGCACTTTACTTCACTCATGAGGAAATTCGCTTTATGTCTCCTCCTCTTTACTAAAAATTCGTCTTTTTAAAAGAGAAGTAAGTCCTGGCATTTTTTATTTTTTTAATAATTTTTTTTAAATCATAATTAAATTTAAGTGATTGTGAAAGTCTTCAGTAAAAATTACTGTAATTAAGTCTAGAGTAAGATAGAAGCATTCCAGAACTGTAATCAAAGCGACTTTAAGCTCGTGTCTTTCAGTTTTAATACGCGGCAATGCACCTTTCGTTGATTTCACTGGAGACTATGTCAATGAATGGAATGAGATAGGACTACCAAATTGCATATAGTATTCTAGGATTGCACAAGAATACAGCGAGTAATATCGCTTTTAGTGAGACCATGCTAGAATGGTCTTATTAAGTTAAGAGAAAGGATAAGGATCAAAAATTGTCAAATTTTTCGTCTGCGGCGCTGAAAATGCATGATATTAGCTTCATGGAATTCCCTACATTTTTTAATACTATCTAGAAAGATATATTTTTAATATTTCTAGATGAATATTTTAATTTTCTTTTTCAATTTATTCATTTTACTTGGGTTAAATTTGAATGTTCAATGCGTCAAGAATTACTATGAAATTTTAAATATTCCCAATTTTTCCTCGTTTGAAGTAATTAAAAAAGCTTGTAATGAGAAGCTACTGGCTCATCATCCAGACAAAAATCCAAATGATAAGGAAGCCGATGCAATTACTAAGGATATAATTCAAGCTAAAAAAATCCTTCTTAACGGTGAAAACAAGAAAGCATATGATAGTCAATTACATTATCATAATGAACAGATTAAAATAAAATCAAAAGGAGATGTAGGAACTTCTGGAGGATTTACTGGCGGAAAATGGAATCCTGTATTTGGTATAATTGAAGTTTAAAAATTCTAAAATTAGTCTTTAAAGCCTTAATTCAATTTTTTTAAATTGAAGATAGGCAGAAAATAAGGAGGGAGAGACTTAATGAAGGAGAAGGAGAGAGACTTAATGAAGGAGGTTTTGGTCTTGGTCTTGGAAAAATTTTTGTCTTGGGTCTTGAGTCTTGGAAAAATTTCGGTCTCGGACAGCTCTACTAAATCGTCGCGTCGATTTTCTTATTAAGACTATTAGCATTTTTGTCGCAAAATGATTTTTGTCGCATTTTTGTTTTGTCGAAAAATCTCTGCTGATCAACGATCACTCTAACAATGGAAAAACTTAAAATTAGATTTTTTAAATTAGTGATCAAAATTCCTATAGTTACATACAAGTAACTGGTGGAACCTGAAATCTATACACAATAAACTAGTATCTTCAGTTGTGTTAACGTCATAAATTTCTGATTAATTTTAGACAGTCTTCATATACAAATCGTTGTTTTCAAAGAAAAAATGGTTGTAAAAGAGAAGCAAATCACTCATACCAACAAAGTTTACATTACTGGCAAAACAAATAATGTTACAATTTATGGAAACAAAATTGAACTTGAAAAGGAAGACAGGAAAAGCCCTCAGAATCTTTTAAAAACAAATTTTGTTAAGATTATGTTGGATGGAACTCAAACACGTATTGGTAAACAATTGGAGTTCCCATTTAAATTTCCTGAAGTAAGCTATGATGATGAAATGCTTGCAACACCGGAACAAACAATAAATGGATCAACGAACCATATCAATGTATAAAGTTTTTTTAAATTTTTAAATTTAAAATAATAATCTAGACCAGGGTTCTCATCGACAAAATGCCACTCAAATGTATCAAAATCTCGATTTAAAAGTAGATAGGGACTAAATTTCCAAATAAAAAGTACCTCCAAATTAAATTAGAAAATATCTATTCGTGCTCAAAAAATATTTATTCGTGCTTATTCGTGCTCAGAAAATCCATTTTTTGCACCGCAGGCGAAAATTTTGAGAATTTTGGAGGTCCTTAAGCCAAATTTCGTCGCTTTTTCAAAAATGTTGATTTTAAAGTAGATACCTACTTTCAAAAAAGTACAAATTCAATTTCTTAAGTATTGAGGTCGATTTAAAAGTAGAATACTTTTAAAAAAGTACGAATGAGAACCCTGATTTAGACACAATAGAATAGGGTTAAATAAATTAATATACATATCACCTGTACCGGAATTTAACATGCAAAGAATTTGGGATTAACAGAGTTTTTGAGGGAATTTAAATAATTTTTAGAATTTTTGAAGGCACTAAGCTAAATTTCCAACTTATTTGCACCACCGGCGAAAATTTTGAAACTTTGTAGGCCAGTTGTTCAGATTTCTACCATGCTTTCCTGATTCTAGTATCTGACTGCTATTACATTTAAACAGATCTAAATCACTCGTTAACTAGATTAACTAGGATTTGCAACAGACTTTTCAAGCGTTGGCAACTTACTCTATAAATTTGTAACAGCAAATATCGAAATTTGCAGTATCCCACCTCTTTGCCGAAAACTTTACTTTCTTCTACTCTTCCAAAAAATCATCCTTATAAAAAATAAATATAATAAATTATTAAAGATTTACATCGAAGATGAAGTCGAATCTTTACACAAGGAACCAGGAAATATTTATTTAATTAATGAGATTCATATAAAGGGCACTGATGTTAATTATGTTGTGATTCAAGGAAACTAAAAAATTAATTCGGTTTTGCGTCCATAAATTTGTAAATTTCATTTTCTCTGGTTTTCAAATTTTCTGTTTCCGTTTTTTAACATTTTTACATTGTAAAATCTGCAGAAAGAAAATATCTTTGTTTTAAAAAACTAAATTGAAGGCTTAAGGATTGCTTAATCAGTCCATACTAACAGACAAAGATTAATATAAATTTGAAAATCAGAGAAACATTGAAACACCTTGATTGCCCATACAAATCAAAGTAGCTATTAGTCATATTTAATTTATGATAAATTTTTAAAGTTTCTAAACTGACAGTTTCGATTTCCTACGGATTCATTTTCACAAGATCCTTTAGATTAATTATTAATATTATATTTTTAATGAATATAAATTTTTAAAATATATCAAGCTACAACATTTTAAAGAAAACTATTTGATGACCTGATATTTGTTCTTCGAAAGAGTACAATAGAGCAAAGAACATATGAAATGTCCTTATCGGCATCAAACTCACAGCTTCAATTTCAGCACCTTCGCCATTTTCATTTTCATAAAATCCTAAGATTTATTATAAATACCGTATTTCCTCAAATAGTACGGCCCCCTCAATTAGTACGGCCCCCTCTATTAGTACGGCCCTTTAGATGAGGGTTGAAAAATAGTACGGCCCCCTCAATTAGTACGGCCCCTCAAATAGTACGGCCCCCGTTTAAAAACCTCTAAATTAAATTTTGTTTATTTCCGTTTATTTTTCAATTTTTAATGTAGCGTTTGGCTTATGTTTATGCTTATTTAAATGAGATAGTTAGAGATCAGAATTTTGAAAAAACCGGGTCCGGGAACCGAGAAACGGGTTCTGAAGGTTGACCGGGAGGGACCCGGACTATCGCCCTATACTTATTCTAAAAATCTCTATTAAAGTAAGTAAATGACATTAAAGATTATTTCACACAAGATCAAATTCCCTTTTCTGAAACACAAGTTCATCGACTGCTATCATTTGTTCTTTCGTACTTGGGAATAATTGAAAAATTCAAAGAAATATGTTTAATTTCTTTCAATGGCCCTTATAAGAGTGGGTGACCGAGAGGTTATGTGTTAGGTTGAAGTCGTAGATGATGTTGATGTTGAAGTCGTACGGATACATATGGATACAGATTAGTGTTTCACCGGAACCGAAATAATACAGATATTGTAAGTACAGATATTGTAAAAATGCCTGCGGATATCCGTCTGTATCCGCCGTAAATATCCGGATACCAAAATCAGAATCCGTGTCCTAGTCTCATTAAAATAAGGTAAACTAGTCCTATCACCCCTTTAATCACTCTAATCCTTCTTAATCTCTCAACTTTTAAATTATTCACCCACGGATGCACAAACCTAACACTTGACGCTCGATAAAACACACAACAAAAGTCGATATTTAAATGCAGCCTTACATTTTAAGGTCTTTGGTAATTTCAGTTTGGATCTAGGCATATGATTAAGTCTAAGTTTTTAGGCATACACTAGTGTGTGTTAAAGATTATTTCACACAAGAACAAAAAAATCACAAGAACGAAAAAAAAATTCCACACAAGAACAAAAAAATTCCAATAAACACAGCCTTAGTTCAAGGTGGCATAACCAGAAAAATTATTCAGAAAATTCCGAAGGACGGTTGAAATATAGTACGGCCCCCTCAATTAGTACGGCCCCCTCAAATAGTACGGCCCTTTGGAAGAGGGTTGAAAAATAGTACGGCCGGCCGTACTATTTGAGGAAATACGGTATTATGTTTTTATGAAAAATTTAAATTTTTAAAAAACATAATATAAATATAATTAACAATAAGAATGACCTGTGTCAATAGCTTTCTCCTTGCCATCAACATTCAGACAGTTCCGATTCTGCACCTTTATCTGAGTCACAAAATCTTTTAGGTTGATTAATAATATACTTTTTAAAGAATTTAAAATAAGAACAAAAATCTGTAACTACTTGTTTTAAGCGAGTCATTATCTATTTAAATAAAATTAATTAAAAAAGAATATTTAAAAATAGAATACAAACTTACATTCAAACCCAACTTCAGAATCAAAAGAATCTGAATGCAAGAAAGCATTTTGTTAATAAATATTCTAATTATTTCAAAATTTTCTAATTAATAAAATTAAATTTAAAAATTATAATAATATTTATAACTTAAAAAATCAGGAAGAAAAGTTTTTAGGTCGCCCTATCTTTACTTAAGAACAGTTTTTCTCCCTCACGCCATAACCTCATTATCTTCCCTACCTATCTTTTTTTAAAACTAGCGTTCCTCCTTCAAACCATAACCTCATTTATTTTCAACAACCTTCCCATACTTATTATTATTTTTTACTGTTCATATGTATATTTATTTATTTCGCTTCTTTTTTAGATATATTTTTAATTTTTTTAAAAATTTATTAACTTTTTTTATTAGTCACCACGTACCCTTTCAACTTTTTAGGTTTAATCTCAAAAATTTAAATTAAAGTTTGTCAGTTTAAAGAGAGAATATTGGAAAAATTAACAAAAAGCAAAATATAAAGTTAATTTTAAAAAAGGACAAAATTAAATTTATCGCCAAACTTTTGCCCCACCCTGTAGAATAACGCGCATTAACTACCAGAAATCTATTAATATTTTTTCTTTTGAAATCTATTAATGTGGTAAATAGTTTTCCGCTAACAAAAATTAGACATAAAATATACAGTAATTAAGGCTTAATACAATTTTTAATAAAAATAAGGCACAGCAACATTTTTTCCTTCCTCAATTTTTAATTGAAAGTACAAACTTTGTTTGTATTCTCGTCTCGGTACACTTAAAATCGAATAAAAGTAAAAATTCATTTAAAATTTTTTAAAGCTTTTAATTAAAATTTCTTCAAAAAACATTTTAACAAACAATATTAACACGCATATGCTTCATTAATGCAAGCAACACAGTTTTTTGTATAATGGTTTTTTACACTCATATAATGCTTTATAACATCCCGTACTAAAAAATTTAAATTATGTATGTATATTTTAATTAATTAAACTATTTTAAACTGTACACTTCATCCCCACTGATATTCATTTTATAAACCTAATGCTGACTCCAAAAGATCCGGTAAATTTTTAGAGATTATACTATATTCAAATCTCACTCAAATCACATACTAAACGTCGTTACGGTTCACGGAAATCTGAAAATTGTAAATCTCCAGACGTTACTCATTTTTTCTTTGTAGAGATCCCAAGTTTTACTTTTCTACTTTGATATGAAGAAATAATTCGATTCGACTTAATTTTTCGACTTACTTTAAATTTAATTTTTAAAATTTCAATTTTATTTCTGAAAACCGGGAATAACATGATTCACGAATTTCCCTGAATTAAAAACCGAAATTATATTTTATGTTCATTGGACCTTATAATTGGATTCGAATAACCTTAATTTAAAGTTTAATGTTTTAATTATTTTGAAGGTCTTTAATTATTACAACACTTCGGGAACTTTATACATTCTTACTGCAAAATATGGCAGCATTGCCTTCCTCAATTTTTTTGCTATTTTATTTAATTTGTTTATGGTCTATACAACTTGGATAAATAAGTAATTTAATTTGAAAAAATTCTCCCAAAATTTTAATTCTCCGTATTTAGAACTCGAATTTTATCTTAATCAAATTTAGACATATTTCTTTTGTCAAGGGTAAACTAAGAATTTTAGTGGAACCCTCACTGTATGGATAATTATTGGACACAGGATCGAGAAAAGATCTAAAACGAAATCTAGGTTAATGAGATTTTTCGGGAGATCACCTACCATTCTTGTTAGACATTCACAATCATATGAGAAATACCCTAAATTTTTATTTACATAAATTGAACCCAATTCTAAATGAATGTTAAATTAAAGAGGATGACTTTTGACAATAAAAAAATTTATAAAAATTAATTTACAGGACTTTTCATCGTCGAATTAATATTTACATTGCATTAAGCTCCTTCTTCACAATACCATTTAATCTTGGATTATGCGTCAAATTCTTTATTCTTCTTTTCGGAATTAATTTTATTAGTCTTCTATCATGTTATTATATTCAAGCTATACCTTTGTTATGCTCGACCTTTGCTAACCAGCTTAGATTATTTATTGGATTTGATAGATTGCTTAGTATTGCTTTTCCTTTATGGTAAATATTCCTGATAAGTGAATCAGTTTTCGGTTCAAGCCGAAGTTAATGCATATTTAAACTTGTTTTTATGAGTCGGACCGTACTAATAATTTCGAAAAAATATTTTGGAGTCAGGCCATTTTGCCAACACTACTCATGATAATGAGTATTTTAATAATATTATCTTTATTTTAGTAACTAACAGTTCTTAAAAGGATAATATAAGATGCAGAATAACTAAAAAATAGAATAACATATAAATCATATGAGTAGAACAATGATAATGAAGGTGGCAATAGGTAGCAATGATGAAAACAAGAGGCCTGGGTTGTTCAGTACTTGTTTATTCATATTAACTAATCCCAATATCTAACACAAAAACGAACAAATTACGTAAATAACGCACGATGGGACATTATATCGTTTAATTTACATTGTTCTTCCATTATCTAAACATTATCACAGGTACAAATTCCATGATCGCTATAAATCTGTTATTGTTATTGCTGTTTTAGCTATAATAAGGACATCTCGCACTTCTTGGCTTATCTTAGACATGGCAATAGAATTTCCTGAAAGGTAAATTAATTTATTATGTCCTTTATTATAGGCCTCTCTTATGTCCTTCATCTCTATGCCTTATAAAATTTTCCCATTTTTTCATTACAGAAAAACTTAAGGCTTTCGATCTCTAGTACATCTTTTCTCGATTACTATCAGGATTAATTCCCTCACAATCTTCTTTCTATTTCTTGAATGGGTTCGGCTCTTTACTATGAAGTATAAGTAGAAATCTTTTCACATTTTCATTTCAGACCTTTAATGTGCACATCTAGTGATCTAATCCAACCAGAAATTTATCAAGAAACTTATGTTACTGCGAATGTTTATAATGTGTTAACTATCTTATGCTATGTAGCCATGTGGGTATTAATAATTTTGAGAAAGGAAAACAATCCAAATATTAAACGTTTATGTAATTCGTTGACTGCAATTATTGTTGTTAATTTTGTCGGAACTTTAAACGTTAGTTAACTTTCGTAATTAAATTATTTAAACGAATATAACGCCGAGTTATGATTTGTAGGGTAATGGCAATTTATCCTACCTTAGTTTCGGCAAGATATAAACAATCGAATAAATGCATTTAGAGCAAATGCATGCTGATATTAGTAAATCATATCTAAAATCATTAATTCTTGATAGTAGTGAGGCGCAGGTCTCTGCATAAACTTGCACCAAAATTAGGTGACTTAACGTCCAAAAACAGTAAATGGAAACACAATTTAATTTGTTTCTGAAAAGTTTTTAATTTGTATTTTGTAAAAAGTAAATATAAAATATTACTCGAATTACATCGATAAAAAGCTTTCCTTAAAATAAATGGGTTCCGTAGATTTATTGTAAAATACCTCATCACATCCTGGACACATGAAAAGTGTCTTGCTTTTTAAATGACCATAAACGTGCCTCACTAATTATTTTCCAACTCTTCCGAGGCAAAGATGGCACTTGTTGTGCTTATTTCCTATTTTCTTAAATACATCTTACCGCCAAATGTTCGATTAGTAAGGATCCTGTAGCTCCAATTATAATTGTGCCTGAATTTATTTATTTATTTAAAAATACTGTACTCAAATTAAATTGAATACTAATAAATTTTTAGACACAAATTTGGTATTTGATTATGCCAAAATTGTCATTTTCTGCAGTGGATATTGATACTTTTATTACAGTTCCAACCTTGCTTATGTACGTTGTAGCAGCTGGAAGTAATATGCCCATTTTGTATTTATTTAGGTTCGTAAAATATTTTTATCACAATAAAAAATGGGTGAAAATAAAATTAATCGCACTGGTTATCGAACGAAACTCAAATCAGAAAACAAAATTTTCAGATCTTAATCCTTTTTAAATCTGAGATTAAAAAAATAAGTTTTTTTACTTTATTAAGCAACGACTACAAAAAGGCTTTCAAAAAAAGCTTTGAACATTTATTTTGTGGCAAACCGCTAACTACACATACAATGTCAATTTCAATACCAAATCGTTCACAAAATGCTGGGAATGTACAAAACAGAATAAATATTGCAAGAATGAATATAAATCCAATTGTCACATAATAACAAGTGGTATGCGCATCTATATATAAAAATCACACCCTCCCGCCAGTGAACAAAATCACTAATGACAACATTTATTTTAATTAAACTTAGTTTATTCAAATCAGATCAATTTTTAAACTTGCAAATTTTATACATTTAAGCTTAAAACAAATTTATTTCCATTTGTTTATTTTACATCCTTGCTACATTAGAAAGATTTTAAGAATTATTATGACCATGACATTATTGTTAATTATTAACACAAAATTAATTTCAGCACAACAAATGAGAATTATAATCCCTTTTTCAGTTATTCAACCAATATTTTTAATTATTCAAGCAATTAATTAGTTTTTATAAACAAAAATTCATATAAAGTTTAGTACATTTATTACAATATTTTGTATTAATTTTAAACCTGAACTTTAAAAGCGTTGTTTAAAAATTGCAGAAAATTGGAAAAAAATTATTTTGTTACTAGTATTTTTGAATTTTGCCATCATGCATTAAACACGCCATCATGCGTTAAATTATTTTTATTCATAGAAAGGATTATACATTTTGTGTATTCGAAAATAATTCATTCCCCTTTAACTATTCAAAAATTTTGCAATATGCAATGCAATAAGACCCGGTACCTTTTCATAAAGCTCTTTAAACTTTTTGTGGAAATTTGGGTTATTGAAGCGAATTGCGGGACACCCCAACGAGAGACATCCGATGAGACACCCCATGCTTGAGCAAAACAAAGAAAAGATAGATGAAAATCAGCGTAATTACTGAAATGTTCATGAAAGTAAGTTGAAAAATGTTTCGAAAGTTTACTAACAAAAAATAAGGATGTATTTGCATGTTTTGCCCCTCCTTATTTATAACTCATCACTAGGGAGTGGCAAAATATGCACAGAAAATCCCAGAATATGCGCATATATATGCAGCGAAAAAGACTAAAATATGCACCAAAATATGCAAAATTTCCCAAAATATGTATCGATATGCAAATATGCACGAAAGTACCGAAATATGCAAAAATATGCTATAGGAACTCGGTCCCTAATATTCGTACCGACGTAAAAACACCATTTATAAGCGTTTCAGCTCACGGCATATCCGCATGCAAAATATGCATTTGCATGTTTTCCCACTCCCAACTTATCACATTGAAATAATTTGAAAACCTTTACTTATTATTTTGACCTAAATCAGTTAGGATTGAAGTAGGTAGAAAAATTGTTATAAAAATCGTCAAAATAGGTAACAGAAAAACCAAGATTATTATTTCAATAACATTTAGGAATCATTGAAAAAATATAAACAATTTAATTTAAAACTAATTTTTAAAATTTTATGCTACATAATTAAAATTTACTTGAAAAATAAAATTAAAAAGTTTTTTAAAATTAATTTTTTTTAATTTTTTTTAATTTAAACTTCATTAAAAATTTTCTTTTTTACCTTCTTTTTTCTAAATAAAAAATTCTTCCATTTACGTTTCATTTGCCAAAAATGTCTATATTGTTCGTTTTATCTTTAATTTTAATTTCATTTACCCCATAAACCTCAACATCTTCAACATGCATCTAGAAATAGTACAATTTAAATATAATACAATTTATAATTATAAAACAGTTTCATATTTAATTTTTTTGTATTCCGTTTTTAGTCTTTTTTAAAAATTGGTTTGTTTAAACTTATTCCCAGATGAAAAAAGCATGATTTTAACGTTCGATATACACGCGCGCCCTACTACGGATTATATCAAACAATAGAGAGTGCATTTGGTTCATTCTAGCGTGTTTTAATGTACGCAAAATGATTACATTGATCAAGTAAGGTAACAAAATATCCATAAAAGGAAAACTAGATCTTTTTTTATTAGTGCCTCTGTCATAATTACGAAAAAATTATTTAACGCCCATTTTGAATGCCCCATAAAAGGCGAGAAAGAACTGGCCAACTAAGTTCATTCGCCCAATCTCAACGCCGACCAAAAGTTGGCCGGTTCTTTCTCCCTGATATTTTATTAAATATATTTGTTGAATAAAAAAAAAGAAAGTTTTCCTTTTAATTGGTGGATCGGGGAGACCAAAGGTGGGTTACAGGGGTGTGCGAGTTTCGCCTTTCGTCTTTCGCCTTTCGCCGATTTTTGCCTTTTTTTGACTTTCGTCTTTCGCCTTTCGCCGTTCGCTTTTTCGGGCGAAAGGCGAAATTATTATACACCCCTAATGACGGCATCTGAGGAAAAGTTTTGAGAAGGAAAACTTGGGAGAGGAAAAATTTGGAGAAGAAAAGGAGGTTAAAACTGATACGAGTAGGGAATATTGTATATAATTTTTCTTTGTTTGTCTATAAGTTATGGATGGTTGAGTGGTTAAGTTGTTTGACTTCAACTTGCGACCATTTACTTATTGATAGGTTTGATTCCAAGATTAGAGATATGACTAATTCTTTCATAAATAAAAGAGTTGTCATTTTCTTTGAAAAAATTATTTTTTTTAATTTAAAAATTTAATTTTCCGTGCATTAAACACCGTATATTTTCGAAATTTTTGCCTGCGGCGCTGAAAAATGAAGAAATCTGGCTGCTAGGCATCCAAAATTTTCAAAATTTTTGCCTGCGGCGCTGAAAAAGGTTAGTACAGTTTACTTTCAATCACAGTGGTCGCCGGAAACTTCACAATTTAATAAAATTCCTATTCGGCATCCGATCCAAGGATTTCCCAGGATTCTCAGACTCTTTTCACGACAATGAAGGGAAAAGTATATTTATCGGAAAATAAAAAATCAACGCAAATTTTCTTGACATATCCTTTGACTTCCCTTTAAATCCCTGATATTTGTCCAATTCATAGAAAGGATTATACATAATCGCCTTTCGCTTTTTAAAATCACTTTCGGCACACCCCTGGTGGGTTACCACTCTTAGGGCCCAATGCCGACTAGCCTCCTAATTGAATATACCACCTTTCGTCTTCCTACAAATTCCCTAATATCTCCGATTAATTGATTTAAGAAAGTTATCTGTAGATTTGGAACACTTAATAAGGCTTTTAAATTACTTGACCAAAAAATCTCAGACTCATAGCGGAAATTGAAAAATTTCACCTTTCGTCTTTCGCCGATTTTCGCCTTTTTTGGGCTTTCGTCTTTCGCCTTTCGCCGTTCGCTTTTTTAAATGACTTTCGCATTTTCGCCTTTCGCTTTTTAAAATCACTTTCGGCACACCCCTGGTGTGTTACCACTCTTAGGGCCCAATGCAGACTAGCCTCCTAATTGAATATACCATAGTGAAATAGAGAAGGAATTTAACAAGGAATAATTTCTGACCATTATGTACATGAAAGGAAGAATTTGAGAAACGAATTAAGATACCATAAATTTTTTACAATCTTACCTCAATTTTTATTGAAGTACCCTTTATTTCAGAAATATCTCCTGTAGATTTTAATTCTTTAAATTTTTTCGGAAATTCGTAACGATAATTTCTTTTGTGATTGAGAAAAAGTTTTTCGCTTCTAGTTACGGTGATTTTAACCGATTTTGCTTTAATGATTTCATCTTTGCCACACTTGGATTGATTAATATTATTCCCATAAATTGTTAAATGATTGGTATCCCCACTTATCGTTAAATTTTTAGCTTGTTTAACTTCATTTTTCTTGTCTTGCACAAGAATTTTGCCAAAGAAAACAAAAATTTTAAAATCAATTTGAGCCGATTTTTTTGTTGAACTGCTTGAAAAATTTTCTGATGGACCGTCTATTATAATTCTAGTTGTGTTATTTGTACTAACACTAAAATAATTCCCAGATGTTGGAAAAGACCAAGATCCGAAATTTGGAAAAGACCAAGATCCGAAATTTGGATAAGACCAAGAGCGTTGCGACGACGTTCCAACTTAATTTTCAATTGTTATACAAATAAGCAATAATAGCTCATTTGAATGAGCTCGTCTAGCTAGTTGTCGACAGTAATTAATTACTATTCGCTATATTCTATTATTCTTGGCTCTACACTGGGTATGGATTCAGAAAACTTCTATATTAAAATATTGGTGAGCTTTTTAATGAATAGGAAATTCCTTTTTAAACCATTTAAAAAAAATGTAAAATAAATTAAAGTAATTTGTATAACCTTGTGTTCCTTCAGATGAGTCACCGCAAGACGATGTAGATGCCCCTCCTTCGTGTGTTGAAGATGCTCCTCTGGACGATGTAGATGATTGCTTAGACGTTGATGTTCCTCCAGAAGCTTTAAATGCTCCTTCAGGTGTTGTTGGGGCTGCGCCAGGCATGGTAGATGATTTTCCAAACTTAAATATTCCTCCAAAGCGTGAAGATTCGCGCAATTTTTTGTCATGTTTGCGTCGTTCAACATCATCACAAAGAACGTCTCTGGCATTATTTATTTTTTTAGAACGTTCCAAGGCTTCTGGATTATTTGGATTTCTGTCCGGATGATATATGAAGATTAATCCTTTGTGTGCTTTTTCGATATCTTCTTTTGTCGCATTACTTGAAACTCCTAATGTTTCGTAGTAGTTTGGTATTGAGTCAGGTTGTAACTCAACAATTACAATGAAAATTAACAAGAAAAAGGAACAAATAAACAAATGCATCTGTGTCATAGTAAAATTATGATTGTAAATAATTAGCTACTTAATACTACAATTCATATGTCCGATCACAATTAGAATACGCGACAGAAATTTCGAATGCGTCTCAAAATAAGGTTATACTTAAAATTAATAAAGTAATAGTAAAAAATGGAATTGTGAACTTTTACTCAAATAAATAATACCATTTTTGCATGACCACTCAAAGTGGTGTAGGTCGGAGTCTAGGCCTCGCTGAGGCCGAGGTCCTCGCCCTTTTAAAAATTTCCGTAAAAAATATATTCTTATGAACCGGTTTCGGAACCCAGTTGCGAACTGGACTTCCAGTTCCGGAGTCGGGCCAGCACCGGTTCGAAACAAGAAACCGAGCATCGCTGACGGGTAGAAGTGTCCAGAAGGAAAATACAAAGTGGGGCAAAAGTTTAGCGACGAATTTTATTTTGTCCATTTTTAGAATTTATTTTATATTTTGCTTTTTGTTTATTTTGCCCATTTTGGTGAAAACCAATTCTCGCTTAAGCATTCGGGGTGCAATCTCATGTCTGAAATATATCTCTCCCTGCTCTAGTGCAGTCAACTAAAGTCGCCCTGCCGCGCATTAAAAACGAAAAAAGGAGCTGATAGTAGCTTTTGATTAGTTTCGGAGTGATTTTAATATAAGCCAGACATAAATCTAGTCGTTTAGTCGTTTTTACTGAAGTCTTACATAATCACTTAAATTTAATTATGATTATAAAAAATTCATTAGAATAATAAAAACATGCCATGATTTCTCTTTTAAAAAGCATTGAAAAGAGGCGGAGACACAAAGTAGGTACAATTCCGTACATAGAGAGCAGTAAAGTGCACGTCTATCTCATGCCATCCATTGACTTATATTTCATAAAAATTTTCCTTTTGCGATTCTCAAATTAATAAGAATGATGCAATAAATTTTCTCGATTTACGTTTTTCTTAAATTTTTACTTTTTTAATTATTGCCTAATGCCGAGTGCAATAATGAATATTTAAAAGTTCAAAACAATTTTTAAAAATGTCTAAAAATTGGAAAGAGCTTATTTACCACAAACAAAAAAATGTTCTAAGCAACAAGACTTTTCTCTTGTTTTGTTTTATGTCAAGTAGAATTTCGAGATGTTGTCGAGAATATAGCCAAATGATACTACAATGAATTGTAGTCATGTTTATATACAAAACTGTTAAAGTTTAGTCAGGCTAGTGCTTCGTAGTGCTTCGTTATAGTGCTTCCTAGTGCTTCGTTTATAGTTTTTCATTCGAATTTTTTGTTCATGTAGCAAAAATAAGAAACATTTTAACTTTTATTTTTACGTAAAAATCTTTTTGAAACATTCAGAAAAACTTTATTTCAAAATAACTTGTTTGCTTTCATTAGCTTTGATTTTAAATAAAAACATGAGGTTTGAAAAAAATGTGAAAACATAAATAAAATTATTAAGTTTGCACTTTTTATTATGTAATCGTCACGCGATTATGAATTAAGCTGGTTTTCTTTAATATTTGTTGACTTTATTTCTTAAAATTAGTCTTTTTTATATAATTTTGTGCCATTTTCTACGAATTTTCTAAATTCTTCGCAACCACCAAAGTGCATTCTTTCCCAAGCTTGAATATGATAGGGTTATTTGTTACTATTATTTTGTTTTTTTGTTCTACAACTGTCTGAATATGAAAAGAAAAGTTACCGCTCCGTTGGTCAATGACTGTTGCTCACGTTTCAAAAGAGGTCTAGGGTTAATATCTAATTAATTAAAAGGAATCAAAGGAATCAATTTTATTACTGGATCTTTGTTTTTTCCGAGTAATGTAATTTTTTGGAGTATGTGATGGGCATTTTATAAGAAACCCGATCATGATTGCGGATCAGGTTTTCTGATCTTATTTATAAATAAATTTCAAAATAAAATTTCATAGGAATCATATGTGAAATAGATGAGACACTTGTTATACGTCGCAAATACAATCGTGGTGTGTAACTTGAAAGAATGAGGTCTGGTTAATTGGAGGTGTTGAAAGAAATTCTAAACAAGAGAATTGCTTTCTGACAGTGATAGAGGGAAAGCGCAGTGCCGAAAACCTTATTCCTTTAATTCAACAATACATACGCCCAAAACAATGATTTATTCCTACCAAAGTAAGGCCTACAACTCGATTCCTCAACTTCCAGAAGGATACATTCATGGGACCGTTAATCATTCAAAAAACTGTTAATTTGAATTATTCGATTAATATTTTTGGTTTATTTTGTAAGTAAGTGACTGCGCTTAAGTGAATGCGCTATCAAATTTGCGTTTAATTTTCTTGCAATGTTTATTCTAAATAGTCTAAAATTAAAATAAAACTAAAATAAAAATAAATTCTTAAATAACTTAAATAAAAATAAAGGTACTTCGCATTATACCGACACATGTACGCAAATGTTTGTCCGAAGGTTTTTTTTTTCTCCCATTCTCTCTCTTCTCATAAAGATTAAAAGAACAGGTAATTTCTTTTAATCTTTTGGTTAAGTTCTTTTTTAACAAAAAATGAGCTAGGGCCCCTTCTTCTTCGGGGGTCTGTATCTCGGCCCAAAGTTAAGATCGGCAGTTGATTTAGGTGTCATTCGACAAAGCTAAGCTGAGACGGTTTAATAACTTCAGACTGACCATATTTTACAAATTTACCAAAAAATTGACTGAGGAGGGGGAGTAAATAAGTACTGAAAACCTACATGTTCTCGAGTCGGAACTTGGTTAAAAGGAAGTCGTATAACAGTTGTTCGTTTTATCTACGCGTGGGCCTCTTTTCCCTAATAACTTTTGAGAAAAGAGAAAAGAAGCTTATTATTAGTCACTTACCGTTTTTTAATTTATATAAGAAAAGTGAGGATGGGAGACGAAGGAAAAACTTGCGGACAAACATTTGCGGACATGTGGCGGTATAATGCGATAGTACCAAAATAAATAATCTTAAATCAATCTAAAACTAAAATCATTTTCAAAAACTTTTAATCTTCTTCTTTACATCTTTCTTTTAATCTTCTCAATTCATGCAATATCACTGATTTTGGTCATCTCTATGACCTGATGGTTCACCAAATGTTGGCTCTTCGGGGAAAAAACTATGAGTTTGGTGGGTTGATTGGCTTCCAAAATTAAAATATGTTGTATTCTCGTCAAAATTCTGATTTTGTGGGGTTGGCTGGCTTCCAAAATTAAAATATGTTGTGTTCGCATCAAAATTCTGATTTTGTGGAGGCATTCCAGAATTCGTATTCTGTCCTCTTTCGTAATAAAAATTAGAACGATATCCTCCAGCCTTTTTCTGAATGTTTCTCCCGATAAATTCAATATTGTTGTTACCACCATTAATTATTATATAATTATGTGAAAATCTTTTATGAGGATGCCAGTCAACATATATCTTAAAATTAATGATGATGATTAAAAAATTTTAATATTGTTAAGTGATTTCAAAGCAATGATAATATGTAAGGTGATTAGGTAATTCATTCAGACGATTATTAGGTCGGGGTTAGATTATTCAAGTATAAGGAGAAAAGTGAAGATCTCAGGATGATAGTTCAGTTGTATAGCACTCTCAACTAGTGAACGACATATCGACTTTTTCTTAAGGAAAAAAAGTCGTTTTAAAAAAATCTACAATTATTCGCGAACGACTTTTTTTTAAACACACAACGCCAGAACTACGTAAATATCGATGTTTTGCGCCAAACGATTGCGAAACGACTTTTTTGTGTCTCTTTTTCTCTAATTTCACATTATATTTCCTTTCTCTTTTTCTATTAATTTTCGTTCGTGTAGTCTCTCCTTTGGAATTTGCAATTTTCCATTTTTATAAATGTTCAGTCCCTTTTCTGTAATTTTTAGGGATTTTTCCACATATATTCTTACTAGATGGATGAATTTGAAAATGAATTAAGAGTCGCATTCGAAAGCGGCGATCTCGAAGAACCTGTGACACCGTCATCGAAACGTCGAAAATCCGATATCCTTAAGGGATTAGATCTAGGAAGTCCGAAGAGTAGGCGATCATGGAATGAAAGTAAAATATTTGGAAGGTATACGTAAAAAATTTCAATAAATTGTATTTATTATTTTAAGCCATTTCGATTGCGTCATAGACGATAAAGAAAATCTGACCAATCTTGTAGTTTGTAAACAGTGTTATGCGACATTCAATTACACGGGTACACATAATCTGAGGTTTTTTTACTATTAGATCTAAATTCTGTTTCTTTAATTTTATTTTTTAAGAAATCATATCGAATTAAAACACGGAGTTCAGTTACCAGCTAAGGAAAAACAAAAGATGATGGAGGATGCCCTTGTTGAATTCTGCGTTACTGATGCAAGGCCGTTCTCTTTAATTAACGGAAAAGGATTTATTAGTTTCCTAGATGCTTATTCTGAATTGATGTAAGTTTCGTGAAATGAATATTATTTATTAATTTATAGAATTGACAGACACTTAAAAAACCAAACTACAACGTCCAGCCTCATCTTACCTAATGAAAAAACTATAAGTCGAAAGGTGTTCGAGGTGCTAAAATCTAAGCAACCAGAACTTAATTCTATTTTTGATGAAATGAGCGAATCTGGGTTTTCTATTTCGCTCGATTTTTCTCAGAAGTTGGGCACTGATTATTGCGTCATGGTGGCACACTACATAACAAAAGACTGGTTAATTGTTTAGCATATTTATAGTAATGAATTTTATTAATTTAATTAAGGACTTTGAGACATTTTGTACTTTCCTGTCTTCCAATTCCTGGAGACATTTCCAAAACCAGAGAAAATATATCTGATTTAGTTAACAAAAATCTTACCTATCTTGGGCTTGACATGTCAAAAATCGTTTTTATTACTGATGAGGGATCCAATGTAAGTCACCTTGGAGGAGAAAAACACCACAGATGTATTGCTCACATTCTTGCAACAATATCACGCCACATCACTCAGCCTTATGCAGACCACCAAACATCTGACAGTGTTGTAGCAGTGCAATCGGCAATTACTGATTTACATTCATTTATTTCTGATTTGAGGTTTTTTTATTTCTATTCTTAAAATTTATCCTACAAGGCGTATTACACCAATACGTCAAGCTCTTAGAGGTGTTTTACTGTTGCCAATTGCAACACGTTGGCTTTCAATCTTAGCTATGGTCAGGGCCTTTTCTGCAGCAGATAAAGAATCATTTAAAGAAATTGTTAACAAATATTCTGGCAATCAATACAAAGAGAGAATGGAACGAATTTTTTCCAAGCAAAATCTTTTTGAAGCTTATATTCAAATTGTTTCAATGTTGGAAGCACCTTTGAAAATACTTGAGGTAAAAAATAATATTGAAATTTAGAAAATTAAAATTTTAGGCCGAATATAAATGTACACTGAATAGACTAATGATAGAAATGATCAAATTGGAAAATGCTTGGAGAGGAGAAGCAAGAGGAGATGATTTGATCAGAGCAGCGTTAGCCAAAAGTGGATTGAAAGCCTTTAACAGGAAGATGAGTGAAATTTTCATTGAAAATCCGGAAAGTCTTTCCATCATCAGATGTGCTGCTTACCTTGATCCTGCCGTTTGTGGAATTCTTAAGAAAGTATGTCAAACGAACTGCCATTGGGGTGACTATGAAACGGTTTTTATTTAGATTTTAATATTGACTTATTAAATTTTAGATACAAAAAGCCGTTAGAAATGTTGCAAAACAAAACTTTCCGGAATGTTTACGCCCACACGTGGAAAACGGTTTTTATTTAATCCAGAATAAGTTTAATAGAAAATTTAGTTTCACCAAGTCTAGTTACCTTTGGTCAAAATGCAATGAGGACTGAGATAGATTTTGAGATGGAACAGTATGAAACTGCATGTAAGAATTTGGGAGGGCATAAGCTAGATTTACTTAAATTTTGGAAAGAAAATTCAATGAAAATTCCACACCTTTCATCCATTTCTAAGCATTTTTTAGCAATTCCTTCTTCTTCTACTTCTTGTGAACGTATATTTTCCCGATTTTCTCCTTTAGTATATGATTATAAACGAAATCGTTTTGACCCACATACTATTTCTACACTTATTTCATTACAATCATTATTTAAAGATGAATAAAATTTTGTTGTTTTATTTTTTTAAACTTAAACAAACGAAAACCTAACAAAAATTCCAATGGAGAGACAACGACATAGAAAATTAATAGAAAAAGAGAAAGGAAATATAATGATAGAGCAGAGAAAAAGAGATACAAAAAAGTCGATTCGCAATCGTTTGGCGCAAAACATCGATATTAACGTAGTTCTGGCGTTTTGTATTAAAAAATAGTCGTTCGCGAATAAAAGTAGTTATTCGCCGCGAATCGACGAAAACGTAGATATGTCGTTCACTACTCTCAACCAAAAGACTAGCCAGTGTTTAGGCCCGGACAAAACATTTTCGGATAAGTTGGCTTTTTGTACCGAGAGACCGAGCTGTCATCCCAATTTGAAATATGATTAAAAATTTGTTATTATGACTCTTCTAAAAATATAAACTTGCATTATAGTTGTGCCATTAAAGATTTTATCCCATACTTAGGTTAAAACCAAAAAGTTTACCTCAAATTCATTACCATATCCTTCTATTGTATAATCATGAAGTACATGATTAGTTTGCAAATCTGCAAAGTTGAAAGTGTATTTCTTGTTATTCTTTCTATAGAATTCATTAGGCCCGCCATTTATATTTATTTTAACAAATCTTGCATTTATTTCTGCAATATTAGAAAAAGAATTTTCAGAAAAAATAATATTATTTCCAAAAATTTTTATTTTGTTCCCGTATCCATTGATAATAATTCTTTTAGTAAATACATTCCAATTTTCGCCATAAACTGCAATTCGCTCATGAAATACCCAGAATTTAAAATGCGATGAATTTATATTAATCCTGTTCGGATCCATACTTTGGTTAAAATTTCCTTTAAAAAATCACAATTTAATAAAGTTTAATTGGGGGTTAAATCAAGTAAACACTGGGATGCAAGTGTACTTCTGTAATAAATAACTAAAACTCGGCCCCTAAAACTCGGTCTTTAAGACCTAGTTTTGTCGAACGAATCTTGTGTGGACCGTGTTTTACCCTTTCAAGATTTGAAATGACGTTCGGCAAGTTATCTGGTTATTTATCTTCTTTACATATGGTAAGGGAAATAACGAAGGAGAAGGAAAAGAAAAAATTTGCAGACAAACATTTGCGGACGTGGTAAAAGTATGGTACCCCCAAGCCTTACTGTTGTATAATGGCGTCAGCCCTTAAAGTGTCTAGTATAAAAACCCAGCTAATAGTTAGTTCGGTCTCTCAGTTTTAGTTCATCCTACCACAACTTCATCTTCTTTGTATTTTCTTTGTGCGATAAACGTTATGTTAGTTTCCTCTACGTAAGCGGGGTCGTAACACTTACACCGAAAGAAAATACAAATCCCTTACTCCGACATAATATCCCCGAACATTTGGTGATCAATCCCAATAAAAATAATTAGATAGATGATGTAAAGGAATCTCCATACTTTGTGTCTTGCAACAGAAAATTACATAAAATCGGAGATGAATACAGATCGCTACGATACGACTTTTTCACCTTTTCATTTATCTTACAGTCGCAAGACGCAAGAGATTTTCTTGAATGCAAAATACCGAATTCATTTGCTTGTTGCTGGGATGATCCTCCGGCATGCCATGTAGAGCTTCCCGGATTCACTTGAGATGAAGCAGCACCTTGCACCAGTTTATTATTTGCTACTTCTAAAGCTTTCTCACGAGCCCAATTTAATTCCGACATTTTTTCATGTGCGTATCCTGGATTATCCAGATTTTTGTCTGGATGATATTTTATTGATAATTTTCTATAAGCTTTAGTTATCTCTTCAATAGTTGCATCCTCTGAAATACGTAGTATTTCAAATGGTGAAGTTGTTTTAATTTGGGAGAGAAGGTTAAAGAAGATTAATAAAAGAAACAAATATTTTGGTTTGCGCATATCTAAAATTATTCCAAAAACACGATTAAAACCTCAGAAAATTTATTTTCTATAAATTAAAAAAACTTAATGTCATTTAAATGCATCAACATTTGTTTAAGCCATCTTTTTATAAAGTTAATCGGGGCTTTCTGGCTTCCCCAACAGTCATCTCGAGACACAAAGCGTAAATCAAGAAAATAATAATTGTTTGGAAAAAAATAATTGTTTGGAAATTTTTGATGACCTTGAATCTTGAAATGGGTGTGAGTTAATGAGTGAGACAAGGAGCAATTTAACTCACACGTAGATGATAGGTGTTAGTTACTGCTTGCTAGGGAAGCTTTGATGAATTTTTCAGATGTTTACAATACTGTTTTCTAAAAAATTAATTGCTAAAAATTTCTGCGCAATTTGTGGATCGGCTAGCTATGATAAATATTCCTAGCCAAATGGAAAGTTTTCCCTATACAAATAATTCTAAAATACACAAAAATAAATTTTTTTGAATAAACAAGGATTAATAAAAAATATTTTTCTCTAAGTAAATTACCCTCCTCTGTAAATAAAAATTTATGTATTTGCAATAGACTCTCTTTATTAGACGATAAATGTCAAATGCTATCTCTCGCGATTCTCTGTCTATAACGCTTATGGATACGTGTCATTTATTAATTGCATCTGACAGATGGAATTGATGTTTAATGAAGAGTTGTAAGCGGGATATGGAGAGATGCGAGATGGAGATGGGGGGGGGGGGATGCTGGGGGATGCCTCCCCACCTAGCCCTCCTTCCTCCAACCTAACCCTCCTCCCTCTTAACCTTCCCCATTGCCAATATAGGACCTCTCCACATCCCCACCTAGCCCCTTCCTCCCACCTTGCCCTCTCTCTCTCAACCTTCCCCAGTGCCCAGATAGGCCCTCTCCACCTCCCCTCCTAGCCCTCCTTCCTCCAACCTAACCCTCCCTCCTCTTAACCTTCCCCATTGCCAATATAGGACCTCTCCACATCCCCACCTAGCCCCCTTCCTCCCACCTTGCCCTCTCTCTCTCAACCTTCCCCAGTGCCCAGATAGGCCCTCTCCACCTCCCCTCCTAGCCCTCCTTCCTCCAACCTAACCCTCCCTCCTCTTAACCTTCCCCATTGCCAATATAGGACCTCTCCACATCCCCACCTAGCCCCCTTCCTCCCACCTTGCCCTCTCTCTCTCAACCTTCCCCAGTGCCCAGATAGGCCCTCTACACCTCCCCACCTAGCCCTCCTTCCTCCCACCTTGCTCTCCCTCCTTCAACCTTCCCCATTGCCAAGATAGTCTCTTGTCTAATAAACATCAATGTTAGCTATTCACTCCTTCATTTCACTCATTGCTAAATACGGTAATCATGTGAATATATTTATTTATTTATTTATTTCAAAATTGCACTTTATTTATGAATAATTTATTGGCCTTTTATTATTTTTAAATAATATTTTAATTTAATAAATAATAAAATTTTATATTTTTTATATGTATATTTATTGAAAATGTTTCTAGAAGTTCTTGTAAAATTTAATTTTTCAAAAAATATTTTTTCTAACTAACAGATGAATTTTAATATTCATTCCTTTTTCTTGCTTATTTTTCTCGTAATTGTTGAGTCAACTCCTACCCACTACGAAACTTTAAATGTTCCACAAAATGCGTCAACCGACCAAATAAAAACTAATTACAGAGAATTAATGAAGAAACATCATCCTGATAAAAATAGAAATGACCCTAATGCCGATGCAATTACACAAAAATTAATCGAGGCTCATAGAATACTTTCTAATGAGCAAGAACGCTCGAAATATGATAAAAGTTTGCCTACATCTTCTGGATCATCTCATGCAACTACTGGTGGATCATCTACAACGTCAGCAGGATCAACATCAACTAATAGAGAAGCATCTACAACGTCTGCTAGACCAACTGCAACACATGGGCGACAAGCTGCTACACCTAAAACATCAGCTACAACATCTAAAAGATCATCTGCAACGTCTAGTGGATCATCAACAACCTCTGGTAGATCATCTAAGAATACGGCTGGTGGAACTTCGTCCGTAGGAACACAAGGTAGGCTATCTATCGAATATCTTATTTTTTAATTATAGTAAAGCAGCTGGGCTATAGCTATTTCTCTCCTTCAGCTAGTGCAAAAGGTTAATTGGCGGCTGGGAGCGAACCAGCATCTTCAGTAGACAGGACTGATGTGTTAGCCATTACACTACGCCGCCTACTGCACAGCCTTAGGAAATTAATAGCTATATGCTTTACATTATCTATCTATTCTTGTAAATATAATGCAAAATTATCATTAAGGTACGTCGTCACAAGCAAGCCCGTCTCCGTTAAATCTTAATCTTGTTTCTGGATATTTCCAAAATGTTGTGAATTATTTGGAAAGTATAAAAAGCACATATGGAACAAACATATTTGATACAAATTCGACAGCACCCGGATGCTCTACGAGAGGCAGTTCAGTAGATATAACAACAGCTGACAACCCTTTGAAGATTATCGTTTTTTCAAACAAAATTCTCGTGCAGACCATTAGTGAAGTTAAAGAAGCTACTCACCTAATCATAAATGGGACTAAGAATAATCTAGAAATATATGGAAATAATATTAAAATTAATCATGCAAATGAGTATCAGGATATAATAATAGGAAAATCAGTTAAAATCGGCGTGAATGGGGCAGTTAACACGGTTATGCCACAAAGTATTAATGAATATACATTTTCTGAAGAATTTAAAAAATTGAAGCCTACAAATGAGATTACATGCATCAATAGTGCTTCAAATAAAATTGAGGTGAGAAAATGAAGGCTATATTTTATAAAATTTATAGGGAACTTAAAATAAATAAATCTTGTTTTTTCGTTCTTGTTGTGTCCACGGGTTTTCCGAAGAATAACTGGTGTTCCCTTGTAGAATTGAACAATGTAGGCGAAGCAGTGACTAACTCCGATATATGATCCAGCTAGACTGATGCTTTCACTAGCTTTTAACTATCGCGATACCAGAATGTGCAAAACAGTTTTTAGACATCAGTAAAATGCTCACTGATAAAAATACCAACAACATTTCGGTTTAATCATTTGGTTTAATTATCCAACAATAGAGGTATCCACACGAAGTATTTCCATGTCAATATGGAAATCCTGTGGGATAAATTCTGATCATTTATCAGGAGTGTGCGAGTAACCCCCTCATAAACATATGATTGAAGGACCGTACATCCAAAAAGAAAACCTTCAAAAATCAAGTGAGAAATATAAAAAATAAGAGAGACTAAAACGAACGCTAAAGCGTCGTCTTTAATTAATTTTTGACAATTTTTAAATTTTCTTGAAATTCAAAGAAATGTTTATTATATTTTTTATTTTATATTATTTTTAGATTTACATTGAAGATGTTTCTGGTATTAATAAAATTCGAATTAATGGTAAGAATAACACGATATTAATTCATTCTAAAGATTAAAACGTGCAAATTTATTCGTGTTTTCAAAAATTATTTTATTAAAGAGATTTTAGAAATTTATATTTTATATCCACTTTTTTATTCTCCTTTGCTTTTTATGTTAACTTATAAAATAGGGGTTAATTTTTGATATAAAACTTCTTCCTAATTACCAGAGGTGGATCGGAATTCCGATTTCCGAAAAAAGTTTTGATTTCCAATTTCTGAGTTCCGACTTTTGAGCCAGTTCCGATTTCCGGCTCTTCCGATTTCCGACACCTCTGACTGTTCTGACCCACCTCTTCTAATTATCTTGTAAATTAACTCTTTATGAAGATTCCTTTCTTAGTTTATGTATTTCTTCTTTTATATAGCAATTTTTTATTATTTAAAAGAGCTCCTCGATCGGAGTTGGATGACAACAAAATTAATGATTCCTTAGGAATATTTTCTACCGCTGAGGAGGCGGAGTTATGTGGATTTTATTCATAATTGTAATATGTTGCTTGATTTATATATCATCAATTAACATCACCTTCACATAGTGTCACTTCGAAACGACACCTACCTCTTTAGTATATTCCTTCTACGAGTCCAGACAGACTAAAACTCTCGCTTTTGTTAAATTCTAAAAATTTTTATTTGTTAATTATTAAGATTTCAAAACATCATTTCTTTTTTATAAATAGCGCTAATTGACAGGAAAGCATGTGAATATATTCATTAATTTATTTCAAAATTGCACTTTGTCATACATATTTATTAAATTATTTTGTCTGTCATTTCTTATTTTAAATAAAATTTTATATTATTGTTTAAATTATTTACTTCCCTAAACAATCTGTGTTTTTATCCTCATTTTCTAATTGAGACTCTCTCAAGTTGCGCAGGTTCAAGGATAATTTTTGAGCTACTAATTAATTTATCATATTATGGCAAGGTCGCCATTTGAATATATTTTATTCCTATACTATTTTTTCGATTTAAAGCTTTATGTACATAAGACACAAGATATAAGTAATTAGACAGTGATTTTAAGAAAGCTAAAGTCCCTAACTGAACATCACTGAACTGTCTTTTCATTATGCTTATCACTCATTTGTCAACACAAAATTTATGAAGTAACGAGGGATACGATTTAATGAAAAGTGATGCAGTTAGTGATGTCAGTTAACGCGTTTTTACTTACTGATAACTGTATAGGTCCACTAGCAAGAAAACTGTCCACTTTCATAAATTTTTACGTTTTAATTATTTTTTGTAATTTACTTAAAAAATTGTCCTGTTTATTGCGGCTGAAAATTACATTTAGGAGGAGGATAGACTTAAAGAGAGAGAAAAAATGAGAGAAAAAGGAGGGAGTCTCTCTCAATAAAAAAAGACACACATCGTCTCTTCATTGTTAGTGCTATTTTCTTCCGCTATTTTCTTCTTCCTGACCTTATACTATAAACAAGACATGCATTATTTTACTCATTCCCTTTTCTTACTGATTTTCCTTGCAATTGCTGAGACAATATCTGACCATTACAAAACATTGGGAGTTTCACAAGATGCTTCAGTTGATGAGATTAAAACTGCCTACAGAAAATTAATGTTAAAATACCATCCTGACAAAAATAAAAACGACCCGATCGCCTTGAAACTTTCTCAAGAAATAAATAATGCTAAAGACATTCTTCTTGATGAGCAAAAACGGAGTGATTTTGATAAAGAATTATTTGCTTATAATCAATCGAAACAGGAAGAAGGAGAATCACCGAAATCTTCTGGTATTTTGCTTTTAATTTCTCAACTTTAAAATTCTCTTCTTTGGTCATATCATGAAAATCCCCATTACTATGAGAATAGCTCTTAGTTACTTAGCTCTTGAGTGAGACTTATATTAGTAGATTAGCTCTTGGTTGCGGACTGCCCAAGTAAATGGTCGTTTCAAGATACATTTTAATATTATAATTTAGTAGTTTCACAATATATTTTTAGAACTTTCTTGTGCTGGGACTTGGTATAATTGATTTAGTTAACATGATAGATTGCGTGCGATGTTGGGGGTCCGAGATGAAATGCCGTGCAATGTAAGAGGCTGGGCAAGTAATGCTGGGCAAGTCAAATTCAGAATACAGGGTAGGCCTTGTATTAGTTTATTATGGTGGTCGTTTATGAGACTGACCTTTCCTGAAAAGCATAAGCGTTCGGGTATGTATTATAGCAAAAAATACAAGCGAGAATTTACACAAAATAACACTGATTTTTAGGAACCTCTACAAACAAATTCAAAATCATAGTCTTCTCAAACAAAATTTTTGTTCAAGACATTTATGGCGGTGCTATATGCACCAAAGAATTGGAAATAAATGGAGAATATAACGAAATAACAATAAGTGGAAATAATATCCAATATGATTCCCTCAATCTTGGGAGCCCTAATAATTTTTTGAAGGCAAGGTCTGTTGAAATCCAATTGAATGGCATTTCAACTAATATTTCCAAAGAATATATGAAGTATAATTTTGAGGAAGAAAATACAGATTTATTAGAAGTTACTCAAAAAGAGATTATTGTTGGAACAATTAATGATATTGAGGTGAATTTTATAACTCAGATTTTTTTGAAAATATGGCAACTTTGGGCCGAGTTATGGCCAGTCAAATTTCAGATTTTTTGGAGCATTTGAGTAGCGTTGTGTAAGCCCAACTTTGGGGTTAAAAATTCGAATATACAAATAATAGCTCATTTGAAAGAGTTCGTCGAGCGAAGTCGAATGACACCAAACTCAACGAAAACCGACTTCATATGGCCGAGTTATAGACCCCCGAAATTTCAAGCTATCTAATTTTTACAACACGGATATATCATAAACTCTTTAAAAATTTTCACAATATCAATTATTTCTTATTTATTGTCATATATTTTAGGTACGTTAAAATTTTTCTTCAGTTAGGTGTAATTTTGCAGTCTCTATTTTTGTAAGTCAAAGCCGTTGCTATTGACTAATTATTAAAATTATTGCCAAAAAGACTGATAAACATGTCTAATTAAATTATTATTTAGATGCATATTGAAGATGCTAATGGTTCAAATCATATTAACGTTAATGGTGGAAGCAACATTGTATTAATTTTTGGTCATTAAGCAGAAGATTAAATTAAAATTGGTGACTGAATTTATAGAAAATAAATTTAAATTAAACATTTTATACTAAAAGCCATAAAATTGTTCAATAAAAAATTGTTTAAGAAAATATCAAAACAATTAAAAATGTCACGGAACTAAAAACAAATGAATAGTTAATCATGTGAATAGTCTGAACAAATACATAGTCTGATCATTTGTGGTCAAGAAATTTTTTTGTAAATGATCATAAATTGGATCACTAATAATAAATATGTATAGTGTTGCATAGACTACATAGTAGTCGAGTTTTACAATCCCAATCATAAAAATAAAGTAAAATAATTTAAGCTGAGTTAATTTTAAAGTTTGAGTTCTTATATAAACCTTTATAAATTCCCTCAAAAACAATCCTAGCTGGAAAAGGGATTGGTATTGTTATCAAGTATGGACCAATTCGAAGCAAACTTTAAAAAACTGACTAAAACCCTCACTCAATCCGAAACAACTTTTTAGTTATTCCAATCTATCCACTTTCTCATTTTTAAGTCGAGTTTATAAATAAATTAACTCAGATTTAAAAAAATATATAAAAATACCGAAAATTGAACTGAAAAAATCTTAACTGATACATGGATAAATATTTTTTAGATAATTTTTTCAATATAATATAGGGATCGGACCGAGTTGTGGTCTCTAATAAAAATTTTGTTTAACGAGAATCGAAATTATTTTTGTTATACAGATCAAGAAAATTTATTTTAGAAATTTTAATTTATCCATATATCATTAAGCATATAGTACCTAGTGTAGGAAATAGCTCTTATCAACTTCACCAAAATGATCGGTAACACCAGAATATACCAAACGAAGATTTTCCAAATATTTGTGTCCTTTTGAAGAGCCTGCAACAGATACATGATGACTTGCATAAGCACTATGAAAAGAAATTTTATAAAGAATATAGTATTTTTCAAGCTTGATTTGATCTTAAGTAGTAGTCTATTCGATTACATGGCACATTCTCAAACCTGTTCTATGTGATAATTAGGGATGTGAATTTCTTAATAAACTTAGAATATCATTTGAATAAGTCAGCTAAAGATCAGCTAGATAATTAACAATAGATTTATAATCAAGTAGTTTTATGTTGTTAGTTTGAGTAAAAAGTATTTGAAAATAAGTCAGAGGTATAATATTTTTAGGGGTTCGCGTTTTTAGTTTCTAATAGTTCGAAAGGTACTTGTCATTATAACTCTGCTTTTAAGACATATCTCATCGAAAAAACTCAAGGTTAATTTAAAGAATTTATTTGCTACCTTGATTGATCAAGTTCAACAATTTTTGTGATTGATGTCTAAATAGATTAAAACAAATTTAAAATTATCTGTCAGTATACCTGAGGCGTATAAGTGAAAACCCCTCCAACTAGATTTTGAACTGCAGATATGAATAATCCATGTGTAACAATTACTATTTGTTCTTAAAGTAAGAATTTAGTATATCTTTCAGAAATATTTTTTTGAAAATTTTAAGAGATTTAACTATCCTACTTATAAATAAATTAAAGATTTTTGTAGTGATGCTCGAGAGTCAAAAAAAAGCCGAGAGTCGAGACCGAGAATCAGCCCGAGACCAAAACGAGAGTCGAGACCGAGAGATTAAGAGGGATATCACTTGATGTATCTCCTAGTCTACACTTTATTTAGTCATATTAACAACGAATGTTTCGTTCGATCATTCATATTCGGGTTCTTAATTAGAAAGTCAAACTATTTAAATTGTGAGGCTGTCGAAGTTACCTCCAGTCATCCCAAATAAAGCAAATAAATCGGTGTTGGGATAGTAAAGGCGAAACTCTCAGGATCTCAAGATCAAGACCCATCCGACTATTTATTATATGGGTGGCTTCAGTAGCTTTATAAAATTAAATCAACTAGTTTACCAGCTTTTTCCTCTCCTGGTAATATCCATTCGTTTTCATATTCATGTTTAGCCATTAAAGCACGCAAATTAGTGTTATCAAATGCATTTGGTATATCTCCTTTGTCAGCACGTTTCACAAGTTCCTTTAAAACATATTTTGCACGTTCAATACTACCAATATCTGATTTTCGGGCTTCTCGCTTTAAAAATAGAATAAATATTTTAAAAAATACACAACTTAAATATTTCTTAAAGACTTTATAACATTTGCGCAAGCTAAAATCCAAAGAATTTGGTAGGTCAATCTAGTCGGGTAGATCTCTTCCATCGGAGAGATCTAAGGATCAAGTCCCATTTAATATTTTACTATATTTCACGATTGGTTTTGGATCCTTTCGTCTGATTTACTGTATTAATCCTGTCGAAGACTCTTTCACACTTAGGTCGATGGAAAAAAATGATCTTATTGTGAAAAATTGGAATTGGTCCTTTGATCCAGGGCCCCTTCTCTCCAAACTGCGGCCTAATCCGTTCGGCCATCCAACAACCCATCGGCTGCTGCAAATTTTGTTGTTGTTATTATTTCCAGCCGCTACCCATTTCCTAGTTCTTTACTTTTCTTTCCTATCGCTGACTAGATATTCGCGACATTATAATTTCATACGGTTTGCTCTAACATAGCAAAATACCTTTTGGTAAACGATACATAATTCATTTCTCTGTAAAATTGGTGTGTAATTTTCATCTAAGCGTTTGTAATGTTCAATCAATTCATCAAAGTCAAGATATCCAATATCTCTGTCGATGCAGTCAATCATGCTTTCCATAAACCCGGGTTCAATCTTTATTTTCAATTCAGATTCAAGATTGCCGTCATTACTATAATTTTTGTGACTATCTCCCAAGGCATTCAAAGCTGTTTGAATTGTTCGATCATACGGAGAGGCAAAAAAGTGTTGAATATTCAAATTTTTAAGCCTATCAATTTTAATACATAAATTCAATTTGAAATTTATAAGGTTCTGAGGCGAGTAACAAAAATGATTGGATTTTTATTTCAATTACGATTTGGATTTTTTAATGTGGATTTTTCTTTGGGTTTACATTCTAGGTTTACAGTCCCAACTCCCTTTATAAATCTTAATATTTCATTCTTAAATTTATTTCTCAAACCTGAACATCTTTTATCTTTAAAGAGAACTTACACTTTGTTTAGAATCATCGCCCTTTTTACACCCAGTTCATTTAAAGGGGAATTGTCAAAATTATACATCCTTCCTTTATATTTGTATTGTTGACCAGAGGTATTTTTAACTTTCTTTTTCACATCTTTACCGTTATCAAGCCTTTCTCCATGACGAATAAATAGATAAACACGTTTTACTGTTGGAAATTCTGGAACTTCACCTTCACTTACAGCTAAATTATATAACGTTTTAATTTGGGATTTTATCGGACTTGGTAACACTTAATTACAGGGTGCGCCATAAGTAATTGGACACTTTTAAAATCCTTATAACTTTTTTTATTGTTAATATTTTCCCGGATTTGAATCCGATGGGTTATTCTTTTTGGTCTATTTTGGAGTCAAGGCATGTTCTAAGCCGCACATGTTTGGAGTCTCTGCGCCACTCTCTCACCCGAGAGTGGGACTTAATTACGCTTAAGGAGGTGCGTGCTATTTGCGAAAATTTTTCTTGACGCCTTGGCCTCTGTATCAAAGCCAAGGGTGGCATTTCGAATCTTCTTGATTATTTTTGTTCCTTATTTAATTCTCTATCATTTGAATGTATTTCGATTTTATTTGATTGTGTTTTAATAAGGTTATGAGAGAAAGCATGTGTCCAATTACTTATGGCGCACCCTGTATATATATAATCGTCGCCACTGTATTGGTTATTATTAAGGCCCTAATAGTTAATCCAAGACTAAGTGTTAGTTATAACACTTTTATAATATTTAACGTTGTAATAGAACTTGGGCGTAAAATCTTATGACCTTGAACAATTGCAATAAATTATGTGTAGAAATTAAGAGTAAGGGTATAAAAATGGAGTAGAATATTAAGTTAAGGGTAGAAAAATAAGTAATGGTGGATAAGTAGATTATTAGTGTTATTTGAGAGATACAATTTAAATTTTAGCAGCTCGAATGCTGTCATTCTTCTCTATTTAAGCAGCAACAAAGAAAACTTAACAGGACATTTCTTACACTGCTCTATCTATTATGTATGTAAAACAAATTAAAATACCTCCTGAACTAATTGAAACACGTTTCAGTCTTTTATCAAAACTTTTATACGGCCAATCAAAAGAATCATAATCACTTAGTTTCCTCAAAAAAGAATATTTTACAATCGTAATATTTGTGTAAATTAATGTGTTGATGTGTTTCAACATTCCATTTAAATTACGATTTCCATTTATACTCTTCTTCTTAAAATACTTTTAATTATTATTCACTAACTGATAAATAGTGGTGTAATAGTCCTCCATCACATAGGGAGGATATCCGCACATAAGGAGGATCATCCTATGAATGCTAATATCATATGAGATACAACTTAGGGTGAAAATACGAAGACTATTCCTCCAACGTGAGGGTTGTTCGTCCCAAACTAAGGGTTGTTCCCCTATCATGGGGGTATTCCTCCCAAATTGTGAGTTTTCTCACTAACGTGAGGATATCCTCCCTATGTGATGGAAGTTACCCTTGAATCTCAAAAGGATACTCGCGCTTATTAGCTGGGGAAATTTAACTTTAGTGAAGTTAGATTATATTGAATTATTACCGCCTTCATAAGTTTTTGAATTAGAATTTGGGCAAACTTTAAATAGGCCGAATTCAGCAACAAAGAATAGGGGCTTAGCTTGCGGCGCCAATTATTGTATCGATCATCCATATCATTAAGATAAATATTTTTAAATTTTTTAATATTATCTTCTGTTAACACTCCCCATGCAGCAAATTCTTTAGAATACTGATTAACGTAGTTGTCTATCATTATTTTCTTTTGCTTCTTGTCTTCTTCCTTATTTGCCTTTTCATAGGTTTCGACATCGCGCTCTTTAACGAATTCACTCTTCATTCTAAATTTATTATCAATCTGCCATTTTTTTATTATTCCAATTGTTTTATCCAAATTCATCCCGTTAATCCATTCTCTCAAAGTTACTTCAGTCTTCGGAAGCTTGGCATACTGTTGAAATTCGCTAGCATATTCCATTTTCAGTTTTTCAAGATTTTTATTGTTCCATTTATTTAAAAATGATTTTTTAAATAAACTAACACGCAGCTTTCCCTTAATTTTGAAATTAGTTTTACGAAGTTCAGACTAGGGTTGGACAAAACCGTTTAGCTAAACGGTATACGGTAAACGGGTTTTTGGTAAAATTAAACGGAACGGTATACGGGTCTCAGATAAACGGCATAAACGGTATACGGTTTTTTCAAAATTAAACGGTTTTGTCCACCCTAGTTCAGACTATTAAAATTAAATACAATAGTGTAAAGCCTATAGCTATTTAATTCCTAAGGCTGTGCAGTAGGCGGCGTGGTGTAATGGCTAACACATCAATCCAGGTCTACTGAAGATGCTGGTTCGCTCCCAGCCGCCGAATAACCTTTTGCACTAGCTAAAGGAGAGAAATAGCTATAGCCCAGCTGCTTTACTATAGCTTCAATGCTCGTGAGGCATTGTTTTAAGTTTTCAGAAAATGCCAAATGTGGATTCATAGCTTCATCCATTGGAATAACATCATCGCCTTAAATTTAAAGGTAATAATTTATTCATAATTTTTAATTTACGAGGGATCGAAGGTTTTTGGTAAAATGCATCCATGTAGCATTTTGCCATCTTCAAAACATCAGTTCCATTTATTTCCGTTTTGGACAATCCTAAAAAACATTTTTTCCGATTTTATTAGTCTAGGAAGAGATTCCCAGCATTTCAAAATTTACCTGTTTGAAAATTGGCAAAAACAAGTAGAAATATTAAAATTAACATTTCAACTAAAAATTTAAAAAAATTTAAAATTTTGAAACAAATTGACCCTAAAATTATAATTTGGGGGTAATTATTTATAAAAACAATTTAAAAATTAGAAAATAAAATGCCAGAAATGAATGCCTTTACCTATTTTTTGTCAAATTCAAGAACAAGGTAAGAGAAGGAGATTGAAGAAGGAGATGTCTAGAAGGAGATGTCTCCTCATAGTTTGGGAATTAGGAGACATTATGGGCAAAACATGCCTTATTTCCCGTGTTTAAAAATTTTAAAATGCTTAATTTTAAATTAAACAAACAGCCTTTAAAAACCGACTTACCACTCTTAAATGCCCCCCTACACATTAAAATGCTATGAAGAAATCTGTCAAAAACCTCTAAAAATTACTCTCCATCTCTCTTTAAAATTGCCCTCTCGTTTATAATATTCCCTCGTTAATTTAAAAATGAAGCGGAGAGGCATTAAATGCCCTTTGTCAATTTTTGGGGATTCATATGACGGCCAAAAATTGCCGTTGATGTATATGCCTTTATAAAATTCCCCGCTAACCCCCATCTATTGTCTTGTCTTTAAGTGCAATTTACAAACTACAAAAAATATTACAAACTACGAATTTAAAAATTTAAATCAATTATTAAAATTAATAAAAATTAAATTAAATTTAAAAAATTATAAAATAATAAAAAAAATTTAACTATGCTGCGGAAACCGGCAATTTAACAAGATTGTTTATGTACTTGATTAGGCACTACTGAAGATGAGGGTGCAATTTTTGCGGACTTTTTCTGCGGACTTGTTTCCTTTCTTTTAAATGATTTACTTGTAGCAACTAGGTTTATTCTTATCCCCGTCTCCAAACGATGGGGAATTTGAGAGGTTTTTTAAAAATTTCCTGTTCCTCTCCCCAGAGGTCGCTTTAGCATAGGCCCACCGAGTCGGAACTCGAAGTTTATAACATTCGATTCATCTCGCCGACCTGAGTTCAAATATGCAAGAATTTTCTTCGTGAGACGAAAACTTGCAGAGATACAGGCCCCCGAAAATCAAAAAACCATAGGAGGGAGTAAGCTGATTTTTGGGTGAAAAATTTGAATTCAAAAGTGTCGTCGAGCTGATTCAAATGACACCAAAATCAACAAAATCCGTCTTCTGCTGTTTTAAGTATTTTTGTTCGGGGGCGGTTATGCGTTTTTATTCATTTGGCCGTTTTGTAAAGAGCTTTTTAAGCTTGTTGTTTGCTGGGCAGGGGGCGGGGGTACAGCTATAAGTTTTAACCCCTTCAAATACTTCTTAATCCTCCAACTTTGATCTAATTTTATCCCATAGTTTTATTTAAAATAAATCCGAAATTAAAATATGAAGTTACTTTAGATATAGTTATTTAATTTAATTATATAATTTTATTTATCTTATCTTTGTAAATTTATTCTTCCATTACTTCTGCCTTCCTCATTGAATTAACATGGAACATTTCTACCGAGACGTTTTGCAAGTTTTTGCAACAAAGTGCATTCTTTGCCAGACCCGCGAGTTGCAGTCTCTGGTTGATCGGTTGAACAATCAGTCACAGGATTTTGTTGCTCAGGTTGATGGACACGAGGAGTGCGAGAAGCACGAGGACCACGGGTAGGACGAGGAGTTCGAGGAATATTATGCTGACGTGGTTCTTCATTGCCGGAAGGTGGACCAGATGGTGAATCAGTAGAAGGCTCATCATCGCATGGTTCTGTAATTAAAAAAATATATGGGGTTGAGAGTAGAATTCAAAAGTAATATAAAAATAATATTTTTGGGTAGTACTCTTTATAGTATAAAGTGATAAGGCTATAGACGGTCTGTGTTAGTCATTCCTTTGTTAGATTTCAGATAGTCACGCTTTTTAGTCTATTCTTGCGTCCCATTAATTTTGGGTTATCCCTATATCCGTTTTATACGTATATCCGGATACGGATAACAAAATCCATGCCCAATACCAAGTCTGTTTTCATGTCCTCTTCGAATAATAACAGAAACCTAACCCTTAGCATGTTTAACAATTTGAAACTACCTTCACCCCCATTACCATCAGGAAGGTTCATTTTAGTAAGGCTTGCTCCTCTCAGGTTTTTAACACTATGACTATCACTATTTTCTTCAAAGTTTGTGTTAATCTCATCATGACGATCTTTAGTGTGTAATTCAGAACCATCTAAATTTTATAAATATTCCAGAGGTAAAATAATCTTGAGAAATACCTTTATTGTATATATCAACATTTTTGGCATTTTCTTTTTCCTTCTTATTCAACTTTTTATTCTCTTTCTTGGAGTCTTTTTCATTACCTTCAAATCCGTTAACATTGACCAAATCGGGTTCTAAAATTTATTTAATTTTTAATGGTCAGAGAATTTTCTTACGATCTTCAGGAACTGGTTCATTATTTTCAGAAGGTGGACCAGCAGGAGTATCAGAAGGTTCATCAGAGGAAAGTGCAGCAGAAGGAACTTTAGGAGGGTGTGTGCGATATTGAGGAACATCAAGTTTGTATTGAGGCTTTTCTAAACAAATTTTAAAATTTCTTGAAGAGAGTCCATTAACATACCATAATCATTACTGCCCTCCGGTTTTATTTGAACCGCGTCTGCTCCTTTAATGTGTTTAACGCTTTGACTGTCCTTATTTTCTTCGATATTTGTGTCAATTTCATCATTACGGTCTTTAGTGTGTAATTCAGAACCATCTAAATTTGTATGAAAATATTGATGGAAATTCAAATATAATTATTATACCTATCTATGTTATGGAAATCCTTATTGGATTGGAAATGGAATGGAACTTCGTAGAATGAGCTCAGCCCATAATAAACAAATACCATATTCCCATTGCCGTCTAGGCATTTTTTTTTATTTCATGCTATATTCTTTTTGCAATTAAGGACACAACATCTTCTAACAATGACCTTATGATCTTAACTATCACCCTATGATAACTATCACCTTATGATTACTTAGCGAGTTCTCTCAATTACAGCGCAACACTGTCTTGTGCATGGAAGACTACTATTATATATCATCTACTGGTCACTCCCTTATCTAGCATACCCTGGCTTTCTCTCAATAATTTTCTTAAGATTTAATATTATGCCATTACTTTGATTATAAATATCAACATTCTTTGCATTTTCCGATTTTTCTTGATTTCCACGCTTGTTTTCTTTGATCGAATCTTTTTCATTTGCTTGAATACCGTCAACACCGAGCAACTCAAATCCTGAAATTTTTTAAATTAAATCGTCTAAAATTGTCCAGCTACTTACCCTGTCCATCATCACCGTCTCCACCAAAGTTCATTTTCATGCCCCCGGCTCCTTTCAAGTTTTTGACACTTTCACTGTCCTTGTTTTCCTCAACATTTGTTTTTACGTTATCTTGACGATCTTTTGTGTGTAATTCAGAACCGTCTAAAATTGTTTTCTTAATATTATCAGAGTTGAAATCAAGGACGGGTGTATTTTCAAAAGAAAATTTCGATCGGTTTCGATTCAATGTTCAAATACCTTTGTTATAAGCATCAAAATTTTTCGCATTTTCTGTTTTCTTTTGACCGCCACGCTTGTTTTCCTTGATCGAATCCTTCTCATTAGCATCAAAAACGTCAAATCCTTCCAAATCCTGTTAATATTTCAATTTATTAATGTTAAGAGTAGAGTGAATATTTTAAACGATTAATAAACTATGAGTTAAAAAATTATACTATACACTAATATCAGACCTATTTATAAGTTATGAGGTATCAGATAATGGTCTTATACAATCTTACCTTTATATACGATAAACCAGATACTAGATACCCCTCTATTTAAAATATATTCTAAAATTTGCGTGGTCGCTGGGTGGAGGTAGGCCCTAGGTTATTTAAGCTCATAGGGAATTTTTAAAGGTGAAATATGATTTTATACCTCTGATAAATTTATTTTCATTAAATTTTGATTATATTTTTGAAAAAAACGATTTTTACCCATCCAAAGATTCCACTGGATGCAAGGCACAACGTTGCCAAGAAGACAAAGTCAAAACGAATAAACATTATTAAAACAATAAAATATTCTGAATATTGCTTCTTCCATCCCCCTATTTATTCAAAGAAATTATTTAAAATTTCAAGCTGTTCAAATAAATTTTAAATAAAAAATTTGCCAGCGATTTTTTGGGAGTTGTATTATTTTATAATTTAATGTTGGGATTGAGTTTGACGCAATGAATTTTAATTTTTTATAATTTTTTTATATTTATTTTTTGATTATTACATGACAAGGTAAACCAGCTAGAGATTAATTTTGAAATTTTAAAATAGAAATTTACATCAATATAAAAATTAATACACGTGGGATTAAAGCTAATAATCAACTGAAGATTATTATTAAATTTCAAGAGAGATTGACTCTATTCAAAAATAAATATACATGATAATTTGAGTAAATATTAAAATTTCCAACATCAAAATCCAAAAGAATTTTCTAGTATATCATTTTCATAATTTAGTATACCCTAAAATATTATTTCATTTTTTACTTGATTTTTGATTTTATTATAACTCTGATGATTCGCTGTGGTTTATACAATTAAAACAAATTTCTAAAATAAAATTTTTTTTATTAGAAATAAATTCTGAGATTTCCAGGGGTTGTTTGATCGGTATCGATCATACATGGCAAAACGTTTTTTTTAATTTGTCTAGCTTCTTTAGCTATCTTTGAGAAGCTTCATAACTCCAAACTTAACTTTTACTTAATATCCTTGTTCAATTTTCCCAAAAATTTTATTAATTGCTCTTTAAGTTTAAAATTAATATCAATTTAAATACATTTATCTTTCCCATTATTTATGAAATTTCTTTATTTTTAGTTCATTCTTTCATTACTTCCTTTGGATTTAGTAACAGTTAACTTTTCTTCCAGCCAACTTCTTAATCTTCTGCCATAAGTTGCATTTCTTTCCCTTGGCAGGTGGTGGAGGCACACTTGAAGCTTCTTCTATCTTTGGTCCAGATGGATATTTGTTATCAATTGGAGCTGGAAGAGGCTTTTTGGACGACGGAGCATCTTCAACTTCTTTAGGGCCTGCTGGGTATTTATTATTAATTGGAGCTGGGAGAGGCTTTTTGGACGATGGAGCATCCTCTATATCTTCATGTCCGGTTGAGTATTTATTATCAATTGGAGGTGGAAGAGGCTTTTGAGATGTACTGTCTTCTTCATCAATCTCATCAGGTACATTTGGGTATTTGTTATCAACTGGAGCTGGAAGAGGAGGCTTCTGAGATGATGGGGCATCTGATGGAAACTCTGGTCCTAAAATTATTTTAAAGATAATTATTAAGTCGTATTTTGACAAGAATTTAACAATAAAGCGGCCTTATTTAGGAATACGGTATAAACATACACCAATAATTTTGTTTATAAATAGCTTATTTTTCATCTCCAAGACTCTTCAATATTAAACTTATCCTTGAATATATCAACTTTTAAATTAAATATTACGTTTTGGAAGCAGCTTTTCTTCAATTGGCCCATCTAAAGGAAGCTCTGGCGTCAAAGTACGATGTCTTGGATCTTTATGATTAACAGGATGAGGAAGATGAGGCTTCTGGGACGATGGGGCATCTGATGGAAACTCTGGTCCTAAAATAAGTTTAAAAAATTTTCTAAGACGTTAAACATCTTTATATTAGAGGTGGTAAAGAATGAAATCACAAGGCTACACAAATGAAAATCTGTTTGAATAGTAGATGATTAGCTTTGAATAGTCAATGCATGTTATCCATTTTCAACCTGAGCCAGCCATATTAAATAGAGCCCACTTTGGCAATAATTAAAAAATAAAACACCATGAGGCCTTATTCTGGAAACGTGGTATTCACATACAAGATAATTTTGTTTATAAAAACAAATACTCATCTCCAAGACCCCCTAAAATATTAAACTTATCTTACTACTTATCAACTTTTAAATTAAATATTACGTTTTGGAAGCGGCTTTTCTCCACTTGGCCCATCTAAAGGAAGCTCTGGGGTCAAAGTACGACGTCTTGGTTCTATAGAATTTAAATTTTAAAAAATATATTGAAAATTCAATTACGTTCTGGAATAGGCTTCTCTTTCGAAGGAACAGAAGGCTTGTCAGAACATGGGCGTTCTTCAGGATGAGGCTCATGATGTTCTAATAATAAATTTTAATAAATTCTATCTGAGAGAATTTGAAACCGAACAGAGAGGCTCAACCTAAAAAATCTAAGTTTTCGAGATTACTCTAGATCTCACTTATATCAATCCTCAGGTCTGATCTCTGTTTATACTTGATTAATTTCCTTACCATGACTCTCGCTGCTCTTTGGATTTTTCATAGCCGCGAGTTTTGATCCGCGTATGCTTTTTTTACTTTCACTCATTTTGACTTCTTCCATTTTTTTATCAGATTCCTTGTTAACTTTCTCTCCAATAACATGAGAACCATCTAATATTTTTTTGAATATTTTAAACGAAACTTTCAAAAAAATTATTTTATTAATTACCTTTGTTAAACTCTTCCCGCTTCATGGAATTATCCTTATTTTTTTCTTCACCCTTCTTCTTTTCCAATTCTCTATTTTGTCATTTGCTTCGAATTGGTCAAGATTAACTACACCTCCTTCATTATTGAAGAAATCATCTCCCTGGAAATACTAAAAATTTTCTTTTATTTTTTAATATTGTGAATTTAAGTCCTAATCAAATTAAAATTATAATTGAATTAAATCCGTTTAGGCTTTGCTATACGCTGAGATATAACAGAATTGGTAGAGATCTTCTTAAACTCAGTTAAAGTCCAAGTACACACACTAAGCGTAGTTTTGGAAATTTTAAACGAAATCAGTAATAGAATAAGCAGCTTTTATTTTCAAATTGATATCCCGATATTCAATAAATTCAAAAATTTTTTACTAAATTAGCCAAAATAAATTTTTTACCCATCCATAGATTCCATTGAATGCGAGGCATAGAGCTGCCAACAGGAAGAAGTTGAAACGAAGAAGCATTATTCACTTTGGGTTGTAATAAAAATCTGTCTCCCATCCCCCTATTTATTCGGAAAGATATTCTTAAAAATTCCAGCTGCACAAATAAAATAAAACTTGGTAGAAGCTTCCGCGTTTAATTGAGATTGAACTTTGTTTGAAAATTAAGTATAATATATCGCTTGAAACTTGTTAGTTGGCAATAGATAATGCAATTTTATTCAATTAATACTTCAAAGTTTTATTACAAATTGAATATTTGAGGGAGAATTATTTAAAGATTTTTAATTTATTATAGAAAGGAAAGAAAGATAAGAGAGATCTACACGTTTCAACAGTTAAAAAACTTAAAATTCTAGAATTAACTTGAATTAAATTAAATTTAGTTTTAGCAGTTAAACAAATATGCAATTATTTTTAACTATGAAGAATAGCATAGAATATTTCAATTTTATGCTTAGAAATTAAAAAAATTTCCATAATCGATAAAAAATTTAATGAATTTTAATTATGTTTATGTTTATGTTTATGTTTATGTTTATGTTTATGTTTATGTTTATGTTTATGTTTATGTTTATGTTTATGTTTATGTTTATGTTTATGTTTATGTTTATGTTTATGTTTATGTTTATGTTTATGTTTATGTTTATGTTTATGTTTATGTTTATGTTTATGTTTATGTTTATGTTTATGTTTATGTTTATGTTTATGTTTATGTTTATGTTTATGTTTATGTTTATGTTTATGTTTATGTTTATGTTTATGTTTATGTTTATGTTTATGTTTATGTTTATGTTTATGTTTATGTTTATGTTTATGTTTATGTTTATGTTTATGTTTATGTTTATGTTTATGTTTATGTTTATGTTTATGTTTATGTTTATGTTTATGTTTATGTTTATGTTTATGTTTATGTTTATGTTTATGTTTATGTTTATGTTTATGTTTATGTTTATGTTTATGTTTATGTTTATGTTTATGTTTATGTTTATGTTTATGTTTATGTTTATGTTTATGTTTATGTTTATGTTTATGTTTATGTTTATGTTTATGTTTATGTTTATGTTTATGTTTATGTTTATGTTTATGTTTATGTTTATGTTTATGTTTATGTTTATGTTTATGTTTATGTTTATGTTTATGTTTATGTTTATGTTTATGTTTATGTTTATGTTTATGTTTATGTTTATGTTTATGTTTATGTTTATGTTTATGTTTATGTTTATGTTTATGTTTATGTTTATGTTTATGTTTATGTTTATGTTTATGTTTATGTTTATGTTTATGTTTATGTTTATTTTCCGCACCCTGTATTAAAAAATTTCCATAAAATTTGCTGCAAAATACAATAGACGTCATACTTCTTTAAATTTACATATACAGCAAGCTTCAATAAAAACATTAAGCGACCAAATTTAACTCAAATTTTTCATGTTTTTAAATATAAATTTTTGAATAAAATATTTTATTGTTTTTTAAAATTAAATGATTAACAATAACGGAAAACAAAAATAAATTAAAAAATTTATTTCGTGACTATAATGGTTATTTAAATTTTATTAAACATTTTCCAAATACAATTAAACAAATTATTTATTTTTAGTTTATTTGAAATAATTACAATTAAAAATATTTTTTCTTCAAATATTTTTGTTTCAATAAAATTTAAATTTTGGTGAAAATAAAAGATTTTTAAAGATTTTCCTACTGCTTGAATTCATGTTTTAAAAAAATTTTAATAAGGAGGGTTATAATATTTAATTTTTGAAAAAAATCAGACACCGATCGAGGGTGAAAATTTTTTTTTTAAATCTTTCGGATATGTGCCCAATATTATTATTAATCACCTACAAAATTTTCAGAACAATCCGATAACTCGAACATAGAGAAGCTTAAAAAATTCAAGGGATGGGAGGGGGGGTATATAATTTCCTAACACACCCCATAAAATATTAATTTATTTTTTAAGAAATTAAAATGCTTCGACTAATTTTATAAAAAATAATTAATTTTATATTTAATTTTATAATCTCCGCCTCCGTTATTAAATTATTTTATTTCAAATTTTTGTTAAAAATAGAAACTTTGCATAATTTTATTTCTTTTTAAGAAAATTTATTAAATAGCCGCGTTAAAATTATTTAGAAAATATTTTTGGTTTTTTCCTACGTCTATCATGGGTGTGCCTAAACAGATTTTAAAAAGCGAACTTCAAATGGATACACAAAAGGATCCATTCCATAAATATTTATGGTCAGAAAGTTTGTAGTGGATTTATTTTGGGGGTTAAATGATAGATTTGAGTTACATAAAGTTTTAAGTTCATGAGACCTATTGTCATGGGACTAGATTTGGAGGATTAGGTCCGTAATTTTCTGTTCGGCTATCAGATCTTCAGCTATCGGATATCAGGGCTGAGCGAAATCTAAGAATAAAAAGTGAAATGCGGCCCTGATTTTTATATATCCTTATATATCGGATCCTTATTAAAGCAAATTCAAACTCAAAAAACGTAAATTATGAAATCCCATATGTATTTCAAACCAAGATAAAATTCAAGATAAAACTTTATGGGAGCTTTAACTAGCCAAGCGCCCTTTTGTATGATTTCTGTAATTTTTAATTAATTTTATATTATTTTATAATTTAATTTTATTCTCATTTTATTTTTTTCTAGATACAATGTTTTCTCTAAAAGATTTTTTCCTATATTTCTCAATTTGTTTAAGTATACCATCAGTTATTGTTTATATTTTGGAGGTTTGGACAATCATTTGTAACAAAACCCTTCACAATTCATTTTACACACTCTTCAGTGTTAGAGCAATTTTTGTAAATTTTATTTTTTGTTTCTATAATCAAATTTCAAATTCATTGAAAGTTTTCTATTTCTCTGAAATTCTGTAGCCACAGATTCTGTGGTGTCCGCAGATTCTACCACAAAACCACAGAATTTTTATTTCTGTAAATTTTCTGCGTTTCCGTGGATCCTGTGCCAAGGAATCTGTAGAGGGTAGAAAAGGCCCCTGGTTTAGCATAATAGTCAACTTATGTTTTATATGTCCATTCATTATTTAATAGTCCAAGCATGCTGACAGTAGATTGTTTTTGTCAGTGATGCTTTTGGTTTTGGTATGTTAGAAGGATTGTTTCTGGCTCACAAACTTTACAGACTTATAAAGCTTGATTTGTCAAATAAACTAAACGAGAGCCGATTTTAGGGCCTTGTATATGTCTTCGACTCGTACTACGGCTTTCGCCTTCCAAATTTGTTTCCATATTGGTTCTCTGCTAATCCACATCCAGACTGGACTTTATCAGTGTTTATTTTCCTGGTAAACTTTTCACTTCTTGCCGATAACTTGGCAACAGTTTGTGTAATGCTAAACAGATTTACAGCTATTGCATTGCCGTTAAAACACCAAATTGTAAGTTAGAAAAAATTTTATTAAAATAACCAGATAATTATTATTTGTTTACGTCAAGTTTTAAAAACGGAAATTTTTTTGCTATTTTTAGCAAAGCCTGTGTTTATATAAAAAATTATAGGCTAAATCGTATAATTAAAAAATGGTAGTTTTATTAGAATCAAATTAGGTAATTTGTGGTAATGTTAAATAAATGAGAGAACTAACTTGTTCAGATATGTAGCTATAGTTTAGTAAATTACGATATGTCGTTTACTTTATTTTTTGAATATTTTAAAAGGTCAAGGGTGGAGCAATGTGCTTTATCGTCACCTCTAAGCTTACAACCACATCAGCCTTAGTATATGATTAAGAGAATCTGATATAACTTTAAGTATAAAAAATATTTTTAATAAAAAGAGCTGATTATATAATCATATTCTAGTTTTTAATATCAGAAAACAAAGAAATAAAGTTCTTGAGACTTGATGTAATATTAAATATGTATCTACTTCCTAGTTAACAAATTTTTAATTAAAATTATCTTAGTTATGGAATAAAATACTTTTGATTGTTTGTGTAATTTGTTTCGCTATACCGCTGAATTGCATTGGATTAATTAATATAAATTACACTTATTTAATACAAAAAGATGAAAAGAATGAAAGTATTATTTCCATTGATGTTATTGAAGCTAAACAAGTAGATTTTAATTAATGATTAATTGACCGTATTTTTGATAATAAAACCACTGTCTACGTATAAACTGGTTTCTAAACATATTGAAAAATAGAGTTAAAATGGTTCTGTGATAATAAATATGGTATTAAAGTAAGATCTCATTACAGAGCGGATGCTTAAAATGCTATATATTTAGCTACCGTTTACCCTAAATTTCTGGTTCTGATATCGGTTTCGATCTCAGATATTAGGAGATTTTAAGGAACCATTAACCTCACTACTGAGAAATCATCGTATATCAGAACTGAGCCTAAGAGCCGAACCTAATCCTTTCCGGTTCATCGGACTTCCTGGTTCCCAGATATTTTAAAATGGCAACCATTAGGATGAGGTCAACTTTATTTTTAAAAAAATTTTTTAAAGGAAGGAAGGCTCAATTTCTACATTCAATTAAGTACAATTGAATCAATTTTCTTTCTGTTTGCTTTCATTATAATTAATTTAATGACCATTTTTGCTTACAAAAAGAGAGTAAATACTAAAGCTGGTGTAGTTAATCTGCCTGCTAATGGAAATAAATCTAAAGATAAAATTGAGCGTAAATTTATGTTTTTTGCACTGTTTACTTCGTTTGGTCAAATGTTTATAGCAATTATTGTTGTAAGTGTTTTTCTAGCTTATTATTCTTTAAAATTGTTAATTAATGTGTTAACATTATTATTAAATCCTCTCATAAATTGTTAATTATATTAGTGGATTAAAAATATATGAGAAATATATGAGATTATCGAATGATCCATAATGGCAGTAGTTGACATTTGAAATTTCGAATTTGCTTTTAGTTTACCGCTTTACGAGTAATTACGGTTTCACAACTGAATTACAAAAAGGTCCGAGAACGTATCTTTTTAGGATTAAGCTTCAGGTATGTCCAGGCCTTTGATGAAGCGAAAAATACAAAATTGTATTGTAAAATTGTTAAAGAAAAGAAGCGATGGTTAAGGTAACCCATGCAAACACTCTGACTGGCATTTTAATAAAATTTTTATGTTAAAACGTTAAAGGGCCTATACATTACAAAGGGTTTCCAAAAAATGTTCATAGACTAAGATTATTCAATCACTTATAACTATATCTTTAAAAATTTATATTTGAATATTCTAATTTAGATAGCTATATATGCCTCTAACTATTGGAAAATTGTTTCAATTATGTCATTTCTTGGCAGTATCTACACAATTGTTATGGATCTCGGAGTCGTTGTTTTACCCAGTTTTCTGTTACTTTGGGCCAGTCAATCATTCAGAATTAAATTAATTCGAACAATACTTCCAGAAAAAATTCATAAGAAAATTATCGGGTCAACGACAGAAACATCTAAAGTAATACAAATTGGTCAAACAACAATTAAGGTTTTGCCTGCAAATGCATGAAAAATTAAATAGTAATTGTATTAAAAATTTTATTTTTTCTTTGATAAATTGATATGTAATAATATAAATTGAGGAGATCAGGCTTATTGACCTTCCAACTTTTCTAAAATTTTCGCCTAGGCGCTGAAAATGTAAATCTTGTGACTTGATGGTCCCGATATTCTTCGTACTTTTCCCTGATCCGACAATATCCCTTCTTACTCACTCTAAATCGCCAAATTGTCACCTCAATCCTCTGTTATCAACTTTACTCAAATAAAATCCACTGATATGACCAGATATCACTTACAACGATATCTCACTTGATCCCACGATGTCACATAATTGTGAAATCTCCTGCAAACGAAAAAAGGAGTAATTAGCAGGATAGGAAGAAGATGATATTTTCTTAACTTCTACTCTTATTAATCCTTCCAACTTCCTTGGTATCCCTCGATATCCCTATTAATCCCCCAAATTGTTAATCAACTTTTCGGTTAAGCATTTTTTGAAAACCTTGTTTTCAGCTTCGACATTAGTCAAATACCAGTTTAATTTTGGAGGAATTTTAAATAAGCACTAATTTTCAGAAATTTTCGGTTCAAAAATTTAATAAAATAGGCTGCCCCTCTTGCATTTTGCCCTTTTTGTGCAAGGAATTCAAACACCCCTAAAAGCCTATTTTTAAATTTCTAAAATTACAGTAATATTCTCAAATAAATTTAAATAGTACAATTTTATTTTTCCAAAATCATTTAGCCATTGTATATTTAACAAGGTTCTTACTTGTCAATCATTAAATACATATACTCATCAAATAAACCAAAAATAAATACAAAAATCTTTTTTGGAAGACAACAAATGTTTAAATAATATAAGAGGATTGCGCATATATACAAATCAGAGAATTACAAGTATTTATTTGAGGCAAATATTGTATTTCTTTATAGTAGAGAGAACATTAGCCGGAAGTGACCGATGGAAAGGAGAGACGAGCGGCTATCCCTCTTTTTTTAATTTTTAACAAATAATGTTCTTTTGTAAAAATAATTTTTCGAGAATATAAATAATTGAAAAAGTTATAGAAAATAAAGCTTAATGAGGAATTTTTTAAAGGATTTTTAAATTAGACAGCACAATCTTAAGGCCTATTGGAGAAAAATGTCTCAGCATGTTCAACAGGAGGCAGTATTTTTTGTGGATGTATTAGGTTTAAGTTCCATTGAGATTTGGAGATTTATAACCCAAGACGTTCTGTTTAGTGATTATGGCAGTTTGTGGCACTAGAATGCCTTTGGAATTGGGTAGTACTTTTGCTTTTAAATAGAATGTTTAAATTACATATAAAAATTTAGACTCGAATGGCATTACTTCAAATCTCTGTCCTTCCATTTGTAACCTTTGTTTGGGTCTTCCTTTTTTCCTTTATGATCTACTTTTTGCCCTTACCGAGATCTCAAACAAAATTCTCGATTATCAAAGCCTATTTTTCGTGATATCCCAGTTCGGGTTCATCAACTAACCAGTTAATTAGAGAAAAATATTTATTGAAACTATCTTCTTGTGTCCTTATCTATAATTTTATTATATAAAATCAACATTAAAATAATAAATTCGTCATTAATAATTTTATAAAAATTCGTCATTTTTTATTTTGAAATTACCGCTTTAATAAAACTCTTTTTTTACAGTCAAAATAATTAATGACAACTTGTACTTTCCGCGTGCCTTTAATCATAACAAATAATATTTTTTCTTAGACATTATTTTTTGTCTAAAATGCCTTTATAAAATTTTTGGGTGGGCGGCAAGACTGCTGCGCAAATACATACATTCACTTACTTAATCGTCTTCCCCACATTCATTCCTCCTCTCAATTTATTATTCCCTCTCAATTTATTACTGCCTCTCAATTGGCCCTATATTACCTTTTTCTTTCCCTATAATCGGAGAAACAATCCCTTTTTTTCCTTTACTTTCTTGTAGTGATTGTTTAAGTCTAAAATCACCTTCACTCTCTTCCTCTCCCCTATGTCTTTCTCTTTACCTCCTTCTCTCCCTCTCCCTGTCTCCTTCCTCCTTCCCTCAACCTCCTTCCCCCTCAAATCCTTCCCAAATCTTCAGTTTCCTCCCTCTTTTCCCTTCCTCTTTCCCCTTTCATTTGACTTCAGACTCTTTTTTCTTTCCAGTCAGCCACTCCTCTCAATCTCTTTCTTCCCCTTCTCCTGTCTCCTTTCCTCAATAGGCTAAAAGGGCAATGAGGCCATAAGACAATTGGGGATGTAAATTAATAATCTTATGATTGTCTACAATAATTAATAAATAAAGTAAATGCACTCTTAAAAGGAATGTATATTTACTGGGTTTCAATGCTCTTCATTTAATAAATTAAAGTAGAAAAATTTTAATTTTTTTTAATTCATTTTTGTGATTGATACAGTTAATAATTTTAATCTGATAAATAGATACAGAAATTTAAAAAACCTTTAACTTGAACACGAATCTTGAGTTCGGTTGAGGGCCAGTCTGTGTATAATAAATAATTAACTAATTCAAAAATAATTTAATCGTATTAAAGAAATACGAATTTAATTTCTAGAGAAGTTTGTCATGGAGGTTAAGGAATTTAGAAATTTAATGAATTTGGGTTGTGCCTAGGTTTAGGTTTTTAGCATGCTTGCCAAAACGAACCCGCACCAAAACAGATCAAACACGTTGTTGTGTATGGGTGACAACTCATAAAGAGTTAATCAATGTTTAGTTCGCTCTCGCAGTCTTATTCCGTTTTCCTACTCCAATCTTCATCTTCTTGTATTTTCTACGTGTGATAAACGTTCTGTTATCTTGCTCTACGTAAACGGGGACGTAACATAAGTTAATTATTCTTTAAACTAATTATTGCTTTAATTGCCAATATGTTTAATATGGCATCCAAAAAATTAGAGAAGGCGCAGTACCAGCCAGCTTGCTTATTACTACTACTATGAATAATAAAACATTGTTTAACTTAGGAATATATATTAAACAAAATTAAATTAAATATGAAAAATTATTTAATTTATTTTTTGATATTTTTTCATGTTTTAACTATAATTATTTTTCTTTTAAATATTTTTCTAGAAATACAAAAAATTTCCAAATAAATTTAATTAATTTTACAAGTATTTTTAATTTAAAAAATGCAAAACATAAACTCATCTATACAATTTAATCCCCCTCCACTACCTTCATTTTCGTTTGAAGAACCAATAGCAGTCACAGAATGTGCAAACAACAACACAGATTTATTAATCCCTATTCCAAACAATTTAAATACTGTAATCGCATCAACTGCCAACATTCCTTCTTGTTCTTCTTCAAATATATTTCCCTTTAATTTGAACGAAATTAACTCTATACAGGTAAATTAAAAATAATATTTTATTTTTAAAGTCCTTTTTAATGTGAAAGTAGGTTTATGTATAATGTATCTTATCGGTATATTTGCTTATAGAGAGTAATTTCTACACTTAGATTCTTAATAAATCCTATATTTTTAAATTTAACCCTAATTTCAATCGCAGTTCCAACATTTTACTGAAATTCCTAAATCCAGATTTATCTCCGAAGGAAAGTTGCAGACATCAACACATTTATACGGATTTATAAGAGTTTTAGGTCATCGTAATATTTGAGATTTGCTTAGACTTTTTAAAAGGTTTAGAAATATACACAAAGCATGGAGAGTCATGAAGTTTAGTTGCCAAAATAATTTAATGGCATACAAAAATATTAAGCACTTTCAACACGTCGCCTTTACACACATTTTATTTATTATTTAATTATATATAAGTATTGGTAAAATTAAAAATAGCTATTAAGCAAACTTTAATTTATTTTGTTTTCATAACAACAGAGATGAGAACAATAAATATGTATAATAATTATCTCTTCCGCTTCATTTTTCTTTTAATATTCCTCAGCTTTTCATTTTCTCAGCTTCTAATAAAATTAAAATTTCAGAATCAATTTGGAAGCAAAACAATAGCTAACAACAACATTTCCGGTGCCCAACAAAATTTATTAAACATTCAAAACATCTACAACAATCCTTCTTTAATGAATATCATTTTTGGAAGCAATTCAATTTTTAATTTTCCTTCATTTCAACAGCCTTCAATACAAATTCCACAAAATAAAAATACAGAAATTTTAGCTAATTCAGAAATTATTACCCTTCCCCCAACTTCTACAACTATTATTTCGCCCAAATTTCTTCCTCCAACTCTTATATTTGCTGGCCAGAGTCAGTTACTTTGAAAATCTAATTTTTAAAATTAAATTTTATTATTCTGTGTTGTTTGAGAGAGATTTTGTGATCTTAGGAATTATAAAAAGTTTTGTTAACAAAATTTTGGCCAATTTTAGACAAAGTTAACATTGTTTTCCAAAAATAAATAGTCACCCGCAATAAACAACAAGCATACGCATAAAATATTGATAGATATATGTATATTTGATTATTAATTTAGTTAATATGTTGCACAAAAGTGTAAATAACTTCTGTGCCACAACAATTAAGCTAGTGAGTGGATTTATAGTGTGTGGACCTCTCCTATATATCACGAACAGTGATGCGGAAGTTCCAAAATTTTGGCGGTTCCAGTTCCAGTTCCGGAACTGCTTTTTTTAATTCTGGCGGTTCCAGTTATGGAACCGGTTCCAGAACCGGTTCAAGTGAGAATATTTTTTAGCTATTTCAATGAAAAATTTAATAATATAATAGCACATAATATAATAGCCAGGCTAAATTCTCGTGTTACTAGAATTATTTTTCATTGTGAGATTAGTTTAGATTATGGGGGATATCGAGTGATATAAGAGGATTAAGAAGATTTAATTGATTAAGCGGGGTTTGAGGTGGATTAAGATTTATTTTTTGGTGTGGATTAGTTTTTGCGCCGCAGGCGGAAATATGAAAATTTTCGAAGATCCTTAAGCCAAAAATCTTCTTTTTTTGCGTCGCAGGCTGAAATTTTGAAAATGTCGGAAGACAAAGCACATAAAATTCATTTTTTTAAAAATATGACAAAATATGACTCTCGCATCACTGATCACGAATCCCTGCTTTAGTTTCATATACATATTGGCTCATGAATTAATCTCAAAATTAATTTTGTTAAAATAACAAAATTTCTGCCTATTATCCTACTCAATTGAGTAACACAATTTTAGACAAAGTTCAATATTTGTCTTCCAAAAATAAAATCTTCACCAACCAAAAACACGCATAAGCTTAGAATTTTGTTAGATATATGTATATTCGAGTTTAATTTGTAAAATATGTTGCACAAAAGTGTAAAACACTTCTTCTGTGTTATAACGACTAAGCTAGTGGGTGGATTTATAGTGGGTGGACCTCTTCTATATATCGGAAGTTCCAAAATTTTGGCGGTTCCAGTTCCAGTTCCGGAACTGCTTTTTTTAATTCTGACGTCCAGTTCTGGAAACGGTTCCAGAACCGGTTCCAGTGACAATATTTTTTAGCTATTTCAATGAAAAATTTAATAATATAATAGCACATAATATAATAGCCAGGCTAAATACTCGTGTTACTAGAATTATTTTTCATTGGGAGATTAGTTTAGATTATGGGGGATATCGAGTGATATAAGAGGATTAAGAAGATTTAATGGATTAAGCGGGGTTTGAGGTGGATTAAGATTTATTTTTTGGTGTGGATTAGTTTTTGCGCCGCAGGCGGAAATATGAAAATTTTCGAAGATCCTTAAGCCAAAAATCTTTTTTTTTGCGTAGCAGGCTGAAATTTTGTTAATGTCGGAAGACAAAGCACATAAAATTCATTTTTTTTTTAAAATATGACAAAATATGACTCTCGCATCACTGATCACGAATCCCTGCTTTAGCTTCATATATTAGCTGTGAATTAATCTCAAAATTACTTTTGTTAAAATAACGAAATTTCTGCCTATTATCATACTCAATTGAGTAACACAATTTTAGACAAAGTTCAATAATTGTCTTCCAAAAATAAAGTCTTCACAAACAAACATAAGCATAAAATATTGTTAGATATATGTATATCCAAATATTAATTTGTTTAATATGATGCACAGACGTGTAAATAACTTCTGTGCTATAACGACTAAGCTTGTGGGTCGATTTATAGTGGGTGTACCTCTTATATATATCACGAATCCCTGCTTTAGTTTCATATATTAGCTCATGAATTAACCTCAAAATTAATTTTTAAAATAACGAAATTTAGACCTAACATCCTAGTTAATTGAGTAACACAATTTAGACAAAGTTTAATATTTGTCTTCCAAAAATAAAGTCTTCCAAAAACAAACAGGAACACGCATAAGCAGAGAATATTGTTAGATATATCTATATTCGAGTTTACTTTGTTTAATATGTTGCACAAAAGTGTAAATCACTTTCCTGTGTTATTACGACTAAGCCAGTGAGTCGGCCCTCGACCTCGATCTCGCTTTTCCAGCCTCGGTCTGATAATATTAAATTATTAATTTTCTATTTTTATTAATTATTCTTTTATGATTTGTGTGATAAACTAATCCTTGTAGTCTTCGATGCTTTATTTTTGGAAGCCTGAATACTTTTATTTTAGGCAATAATGCAAAAATTCATCAAAAAGAAAAATTTCAAATATGCGGCCTACAGGCAACAAAAAGATCAAAAACAGAAGAAGGAAGAAAGGTAGCTAGGAGGAATAGAACAGCTTTTACAGATTCACAATTGGAGGTACTAGATATAATTTATTCCTAAGTGTATTTTTCAAAATGCAGCCTCAAGCTGCCCAGATTATACGGCTCCCGGACAATGCGTCAGTGGACAATGCGTGAGTGGAAAATGCGTCAGTGGACAATCGGTCAGTATTGATATAAAGTGATTAAAAGTGATCATATAAAGAGATAAAAATTTATTGGTATTCCTCAAAATCGGCTGATCTCCATCTTAATCTAACCAAATAACTTAATATCTCTGTTAATCCTCCCAAGCCCGAGATATAGCCTTAATCCCAACAAATCCCTCTATATCTTTTTTAAACACCAAAATCTCTTTTGAAATACTCTTAATCTGTTTATATACCATATTTAGTCTTTTTATATCATTATTTATCTCTTTATTTCATCACTTTTGATCACTTTATAGCAATACTGACCGATTGTCCACTGACGCATTTTCCACTCACGCATTGTCCACTGACGCATTGTCCGGACACGAAAAAGTTATTGAATTTTCAAATAGTGCTTTTTATCTGAAACACCTGTACTACTTGACATTTAGTTTAACTTCAGAACGCAATAAGCAACATGCTAGTTTGTTTTGTTAATTTTTGAGATTTTGTTAATCCCCTTAAATAAATCTTTTTTTCTGCACCTATTATTTGACAATTATCATTGGGTAAACTCGAGAGCTCAGTTTTCAAAAATGTTTTTATGTAAATCACCAGATTTATCTAATTCTGATTATTGATAAATATGAAGGGCTTTAAAATTATTTTTTTCAATTTTAGGAATTAGAAAATTGTTTTGAACATCAACAATACCCAGATGTAAGCGTTCGAGATAAATTGGCTAAACTAACAAATTTGCCTGAATCGAAAATTCAGGTATTCTTTTAGAAAAAGTAATTTAAATTTTATCTAAGTTCAAATTATTTCTGAAAAAATTAGCTTATTTGACTAAGATTTTTGTTTAAAGAAAGATTAACGAAAGAAGTTTGATAATAAATTTCAATCAACGCTATAGATAGGTTTTTCAAAAATTCTGGATCTGGACTATGGATTTAGGTAGAGTTGGGCGGGATCGGGATCCCGGTCGGGATCGGGCGGGATTATCCCGGTTTTTTTGAATCCCGATCCCGATTTTTCTGATCCCGAACCCGAAAGACAAATCCCGATCCCGGTTTTGGCCGATCCCGATCCCGAGCCGGGATCGGGACCGGGATCGGGATTAGCAATCGGATCCCGATGAAATCGGGATTTTATAAATTAATGAAAATATATATTAATGAGCTGAAAAGAAAGCAATTTGGCTTCTACGCCATCCAAAATTTTCAAAATTTTCGCCTGCGGCGCTAAAAATGAAGATTTTGGCTTGAGAATCTTCGAAATTTTTCAAAATTTTTGCCTCCGGCGGTTAATAAGAAGAGACTCATTTATAAAACTATCGACGGAATGGATTTGAACGGATATAATGGATATCCTAGATGTCCATCTAGATCCCAATATCTCATTAATCAACGATATCCCTCTTAATCCATCAGAATCACCTTATCGTTAATACTTTATCCCTCCTCCTTAATCCCTGATACGCCAAGAACAAATGCGCGCTGGGACTTAAAATCAATATTTCAGCACAGCAGATGAAAATTATGGAATTATATTGAGGTATATGCAATGTAAATAAAAATTTAAATTTTGAAAATTTTTTTTAACTAAATCCCGATCCCGATTTTTCAATCCCGATCCCGAGTCGGGATCGGGACCGGGATCGGGATCATCATTCCAAAATCCCGATCCCGATTTTACGTCGGGATCCCGATCCCGCCCAACTCTAGATTTAGGTTACTGACCTGGAATCATATTCTGGATCTGGATTCAGGAATTAATTCAGCCTGGTCCATACCGATCTCTATTGTACTCCCTATTTTACCTTGAGTTAAAAAAGGATCGAACTCTGAAAATCGCCTTGATCTTGATTTTGGATTTAATTCAGTACATGAACAATGTCTTTATTTTTTAAAATTAAAAAATAGACCAATTAATTTATTACTTTTATTTACTTCAGGTTTGGTTCAAAAATCGTCGTGCCAAGCACAGGTTGGCTAAAATAAAATAATTAAATAAAAAATATTTAATTAGAAAATTTTTACGAAATTTGCCTGCAACAGACGAAGGAAATGAAGTTATACAAAATAATGAACTTGGAAAAAGTAAGATTTTTTGATTTAATGACTTATGGCTTAATTAAATAAACATAGTCTGATTAAAGCAATTTAATTTGCAAATTTATGCCTAACTATAGTTTAGGCTTCCAAAAAAAGATAAGCAGAAGAGCCAAAAGCCAGTTTAACAAAATTTGTAAAAGCAATTATTAAAAATAGCGAAATTTATTATTTAATATTAACAAAATAAAAATTTAATTATAACTTATTCCACAGTATTTCGATAAAAGATTTTTAGAAGCTTGAATGAGTGTTCACCCTTAACCTTAAATCGCCTTTAACCTGAAAAGAACGTTTGTAGTCTAAAAGTTGAGATTCAATCACTCAATCCCGCAAAATATCACATAGGATTACGTCCCATTGAGCACTCCAGATAAAATTAATTGTCAAATATGGTGTTTCATTGACACTCGTTATTTAACCGGTCGCCAATAACACTAGTTAAAATATTCCCGAAAAATAAAAAAAATAATTTCTTATTTTTTCATTAATTTTAAGCTTGGAACCCAATTCAGCCTTGTAATTACATTTTTGCATTACCTACAAATTTTGGCAATAATTCTGTTTTGCCTGATTTAAAAAATAATTTACAGAATTATTCACAAACAAGTGCAATTCCTCAAACATTGGATAGCTTAATTTTACTTTAATATAAAGAAGAACATCCCTCTTCTCTATTTGTTTAAATGTTTTCTATATTAGAATTGTTTAAAATGTTGTTGAATTATTATAAAAATTTTAATTAATTAGATTTTTGCGTGTTTAAGTCTGTTGATGAAAGGTGTTATAGAATGGGGTTTAGAGTGTAAATATTGTTAAAGAAAACAATAGTTGACGTCCTAGTATTTAAGAAGTTAAGCACCTTCAAAGCTTTAAGCAAATTAAAGCAGACAATTTGTTAGTCATTCAACAACTTGGAAAAAATAATGATATTCTACACTAAGCTTTTATCTTCTTTATCGTAAATATTACAAAATTGTCAAAGGCAATTTTGTAATTCACTTTCCGATTTTTAAAATTTATTTATTGGTCTTTCGCAAATCCTGTTATTAATTCTTTAACTGAAGATTTTTAGCCATTGTTTATTATTAACTTTTGTTAGCATTTGACCAGCTTGTAAATGTATTTATAAGAAGTAAAAAGGTATGAAGAACTGTTAGTGTATAAAATTATAGTACACTCTGTTCCAAAATTATAACCGCACCCTTATTTTTCTTAATATTTCATGTTCAAGTCATTTTTTTAAAAGATTGTTTTAATTATCATATAGGGCCGAGGGATAAACCATATTTAAAACTGAGATGGATTTTTTAATTTACGGACGTTGAATTATTTAACTTTTTTTAAAATATAGGTGTTCCAAAATTGTAACAGCACCTTTGTATTATAGGTTTCTAATACTGGGAAAAATCTACAAAAATTTGTGTGAACATACCTACCAATATAGATAGAAAATACAAAAGAAATGAAGTTCTAATTCAAAGGTTGTAAATTAAAAAATCCATTTCAGTATTAAATATTGTTTATCCCTCGGCCCTAAATGATTATCAAAAAAAAATTTTTGGAAAAATTGATTGGGGCATGAAATATTGAGAAAAATAGGGGTGCGGTTATAATTTTAGAACAGAGTGTATATCGGCAGATTTCCTTATATTTTATTACATTTATTTTTAGTTAAATTGAGATATTTATTTTTATTTCCTACCTTGATGGCCACGTCTGTCTTTATTATTTTTTGGATGTCGCGTCGTATGTCGACAAATAATCATTCAACTTTTGTTTATCGCTATTTAAATCTTTCACAAATGGCAATCCCAATGGTAAATAAGAATAAGATTTATCTCCTGTCTCTTTTCCTCAATAGGCTAAAAGGGCAATGAGGCCATAAGACAAACAATTGGGGATGTAAATTAATAATCTTGTGATTGTCTATAATAATTAATTAATAAATTAAATGCACTCTTAAAAGGAGTGTATATTTACTGGGTTTCAATTCCATTCAATCAACAAATTAAAGTAGAAAAATTTTATTTTCAATAAACTTAAAGAAAAATTTTTTAATTTCTTCTGTAATTTAAGTGATTGATATAGTTAATAATTTTAGTCTGATAAATAGAGATCAGAAATTAAAAAAAACCTCTAACTTAAACATGAATCTTGAGTTTGGTTAAGGTCTAGTGCTGTGTAATTAATAATCAACTAATTCAAAAATAATTTAATCGTATTAGAGAAATACGAATTTAGTTTCTAGAGAAGTTAGTCATGGAGGTTAAGGAATTTAGAGAAAATTTAATAAATTTGGGTTGTGCCCAGGTTTAAGTTTTTAGCATGCATGCCAAAACAAACGCGCACCAAAACAAATCAAATACGTTGTTGTGTACAGACCTGGTCACGGATACTGATTTTTGTATCCGTATCCGGATATTTACGGCGGATACAGACGGATATCCGCAGGCATTTTGATATTATCTGTATCTATATCCATGACCAGGTCTGGTTGTGTATGGGCGACAGCTCATAAAGAGTTTAGTATAAAAGCCAGTCAATAGTTAGTTCGCTCTCTCAGTCTTATTCCGTCTTTCTAACCCAATCTTCATCTTCTTGTATTTTCTACGTGTGATAAACTTTCTGTTATCTTGCTCTACGTAAGCGGAGACATAACACAAGTTAATTAATCTTTAATTTAATTATTGCATTTAATTGCCATGATGTTTAATGGCATCCAAAAAATTAAAGCACACCGGTCGAACAAATTTGCTTGATACTTCTATGTAGAGCTGTCCGAGACTCTTGGTCTTGGTCTTGGAACCAAGACTTTTCTTGGTTTTTTTCGGTCTTGGTCTTGGTCTTGGGGTGTTTGTCTTGGTCTTGTCTTGGTTTTATTTTTTGGTCTTGGTTTTTTGGCCTTTTTGGACCTAGTGCTTGGCCATCCAAAATCCTCAAAATTTTCGCCTGCGGCGCAGAAAATGGAAGAAATCTGGCTTCTTGAGTCCCAAAATTCAAAAAATTTTCGCCTGCGGCGCTGAAAAAGTGAATTTCTTTTGGCATACGGCCTTCCAAAATTCTCAAAATTTTTGCCTGCGGCGCAGGAAAAGGAAGATTTTTGGCTTCTCGGCCTTCATAATTCTCAAAATTTTCGCCTGCGGCGCTGGAAAATGAATAATTCTGGCTTTTTGGCCTTCCAAAATTGTACAAATTTTCGCATGCGCGCAAAAAGATCCTTAATCCAAGGGCGTAGCCAGGGGGTCGATTTCGAATGGGGGGGGGGGCTAACGTTGGGTATTGCCAAAATTTTGGCTTTACTTTGGCGTTCCAGACGTAAAATCCCACGACATCCCTCATAATTCAATAAATCCCACGGCAATCCCTCTTAATCCTTTGATATCACTAAGATCCCGTTAATCCACCCAAATCCTCTGAAATAATAACCTATTTTATTGATTTTCCACACGAATAAATTCTCCGAAATTCTTTGAATTTCGCATAAATTTTTCGAAATTATAGATAATTGTGCTGAAGTTGACTGTGATCGTATCAAAACAAAAAATAAACCAAAAATTTGACCTATGGGATTTAAAAATTTGGTCTTGATTTTTGGTCTTGAGTCTTGGAGTTTTGGTCTTAGTCTTGAGTCTTGGTCTTGAAAAAATTTTGTCTTGGGTCTTGAGTCTTGAGTCTTGGAAAAATTTCGGTCTCGGACAGCTCTACTTCTATGATACTATGAATATTTAAAACATTGTTTAACTCAAGAATATATATTAAACAAAATTAAATTAATTTTTTTGATATTTTTTCATGTTTTAACTATAATTATTTTTCTTTTAAATATTTTTCTAGAAATACAAAAAATTTCCAAATAAATTTAATTAATTTTACAAGTATTTTTAATTTAAAAAATGCAAAACATAAACTCATCTATACAATTTAATACCCCTCCACTACCTTCATTTTCGTTTGAAGAACCAATAGCAGTCACAAAATGTGCAAACAATAACACAGATTTATTAATCCCTATTCCAAACAATTTAAATACTGTAATCGCATCAACTGCCAGCCTTTCTACTAATGCTCCTTGTTCTTCTTCAAATATATTTCCCTTTAATTTGAACGAAATTAACTCTATACAGGTAAATTAAAATAATATTTTGATTTTCTAAAGTGCTTTTTAATGTTAAAGTAAGTTTATGTATTATGAATCTTATCGTTATATTTGCTTATAGAGTAGCAATTTCTACACCTTAATTCTTAGTAAATCCTCTGGTGTGCGGACATATCGGGGCGCAATATCGGAATTGGGGTGTAAAAAATAATTTCTTGCGTGTTTACGTTTGTTCTAAAACATAACTCTATTCCGGACAATATAATATCCAAGACCCAGTGGCCGTAGGTCCCGAATTCAGTAGGGTAACTGTTCGTACATTGAAATATCCCGATAGTCCGTCCCGATATGTCCACGAGTCAATCCTATATTTTTAAATTTTACCTTGTTTTCAATCGAGGTTCCAACATTTTACAGAAATTCCTAAATCTAGATTTATCTCCGAAGAAAAGTTTCAGATCATCAACACATCATTTCACAAAGCTTTTTCAACTAAACCTCTAATAAATGACAATTTTAGTTGGTTTTGGTTAAGATTTAATTTGACTTTCTGAAGGATTTAGGTATTGAGAGTCATGAAGTTTAGTTGCCAAAATAATTTAAATGGCATACAAAAATATTAAGAAGTCAAAGCAATAGAAAATACCCACGCTCTATTCAATATTAAAATATATAAACCTATTGCTTAAATTAAAAATAGCTATTAAGCAAACTTTAATTTATTTTGTTAACATAACAACAGAGATGAGAACAATAAATATGTATAATAATTATCTCTTCCGCTTCATTTTTCTTTTAATATTCCTCAGCTTTTCATTTTCTCAGCTTCTAATAAAATTAAAAATTCAGAATCAATTTGGAACTAAAACAATAGCTAACAACAACATTCCCGGTGCCCAACAAAATTTATTAAATTTTCAAAATATCTACAACAATCCTTCTTTAATGAATACCATTTTCGGGAACAATTCAATTTTTAATTTTTCTTCATTTCAACAGCCTTCAATACAAATTCCACAAAATAAAAATACAGAAAATTTAAATAATTCAGTAACTAATACCCTTCCCCCAACTTCTACTACTATTATCTCGCCCAAATTTGTTCCTCCAACTCTTATATTTGCTGGCCAGAGTCAGTTTCTCTTTAAAAATTTAATTTTTAAAATAAAATTTTATTATTTTGAGTTGTTTAGAAGAGTTATTTATGATCTTAGGAATTATAGTTTTGTAAAATACGAAATTTAGGCCTAATATAATACTTAATTGAGTAACACAATTTTAGACAAGGTTAAACATTTGTCTTCCAAAAATAAGACCTTCACAAACAAACAGACCATGCATAAGCATAGAATATTGTTAGATATATGTATATCCGAATATTAATTTGTTTAATATGATGCACAGACGTGTAAATAACTTCTGTGCTATAACGACTAAGCTAGTGGATGGATTTATAGTGGGTGGACCTTTTCACGAATCCCTGCTTTAGTTTCATATATTAGCTCACAAATTAATCTCAAAATTAATTTTATTAAAATAACGAAATGTAGACCTAACATCCTAATTAATTGAGTAACACAATTTAGACAAAGTTAACATTTGTCTTCCAAAAATAAAGTCTTCACAAACAAACATAAGCATAAGCATAAAATATTGCTAGATATATACATATTTGATTATTAATTTAATTAATATGTGTACAGAGTGTAGATCACTTTTCCTGTGCTGTAACGATTAAGCCAATTGGTGGATTTACCTGCCCTCTCCTATATATCATGAATCCCTGCTTTAGTTTTTTATGTTAGCTGAAACATTAGGAATTCATTTTCTAGGGTTTAATGAAAGATTTAGATGTTACATAAGTTTCCTTAACAATTTTGACTTTTTTAAGTAATTAAAATATTTGTATTAAGATAATCAAAAAGAAAAATTTCAAATAAAAGGCTTACAAACACCAAACAGTTTAAAAGCCGATGAGAAAAGAAAGGTTGCTAGGAGGAATAGAACAGCTTTTACAGATACACAATTGGAGGTATTAGATATAGTTTGTTTCTAAGTGTATTTTTCAAAATGTAGCCTCAAGTTGCCATGATTATACTTGAATTTAGTTTAACTTCAGAACGAAGTAATCAACATGTAATCAACATGTTCCAATGAGATTTTGTTAATCCCCCTTAAATAAATCTAACTTTTTCTGCGCCTACTATTTAACAATTATCATTGGGCAGGCTCAGAAGCTGTTTTCAAATAAGCTCTTATTTAAATCACCAAGCTTTATCTAATCCTGATTATAGATAAATACACCTGCTTTAAAATTATTTTTTTCAATTTTAGGAATTGGAAAATTGTTTTGAACATCAACAATATCCAGATGTTAGTGTTAGAGATAAATTGGCTAAACTAACAAATTTGCCTGAATCGAAAATTCAGGTATTTCTTGGCAAAATTAATTTAAATTTTTTATTAAGTTCAAATTATTTCTGAAAAAATTAGCTTATTTATCTGATCTGGAGTAAGATCTAGGCCGTTATCTAATTTTTATTGTCGCAATAATTAAAGGGAGCAGAGCGAAGATATAGATATATACACTATAGATAGGTTTTCCAAAAATTCTGGATCTGGATTCAGGAATAAATTCAGCCTGGATCCTGACCCATCTCTAGTGTACACCCGATTTTACCTTGAGTTATAAAAAGTTATCAAACTCTTGATTTGGTTTATGCAAGTTCAAGAAAATTGTCCTTATTCTTAAATTTAAAAAAGGGGCTAATTAAACTATTACTCTCATTTTCCTTTAGGTTTGGTTTAAAAATCGTCGTGCTAAACACAGGTTGTCTAAAATAAAATAATTAAATTAAAGTAATTTATTTAGAAAATTTTTACGAAATTTACCTGCAACAGACGAAGAAAATGAAATTATACAAAATAATGAACTTAGAAATAGTAAGATTTTTTGATGTAAAAGTCTTATGGCTCAATAAAAATAAATAAACATAGTCTGATTAAAGCAATTTAGTTTTTGAATTTTTTCCTGAACAATAGTTCAGGCTTCCAAAAAAAGATTAGCAGAGGAGCCAAAAGCCAGTTTAACAAAATTTGTAAAAGCAATTATTAAAAATAGCAAAATTGATTATTTACTATTAACAAAATAAAAATTTAATTATAGCTTATTTCCGCAGTATTTCGATAAAAGATTTTTAGAAACTCGATGAATGTTCACCCTTAACCTTAAATCCCGATAAGAACGTCTATAGTCTTAAACTTGAGATTCAATGACGCTATCCCGCAAAATATCGCAAGGGATTCCGCCCTGTTGAGCACTCCAGATAAAATCAATCGTCAAATATGAAAGTTTAATACACTAGAATTTAACTGGTCACTTATAAACTAATTAAAATATTCCCAAAAAAAATCAAAAAAATTTTTTAAATTTATTTTTAGCTTGGAACCCAATTCAGCCTTGTAATTACATTTTTGCATTACCTACAAATTTAGACAAGAATGAAGCTTTGCCTGATTTAAAAAACAATTTACAGAATTATTCACAACCAATTTCAACCCCTCAAACACTGGATAGTTTGCTTTTACAAAAATATAGAGAAGAGGGATATAATTTTGTTTAAATGTGTTTTTAGATATTGAAATTGTTTAAAATGTTGCTTGAATTATTATAAAAATTTAAATAAAAATTTTTAACTGTGTAAATTTGTTTTTATAAAGATAATCCTATAATTTTAATTATTGTAATTTTACGTTAATTAACCCCGGTTTTCCGTTAATTTTGGGATTTTGAGATCTCGATTAACTTCCAGTTAGATGGGTTTCCCTTTCTTACACTAAATACTTAATACTAAATATTTTAATTTTGATTTAAATGAAATTTGGAAAATTTCTGATTATATTTGGAAAGAACAATAGGTTTTAGGTTAGTAAATTTATATTTTTAGGTTAGTAAATTTATATTTTTAGGTTAGTAAATTCTATCATTAGGATTAAGTGACTTGGAAAGATTAATGGTAACAGCAGCAATTATTAATAAATATTTGATTTTTTAAATTAATTTAAATATTTTTAAAAAATTACGAATTACGATTACGAATTACGAATTACGGCATTTTTTCAATTACGAATTACGATTACGAAAATTTTTTTAAAATTACGAATTACGATTCCGAAATTTTTTTGAAAATTACGAATTACGATTACGAAAAAAATTTTTCAATTACGACGCAACTCTGATGGGAAGGGGAGGGGGTGGTAGCTCATTCCAGAGAGCTCAACTCAACGAGCACTCTGGAATGAGCTATTATTTTCATGTTTGAATTTTTTACCCAAAAATGTCCCTATGGTTTTTAACCATTTCGAGCACTATATCTCGGTTCACATGCATCTCCTGGAAAAAATAAGGGTACCGTTCGACTCAGCACCTTTTCTTATCCTATATATGACATTTTGAGCATTAATATAGGGGGGTGTAACAAAACGGAAAAGTACCGAAGTTATCTTAGAGAGGAATATTTAAGAAGTAAATCACTTCCAAAGCTTTAAGCAAACCAAAGTAAGCATTGTTCGTCAGACGTTCAACAATTTGGAAAAAATAACGATATCCTACACTATGCATTTATCTTTTTTCTCGTAAATATCAAAAATTGTCAATGTCAATTTTGTAATTCGCTTTCCGATTTTTAAAATTTATTTATTGGTCTTTCACAAATCCTGTTATTAATTCTTTAAATGAAAATTTTTAACCAATGTTTTTTATTATCTTTTTTGCATTTGACCAGCTTGTAAATGTATTGGTTCCGTGACTTTTGCGCCGAAAAAATTTGCGCCGCGACTTTTGCGCCGCCACTATCATTAAAAATATATAGATAACTACAGCCGGACCTCACTTTAGTAGGGTTGTCGGATAGTTGAAAATCCGGATCCGATATCCAAACTGAAAATTTCGGATATCCGGCCTTTTTCGGATCCGGATTTTTTATATAATGGCGGCGCAAGGGTCGCGGCGCAAATGTTCTCGGCACAAAAGTCGTGATACCAATTTATTTATAAGAAAGAAGTGAAAAAGGTATGAAGATCTGTTAGTGTATAAAATTATAGTATATTGGCAGATTTCCTTATATTTTTTTACATTTATTTTGAGCTAAATTGAAATATTTATTTGTTATTTCGTACTTTAATAGCCACGTCTGTCTTTATTATTTTTTGGATGTCGCATCGTATGTCGACAAATAATCATTCAACTTTTGTTTATCGCTATTTAAATCTTTCACAAATGGCAATCCCAATGGCATAAATAAGAATAAGATTTATAAAAATTTAAATTCTATTGAAAAAAATTTTTAGGACAAAAATTGTTCTTAATTTTGTTGTTTAAATTTTTAACGGGAGGAATTACATATACATATGTAGGTTTCCAACATTTTTAGATAGTTGGCATAAGCAATAGGCGCCATATTTAATTTAACTTTCATTTAGATGTTAAATTTTGTGAAAAATTGTGAAAAATATATTTGAACTTACTATGGAAGTTGCATTCATTTTTTAAGTACTGAAATTTTGGTCACCAAACGTAATCTCGTTTTCCAAGCTATAGGATCACTTACAGACTCTCAACTCACCTAAAACTTATCCAATCTTATGTCTTCTGTACCTTTCATATTTAGAACAATCTGACACTCAGATATTTTATCTCTAAGAATCGCAATCTACCTCATTTTAGTTGATATATCAACTTCCAAAAAATTACATTGGCCCATCAACATTTACACGTATTTTTTATTCTTCAATATTTCACCAATTTAGTTTAAAATAATATATATTTTGTAGGATATACTACAATTATACATTGTCAATACACAAAATTCCCCCTCAAAAATTTTTTCTCTTTATGACTGCTGTCAAATCCCCATCTAATTAAAAATAGGCCAAAGTAAACAAACAAGCTTTACCCTCCAACTAACAATTACTTTTTAAAATGAGAAAATTTCCCATGTGTCTAAAGGCGGGGGATTTTTTGTGTGAATAATGGCAAAAATGTGAGTGAAAAAATGATACTCATTAATTTTTTGTGATGAAATTGAAGAGGCAGTATTTGCTTAAAACTTTTTTTTAAAACTAAATTTGCAAAAATTTATAAAAAAAATTTATCTTCCGGCAAATTTATTCTATTTATGGATCCAGATTGGCTTATCACTTATAATACACACCTTTTGTTATTAGAAATTGTATCATAATTGGACTTGAACAGTATCGGGATTCCGACATAGAATCGATATGCTATTTTGGGGAGATGAACAGATACCGATTTTGATAACGGTATCAATAAAAAGGTATTGGGATTTTAAAAAAACACTAATCTTAATGATAACTTGAAACCTCACCATAGGATAAAAAATAGTAAATTATTTACTTACATAATTTAATTATCTTAATAATGTTCAATAATTCAAATAATAAATTATAATAATGTTCATTATTGCCACAGTCTTGTTGAATTCACTTTAGAGCAATGAATTCACTCAAGCAATTTTGTCACTGTACATGAAGCGTCCAACTTTTTCTTACGGCAAATTTATTCCATTCATGGATACAATAGATCAGACTTGCGTCTTAATTGAAATTTTTTCCGTAATCGTAATTTATAGAAATCATGGAATTCCCACTTCTAATCATATAGGCGAAACTATTTGAAAGTTTCAGTGACAAGATAAATCCTTTGATATCAGTTCAATTACTATGATATCCGCGATATCCGGCCATATTCTATTATATCTTCCGGAGTTCAATAGCATAGGGCCTTCGAAGGTCGGGGTTTTGCCAAGAAAATTGACGTGTTTTTTGGGTCAGGTTGCTAGCTACTTAAAAGTATGAAATAATTAAATTATAATTGGAATAAAGAATGTAAATATATTGATAGGCGTTGGGTTTTTTTCTTTTTCAGTAATTTTTTGGATGCCAAGTATTGCCTAGGCAAAAAACCTTCATGTATCCAAATTCTACTTAATAAAAACCTTTAATTTCTTCATAAATTTCTGATTACTAACTTCCCCAAATTTTTGCTCTTTTTTCATTCTAACCACATAAATACCTCAATTTCCGGCATTTATTTCAATTAATTTTTGACATTTATTTTGCTTAATATATAAAAAATATTTTTTCTAAACTTATGTCATCACAGAATTGTTTTTAATTATTTCTTAGCCTGTCACGCGCTTTTTTGAAAAATATTTTTTATTGCAAATTTGGCTAATTTAAAGTTGAAAGTGTTTTTTCAAATAAAATTTCTTCTTTTTCTCAATTTTGACTTAAATGTCAGTCAAAATAAAGCCTTTTATATTAGTACATTTTTACTTTTATTTAATATCTAAGTCAACTTGTTTAGGTTAAAGATGTGCCAACTAAGAAGCACTACATATATGAAATAGTAACTTTTTACTACGTTAACAAATTTGAAGTATATTTGATATTTTATATCTATAATTTATTGTTTTAAGATATCCGGATCGTGAACCGAAATTTTTATTAAAGTAGTTGGATATTAGTTTTATTTACGAATTATGCAAGCCCGATCAGTCAGAGTTCCTTTTTCAGCGCACACGCGAAAAGTATGACTCACCATCCTTTGCGCAAATAGGGGTGATCGGCGAAAGACGAAAGGCTAAACTATAACATTCCTGTTTTGTAGCACTTCTAAATATCAAATAAATTTAAGAATAATCAAAATAAAATTTTTTTCAAGCATTTTTAATAATTTTTTTAAAAATGACCGTGTCGTTTTTTAAATTGTTTGATAATTGTTTAATATATTTTAATTAATAGTTTAATAATTAAGTATTTTCAATTTATTTAATCGGAAGACCTATTCTAAATTTATTTATGATTTTTTGGATGCTGGATCTTCTTCCAGTAAATAATACATAACTAAAATTACATAACTAAAACATTACATAACTAAAACATTACATAACTAAAATTAAAAAATTAAATTCCAGTATTTTTAATAATTTTTAAAAACTAACTTCTTCCTTTATCCCCTTTTTCTCCTTTATGTGTTATGCATAAACAATAGGAGGGCTTCATACACCTTTAAATTGTACTTCATAAATTTTTTGTCTATTCATTTTTAGAGTTTTGTTTAGTTAAGGGGGGATTAGCTTAGTTAACTCGCAGACACAACGAAAGGCATTTGCTTTAAATAAGTGTTGAAATTTGTGAAAGGTTTTTAAACAAAAAGTAGAAAAAGCTGCGGGCATTTTTGTTTGTTAAAAGTAAAAAATTTAAATTATTTTTACGTCATTATTTTTTATTTAAAAAATTGTTTATATTTGTAATGAAGAGAAAGATCCAGCTGGCAGCATTTAAAACGCTCTTATTTATGTTTTTACAAAATATTAATTAATTCCAAATTAATTTTATAAAAGCAGATTTTCTGAACATCTTATAAGTTTCCTCTTGGGAGAAAATTCTAATATTTTTGTATGGCTGATTAACTCGGTCAGAAGTTATTTTTTATATTTAGTGTTGTTTTTAAGAAGATATTTTATAAACGCATTTTAAAATGAGCTATTAAAAAAGGAATATAAAATATCCCCACTACTAGTAAATCTCAACCTTAGTTCTTCCTTACCTTTTTAAACAGTTAACAACTAGGACCAAACAACCACTAGGCCTCGCTTAACAAGTGCTGGTGCTCTTCCACTTAGCTACCGGGGCGACGACTATGTTTTCTCTTTTATCTCTTATAGATCGCTTAGCCAATACCAGGTTAATTATTCCTTGTGCTTGGCTAAATATAAAAGAATGAGCTTTTGTGACGCTACATCTATATATATTTAATAGTGATGGTCGGGAGTTAAAAAAAGCCGAGAGTCGGGAGTCGAGACCGAGACCGGGAATCAACCCCGAGACCGAGTCCCGGGTCGAGACCGAGAGTCGAGACCAGAGATTAGGAGGGATATCACTTGATATACCCCTATATATTCTTCATAATCCTATACCCCTATATATCTTCATAATCCCCCAAAATCCTTGAATTCCCACATTCACAATATAACTTTACTCCTTCTAAATCTACCGATATCCACCTTAATCCACTGATATTACCATTAATCGCTTTGAATCCCTTTATTTCCCTCGATATCCCTCAAATCAAACGATATCTTTTTTATCCCTTGATGCCGCTCACAAGTCCCTTTATGTTTACTTTAATCCTTCCAATTCTCCTGATATCCCTCTTAACTTTAATCCACCTCTATATCCTTTCAAATCCCCATAAGCTCTGATATCCGACAAGTCATTGATACCCCTAATATTTAAGACCGTATACGATAATTCTTGTATTTTGTCAGGTTGTAAGCCATAATCCTCCAATTTCATTCATTTTCTGCGCCGCAGGCGAAACTTTTGAAAAATTTTGTTGGTCATAAAGCCAGATTTCCCCCATTTTCTACGCCGCAAGTGAGGATGTATACTGAGGATTTAGGCGCCCCATGCGAAAATTTTAAAAAATTCATGATTCATTTAAAATATTTAATGTCTTTTCAAGTTTAAAATATTTAAAGAATAAATTTGAAATCAAAATCAAACTTAAAAGACATTTATTTTTGAAAAGAAAAATTATTCCAGCCTAAATTCCACCCCTGGATTCGAACCCAAACCTAACAAAATAACAAAGTGATTGAAGTCAGTCACACTAACCACTCAACCATCGACCATCAAAAGAAAACTTTAAAAAAATATAAATATTCCTTTCCTTTTTCTTAAAAAAATAAATGTCAAAGTACGCGAGGGACGAATAAAATTCAAAAAATTTCCGTCATTAGGGGTGTAAATTTTGTCTCGTTTTCCGAGACTAAAACACCGAGACCGAGATCGAGACCGAGAGCTCAAAAAACCCGGGAAATTTCCCGACTCGGGAACCGAGACCGGGAATCCCGACCATCACTAATATTTAATATGCAAGATTACAAAATTATTTCCTTAAATTTCGATTTTTTAAAAATATTTTGTTCTTTCTTTTTCATCTTTGTATTATTTTTGTATGACTGATTATTACAGTCAAAAGTATTCATTTTATGTCAAATTTTCTAATTCTATGTTCTTTTCAAATTCTATATTGTATTTGATACAATAGAGACCTAATTTGAAAAAAATCTTGACTATTATCTTCTGTGTTTTTCGAGCTATAATTTAGGTTCGAGCTTCGTTGCTAACTAGTTTTTAATTTATTCTGTGTTTGTCTATTGCTTTTTGAGATACAGCATGGCAAATCATGAATAATTATGTTGAGATAGGTCACACACTTGGGGTTATATGATTTCATTTTAGACCAGTCAATTCTTAGCTTAATCTTTGTTATAATTTTAGAGCGCAACTCTAAAAAAACTGCCTTCTTTGTATCCTAGGCCCATTCTCTTCAAACTGCGGCCAAATACTCTATGCCATCCAACCACTTATCGGTTGGTCTGCTTTTTTAATTCATTCGGGGGCAGTTTGCCGCTTTTTATGTTCCGAAAGAACCTATCCATTGTGTCTCCATTAATTAGTTAAAAATTTTGTTAGATTTTTTAAAATTTCTTCTAAATTTTGATAAAATTTATTCATAAAATTCTCCAAAATTCTCACAAAACACAAATAATTACAAAATGTTTGGACGACAAATAATTCTAAACAAATTATCTTTAATAATTTCAACGACATTTATGGCCGTCATTATTGCTAGTGTAGGTTTTTATTATAGTAAAGCCGGAGGTTTCGTTCCAAATGTTTTGTTTTTGGCGTTAACTTTTATGTCCTGGATCTGTCATTGCTTTCGGTAAGGTCCACGAACACAATAAAGATTAGATATTTCCGCTTCCTTTTTTAAAAACTCGAAAAGACCCATCCATGGAACACATGCACAAATGTTTAGCAACAGACAAATACATACAATAGGCATCATTTACATTTTTAGTTGGTATGTCCAACTTCCAAAAAATAACCAGCTGAATGTCGCCTCCCCTACGTCATCTATTTATTAATAGACTAATATTCATGTTTAATTGAAATATTTGCTATATTGTAAATAGAGTAAAGCAGATGGGTATAGCTATTTCTCTCCTTTAGCTATTGCGAAAGGTTATTTGGCTGCTGAGAGCGAACCAGTACTTTCAGTAGACCGGACTGATTTGTTATCCATTACACCACGGCTCCTACTTCGTAGTTTAGGAAAAATAAGTAAATATGTAGCTTTATGCTACACATTAATAAACAACTCTGTTAGGAATCAATATGCATAAGATCTACCAGAGTTTTCGCTAATGTACTTAATATTAATTAAAAAATTAACTTTAAGTAATAAACAAACCCAATTAGAAATTAAAGATTTCACACAGCTATGCTTTATTTTTTTGTATGGCTGAGAATACCAGTCAAATTTATCTGATTATAGCCTTATTTTTCAGTTATTCTGTCAGTCAAACGCAGCAATATCTCCCCTATTCGACCCTATTAGTGTCCAAGAAAATAATCGTCAATTAGTCTCAGAATGGGAAGAATACTTGAAACAACTAAATAAACAACATAATAACCAACAAAAATTCAATGGGAATGGTTACTATGTTTTGATGGAAAAACCCCCAAACAGAATCCAATCAAAGGTGATTTTGGGGAGAGTAGATAGGCATAGATAACAGGGATGTCACGGGTTGACAAAAAAAATCAGGTTTCGGCTTGTTTAGTGAAGGAGACTAGGGGGATTAAGAGGGTCATCAGGAGGAAAAAGTCGTGCAGGGTTTTGAGTGAAAGTAAGGCAGTGTAACAGGTTTCAAGAGTTTCGTGATATCCTTACTAGCTAACCCGTTATAAGTTGGAATGTTACGATCCACGGAAACAAGAATCAGGCATAATTTCGAAGTTTTTTCTTTTGATTTCGACTTTTGGTGATATTTTCATGTTCGATGTTTTTTGAATTGTTTCGATTTTCGAAAATTTTTTTGTTTCGAAGCTACTCAAATGTCAGTTAATTTAGCCATCTAAATGGCTTGCAAAAATAGTTCCCGAAAAAATACGTTTCAAATATAAAGCTTAATAAATCCGTTTAAACATATGTATTTTAATATATGTAATTAAAAACATAGAGTAAATAACTTATTTTCAGAATACTTTGGAAAAGAGAGGGGATGAAAAGCGACGTGATTTTGAACATGGGTGGGAGCAATGTGAAGTAAGATGTTTTTAAAATAATCTTGAAAGAGAGTGAATTTAAGCTAAAATCTCCTTAATGTTATTTACCTATTTTATTTTTAATTTTAAAATTCAGAAAGGGTAGGTAAGTAGCCATACATAGTCTTTGGAGGATGTTTATTTTTTGGAAGCTTGAACAGTGTTCATAGCTATTTTTAGCTTTATAAAAAGCAGATCCATCAAAATTGTTTTTCATTGGAAAGTAAATCGGGGATTAAGAGGATGGGGGATTAATGGGAGTATACAAAGATTTGGAATGATTCGAGAGGATTGGGGATAGGAAGCGGATGACTTTCCTTCTATTGCAATTTAATCCATCTTAAACCCTTTTTTATTCCCGATTCTCATATGACACTTAAGTCTGTCTCTACTTCCTCTACCAATTTATAGGAAGTAAACTTATGTAAGTCTAAATTTATTTTTTCAAGTTTTCGCCCATTTCGTGCATGTTGAGACGTAGAAGGCGTTAACAAAGTTAACAATCAAATAAGAAATTGAAATTTAATAAATTTATGAAGCGAAGATTTAATTATCACAAAATATATTCAATAAAAGCTTTTAAAAATTGTTTGTATTATATTTTAATTTGACAGATTATTTATGCAAATTAAAGGAAAAGTGAATAAATTTGAATTCTTTAAAATTCGATTCTTGCAAATTTTCCTTTACTTTAAGTGAGATTGAGGAATAAAGAGATTTATTTATTTAAAATTTAATCCCATAAATTTAATTGGATGCTTTAATATAATGAAAAATGAAGTTTAGACGGTCATACGACACTTGCAGATATGACATTTGCAGACCCGACATTTGCAGACGACTTTTGCAGATCGACATTTGCAGATACCGACACTTGCAGATATGACACTTGCAGATCAGACATTTGCAAATCCGACTTTTGCAGATATTAATTTTTGAAAAAAAAAATCTTAAAAAAATTTAAAAATCTTAAAAAATCAAAGGATATAGTATAGTATACCGGTGGAAAAGTTGTGATATAAAACCCATACCAATTCGTCTTGACGAGCTGAGTCGAACGGCACCGCTCTTTTTTCCAGAAATTCTTTTTTCGGAGGTTCAAAATGTTCAACGTAGACCTATAGCGTCAGCGAGGCGCTTGTGCAAAACCCCGCGCTTCGCGCGGGGTTTTGCACTCTCGGGGAGTCAACGGTCGATGGGCTCTGGGCTCGTAACATGATCCTATTCCTATCATCGATGAGATGGGCATTCCAGGATTCCTACCGCAGCAGCAGCTCGTGCCACAAAATACGAGACACTAGATTAACGAAATACGAGATTCCCAACAAAACGAGAACGAGATAAAACCAGATACGAGATTTCTCAAAAATACGAGATTTCACGAGATACGAGACACGAGATATTAGACGAGATACACCCCTGGTCCATAGCTATGGTAAAAAAGATACTGAAATGGGTTTAATCTGCAAAAGTCGGATCTGCAAATGTCTGATCTGCAAGTGTCATATCTGCAAGTGTCGGTATCTGCAAATGTCGGGTCTGCAAATGTCGGGTCTGCAAGTGTCGGGTCTGCAAATGTGATATCTGCAAGTGTCGTGACACGGTTTAGACGAGGCATAGAAATTTTATTGGTTCAAAATACAATCTGCGCCTACTCCTTAACATTCTACGTTTTAGTTAGAAAATCTAACTTCCAAGAAATTCAAAAAGTCTACCAAAGCGTCACACATGCTTGTTAATTATCGTTTTACTTATAATGAAATTAAATAGAAAAATTATTCATGTTGAAATATTTCGAGTTATTCCTTAATTTTATTCAAGTGTCAGTTATTCGCTGTGGTTAAACAATCATCATTAGAGTCCGACATTTAGGTCCAAAAAATTAAGAAATAGGTTCCTATTTTAGTTAATTGCCAAAATACGTTAAAACCTGAAGAAAGCCCAAACAGACCGAGTCGAATTTTGGGTTACTATAAAAATAAAATAGAAAAATGTTTGAAAAAATTTTTTTCGGCTCTAGTTGAGGACATGCATCCCATCGTATTTTGAAAACCCATTAGCATTTATAAAAAAAATTTTTTAAATTACAAGCAACATTAATTTATAATATTTTTAAGATTTGTGTTATACGCTCTCTTTGTTTAATAAATTCAAATAAACTAGATTCTAGACATAAAATAATTACAAACGAGGGAGAAATTATTTAAGCATATATATGCTGTAGTGTATTTATAAAGGTATCAATAGGGACAGATATGGAAGGGTCGTCGAGAATCTACCGTAAATCCTCTAAAAAAGCCCCCTGGGGTTATTTTTTCCGATCGACCTCTGGAGGGGAGCTATTTTAGAGGTGGGTTATTTTCGAGGGGAGGGGTTATTTTAGAGGAAATATGGTAGATCTCAAAACATCTCCATCTCGGTAATCTAGATTTTCAGGACCTCGTCTCTGTCCGATCTTTAGTGAGTATCGTTCCTAGGAACAACAAAAATAATCTGATTTGGAACATTCTGAACTCTGTTTGAGATTCTCGGTTTAATGAAAATCATTTTTAACTTCTTAAATTCTGCAATATAAGCATTTCTATAGTCAAGACTGAAATTATATAAAAAAAATTAATTTTAATTTAAATTAATTATATTGCCTGTTTAAATACAAAATTGGTCCATTGGTAGCACAAGAAATATTTAAAATCATGAAGACATACAAATATGAAATCCAGCTTGTAACGGGGTCCAAATTAAAAAACGGAAATTTTAATGCGCGTAATAACGGCAAAATTAGATATATGGAAAAATTCACAGAGAAAATAATAAAGATTGAACGATAAAGTTTCTTCATACTTTCATCGCTGAATTCTTTAAATTTATAAAATATAATAAATAGATTATCCAAAACTAGGGTTGGGCAAAACTAGGGTTGGGCAAAATATGCACGCAAAATGCCAAATTTGCGTATATATGTATATTTATCAAAAAATTAGAGAATATGCAACATAATAGGTAAATTTTTGACGCTTGTCTAGTTTATGCGTTCAATGAACTTTTATGCGTCCAATCAAAAGAATATTGGATTTTTCTTACTATTGCACAGTTGGGGTTGGGTCCAAAACATTTCTTCGTGTTCATGCTTAAGCCCACTGGGTCTGGAACAGTTCCTTACCCTATTTCTCGAAATTCTGAAAGTTATAGCCAATTTTTAAAAATTTTCAGGAATTTCGATGGATAGGTTAATGAATAATCCCAGACCCAGTGGGCTTAAGTCCCGAACATGAAGAAATGTTTTGGAACCATATTTCAACTTTGCGATAGCAAGAAAAATTCAATTTTCTTTTGATTGGGCGCATAAACTAGAGTTCAGATCATCATAAAAACACCATAGCTTCTCTCGTAATACCATGCAGATTTGATTAGCATGTTTTGTCCAACCCTAGCTCTTATATAATATTAAAAGTTACCTGCTCTGAACTTGGCTAATACCCCAATAATTATATAAATAATTATTATTGGAAATATAATGTTATATTGAATTAAATAAAAGTTTTGTTCACCAGAAAATAATATAATATTTATAAAATCGGAAATGGTTCCTGTAATCAGACAATCCGGATAGGTAATTACGGATTTTATAATTCTGTATAAAATAAGGATATTGTAGACTATTAATGCTGCAATATGACACATAATATATTTTCGTTGTTGAACGATATGGTAACTAAATATAATATTTGTAAAATAGGGTACACCTCAACCGAGTGGTCTGGGACATTGTTAACCTATGCCCCTACTTGGGCGTGTCCCTGTTTGTGCTAATAATTGTAACGCTTATAGCTATTTAATTCCTATGGCTGTGCGGTAGGCGGCGTGTGTAATGGCTAACACATCAGTCCGGTCTACTGAAGATGCTGGTTCGCTCCCAGCCGCCGATTAACCTTTTGCACTAGCTAAAGGAGAGAAATAGCTATAGCCCAGCTGCTTTACTTAATTTAAGGCACAAAATTTTTAGCGAGATAAATAGACCCATGATAAACAAGCCCTTTCTAAATATTTGTTAGCTTTAAGGCTAACATCCAAAAAATTACTGCGTACCGCCAAGACAAAACGAACAAATTAAAATAATTTTGCACATTTTAGTTATTCAAAATAAATTAACGAATATGGAATAATTGTAAGGATGATTCACCCAGCAGCATTTAAAATCTTAGGCGGGGGATAAACGATCTAAAAAGGAAAAAGAGAAAGCATTAATCGATGCCCCGGTTGCTTAGAGGTAGAGCTCCTGCATATAGTGAGCGAAAGCGCCTAGCAAAAACTAGCAGGTGGTCGCAGGTTCGAATCCTGCCCGGTGGCTAAACTTTTGAAAACTCTTTCTTAATTTGTTGAAAACAGGGTTGCGTCGTAATTACAAATTACGATTACAAAATTTTTGTAAATTAGGAATTACGATTACGAAAATATAGAAAAAATTACGAATTACGATAATAAAAAATTTTACAAAATTGGAAACAAAACACCCAAAAGTCTGTCAACAGCAATTGAAACAAACATAAAAATGGTAGAATAATAAGCAATCATTGAATGCATACAAAAGACAATTGCTACTCGATACTCAATAAAGTTTTTTCCTGTTGCGGTTACCACAAAAAATAAAAAATGACCAGATAAATGAAGCAGCTCGAAAAATGAATTTAGAGCTATCAGAATTGCTGATTTGCTTTTTAAAGCAGCATATTTTTTTCTTAAATTTAGAAAATAAAATTATAGGAAGAATGATTTGTTGGGTAATCAATCAGCTGTTGAATAGAAAAAGAGAGAGATTTCTCCGACTCCTCGAATAATCGCTCTCCTCGAAATTTCAGGGCAATTATTGTATCAAGCTCCATGTTATTCGGGAAAATTTTTTCGATTTGGGGAATGTGGGTATGATAATTATTTTTAGTCCTGGCTAATAACACGTTCACATAATCTTGCGTTTTGAAGCAAAAAATACCATACGACAGAAAATCGAAATTCGTTTTGCCGCAAAACGCAAGAAAATTTTTAATTGAACGCGCCAGAAAGGAGGTAATTAATAGTGATGGTCGGGAGTTAAAAAAGCGGAGGTCGAGACCGGGAATCAACCCCGAGAAAGAGACCGACAGTCGAGACCGATACCGAGAGTCTCGTCATCACTTGTAATTAATTGATTGGGGAAGAAGGTTATATTATTGTCATGGAACGCAGTGTTAGGTCCGAAATAAATTGAATAGTTTAAACATAATTTATTTAAAGGATCAATTTTTTATTATACTCAACATTACTCGATATTTTACCTGTATTTTACAGTAATATAGCATACACTAGAATTCAAAATTATCCCAATTGAAGCTATTATTGTTAAACAAAATGCCGGAAAAAACAACTCAAATGAAAATCCAGAATTCTTATAAGAAGCATAAACAGCCTAAAAATATTTAAATAAACTAAATTTTTCGAAAATTTTTAGAAACTCTTATAATATGAATTACTGACTAGATATAGGTTTTTATTTTTATTTCAAACTATATATGTAGTATTATAATCAAAGATAGTTTTTAGGTCCGAAAAAAGCGAGATTAAGCACCTAAATAGGTCGCAAATAGGTTTTAGGTCCAAAAAGGCAGAAATAGGTTTTTTAGGTCCGAATAAATCCAATAATTATTTCGACCCAAAACGTGTTTTTTGTGCTTAATTGTGCTTAACACATCGTAACTAGTTCGCAAAAAATAGATTCTACGTGTGATAAACGTTTTGTTATCTTCTTCTACGTAAGCGGTGTCGTAACAATATTGACAACTTTTAGATCAAGCAAAAAAGCTCAAAATGGTCATTGAAAGGAAAAACAGGGGTAAAGCTATTACCATAATTAAAAATAACCTTATTTTTTGCTGGATCCAAGTCCATTAATTTTAATTTTTAATAAAAATTTTTTAAACACTATTTTAACATTTAAAAGTAAATTAATGAATAAAATAAGAAAAATTTTCAACAAAAAAATATTTACAATATTTTATTGTACTTTGTGGAAATATAACAGAGCAATAAGGGCAATAAAGCATAAATATTTTTTAATTTTTTATACATTTTTTACATACATAACAATTGTGCTTGTTATGTAATTAATTTTTATATCTTAGTATCATAATTGGTTCGCCAAGGGTGAAATAAATTTTAATTGACGCAGAAAATTTTTGTCTCGTAGGTATGGGAGTTTATTATTTGCCTTAATTTTTTCTTACATAACGCACTTGGAGAAATAAAGACGTGTATTCGAAATTATTCAAATTTTATTCATATATGCAACAAATTTTTATGTAAATAATACAATATCTTATTCAAATTTAGAAAATTTTTTTCCACCCAAAAATATTTGCACATTTAGCCAAAAATACTCGACCAGAATCCTTTTTCTTCATCTTTGGATGTCTCAATTTTACTTAAAAAATAATTAAATAATTTTTTATTTAAAATTTTACTTACGCTTTTTCAACATTAATTTAATTTTCATTCATATGATTTGGAATCATTTTCCCAAGTTTTGCTTATTAGCCCGAATTATATTTACTGCTTGGTTTTGACAATTTATGGGAATTTATTCATTTTTAGGATTTTTGCATTTATCTTTGTTATTTCTTCAGCCCAACTGCATAAGGGTGAAATTCTCGTAAACGTATCGATAAAAAAATAGGAATTTTTTGAAAATATGTAATAAATTTACCGGGGTTCAGATCTTTATTTAAATAATTTTTTGTTAATTCATTCCCATTGTCGTGTTTACTACTTGCGATGCAACAGCAATCAAATAGTCGTTGCCCTTTGAATAGTAATATAAGGCCCATAAGAATCAGTAGACTATCATAGACTATCATAGATGGATATTCCGTCGTCTTAAATTTTGCCAATTATTCGATGTAGGTTTCTGCTTCCAAAGCTTGCTTCTGGGTCGCCACTGATAAAATTTTTGTAAAGGGCCACGATTTGGTTAAATCGTCGAGCTAAATTTAACAAGTTAGATTTGTAATATGTTTAACCTTAGAAACCCAAAATGTCTACTCAAAAACAAATTAAAAACAATTTATTAATTGAATTTAATTGTATAAAATAATATTCTTGTGTGTTGAAAAATAATAAAATGAAATCGGTTCTTTCTTCAGACCAGCTAGTGTTCAAAAAAAGAAGAATTATGTGTGTTCATTTGACAAATGGTAGGAGCGGATTGTGTCTATAAGAAAAATAAAAATTAAAACTAAACAATTTAATTATTAAAAATAAGAATATATCAGGTAGTTACGTAACTTGAACTAGAATTTTCTGTTTCAAAGAAAATAATTTGAATTAAATAATAATCGTTGAAAAATAAGACTACTTAAAATAAATAACATTCATAAATGTCGAAAACAAATTTACGTTGACTTTAAGATCATTTTTTAAGCTTTCGCATATAAACATATTCTAGATGAATAAATATTATTTAATAAAATATGTAAAGTTAATATATTCAAATATTAATTTTAAATTTCGAGATAGTTTAATTTTAAATTTAGATTTTATAAATATTATTACAAGAGGCTCTCGTATAAAATATCTTTAGTTTTATAACAATTTTGTTGAAAAAATGAGTTTCTGGTACTACTTGTAACCTCGAATGTTCAATTTCAGATCGGCACCAGCAGCTTGGCGAATAAGGATCTGAGGTTCACAAAAATATTTATTTATATATTCATATTTTGTATATCGTGTTTAATAATATAATTTTAAAAATATTATTACATGACGCTTTTTGTATATTAGGGTGTAACATAAACAATTAGCCCCCTTGTGGTAAGAGGATTAAATAATTATTAAAATTCAACTAAATGTTTTCAGACTTCAAATAATATTTTTCTATGATCCTATAAGAGTTGCCTATTTTCTGGCAAAAAATTAGAATTCTAGGTTTAGGTTGGCCGGAGTTAGAGGTGAAATACTAAAGCTTGTATTTTTGAAACAAGGCAACTTCTTTTTGATTTTCCTCTGCAAAATTGATGAGCAAGAATGAAAATTTAAATAGATACTGATAGAGCAGAATCTGATGAATACAATGATATAAGAAATTCCCCTGGAAAACAACTGGCTGATTTTTTAGAGGGTCGCATTTGTGAAATAGGGGCTAGCATTATGCTGTTTTAGGATAACTCTCGCGCGAAAATGTCTAGCGAGGCCGGGCGACCAGATTTTTCGATGGACTTGATCTATATGGGAATAATACAATGTGGGGGTAAAAGTTTAGCCAGTTTAAACTAAATTCCAACGATTACCCCGCCGCGACACAACCAAATACATAACAGATCACGCTGTTGGACCAGTCTGGTTTAGAGGTCGAAACTGATGGTTAGCTGGGATGAGCCGTTCCTTTTTATTTACAGAATTCATGAAGACAACCCACTCTACCTTATAGGCTAAAATTTGTTTCAAATAAGGAGCTTCATTGTGGCATTTAAGGGATTGTTTTGCAAAAGTGACTTAGCGATTTTTTTGATTTTGCGGTAATTCATGGGGTATCAATCGACCCTTCATAACTTCTTTCCCGCTTCAAGTAAAATTACGGTAATTTTTGTAAGTGAGCAGGTGAGTGCCTGCCCCAATATACACACTTTATTTTTTGGACTGGCTTTAATTCAGGGGAGAACGGGATTCTTATCTATTGTTGGGTGGGATCCAAGACGTTATTTGTCTTTCAGCTCCTCCCTACCTTTCTTTTATTTGGAGAGCCAACTTTTTTCTGTGGAATATGAGATAACATCCCCATACTTCGATTTGCATATTTTGCGCCATGATTCCTTTTTCGAATGTCCAAGTTCAATCTCATATTTGAACTGGACACCGATTTTATAATTTTGCATTAAATTTTAAAAATTCATAAAAAATTTTTAAGTAAAGAAAAAATTTCAAATCTTTAAGAAAATGAAGAAGGCAGCATTCTGAATATATGTCAAAAAAATTAAATAGATTGGAGAACTGAACATTGAGATATAAGTTCTCAAACTTACATGGTTTAAGGGGGGCTAATTATTTATGTTACACCCTAATAAAATATTCTTAGTCATGTAACAATGTTGTTAAGGACTAAATTAATTGTTGACCCATTCTTTATATTGAAATCAAACACAATTCAGCCTTGTAATTACATCTTAGCATTACCTTCAAATTTTGGCAATAATTCAATTTTGCCTGATTTAAAAACAACATACAAAATTATTCACAACCAAAACAATCCCTCAAAATAAAGATGGGTTAATTTTAATAAAATTTAAAAGAGAGGAATATAATATTATTTAAATGTTTTTATATTAGAATTGTTTAAATGTTAATTAATTAGATTTTTTTGGTTTCTCGATCGAAAACTAGCTGATCGAATACAAGGATGAAAGAATTTAGTAGGAATGTTCTTTAACTAAGTAAATGACTCACAGTCGTATTCCCATATTTGACTTTTGATTATAAGCATCTTCTCTTTAGGGCGTTTATCGTTACTTAAGCACTTTAGTCTAACATTAGCAATGTTTTAGCATTGCTTCCAAAAAATTTCCGTTTCTGGCAGCTCGACTTAATCTCATAATAATTTACAATTTTTATGAAAAACTTATTAGACTATTTAATATTGTTAAAAAATAAGCTGAGAATTACAATAAAATGTAAAATTACATACTACATAAAATAAACGTTCATTTAGACAAATACCGGTTTTATTTTAGGGGATTTTTAAAAAATCACTCATTTTCAAAAATTTTTGGTTTTTAAAATTTGCTAAAAACAATTTATTTTTGGCAAAAATTATCAAAAATTTCGGTTTTATCTTAGTAATTAATTTTGTAGTTATTTTTTGTTTATAATAAAATTAAATTAAAAATACGTTAAGACAAGTCAAGATATTATCGAGTTATTCAACAATTATTTAATTATTTTTTAGTCAAAACTTTTACTTTTATTAAATAAAAATTGTTGTCCTTTATTAGGTAACTTTAATCGCATTAATCTTTTTTGCGCAAAAAATAACGAGAAGGTAAAAATAGGTAAAAAGATCCTTTTTTGTGATAAAATAACTTACATTTATTTTTATGAAAATAAAATTTTATTTTTTAGTTAATTAATTAGTAGGTCCAAAAAAATTCAAACTATTAAATAAAAAAACTTATTTTTTAAGAGTTAAAACATCCCTCTTCCGTTAATGTTTGTGAAGAGAAAAAAAATGATAAGAAAAGAAGTTAATGACTCATTTCATTATCACAACACCGAAGGGATTTTTGAACATTTAGCCTAATGCAAAATCCGTCCCTCGAGGCGGATTTTTTTGCTTTTTTTATTTTCGAATTGTTAGAAGACAGCCTCTTTTTTTAAATGCTTCAAGCTATCCTATGCGATAACCTTATTAGAGAGTTAACATGAATCTCCCTATCCAAAAATAAATCGATGATGCACCACCTTCCCCTAGTTTATCAAACTTTTGATATTATTAATGAAATGATAATTAAATTTATATATATTAAACAAATTAATTTTTATTATAAGTCAAATGTTACGACCATTGTGAATACGCAACTGTGGATGTGACAAATTCTCACTAATATTGCGGATGACAGTTCCAGATATGGTATTGCGGATATAAATTTTTTAATAACTAGGGATTTATTGGAGCTTTCGATACCGCATAAATACAGAAATACATCGGAAAGCGTGGTTTCTGAACATCAGCTGTGAAGAAAAAACAGACTACTTCAATGATTTTTAATGTTTAAAAAATTCAAATCCTGAATTGTGGCCCTATTTGGAATTGCCATATCCGCATATCTGCAACTGTCGTAACATCAAACTAAATATGTAAATAAGATGAGAAAAACGGAGAAAGGAAAGAATAAAGGGAAGGCTATGAGAGAGAATTAGAACAATAAGGAATTAAGCATGTCTTTCAACAAAGAATACAACACGTTAAAGATTTTTATAAAGGAGAGAATAAGTTTTTTAAATCCGCCTTATCCTTGTTAATGTTATCGTTTCACTTATATTTTGTGGTGAGGGTGTCCCCAAGTGGATGCCGGAAATGAAGAATGTCGAAAAGGAGTTGAAGCTTATTGTTTGTTACCTCCATGTTGGAGGTTTGTATAATGGTTCAGGCCTCAGTACTAATTAGTAGAAGGGCAGCTGTATAATTAAAATGATTCAAGCTTTCAATGAAACTTTATTTCGAAAAAAACTCGATCGTAACACTAGACCAAATATGTAAATAACTCAAAAACATTTAAGTATTCAACTATTTATTCCATATTCGTTATTTTATTTTGAATATCTAAATGTGCCAACATTATTTTAATTTTTTGTTCTCTCACTTGGCCTATTGTCATTTTTTGAATTTAGTTTTAATGCTAACAAATGTTAGAAAGGTCCTATTTATTCTGAAGCTCTGGTATACGTAAATGTTTTGGAAGCGATGTACAGGCTTTTGAATATCCTAAAAATATACGATATGAAATAAAGTATATATCCCTAATATCCTCAAATCTCTAATATCCCCGATTTCCGTCAAAATCCTAATGGTGATTGTAAGACTAAACTGAGGCTTTGATTTGCAACGAATCTTTAATTTCACAGATCGTTAGAGTCTTTTTATCATATCGAAAATTTTTTGAAAATTTCGCGTTTCGCCGATTTTCACATTTTTTGGACTTCCGTCTTTCGCGTGTTGCTTTTTTAAATCTGTTTCGGCATACCCCTTGTTTAGCTGGTAAATGATGGCATTATTTGCCTTTGATAATTTTGTAATCTTTGTGCACAAAAAAAATAATTTTAAAAAATCTACGTAATTTATAGCACAAAATGCGGGAAAATAACAGATAAGTACCACAGAATATAAAAGAAAATATCCGACCCAAAAGTTTAGCCGAATTTCCTATTCAAGACAATTCTGCACTAAACTGATATGATAAGTAAACCAAGTAGAGTAGACCACCAAGACAATCCGACTCAAATCCAAAACAATAAAATAAAAATTTTTACAATAAAATTCCGAGAAACTTTTTAAACCCTTGAAAGGTATATTTTCAAGGGTGTTATTCAACTCCCTATCCAAAAATAAATCACACGACAACTATCACTTCCAAATAGTTAAATTTCCAATAATTTTAGATAAAATGTTTATTCAATTTTTATACAATGAGTAAACAACTTGAATAAAATCCGCTACGATAAGTCTAAGATGAGATTTTGAAGAAGGAACTTTCTTCGGAAAATTTTAAAGTCAATAGTCTTCTTAATCCACCCAAATCCCATAATAAACTATTACACATTTTTCACTTTGAATTAGCCCAAATGCATCAACTCGAGCTCCGGAGCTACTAACGCGAATTCTAAGTTTTAAACAAAATTTTTTGAGAAAACATTTGCATAATAGTTAAAAATACGAATATGTTTTAATATAGCAAAACATTTTTAATTCCTCTTATAAGTATGTCAGGCAATGACCATTTTATTTTTGTAAGGGAGCTTCAGCTTTCTAAATTAATTTAATGAAACACAAGCTAAATTATTACCGTCGCTTTTCATAATTTAAGATCTTGAAATTAAAAAATTTTACGGATTTCATTCTTTACAGCAGAGCCAAATCCTGTTATTTTTGAACTTTGTCTCAAACCATTAAATTTTTTCTTAATCCACCAAATCCTACAATAAACTTTTCCCCATTTTTCCAGTTTGAGGAATTTATTAAAAAATTTATTTTAAATAACTTTGCCTACGCATTTTTTTGCTTAGTTTTTATTTGTTAATACATATATATTTTTGACAAAAATTTTATTTATTTAACCCTTTTTAACTTAATTATTGGTATGACTTATTAAGAAAAAAGTCAAGGTTATATTTATAATTAATCTTTTTTATAAAAGCGTTGTACTATTCAGTCTCAAGTTGGTTCAGTTTTGAGCTCTATATGTTGAGATAATTAGTGATCATTACTATTTTTAATTGATCATATTTATCCATAAATGAAATAATTTTGTAGAGAATTTAATCTTCTATCAAAAAATACAAAGAGTTCTATTAATTATTCTTTCAATCTTGAATGATCTTGGGACTGAATTATTTTTTTCTGCTTTTTATATAGTATATAGGTATATAAAGATAAATATCAATAAATTATACATAAAAAATTTATTTTCAATCAAGATTGAGAATAAAAATGATGTCCAAAAATAGGTAATAATTATTATATATTAAGGTTGTCGGATAGTTGGAAATCTTCGGATATCCGGATCCGGTATCCGAACCGAAAATTTCCGGATATCCGGCCTTTTTTCGGATCCGGATATCCGGATCCGACAACTTTATTCTATATTTATAAAAATATTTTGTAAGATTATTTGAAAATGAAATTAATTTTTTTGCTGCACATTTGAATTTGCTACAATACCAAAATCTTCAATCTTTGGAGAACTGGTCTAAGAATTAAAAAAATTTTTAATTCTGATTTTTCCGTTTTCCCATATTTTTGGGCGTACCTATTTACAAGTCTTTTCGAGATGTAAAGATGTAAATGTTCCTTCCAGATTAATTTTCAAAAATTTTTTGACCTTTTAATATTTATAATATTCAGTCATTTAGAGTCAATATTTTTAAAAAAATAAAGGGTTTTACCTATAAGCAGTTTTAGATGTTTGTCTTAACATTCCAGTTTCTTGTATGTATTTCATCATTCAAACACAGCAACATAACCTGCAACCAAGAGCCGTTTCAGTGTATACTGAATTTTTCTCTTTTTTTTCACTCTATTTTTTTTTCGCGTGCTAATTTTATAAGGATATTGTCATTTTTGAGCTGCCAACTTTGAGAAGCTTTTTTTCGACAAAACGTTGGATCTTTAAAATTATGTCTGGCAAAAACATAGATAATACCCTAAAGATACTTTTAAAAAAATAACCCCAAAAATAAATCAGTATTTCGCTTTACAATCATCCATTTTGTATTAAACGCTTTTAAGATTATTTTAGCCGGTATCCGGTTCCAAAATCTTTGATTTATATATCATTCGACTCGGCTCGTCGAGCCTAGTCGAATGGTACCACACAGAAGTCACAAATATCATTGGACCGAGATACATGCCTTCGCTTCAAAAAGGGCTAGGACTCTAACCAAGACTCTAAAGATCTGGTTGCAGCCTTTGCCTATTTTATGTTGCTGTGTCAAAATCATATTACTAACAATTGCAGCAGTCCAAATTTATAGTCTAAGAACTTTTTATTTGATGGCATTTCTTTAATTTTTCTAAAAAAGATATATTCCTACCAGCCTAAGATATGTTCCTTCCAAAATAAATTCAAAAAATACTAATAAGTAGATTTCGGATTCAAATTTGATGAGTACGGTGGCCATACATAAGCCACATAAAACCGGGCAAATTGGGTGCGTAATAACAATGCATTACTTTTGCATTGAGAGCAAATGGTTTCGAGAACAATTCGTTCTCAAAAACAATTGAGAACAAGTGGTCATTTTGTTCCAAAAATCTTATTAGTTAATTAGGTATTCGTATTACTTTTATGACTCTCATACTCGGTAAACATCCTATGTTTTTTAGTTAGAAAATCTAACTTCCAAAAAATTCAAAAGCACCAATGAACTCCTACAAGCTTGCTAATTATCGTTTTACTTTAAATGAAATTAAATAAAAAATTATTCATGTTGAAATATTTCGAGTTATTCCTTCATTTTTTTCAAGAGTCAGTTATTCACTTTGGTTTAATAATCTTCATTAAAGTCCAACATTTAGGTCAGAAAAGTGAGAAATATGTTCCAATTTTAGGTAATACTAATACACAAAAAAACTAAACAGATACAGAATATTGGCAAATAAATTCGAATTTTGGTTTACTATATGTGGGAGAAATGTCACTTATACAAGAGAAATGTCGTACAGAGTAAGGTTGGCGGTTCCTGAGAAATCTTCGGTTATCCGGAACCGGACCCGATAACCGAACGAAAGATTTAGGTTATCCGGTCTTTTTTCGGTTCCGGATAACCGGAACCGTCAACCTTAATACAGAGCAAAAAGCTTATCGACCGGAGATTCAGCCAGCTAAAATCTTTTTCGAATCATTGTATCGAATTATTTATTTTCATCCGACTCAGCTCGACGATCTTTTTTGAATGACATATAGATTTCCAGGTCTAAAATCCAATCCAATAAAATGATAAAGCAAAAATAAATCTGTGTATCAAACATTCCGGTTTTAAAACCGGTCATGTCGAACCCTAGTAAACACCTTTATACTTGTTAATAAGATTTAAAAAATTGTCTACGTTAAAATATTATCGAGTTATTCATCAGTTACTTAATTATTTTTTTGTCAAAACTTTTACTTTCGTTAAATAAAAATTATTGTCCTTTATTAGGTAACTCTAATCGCATTAATCTTTTTTGCGCAAAAAATAACGAGAAGGTAAAAATAGGTAAAAAGATCTTTTTTGTGATAAAATAACTTGCATTTATTTTCATAAAAATAAATTTTTATTTTTTAGTTACTTAAGCAGTAGGGAACGGATTTTTTACGTTTAAGACCTTAAACTGGATACCTAAATAGTTGGGTTTATTTTAGTTTATTGTAAAGCATCTAGCATTAGATGCCCCAAGACAATCCGACTCAAAACCGAAACGATAAACATTTCAAAAGAAAATTCAAAGAACATTTTTAAAACTTTGAAAGGTATATTTTTTAGGGAGTTATTCAACTCCCTATCCAAAAATAAAACACCACAACTATCACGTCCAAATAGTTAAATATTCCAATAATCTTAGATAAAATGTTTATTGCATTTTTATACATTAAGTAAACAACTCGAATAAATCCGCTACGATAAATAAACTAAGATGAGATTTTGAAGAAGGAACTTTCTTCGAAAAATTTTAAAAAACATAATGAAAATAAGAAACTTTTTGGACAAATTTAATGTGATGTTTTTTAAATTAAAAAAATTTTTTAAACAAATTTTTACACTTACTTAATATGTAAAAATATATTTATCATTTTATTTATACAATTTTTAAAACATTGATTGGTCTTCGTCGCAAGAAGTTGGATCGTATATTTTTGGATAGGGAGATTATCAAACTCCCTAAAGTTATACAGAACTTTTGGACAAATTTCTTTCTACTTCATCAAAAAAATATTTTTCTTTTAATTACTCACTTCATTAAAAAATTCATTAAATAACCTCTTAAACATTATTTTCTAATCAAAAATTTTTTTATTTATTTTATCTCCATTAAAAACAAATAGAAAAGTGTAAATTTTAATTTTAAAACAAAAACAATTGAAAATTAAATAAATCAAAAAAATCATTTTGTTTGTTCAAACAAACAAACAAAAAATTTAAAAATAATTATAAGACGTGTTTAATAAGAAATATTGGGACCAAATTATTTTTTAAAATTTAAAAAGACATTAAAAGAGTACATAAATATAAAAATATATACGTTGCGCAGCACCAAAACCGGTCTCCCTTTTCTCTCCTTTTCTTTTGTCAAAAAAAAGAAAATAAAAGGAGAGGGTTGCCTATAAGAAAAATTTTTTTCTTTTTTCGCTTTATTCGACAATACTTTGAAAAACAAAAGAAAGGAGAGATGGAACGAATAAAACGAACGATTTTTGCTGTTTGTAGCAAAATGATTTTTTGTTTTTGTTCCATACATATTTAGAGAGCTTTTTATTTTTTGGGGGGAGAAGAAAACCATGTAATGCTGGGCTTTTTATATTTTTTATTAAATCATTTATTTAGCTTTTCCTTATAAAAATAGTAAAAGGCTTTACTTTTTTGTTCAAAACATGTTAAAAATTTAACGTTATTAAGCATTGAAATACAATTATTTACATATTCATATTTCATTTGAATTGTAATTTTTTTAATTTTAGCTTTTTAAATTTTATTATCCGCTATTTTAATGGGTTGTCAGATAATCATTTGCGGGAGGTGAGGGTCCAAAACAATGCTCAACTCTAAAATTGGGTTGCCAACTTTCTTAATACCAAATCTGCCACTAAATTTTATCAAATGGGAATTCAAAAACTGCCAAGCAATAGGCAAGAAGTGATAGATAATAATGGACATTAAATTGTTTTTTGATTTCATTTCATTATTCAGTTATAGTAAATTGTATAATTTATGTGCAAAGGGCTCATTATTTATCTGACAACCCATTACTATTATCCAATAATTGTTTTAAATCGGTTGCTAAAAGGAAAATACTTCGTGACGTTTTCCTTAAAAAATTTTTATTTTTGATTTTGTCTCAAATCTCTTAAATTTCTTCTTGATCCACCCAAATCACATGATAAACTATTACCCAAAATGCATCACCTCTAGTTCCGGGGTTACAAAATGCGAATTCTAATTTTTAAACAAAATTTTCAGAGAAAACATTTACATAATATCCAAAAATACATTTAAGTTTATAATTTATTTGAAAACATTTTTAATTCCCTAAATTGTAGTTTTGTAACTTCCCTATTATATTTTTGTGAGGGAGCTTCAGCTCTCTAAATTTCTTTTAAGGAACACCTGCTAAATTATTTCCGTGGTTTTATAATTTAAGATCTCAAAATTAAAAGATTTTAAGGTTTCATTCTTTTATCTCTTCTACACTATATGTATAAATGGATTGCCCTTATTGGCTCTACTGAGTTTGTATCCCCGATCTCACTTTATTAATGCAATTAAAATAAAATTGGATTTTTCTTGGTGTTACAAAGTTGGGGTATGGTTGGGGGTGAGTACCATGTGGGAGTAGGTCCCGAACATTAATAAATGTTTCTCAACCATACCTCAACTTTGTAACACCAAGAAAAATCTAATTTTTTGATTAGACTCATAAACTACAGTAAAGCCAAATCCTTTTATTTTTGAACTTTGTCTCAATCTATTCTATTTCTTTTTAATCCACCCAAATCACAATAAACTATTACCCATGTTTTCTACTTTGAGCCAAAATGCAAATCGTCCAGTTCTGGGGCTTCAAAATGCGAATTCTAATTTTTAAACAAAATTATTTGTGAAAACATTTACATAATATCCATAAATCCAAATTCGTTTTAATTTATATTAAAACATTTTTAATTACTCTTATAAGTAGGGAACGGATTTATATGGATTTCCATATTTTTTTCCTGGACTAGTTGGGTTCTGAAACGTCCAAAAAACATAGTTTTAGCATATGTTGATAAGACCGATAACGAGTTATCAATCCATATATTCCATATTTTTCCATATTTTCACGTTCCGTCATTATTTTCCATATTTCGTCCATATTTTGTCATTTTTTGTAAAATTTTGCCGAAAATTGGTCAAAATTTGCAAATTTATGAAATTTTTTTGGCCAAAAAATTTTTTTATAAAAATTTTTTAGAAAATTTTTTTGAAAAATTCTTAGACAAAAATTTTTCAAAAAATTTTCGCCTCAAATATTATCAAAAGTATTTTTAGAAACAAAATAACTACTATAATTTGATTTATTAGCAATATTGTGTATCAAAATTAACTTAATTAACACTTTTCTGCTTAAAAATGGAAATTTTGCTTGAAAAATTGTTAGATTTCGGTCCATATTTGATCCATATTTTGGATTTTAGTCAATATTTCATTCCATATTTTAAGATTTTTAGTCCATATTATATGTCCATATTTTTCGATTAATAGTCCATATAAATCCGTTCCCTACTTATAAGTATGTCAGGCAATGACCATTTTATTTTTGTGAGGGAGCTTCAGCTCTCTAATTACTTTTAATGAAACACCAGCTAGATTATTACCGTCGCTTTTCCTAATTTAAGATCTTGAAATTAAATAATTTTACGGATTTCATTCTTTACAGTAGAGCCAAACTACAGTAGAGCCAAATCCTTTTATTCTTGAACTTTGTCTCAAACCATTAAATTTTTCTTTATCCACCCAAATCCTACAATAAACTTTTACCCATTTTTCCAGTTTGAGCCCAAATGCATCACCTCCAGTTCTGGGGCTACAAAATGCAAATTTTAATCTTTATGCTTTTGAGAAAAACATTAACTACATAATATCTAAAAATACAATTATTTTATTAATTTATTTGTAAACATTTTCAATTGCATGGATTTTGATATCTGACAGAGTCATTTATTTTTGTAAGGGAGCTTCAGCTCTCTAAATTTATTTTAAGGAACACCAGCTATATTATTTCCTTCGTTTTTCATAATTTCAGATCTTGAAATTAAAAGATTTTACGGATTTTCATTCTTTTTACTTGTCTACAGAATATTAATGAACATATACTCAGAATTTAAACTCCAAGAAATTTATGCGTGTTATCAAGCCTTATTTGTTAAACAAAATTTTGAGACACTGCTCTTCTCTGAATATTTTCGGTTTGTCCAGCACAGGGCTGCACGCAATTGCGGATTGCGACTGCGGAATTTTTTTCAATTGCGAGCAGCCCTGGTCTCAAATCACAGCGGGAACGACACTCCTACATTTACTATGACTGTATTTATTTAATTTATTCTACTATTAAATCATTTAGTTCTCATCATAAAATATTAGCTAATATTTAAGTTTTATAACATTCTTTAAATCTTTTAATTTTTCTTTAATACAAGCAAATTGACTGCAATCCACTACAAAACTTTTTTTGTTTCTTTTACGAAGGAACAAGCATATTTACATACACGCATTAATTTGCTACGCAACATAAATTATATATTATATAATTTGTTTTATACAAACATTTGGCGGTTAAAAAGAAATTATTATTCATGTTAGAACTCTTGTTTATTTAAATAAATCTAGTATATTTCATTTTTACCCTGCTAGATATCACGGTTCTATTTGATAAATTTTATAGGTTGTACCCATAATACTTGTAAAATTTATTTTTATTTTATACTTAATATTAGAAATCTTATCGTATACATATACATATGTATTTGTTAACTCTATGTTAATGGTGAAATAATTTCTTTTTTTTCCTCCTATTTTTGCAAGCTAAATACGCTTTAGCTAATTTTATTTCTTGGAAATATTTTTAATTTTAAGGCATCATAAGAAATTTAAAATTCCAGCTTGATTGTTTACAAATTAAATTGCTATTTTACAAAGCTTTTGAACCTTCCAATTCTTTATTTCCCTGTAATTATAGTAGTTATGGCTGCTTGTTACTCAAGGAATGTAGGGGATTGGGAGTGATTAAGACCGAACGCTTGGGGCTGGTGTGTCGGGTACGGGGTTTAATTTACAAAATTGGGCAGAAAAAGATGTTCCAAAAATAATACTTTTTCTGTCGAATTTTGTTATTTATTCAAAAATTAAGGAGGATTTGGCGGGATAAAGGGATATATGGAGGGATTAAGTGGGATTTGAAGGGATGAAAGTGTTATCTGTTGATATAAGGGGATGGGAGTGATTAAGGGGGCCTCTTCTAAACGATGTATTCTTATCTCAATTTTGAATATTTTTTGAATATTTATTTTTACGTTAATTAAATTTAGAAAAATTGTCTCTATAAATTACCTCTCATAATTTTATTTTTCAAAAATATTTTTTAATATTCCCACTACCTTTTCAAAATTTATATTTACATATCTAGTACATTATATATTTATTTTTATTTCTTTCTCGAATCTCTCTCCCCTCTAATGTCCACTCCTATTTTTTCAAAATTTCCATCCGCAAACTAAAAACGACCTTCGACCATTATTTATTCTCACCCACACATTTTCTTAATTTGTTTTCCTCCCGAATGGCCAACTGCAAAACATTTTTATTTTATACACACACATTTATTATGTCCAGACAATGTGATCGATTAAATAAAAAAAATTTTATAAAAAATTTTTTGTGGTCATTTTCTATGAAATATTCCATCAACTTGGCTAGGATTTTTTGGTTATAATGTCTTTAAGGCATAGAAAAGCACCTAAATGCCCCATAAAATTAGCGTCGGGAAATTAACGACCTACATCTGTTTACCAAATTTTTTCCCAAATATATGTAAGATTCAATTTATCTTATAGCAAATTTTAAGGGCTTTCGAATGAGCCCAAAATGAAAATTTAAAACCGACCATAAGGGGTCGAAAATATTTTTTAAATAGCCTTACACCCGAGTTACGTTGATTTCGAGGTATCTGGATCTCGACAGTGAAGTGAGATATGGGTCTAATTCTTTTTTATTTTTTCTTAGAATTGATAGACATGTTAGCTAAAATTTTTGTAGATTGTTCTTAACGTTAGAAACACGAAATTTCAAAGTGCGTCTATCATTTTCTGACACTTGTTTTTCAAAAAATTAAACATAAAAATTTTTAAAAAATAGTTAGGAAATTTTTCTTGGTTAAATTCATTCTAGCATTCAAAAAGATATAATAGGAAAAATTTATACAAAAATATCTACTATATTAAGCGAGATAATCGCAAAGATTTTTACTTGAAATTTTAATAAAATTTTCTATAAATTGATGTAAAACATTACATCCGGCTCCGGCGGAGCCGGAGCCGGAGCTAAGATTTTGGAAACCCCGGAGCCGGAGCTGGAGCCGGAGCCAAGAATTTGAAACCCCGGAGCCCGGAGCCGGAGCCGGAGCCAAGGTTTTTCAATTCCCCACGGCTCCGGCTATACACCCCTAAAGATGGGTTAGAGAAAAAGAGGTAAGCAAAGATGGTAGGCGTGAAAAGAAAGGAAGAGAAAATTGAGACGGGTAAAAACGATATTCTTTCCTTTTGTTTTCAAAGTGGTTGTGGTTGAATGGATAGTGAGTTAGGTTACCAGTTTTATCCGATTATAGGTTCGACAAATAACACAAAAATTATTAAATAAATGTTTTTCCTTGGAAAATAAATTATAATAAAGATTTTCTTATTAAATAAAGCTTGATAAATTTTTTAAATTGATTAATTTTGGTCTATTTTTTTCAAAATTTTCACCTGCGGCGCCAAAAAAGGAAGATTTTTGGCTTAAAACTCGTCCAAAATTTTAAAAATTTTCGCCTGCGGCGCAAAAAAGAAAGATTTTTGGCTTAAGGATTGTCCAAAAATTTCAAAATTTTCGCCTGCTGCGCAAAAAATGAAGATTTTTGGATCCAAATCTCCTTAATCCCCCCGATATAGCCCTTAATCCACCTAAATAACACGATAATCCACCCAATTTATTGATAACCCCTTAATCCTCTTATATCACTCGATATCCCCCTTTATATACCCAAATCACCCAATGAAAAATAATTCATTGATTTTCCACCCGGAGCCCGGAGCCAACATGGAGCGGCTCCGAAAATCGCCGGCTCCGGAGCCGGAGCTGGAGCCGGAGCCAAGATTTTAAAAGGCCGGAGCCCGGAGCCGGAGCAGGAGCCAAGATTTTGAAACCCCGGAGCCCGGAGCCGGAGCCAAGAATTTGAAACCCCGGAGCCCGGAGCCAGAGCCGGAGCCAACAAATGGCAAATACCCAGCACTGCTTATGTACAAAAAATAAGTGTGCATAAACATATGCACCGCAGTGTATTTTAAATTTTAGCCTTGGTTATTTCCAGACTTCCAAAAAATAAATGTCCTACATTCTCCTCCTGTAATACCATCTGTATTTTCAATGTTTATTTTAATTTTAAAATGAAATAGTTTATATGTTTCAGAAAATATATTCAAGCCCTTTTAAATAATCATTTATCTACTTTAGAAGAGGGAATTCATGAGAGCTCGTATTGTACTATAAAGTGTTCATGCTGTGGAAAAATTCATTGGATGGGAGATGGAATTGAACCATCATGGAAAGGGCCCAAACTGAAAGCACAACCGACTGTGCCACGATCCAACTCGATGCTGGGTTATTTTTATTCGCACCCAACCGTCGAATAACCGTTTTGCACTAGCTAAAGGAGAGAAATAGCTATAGCCCAGCTGCTTTACTCTTCAACAAAAATTTATTCAATCGGAAAACAGTTATCTCGTTAGAAATTATACTCGTTTATATAATACCGTTCCTTATTTTAATCAAACAAAACTCTTCGATATTCTCTTATTGCTTCCATCTTTAAAATCAGACATCTTTAAAAAATAATTTTAAAAGTAATCTTAATTTTCAAATTTAGCTCGGAAATTTTCCAGGCTCTCAAAATTTGAACCTCAATTTGAAAATGTTTTAATAAATTCAAGCCTTTCATTCTGCTTAATATTCAAATCTGTTTATTCTATACATTTATTTTACCAAAAATATGTTTTGTATTGACCTTAGGCTCGACAACTGCCTTGTATATTTTTGCAAGCTAAACAAGCTTTAGCTAATCTGTAAACATAAAACTTTTTCCAAAAATATTTTGCCTTATCAGTAGATCAAAAAACTCGAAATTTTTAAGTTTCAGTCTTTATATTAAGGTAAAATGACCTCTAATCTTTTAATGTTGGACTGTACTACATTTTTGAAATTTATTTTCAGTGCATCGAAACTAGGCAGCTTTGATCCAATCTCAATATATTTTCTATCATCCGAATACCTTTGATTTACTGTATTTTTTTTGTTATTGATGGATATAGTCTGATCACTCATTAAAAAGTTATTTATTTTTTCCTTTCTCATTTTAACATTAAATTTCCCCAAGAAAATTTTCCATTCTAGAAATATTCACATATAATTGTACTTTTTCTTAAAACAAAAAACTTCAAAAGATTTTTATTTTCCTCAAAAATATTTTTTAATATTCCTTGAGTTTTGAGAAAATTTCTGGATTGAATTGCAAGGTCACTCGCAACAACCACTTGTCACCCTTTTTCTTTTTCCTCATCTTTCGGCCCTCTAAAAGTGTATTTTATTTGTGTCTATCTACTATTTCTTCTCTCACACAAAAATTCTTTACAAACCTTCCAAGCACAAATGTCCTCCTAAAATTTTATTTTTATTTATTAGCCTTGGTCCATTTTCTCACATTTGTAGCCGGGCAAAACACTTTTCTTTGTTTTGTATAATTATTTAAAAATAAATCCATTTCCGATCCTTTAATTGTTTCACTGGAATAGTATGGTCGGATTTATTTCAAAAAACTGAAGTATAACGTACAGCCTGTATTAATTCCCCTCCATCAAATAATTACCCCACTTCCAGGGTAATTAAAGGATACCCCACCCCATCCAGCGATATATTGAAACAGTAATTACCATGGCTGGGCTTATTTCGCACGTTTGCGTTTCGCATCTTTCGCATTTTTCAGCGCAAAAAGTTTCGCATTTCGCTTTTTATTTTTTCATTACGCCCAGCCCTGGTAATTACCCACCAACAAATGCCCTAAAACACGTTCAAATTTCAAACATGTATAATTACCCTCTCTCGATTAATTACTCCCTCCATCAAAGGTCGAAAGAATAATAACCCAGGGTAGTTATTAAAGGATATCGGTATTTGGGTTAGGTGCATTCCAAATATCTGTTAAATCTCGTTCTAGTTGTATCTTGATAGTTTAATGGTATTAGCTAGAATTAGGACTCAACTAATGCATATATTTTTGGTTTAACTTTCTGTCGAATAGATTTTTGCCCTGAATTTTTTTGGCTTTTCGTACCTAGAAATTCTATCAATGTATGTACAACTTTTTAATACTTAATATTAGTTATTTAATTATAATATGTATATTTATTATCTCGAAATAATTTTGAGTCATCTTATTGACGTGTTGTTTGCTGAGTTTTATTTTTGTGAGCTAAAAATTTTTAGCTAAACTTCTGTTTTATTTCAATCATTCAATTTATTTTACTATTTTTATACGTTTAAGGGCATATTTTGTTTTTAAATGCCTAAAAATTTAATCCCTTTTTGTAACATTCCGGTAGGTATCTGGTCTTTATTGGTGTTTTTTATTTAAAATCATTTTCTAGATATTGGGATTTTGAGAATAAACGGAAGTATGTAACTTCAGATTCTGATCCGATCTATTCGTTCTTTGATAACAGAATAATGTTAGCCTATAATTTTGATACCTATTTTATCTAATACACTTGATTTCTAATACAATTTCGCTTACTTTAATTTCGGTTATTGTAAGTTAAAACCTATTTATCGAGCATAGCTGTTGAGAAATGAGAAAATCTTTGTAAATCGAAAGAAAAAACCTAAAATCGAAATTTTTAAGCAGCTCTGTTATTGATAATTATTATAGTTATTTATTCAAAATTATAAAAATCCAACGAAAGGGAGTCCACTTACATCGTTGGTTAATCTTTTTTCATTGGCCTGGTTGTTTAAATTTAATGGGGAAAAGTTGACAGATGTTCGCTTTGCCATTTAGGAAATAGTATAGTGGATTTTGTCAATTTTTGCCTGATTTTTTCAGACTTCCAAAAAATATTAACTGTTTGCTGCTACAAGTAAGTTAATGTAAGATAACTTGAGAATATATAAATATATAAATAACAATTTTTGTAATATTGTGTATTTCGTGCAATAAAGTTTTACTTAAACGTACTTGAAGCTGGAATATTTTGAAAAACCATTCAGCTCTCCTATAAATTTTTAAAAATTTTCTCATTCAATATTTCTTAATTTTCTTTCAAACAATTGTTTATTTAAAAAATATTTGGTGTTTTGTTCAATTAAACTGCAAAAAAATCTGCGCGCCAACCAAGACAATCTAAAACATTAAAACACCAAAAACGTATTTATTTATAATCTATTTTTTCATTTGGAGTTTTTTAAAAAATAATTTAAATAGAATTTTTAGTAACCAGTCAGTCACTAGCCACTCTCTCAAATTTATTTTTGACAATGGATTGGGGGCATACAAACACACAAAACGATATTTTCGGAGAGAGAAAGGCGTCTTTCTCTCTCTCTCTCTCGTTCAAAACCCTCCTCTAAACGGGCCTTCTTTTCATCTTCCAAATTCGTCAAACCACAAACCTAGAAAAAAATTCTTTCCATTTTTTTAAAAATTAAATAGTAAATTGAGAATGATTTATGAACCTTTTATTTTTAGAGGAATATTGACTGCGCATTTTTTATTTAAATAATTATATTTCTTTTTTTCTGCCTTAAGATATTAAATAATATATTGGGATAGTTAATATTTGTAAGCAGACATATAGGAACGGAGATACAATTGGGATTGCGATGTGTTTGCGATGAATTTTAAGACCCTTCCCCATATGTCCGTTATCTTTTGATTCAACGATAGGGTTTAGTCAAGTTAGTGGAAATCAAAAAGTTACAGGGTTAGTGTCCCTGCCTCCACTCATTTCATTCATTTCACATTTGTTAGATTTCAAATTAATGCTCAATATAAATATTCATAAGAATGGAAAGACTTAGGATATAGGATAATGTGTATGTATAACTTCGTTGCCCTTTGAACGGTTCTTTATTTTTTGTAAGCTAAACATTATTTAGCTAATTGTCGCTTCCGTTTTTATTTCTTTCTGTGGTTAGACTTGTAGTTCATACTGAAGTACGAAGTTCGTGTACCAATTTTGGTACAAGCTTCAACCACTGTTTACAAGACAAATCCCTCTATCTTTTGACCATTTCTGTGTGTATATCTATTTAATTTATATTTAAATTTTCAATTTATTTTTAAAACACAAACACAAATAATTATTTTAATTAATTAATCTAATCATTAATGAATGCGGACATTATCAGTCATTTTATTTATTTATTTTCTTCTTCAATCACTTTTTTTCAATTTTCCACTCCATTTCCTTTTTCTCTCTCTTTATTTCTTGCTCAAGAATTTTGATTTATGCTTGTTGATACATTTATTTAATTAATTATTTAATTAACAAATTTATATTTTGGTTAATTATTTTTGTGTATTTATTTTTGATTAAACTTCTCTCTTTTTTCCTTATTATATTAATTTTTAGATTTTTTTATAATAGTTTGGAATTCGCCCCTTTTTTCACAGTTTTCCTGACCATTTTGAGCTTTTTTTGTTTGATACATATTTTATCGTATATCTTTCGAAAGAGCTCTATGAGCTTGGTCGAATTATAACATGAGTGGCTAGATCTGATCATTCTTACCAGAACTATGATGCTAAATCAAAGTTTTTTGTTGCAAGGGAATAAAATAAACGGTCACAACTTTGTTCATTTAAGTTACTTTAATTAATTTTAATGTCATTCGACTCATCTCGAAGAGCTCTTTCGAACGATATATAATTTGCCATAAAATGAGAAAAATGGAAGAAAAAAAGTGGTGAATTCATAACTATTACCGATTTTTTTTGTTTATTTCTAATAATTTCAAAAAAATTTTTATTTTTATGTAAAACATTTTTCTGATTTCACCAATACCTTCAAGAAAATAATTTTACAAATTAATTTTTAAATCTAGCTCTGGAATTATCCAGGCTTCCAAAAAATAACGTTATCTTCTTGAGCTTCTTTAAGCATGTAAATTTTACAATATTTACTAAACTTTTAAAATAAAATAATTTATATGTTTCCTATTTAATTTTCGGTGTCTACTTTCAATAAATAAAGTAGGGGATTAAATGTATAATTCACGCAAATATACAGGGTATTTTAGCTAAGAAGCATTAATTGAAAAATTTAATAACTTTTTACTAGGTTGGCAGATTTTAATGATTTTTGGTATTTTACATCTATAGTTTAGCCTTGGAATTTTCCAGGCTTCCAAAAAATAATCACACCTCACCACATACGCGAACATGTAAATTATACAATATTTACTAAACTTTTAAAATAAAATAATTTATATGTTTGCTTTTTTTAGTTTCGAAATAAGACCATACAATTCGATTTGTCTCGATGAGCTGAGTCGAACAGTACCATTTTTTCCGGAGATGCCTGTGGACCGAAAACATCTTTCTGATTTTACCAACACCTTTAAGAAAATAATTTTACAAGTTATATTTTTAAACTTAGCCTTGGAATTTTCCAGGCTTCCAAAAAATAAGCATACCTCACCGCTCGCACGAACAATTTTACTATTATATTTATTAAACTTTTGAAATAAAATAATTTATATATTTGCTTTTCAGAAAATTCAATTCCTTTTTATAAACGAATTCTCCTTCTAATAATTTATTTTAACCCACGACTCGGCCAGAAATTAAGAAATATCGGAAACTGGAACTACCGGAAATTTTAAGGAAAAATAATTTAATTAGAAATCGGAACTGATTGCTTCCAAAAATATTTACTTACGGAGCAATCTACTTACTCTTGAAAAAAATTTAAACTCTTGTATAATATACAAATTTATTTAGTTATTATGTTTAATTTTTAATCTTTTGAGGATCAATTTAAATTCTAGTAGATTGTTGTGTGTTGCCAGTATAGCAAAAATTAAAACGATTATTAAGTGGTGGGATGGTTATAAGGCGGTTAGAAACCTTGCTTCGAAAGCTCACGATTAACTATATTTCTTCCACACAATTTTAATTGAATATCAACAAAGATGTGATCTCGGGAACTTGTGCAGTTTAGTTACACACCCCATTTATTCGCAAGTCAACTAGGTACTAAAACAACGACCGTTCACTCCTTCGAGAAGAGTGCCGCAAAACCCCGAGCGTTTGCTTAACCATTATGAGCCTCTTTTTAGCTTGCGAATACATGTTGTGTGTTCTTGATCGTTCAAAAATGTTTAAAAGATCCAATTCAGAGCTCGTTTTCTTAAAAGAGATCATTGAACTGCTCAGAAAAATATTAGTTCAGTATCGATAGCTCCGATCTCCCTTTATCCCTCCAAATCCACTGATATCCCCGGTATCAATTAAGAATTACAGATATCCATTTATCCTCCGCTATCTCCCCAACCCATCCGACATTCGTCAGTAATCGCATGGTATCTTTTTAAATTTCCTTGATCCCTCCAATTTTCCTCGATCCCTCCTTCATTATCGCTCTAAATCCTCTAATATTCTTCATAATCCCATTGTATCCCTTTCAAATCATTACCCATCCAACTTAATTGTAGCACAAGATCGAGTAGAACTCGCTGACTTATAGTAATATTTCAATTTTAACTGAAAAATGGCTAATACTCTATTTAAAATTTTTTTTCAAATTTTGCGTTTTTTGCGTTGATTTTTGGCTTGCGTTGCGTTTTGCGTTTTTCAAGATTGCCTCTTGCGCCCACCCCTGATCGGTAATAACTTTTTGATGCTTGATCCTATAAAAAAATTTTATATCATTTGAAAACGCTCGATAGAAGGTTATCGGGTTATAACTTTTAATGACTGTTCAGATCTGATCAATCTTATTAGAAAAAATATACGCTCTTACCGAGGGCTTTCGAATAATATAAAATTCATTTTATAGGATCAAGCATCAAGAAGTTATTGGCGATCAAATGTCGGCTGCCACTCAGTTTGTGGTCGTATAACGGATACCTAAGTACCTAAAAAAATTCGTGTTGCTCAAAATTTAGTATGTTTTTAGTGATATTATGGCTTCAGAGTTTGGTCTTCAGGGTGACCTTTTTAATATTGGATCATAAAATTTCCATTGGACTCACAATCTTTTCCGCGTAAGAGTTGATTGAAGCACAAAGGTCCATTTAACGCATAAACTATTCCAGCGCCAAAATTTTTTAATTAGCAATCGAAATTGATTGCTTACAAAAATATTCATGAAACTTATTTATTAACGGAATTACGACTGAAACAAATTAAAATTTTTTATAATATTCAAATTTATTTAGTTAATATGTTTAATTTTTTATCTTTTAAGGAATAGGTTAAATTTTATTAGATAATGTGCTTTCTACAAGTATAAGGCGGTTAAAATTCTGCTTAGAGAGCAAATTTCTGCTTAGAAATTCTGCTTTAGAGAACTTAATTTTTTCCACACAATTTAAATTAGAGATCAACCAAGACGTGATCTCATTCTAAATTTTTGAAGATATCCAACTCAGTGTACGTTTTCATTAAAGACTTGTGCAGTTTAGGTACACACCCCATTTATTCGCATGTAAACTACGTACTAACCAGGGCTGGGCTTATTTCGCACTTTCGCATTCTCGCATTTTTCAGCGCGAAAAGTTTGGCATTTCGCTTTTTATTTTTAGATTTCGCCCAGCCCTGGTACTAACCCAGCAACCATTTACTACTAGCGAGAAGAGTGCCGCAAAACCCCGAGTGTTTGCTTAACCATTTTTAGCCTCTTTTTAGCTTACAAATAAATGTGATCTGTTCTTGCTCGTTCAAAATTTTTTAGAGATCGAACTAAGAGCTCATTTTTTTAAAGAGATGAAGCTCTCTCTCTTCAATCTCTTGCTATTTTCTGGGATTGTTTCTGCCGCTTTTTAATTTTCGGTCTCTAACTTCACTAAAATAAAGTAGGGGATTAAATATTTAATTCACACACAAATATACATACTCCTTTTTATTAAAATAAAATTTTTTCATACTGGTTTGAATCAATTGAGCGAGAATAATCGAAAGAATAATTGAAAAAAATAGTTTATATATTGGTTTTAGGGTGGGCATCATCTGCAAAAATTAACCGCCGCCCTTCTCGTTTTTGGGTCATTCGTGGAAAGAAAAATAGAGGGGGATTTGTGCTTTTGTCTGCCACATATTTTTATTTTTAGTAGTTTTGCTTTAAAGGGGGCGAAAATATTACATTCAGATATTTTTAAACCAATCGCAAATGTAAAAATTTAATTTTAAAGGCGTTCAGTTGACTCAAACTTATGTATGTCTGTAATGATAACTTAATAATATTTCAAAAATATATAATTTTTAAATTTAATTTTATTATAAGTCAAAAAATAATTAACTAATTATTTCTTATTGCTTCTTGTTGTTCCTGCAATTTTTTGGAAGTTAGGTTTTCTAACTAGAAAATAGCCTAAATAATTCTTATGACTAGGGATCGGATTTATATTGAAATAAAATCGGAAAATATGGCCATAAAATATTGAAATAAAGTGGCAAAATATTGACAAAAAATGGAAAAAACTAGCTAAATATTGAAATAAATTATCGTTTATTCACTAGAAAACCTCCCAAAAAAGTTGAAATTTAACCAAAAAAAATAACCACGTTTTTAAAATCGACTTTATAGCTCGACAAATCGAGTATTTTTACTCTCTTGGACATTTTTTGATTGATAAAATGAGATGGGACATTTTGTGGGTTTTCTCAATGTGCCATTTCGGATTTTGTCCTGTGGGACATTTTAAGGGCGAAGCATTTTGGAATGGGCCTTTATGGGGACCTTTGGTCATTTACACATTTTGACAACACTGTAGGCCATAACATCCCCTTTTCAGCGCCGCAGGCGAAAATTTTGAGAATTTTGGTTGTCAAACGTCTAGATTTCTTCACTTTTTTCCTAAAATTTATGAAAAATCCCAAAATTTTGTAAAAATATGCAAAAATATTGAAATAATTTGAAAAAAGCGCGAAATATTGAAATAACGGGGAAATTGGCAAAATATTGAAATATATTGAAATGTAACTTTGTTCAAAATCATAATATCGAAAAACTAATGGCATATTTGGGCTTTTCTCGACATAATATATTCAGGAAAAAAAATATATTTCAATACAAATCCGATCCCTACTTATGACTAAGGCCTCGAGATATTAATTTTGAAAGCCAGAATATACAATTTAGGCAAAAAATTTGATTTTTAGTTTTTACTTCATTTGGACAATTCACTCTATCACCCACAGAAATATGTTTAAAGCCCAGATCAGAGCACAGCATTGCACAGATTTTTAGATCCCTCTCCATCTCTAACTCCTTTTTCTAAAATCATTCATATTTCTTTAAGTCCTTCCTCGAAATTTCTTTATTGACCAAACTCGAAATCCTGTTCGAGACCCGAAACCAGATATGACTTTTTTTAATCTGTCATTTCGCTATTGTTAAGCGATCCACTTTCAAATAACTACTTAAAGATGCCCGTTTTTCCTTCCTGTAGAATTTTTCAATTTAATTTTATTTTAAGTAGAAGTTTTAAGTAGAACCAAACTTACTTTGGACTGGGCTTTTTTGATATTTTTTGGAAGTTAGATTTTCTAACTAAAAAGAGTTTAATTTGACCTTTTGTAATTTTGATCGGCTCACAAGTTAGATGTGATGTGTAACCGATTCCCGAAACTAATTTCTTAATTCTTAACTTTTATAACTTGATAATATTAGATAATAGCTTTTGTATGATTTATTAGTTTTTATTTTTATGCAAATATGTTTATTTTTTGGGGAATTTTGTTTATTATTTTTGGAAACCTTAATATAATTTAAGGCAAAAATTAGAAAAATTAAAAAAAACTACAAAACCTACTCTACTTTCCTTCTATATCTTTAACCCATCCAAATAGCTCTTGATCTCTCCAAATCCTTTCACATAAACGAAATCCGATATGAGACCCGAAAAATTGATACCCTTACAATCCTATCAAACTGTAAGCTGAATGAATGCGAGGTGGGGTCAACCGAACGGCTTATACATAGAACATTAACTCCTGCAACTTTGACAGGCTCACGAGTTAGATGATTGGATAACCGATTCCCGAAACATGAAACTTATCCTTCACGAAAGATTTATAAGATTTATAAGCTAATATTCTTTTAATCATTTATATTTTAGATCGATTTATAATGTAAAATAAATGTAGAATAATTAATTATTAATCTTAACACCCTCAATGACTCCATCCTCTTCTGGACAACATTTAAAAAGAAATTTAAATATACAGCCACCAGATAAAATAAAATTAAGTAAAAAGCCCCCAACAAGAATAAAAAGTAAAGAAAGGCAACAAACAGCAATTCAAGTTGATGTTGGAAATGTTCATAGAGATAATAAACGTTTGGGTTGGTTTTAAGATTTATTATTCTGGGTCTAGACCGGATTTTAGATTCCACCCTCACGGTATACGACGATATAACGGTAGTGCGAAACTTGCGGACCGACTTTTGCGGACCATAGGTTTAGGGTTTTGTTTTTCTATCGTAACTTTATCCAAGCTTGTACAATCACGATGATTTTGATGTCATTCGACTCAGCTCGTCGAGCTCTATTGAATGAGCTATGTTTTGAGAAATTCGTCGGGTACGGAAGTTTCGGTCGTAAAAGTCGGTCCGCAAGTTTCTTTTGTAAATCTTTAAAATTTTTAGCAAATTTTAAAATCAAAAATTTCAATAATAATCATTGTTGAGATATTTTTAGTTTAAGATCAGATTCCTTTCAAATAATTTGTATTTTTCCTCATCCCCCATTCAATTTTCAATTCTTATTCTCTCCGTTTCTCCTTTCTCCAACCGAAATTTCTCTTGGTTAACTGAAATCGAGCCGACAAACTGAAGCGAAAATCATTGGTTTTCGCGAAATTAACATTATTCTTAGAGAGAGGAAAAATGTAAAGAACCAAGAACAAGGGGGGGGGGGCAAAAATAAGTTTAAGAATAATTTTTTTAATTTTAAAGGTGAAAATAGACGGCCAAAAATTATAAGAATAGAAAAGCCTCGACAAGAGATTTGTGCCCCTCTTAAATGGTTTTGCTTTTTCATCAATTTTTGTATTTTTGTGAGTTAAATTTTAGATTATTTTTAGTTATAATTTGTTAATTCTCTCCTCCTTTTCCGGTCATAATTAAATAAAAGATAAGCAAAAACGAAGCTAAATCAAGAATAAAAATCTGCGAGCTCCAGCAGTTAATGCTAGGCGAATGCTTGCTATCCATTTCTAGCAGGGTCTAGCAATTTTTATATTTTGTTTATTTTCTTAAGTTTCTGTAATTTAATCCCTTTACAAAATATTAAATATTTAATTTTGTCATTTTATCATGTTTAACGATTTAGTGTATGTAAATGGTAATTATGGCTCCTTTGATGGCTATTTATTTTTGTGAGCCTAAATAGATTTAGGCTAATTCTTTTATATTTCCTCTATCTGATTTTCTTAAAACTTTGTCTGTGTTTAATTTGATTTTTCTTAATGATCGAAAATTACTTTCAAAAAGAGAAAAAATATTAAATTGACACATTTTCTACACAAGAATCAACCTCCCCTTTTCTTATCACTTTTAATTATCATTTTTGCCGATTAAATATATTTAAGAAAACATCTGCCACCTTTTTTTAGTGACACACACTATCTAAAGAAATTCAAGTCTTTTCCTCTATTGCGCATTAAATGACCTTGACAAACATTAAAATATATTAAAAATTAATAAAGACGCTATTCTCTTTAAATTTTATTGGGTTTTTATTTTAAAAAATTTTTTATTCGTCTAAGAAGACAATTTATTGAAAATATTTATAGAGAAAAAGAAAAAAAAATAAAAAATTTTAAAATAAATTCAGCCTGGGATAGAACTATAATCCAAGTTGAATCCTTAAATAAATTTTATTAAATTTTAAAGCTGGTCTCTGTTGCATGCCTAGCATTAGGCCTCTATTTATTTGTAAATGCTCCAAGATCCATATCAGAACCAGCAGATATATTACTAAATCCAGCAGTGCTTCTTGCCTCTATTGGCTTAATTTCGGGTTTTGTTTCAATTTTTGGAATGTTTGGTGCACTCAGGGATAATGTGTTTTTACTTAAATTGGTATAGTAGTAAATTTTTAGTTTTTTTTGAGTGATTAATTAGCTTGAAGCCTCAAGTAGCATTATCTGTCCATTAATAACTGATTATAAAAATTTATTTTTTAGTTTGCCCTATGTGTTTTCTTTGGTTATCTTTTGTTGGTTGTATCTACTTGTCTTTTATTTCTTTTGGTAAGATTTTTTTAATTTATCGACTAGGAGTACTTAATATTAAACTATCAATGGGCTGGGCTTCCACCCATTTACACAAAACAAAATTGAACTAAAGTAAGACTGCATTCTCCTTTAACTGTCGACATATAACATTAATTGCTTTTAAAATAAAAACAATAAAATATTTAATATTAAGTAAATAAATCGGCAAAATACTGTTTTAAATCAAATATACTTTACAATATTTTTTATATTTTATCAGTTTTATTCTGATGTTTCTGGAGAATCTTCAACATTTATATCGATTCAATCTGTGCTCCTACACTCAATCGCTCGATATCATTCCAATAAAAATTATGCAGATTTTATAGATTATCTTCAAGAACAAGTCTTTTTATTAATTTTTATTGGAGTTAATTCAGGAAGTAGCCTTTTTAGTGATAAAAATTTTAGACAAATTTCTGAGTTAGGCACACATTAACAAGTTTCCTATATATATGCAATCTTTTCTGTACATCAAATTGAATTAAAAATTTCGATAGCATTCAAAATTCAAATTTGGTTATACTCAATATGATTAAACTTTTAAAACTATAATTATAAACTGAAAAAAACTTTAACTAACCATGAATATTGTAAAATGCGACGTTTATTTTTGGAAGCTAAACATGATTTAGCTAATCTAACATAATTTTTTCATTTATTCCTTTTAAAATACCTTTTTTTAATTTTATCGAAAATCACAAATAAATAAAATAATATTTTAAAGCTTGAATGTTGTGGGAGCACAACTTTCCATGATTGGCAATTTAGTGAACAATTTAAATGTAACGCTTCAAATCCATATCCTGAACGGTTTAAAAAATTTATTTAAAAAGATTTGAATTTTCAAGTTGTGGAGTGCCATATTCTTGTTGTAGAAAATCTGTGGTTTCTAGAGCGGGTGCCGGTGAAGTTAACCCTCTCACACCTGCAATTCGCTCAATTCAGTGTTGGCAAAATGCGCAGAAGAAGAGAGAACAGGAATTAGATTCTGTTGGTTTTTTACTAAAGGATTTAATCTAGGGTTGGTGAGTGTTGGATCCATATCTGCGGAAATTCCAGGATCTAACAGCCTTAGTTTTACCACGTTACTTCGTTTATTATGGAATGGTGGTACTAGCATTAAGAATTTTGGCACCACAAATTATTGACTCTGATATAGCTATCAAAATGAGTTATATGAAGAAGAGTCGTCTGAATCCATACCCAGTTTTGTATTGAAGCCATGCATATTTTTCCTTAATTACATTTACGCCGCTAGTTAATTATTTTTATTTGTTTCTGATTTTTACAATTGTTTTAAAGGATATTTATGTCCTTGGATGTCTCCAACCATTACGCACATTATTTGATTCACATGCTTTACATATTGGAATGATTGTACTTTCTATTATATTCCCAGTGGTTTGTTTTTAATTAATTTAAAATGACTATTGTAAGGAGAATAGTATTTAGTTTGGAACTTATAATTATCTTAAATAATGTAGTTTGTATAGAATTTCATGGAATAATTGATAGCTAATTAGTCATTAGCTCACAAAAATAATAGAAAGAAGCATCAGTGAAGTCTGTTAAAAAATTTTTTACCTCTTCTTATTATAAATCTCAATAGCTTATTTATATTAATCAAAAATTGGATTTGGATTTTTGTTTAATATGAATAAATAATCTATTAAGATTTTATAACTAAATAGAAAGAAATTTTAATCAATCGGTCAGTCCATTATCGGTTTTGGTGGATTTATTTTTGCAAGCTAAATGTTATTTAGCTATTAATTATTTAACTTTAAAATTTGTTAAATTAAAACAACTTTCCATAATTTAAGTGTGTAACTGTTTGTCTCTCTCAATGTTTGGCACGGCAAATAGACTATCAACACTTTTTACTGCGAAGAGAGCAAAGGCGAATAGCTCGAAATGAGAGGAGAGAAAAGCGTTATTTGGAGCAGAAAGGAGAAATTAAAATTGTAAACTTAAATTTAATTTTGATTAGTAGGGAATAGATTTATATGGATTTCCAGCTTATTTGTTGGTTTTTCCATTTTTCTTTGGGGTCTCTAACGCCTAAAGGCACGACATATTTCTAGCATGTTCGTAAGGTCGTTTTTGAGTTACCAATCCATAATTTCCATATTTTTCCATATCATTTTTTGATTAATTTAGAGATCGGACTGGGAGCGTCTTTCGAGAATCGAGATCTCGCAAAATTCTCGATAAACGAGATTTTCGATCGAGATCTCGTCTCGGTCCGGCATAACCCTATTTATAAGTCATAAAATTTGCTAATCTTGAGTTACCTTCGTTTAGAGCATAGTTCCCCAGGCCATTGATTTCCTCGTTTATTTTCCTCATGTTGTTAATTGAAACAACTGAAAAAGGAAAGGGAATCAAACTACCAATTTGCATGTACTGAACCGCTGAAATTTAATAAATTTTTAAGGGAAAACAACACAAAAGACAACAAACAGAAAATACCCAAAAACAAGGAGAAAAAGCCGAAGTTATTGTTCCACTTAATAAATGTTCCCCTCCTCGTTCTCCACCCAAAGTCAAACCACCGCCTACACCAAAGTATATATTTAGAGGAAAATATAATATTGTGTAATTTTAAGAAATGATGAGGAAGCAGCCCAATTAGGTACTTCAATTAAAGCTGGCAAACTTGAGTGGAAGGTAAATAATTATATATTTAACATATTCGAATTTTTCACCTCTAAATGTACTTGGCCCTTATGGTTTTTAGGTTTTCGAGGTCCATATATGAGACAATGTTCAGCCTTGATATGTCAGACTACCCCTAACGAGTAGCACAAAAATTTGTGTCCACAGCGATAATTCAAATGATAGTAACTTGTACAAAGTTATACAATATGTATGTTAGCCAGCTTATTTCGTGGCTTACAAAAATACATATTTATCAAATATGGCCATCATGGGTTGAATGAATTTGAAATTCAAAATACTTAAATAAAATATAAAAATATAAAATGAAATATTGTGTATATTTTTCCTTAAAATTTTCTTCTACTAAATTTTTAAAAAATTGTAGATTGGAAAAACTGGACGAAAGGCACCAAAAGAATCTTCTTCTAGAGCTTCCAGTTTCTCCCCTCTTCGCAATCTTTCAATTAAAAATAACAAAAAATGTGAAGGAAAGAGAAAGTCTTCAACCCTCGAATCTGTGCCAAACAATAAAATTAAAAAGCGGGTATTTGATGGCAAAAAAGAACAGCTACATCCAAGCCATAAAAATAATAATTTTGAAAAATTAAATAATAAAAATTGTATTAAAAATATTCAGCCAGAACCGTCTGCCCCTCCAATGTATTTTACTATGCAATTGCAACAACACCATTTCAATTAATTTTATTTTTGTAATTTTTTGTTTGAATAAACGAATTTTTTAATTATTTTATTTAGTCCATTCCGATATTATTAATTACCTAATCTCGGATTCTCATCTTAAAATGTAAAAATTTCAGATGCACAATATTTTAAATTTACTTTTATGATATTTAATATTATCATAATGAAGTATGTTTTTTGATTCTTTACACGTTCTTGCCGCTTTATTTTTTGGAAGCCTAACAAATGCTTAGGCTATTTTTCTTTTTCAATTGTGATCTTCTTTGTCTCCATTTGTGTTTAATTTAAATATGTATTGTTTAGATTGAAATTTTCTGAAAATAGTTTCGACTTCTTGGGTAACGGCGATTACCTCTAGAGAACCTCTAAAATTTTGAAAAAGCATTTTCTTTTTTCTCATGGCAATGTAAAAATAAAAAATTGACATATAACCCTAAATTTTATCTAAAAACTTCTTAAAAATATTTAATTCTTGGGTGGTTCTTGTGTAAATATGTATATCAATTTAAACAAGTCAAATTAGCGGATCATAAATATTAATTAATTGAATTTTTTGGTTTGATAAGTACTTGAAATATTTTGGAGATATTGCCTCTTGTTTTTTGATGATTCTTATTTTTTGGAAGCATGAACAGTGTTCAATGCTAATAATTAATTAACGTTATAAAAATGCTAACTTATAATTAGATAGTTTTTTAGGCCCGAAAAAACGAATAATGGGTACCTAAATAAGTTCGAAAACTCATTATTTCGACCCAAAACAGTATCTGATATATCAAAAACTCAAAATAAGCATATTACACAACAACATTCTTTTTTTTGTTGTTGTTTGTTTCATTTTTTTCCCTACTCCCCAAAAAACACATTGCATTTCTACATCAGTTAGCCTAAAAAAATAGCATAATCTTAAAACCTAAAAAACTTAATAACTATTATATACTGTATATACTCTAATAAGTTTTGCCTATGTACCTGATGAGAATCTTTTCTCACGCTATTTATTGAGAAAAATTCAAATTTGTGTTGTATTATGTTTGTAATGTTCACTTGTATACATTTTCTCTTCGTTAGCTATTGCCAAAGAAAGGAAAATTCAAATTTTCTGTCTTATAAATTAAGTTACTGGTCAAGGACCAAAAAACAAAGAGTGCTACAACTGTTGCACCACATTTTAGAATGATATATAAACAATCATCGAAGCTCATTTAATAATAGTTCTGCAGTCTCTCAAAACAAGCAAAAATTAGGAAAAGCGCCGCTGCGCTTTAGGAACCTAAAATCTTTTTAAATTTCAGTTTAGAAAACTTAAAATTACTTTGCAGTTTTAATTTCCCTTTTCGATTTCAGGATAATTTATTAATCAAATTATTAAATTTAAAAATGAACAAAAATGGAACAACAAAGAAGACAAATGGTAAAGTGAAAAAATTCGGCAAAAGCCCTGGCATGAAGAAGCTGTTGAATCAGGTCATTTATTTAATTCGTAATAATGAAAACTTGAAAAACTCTTATTTAAATTTTTTGAAACCGTTCTTTGTTAAGACTTTCTCTCTTTCTCGATTACTTGTATTTATAACAACCATTTGTTAGTTTTCCTATTTATTAGAACATAAACAAGTCAAATAAAAACCTTTAAATCGGTTTTATAGTAAATGGGATAGAAACAATTATATGGGGTAGGCAGAGGGAAAGACGTCCAAGAAAATGAACGCTTTTACTTGTTAGCGTAATTCCATTTTTTAAATATTAAAATTTTAACTTTTCACTAAATTTATTTAACCAGAATTGATTTGTATTTTTAAAATAAGAAGTTCCTTGCTGATCGCAAAAAGTTAATTGATTTTGAGCCTGAAAAATTAGACAGAAAAAAATCAAAACAGACTGTACATCAAATTTAAATTATAGAGGAAAGCTGCAACAGCCAAAAATTAACAACAATAAAAAATGTATTTCTAAAAATAAAAAAAATATAAATTATGGACGTCGTTTTAACTTCATATATAAAAAGTATGTGAATGACCCCTCAAAATCTCTTCCAAATGTATTAGTGCAACAACCTAAAAAGATTATAAAAGTAAAAGATGATGAAAAAATATTACCGTCTAATTTTAAAAACATTGAAATATCATCTGAATTAAGCAAGGACATTACCTCGATCCAAACCCTAATCTTAATCTCTGTAATTTTAAGTCTATCATCTCAATGTTCTTAAAATTATAAAAAGTGAGGACATTTATTTTGGAATATACGACAATTAAAATAAAAAAATATCAAAATATTTTTAATCAAAAATTTAAGGATCACTATTATTTCTTTTAAAAATAATTTTAGAATTTAAATTATTTATTCCTTCATTTTTCATTAAATTAATGTCAGCACCCACTTTAATCTTTGATACTAAATTTTAAATAAATTAATTAATAAAAAAATAAAACCAACCAATCTTTTGTTGAATAGGCTGAGAATAAATAATTAATTTAATTGGTTATAAGTATTTATTGATGTTATTTTAGCTAATAGTGCCCTACTTGTTACTTATTATTTCTATATTAATATTTTAGTACAATCTTATTATCGCCACAAAACCGTTTGAATTTTTACTACCGTTTGGTCTCATTAAAAGCGTGTGAAGCTAACAAAGTGACCGTTATGCTAGGTATCTGAAGAAAATTTTAAGCTCGACAATGAACTCTATTACAATGCTCAATCCTGCCTGATCTACATATTGGTATTCATCAGTTTTTAGTTATTTATAAAAAGTTTCGTTATCTATGTTGATACAATATTTTTGGGTGTGAATGTAATTTCGAAAATAAATTAAATATTTTACCTTAATTTGATTTATTCCATTTTTGTTATTTAAATCTTTAACATAACGCTTAAGTATTGGAATATATTTAAGAAATGCTCGGCGATATTCGCAACTAAAAATTTAAAAAATTATTAAATTTTAATAGTGTTAAATAATAGATTATTTCATAATTTAATATATCAACTTTCTGTTTATATTTATGTATTGCTATTTCAAACTCTCATTATTTTTGGATGTTTGAAGATAAAATTCAAACAATATTACGAAATAACACCAAAAGTGTGTTGGTAACTCGAAGCCGAGCATTTTATTCCGACCCGAAGAAATTTTTTTTTCACTACATCCCTATACATCGGGGCGGACAAGCTGATACTCTTTTTAAAGCATGATCAAATCCGTATAAACTTTATATCATTCGAAAGCCCTCGATGAGCCCTATCTTTATCCCACCTGGATGGATCAAGTCTGATCACCGGTTAAAAATTATAAGTCGATAAGTGCAAGAAATCGTTGTTTTTCACATTTATCGACTTGTAACTTTTAATGGGCGATCAAACCTGATCTATGCAATTGTAAAAAAGAAAGCGCTTATCGAGTTCTTTCGAATGATATATGAATGTTATAGCAGATAAATGTTAAAGCCGACCAAATTCGGCTGACGCTCAACTGACCCTAACCTCTAAACATACCTAAATTTAAATAAAATAACAGCATTTGCACAACAAGCAATTAAAGCAAAATGATTAGCCAGTTGATAAACTATATAAGTTACAGCTGTGTCACTTGGATCCCAAAAATTTGGAATTCCAATAATTTTGGTAAATAAATAGTAATTTGTATAAAATGTAAAGCCGAACAAGGATACAAGCAAAATACTTAGTAATGATTTAAATAAACGTCTTGTTGACACTTAATTAATTAAAAAATTAATTTGTTTTTTCTTGTTAACAGACAAATGTCTAAAAAGAGTAGGGCTATGGGTTCCTAAAAAACAAGCCACAAAAACTGAAGAGAAAACCCCATAGATCATCGGTTAGTCTTGTCGGTGCAGCTTCAATTAACCTAAAAACTTGGTGAATCAGACATTTCTAATCGAGAGGATTTGGTCCGCAATGGGTTTTTAGACGAGGACATGTGCGATTTTTAGATTATAAACTTTGGAAGTGTTTCAGGCAAATATTTTTCTAAAAAGTTACGGATATAGTGTACTGTACCGGTGGTAAAAGTTCGGGACGTGACATATGTCATTCGATTCGTTCTCAACGAGCTGAGTCGAATTGTACCACTCCCTACTTTAGGAAATGATTCTGGACCGAGTTATAGGTCCCTGAAAATCGCAAAACCATAAGGGGAGTAAGCTCAATTTTGGGGTGAAAAATTCTAATATGCAAATAATAGCTTATTCGAAAGAGCTCGTCGACTCGACTTTTATTTAATTTTCCAAAAAAATTTATTACAATTATTTCTCATTCCATGCCGCAGTAAATACCAAATTATAACATGAATAGCTGCACTGAAAATTTCAAAAAATAGACTTATACTCATAAAATAAATAGAATTATGGTGAAGAGTTGAAGTTATTCCGTTACATTTTACTTTGAAACTGAAAAATTTTTTTTTTGAAAATTTAAGTCTTTAAAATTAGGAGTAGATATCGGAGAGATCTAACCTAGATCCTTAGGGAATTTATTTAAAGATATTTCTAATACCAGAATTAGGACTATAGGGGGAATAAATAAAAAATTGAAAGTTGTTGATGGGGAATTTGATACTAAATTAAAATTGTAAAAAATTTTTTAATTTTTCAAATTAAGGATGAAAAACCTCACTAAGAAAATCTCAAATCCCTCAAATCCTAAATCCTTAAACTATACAAGGGAAAAAATTTTAAATTTAATTTGTTTAGTTTTTTTTTGAACAATATTTACAAAATAATAATTATTCAAAAATTTAATAGTTAATAGTAACTTATTAATTTTCGAATAAGTTTTATTTAAAATTGGAGGCTTATATTTTTGGATGCCTAATAAATTCTTAGGCAAGTAAATTGAAAAAAATTTAAAATTCTCTCCGAAAATAGGCTAAATTTACTTCCTTAATAGTTAGACAATGAAGTATCGGAATCTACCTATCACTTCAAAAGTCTTGTGTATGACATTGAGAACTAGCTCCTGGAGCTAAGATTTTAAATCGCCAAATCAGGACCTCAACCCCCTCAGTCTAAATTCTAATAAACTTTAAAAATACGTTGTGTTCCCAGCGACATCTTGAACTTCTTCCCAAGCCAAAGAAACATTAAATAACCCGTTTGTTAAAATACAAAGTGCAACAAGTATAAAATAAATTTTTTTGTTTAGATGATTATATCTGAAAGGATAATAATTTGATTATGGTCTAGTTTATAAATCCAATAGAAACTTAAGTGTAGGGTTGGGGGCCCGATCCAGTCCGGTACGATAGATCGAGTCTGGCATTAAATTTTGGCCCGAAAAGGTCTCGGTTGGGCCGGCCTGAAAAAAATGACTAGAACATCGCCCCGACTCCAAAACCCCAACCCTACTTAGGATAATGAATATGTAGATTCATGCACCTATAACGTATTCCTGAATCTTCTTAAAGCCAAAATTTTTAAATTTCAAAAAATTTTAACGTGATAGGTAGAACAACAGAAATAAGCCTGTCTATAGCAATAGCAGCCATTAGAACAAAAGAACAAGCAAAAAGTAAAAGGAATGGGGAAGTGAAGCTGAAGCATTGAAACATTGTCATTAATTGAGGTCCAATAATTAGGCTTCTAGCTATAAACAAACGATTTACACCAAAAGTGAGAATACAAAATTCGTAGGAAGCCTTTAAATTGTAAAGAATTTGTGTTAAATTTCGTTAATTTTATTCAGAAATTAGTAGAGGGTATGGATCAGGGATGGGTTAGGTCCCCGATTCGACCCAAAGAAAATTTAAAACCCCGATCCGAACTCTGACCCAACTTTTTTCTTAGCATAGCCCGTACCATGTATGGATTTAATATTGAAAGCAATTCGGACAATGTGAAAACACAATATCTATTTTTGGGATAAACAATAGCTTTATTCAAGTATGAAATAGTCAGTAATTATGAGGTTGTTGTTTGTAATTTTTTGGATGCCACGTAAATCAAGTTGGCAATTAGGGTAGATTTAGAAAGTGCTTAGAACAATTGCTTAATTCAATTGTAGTAGTCAAAAAATATAACGCATAAAGAAATTTTAATTCAATTTTTGTGTTTATAATTTTCTGCGGATTTTTGATATTAAATGCGGATTTTTTCGATCAAATTTGCGGATTTTTAAAAATTAGAGATCGAAACCCTGGTTAAATTCGTTATGAACCGAGATTCGAACTTTTTTGACACAAACCTGAAACTTGACTTTTTTCCAACATTTTTGTTAGGTATTATGCCATTTAAATTTTAAATAGTTACTAATAGCTATGAATAAATATCCGCAAAGTGGAAAAGGCTTTATACATTCATAAAAATTAATTTTAGCTAAAGCAAGCTTTAACTTCCAAAAAATGAATTCGACCGGACCCTGATGAACATAACTCCCTTCATCGTTAAATTTATATAAAAATGAAATAATTTTAAATTATATTATTTAAATAATTAATTTTGTTATTAAAAAATGTTGAAAAATAATAATTGAGAGAAAATTATATTGCAAGGCATATGAAGCCATTTAGATCGTATTGTTATATATATCACGCTTGAATTTAGGAAAATGCTGGTAATAGCCAGACATACTTTTGTTATTCCAAACACTTTATCCATTTAAATAAATTAAAAATCTACGAAAAAAATAAAAATTTTTAGACTTCGATTGGACCCTGCCCTTTACTCTGGGCGATCACCTTTGACCCGATGTCTGTGATCTATGGAAATGTACACAAGACCAATGGGCTTCATTGGGACACATACATACATTCACATATGACGCGCGTCTTTAAAGAACCAAAATTTTACTGAAACACGGGAAAATTGTTTAAAAAACACAAGAAATGGCTATAAATAATTTGAGATATCTATGTATGTAATTATTACAATTTAATTTTAAATTTTTTCCTGAAAAAATACAGGCTTCCAAAAATAAAACAATGGGAATGGAGAATTTTGGATCTTTATTTTGTTCCTGTTCTCAAGCTTCTTAAAAACTGAAGCATTTATTATGTAAATATTTGTCTGCATAAACGACAGATTTCTTGGTTCTCGAATTTTGTATTTTTTAATATTAAATAATTAATTTATTTATGTTTAATTAGCTATTATGTTCATTCAATGATGTGGAGTGTTTTTTAATTAACTCGTTTGTTATTTTTGGAAGCTTGAATATATAAAACAGGCTAATATTAAAAATAAGCTTTTGCTTTGCTTGGTTAAGTCACCCAATCATTTACAGAAAGTAATGATTTTGGAATATTTTTATAAATGCAAAGAAAGTGAACGATACATTTATTTTCGAATTCTAGTCTAAAATATATTCAGACTTCTAAAAATAAAAAAAAACGGCAATAGAGTAACCAGATAAAATTGTCTCAACAAGATCGTAAATAAAAATAGCAAAATTAATTATTTAATATTATCAAAATAACTAAAATAAACATTAAAATGTTGTAAGCTAAAATTGAGAGCAAAAACCAAAAAGAAAAATTATTTTGTGTTCCAATAAAAAATTTAATTACAAACTTATTTCCACAGTATTCTAATAAAAAATTCCAAAAATAAAACATAATTATTGCCTCTAAATTTATTAGAAAATTAAAGAAAAGGCGCCAATTTATTTTTATATTTAAGCTGTAAATAGCAGAATTCTGTGTTTAAATGCAGAAAATGGCTATTAAATATCTAAATATGTAAAATAATTATTTTGTGTCTAATAAAAAATATTACTTTTGAGTGTGATATTTGGAAAATAAAAAAATAAATGTGTTTGAGTTGTGTCTTGTGAGCATTGTTGCACATAATTGAGGATTGCGAGTTGCGGATTTTTAAAAAAAATTGTGAGTTGCGAAAATTTTTTTTCAATTGCGTGCAGCCCTGCTTGCAAGTGTTTGTTGAGTTGAGCCAGTCATTTGGCTCATGTTGACCGCATCATTGTTATGTCCATGGGGTTTCCGAGTTTTTTCGAAGAGCAATTCATCCTAGGTAGAGAAGTTCATCCAAGACGAAGGTAGAATGTTGTGATTAGATGAAGGTAATAAAACCCAGCAGGCTGGCACTGGCTTTTGCACAACAAAGCAAATAATAGGGTTATCGAGTTTGAAGTAGAAAAATTATATTAGCTGTGATCAATGTCAAGCTTCCAAAAAATAATTCAAAGTCTTAATATCACCACACCAACATTGTCAGTAATTTTCCAAAATTTATATGAATAATATTAAAATAATTAGTATGAAGTAGTTTTTTGAATTGAGCCAAAGTCGATGGCTATGTTGAACTCACAATTGTTAAGTCAATGGATTTTCCGTATTTTTAAACAAGCATAAGAATAACATTTCATCCAAGGTAGAATATAACAATTAAGGCGAAGGTTGAATGGTGTGATTAGGTGAAGGATAATAAAATCCAGTAGGCTCGCACTGGCTGTTGCACAACAAAGCATACCTGTTTAATAGGGTTATTATAGTTTAAAGTTGAGAAATATATTAGCTGTGATCTATGTCAAGCTTCCAAAAAATAACCATATCTACCTTAATTCTAAATTATGTCTTACAAAAATTTTCTTAAATTTATTTAAATTAATGTTAAAATAATTACTATTAAGTAGTTAAGGAACGGAAGACCATCTGACTAAGTTAAATGTACCATTAACGTTTATATAATCTACATATTTATTAATAAAAAAGTTCAAGCTACCATATCTAGCGAAATCAATTGAAAATACAGGAGAATTGGAGAACAATGGAATTTCTTCGTCGAATCTTAAAATCCAAAAATTACATAAAATTAGGTTAATTAACGGGAAATTAATTAAAATTCAAGGAAATCTTAAAAAAACAAATTTACACAGTTAAAAATTTTTATTTAAATTTTAATAATAATTCAAGCAACATTTTAAACAATTTCAATATTTAAAAACACATTTAAACAAAATTTTGTCCATCTCCACCATATTTTTGTGAAAGCAAACTATCCAGTGTTTGAGGAATTGAAATTGGTTGGGAATAATTTTGTATATTGTTTTTTAAATCAGGCAAAATTGAATTATTTCCAAAACTTGGAGGTAATGCTAAGATGTAATTACAAGGCTGAATTGGGTTCCAAGCTGAAAATGAATAAGATATTTATTTTTTAAAATTATTTAGAATCTTAGTTCTAAAAATTATTTAACTAAGGTTGTTGATGGGTGATTAATTTTAGCCAGTGACGGCTGAAATGGGTACAACTTAAGTTCAATTGCAGCCAAGCTCAGTCACGGCACCTATAACTTATGAAGGGCCAGTCACTTCTTATTGTTCTTGTATCAATAGATAGAGCATTAAATAAGCTATACTATACCGAAAAATCGAAATTATTGACTGACTGGTAAACAGGTTTGATCGATCAAGTTCAGAAAAATCGGATTTTTTGAAAAAGTCTGTATTTCTCTTAGAACATTATCAAAGGTACAAGAAATTTGTCCATTCCTCATGCGTTATATGATCATGAGTTGGGCGAGACTAAAATGAACTGAAAAAACTCAAATGTCTTTAAAATTCCCCCATTTGCGCTGTCATAAAAGAAAAAAAAACACATGAGGAAAAACTCTGAAAGAGTGAAGAATAAATACCCTGATTTGAATTTAGAGTGAAAATTTTAATTAGTGTGAGGCACATAACGAAATTCTTTGTTGGATTTTACAAGATCCCGTCAAGTAAATTTATCGGAATAACTTTAAGATTTATTTTTCGAATTTTTAGCTTGAATTGTAGTCAAGCTTCCAAAAATATTAGCACAAGCACTAGTCAACACTTACAAACGAATAAACGTACATACTAACTAATAAAGCCTAACTAAATCTATTATCTAACATTGTCACATACAAATCCCGTCAAGGAATCCAATATTTGTGAATTTTTTTGTAATCAAATTTAGTCAAAAGCAAAATTTTTCGTTTGGATTAAACTTACAAATTATTGAAGGCGTTTCTGTTACTTTTTCAATTTTATTATTTGGTAAAACTTCGTTATCTTCGTCTGTTGCAGGTAAATTACGTAAATATTTTCTAAATAAAAATTTTTAATTTATATTTAAATTGATTAACAAACCTGTGTTTCGCACGACGATTTTTGAATCAAACCTGTGAATAATAAAAGTAAATGTATTGAAGGAATACATATATAGGGATTAGCAGGATTTTAGGGGATTTTTAGGATTTACAAAACATATTATGTCCAATAATACCTCAGTGAGGTAAGATTAAGGGGTTTGAAAGAATTAATGCTGATCAGAGATTAGGTAATATATCGAGGAAATTTGTGGATTAAAGCGATTTGAAGGAATATACGGGGATTTGAAGGGATATCTAAAATACTCGAATAGTTAGCGATGGCTAATTCTCTTTTCTAAATCTACTAAATATAAACCCTGATTTGACATGACTTACTCTTTCTTAAATCTAAAGTCAAGAACATGGAGATTTTTTGAGGTCTATAAATTTCATTAACTCAATGGAGATTGTTTAGGATACATAGTGAAGGAATGTACTCTATGTACCCTACCGGCTTAATTTTTTGGAAGCCTAAATAAATACCTATTAGGCTATTTTTCTTTTTCAATTTTGATCATTTGAATATTACATTCAGCTAATATTAAACCAATATCAAATTTAAAAATTCACTTCATAGGCGTTCAACGGAATCAAACCATGTTAGTTGTTTTTCGAGCTACGCGGCCAAGGTTTGCTAGATATTTCAAGATTCGGTTCGAGCTTGATGGCAACCCTATGTTAGCAATAATTACTCTAGTACTTAACATAGACAATTTTTCAATTTAATTTTATTGTAAGTGAAAATATTTAACAAATTTGTTTTGGACATGACATCTTTGATATTTTTTGGAAGTTAGATTTTCTAACTAAAAAAGTAAAATTGTATTAAGATGGGAGCGGTACTGATCTAGAGCCTTACAATCCTATAAAGCTGGAAACTTAATGCGTCGGCGGTAGGGTTATCCGAACAGCTCATGGGGCATTCAACTTTTTTATTTTTTGACAGGCTTACGATTTAGATGTGATGGGTAACCAATGCCCGAAACACGAAACTTATTCGTCCCGAAAGTCTCTCAATGACTCCATCCTCTTCTGGACAACTTTTAAAAAGAAATTTAAATATACAGCCAAATTTCTACTCTAATTCCTTCTATTTTTTAGATCACTCTTAGCCCCTCCAAATCATCGCTTTTGATCCCTCAAAATTCTTTCACATATCCGAAATCTATCCTATAGAAAAATGTTACCGCTTATCGAGGCTTTCGAATGTTATAAGATTTATTCGAATTGGATCAAGCTCAAAAAAGTTATAGCCAATCAATGTAGGAGGGCACTCACTTTGTGGGCGTATAACCGATGAGTGATAAATTTTCATGCTCATTATTCTAAATTTACTTTACTGATATTTAATATTATGATAATGAAATATGCTATTTTGTTCTCTATAGACTGCAGACGCTTTATTTTTTGGAAGCCTAAACATATCCTTAGCAGGGGTGTGCCGTTTCGTCTTTCGTCTTTCGCCATATTTTCGTCTTTTTTGGTGTTTCGTTTTCGCCTTTCGTCTTTCGCTTTTTAAAATGACTTTCGCCTTTTCGCCTTTGGTCTTTCGCTTTTTCGGGCGAAAGGCGAAAATATTATACACCCCTAATGACAGTTATGTGAGTGAAAGGTGATAGAGGAGGAAGAAAAGTAAGGGGAAAAAATTTCCTTGAACTTAAAGAACTGTGTGGTTGACTGGATAGTGAGTTAGTTTCATATGTTTTTTCAATGATCTAAGTCTTGGGTTCGAAACCTATATTTAACAAATGATTAAGTAATTATTTTTCACTTGGTAAAATAATTATTATAAGAAGCATTTTTTTATTGAATGAAGCTGTATACATTTTTTAAATTGATGAATTTTAGCATCCTGCGTGTCAAAAATTCTAAAATTTTTGCTTGCGGCGCAAATAAAGGAAGAAATCTGGCTTAAGGACCTCAAAAATTCTCAAAATTTTCGCCTGTGGCGCAAAAAAAAAAGATTTTTTACTTAAGGATCTTAAAAAATTTAAAAAATTTTCGCCTGCGGCGCTGATAAAGGGAGATACTTCTCTACGTGGGTAAACCTCAGTATTTTAATAAAAATTTTGGTTATGGATTCGGATATCGAAATTTTCGGTTCGGACATCGGATTTGGATATCCTGGGATTTCCCAAAATCTTTTAACTATATTCACAATCAACGATGGTCAATTTCCAATGACAGGAAAAAATAGAAATTTAAATTTGAATTTTTCCATACACATCCTCTGATATCCTCCTTAATCACTGTAAATCATCTGATATCCATAATTTAGCGGTTAATATTGATATCACAAGATTAGGAGAGATTGATAGATTAACCAAAGCTTCGTCTTCGATTGGAAAGTAGATTTTAGGGAATAAAAATAATGCTTTCAAGCACGTGGTCTTATACCCGGTTTAACCTGATATCCGAAAACGTTAGAGAAATTCTCGAAAACAAGAAACATAACCCAACTTTTTTCCTACTACCAGAGTTCCTGTCCTAAATCTTCTTAACAGCTCAAGTAATTTTTTGTAAATATTTAGGTCTTCACAAAAGACAGATTTCTTGATTCTCGAATTTTGTATTTTGTTAATATTAAATTATAGATTTATTTATATATTTAATTAGCTATTAGAATATGTTCATTAAATCGGTGTGGTGATGTTTCTTCATTTCTCTCGATGTTATTTTTGGAAGCTTGAATATATAATTCAGGCTAATATTAAAAATAAGCTTTGCTTTACTTGGCCAAGTCACCCAAGTCAATCAATCAAATAAAGTAAGTAATGAATTTGAAATTTTTTTATAAATGCAAAGAAAGTGTACGGTACATTATTTTTGAATTCTAGTCTGAAATCACAGCAGACTAGCAAGGGAAATAGCGAACGAAATGTCATTTAATGGGGCAGAACGCCAACTAATTAAAAAAGAGCTAAATTTATCTCTTTTTCTCTAATTTTCTCTTGTTTTCCATACTCTTTTCGTTTAATTTTTACAAATCCGAGGTAATTGGATTTGAAATTCAATATCTCGAAAATTACAGATCCGATTCGAATTCTGTCAGACTTATTTTAAAGATAACAATCTCTTCTTTCCAAAAAAGTTAATTTTTCCAATTTTAATGCAGATTTCGTTGACTTCTATGCACAATTATTTTTCATTAATTTCTGATGAAAAAATTCGTTAAAAATCTTGAAAGTTTTGGTCGTAACATATACTATTCGATTCGTCTCGACGAGCTGATTCGAGTGACACCAAAAGCAGCTCGATTTGAAGATTCTGGAAAAAGTTACAGGCAATTGTATTTTCGCCGGAATAACCGCTTTTGTGCTATATTGAGGTGAAATCGGAAACTAATCACGGAGATTTTGGTATCATTCGACTCAGCTCGATGAGCTCTTTCGAATGAGCTATAATTTGTATATTCGAATTTTTGACCCCGAAAATCGGAAATTTAGGGACCTGTATCTCGGTCCACAGGTATTTCCGCACCCTGGGAGTTGTGTCATTCGACTCAGCTCGATGAGCTTTTTCGAATGAGCTATAATTTATATATTTGACTTTTTGACTCCAAAATCGGCTAGGGGCCCTCCTGTGGTTTTCAACTTTCGGGAGACTGTAACTCGGTCCCGGAATGTCGGATCAACTTCTTTCACATCTAGTTCGACTCCGTTTTTAAGGCTCTTTCGAATGACACCTCATTTGTCCAAATCAATCCAAATTTGCAAAAATTACATTCAAGAATAACAGCCGGCTTTTTTTAAATTTTTCCCGTCTTTATTTTTAAAAGTTTAAAAAAATTTTACACACTTAAAATATTATTTAAAATGCTTTTTTGATGTTTTATTTTATTTATTTAATTAGAAAATATTAATTAACCATGAAAAGGTTCGAACCCGAGACCCATTTTTAGACGATTTTGTAATCACCGCTCTTAGCCACTTAACCAAAATTTAAATTCCGCTATTTCCCTTGCTAGTCTGCAGTGGAAATATATTCAGACTTCCAAAAATAAACAAGGCCCCAAAGAGTAATAAGATAAAATTGTCTCACAAGATCGTAAATACAAATAGCAAAATTAATTATTTAATATTATCAAAATAACTAAAATAAACAGTAAAATGAAAACTAAAATTGAGAGCAAAAACCAAAAAGAAAAATTATTTTGTGTTCCAATAAAAAATTTAATTACAAACTTATTTCCACAGTATTCTAATAAAAAATTCCAAAAATAAAACATAATTATTGCCTCTAAATTTATTAGAAAATTAAAGAAACAGCCGCCAATTTATTTTAATGTTTAAGCTGAAAATAGCAGAATTTCTGTGTTTAAATGCAGAAAATGGCTATTAAATATCTAAATATGTAAAATAATTGTGTCTAATAAAAAATATAATTTTTTGAGTTTGATATTTGGAGAACAAAAAAAATAAAAATTTATTTATTTTGTGGTTTGGGAGTGTGTTCGAGTTGAGCCAAAGTCGATGGCTCATTTTTTTCGAAGAGCATAAGAATAATAGTTCATCCATGGTAGAAAACGGAATGTTGTGATAGATGAAGGATAGTAAAATCCAGTAGGTTGGACTGGCTTTTGCACAACAAAGCATACCTGTTTAATAGGGTTGTTATAGTTTGCATTGGAGAAATATATTACATAGCTATGATCGATGTCAAGCTTCCAAAAATTAACCGCCACACGCATTGATTTCCAAATTTTATAAAAAAATTTTCAAAAATTTATTTAAATTAAATTAAAATAACTAGTATTAAATAGTTAGTGTAAGGAGCCCAATTTTCCGTTTTTTTCACGTAGAGCCCAAATTTCCGCTGGAGCCCAATTTTCCGAAAAGTTGTAGCCCAATTTTCCCGAGCCCAATTTTACGGACACCATTTGTGCTGTCTTAAAAGAAAAAAAAACACGAGAAAAAACTCTGAAAGAGGGAAGAATACCCTGATTTGAATTTAGATCACGTCACGTAAATTTATTGGAATAACTTTGAAAATTAAATTCCAAATTTTTAGCTTGAATTGTAGTCAAGCTTCCAAAAATACTAGCATGGGCACACGAAAACACGTCCAATCGAATGAACATACATACTAACTAATAAAGCATAACCAAATTTTTTATATTATATTGTCACATGCAAATCCCATTAAGGAATCAAATATTTTTGAATTTTGCCGCAATCTACCTATTTAAGTCTTATGCAATTTTTTGTTTGGATTAAACTTACAAATTATTGAAGGTTTTTCTGTTATTTTTTCAATTTTATTATTTTGTAAAACTTCGTTATCTTCGTCTGTTGCGGGTAAATTACGTAAATATTTTCTGAATATATTTTAATTTAATTTAATGTGTTTAACACACCTGTGTTTAGCACGACGATTTTTGAACCATACCTGTGCAAAAATAAAAGTAATTGTATTGAAGTGATATCCGGGGATTTAATACATTTTTGTGATCTGCATTATCAGTTCCATTAATACTTCAGTGATTTGAAAAGATATAAGCGGATTCGTGAGATTAAGGGGTTTGAAAGTATTTATTAATGTTGATCAGAGCCCAATAGAAGCTTATTCTCTTTTCTAAATCTGCAAAATATAAACCCTCATTTGTCATTACTTAGTTTATTTAATACATTGGTTACGATACTTTTTGTTTGATAAATCTCTGGGGGTCGGAAAGCCTAACGGCTTTGGGGCGCGCTTCGCGCGCTGCTAGAAACTTCGGCCCTCGAAATTTCATTGCCTTCCTCGTGGGATGGATGCAAATCTTGAGCCTTGGGCTTAATTTACTACCCTAGCTGCTTAATTTTTGGAAGCCTAAATAAATATTAGCTATTTTTCTTTTCCAATTTTGGTTATTTGAATATTACATTCAGCTATTTTTGAACCAATATCAAATGTAAAAATTAACTTCAAAGACTTCAACGGCGTTCAAATTAACTTCAAAGGTGTTCAAATTAAAATGGGAGCGGTACTGATCTAGAGCCTTGCAATCATATCAGGCTGGAAACTTAATGAGTGCCAGGCATGGAACATTTTAAAATTTGATAAAAATTGTAAAGATTTGCACAAAAAATTGTATACGTATATATACTTACGACTCAAACATGTTCAAATTTACTTAGCAAGTTTAATTATATTGCTTCCAAAAAATTACGGTAGTGCAATCTTTCTGTGTCAATCATTAGAATTTTTATCAAATTATAAAATATAAAAATTTAAATAATTATTATTATTGCGAGTATTTTTAGTTTTATATCAGATTCCTTTCAAATAATTTGTATATTTCCTCATCTTCCATTTTTTATTCTTCTCTACGTTTCCATTCTTCAACCGAAATTTTTCTTGTTTAACCGAAATCGAGCCGACAAACCTAAGCGAAAATCTTTGGGTTTTCGCGAGATTAACAATATTCTTAGAGGGAGGAAAATGTAAAAAAATAAGAAGGACATGGGAGAGGGGGATAAACAACAGTAGTATCGATCACCTTAGTGATCAATATCGAATGACCCAAAGATTAAGTGATCAAATGATCTCTATCAGTTGATCAATTGAAAAATTTGATCAAAATATGCTTCCCCGTCATTGGAACAACCTCCCAATGTTTTATAATAAAATTTAAAAATTTTCGATACTTTGGGTCATTCGATACTTTGGGTGTCGATACTTTGGGTCATTCGATACTTTGGGTGTCGATACTCTGGGTGTCGATACTTTGGGTGTCGATACTCTGGGGTGGACTCAAAAAAAGCAGTAAATAAAATTGATTTGGTGTATAACATTATGAATTTCTGTGTAAAAACATTACACTCTTATGTATATTTAAAAATATTGAACAACTGAAAAAATAAATTGAACTCAATATTGAACAACTCAATTAAAAATATTGAACAACAATTAATTTTAATCTTCTCTTTATCAATAATGTCTTTTTTGAATATGCCAAGCTCAAATAGAGGAAAGAGAGGAAGAAGGAAATCTGACCATTTTATACAATCTTAGTTAATAAAAATAATGGGGGGGGGGGACAAGGTTTGAAAGTACCCGCATTTCTGTTCCACAATCACATGTTCTTTTTATTTCCGAGATCAGTGATCCATTGTTGAAGTTCATCGAGTAATTGAAATCGTTATAATGTTTAAATCAATGGTGAACACATTTTTCAAACTGACATAAAAATTAATCCTTTGACAGTTAGTTGCTACAAGCAAAACTTGCTGCAAGCAAAACAACCAAAACTTTAAAAAATACATTTGAAAGAAAGGGAGGAAAAGTCCGCAAAAAAAGTCCGCAGAAAGAGCCCCACAATCTTCAGTAGTACCAAATTTTTTTATTCGACTAAAAAAGAGAATTTATTGAAAATATTTATAAAGAAAACGGAAAAAATTGAAACAAAAAATTTTAAAATAAATTCAGCTAGGGCTAGAACTATAATTCAAATCTTATTTATAAATAAATTTTTATTAAATTTTAAAGTTGGTCTCTGTTGCTTGCTTAGCATTAGGCCTCTATTTATTTGTAAATGCTCCAAGATCCATATTAGAACAAGCAGATGTATTACTAAATCCAGCAGTGCTTCTTGCCTCTATTGGCTTAATTTCGGGTTTTGTTTCAATTTTTGGAATGTTTGGTGCACTCAGGGATAATGTGTTTTTACTTAAATTGGTAAAGTAGTAAATTTTTTGTTATTTTATTTAGAGATCGGAATTTTGTTCCGTACCGTATTCCGTACCGTAATACCGAAAAATACCGATACCGAAAAATACCGATGAAATTCAAAATGTTGCCGTACCGTATTCCGTACCGTACTACCGATACGGAATACCGATAAATACCGAAAAATACGGCCGTAGTACGGTACGGTCCGATCTCTAATTTTATTAGAGTGAGTAATTAGATTGATGTCTTTCAAGCATTCTTTGTCGATTAAAAACTAATTATAAAAATTATTTTTAGTTTGCCCTATGTGTTTTCTTTGGTTATCTTTTGCTGGTTGTATCTACTTGTCTTTTATTTCTTTTGGTAAGATTTTTTTATGATTGTGGCTATTTGACTCGGATTACTTAAATTTAAACTATCAATTGGCTTTCACCCATATACACAAAATTGATTTAAATTGAACTAAAGTAAGAAGTTGCATGCTTCTTTAATTTCTTGACATATAACATAATTGGCTTTAATAGACAAAAAAATAAAATATTTAATATTAAGCAAAATTATTCACACAATTCCAAGTTTTAAATCAAATATACTTTACAATATCATTTTTATATTTTATTAGTTTTATTCCGATGTTTCTGGTGAATCCTCAACATTTATATCTATTCAATCTGTGCTCCTACACTCAATTGCGCGATATCATTCCAATAAAAATTATGCTAATTTTATAGATTATCTTCAAGAACAAGTAATTTGTATTAATTTTTATAGAGATTACCGGCACGAAGTAGCTTTTTGTGTTTAAACTGTTAGACAAATTTGAGTTAGGCACATTAACAAGTTTTTATCTATCCAAGCTGTTTTGACCATCTACCCAATATATTTTTTCTGATACAGAATATGAATGTACTGGAACTATTTAACTTGAACTATTCTTAAAATCTAGTGTAAAAAAGTTTTTAATTAAAAATTTCGATAGAATTCAAATTTTTTTATGCTCAATATTATTAAACTTTTAAAACTATAAATATAAACTGAAAAAAAGCTTTAACTAACCGGAAATATTGCGTTTCTTTCTCGTTTATTTTTGGAAGCTAAACATGATTTAGCTAATCTGATAAAATCGCTTATTTGCTATTTATGAAGCAATTTTTTAAAATGATTATGAGTATCAACCAGAGCTGCATCGAACTTTCGATTTTATACGTTTTTTCTCCCGATTTTCGAATTTTTTCAGAAAATTTCGATTTTCGAAGATTTTTTCTTTCGTCGCAGCCTTGGTATCAACTTCATAAAAACAATCAAAATTAATAAAAATAATTTTTTAAAGCTTGAATGTTGTGGGAGCACAACTTTTCATGATTGGCAATTTAGTGAACAATTTAAATGTAACGCTTCAAATCCATATCCTGAACGGTTTTAAAAAATAATTTAAAAGAATTTAATTTTCAAGCTGTGGAGTGCCATACACTGCGGTGCATATGTTTATGCACACTAGTTTTTTGTTCATAATTTTATGCAATCTTATTCAAAAAATACGTTCTATATACCAATCGAAAGCTCTATTTGTATCTCAGTTGACATGTTTCTGCATTTTCCATGAAAATGAAAATTGGCCGAGATAATCCGGATCTGCCGGATATACCAAATCCCATATCCTCGGAAAAATTTTTCGGAAAAAATTTAACAAACCCATTTGATAAAGCATATTTTTGTGAGTATTTACCACAAAACCGCTTAGAAATATCTTTTTCCGGAACGGAGATATGATTTTTTGAAAATCGAAAAAAAGCGTTTTTTTGACGAAAAATTGCAAAAATATGGTATTTTTTCGATTTTCAAAAATTCATAACTCGGTCGAATCTCGACCGATTTGGATGATTTTTTTGTATTGTATGTAGAATCTAGAGGAGAATCACATATATTTTTTACAGACCTCAAAAAAATTTCTTCGAAAAGTTGAAAATGTAGTACCTGTTAGACCGGTCGAAAAGTTTTCGAAAATATCAGAATTTCGAAAAATGCAGAAACATGTCAACTGAGATACAGATAGAGCTTTCGATTGCCATATAGAACATATTTTTTGAATAAATGTGCATAAACTTATGAACAAAAAACTAGTGTGCATAAACATATGCACCGCAGTGTATTCTTGTTGTAGAAAATCTGTGGTTTCCAGAGCGGGTGCCGGTGAAGTTAACCCTCTCACACCTGCAATTCGCTCAATTCAGTGCTGGCAAAATGCTCAGAAGAAGAGAGAACAGGAATTAGATTCTGTTGGTTTTTATTAAAGGGTTCAATTTAGGGCTTGATTTTGGATTCTGATCTTCGGAAATTTATGGATCCACAAGCCTTAGTTTTTGGAGCAGACCGATATTTTGGGAGTAGGCCTAGTATACCGCCGAGCTATAACTTTTTTCAAAATTGTATTTTTTCAAAACCTCCGGATTTTTTTCAAAACCTCCGGAGCGTCCTGATATGGTTCGATGCGACTCGAAGGCTGAATAAAACCATACTAAGACCTCCCGGATATGACTATTTTAGAGACGGTATATCGGGGTTTACTCCGTAGTTTTACCCCGTTACGACGTTTATTATTGAGTGAGGCGGTTCCTTACATTAAGGATTTTTGGACCACAAATTCTTGACTCTGATATATCCATCAATATGAGTTTAATAAGAAGAGACGCCTTAACCCATAACCAATTTTCTATTGAGGCCATTAGGCGAGAATCAGCATAAAATTATGAAAGATGGGTAAATGGGAAAGTTACATTATTTTTTCTTAATCCCATTTACGCCTTCAATTGTTTGTTTTATTCACTTATTCTTGATTTTCACAATAATTTTAAAGGATATTTATGTTCTTGGATGTCTCCAACCATTACGTACATTATTTGATTCACATGCTTTACATATTGGAATGATTGTACTTTCTATTATATTCCCAGTGGTTTGTTTTGAAATACCTAATTTAAAATGACTTTTATTGATGAGAATAGGATTTTATTATTTTTTATTATAGTCTCAACAGCTTATTTAAATTAAGCAAAAATTGGATCAGGATTCTTGTTTAATATAGCATAATCTGTTAAAATTTTTATGACTAAACAGAAAGTAATCTTAATCAATCTTACATTTCAACGTATTCTGCAGTTTATTTTTGCAAGCTAAACTTTATTTAGCTATAAATCATTAAACTTTAAAATTTATTAAATCAAAACAACTCAATATTTAAGTGTGTAACTATTTGCCTCTCTCAGTGCTTGGCACGGCAAATAGACTATCAACACTTTTTACTACGAAGAGAACAAATGCGAATATCTCGAAATGAGAGGAGAGAATCCAATTATTCTTGATAAATATCCATTAATCAAATAATAACCTCTAGTACATCTAACCCCCGTAATTACTTCTAAGCCCCCTAAAAAGCAGAATTCCCGAAATTCCCGAAAATCGTGAATTCCCGACGATTTTTGGCTTGTGAATTTCCGAAAATCGTGAATTCGAAATTTTCGGGAATTCACGATTTCCGAAAATCGGGAATTCGATTTTCTGTCGGCGCGATCCCTGGTACATATTTCACTTCGTAAATATATTAGACAGCTTATTTGCTGACTTACAAAAATATACAATGGCATTCCATGACAGTGGGTTGAATAAATTTGAAATTCAAAATACTTAAATAAAATAAAAAAATAAAAAATTAACTATTGTAGAAATTTTTCTTTAAAACTTAAGTTTCTACTAAATTATTAAAAAAAATTTTAGATTGGAAAAACTGTAAGAAAGGCAAAAAAAGGATCATCTTCAAGAGCTTCAAGTTTCTCCCCTCTTCGCAATCTTTCAATTAAAAATAACAAAAAATGTGAAGGAAAGAGAAAGTCTTCAACCCTCGAATCTGTGCCAAACAATAAAATTAAAAAGCGGGTATTTGATGGCAAAAAAGAACAGCAACATCCAAGCCATAAAAATAATAATTTTGAAAAATTAAATAATAAAAATTGTATTAAAAATATTCAGCCAGAACCGTCTGCCCCTCCAATGTATTTTACTATGCAATTGCAACAACACCATTTTAATTAATTTTATTTTTGTGATTTTTTGTTTGAATAAACCAATTTTTTTATTATTTTATCTAGTCCAGATATTTCAAAACTCAAATTAAAAAACCCAAAGTCTTTGTTTAAAGACCAAGGGTCTTACCCGGATCTCTTTCCATGTACACCTTTTTTCCCAAAAATACCTAGTATACATATATCAGGGCTGGGCTTATTTCGCAATTTCGCATCTTTCGGATTCTTGCATTTTTTAGCGCGAAAGTTTTCGCATTTCGCTTTTTATTTTTTTCATTACGCCCATCTCTGGTATATATCATAGCGTATTTTAATAGTTTACGATAATTTACAGTGCGGAATTTTTCGGATTAATATTGATAATAAAAATACTCGAATCGGTATATGGAAATGAAAAGAAATTCTACTCGTTTAAAGATACAAGCTGCGCATACATCTTGACATTCTAATTTTTAGTTAGAAAATCTAACTTATAAATAATTAAGCAACATTATCTGCTATCATCCAAGCTTGTTAATTAACGTTTTACTTATACCAAAATTAAATAGAAAAATTATTCATGTTGAAATAGTTCGAGTTATTCTTCACTTTTATTCATAAATCAGTTGTTCTCTGTGTGTAAAGATTTATAATTAGAGCCCGACAATTTAGGTTCAAAAAATTGGGAAATAGGTTTTAATTTTAGGTTCTAAATGCCGAAATAGGTTAAAACCCGAAAAAAGCCCAAACAGTGCGATATCAAATTGGGAATATTGCTATACCCAAAAAAGTTGAATCTCTTTTCAGAAAAAATCTAAACACTAATTAAATTAAACACAAATGAGAATTCAATGTGTCTAAGAAGCTCCCAATCAAAAAAATAGCCTAAGGATTTGTTTAGGCTTCCAAAAAATAAAAACGCGAAGATTGATCGAGAGCAAAAAGCTATGTCATTAAGATAATATTAAATATCACAATAGTAAATTTAAAATATTGAGCATATAAAATTTCGCAGTTTTATTATGAGAATCCGGGATTAAATTAAAAAATATTTGAAACTAAGCAGTCGATTCCCACAAAACTAGGTAAATATTCTAAAGAAAACATGAAAAGGTCTAATACTTAATTAACAATTGCTTCCTAATGAATCAGTATGAAAAGTTTGTCATCAAAAAACCAGTACCTACCAACAACAAACAACATCTAGACTTGTAGAACCCCAAATAAGTCGACTCTATTATCAGAAAAATCTAATCTAAACGATATTAAAATCAAACACATATGAATTCAGTGTCTAAAAAGATCACAATTGAAGAAGATAAATAGCCTAATTGTTGTGTCCGCACTTGCAGAAAGAACATAAATGAAAATAAATAACCCAGCAATGGGTTGGATAATGGCACAGTCGGTTGTGCTTTCGGTTCGGGCCCTTTCCGTGATGGTTCAATTCCATCTCCCACCACAATTTTTCCACAGCATGAACTTCGGACATGACACTAATGAGTTGGATAGGTTTCCAAAAAAATCAAGCAGCTAAAACATACCGCGAACCTAAAAGCATATTTCATCATGACAATTAGGCCCCTTGAAACTTCTTATCCTCCTAATCCACCGATCGTCGATATCCCCTAATCCCTATATTATCCTAATATTCTAAATCAGCCAACTCTATCTAGCCATATACTATTTAATTCCTCGAATTGTTGAAATTTGTAAATTATTATGCTCCTAGAGTATAAAACATCTATTTAAAAGCGTTAGAATGTGACAACGTCTTAATGGGATATTCTGGATGAAAATTTGTCCAAAAACCGGTCCCGGTTAACCAAAAACCGGGGGTAAATCAAAAACCGGAACCGAAAACTGGGGGTCGAAAACCGGCGATAACCGAAAACCGCGGGTCCCGGTTAATAACCGGTATTTTCAACGTTGCCATAAATAGGCGATATCAAATTGGGATAAAAAAAATTCGACCTCAAGAAGTCGAAAGCTCTATCTGTATCTCAGTTGACATGTTTCTGCATTTTTCGAAATTCTGATATTTTCGAAAACTTTTCGACCGGTCTAACAGGTACTACATTTTCAACTTTTCGAAGAAATTTTTTTGAGGTCTGTAAAAAATATATGTGATTCTCCTCTAGATTCTACATACAATACAAAAAAATCATCCAAATCGGTCGAGATTCGACCGAGTTATGAATTTTTGAAAATCGAAAAAATACCATATTTTTGCAATTTTTCGTCAAAAAAACGCTTTTTTTCGATTTTCAAAAAATCATATCTCCGTTCCGGAAAAAGATATTTCTAAGCGGTTTTGTGGTAAATACTCACAAAAATATGCTTTATCAAATGGGTTTGTTAAATTTTTTCCGAAAAATTTTTCCGAGGATATGGGATTTGGTATATCCGGCAGATCCGGATTATCTCGGCCAATTTTCATTTTCATGGAAAATGCAGAAACATGTCAACTGAGATACAAATAGAGCTTTCGATTGGTATATAGAACGTATTTTTTGAATAAGATTGCATAAAATTATGAACAAAAAACTAGTGTGCATAAACATATGCACCGCAGTGTATGGCACTCCACAGCTTGAAAATTAAATTCTTTTAAATTATTTTTTAAAACCGTTCAGGATATGGATTTGAAGCTCGAACTTTCGATTTTATACGTTTTTTCTCCCGATTTTCGAATTTTTTCAGAAAATTTCGATTTTCGAAGATTTTTTCTTTCGTCGCAGCCTTGGTATCAACTTCATAAAAACAATCAAAATTAATAAAAATAATTTTTTAAAGCTTGAATGTTGTGGGAGCACAACTTTTCATGATTGGCAATTTAGTGAACAATTTAAATGCAAGACTCTTGGTTTTTAAACAAAGACTTTTCTGCAGCTTATTTCGTGGCTTACAAAAATACATATTCACCTATAATGGTCATCATGGGCTGAATAAATTTGAAATTTAAAATACTTATAAAATAAAAAAATAAAAAATTAACTATTGTAGATATTTTTCTTTAAAACTTATTTTCCTACTAAATTGATAATAAATTTTAGATTGGAAAAACTGAACAAAAGGCAACAAAAAAATCTTTTTCTAGAGCTTCCAGTTTCTCCCCTCTTCGCAATCTTTCAATTAAAAATAACAAAAAATGTGAAGGAAAGAGAAAGTCTTCAACCCTCGAATCTGTGCCAAACAATAAAATTAAAAAGCGGGTATTTGATGGCAAAAAAGAACAGCAACATCCAAGCCATAAAAATAATAATTTTGAAAAATTAAATAATAAAAATTGTATTAAAAATATTCAGCCAGAACCGTCTGCCCCTCCAATGTATTTTACTATGCAATTGCAACAACACCATTTTAATTAATTTTATTTTTGTTTGAATAAACGAATTTTTTAAAATATTTTTTTTGTGCCTAGAATACTTCAAAAATCGAAATGAAAATTCTAAGAAAAGTCTTTGTTTAAAAACCAAGAGTCTTGCACTCCTTTCCCTTCGATAACTCATCCTTATTCTAGATTCTTTACCTCGTGCTTTTGAAATTTTATTGCAATTGAGGCTGAATAAAATCATAAAATGAGCTCCAAAAACTCTTAACCATTAATTAAATTTAAATTTTATACATAAATTTAAATCTGCTTCTTTAAGTCTAGAATTGCGAGTGATGTTGTTTCTTGTTGGCACTGGTTTCTTGATGTGAGAACATACATACTATTCATAACTGATTCAATAGGAAGCAATTTTTAATTTTGCCTCTTCATGTTTTTTTAGAATGCATAATTTTGTGGCCTCTATTGCTTAGTCTATAATATTTTTAATTATATCTCGAATTCTCATAGTAAAATTTAGAAATTTTATATACTCAATATTATAAATTTACTTTACTGATATTTAATATTATCATAATGAAATATCCCTTTTGGTTTGCAGTAAGTATTTGAAGATTTATTTTTTGGAAGCCTAAACAAATCCTTAGGCTATTTTTCTTTTCCAATTGTGATCTTCCTAGACACATTGAATTCATCTGTGTTTAATTTAAATATTGTTTAGATTAGATTTTTCTGAAAAAAATTCGACTTTTTGTGGTATATCAATGCCCCACATTTGATAACGACAATTTATTAAAACAGTGAACTAGTATCGCCAGAAAAGTCTGTTTCAATATCCAATAATCGCCACTAACCATCTTCGTCTTTTAGAGAGTCTTGGAAATTGATAGTTATTGGAAAGCTTGGCCACAATTTCGGCAAATGGCAGTTATTGAAAGCTCTCACTCTACTCAATTCTCTCACTCTATTCGACGTAGCACACTTCATTACCTACTGTCGAACCTCTAAAATTTCGAAAAAGATTCCATTTTTTTATGGCAGCGAAAAAATGATAAAACAGCTGTCATACAACCCGAAATTTTAACTAAAAACTCTTAAAAATAATTTAATTCTTGGTTCTTGTGTGGATTCAACTTAGAAATTTTAACAAGTCAATTAGCAGATCATAATGTTAATTAATTGAGTTTTTGGTTTGATAAGTACCTAAATATTTCGGAGATCTTGTGCTTGTTTTTTTGAAGATTCTATATTTTTTGGAAGCTTGAACAGTGTTCAATGCTTATTATTAACAACGTTTTATAAAGTGCTAACTTATAATATTTACTTATACGAAAGACAGAACACTAATATTAACAATTATAAAATAGATCATATATTCTTTAATATAATCTTATCTATGTAATTTTTTAGGTTTATCATCTCAATGTTGTTGATAATGTAACGGGGAACTTGATACCGTTCCCCTTAAACTTTAATTTCACCATTTCATCATATCCTTTCCCCGCTATTTATCTCTTCATTTATTTTTTATTACTTTTCCCATATCTATCCCGCCCCTTTTAACAACTAATGTAATAAACACTTTGGGAAAATCAGTATTGAAAGAATGGAGAAATAAATTAAATAGTAATAAAATATTTGTTGATCCAAGTTTCCCCTGAGCTATTTATATAAAATTAGGTAAATTCTGCGTCTCCCCTCGTTCTCATCGAGTTTCCTTCCCCACTAAACCGGTGCTCCGAAGGGGCCGGATCAAATATTTTTAATTAAATACCGAATTCTCATAATAAAATTTAAAAATTTGAATGCTCAATATCCTAAATTTATTTTCATGATATTTAATAGTATCTAAAGTCACATGGTTTTTGTTTATTGACCAGTTCCTGACCAGCTTTATTTTTTGGAAGCCTAAATAAATTCTTAGGCTATTTTTCTTTTTCAATTTTGATCTTTTTTAAATTTTTTGAATTCTCATTTGTTTTTCATAGCAATATCCCAAATTTCCATAGACCGATTCAAGTATTTTTATTATCGATATTAATCCACAAAATTCATAAAAAACTATCGAAATTGTTGTTGTACATATATATTCTAGGTTTTTTTTGGAAAGAACGGGCATTTATTTATTCATATATGTACGACAATTAAAATTTAAAAAGTCAAAATATTTTTATTTAAAATTTTAAGGATCACTATTATTTCTTTTAAAAATAATTTTAGAATTTAAATTATTTATTCCTTCATTTTTCATTAAATTAATGTCAGCACCCACTTTAATTTTTGCTACTAAATTTTTAATGAATTAATTAATAAAAAAAAAATAAAACCAACCAATCTTTTGTCGAATAGGCTGAAAATAAATAAGTTTATTGTTAGATTTTAGCTAATTGTGCCATACTTGTTACTTATTATTTCTACATTAGTACAATTTAATTCCGTTTGGTTTTTATTAAAAATAGGGTTGGATTTTTCGAACCGGGTCGACGTTCGTTTCATTTTTCTGGCCTCATTTTTATCGAACCGGGCCGTTTTCTTCGGGCCAAAATTCGTGGCCCGATTTAATCTATCCAACCGAACCGAGCCCCCAACTTATTGTTTTATTTTTAACGAAGAAAATAGTAGTGTGATTATTGTAATAGGTATGTGCATAAACAGAATGGCTGTTATCCTTCTGAAAAAGATTTTGAAGCTCGACAAGAAACTCTATTAGATTGCTCAATCCTGCCCCCCCCCCTAAAGTGTTTCGCTATCCTATGTTGGTACAATATGTTTGAGTGTGAATGTAAGTTGAAAAATATGTAAATACTGTATTTTACCTTAATTTGATTTATTCCATTTTTGTTATTTAAATCTTTAACATAACGCTTAAGTATTGGAATATATTTGAGAAATGCTCGGCGATATTCACAACTATAAATTTAAAAATTATTTATTAAATTTTGATAATATTAAATAATAGATTATGTCATGTTTTAATATGTTGGTATTCTGTTTATATTAATTTATGTGTAGTTGTTTTCATCGATGCTTTATTTTTGGATGCTTGAATACACCATTCAAACAATATTTCGAAAAGACACCAAAAGTGGGCCGGGTAACCCGAATCCCAACCTTTTGTTCCGACTCGCAATCCTACCCGAAGAAATTTCTTTTTTCTCAACATACCTAAACAGCGGGACGGTTGAGCGACAGCCGACTTTGATCGTTATAAATCCGTATAAATCTTATATTATTCGAAGTCCTCGATGAGTCCAAACTTTATCTATAATGGATGGATTAAGTCTGATCACCGGTTGAAAATTATAAGTCGATAGGTGAAAGAAATCGTTTTTTTCACATTTATCGATTTATAACTTTTTAAAGAGCGATCAAACTTGATCTATCCAATTGTAAAAAAGAGCGCTTATCGAGGGCTTTCGAATGATATATGTATCTTATAGCAGCAAACTGTTATTGCCGATCAAAGTCGGCCAGGCTCAACTAACCCCAACCTCTAAACATACCTAAATTTAAATAAAATAACAGCATTTGCACAACAAGCAATTAAAGCAAAATGATTAGCCAGTTGATAAACTATATAAGTTACAGCTGTGTCACTTGGATCCCAAAAATTTGGAATTCCAATAATTTTGGTAAATAAATAGTAATTTGTATAAAATGTAAAGCCAAACAAAGATACAAGCAAAATACTTAGTAATGATTTGAATAAACGTCTTGTTGACACTTAAATAATCAGAAAATTTATTTATTTTCTTGTTAACAGCATTGTACTAAAAAGAGTAGAGTTATCGGTTCCTAAATACCCGTATGTGTGGATCTATTATAAAAGTAATCGTTAGCGATCAGTCTTGGTCGGCACCTGGGTCGGCACCCCCTATTCATTCTTGTCTTTTGCCACCTTCTCTTTTCATGTATTTACTATTCGGATAAACCTGTTATTCTATTCTTGAATTATTCTGTTAGTCACTAGGTAAGACCGTGACCTTAAGAAATAACACAGGCAAAAATTTTGCTGCAAAGTTAGGGATAGTATTTATTTTTAATGCCTTTAAGTTTACTCATACATACCAGGGATGTGCGAGTTTCGCTTTTCGCATTTCGCTTTTCGCGGATTTTCGCCTTTTTTGGACTTTCGCATTTCGCGTTTCGCTTTTTAAATTTAATTTCGCTTTTCGCATTTCGCGTTTCGCTTTTTAAAATCCGTTTCGGCACACCCCTGATACATACTACTTTTAATTTTCCAAAAAAATTAATTACAATTATTTCTCATTCCATGTCTAAGTAAATACCAAATTATAACATATATAGCTGCACTGAAAATTTCAAAAAATAGACTAATACTCATAAAATAAATAGAATTATGGTGAAGAGTTGAAGTTATTCCGTTACATTTTACTTTGAAACTGAAAAAATTTTTTTAGTAAAAATTTAAGGATTTAGAATTGGGAGTAGAGATCTGAGAGATCTAACCGAGATCCTTAGGGAATTTATTTAAAGATATTTCTGACTTCTTAACTTTAGATTAAGCATAATTAAAAATAGTTCGGACTGTATTTTTGGTTGCCTAATAAATTCTTAGGCGAGTAAAGTTAAAAAATTAAAAAATTTTCTCCAAAATTAGGCAAAATTACTTCATTAATAGTTAGACTACATAGGTAAATGTCCAGCTTGCTATCTACCTGTCCTACAAACACATACAAAACAAGACATTCTCTTAAGTATGATTAAATCTACTGGAATAATTGAGGTAAATTTTGTTTATCTATTATATGGAATGATGTAAAAATGTTGAATATTTGTAGTTTGGCTTCTAGTATATAATACGGTCCATTAATAACCAGAGACCGTACCGAGATGTTGTACATATTATTTAATATTTAAAATAGTATCACGGATATTTTGAAAATTAAATTGAGCAAATGATGTTCACTTTTTGGCATGAGTGTAATTTTTTGGAAGTCGACTCGATCTGACTAATATTAAATCATGATCATCCTTTGTCTATCATGTCCATTCTATAGTTAGTTACCAAAAAAGTAAAAATAATGAAAATGTATTTTAAAATCCAATATTTAAGTAAAACTTATGTTCATAATTCTTTACCTTTTCCAAATGAAAAGGTATACTGTATCAGTAAGTAGGAAAAATGGGCGGTACGCTAAAAATGCAAAGAGGGAAGGAAAAGTGAGCATTCCTTTTGCGGACAGGTAGATAGCGAGCTGGACATTTACCGACTACATATTACTTCAAAAGTCTTGGGTATGGCACCGGGTCAAACCGGGAAGGAACTAGCTAAGATTTTGAATCACCAGATACAGAGGTCAACCCCCTCAGTCTAGAGTCAAATAAGCTTTAAAAATACGTTGTATTTCCAGCGACATCTTGAACTTCCTCCCATGCCAAAGAAACATTAAATAAACCGTTTGTTAAAATACAAAGTGCAACAAGTATAAAATAAATTTTTTTGTTTAGATGATTATATCTGAAAAATTACTAATAATTAAAATTTAACTCGGGTCTAATTTGTGAAACCAATGGAAACTTAAGAGTACGGTTGAGGGCCCGATTTGGCCCTGTCTGAATTTTGGCCCGAAAAAGACTAGGTCGGGCCGTCCCGAAAAAATGACTCAACGTCGGTCCGACTCTGACCCCCAACCCTACTTTGAGTATAATAAATAGACACATAACTATAAGGATTATCGAATTTTCATCTTATAGCTATTCAAGAAACAAAAATTTTTAAATTTCAAAATTTTACGTGATAGGTAGAACAACAGAAATAAGCCTGTCTATAGCAATAGCAGCCATTAAAACAAAAGAAGAAGCAAAAAGTAAAAGGAATGGGGAAGTGAAACAGAAGCATTGAAACATTGTCATTAATTGAGGTCCAATAATTAGGCTTCGAGCTACAAACAAACGATTAACACCAAAAGTGAGAATACAAAATTCGTAGGAAGCCTAAAATTTGTAAAGAAATTGTGTTAAATTTCATTAATTTTATTCAGAAATTATTTGAGGGTATGGATCACTCTCATAAAAATTAATTTTAGCTAAAGCAAGCTTTAACTTCCAAAAAATAACAACGACTGGCAACTGACCGTACAATAACTCCCTTTATTATTAAATTTATATAAAAATGAAATAATTTTAAATTATATTATTTAGATAATTAATTTGTTGTCAAAAAATATTGGACATAAATAATTTATAGAAAATTAAAAAGCAAACCAAAAGAATATTGCAAGGCATATGAAGCCATTTAGATCGTATCGTTATATAAATCACACTTGAATTTAGGAAAATGCTGGTAATAGCCAGACATACTTTTGTTATTCCAAACAATTTATCCATTAAAAAAATTAAAAATCTATGAAAAAATATAAATTTTGAGTTGTTTTTGAAGGGGTGTCGAGTTGAATTCGACTTCGATTGGAAAGCGAATTTTAGAGAATAAAAATAATGCTTACAGGCACGTGGTTTAACTTGATATCCGAAAACGTCTAGAGAAATTCTCGAAAACCCGAAACATAACCCAACTTTTTTCCTACTACCAGAGTTCCTGTACTTAAATTTACTTATCAGCTCAAGCATTTATTATGTAAATATTCATGTCTTCACAAAAGACAAATTTCTAGATTCTCAAATTTTTATTTTGTTAATAATAAATAATAAATTTAATTATGTTTAATTAGCTATTAGGTTAATTTGAATAAGTTGATTGTTCCTTGATGGATGAACATTGTTATTTTCGGAAGCTTGAATATATAATTCAGGCTAATATTAAAAATAAGTTTTTGCTTTACTTGGCCAAGTCACCCAAGTCACTCAATCATATGCAGAAAGTAATAAATTTGAAATTATTTTATACATGCAAAGAAAGTGAACGGTACATTATTTTCGAATTCTAGTCTGGAATATATTCAGACTTCCAAAAATAAACAACCTCCAAATATTAATAAGATAAAGTTCTCTTAACAAGATTGTAAATAAAAATAGCAAAATTAATTATTTAATATTAACAAAATAACTAAAATAAACAGTAAAATGTAAGCTAAAATTGAGAGCAAAAACCAAAAAGAAAAATTATAAAATGTTCCAATAAAAAATTTAATTACAAACTTATTTCCACAGTATTCTAATAAAAAATTCCAAAAATAAAACATAATTATTGCCTCTAAATTTATTAGAAAATTAAAGAAACAGCCGCCAATTTATTTTAATATTTAAGCTGAAAATAGCAGAATTTCTGTGTTTAAATGCAGAAAATGGCTATTAAATATCTAAATTAGTAAAATAATTATTTTGTGTCTAATAAAAATATAATTTTTGAGTGTGATATTTGGAAAATAAAAAATCTAAATGTTTTATGTTGTGTCTTGGGTTTGTGTTAGAATTGAGCCAAAGTCGATGGGTCATGTTGACCGCAGCATCATTATGTTTGTTGTGTCCACACTTGCAGAAAGAACATAAATGAAAATAAATTACCCGTCATAGGGTTGGATGATGGACAGTCGGTTGTGCTTTCGGTCTGGGCTCATTCCTTGATGGTTCTATTCCATCTCCCATCCAATGAATTTTTCCACAGCATGAACATTATAATGTCCATGGGGTTCCGAGTTTTTTTCGAAGAATAACAGTTTATACAAGGTAGAATATAAAGACAAAGGTGGAATGTTGTGATAAGATGAAGGATATTAAAATCCAGTAGGCTGTCTGCCTTTTGCACAACAAAGCAAACCTGTTTAATAGGCTTGTTATAGTTTGAATTAGGGTTTGACCCCGAACGCTCGGGGGCGGGTATGTTGGGGTACGGGGTTTTCGAATTGTTTCGGGGCGGGGTTCGGGTCGGGGGAGCAAAATATGCTCGGGGTTCGGGTCGGGGTACGGGGGTTTAGTGGAAAAATTTTTTGTGGAAAATATGTTCTAAAAATAAGCCATTTTCGGTCTATTTTCGTTAATTTATTCAGAAATTAAGGGGAGATAGAGGAATTAGAGATAATATAAGAGGTTTTTAGGGATTAAATGTGATTTAAGGTGTCTAACAAAGGATATAAGGGGATTTGGAGGGATTAAGGGAATTTTTTCGGTTCGGATACCGGATCCGGATATCCGAAATTTTCGGTTCCTGATATCAAATCCGCCGGTAAACTCCTAGCATTATAGCTGAGGAAATAAAGGGATTTTTGTATTAAGGACGGTTACTAAGGATACAGCGATTTGGAGAGATATAGAGGGTTAGAGATTTGAGGTGAGAGATTTGAGGTCAAATATTTTGAGAATTTGGAAGGCAACGAAGCCAAATTTAATCTTTTTTTAGCGCCGCACATGAAAATTTTTCAAATTTTAACACTGAACAAAAATAATTGCATTGTTTTTTATGGTTGATAATATTTAAAAATAAGATTAACATTTAAAATTAAAATTAAACTCTTCATTTTGTAAAGAAAAATCCAAAAATAAACGAGTTCAACTTATTTGGATCCGAACCCAATACTAAATTTTATGGAAATATAGGCTAAAACCAACAACTAAGCCACTAAACCACAAGTCTCTTAACACAGTAGGAAAGAGAATTTTGATATTTCATTCATTTTTCTTTCAAAAATAATAAAAGCAAAGTAAATTGGGAGGAAATTTTTAAAATTTTTCTCTTAAAATTCTCCCAAAAATGGCATTTTTGGGTATGTAAAACCCCGATAACCCCGAAACTTTTCGGGTCGGGGTACGGGGTTTTCACTTTTTTTCGGGGCGGGGTTCGGGTCGGGGAGAATCGTGAAAAAATCGTTCGGGAACGGGGTCGGGGTTCGGGGTACGGGGTCGGGGTACAACTCTAATTTTAATTACCAACAAAAGTTGCTATGATGGAAATTTTTTGATTTGTTTTATTTATTTTTGTAGTCAGTCTTAAACTGACAAATGTTCTATAGTTTGCCTAGCAAGTTACAGATAGGTCATGCATTTAATCATGGATTATCCATGTCTGTGTAGATCTAAATGCTTAAATACTTTAAAGTAGGGTTTGACCCCGACCCCGAACCCCGACCCCGTTCCCGAACGATTTTTTCACGATTCTCCCCGACCCGAACCCCGCCCCGAAAAAAAGTGAAAACCCCGTACCCCGACCCGAAAAGTTTCGGGGTTATCGGGGTTTTATATACCAAAAAAATGCCATTTTTGGGAGAATTTTAAGAGAAAAATTTAAAAAATTTCCTCCCAATTTACTTTGCCTTTATTATTTTTGAAAGAAAAATGAAAGAAATATCAAAATTCTTTTTCCTACTCTGTTAAGAGATTTGTGGTTGAGTGGATTAGTTGTTGTTTCTAGTTTATAGGTCTATGGCTTAGGTTTGGGTTCGGATCCAAATAGGCAGAAATCGTTTGTTTTAGGATTTTTCTTTACAAAAGCAAGAGTTTTTTTTAATTTTAAAATGTTAATCTTATTTTTAAATATCGTCAACCATAAAAAACAATGCAACATTTTTTATTTAGTGTTAAAATTTCAAAAATTTTCGTTTGCAGCGCTAACCCTAAAAACTTCTATAATTTTCGCCTGCGGCTCTGAAAATGTAAAACTCAGCTATAATGCTATTGAGGGATTAAGGAGGTTATCGGCGGATGTGATATCAGGGGTTAATCCTTCGCCAGATATGTCAGTTAATCTCTCTCCCCAGATATTAGTGTTTCACCGGAACCAAAATTTTGACCAGAACCTGGTTCAATTTTAGTTCGTTTTAGCGATTGGCTCAGGAAATCGCTAATTAAGGAAAAACTTCTAAGTGAATTTAAACAACTTTATTTACTTTAATTTAATTTAACAACTATATTACAAAGTGTGGGGATTATAGGAAAGGTGAATAGTAATTAGTAATTAATGGGAATGCTGGGAGTGAAGTGAGAAGAATAGTTCAGGAAGAAGCAATGAAGTGGGAAGAATACAACCTAGTGGAAAAAAGTGATTGTCTTTTAAAGGGAATAAAAAGTATATGCTTTTAAAGATAAAATCTTTAGTTAAAGAAATTCTGTGGGAAACGTTGAAGAATGTAAAGGGGATGAGTAATTATAAAATAATAATTATAAATTAATTATAAACTCGCGTTGAGAAACGCGACACTCCCGGGCCAACAATGGTTGGACAGTAATAAATTGGGAATGGCAAGAGGGGTGTTGCGGCAGTTAAAATTGGTACCCATAATGATCGAATTGATGGGGCTCGATTAGTAATTAGATTGTGGGAGACATTTGGAAGTGGTGGCGGTGTTAGTACTGTTTGTATGTAGTTTGGGTTAATGTGAATCTTATTGAGGGGAGTGGGTTTCGAAATTGTGTGTTTTTTATTAATCTTTGTATTTCTTGCCCTCTCCGATTTTCTTATCATGTTCTTCTTTATTGTTTGTCCATGAATTGGCCGGGCTTCGATGGTGCCGGATTCCAGTATGCGCACTGGTGAGCCTATGTTGTAGCGTCGTGGTAGTTTGACGGAAGTCAGGGGAGGGGGTTTGAAGAAAGCCAGTGGAGGGAGTTTGAAGGAGGCCAGTGAAGGGAGTTTGAAGGAAGCCAGTGACGGGAGTTTGAAGGAAGCCAGTGGAGGTGGTTGAACATGTGGGCGGGTTGAAGTAGTTTTTGTTGATGGTGGTGCTGAGGATTCGGTGGTAGCAATACCAATTGTTGGAGTCGGTTCGCATTTCATGTTTGTGTCGATTGATACTTGATGTTCTGGCCTGTTAGCTTTTAGCAAAATTTTAAATTTTTTATTATGAGGGGGTAATTCAAAATATCGCTCAGAGCGCCCTCCGCCCCGGAATAAAGTTCGGTGGTTCTGGGCTTCTGTTGTGTGTTGAGTAGAAAGGACACTGTTGTCCACGTGTGTATTAGTTTTAATTTTGTCGGAAAAAGAAGGGGAGGGAGGGGGTGTGTAGTGTTGTTGTGGGGGTTCTAAAGCATTAGAAGAATTTTCTATTACTATAAAATCGGATCCGTTATCTACGGTCCGGTGTTTGTGTGTAATTGAGGGAAGGTGTGTGTGAAGAGGTGGGGAGTCTTGGTTGAATTTTAAGACATTTTTGTCTTCTGTAAGTGTTGGGGGAGGGTCTGTTATATTTATACCTTTTAGTGTGACGAAATCTGGATCTGGCTCCAGCGGGGTGTTTTGGAAACAAAAATTGGTCACTGTGTTGTTTTCTATTTTATTTTCTTGAGAAGTACTTGATTGCTTAATGTTTAAAATTTGAGGGGGGATTGGGGAGGTGTACCTATGGTGGTAAAAATACGGATTAAATCCGGCTTGGGAATTCTGGTAGGGGAATGGAGGTGTGTTTGAACTGGGGAATAACGAGGAAATTTGGTTAGTGTGGATTGGAGTAACTTTGTTAGGGGTGGATGTGGATTGGCAATTACCCGAAAATTTGGGAGGGTATAATTCCGGTAAATGCCAGTGTGATTCGGTGGGTTGATTTGGATAGGGGAGAGCTGAAATTAGACTTTGTCGGGAAGAACGGAGATTTTTCAGGTATTTTTTCAGTTGGAATAACGTACGTAAATATGGGACGGTTGCGGCAAATTGTTCATAGATGGGTGTGTCGGCGGTTCTATCCGCACCTGTCATAGTGGTTCGAGCATCCATCCATTTGTCGTGTGTTGAGGAAATATCTGCAATAGCTTTTAAAACATATGCGAGCTCGATTTCTAAAGAGCTCAACAATTTACGAGTGTCGGAATGGAATTGGGATAAACCTGCATTATCGGACGGAAGGGGGAAAGTCTTTTGATTATTTAGAATTTCAAGACCTTGCTCTCGGAGAAGACTGAGCTGGTCACGGAAAAGTTCTGACATGGTGAATTGGGTGAATTAAAAATTAAAAATATTAAAATTTATTAAAATGGGGAAGTCCGTATGTGTCAATTCCTCAGGCGCAAACAGATTGGGAAGTCAGGAAGCGGTGTCGATATCACCGGCTGAGCTTTAGCGATTGGCTCAGGAAATCGCTAATTAAGGAAAAACTTCTAAGTGAATTTAAACAACTTTATTTACTTTAATTTAATTTAACAACTATATTACAAAGTGTGGGGATTATAGGAAAGGTGAATAGTAATTAGTAATTAATGGGAATGCTGGGAGTGAAGTGAGAAGAATAGTTCAGGAAGAAGCAATGAAGTGGGAAGAATACAACCTAGTGGAAAAAAGTGATTGTCTTTTAAAGGGAATAAAAAGTATATGCTTTTAAAGATAAAATCTTTAGTTAAAGAAATTCTGTGGGAAACGTTGAAGAATGTAAAGGGGATGAGTAATTATAAAATAATAATTATAAATTAATTATAAACTCGCGTTGAGAAACGCGACATCGTATCCCAGAACCGGACCGGAACCAACTTCCGAAACCGGAAACTTTCCTAAACCGGAACCGGAATTTCCGGTGAAACACTACCAGATATACATCTTAAATCAATAAAAACCATTAATCCCAACTTATTCTCATTAATTTCTGAATAAACTAACGAAAATAGACCGAATTGGCTTATTTTTAGGGCATTTTTTCTTAAAAAATTTTTTCAGTAAACCCCCGTACCCCGACCCGAACCCCGACCATATTTTGCTCCCCCGACCCGAACCCCGCCCCGAAACAATTCGAAAACCCCGTACCCCGACATACCCGCCCCCGAGCGTTCGGGGTCAAACCCTACTTTAAAGCGCACTTTTATTCAACACTTATTAAACATCTTTCTCTTTTCCTTTCAATTATAAAAAAAATATAAACATTAGGAGTCTTTTAGGCGGTGGTTGGGTGACGTCGGTAAGGTAAATTTTTGGATGCCGCAATGAATGACGGCAACAAATAAATCAAGTTTAATTACCGTATTTTCTCTATTACATACCCGAAGCCTAACCAAGCTAATCTTCCCCAACTACACGGTATACATAGAGAAGTTAAACAACCTTACTATTCCATCTCCCTTCAAATGATTTTTTCAATGATGAACATTAACTTTCTTCTGGTTTTAGTGTGTGTGTTAACTACGATAAAGAAAGAGATCTGATGCTTTTCATGTCTAATGAAGTCAAACCCAGGGCTGGGTATGGCTCCGGGAGCTCCCACTTAATCTACCCAAATTCTACAATGAAAAATAGTTGATTGATTTTCCACCCGGAGCCCGAAGCCAACATGGACTGCTCCAAAATCGTCGGCTCCGGAGCCCGGAGCCGAAGCCAAGATTTTAAAACCCCGGAGCCCGGAGCCAACAAATGGCAAATACCCAGCACTTGTCAACACCCCTGCCCGACATTTTTAATAATAAAAAATTTTAAAATAGACATATAATTAAATAAATTTACATAGATATGTCCGTCTAAATTTAAACAACAATTAAATCCACCTCTGTATAGATTTTTGAATTTTTCTATAAAATGAATCTGTTTTTTCTCGTTTTTCATATTTTCTACTTTATAAATTTTTTCCTCAAAAGGTACATCCAAATATTCACAAGAATATTCTATAGTTCGGATAAATAATCCATGTTTTTTGTTTATGGCACCAAATTCAATAATTACCTCTAAAGTATTTGTTTTGGTGAAATCAATTTTCTTTACTAATATCCCCAACTAAATTTGGCTCTACTCCAGTTTATGCGTCCAATCGACTTTTATGCGTCCAATGAAAGTTTATGCGTCCAATCAAAGAATAATTGGATTTTTCTTGGTATTGCAAAGTAGGGGTACGGTTCTAAAATATTTCTTCATGTTCAGGACCTACGCCCATTGGGTCTGGGACCATTACTTGCCCTATCCATCGAAATTTCGGAAAGTTATAGCCAATTTTTAAAAATTTCGGAAAAACGATTATAACTTTCCGAAATTTTGAGGGATAGGGTAAGGAACGGTCCCAGACCCAGTGGACGTAGGTCCCAAACATGAAGAAATATTTTGGAACCATACCCCAACTGTGCAATACCAAGAAAAATCCAATTTTCTTTTTATTGGACGCATAAACTTTCATTGGACGCATAAAAGTCGAGTGGACGCATAAACTGGAGTAGAGCCCATTTCGCTTGTTTGTTAAGCTGGGAAGATACTTTGATGGATCACTTAAGCGAGCTTTTTAATTCCTTAGCTATCCTACCAATAACTGATTTTTTCTTAGAATGAGATTTTTAACCATATAATTTTTGAATAGGAATTGAATTGAAGTTGTTTTAATTTTTTCCTCAAAAATATCTTTTTTGTTAAGTAAAAGAATCATTGCTGTATTGTAGAACCATCTTGAATTACATACTGAATGAAACAAACGTAGAGATTCAATAAGCCGATTCTGCAATTAATTTACTTAATATGTATTTATTATTTAGTCCACTATTGTGAACTTGCAAAAATAAAGACGAAAGTTATCCAACTGGTGACATAAATTTTATAATTAAAAATACCTTTATAACTAATAAAAATAGAATAATAAATAACTTGTAATACTCGGAATTCCTATTTACGACGTTTCTTTCCTTCCGATTTCCGAAATTTTGGGAAAATCTTAGATTACAAGTTGTAATATCCCGTTTAACTAGATGAGGGGGAATTGTCTCACAAGCCAGCTTCCAAAAAATTAGACACTACAAAATGGACGACAATTACATATTTAAACTGATTACTAATATTAATTTTTATTTAAATAAATAAATAATAAGCTTTGTATCGTATATTTTGGTGTATTCTAAGATATAACTCTAGGTTTCCTAACGGCGGTACGACAATTGATGATACGCACTTGAGGATATGACAATGAGGCAATTGAGGACGACATATGAGGAATGACAAATGAGGATAGAAATGAAAAATAAAAAAATTGGAAGACCCCCACTTGGAGGATGAATAAAGAAGAATTTATCTCCTTCCAGAAGAATTTATCGCTTTTTTTATAAATCTCAATTGTCGTCTTTCAAAAACATATAAAATTAAAATGTAGTATGCCATGGTTGGATAATTTTGAATTTTACTGAGTGGAAGACAAAAACGGAATAAAAATAATAAAATTTATTCACAATCAAAATCCAATTTTTACATTGTTGTATGAGAAAACTCTATATTTAGTCTGACATTGAAACAAAATATAAGGAAATTCCTTTTAACTTCCGTATAATTAATTACAATTATTCGGTCTAAAATTGAAAATTTATGGGTTCTGTGTGGATTAATTTATTGAAGAAGGGTTTATTTTTTGGATGTCGCATTGAATGCCGACAATAAATCAAAGTAGACTTTAAGATGTTAAGGAATGTTAGGAAGGAATGTCCAAAAAAAATAGATAAATATTTAAATATAATTATTGTCTGTATTTTGTTTGTAATGTGTATTTTCTTTGTTCCTATTGCCCCATTCCCTAAAATATTTTGTATGTATTTATTTTGTTGTTGGCTGGCAAAAAGTGTAAGTATATTGTAAAGCTTCGGCTTTAAGTAAAACCCGAACCTTTTTTTCAAGGGGGGAGGTGTTGCGTATGGGCGTAAGCCCTTAAGTATAATACTATAAAAGCCAGCCGTGAGTTAGTTCAGCCCCTTCACTCTTATCCCATCCAACCCAATCTACATCTACATTGTATTTTCGTCGTGATAAACTTTCTGTTGTGTACGTTGAGTCACAACATAAACAATGGAAATAGTTCCAGGCAAACATTTTTCCTACAAAGTTACTGCAATTATTTTTTAATGCTTTTAAGTTTACTCATAGTAATTTTAATTTATCAAAAAAATTAATCTATTACAATTATTTCTCATTCCATGCCGAAGTAAATACCAAATTATAACATAAATAGCTGCACTGAAAATTTCAAAATATAGACTGATACTCATAAAATAAATAGAATTATGGTGAAGAGTTGAAGTTATTCCGTTACATTTTACTTTGAAACTGAAAAAACTTTGATTAAGCATCATTTAAATTTGTTTGAACTGTATTGTGCCTAATAAATTCTTAGGCAAGTAACTTGTTAGTAAAAAAAATTATCTCAGAAATTAGACTAAATTTACTTCACTAATAGTTAGACTATGAATGCCCAAAATCTACCTATCCCTTCAAAAGTCTTGGGTAGGTCACCGGGAATTATCTCGATTTGGCACTGGGACTATATAGCTTCTTAAGCTAAGATTTTGTATCACTAGATCCAGTACTTAAACCCCTCAGTCTGGAGTTAAATAAGCTTTAAAAATACGTTATATTTCCAGCGACATCTTGAACTTCTTCCCAGGCCAAAGAAACATTAAATAACCCGTTTGTTAAAATACAAAGTGAAACAAGTGTAAAATAAATTTTTTTGTTTAGATGATTATATCTGAAAGATTAATAATAAATAAAAATTTGAATCTGGTCTACTTTAAGAATTCAATAGAAACTTAAGATAGGTTAGGGGCCCGATCTGGTACGATTCGAAAGATCGAATCGGCATTAAATTTTGGCCCGAAAAAGTCTCGGTCGGTCGGGCCGCCCACCCCCATCCCCACCCCTCGACCGGCCCGGCGACTCGAAAACACCAGCCCTACTCAAGAGTATAATAAATAGACTCATAAACCTCCACAAGATTTCCAAATCTTGATCTTAAATCGAAGCAAAAGAATTAAATTTTTAAATTCAAAAATAATTTTTACGTGATAGGTAGAACAACAGAAATAAGCCTGTCTATAGCAATAGCAGCCATCAAAACAAAAGAAGAAGCAAAAAGTAAAAGGAATGGGGAAGTGAAACAGAAGCATTGAAACATTGTCATTAATTGAGGTCCAATAATTAGGCTTCGAGCTACAAACAAACGATTAACACCAAAAGTGAGAATACAAAATTCGTAGGAAGCCTTTAATTTGTAAAAGTTGTGTTGCTAAATTTCATTAATTTTATTCAGAAATTATAGTAGAGGGTATCAGGGATGGGCAGCGTACACGAAAAGCCGATACCCGTAACCAGACTAATTTTGGCACGAAACCCGATGTGAAGAAAATTTCAAAAACCCGATTATGGATTAAATATCGGAAGCAACATGGACAATATGAAAACACAATATCTATTTTTGGGTTAAATAATAGTTTTATTCAAGTATGAAATATGTTAGTAATTCCCAATTCTCCGTTGTTCTTTGTAATTTTTTGGATGCCACGTAAATTAAGTTGGCAATTAAAATATATTTAGAAACCTTTGAAAGAGAAACAAAAACACTGTTTAAATTGTTTAATTAAGGTAAATATGCGCATAATTTAGCCGAAATGCTATTATCTATTAATTAACAACCCTTCATTTTAGGATAAAATTAGTACCGACAGATTATCTAAAAGTGTGATAGACTCGTTCTTTTTATCTAAAAATTTTTTGTCAAAGCACTCCAAATAAATGAAAAAACCAAAAGCCATCAAAAACCAAACCAAAAATATAATCCACAAAATAAATAGGAAAAACTACAGTGAAAATAATTGTTATGATTTGATTTGTTATGACCCGAGACCCGAACTTTTTCGACCCAAACCCAAAACTTAACTTTTTTTAACATCCATGTTAGATATTATACAATTTAAATTTTAGCTAGTTGCTAATAGCTATAAATAAATAATAACAACGTGGAAAGGCTTTATACTTTTATAAAAATAAATTTTAGCTAAAGCAAGCTTTAACTTCCAAAAAATAACAATGTTGGCAACTGGCCTTACAATAATTCCTTCTATCGTTAAATTTAAATAAAAATGAAAAAATTTTAAATTATATTATTTAGATATTAACTTTGTTTTTAAAAAATGTGGGAAATAAAAAATTAAGATAATAAAGCAAACCAAAAGAATATTGCAAGGCATATGAAGCCATTTAGATCGTATTGTTATATAAATTACACTTGAATTAAGGAAAATACTGGTAATAGCCAGACATACTTTTGTTATTCCAAACACTTTATCCATTTAAAATAAATTAAAAGTCTACGAAAAAATAGAAATTTTGAGCTGTTTTAAAGATGTGTCGAGCTGAATTCGTCTTCAATTGGAAAGCGAATTTCAGAAAATAAAAATAATGCTTACAAGCACGTGGTGTTATACACGGTTTTACCTAATATCCGAAAACGTTTAGAGAAATTCTCGAAAACAAGAAACATAACCCAACTTTTTTCCTATACCAGAGTTCCTGTCCTCAAGCCACTTAACAGCTCAAGTAATTTTTTGTAATTTATTTATGTCTTAACAAAAGACAGATTTCTTGATTCTCAAATTTCATATTTTGTTAATATTAAATAATAGATTTATTTTATTTATTTATCTTTCATGTTTATTTTGAAGTTGTTGATGGTTCCTTGTTGTATGCCGATTGTTATTTTTGGAAGCTTGAATATATAACTCAGGCTAATATTAAAAATAAGTTTTTGCTTTACTTGGCCAAGTCACCCAAGTCACTTCAAGTCACTCAATGATATAAAGAAAGTAGGTAATGAATGCGTACATTATTTTCGAATACTAGTCTGAATATGTTCAGACCTTCCCATTTATCGTTATATTTATATAGAAATAAAGTAATTTTAAATTATATTATTTAGATAATTAATTTTTTTTATTAAAAAATGTGGGAAATAAAAAATTTAAGAGAAAATTAAAAAGCAAACCAAAAGAATATTGCAAGGGCTATGAAGCCATTTAGATCGTATTGTTATATAAATCACACTTGAATTTAGAAAAATGCTGGTAATAGCCAGACATACTTTTGTTATTCCAAACACTTTATCCATTTAAAGAAATTAAAAATCTACGAAAAATAAAATTTTGAGCTGTTTCAGAGGAAGGATATGTCGAGCTGAATTCGCTTTCGATTAAAACCCTTGTCTTTTGCCTTGGGCTATCACCTTCGCACCAATGTCTGTAGGATCCATGGAAATGTACACAAGACCAATGATTTTCGAATTTTGTATTTTGATAATATTAAATAATAGATTTATTTATGTTTAATTAGCTATTAGAATATGTTCATTCAACGGTGTAGAGTGTTCTATCCTGGAGTTCTCATGTTATTTTTGGAAGCTTGGATATACAATTCAGGCTAATATTAAAAATAAGCTTTTGCTTTAATTGGCCAAGTCAACCAAGTCACTTAATCAAATAAAGAAAGTAGTGAATTTGGAATTTTCTATAAATGAAGTGAACGGTACATTATTTTCGAATTCTAGTCTGAAATATATTTAGACTCCAAAAATAAAACAACGACAAGAGAGTAACAAATTAAAGTTGTCTCAACAAAATCGTAAATAAAAATAACAAAATTAATTATTTAATATTATCAAAATAACTAAAGTAAACAGTAAAATGAAAGCTAAAATTGAGAGCAAAAACCAAAAAGAAAAATTATTTTGTGTTCCAATAAAAAATTTAATTACAAACTTATTTCCACAGTATTCTAATAAAAAATTCCAAAAATAAAACATAATTATTGCCTCTAAATTTATTAGAAAATTAAAGAAACAGCCGCCAATTTATTTTAATATTTAAGCTGAAAATAGCAGAATTCTGTGTTTAAATGCAGAAAATGGCTATTAAATATCTAAATATGTAAAATAATTATTTTGTGTCTAATATAAAATATAATTTTTGAGTGTGATATTTGGAAAATAAAAAATAAAAATGTGCTTGTGTTGTGTCTTGTAAGCAGGGTTGACTCTAAGTCAAAACCACCTTTAACGTTTGTATAATTTACTCAGTTAACAAAAAATTTCGGGATAACACATCTAGTGAAATAAATTGAAAATATAAAAGAACTGAAGACTTGTATATTTTCTTCATCGAGATCTCAAAAGCTGTTAAAGGTGCCTGTTTGTTTCATTCGCGTACAATTTTTCAATTTAAATTTGTTTTATGTATGAGAAGTAATTAACAAATTTGCTCTGCACATGGCCTTGATGATATTTTTTGGAAGTTAGATTTTCTAACTAAAAAATTAAAATTGTATTAAGATGAGAGCGGTCCTGAGGCAGAGCCTTACAATCCTATATTAGAATGGAAATGAACGAGTAGGAGGTGGTGTTACCCGAACAGCACATAGGGCATTCAACTTTTTTAATTTTTGACAGGTTTACGATTTAGATGTGTTGGATAACCAATGCCCGAAACACGAAACTTATTCGTCACGAAAGGTCTACAGCCTTTTTAATCTAAGCAATTTATATCAACACAAAGACTAATTACTTATTCCTAAATTTTGTGATTTGATAATATTAGATAATAGCTTTTGTATGATTTATTAGTTTTTACTTTCTATACGAATATGTTTGATTGTTTAAATTTTTGTTTATTATTTTTGGAAGCCTTGATATAATTTCAGGCAAAACTTAGAAAATCACTCTAATCTCCTTCTCTTTCTTCAGATCCCTCTTAACCCCTCCAAAACGCCTTTGATCTCCCCAAATCCTTTCGCATATCTGAACTCCGATATGAGACCCAAAAAAATTCTGCTTTGAATTAAATTTTCTTTAAAATCTAATTTTGAGTTTGGGCTATTATTCTTCTAATCATTTATATTTTAGATCGATTTATATTGTAAAATAAATGTAGAATAATTAAATTTTAAATATCAAAACCCTCAATGAACCCATCCTCTTCTGGACGACATTTAAAAAGAAATTTAAATAGGTATACAGCCACCAGATAAAATAAAATTAAGTAAAAAGCCCCCAACAAGAATAAAAAGTAAAGAAAGGCAACAAACAGCAATTCAAGTTGATGTTGGAAATGTTCATAGAGATAATAAACTTTGGGTTGGTTTTGAGATTTATTATTATTCAGGGTCTAGAGACCGGGAGATTTTACCCTGATACCAGACTGGACTTCTCCAACGCCATCTAAAAAGGAAATTTTAAAATTTGTCAAAAATTTTAAAGATTTGCACAAAAAATTGTATACGACAATATAACTTACACACAATCATATTCACAAACATGTCCAAATTTATTTAGCAAATTTAATTGTTTGCTTCCAAAAAATTACAGTCTTGTATTTTTTTGTGTAAATCTTTAAAATTTTTATCAAGGTTTAAAATATAAAAATTTAAATAATTGTCATTGTTGGGATATTTTTAGTTTTAGATCATATTCCTTTCATATTTTCACCCATCTCCCCCTATTTTTTATCCTTTCCTCCATTCTCCAATCGAAATTTTTCTTGGTTAACCAAAATCGAGACGACTAACTGAAGCGAAAATCTTTGGGTTTTGCGAGATCAAAAAATATTCCTTGAAAGAGGAAAATGTAAACAAATAAGAAAAACAATTGGACATGGGGGGGGGGGAAGGAGGTAAAGAAAAGTTTTAAATTAATTCGTGTTTAATTTAAAGGTGAAAATAGACGGACAAAATTATAAGAATAGAAAAGCCTCGACAAGAAATTTGTGCCCCTCTTAAATGGTTTTGCTTTTTTATCAATTTTTGTATTTTTGTGAGTTTAATTTTAAATTATATTTTAAATATGAAAATAAAAAAAATTAATTATAATTAAGTTTTTAATTATTTTTTAATTATGCCCGGAAAAGAAAGGAGAACCCCTTTCCTTCGGCCATAATTAAAATAAGAGATAAGCAAAAACTTAGCTACATCAAGAACTTTTAATATATGAAAATTGATATAAATTTTTTCGTAAAGGTTACAGATTCCCGCTCCCATAAAAAATTTTCATTTCTTCTATGGGCATTATATCTTTAGTTTCTGGAATTTAATCCTTCTACAAAATATTGAATATTTAATTTAGTGTCTTATTATTTATGTTTAATGAGCTAATTTTTTGGATTGTGCATATTCTGGTAAGCATTTATTTTTGAAAGCCTAAATATTTTTGGGCTAATTCTTTTATATATATTTCATCTATCAGATTTTCTTTAGACTATCTAAGTCTAATTTGATTTTTCTGAAATATGTATGTACTATATCTTAATCTCTATCTCAAACTTTAATAATTCCTTATTAATCTTATAGCGTTTGAGATAGAAAATTACTTTCAAAAGACAGAAAATTAGTGCGCGGCAAAATCATTTTTCCGGGCCCGGAAACCGGATTTTGAACTTCACACTCATGCCGGACCGGATCCGGCCGGATTTTTCCGGATTAATCCGGTCCGGTTTTAGTCCGGTAAAAAGTAATTTCCGGAGTCCGGCTGAATTTACCCGGATTCCGGACCGGATTTTGGATTTTTCAAAAAAATTTTTTTCATCAATTTTTGTGTTAAAATGTTGTAAGAATTGAGGGATTTGAAGTGATTAAGATGGTATAAGAGTGTATAGGCTTAAAAGGGACATTGGGGAACATATACGGATTAAGTGAGCTAAAAGATTTATGAGGATTATGTGAGATATAGGAGATATAGAGGGATTAATGGTATAGGGAGTTTTCTGAGGAGTGTTGGGTGTATAGTAATCAAGTACATAAAACCACACAAGGACATAAAACCCACAGACTACTACAAATATGTAGATGATATCAACGAGGGATAATGTTCCAACAATTTGGAAGGTTGTTCCGACAGGAGGAAAAGTTGTTCCAACACGGAGACTCTCAGATCCATTAAGTCTCTATATCCATGGTAATCAACCTTAAAAATAATCCGCATACTTCAATAAATCTATGTAGTCACCTTAATCCACCGATATCCTCTTTAATCCTTTAAAATCTCTTTATACCACTCCACAGTTATCCTTCTCGATCAGCCGATGTCACGCACATCTCCTGATATTCACTCAACCGGCCAATTTAGTGAGTTCACTCATAACGTCCGCACTCGACGGGCCATACTTAACGGGGACACGACTTGGGCACAGTGATCCATTTGCACAGTAAGACTTTTGCACAGAGGACAATTACACAGTGGACATTTGCACAGTAAAGTCTTATTTATTCGCAAAACGACCTACCCATTTATTCGCAAAACGCCTGTTTAGTCGCGAAACACTCCAAATAAACGCAAGGCTCATTCACCTATAGGTCATAACTTCGTTAAGAATCATCCAATCAAGATGATTTTGGTGTCAGCCGACTCAACTCAAAAAGCTCTTTCGAATGAGCTATAATTTGCATCTTCGAATTTTTTATCCCAAAAAACCGCTTGGTTTACTCTATTGTTTTTCGATTTTCGGGAGCCTATATCTCTGCGAGTTTTCGTCTCCCGCGAACAACTTTTCCAACAACGGGAAAAATTGCTTATAGAACAGGGAAAATTGTTTTTGTTTAAGAAAAACCATTTTATTATTAAAAAACTTATCAGAAAGTCTAACACAAATGCACTTAACCACAAATTACTGTGCAATTGTCCACTGTGCAGATGCCCAATGTGCAATTGTCTTACTGTGCAAATGGATCACTGTGCCCGTGTCGGAGCGCCATACTTAACTGATCCCAACCCCCACTTGGGAGCCAATAAAGAAAATTCACCTTTTTCAGCGCCGCAGGCGAAAATTTTTTGAAATTCAGAAGGCCAAGGATCAAAAATTCTCATTTTTTATAAAAAAAATACAAGAAAATTGGGAAAATCCTAGAACCGGATCAAATCCCAAATCCGGTACAAAAAATTTGCCGGATTCGGATCCGGATTTGGCAAGGGAGCCGGACCGGATCCGGCCGGATTTTTCCGGATTAATCCGGTCCGGTTTTAGTCCGGAAATTTCAAAAAAACCCGGATTTGGGATCCGGACTCCGGAAAAATCCGGCCGGATCCGGTCCGGTGCCGCGCACTACAGAAAATACATAACTTCACATCATTTCCATACAATTTTTAATCAGTTTCCTTCTTCTTATCACTCTTAATTACCATTTTAGCCGATTAAATACATTTAAGAGAACATCTGCCACCTTTTTTTAGTGACACCCAACTGTCTAAAGAAATTTAAATCTTTTGCTCAATTGCGCATAAATGACCTTGACAAACATTAAAAAGTATTAAAAATTAATAAAGACGCTATGCTCTTTAAATTTTATTGGGTTTTTATATAAAAAATTTTTTATTCGTCTAAAAAAGAGAATTTATTGAAAATATTTATAGAGAAAAAGGAAAAAAATTAAGCAAAAAATTTTTAAGTAAATTCAGCTAGGGTTAGTATTATAATCCATGGCGAATTTTCAAATAAATTTTTATTAAATTTTAAAGTTGGTCTCTGTTGCTTGCCTAGCATTAGGCCTCTATTTATTTGTAAATGCTCCAAGATCCATATCAGAACCAGCAGATGTATTACTAAATCCAGCAGTGCTTCTTGCTTCTATTGGCTTAATTTCGGGTTTTGTTTCAATTTTTGGAATGTTTGGTGCACTCAGGGATAATGTGTTTTTACTTAAATTGGTAAAGTAGTTAAATTTTTAGATACTTTTTGGATTGAGTAATTAATAGCTTGAAGTCTTTCAAGCATTGTTTGTCGATTAAAAACTAATTACAAAAATTATTTTCTAGTTTGCCTTATGTGTTTTCTTTGGTTATCTTTTGTTGGTTGTATCTACTTGTCTTTTATTTCTTTTGGTAAGATTTTTTATGATTGTGGCTATTTGACTCGGATTACTTAAATTTAAACTATCAATGGGCTTTCACCCATATACACAAAATTTATCTAAATTGAACTAAAGTAATACAAAATTTGCATGCTCCTTTAATTGCTAACTTTAACATAAATTGGCTTTAAAGACAAATTAAATTAAAATATTTAATATTAAGTAAAATTAATCGCCGCAATAAAATGATTTAAATTAAATATACTTACAATATTGTTTTATATTTTATGTACTTTGTTCATATCCTGCCCCCCACTCCTATTTGAGTCTCAGATTAATTTTCTTTTGCTTTACTGTCAATCATTTATTTTCCTTTTTTTTAATGCCAATCATTTTCTTCCCTCAAATATTATAAGTAAAAGGCGAGTTTTAAACTAATGATATTTGAGGGGTACAGCCAAAAGGACGCGGCCATAAAGGCGCAAATCCATAACTTGCTGGAATCATTCTGGCCCTTGTCATTTTTGTTATCAATCTCTTTAGCTCGATGAAAGGAATAGTTTAATATTAATTTTTGTAAGGTTCGAAAACCTTGAAGCAAGTTATGGCTTTGTGCCTTTGTGGCCGCGCGCCCTTTTGGGTGTCCTATATTTGAAGGAAAGAATGATTGGCATTAAAAAGGAAGGAAATAAATGATTGACAGAAAAGAAAAGGAAAATTAATCTGAGACTCAAATAGGAGTGGGGCAGGATATGAACAAAGTACCATATTTCGGTACACCTCAATTGAGTCCGCACGATTGAGTCCTCACGATTGAGTCCGCACGATTGAGTCCCCACGATTGAGTCCCGGCACAATTGAGTCCCCACGATTGAGTCCGCACGATTGAGTCCCCGTTGTATATACCTCAATTGAGTCCCCGTGGATTTAATTATATTAAAAAAGATTAAGAGGGATATTTGGGGATTTGGAGGGATTAATGTTAATATCAGGGGACTTGTATGCGACATCGAGGTATCAAGATGGATATTGGTGAATATCAAGGGATATAAGTAGATTTAAGCGGGGATATCGGTTGAATTAAGGCAGATATCAACAAATTCGGAGAGATTAAGATGGATATTGTGGGTTTGGGGATTAGGAGGGATATCGAGAGATTTTTTGAATGACAGCTCATTCGAAAGTAGTGAGTCGAATGACACGAAAATCAACATTGTTGAACAAGTTCTCGCCGAGATATGGGGCTCGAAATGGTGGATTTTTTGGTGGAATTCCATGGGGAATTTTTGTTGCGAAACATTCGAATAAACAAAAAATAGCTCATTCGAAAGGGATAGACGAGATGAGTTGAATAAGACCAAAATCAAGTTGATTGAATGATTCTGAACAAATTTTGACCAACAGAATCTTCGCTGGAAAAACTTTTTGTGCTGCTATGGAGGGTAGGGGAAACTATCTAAATTACGAACGTAAAAACTCCTTCCTAATTTCCGGACTCCGGCAGAATTTACCTGGATACGGGAGAAAATCAAAATGTGAAAAAAAAATAAAAAAATATTTTTTAAAAATTTTATCAAAAAAATTAAAAAAAACCAAAGTCTAGCTTCGATTAGTGTGCCAAAGAAGGGCCTTTCTTTCGTTATTTGTTCTCCTAAGTTCACCACCTTCGTTCCTTCAGAAACTGTGAACTTGAAAATCGCCAGTCAGAAACTGACGAAAATCAACTAAAAAATTTTAAAAATAAAAACGAAAAACAAAATAAAAATTCCAAACCTTTTCAAATTTCCCATCGTTGCAGCCGTGGGATGAAGTCCGACACGTGATGAGCAAAGTTAGACCAACCTGAAATATAAAATCTAAAATTAAAAAATAAAAATTAAACTTTTACCTACACAAGATTCTCGTCCTCCCTCTCGTCCTCATTGAGAAAATTCAGTGCTCGGATGGACTTGAGTGGATGCTCGGTCAACTAATTAACAAAATTAGTTGCAAACCCCAAAAGAAAAACAAAAAAATAAAAAAAAACAATAAAAAAATCTAGGAAAATAATGCGGGTACACAAACGTCCCCCTTTGGGTGGGTACACAACCGGCGGTACACAAACGGCCGGTACACAAGTGTCCCCTACCGGGAATTTTTAAAATTAAATCCACGGGGACTCAATTGAGGTATATACAACGGGGACTCAATCGTGCGGACTCAATCGTGGGGACTCAATTGTGCCGGGACTCAATCGTGGGGACTCAATCGTGCGGACTCAATCGTGGGGACTCAATCGTGCGGACTCAGTTGAACTGCTCCGCCATATTTTATTAGTTTTATTCTGATGTTTCTGGTGAATCTTCGACATTTATATCTATTCAATTTGTGCTCCTACACTCAATCGCTCGATATCATTCCAATAAAAATTATGCTGATTTAGATTATCTTCAAGAACAAGTAATTTGTATTAATTTTTATAGAGATTACCGGCACGAAGTAGCTTTTTGTGTTTAAACTGTTAGACAAATTTGAGTTAGGCACATTAACAAGTTTTTATCTATCCAAGCTGTTTTGACCATCTACCCAATATATTTTTTCTGATACATAATATGAATGTACTGGAACTATTTAACTTGAACTATTCTTAAAATCTAGTGTAAAAAAGTTTTTGAATTGAAAATTTTCGATAGAATTCAAAATTCAAATTTGTTTATGCTCAATATTATTAAACTTTTAAAACTATAATTATAAACTGAAAAAAAGCTTTAACTAACCGGAAATATTGCGTTTCTTTCTCGTTTATTTTTGGAAGCTAAACATGATTTAGCTAATCTGATAAAATCGCTTATTTGCTATTTATGAAGCAATTTTGTAAAATGATTATGAGTATCAACCAGAGCTGCATCGAACTTTCGATTTTAGACGTTTTTTCTCCCGATTTTCGAATTTTTTCAGAAAATTTCGATTTTCGAAGATTTTTTCTTTCGACGCAGCCTTGGTATCAACTTCATAAAAACAATCAAAATTAATAAAAATAATTTTTTTAAGCTTGAATGTTGTGGGAGCACAACTTTCCATGATTGGCAATTTAGTGAACAATTTAAATGTAACGCTTCAAATCCATATCCTGAACGGTTTTAAAAAATATTTTTTTTAATGAATTTAATTTTCAAGTTGTGGAGTGCCATATTCTTGTTGTAGAAAATCTGTGGTTTCCAGAGCGGGTGCCGGTGAAGTTAACCCTCTCACACCTGCAATTCGCTCAATTCAGTGTTGGCAAAATGCTCAGAAGAAGAGAGAACAGGAATTAGATTCTGTTGGTTTTTTACTAACTATTTAACCTAGGGCTGGTGTGAATTTGGGTTCTGATCTTCAGAAATTCCTTAATCCATATGCCTTAGTTGTACCACGTAACGACGTTTATTATGGAGTGATACGGTTCATACATTAATGATTTCTGCACCACAAGTTTTTAACATGATATATCTATCGAAATGAGTTATGTAGAGAATAGACGCCTGAACCCATACCCGGGTTTTGTATTGAAGCCATTAGCAGTTGAAGGAAAATTCCAAAATTTCTTTGGAACCGTTTCCGGTTTAGGAACCGCTTTTTTAATTTTGGAGGTTCCAGTTTTGGAACCTTTCCGGTTCCGGTTCCAAATCAGGAACTGGAACCTTTCCATCACATGTCATTAGGCGAGAATAAGCATAGAATTATGTAAAGTTGGGGTTGATGAGAACGTCAGATTATTTTTTCTTAATCTCATTTACGCCTTCAATTATTTGTTTTTATTCATTTAATCCTAATTTTTACAATTATTTTAAAGGATATTTATGTTCTTGGATGTCTTCAGCCATTACGCACATTATTTGATTCACATGCTTTACATATTGGAATGATTGTACTTTCTATTATATTCCCAGTGGTTTGTTTTGAATTAATTTGATGATTGATTTATATTCATAACCTATCTATGCCGTCATAAAAATAGATAATTTTATCACGGGAGACTTACTTATATTAAATGAAGTATTTTGTATAAAATTTCCTGTAATAATTGATAGCTAAATAATCATTAGCTCGCAAAAATAATTGAGATAACATTGGCGCTCTATCTGCAAGAATTTCTTTTTTCTCTTTTTATTATAAAGTCTCAACAGCTAATTTATATTAAGAAAAAATTGGATCCGGATATTGTTTAATATAAATAATCTATTAAAACTTTCTAACTAAATAGAAAGCAATTTTTAAACAATCGGTCATTCCGTCAGAATTTTGTTCGATTTATTTTTGGATGCTAAACGTTATTTAGCTATTAATCATTACCTTTAAAATTTGTTAAATTATACCAACTTTCCAAAATTTAAGTGTGTAACTGTTTGCCTCTCTCAGTGCTTGGCACGGCAAATAGACTATCAACACTTTTTACTGCGGAGAGAGCAAAGGCGAATAGCTCGAAATGAGAGGAGAGAAAAGCGTTATTTGGATCAGAAAGGAGAAATTAAAATTGTAACTTTGATGTACAGGACAGCTGAGTAATTTACTAACTTTTTAAGGGAGAACAACACAAAAGACAAACAACAGAAAATGCTCAAAAACAAGGAGAAAAAGCCGAAGTTATTGTTCCACTTAATAAATGTTCCCCTCCACGTTCACCACCCAAAGTTAAACCACCTCCTACGCCAAAGTATATATTTAGAGGAAAATATAATATTGTGTAATTTTAAGAAATGATGAGGAAGCAGCCCAATTAGGTACTTCAATTAAAGCTGGCAAACTTGAGTGGAAGGTAAATAATTATATATTTGACGTGGGAGAAAAATTAGCAAATTTTATAAATGGAAAATTGTATAACTATGGGCGTCGGCGAGGGGATTGCCGAAACAACCCACCATAATTATGAGCTTTCCCTCTTACAGTGTGTAACAAAACTATGGCCCCCCTAAAATTTTTTAATTTCTTAAGGTTCTAATGAATGAAAATTTATTAAATTTTTACCAAATATTTAAAATGCAATTTTAAGCTAGAATTAAAAAAATTTTTCATTAAAAATTTTTACAAAAATTTTTTTTCGAACTTTTTATGAAAACTAAGTGTAACATAACTATAGCCTCCCTTGGAAAAATTTTATTTTTTATATTAGAAATGCTTGAAAAATTTTGCAAAAATTTCTGTGAGCATTTCTATCAATATTAAGTAGAAAAGCAAAAGGAACGAAGTCTGTAAATAATTTTGCCATCGAGATCCAAAATCTCAAAAATCAACGGGAAATAGGGGTACAGTACTTCAAAAAATCTTTTATCCCCCTTCAAGGTTGTATAAAATTTTTTTGTTAGGCCCATCTGAAAGCCCACAAAATTTGCTACAAAATACACTTGGTCCCATCCTTGAGAAAAATTATATAATTGAGGAGCTATCAGTTAAATTTAAAAATTAGAAATAATGACAATTTATGGGGTAATTTGAGAGAATTTATTTATCTGATCCTTTAACTGATAGCTCCTCAATGATATAATTTTTCTCAAGGATGGGACCAAGTGTATTTTGCAGCAAATTTTGTGGGCTTTCAGATGGGCCTAACAAAAAAATTTTATACAACCTTGAAGGGGATAAAAGATTTTTTGAATTTAAAATTGCATTTTAAATATTTGGTAAAAATTTAAAAAATTTTCATTCATTAGAACCTTAAGAAATTAAAAAATTTTAGGGGGGCCATAGTTTTGTTACACACTGTAGATAAACTTCAAAAATATATACTATTAGCCAACTTATTTATTAGCTTACAAAAATATAGGTTCATACTCTTTTTCCTGGGTTGAATTCTTTTAAAATTCAAAATACTTATAAAATAAAAAATATAAAATGAAATATTGTGCAATTTTTCTTTAAAATCTTTTTTCTATTAAATTGTTAAAAAATTTTAGATAGGAAAAACTGGACGAAAGGCAACAAAAGAATCTTCCAGAGCTTCCAGTTTCTCCCCTCTTCGGAATCTTTCAATTAAAAATAACAAAAAATGTGAAGGAAAGAGAAAGTCTTCAACCCTCGAATCTGTGCCAAACAATAAAATTAAAAAGCGGGTATTTGATGGCAAAAAAGAACAGCAACATCCAAGCCATAAAAATAATAATTTTGAAAAATTAAATAATAAAAATTGTATTAAAAATATTCAGCCAGAACCGTCTGCCCCTCCAATGTATTTTACTATGCAATTGCAACAACACCATTTTAATTAATTTTATTTTTGTAATTTTTTGTTTGAATAAACGAATTTTTTAAAATTATTTTATTGTAGTCCAGATATTTCAAAACTTAAATCAAGAACCCCAAGTCCTAAAGCTTACATAGTTTTGTGGGAACTCTACTGTGTAGTTTTCAATATTATAATTAAATCCCGGATTGCCATAATAAAATTTAAAAATTATTTTTTGTTTAATATTCTAAATTCACTTTTATGACATTTAATATATTATAATGAAATATGCCTTTTGGTTTCTGTTTGCTCTGGCCGGTTAATTTTTTGGAAGCCTAAACAAATTCTTAGGCTATTTTTCTTCTTCAGTTGTGATCTTTTAAAACTTAATATTGTTTAGATTAGATTTTTCCGAAAATGCAGAGTTGAATTCTTGGAGTATAGCAATATTTCCAATTTGATATTCCCTGTTCGGGCATTTTTCGATTTTGGCATTTAAGCCTAAAATTGGAACCTATTTGTTAATTTTTCGGACCTAAATGTCGGGCTCTAATGATAATTGATTAACCAAAGTGATTAATTAATGAAGAAAATTAAGGAATAACTCGAAATATTTCAACATGAATAATTTTTTATTTAATTTCATTTAAAGTAAAACATTAATTAACAAGCTTAGATGATGGGCATATAATGTGCTTAATTTTTTGGAAGTTAGATTTTCTAACTAAAAATGTAGGATGTTAAGGAGTATGCGCAGCTTGTATCTTTGAACCAATAAAAATTTTTTTCCTTTCCGTAGGCCGATTAGAGTATTTTTTATCGATATTAATCCCCGAAATTCTGCACTATAAATCATCATAAAACTATCAGAATTGTTGTTGTATATATGATATAAAAAGGTTTTTTGGGAAAGAAAGGCGTACATGGAAAGAAATGGCATTTATTTATTCATATATGTACGACAAATAGAATAAAAAATGTCAAAATATATTTAATCAAAAATTTAAGGATCGCTATTATTTCTTTTAAAAATAATTTTAGAATTTAAATTATTTATTCCTTCATTTTTCATTAAATTAATGTCAGCACCCACTTTAATTTTTGATACTAAATTTTAAATAAATTAATAAAAATATAAAACCAACCAATCTTTTGTCGAATAGGCTGAAAATAATTAAGTGAAAATTTATTCAAAATTTATTCACGTTATTTTAGCTAAGGTTCCGTGACTTTTGCGCCGAGAACATTTGCGCCGCGACTTATGCGCCGCGACATTTGCGCCGGGCGACTTTTGCGCCGGGCGACTATTGCGCCGCCACTATCATTAATAATTATGAAAAACTACAGCCAGACCTCACTATAGAAGATGTAGGATAGTGGAGATATTCGGATATCAAGATCTGGATCCGATATCCGACCTAAAATTTTCGGCTATCCGGCCTTTTTCAGATAACCTGGACCCGACAACCCTACAATATAGTTCACCAAATATCCTGATTTGAAAAACTCAAGTTATTTGAAGATGACCCCTCTAGGGGGTCGGTTTATTAGAGGGGGCTATTGTACTTCCCGAAATATTATACTTCCTGAAATTCCTTCAGCTCCTGGATATCATTTTTTAAGGAGTACACTATAATTAGGTCCGACTGTAGATATTAATTTTTTAAATTACGGCGGCGCAAATGTCGCGGCGCATAAGTCGCCCGGCGCATAAGGCGCGGCGCAAAAGTCGCGGCGCAAATGTTCTCGGCGCAAAAGTCGTGATACCTTAGCTAATATTGCCCTACTTGTTACTTATTATTTTTATATTAATATTTTAGTACACTTCTTATTATAGTATCTTCAATTCCGGTTGGTTTTTTACTGACTCTGGCTTTAATTAAAAACATTTATCTGATTTAGTTTGAATCAAACTGATATTAGTTTGATTCTTGTTAATTCAGATCATGGATGGCCGAAAGAAAATTTTTTGATTTTGTTTCAATTCAAAATAAAAGAAATTTATTTCGGCCATGCCTGATGCAGATGTGCAGGTAAAAAAGTGACCGTTATCCTAAGTATTTGACAAAATTTTGAAGTTAGTACAATATTTTTTAGTGTAAATGTAGGTTCAAAAATAAATTGAATATTTTACCTTAATTTGATTTATTCCATTTTTGGTATTTAAATCTTTAACATAACGCTTAAGTATTGGAATATATTTAAGAAATGCTCGGCGATATTCACAACTAAAAATTTAAAAAATTATTAAATTTTGATAATATTAAATAATAGATTATTTAATGTATTAATAGGTATGGTATTCTGTTAATATTTATGTTTGAATTTTAATTTTTTGTTGTTATTTTTTGGATGTTTGAATACACGATTCAAGCAACACTTCGAAAGTAACACCAATAGTGTTTCGCGTAACCCGAAGCGTAACTAAATAAATGATATATGGATCAACAGCAAAATGTTATAGCCGATCAAAATTGGCTGACGCTCAACTGACCCCAACCCCTAAACATACCTAAATTTAAATAAAATAACAGCATTTGCACAACAAGCAATTAAAGCAAAATGATTAGCCAGTTGATAAACTATATAAGTTACAGCTGTGTCACTTGGATCCCAAAAATTTGGAATTCCAATAATTTTGGTAAATAAATAGTAATTTGTATAAAATGTAAAGCCAAACAAAGAAACAAGCAAAATACTTAGTAATGATTTAAATAAACGTCTTGTTGACACATAATAAATTAAAAAATTAATTTGCTTATTTTTTTGTTAACGGTCCTAAGTGAAACAAGGAGGATTATGAGTCAAAAAATGAACGAAAAAAAACCCAAAAGAAATTCCGGAGCTTATCGATTAGTCTTGCCGTTGCGGCTTAAGTTAACCGAAAAATTTGTTAAACCTGACAACCATAATCAAGAGAATGTTGTCCTTTTTTGATTTTCAGCTTCTAAACTATAAAAAAAAGTCCAGGAAAAAATTTTTCCTATATTTTTCCTATAAAATTTTAAGTCTACATACTCATACTACTTTTAATTTATCAAAAAAATAAATTTATTACAATTATTCTTCATTCCATGCCGAAATAAATACCAAATTATAACATAAATAGCTGCACTGAAAATTTCAAAAAATAGACTGATACTCATAAAATAAATAGAATTATTGTGAAGAGTTGAAGTTATTCCATTACATTTTACTTTGAAACTGAAAAAATTTTTTGATACAAATTTAGGGGTTTACTGTAGACTGAGGAGTAGAGATCGGAGAAATCTAACCGAGATCTCTAAGGAATTTATTTAAAGATATTTGTGATACGAAATCAGGACTTCATGCTCGTATTTGGTAAATAAATAAAAATAGAAATTTTTTGTAAGGTCAAGGACATATAGTAAGTTCAAATTATAAAAATTTTTTAAATTCAGATTAAAAAAAAAGAAACCACCTTCAATCCTAGACGCTACAATGACAAATGAAAAAATTTTAAATTAAATTTGTTTAGTTCTTTCTCGAACAATATTTACAAAATAATCATTATTCAAAAACATAATAGTTAATAGTAATTTATTAACCTTCGGTTACGCATCATTTAACATTGGGTTCGATTATATTTTTGGATGCCTAATAAATAGAGTCCGACATTTTAGGTCCGAAAAAGTGAGAAATAGGTTCCTATTTTAGGTTTTTAAAGTGGCAAAATAGGTTCGAAAAAATCCAAAAAAGGCCAAAATAGGTCAGAATTTTGACCAAAGAGGTTCGAATTTTGGGTTACTGTATTGATAAAATAAAAAAAAATTTCGAGAAAAAATTTTTCCTACCTTAAATAATGAATAAAATTCGTGGGAGTAAATTCAAATTTCACTAAAAAACAACTCTTGTCGCTTATCCGATACCCCACGTAGCAGCACAGTTTTTCCATCGAGAATTTTAATTATACATAGTTATAATTTTGTTCTGAATCATCAAATCGAGCTGATTTTTGTGTCATTCGACTCGGCTTAACGAGCTCTTTCTGGTGAAATCGTTTTCGGTCCGAGTCGAGCCATTTTGGCAACACTATTCACATATGAGGATCACTCAAACAATGAGACTCATTGAAAAATAAAGGCCATAATAAACTTAGCCGAATTTTTGGCGCCGCAGGCGAAAATTTGAGAATTTTAGATAAATTTTGCGGAAAAATTCACCTTTTTGATAATTCCCCTGCTAAATTTTTTTATTTTCCGACATTTCATTGGAAAAGTTGAATATTTTACTAAAAATAATCAAATTTTTAGAAAAATTTTCAAAAAACCTAAAATAGGCACAAAAAAGGTCAAAATAGGTTCAAATAGGTTTTAGGTCCAAAAAGGCCGAAATAGGTTTTTTAGGCTCAAATAGGTCCAATGTAGGAGCATGGTACCGTGCCAAATAAGTGTTTTTTGAGCTTTACTCAACATTACAAGGTTGCAAAAAAAATAGGTCGGAACCTAAAATGTCGGACTCTACTAATAAATACTTAGGCAAGTAAATTAGAAAAATTTAAAATTTCTCTCAAAAATTGGGCTAAAATTATTTCATTAAAAGTTAGACTATGAATCCCCATAATCTACATATCCTTTTAAAAGTCTTGGGTATGGACTGTTAACTATCTCCGGAGTTGGCACTGGTGATAGCTCCTGGAGCTAAGATTTTGAATCACCAAATTCAAATCAACCCCTCATTCTAAGTCATATATGCTTTAAAAATACGTTGTATTTCCAGCTACATCTTGAACTTCCTCCCATGCCAAAGAAACATTAAATATCCCGTTTGTTAAGATACAAAGTGAAACAAGTATAAAATAAATTTTTTTGTTTAGATGATTATATCTGAAAAGATAAATAAAATTTGACTCTGGTCTACTTTATAAATCCATTGGAGAATTAATAGACTCAATATCCTATAACGATTCCTAAATCTTAAAGCTAAGTAAGAGACAAAAATTTTTAAATTTGAAAATTTTACGTGATAGGTAACACAACGGAAATAAGCCTGTCTATAGCAATAGCAGCCATTAAAACAAAAGAAGAAGCAAAAAGTAAAAGGAATGGGGAGGTGAAACAGAAGCATTGAAACATTGTCATTAATTGCGGTCCAATAATTAGGTGCCGAGCTACAAACAAACGATTGACCCCAAAAGTGAGAATACAAAATTCGTAGGAAACCTTTAATTTGTAAAGAAATCCTATATATAATTTGTGAATCGGTGGAAATTGTGTGTTTGTGTGTTTGTTTGTCACACGGCTTGCTTTTATAGTAAAATGATTTGGGGAGTGAGGAAATGGGGGCTTTTATAGTAAACTGATTTGTGGAGTGAGGAAATGAAAATATCTATTTTTCTTTTAAGAGGTTGATGTAGACACAATTGCCCCAAGGTTTTAGTTGCAGTTTTTTTTATGCTCTTTCGAATAAGCTATAGCTTATGAGGAGGGTTCCTAACTTCATAGAGTTACACGGCTTTGAAGATTTTCAAATACAAAATTACATTTTATAGTTCATCTGTTTATCTTTTGAGAAAGTTTTTATAAACAAAATTGCCCCAAGGTTTTAGATACAGTTTTAGATGCTTTTTCGAATAAGTATAGCATATTAGAATGGTCCCTAAACTCTTCAAGTTATAAAAATTAAAATGTTTGTTAAAAAGAAAGATGGAGACTATAAAAGGAAATGGTTTAGTCATTTCATACTCCCTTCCTACAACAACGACTACTAATTTATTCAACAACAACAAAACAATGTCCGACAACAGCAGCAACTTCCAGGCGCCTGGCTGCAGTAATGTTTTGAACTTAGATATTTAAACAAAGTTGCCACAATATTTATGATGCAGTTTTTGATGCTCTTTTTAAAAAGCTATAGCTTATGAGGAGGGTCCCTAAAATCATTGAGTTTTTGATAGTTGATAGGGTTATGGCAATCTTACATTAACCATACAATGTTTTGAATGATTGTCTGATTAATCGAAGTCTGCTAAATAGCAAAAGATAAAGCAATTCACTAATGAAACAGACGGGAAAAGGAGAATTACAAATGAAGTTATTCCTTGAGATAATTATGGCTCACTATGAGTTCAAATTCTTGAGGTTTATGAGTCAGCAATGTCAGAACAGGTTTGGTAGAGAAAATGTTCTGTCAATGGGCATCAGAATAGTTTAGGATTGATTAGAGGAAAAAGTTCACGCTTGGGTGGAATCTGATAATGGCCAAGAAAATAGTTCATGTTTGAATTAGAGAAGCTTTTGTTAGAGAAAAAATCCGTTAATATCTAGAAAAGCGTTTAGGATCTAGCAAAGACGTGTTCAGACAATGGTCATGAGAATTGTACATTATTAGGTTAAGAGTTTTGGCAATGGGTAAGAGAATAAGGCTCTGGTATGGTTTTGTTTAGGCTAGCGAAGGGGCTCGCCCGTAGGGCGAGGCCCTTCGCTAGTTGTGCTAAATTTTCTTTAATTTTATTCAGAAAATTAGTAGAGGGTATCAAGGATGGGCAGCGTACCCGAAAGACGATACCCATAACCAGTCTTTTTTGCGCACGAAACCCGATCTGAAGAAAATTTCGAAAACCGGATCCGAACCCCGACCAACTTTTTCTCAATCTGCCCATCCCTTGTATGGATTAAATATTGGAAGCAACATGGACAATATATAACACAATATCTACATATTTTTGGGTTAAACACTAGCTTTATTCAAGTATAGAATAGGTCAGTAAAATTTTTGAGTTTTATGCTTGTAATTTTTTGGATGCCACGTAAATCAAGTTGGCAATTAAAGTTGACTTAATACCTTTGAAGGTGAACCAAAAACACTGATTTAATTGTTTAATTAAGGAAAATCTGTAGAAAATGTAGCCGAAATACTATTCCCTATTTATTAAGAAACCCCTTCATTTTAGGATAAAATTAGAACTGACAGATTATCTAAAATTGTGATAGACTCGATTTTTTAAATTGAATAAGGCTATTACCCAAACCCGAAACTTGACTTTTTCAGCCGTGGCATCCATGTTAGGTATTATGGCATTTAAATTTTAAATAGTTGCTAATTGCTATAAATAAATACTAACAACGTGGAAAGGTTTTATAATCTTTTAAAATTTAATTTTAGCTAAAGCAAGATTTAACTTCCAAAAAATAACAATGGCTTGGATGACCGTACAATAACACCCTTTATTGTTAAATTTATATAAAAATAAAATAATTTTAAATTATATTATTTAAATAATTAAATTTGTTATTAAAAAATGTTGGAAATAAAAAATTTAAAATTAAAAAGCAAACCAAAAGAATATTGCAAGGCATATGAAGCCATTTAGATCGTATCGTTATATAAATCACACTTGAATTAAGAAAAATGCTGGTAATTGCCAAACATACTTTTGTTATTCCAAACACTTTATCCATTTAAATAAATTAAAAATCTTCGAAAAAATAAAAAAATTTTTCACTGTTTTAGACGAGGTGTCGAGCTGAATTAACTTTCGATAAAACCATGTCCCTTCGCTTTGGACCATCACCTAAGGTCTGTATGATCCAAGGAAATGTACATAAGACCCATGGAGCTATCATGGGACTCGCGTCCTAAAGAACCAAAATTTTACGTTAACAATTTAATTTCGAATTTTTTCCTAAAAAATCAGGCTTCTAAAAATAAAACAACGCAAGAGGGTATTAAATTTTTTTAAATAAAATTTTCAAATTTGATTTGTTACTGTCCTCAAGCTACTTAACAGCTCAACTAATTTTTTGTAAATATTTATATCTTCACAAAAGACAGATTTCTTGATAATCAAATTTTTTATTTTGTTAATATTAAATAATAGATTTATTTATATTTAATTAGTTATTAGAATATGTTCATTCATGTTGTGGAGTAATGCTTTCTGAATCGTACGTTTTATTTTTGGAAGCTTGAATATATAATTCAGGCTAATATTAAAAATAAGCTTTTGCTTTACTTGGCCAAGTCACCCAAGTCATTTTAAGTCACTCACTCATATACAGAAAGTAGCGAATTTGGAATTTTATTATAAATGGAAGTGAACGGTACATTTTTTTCGAATTCTAGTCTGAAATATATTCAGGCTTCCAAAAATAAACGACGGCCAAAAATGTCAAAAGATAAAGTTGTCTCAACAATATCATAAATAAGAATAGCAAAATTAATTATTTAATATTATCAAAATAACTAAAATAAACAGTAAAATGTAAGCTAAAATTGAGAGCAAAAACCAAAAAGAAAAATTATTTTGTGTTCCAATAAAAAATTTAATTACAAACTTATTTCCACATTATTCTAATAAAAAATTCCAAAAATAAAACACAATTATTGCCTCTAATTTTATTAGAAAATTAAAGAAACAGCCGCCAATTTATTTTAATATTTTATTTGAAAATAGCAGAATTTCTGTGTTTAAATGCAGAAAATGGCTATTAAATATCTAAATATGTAAAATAATTGTGTCTAATAAAAAATATAATTTTTTGAGTTTGATATTTGGAGAACAAAAAAAATAAAAATTTATTTATTTTGTGGTTTGGGAGTGTGTTCGAGTTGAGCCAAAGTCGATGGCTCATTTTTTTCGAAGAGCATAAGAATAATAGTTCATCCATGGTAGAAAACGGAATGTTGTGATAGATGAAGGATAGTAAAATCCAGTAGGTTGGACTGGCTTTTGCACAACAAAGCAAATCTGAACGATAGTCTGGACCAAAAAATCTGGACCAAAAAATATCCGCTATATTGTAATTTTCCAAATATTATCAGGAATTTTCCAAAATTTATTTAAATCAAATTAAAATAATTAGTAGTAAGTAGTTAATGTAAGGAATGGAAACATCTGGTTCTAAGTTAAAAGCACCATTAACGTTTATATAATCTACTCAGGTATTAATAAAAAATTTCAAGCTAACATATCTAGCGAAATCAATTGAAAATAGAGGAGAATTGGAGATTAATATAATTTCTTTATCGAGTTTTCAAAATCCAAAAATTAATGGAAACCCAGGGTTAATTAGCGAAAAATTGATACAAATTAAATGAAAATCTTTAAAAAATAAATTTAACAGTTATCAATTTTTTTTAATTTTTATAATAACTCAAGCAACATTTTACACTATTTTAATATTAAAAAACACATTTAAACAAAATTATGTTCATCTCCACCGTATTTTTGTAAAAGCAAACTGTCAATTGTTTGAGGGATGGAAATTGGTTGGGAATAATTTTGAGGATTATTTTTTAAATCAGACATTATTGAATTATTGGCCAAATTGGAAGGTAATGCTAAAATGTAACTACAAGGCTGAATTGAGTTCCAAGCTGAAAATGAACAAGATATTTATTTCTTTAAATTTATTTGAAAATTTTATCTGAAAATCTTCTAACTAGAGTGATGGATGATTAATTTTAGCTAGTGGCAGATTAAATGGGTAGCTCTCAATTCTGTCACAGCTCCGCTCAGTCACGGCACCTATAACTCATAAAAAGCTAGTCACTTCTTAATGTTCTTGTACCAATGGCTAGAACAATAATTAACACTTAAACGACGGAAAATTTCATACGACGTTACAGCCTGTTTGGGGTCATTTTGACCCCAATCGATTTTAGACCTTAGCTCTAGATTCGAAATTTACACCAGTCAATTCATCTCGCTGAGCTGAGTTCAAATATGTAAGAATTTTTTGCGTGTGACGAAAACTCGCAGAGATATAGGTCCCCGAAAATCGAACCACCATAGGGGGGTGTAAGCTCAATTTCGGGGTGAAAAATCGATTTTTTGAATGATAGCTCATTCGAAAGGGCACCTCGAGCTGAGTCGAAAGACACCAAAATCAACCCAATCTGACTTGATGGTACCGAGTTATAAGTCGGTTACTGTGATATATCTCAATCCATGTCTCGGTCTATATTTTGATCCACAGGCATTTCCGTACCTAGTCAATGGTACCGTTCGACTCAGCTTGGAGAGTGGAATCGATTGATATATATTTGAATCTAGGTCTCGGGTCTATAAGGCACTAACACAACTGGGGTCAAAATGACCCCAACCGACCAGAACGTGACTAGATGGCATAAAAATTTTTGCAGGATATGTATTTCTATTGTTTATTCATTTTTTAATACTAGCTATCTATATAAACAAAGTCACAAAAAGGGATAAGTGCAGTAAATATGCGAAGAGAGATATAGAGCTTAGAAATCGCTTTGGGGTCATTTTGACCCCATCCGTCGTTTAAGGGTTAAGCTACAATATACCGAAAAATCGAAATTATTGAAACCTGTGTTTCGCACGACGATTTTTGAATCAAACCTGTGAATAATAAAAGTAAATGTATTGAAGGAATACATATATAGGGATTAGCAGGACTGAATTGAGCAGGACTAAAATGAACTGAAAAAAGCTCTAACATCCTTAAAATTCCTTCATTTGAGACGTCACAAGTGAAGGAAATACACGAAGAATACCCTGACACGAGTGAAGAAGACCCTGATTCGCTAAAAAAAATAATTTGAATTAGCGTGAGGCGTATGACTGAATTCTTTGTTGGATTTTACAAGATCCCGTCACGGAAATTTATCGGAATAACTTTAAAATTTAATTTGCGAATTTTTAGCTTGAATAGTAGTTGAATAGGCCTTCGGCCCTCGCCAACCGGCGGGCTTCGTCCCGCCAATTCCTCGGCCTTCGGCCTCGGAGGATCTATGCTCTTCCTTTGACAATTGTTGTGCCTTTTAGATGTATTGAAAGCTCGGGCCTTCGGCCCTCGCCAACCGGCGGGCTTTCGGCCCCCAAACGCCAATGTTAGACTCATGCTTTGGGTTTGACCGCTGTGGTGCATTCGGTAACTGTCGTGGGTTGACCCGAGGCGTTTGGGGGCCTTCGGCCCCCAAACTAGAGCTAGGAACGGGTCCGGGACCCGGACCCGGAACCCGGTTTCCGGGTCCTTTTTCCCGGTTTTTTTGAAGCAACCGGGTTGAAACCGGGGACGGGTTTTCCCGGTTTCCCGACCCGGAACCCGGCCGGTCCATTTTTCAGAACCCGTTACCCGGACCCGGTCCCGGCTTTTTTTTCACCTGGAAACCGGGAAAAATATTTAGTATATTTTCGTACTTCGATATTAAATTTTTGAAGGAAAAGGGAAAGGAATATTTATAATTTCCAATATTTCCCTTTATTGGTCGATGATTGAGTGGTTAAATTGACTGACTTCACTCATCTAGTCAATTTATGGGGATGGGGTTCGAATCCATGTATGGAAGTGGGGCTGAGAAAATTTTCTTTTTAAAAAAATAATTTTAAACTTTGATTTTGATTTTAAATTTGCAAATTTATTTTTTTTTTAAGATTTTACTTGAAAAAATATTAGAAATTTTAATTTAATCATGAATTTTCCAAAATTTTCGCTTGTGCGCAGAAAATTTAAGAGTTCTGGCTTCATTACCATCTAAACTTCGAAAATCGTATAGGAGGATAGTTGAAAAATACAGCCCCATGATGAAAAATACAGCCCCATTTCAACAAATAAAAAAACCCGGTTTCCCGGCCGGGACCCGCCCATTTCTAGACCGGGTTGAAACCGGGAACGGGTTTTCCCGGTTTCCCGGACCCGGAACCCGGCCGGTCCATTTTTCAGAACCCGTTACCCGGACCCGGTCCCGGTTTTTTCAAAATTCCTAGCTCTACCCCAAACGCCAAAGTTAGACTCTTGCGATGGGTTTGACCGCTTTGGTGCATTCGACAACTGTTGTGGGTTGTTCCGAGGCGTTTGGGGGCCTTCGGCCCCCAAACGCAATTAAAAAGTGTTTCGTCACGAAACGAGAGAAACAGTAAAAAACATAACGAAACTAACGAAACAACGAAACGAAACGTTTCGTACAGGTCTGCTCGGGATCCGAGCGTTTTCGACCAAACCCGCAACTTGATTTTTTAGCTGTGGCATCCTATGTTCGATATGTAATTTAAATTTTAGATAGTTTCTAATAGCTATAAATAAATATTAGCAAACTTATAAAGGCTTTATAATCTTATAAAAATTAATTTTAGCTAAAGCAAGCTTTAACTTCCAAAAAATAACAATGGTGGAAACTTGCCTTACAACAATTCCTTTTATCGTTATATTTATATAAAAATAAAATAATTTTAAATGATATTATTTAGATAATAAATTTTGTTAACAAAAAATATTGGAAATAAATAATTTAGAGAAAATTAAAAAGCAAACCAAAAGAATATTGCAAGGCATATGAAGCCATTAAGATCGTATTGTTATATAAATCACACTTGAATTTAGGAAAATGCTTGTAAAAGCCAGACATACTTTGGTTATTCCAAACACTTTATCCATTTAAATTAAATTAAATCTACGAAAAAATAAATAGAAATTTTGAGCTGTTTAGAAGGGGTGCCGAACTGAATTCGTCTTCGATTGAAAAGCGAATTTTAGGGAATAAAAATAATGCTTACAAGCACGTGGTCTTATACCCGGTTTAACTTCATATCAGAAAACGTTTAGAGAAATCTTCGGACACTCGAAACCTAACCCAGCTTTTTTCCTACTACCAGAGTTCCTGTCCTCAAGCTACTTAACAGCTCAAGCATTTTTTATGTAAATATTCATGTCCGAACAAAAGACAAATTTCTAGATTCTCAAATTTTTATTTTGTTAATATTAAATAATAGATTTATTTTATTTATTTATCTTTCATGTTTATTTGAAGTTGTTGATGGTTCCTTGTTGTATGCCGATTGTTATTTTTGGAAGCTTGAATATATAACTCAGGCTAATATTAAAATAAGTTTTTGCTTTACTTGGCCAAGTCACTTCAAGTCACTCAATGATATAAAGAAAGTAGGTAATGAATGCGTACATTATTTACAAATTCTGGTCTGAAATATATTCAGGCTTCCAAAAATAAACAAAGCTCGAAGAAAGTACAAAGATAAAGTTGTTTCAACAAGCTCGTTAATAAAAATAGCAAAATTAATTATTTAATATTATCAAAATAACTAAAATAAACTTTAAAATGTAAGCTAAAATTGAAAGCAAAAACCAAAAAGAAAAATTATTTTGTGTTCCAATAAAAAATTTAATTACAAACTTATTTCCACAGTATTCTAATAAAAAATTCCAAAAATAAAACATAATTATTGCCTTTAAATTTATTAGAAAATTAAAGAAACAGCCGCCAATTTATTTTAACATTTAAGCTGAAAATAGCAGAATTTCTGTGTTTAAATGCAGAAAATGGCTATTAAATATCTAAATATGTAAAATAATTATTTTGTGTCTAATAAAAAATATATTTTTTGAGTGAGATATTTGGAAAATGAAAATATAGATGTGGTTGTGTTGTGTCTTATGAGCAGTTTTGCACACAATTGCGGATTGCGAGTTGCGGAAATTTTTTTAATTGCGTGCATCCCAGCTTAGACACACCAATCTCACCATTGATATGTCTATGTGGTTTCCGAGTTTTTTCGAAGAATAAAAGTCATCAAGGCAGAATATAACAATTGAGGCAGAGGTGGAATGTTGTGATTGGAAGAAGGATGCAAAATCCTGTAGGCTGGCACAGGTTTTTGCACAAAAAACCTGGATAGAGTTAGTAAGTTTGAATTGGAGAAATATATTAGCTGTGATCAATGTCAAGCTTCCAAAAAATAATCCACATTTTCTTGGCCCCACTCCTCTTCAGCGAGATCTTAAAATCCAAAAATTAATGTAAAATTAAGGTTAATTAACAAAACACTAATTAAAATTAAATGAAAATCTTCATAAAGCAATTAACATAATTAAAAATTTTATTTAAATTTTTATAATAATTCAAGCAACATTCTAAACAATTTTAATAATTAAAAATACATTTAAACAAAATTTTGTTCATCTCCACCATATTTTTGTAAAAGCAAACTGTCAATTGTTTGAGGGATGGAAATTGGTTGGGAATAATTTTGTACCGACTCGGGATCGGGATTAGCCTAAATCGGTATCGGGATTTGTGTTGATGATACCGATACCGGTACCGATACCGGCCTCGGTATCGGTATCAGCAAAAACGGTATCGGGATTTATCTTTCGGTATCGGTTTCAGTAAAATCGGTATCGGTATTCAAAGAGACCGGTATAATACCGCCCGATACCGGTCGGGATCCCGATACCGCTGAACCCTACTCTAAAATGTGCTTGGCCTCCCTATGTTTTTCACTTTTCGCGGTCCATATATAAGACCGCGGGCTGATTTTGATGACATTCGACGTATCTTAGCGAGTTCTTTCGAATGACATATATTTTCATAGCATAGGATGACGAATTTTACCTTATAGATTTAGCTATTTTTTGCAACTTGTAAACTTTGCCTTGATAAACTTGCACTTTGATAAACCTTGAAAATATATTAGCCAGCTTATTTCGTGGCTTACAAAAATACATATTCACCTATAATGGTCATCATGGGCTGAATAAATTTGAAATTTAAAATACTTATAAAATAAAAAAATAAAAAATTAACTATTGTAGATATTTTTCTTTAAAACTTATTTTCCTACTAAATTGATAATAAATTTTAGATTGGAAAAACTGAACAAAAGGCAACAAAAAAATCTTTTTCTAGAGCTTACAGTTTCTCCCCTCTTCGCAATCTTTCAATTAAAAATAACAAAAAATGTGAAGGAAAGAGAAAGTCTTCAACCCTCGAATCTGTGCCAAACAATAAAATTAAAAAGCGGGTATTTGATGGCAAAAAAGAACAGCAACATCCAAGCCATAAAAATAATAATTTTGAAAAATTAAATAATAAAAATTGTATTAAAAATATTCAGCCAGAACCGTCTGCCCCTCCAATGTATTTTACTATGCAATTGCAACAACACCATTTTAATTAATTTTATTTTTGTAATTTTTTGTTTGAATAAACGATGTTTTTAAAATATTTTTTTTGTGCCTAGAATACTTCAAAAATCGAAATGAAAATTCTAAGAAAAGTCTTTGTTTAAAAACCAAGAGTCTTGCACTCCTTTCCCTTCGATAACTCATCCTTATTCTAGATTCTTTACCTCGTGCTTTTGTAAATTTTATTGCAATTGAGGCTGAATAAAATCATAAAATGAGCTCCAAAAACTCTTAACCATTAATTAAATTTAAATTTTATACATAAATTTAAATCTGCTTCTTTAAGTCTAGAATTGCGAGTGATGTTGTTTCTTGTTGGCACTGGTTTCTTGATGTGAGAACATACATACTATTCATAACTGATTCAATAGGAAGCAATTTTTAATTTTGCCTCTTCATGTTTTTTTAGAATGCATAATTTTGTGGCCTCTATTGCTTAGTCTATAATATTTTTAATTATATCTCGAATTCTCATAGTAAAATTTAGAAATTTTATATACTCAATATTATAAATTTACTTTACTGATATTTAATATTATCATAATGAAATATCCCTTTTGGTTTGCAGTAAGTATTTGAAGATTTATTTTTTGGAAGCCTAAACAAATCCTTAGGCTATTTTTCTTTTCCAATTGTGATCTTCCTAGACACATTGAATTCATCTGTGTTTAATTTAAATATTGTTTGATTAGATTTTTCTGAAAAAAGATTCAACTTTTTGGGGTATATCAATGCCCCACATTTGATATCGCCAATTTATGAAAACAGTGAACTATTATCGCCAGAAAAGTCTGTTTCAATATCCAATAATCGCCACTAACCATCTTCGTCTTTTAGAGATTCTTGGAAATTGATAGTTATTGGAAAGCTTGGCCACAATTCTGGCAAATGCCAGTTATTGAGAGGTCTCACTCTACTCAATTCTCTCACTCTATTTGACGTAGCACACTTCATTACCTACCGGCAAGCCTTTAAAATATCGAAAAAGCACATCTTTTTTCCATGGATGTAAAAAAGATAAATAAGCTGTCATACTACCCGAACTTTTATCTAAAAGCTCTTAAAAATAATTAAATTCTTAGAAGTTCTTGTCTGGATTTAACGTATCAATTTTAACATGTCAAATTAGCGGACATAAATATTAAATAATTAAATTTTTTGGTTTGTTAAGTACTTGAAATATTTTGGTGATCTTGTCTTGGCGCATTAGTTGATTTTATATTTTTTGGAAGCTTGAACAGTGTTCAATGCTAATTATTAACAACGTTTTATAAAGTGATAACTCATACTCTTTACTTATACAAAACAAAGAAACACTAATATAAACAATTATAAAATACCGTATTTGCTCTAATTGAATGACCCTCTAATTGATCGACCCTTCTAATTAAATAACCCATTTATGAGGCTATAAAAAATAAAATGACCCGCTTAATTTGAATGACCCCTCTTATTGAATGACAAATTTCTGGGTATTGAAAAATAGAATGACTGTCATTCAATTAGAAAAACACGGTATATCATATATTCTTTACTATAATCTTAATCTATGTGATTTTAATTTCATCTCTCAATGTTGTTGATAATGTGATGGGGAACTTGATACCATTCCCATTAAACTTTATCTTCCCAATTTCATCATATCCCTTCCTTAGACAAACTATTCACAACTTGTCGCCAATTTTGGCGACTTTTCATTGAATTGTCTCTTTTTTAAATTGTCCCCCGTTCACTCCTCGTTAATTTTTTAGCCGTTCACCCTTTATTTTTTTCATTGTCCACTCAATCTTTTTAAACCTTTTTCCCGCCAAAATTTTTTCTCTCTATTTTTTAGTGACAGTTTGCGCCTGTCACAACTTAAATTTTTCCTATTGTTTTTTCCGATTGTCTTCTCTGCCCCGTTCTCTCTACACATTTGGTTTTCTATAATCTATTAAGCATTATTTTTCAAGTTCGCATTTTTTGAGTTTTTTGCCAAGACCCGCCCTCTTTTAATCTCTATTTAAGCCGAGGATCAGCCCCCCAAAAATTACCATTCACCTCCAGTTTTTACTTTCAACCGCTTCCAGTTTTCAATTTCAACTCTCATCTTTTGGTTGGCTGATCCGCGGCTTCTACCTTTGTTTAATTAGTGCTCGATTTATTTTACTGCTCTGTTTTTTTGGCTATTATTTTTTGTGGAAGAAGTAAATTTATTGTTGACTTGTCGTTGTATTTTGTTTGAGTGGAAAAGTGAACCGCCTCGAGGTTCACTTACTGTTCTCCTTCTGTTATTTGACTGTGTTGGCACAACCAACACAGTCTGGTGCCACGATCCTAAAAATCCAATTTGTCGGGAAGCCCGTCTCCCGACAAACTGGTGCCACGACCCGGGACGCCGTCGTGGTCAACTACAACACCAACTACCACAACAACAGTAAAGCAACTGGGTTATAGCTATTTCTCTCCTTCAGCTAGTGCGATAGGCTTTAACAATCAACTACCCGTTCCCCTTTTGTTAAGTCGGACAACTACGACTACAATTACCTGTTTTGAGTGAGCTACACCAATTAACCATGTCAGCGGTGATTCGTCTCCAGTTAGCAACCGTCTTATCAACACTCAAAGTAAAAGGGCGTGCCGTGTTAACCGCGTTGAATGCCACTGACACCACTGTGGATGAAGATGACCGTTTGGAGGCAGATGCTGTTCAACTTAGAGAAGCTGCTGGTCGTGCACAGGCACTGGTGGACAAATGGTCAGACTTCATTGCGCGACTCATGCCAACGGAACAACAGGACGAGATGGACATCCTTCAAGCCTTTCCGCCGCCTAGAGGCGAAGTCAGGGAGGATGATGAACCTACTGCGTTGGCGCAGATTGAGCGTTCCTATGAATTAGTGGACTTGGTTAATGTTTGCCTCCAGCAACGCAGAGTCGGCAATCGTGGTTCAGTCTCCTCACGAAGAACTGAGAAGTCCGTCACCGTTGGTAAAGAGCAAAATGATAACGCACGTCGCCAGGCTCATCACACACAAGATAATGGTCAACAAAACTACTCGCCTGAACACCCTGATGGATTTTTACGACGCCAAACTCAAGCACGGATTAACGAACAGCAAGCAACTGGTAATGGAACGAGTGCCCATCACACCAACTCCGCAAGTCAAGCCGGATTTTCACCGTACCAACAGCAGGGAACGTACAACGGTGCACCGATTTACTCAACCTTTAGGCCTTTTCGTCTTGAACCGATGAAGTTTGCTGGCGATCCCAAGGAATGGACTGCATTTTGGCTGGCATTCGACCGTGCTGTCAACAGTCAACCTCTTCCACCTTTTGAGAAGCACCTATGTTTATTGCAAAGTCTGGTACCTGGTTCTGCTGCGCGACGTGCAATTGATGGTTATCCGCCGTCGGATGAGAACTACCCGATGGTGGTCAGCATACTTCGGCGTCAATTTGGCGATGGAAAAGCCTTGCGAGAAGGACTGATTGCCGAGCTTTTACAACTCCAAGTGGCTAACAACTCACTTTTTTCAATGCGTAACCTCCGGGAACATGTGGAAAGAATTTGTCTCCAGCTGGAATCACCAGAGGGATCTAATGCAACCCAGGACGAAATCGTGTGTGGAATAATCAGATCTAAGCTGCCACGCGAAGCCTTGGAGATTTTGATTGGTTGGGAGCAGGACGATGAGGAATGGACTTTGGCTCACCTTCGCGCCGGACTGGGACGCATTGTTCAACGAAAAGAGCGTTTGGAGAGAACCATCACGACCTTGCGACCGGCTGTGCCTGAACGAAGGCCTCGGGAAGACGACCAACGCCAACGAAGTCAACCTCAAGACAGACAACCTCAACACCGTCCAGCACAAGTTTCACGTTCTTTTATCGCGGTCCAACCAGCTAGCAACCGTTATGAACGACTTCCACGACCACCATCCATGGCTATTGATAAAGGATGTTCTCTATGCAGTACAGGGTCCGAACACTTACCAAGTCAATGTACAACATGGAATACACCGCAGAAACGTCAATCGCGTTTACTGGAACAACATAGATGTCTCAATTGCCTCAGGAACGACCATACTCTCAATCAATGCCAAAGCATGAAGAGGTGCCGTATATGCAAAAACCGCCATCATTTTATCGTGTGTATGAAACAAGGACATATGGGACTTGAGGCACCACAAAATGGGAGTCAGCCTACCACTACCTCGAACGCAGGACGACCAACAGGAGCTAACTCACAACCGCTTGGCCAATCAACACGCGAAGTATCAACACTCAAACAAGCACCGACTACTCACACTGGAATGGCCACAGACCCACCTGCTATTGCTAAAGCAACTGAACTCAAGGCACAACCGACAAGCAGACCAAGAGCGCTACTCATGGTTACTGAAGTGGTTGTCCGGCCTATGGGAGCACGCAATCGTCAAGCCACGGCAGTCGTCTTCCTCGACCCTGGCAGTCAAACTAGTTTTATCTCGGGATCTCTTGTTCGCCAACTTGATTTGAAGAAAGAGCAGTCTGAGAAGATGCGTGTCCATGTACTTGGTGGTGAAAAGAAAGAACCGTTATGTTTTGATTCTGCGCGATACAAACTACAACTTAAGAGATTGGATGGTCAATGGGAGAAAATTGAACTCAACTATATTGAAGAAATTGCCGCCCAAATGGAAACTCCGAAATACATAGGCGACATCTGCTCGGATAGTTACGTGTTGAGAATGGACATTGGAAAACCGGACATACTAATTGGAACGCGGGAATTTTGGAAGTACTTCATTGGCTGTAAGATGACCAACCATGGATTTACAGTCATCCGAACTGTCCTTGGACCTGTACTTGGGGGAGAAGTGAACTTACCTGCTCTGACTGGGACTTCCTCATCGTTAATGGCGGTCAATCCTTATAATCAAGAACAAATGCCTTCAGCAACGACAATCGAAGAATTTTGGTCTCTGGAGACTATTGGAATAAAGGACGACCCAGCACAAGACGACGACCAACTGGCGGAGAAAATGGTTGACAAGTCAATTCGGCAGTTGGAGGATGGGCGTTACTGTGTGAAATGGCCGTGGCGGGATCCTTGTCCGGAGTTACCATCCAATTTTGCTATGGCCTATCGACGACTGGTGGCTACACTCAATCGACTACGAAACGAGCCAAGTCAGCTTAAGAAGTACAACGAAGTTATCGACGAGCAACGACAACAAGGAATCATAGAACAAACAAGTTGCAGTCCGGGTAGCCGCGAGCACTACCTGCCTCACCATGCCGTCATCACTCCGAAAAAATTGAGAGTGGTTTATGACGCTAGTGCCCATCCTAAAGGCCAAGCTTGTTTGAACGACTGTCTCTATCGTGGACCGGTTTTGTTACCTGATCTGGCTGGTGTGCTTCTCCGTTTCCGTAACTGCTCAATACCAGTGCTGGCTGACGTCGAAAAGGCTTTTCTGATGATTGAACTTGAACCAGAGGACCGTGAGGTGTGCAAATTTCTGTGGGCGAAGGACCCTATGCAATCACCAACTGGCGAGAACTTGTCTGTTTATCGATTTTGTCGTGTGGCTTTTGGAGTGGTCTCATCCCCGTTTATGTTGGCGGCCGTTATCCGTGCTCACTTGGCTAAATTTGGACTCGAACAAGATGCCGTGTTATTCAGAAATGTTTATGTGGACAATCTGCTTATTGAGTGTGAAAGCGAGGAAGAAGCAAGAACTAAAGCCATAGCTGCTAAAGAATTGTTTAAACAAGCAAAGATGAACTTACGTGAATATATTTCCAGCTCAGCTGATGTCATGAGTGCACTGCCGGAGGAGGACCGACTTGAGCAAACACAAGCTAAAGTTCTTGGAATTAGCTGGGACGTTCAATCTGACGAAATATCCTTCGAGCTCCCGACGATCAAGAACGATTCACCTGTCACTCGTCGCACTGTTCTGAGTGTGCTTGCTGGAATTTTTGATCCGTTGGGACTTATTGGACCATGCACTCTGGAGGCAAAGAAGTTCTTTCAAAAGTTATGGGATGAATCTCATGGATGGGATACCGAACTGTCCATTGGAGAATCTGAACATTGGAAAAGAATTTGCGCAGATTGGAATGGGGCCATCATCAGACAGGAACGTTTCGTGCTTGGGAAGAATAACGACATACAAATACACGTGTTTACTGATGCTTCCGAGACTTCTTATGCTGCTGCAGTCTATTTAAAAACCGCGTCAAAGGCCAAGCTTGTGTTTGCAAAAGTGAGACTTAAACCAAGGAAAGCTCGTGAAACGATGACTATACCACGTATGGAACTCATGGGGGTGCTTTTGGGTGTGCGAGCAACGGCCTTTGTTAATGCGCAGATCCACCGACCAATTACCGCAACTCACTTGTGGTGCGACTCGCAAATAGTCTTAGCATGGATAAAAAGTAAAGAAACTCAACCTGTCTTCGTTGAAAACCGCCTGCGGGAAATTAGAAAGCAAGAGAATATGACTTTCCACTATGTGAATACCAGCTTCAACCCTGCTGATGTAGCGACACGCGGAACCACCGCAGCTCAACTTGCGGAAAGCAAACTCTGGTGGAACGGACCGACCTGGATTAACGCCCCCTCCGACCAATGGCCTAGCGAAATGGAATTCAACTTACCTGTAGAGAGTGAAATGGCACAAAATGAGAATTTGGACGAACAATTTGTTGGTGTCGTTAACGAATTACAGGCTGAATCTATCTTTGAGGCGAAACGATTTAGTTCGTGGCTTACCTTGCTTGGAACAGTCATTTGGGTGCTACGTTTCATCAAGCTACGTTGTGTACAGTTTCCAACCTGTATTTCTACAAATGGTATTTTTACTGCCAAAGATTACCGAATTGCTCGTTCCTTGCTCATCCGATTAGCACAACGTGAACATAAACTGGAAATGAAAAGCATACATACTATGATTGACTCGGAAGGAATAATACGAATAAAAACGAGGATTGACAAGAACGCTGAAGCTTGTGCGCCTTCTAATCCCATTTGGTTACCACGCCATGCTGGGATTACTTCTCTGATTATTCGGGACGTGCATCAACGACTCAAACATGCTGGAGTTGACTGGACCCTCACCGAACTATTACGAGAATTTTTCTTGCCTCAGGCGCGAAGGACCACCAAACACGTACTTTCTCAGTGTACTCGATGTCGACTAATGAATAAACCAAAATATGCCCTACCTACTATGCCACAACTTCCTGCTGATAGAGTCCAACGAAGACGACCATTCGATTCTGTTGGTCTCGACTATCTTGGCCCTACACTCGCCCGACAAGCCGGAGTGGTTGTCAAAGTTTGGATTGTCATTATCACATGTTTGTCCGTTAGAGCAGTATATTTGGAACCGACTTACGACTTGAGTGCACCATCGTTTATCAATGTGCTGAGGCGCTTCATCAGCAGACGAGGAAAGCCTAGAAGAATTCTTTCCGATAATGCGCCGACATTTGTGCAAACAGGAAAAGCCCTCAAGACACTAGCGATGACAGAAGACCCAGCAGAATTCTCGGCACGTTCTGGAATTGATTGGCACTTTATACCGCAACTTAGCCCTTGGGCAGGTGGAATATACGAGCGCTTAGTGGCTTTGGTCAAACATTCAATTCAACGGACACTTGGACGAAGAATTTTACCGTGTGACGACTTGAGCGCCTTTCTGACCGAAGCTGAAGCTAGTATAAACTCCAGACCAATCACAACTGTCTCTGATGCTGAAGGAGCTCCAATACCGCTGCGGCCTATGGATTTTTTGTTACCTGGAGCGGACATGCACTTGGCCACTACCCAAATGGAGGACGACGAGGATAAACGTTTACCTTCCCATGAAAAGTTGGCAAACCTTTGGCGTGTCACTCAGGAAGCTGTTGAATATTACTGGACTCGTTGGACCAAGGAATACTTGCTTGTGTTGCGTGAGAGAGCAGGATGGACACACCGTGGACCTCGATGTCAAGATAAATCTATACCCATGGTTGGTGATGTGGTGCTGATAGAAGAAGACCTGCGTCCTCGCAATTTGTGGTGCTTGGGAAGAATTACCGAATTAAATGGTCGAGAACCCAATATTAGAAGCGCCAAGGTGTTGATGGCGAATGGCAAAACACTAACCCGACCGATCAACCGTTTATGTCCACTAGAGGCGAGTAACAATGTTGAAATTGCAATGACACCCACGCCTGACACTGTGAAGGAACCATCAACTCAGCGAACTAAAAAGCTCAAAGAAAAACATTCTAACTTACCAAAGCCACCTTGTCACAAAATGATTACAAGAGCACAAGCAAGAATGGGAACTTTGGCTTTAACTTGTTTTATTGCATTCGCCTACCCTCTGGTAGAGGCAAATATCACCAGCCACGTCCTGTGTACCACTAAGGGAGTTATCGTCACCAGCCCGTCTAACATTCAAAAGACTGAAATTTGTTGTATGGGATCCTGCTGGGTGCGAGCAGCAACAAATAGATTTGTTTTCGAGCTACCGATAGAAACACTGGTTAATGATTACGTCTGCACGGGACACTTCTGGTACAACTCAGAGAACTCAACGGAGATCGAACAACGTTGCCCTGCAGTGGATGAATGCTTGCTGATCGAATGTACTTTCTGTTGGGACTTAATTACAAACCCAACGTGTCGTCCGCAAACAGCTATGATAATCATTGGACTCTCAATTGCACTTGTGCTGAGCCTACTTGGATTTATATGGACACTATTCCGACGAATGACCAAAGGAGCCAAACTTGTTTGTCAATTATTGGCGTGGATTACCGCAGGCCCTGCACTTGCTTTTAATTGGTTCAATAATCGAGGACAACCAGGCGCGGGTAGAAGTCAATCAACAGCTAATTTAAGAACAGGAATTAGAACAGTCAAAAGGAAAGTGACTTCGGTTCAAACTGGCTTTCGACGCTTCCGGGATCAAAGGATGCGAAGATTTGATTGGTTGTTAGCTATTATTGCTCTTGCTTTGATTCTAACTGACACTTGTACGGGATCAGAGACTGTTTCTATTGTCACCAAATCAGAAAGCTGTCTAAGATCGGCTCATGGCCTAGTTTGTACCATTCGCTCTGCTACGACACTCACTCTCTTACCGGCCGGACAAACGTCTAATCTGTTGCTGAAAGACGAACATGGACTGGCCTTAGGCGTACTTAGCACTACCTTCCACGCAACAAGGATGGAATGTTTGCAAAAGTCAGAGGCTTGGTTGCGTTCCTATGAAATGAAAGTCTCCTCAATAAAACGTTGCCCTACTGCCGGATCGTGTCGTGGAAATTATTGCTCCGAGGTAACAACCGACTCGTTAATTCCTGAACTGAAAGAAGTCAACAACTTCCCCGGAAAGAGCTTTTGTGTGGACAGTTCAAGTTTTTGGCAAAATCAATGTGGACTACCTGCCTCCGCTTGTCTTTACTACCGCTGGTATGCACGAACAACCTCTCGACCACCGTTTGAAGTTGTGAGCTGTCCAGCATGGGATGTAACGTTCCCCGTCGACCTACGACTTGAACTTACTGGTGGAAAGTCATGGAATACTGAGCTAGTCCTACGACCTGGAATGACATCGAATTGGGGAAATATTTCAATTACACCACTTTCTGTTTCATTACCACCTATGCCTACTTTAAGCAATCGGTTTATCACTAATGGTAGAGCAACGGCTTTAATTCAACACATTCCGACTCACTTACATTGTGCTGACGAGGATGCAGCTAGACAATTCAATTGCACGTTGGATATCGACACTTGTAAAGACTGTAAACCAAACCATGAGGAAGGATCTGTTTCGTGTCACTGTCAGGATGTGGATGTTGAGGGAATACTTGAGAACCCTATGGCTCGCTTGCCCATCACCGTTGCTAAAGTTTATGTGTACAATGAAGGCCCAGCTATCTATGCCGAACATTCCTACAGCCCAGTTCAACTTCATGTGCAAATGAAAGACCTACAACTTATTTTGGAATTCCGGGACTCAAAATGTTGGATCGAACCTATCTCATTGGTTGGCTGTTACAAGTGCCCTACGGGTGCGCAACTGCGTTATAAATGTCGTACGGATTGGGGAACTGCCCTTGCTAAAGTCGAATGTGACGATGGTGTAGTATTTGCCACTCAATGCAACACCAATAACACAGAGAAAATGATAGTTTTACCATTTGACCGGTCCTTAATCGCTAGTAATTGTATGGTTGACTGTCCAGCCGGCGAGACGTCCTTTAACATTTCTGCTGAACTACACTATATCCCGCTTAAACGACAATTTGGACATAAACAGAGGCTGTCCGAGCGATTGGAAACTGAACCGGATGAAGGCTGGAATTGGCCAATGGACTTTAGTTTCGACCCGTTCGCCATTATTCGACTATGGGCTAGTGTACCACTCTTACTTATGTGTGTGTTTGCGTTGGTAGTTGGACTATTCGCGCTGTACGTGGCTATCAAATTCTCACCAATTTACCGAGCCTATAAGCTGGCAGCTTGGCTTTTTCTGCAACAAGGTCATAGACCTGATAATGTAACGAAATTTACGAAGGCGATGTTATTACTTATGGTTACTAGCGGCGGACATGCTCAGGAAAGTCACGCACATCATAAAGTACTGAAAATTTCAAACCTTGAAAATAAACCTGAAAATACACTATCCGATGGAATTGTATTGTTAGCATATTTTGTCTTGGTGGCTCTGTTCGTGCTGAATTTCGGTCTGACAATATTGAGGGAATGCGCCAGGCAACGAGAACGCAGAGCCCAACAGCAACGTGACTTACTTGCTTCGACTGTAATAGTAGCCTTGGTATCAACTATCTGGTCACCCACACCCGCTGCTACAAATCATTCGAAAACGAGCTTTTTGGCCGCTGAAAAAATCCTATCTATTAGCCAAGCTGGAATTACCGCGGCTGCAACAGAGGTCCAAATTATGAGCTTTTTGGCCGCTGGAAGGTTCCGGTGTGTTTACCAAGCTGGAATTACCGCGACTGCTAGAGGAAAAATTAGTGATACTGCGGGGTGCAAAAGGAACAAACTAAAATCGAAAGTAATTAAACAGCCAGTCACAATAAAAGCTCTGATAACTCACAATTATGCAATAGATTCCTGCATAGAACACAATAAAAGCTACTCTATGGATAAAAGACTCAATTTCTTGATTATTTTTTACAACTCCTCCAATCAATATATATCAGTTTATGGATCTATATATCAGTTTGTGGGTCTAAATTGGGAGGATTACAACCGACAGTTAAACTTTAACCGATCCCCCATCATTTTTTCGTCAATTATTTCTGGTGACTTTGCCACTCGATTATTGCAATTCTTTGGCCTAGCTAAAAGAGAAAAAGAAAATGTGCTTGTCATCGACACACCAAACTTGAAAAATTTTCATTTTTTGGCCCTAAATACAAAAGAAACGTTCCCTTTTAATTTATGCTTAAACAAAGAAAAGGAGAAGTCTTCTCTGCTCAACTTGGCCATTGATTTGGATAGTTTTGCACCAGCCACCTGCTTGGCAATAAAATTTTCTTTTGAATTGAACTTGCGCCGATTAAAAGAAAGGTTACGTAACCTATCTTCATCCCCGCCTCCTTATTGTGAAGTGATGGAAAAAGTCGCTCTATATAATCTGAAAATTAGCCATAATACTTTAAAATTTCTACAATCAGTAACGATGGAACCAGCACCAATTAAAGAAAAAGCCTCGACAACAGTGACTAGTACCCCACCTTCTAAAACAACACGGTGTTCATCATGTGTCAGCAAGGGAGTGCCGCAGCCTCATGGGCATCGAGCGTGTGATAAAGCGTGTCCTTATTTTTCGGAATGGAGACAACAGCAGAAGATTAAATCTGGTAGTGTGCAACAACAAAATCAACAAGCCGCTTTAGAGGAAGAAGAAGCCATCGCCAACCTTATAAAAACACAACAACCGGAACAAGAGAAACAACAACAACATAGTTTGGAAAATGAACGGGCCCCAGTGGAAACAACACGTGAAATGGATCAAGAATTAAAGAAAGGTGTGATGCGGGAAGCTGCAAAACTCATAACCAGTGCCCCAGGATGTGACCCGTTGGAAGAACTGGCTTGTGTAGACGCTGATTTAAGTTCTAGTGGAAGTGTTGACCAAAAGGACTTAGCAAAATGGGCTATAAATCGACTTCGTGAAAGATTGGCATTAACAACTAATGAAGTGGTGGAAGAGCTGGAAGAAGAAAATGTTAGTAGCGACCAACAACACGAACGACAAGAGGCACCGGAAGAGGATGAAGGCTTAATTTTTAGTGAATCAGACAACGGACAAGCGACCCCACCAAGCGAGAAACAAAGCAGCAGTCAACAACTTTCTATAGAGCGTGAACGACAAATCAACGACAAAAAACGACTCAAATCTTATCGAGATCGAAAACGTGGATTTCGGGATGCTAAGACTAAACCTTCTCAACTTGCAATGGCAGCAATTGAGGGCAATCGAAAATTAAATGAAGAAAACGCAGCATTGGCTCGTGACCCCAAACGACTAGAAGCAGCTAAAACCGCGCATCGTGCAGCCGTCAAAGTGTTGAAGAGGAGAGGTGAAACAACGGACTCTAAAGAAAAAAGATTGAAAGCTATCGAAGAAGGTCCTGGTTGGCGTTATCGCACATTCTCAAAACTGCCTGACAAAGGAGGACTTACAGAACGTGATCCGAAAACAACACAGCTATTGCGTAAAGAAAAGGCAGCAGCACTACGAACCGCAGATTTTTATTTGAAGAGAGCTGAAGAAGATAGAGTGGGTTTGGCAGCACTTCTACCGGAGAAAAAACAACGAAAGGAAAGTAAATCACCAAGCCGTCATCGTAAAAGTCGTTCATCAGAGAGACAACGTCGACGACGAGATAGTCCGCTGGTAGAGCGTCGCCCCTCACCAAAGTCTCAAAAAAGGGGTAGTAGCGAAAGGACGCGTCACCACCACCGCCATCATGCAAAACAACGTAATGTAGCGACCAGCACCGACGACCTAATCGTAGTTAAAGAAAAGAAGAATCCACCACCACCCCCGATCAAACTGTCTATAGTGCGGGGTCATTCCATCAATATCGTCTCTAGCCTGCCCAACCCAGCCACATTATTATTAAATGCTAATGAAACAACACGTCAAACTGCCATGCACCTTCTCACATCCACAGCTCTCTACATGGCTCAAAATCTTCCGTCTGGTTCTTCAATATGGCCCAAGAATGAAGAAAAACGGGATGGTTGAATATTTATTTTTTTGTTATGATTTTGGGGATTTTTCTAGGCCGGGGGGAGTGTCGCCAATTTTGGCGACTTTTCATTGAATTGTCTCTTTTTTAAATTGTCCCCCGTTCACTCCTCGTTAATTTTTTAGCCGTTCACCCTTTATTTTTTTCATTGTCCACTCAATCTTTTTAAACCTTTTTCCCGCCAAAATTTTTTCTCTCTATTTTTTAGTGACAGTTTGCGCCTGTCACAACTTAAATTTTTCCTATTGTTTTTTCCGATTGTCTTCTCTGCCCCGTTCTCTCTACACATTTGGTTTTCTATAATCTATTAAGCATTATTTTTCAAGTTCGCATTTTTTGAGTTTTTTGCCAAGACCCGCCCTCTTTTAATCTCTATTTAAGCCGAGGATCAGCCCCCCAAAAATTACCATTCACCTCCAGTTTTTACTTTCAACCGCTTCCAGTTTTCAATTTCAACTCTCATCTTTTGGTTGGCTGATCCGCGGCTTCTACCTTTGTTTAATTAGTGCTCGATTTATTTTACTGCTCTGTTTTTTTGGCTATTATTTTTTGTGGAAGAAGTAAATTTATTGTTGACTTGTCGTTGTATTTTGTTTGAGTGGAAAAGTGAACCGCCTCGAGGTTCACTTACTGTTCTCCTTCTGTTATTTGACTGTGTTGGCACAACCAACACAGTCTGGTGCCACGATCCTAAAAATCCAATTTGTCGGGAAGCCCGTCTCCCGACACAACTGATTCAATATGAAGCAAAAGTTTTAATTATTAGACCTTGTCATGTTTTGTTTAGAATGCATAATTCTGTGAGAACTCATCTGCATTGTTTCCAATATTTAGTTGAATCCCAGATTCTCATTTTTAAATTTTATATACTCAATATTCTAAATTTACTTCAATGATATTTAATATTATCATAATGTCATTTGCTATTTGGCTCTCTGTTACTGTAGCGTCTTGATTTTTTGGAAGCCTAACAAATGCTCAGGCTATTTTTCTTTTTCAATCGTATTTTTCTGAAAATCCAGTGTCGAATTATTGGGGTAGAGCAATATCCCTCATTTGATATCGCCTAATTAAGGAAATGGTTAAATAATACCGCCAGAAAAGTCTGATGCAATATCCAATGATCGCCACTTACAATCTTTTTCTATTAGAAATTTTCTGGAAATTGTTACATATTGGAAAGCTTAGCCAGAATTCTGCAAACGGCAAGTATTGAAAGTTCTCACTCTACTCGATGTTTAAATTTAAGTAAAAATTTATCATTCAAACGATAGATAAATTTTATTCGCATTAGTTCAAATTATTTAAGGAAATTGTTTTGTTAATTTTGGCACAAAACTTAGCACACTCGATTACCTACTGTCGAACCCTTAAAATTTTGAAAAAGCACTTCATCTTATTTTCATGGCCGATGAAATTATGATATGTAAAACAGCTGTCATGCATCCAGAAATTTTACCTGAAAGCTTCTTAAAAATAATTTGATTTCTGGTTGTTTAACTTATCAAATTTAACTTAATTTAACTTATCAATTTTAACATGTCAAATTAGCGTCTCATAAATATTAATTAATTGAGTTTTTGGTTTGATAAGTACTTGAAATATTTTGGAGATATTGTCATTTCGCTCTTGTGCTTTTATATTTTTTGGAGGCTTGAACAGTGTTCAATGCTAATTATTAACAAACGTTGAATAAAGTGATAACTTGTAATCTTTACTTATACGAAAGATAGAACACTAATATAAACAATTATAAAATACCGTATTTGCTCTAATTGAATGACAAATTTCTGGGGAATTGAAAAATAGAATGACTGTCATTCAAATAGAGCAAATACGGTAAATCATATATTCTTTAATATAATCTTAATCTATGTTCCGTCCCTTTTAACAACTAATGGAATAAACACACTGTGAAGAAGAACACTCCTACTTAGCCGGCGCTCCGAAGGGATCGGATGAAATATTTTTAATTAAATACAGAATTCTCATAATAAAATTTAAAAATTTTAATGCTCAATATCCTAAATTTATTTTTATGATATTTAATAGTATCTATAGTTTATGATATTTAATAGTATCATGGTTTTTGGCTATCGTATCAGTTCCGGACCAGCTTTATTTTTTGAAAGCCTAAACAAATCCTTAGGCTATTTTTCTTATTCAGTTTTGATCTTTTTAAATTTTTTGAATTTCCATTTGTTTTTCATTTAAATATTCTATAAAGAGATTCAACTTCTTGTCTATAGGAATATCCCAAATTTTATATCGCCCCTGTTTGGGTTTTTTCGGGTTTTAACCTATTTTTGCATTTAAAGCCTAAAATTGGAACCAATTTCTCGATTTTTCGGACCTTGATGTCGGGCTCTAAAAAAACTGTTTCTTGAATAAAATAAAAAACTCGAAATATTTCAACATGAATAATTTTTATATTTAATTTCATTGTAAGTAAAACGATAATTAACAAGCTTGTATGGGCTCGTTGGTGCGGTTGAATTTTTTGGAAGTTTGATTTTCTAACTAAAAATCATAACTCGGTCCAGAATCATTTCCTGAAATTGGGAGTGGTACATCGACTCAGCTCGTCGAGACGAATCGAATGACATGTCACATTCCGAACCTTTACCTCGGTACAATACACTACAGCCCAAAGAAAAAAGCGTAACAAAAACTTAACTAAAAAAACGAAAAAACAAAACTTAACCACTATTTACTTAAACATACGTTCACCTCTATTTTTTACCTAAATTATTTTTCTCAAAATTTCTTTGAAATTTTGACAATTATTTTTCAAATTATAATCAAATTTGTTATATTTTCCCGAAATTTGAAATAAATTCGATAAATTCGACTATTCCAAATGGAGTTAGGTTAAAAAAAGGGGTGAACGTATGTTTATTTACTGTATTATTACTAAAAAGTCTGTTACGACCCCGCTTACGTAGAGAAGCTAACAGAAACGTTTATTGCTTGTTTACAGGTTGCTTGTTTACAAGTTTAGGAAATGTTGATGTATTTGGATTTCATATAGAGGATCAATGATGATGGGATTAGAGGGGATATATCAATAATAATATCAAAGGGGATATATCGATAAATCCTAATATCAATAAATCACTGAAAAATATAGGTAGATCAATAAATCTCTCTACATCTTCGTCATACCAACCTCTGATCATAATCCACCAATATACCCTATCTTTATTAATTCACCAAAATCACTCATTCCTCACATAAACAGCACTGTTAATCGTAAATTCCCTCAATACCTCTGTTAATTGCACAAATCCATTCATATTTATCTTAATCCATTTATATCATCCATTGGGACTCAACTTTACAGCGCAGCAGGCGAAAATTTTGAAAATAAAAATTTCGGTTCCGGTTCCGGATATCCGAAATCTTCGGTTCGGATACCGGTTCCGGTTCCGGGTATCCGGAGATTTCCCAGGAACCGCCATCCTTAATATTGATTTCTTTTATTTTAATGCTCATTTATTTTTGCGAGCCTAAATAGTTTTTAAACAAATTTTGTTATATTTTCTCTATGAGATTTACTAAAGACTTTGACTGAGTTTGATTTGATTTTTCTCATCATTTGATTTTTCTCATTATCTGAACGGGTACTGATCGGGGCGGTTGCAATTTCGCCTTTCTTCTTTTATCAAATTTTCATCTTTTATCGCCAAATGCTCATGTTTTTTGATTTAACTTCTGGTTATCGTCACACTCTTAGGAACGCAACTGGTTCTGGTCCCTAAAGTGTTTTGATAATATAAAATAATAGATTTTGTTATAGTTTATTGGTTATTTTGTTTATATGAAATTATTCGATTATTTCCGTTTCTGCATACTATTATTTTTGTAAGCCTGTATAGTACAATTCAGGCAAAAATTTTGCAGATAAATAGCAACTTGAGGATATTTAACAAAAATTAGGTTAACGGGTAGGAACCGAACCCGCGACCTCGGTGAGTCGCGATGACTCAGTTACGCATTTGATGATGCACTGCCATTAGAGCTACGGGGTCGACAAATTCTACTTTCTATTTTCTTCCTATAGATCGTTTAATCCTAGCTTAAATTCGGATAGGTAAATAATCCTTACAGTACTAATGCTAAATTTTAAGGGCGAGAATTGTAATCAAATTCGAATCTTTAAATAAATTTTATTAAATTTTAAAGTTGGTCTCTGTTGCTTGCCTAGCATTAGGCCTCTATTTATTTGTAAATGCTCCAAGATCCATATCAGAACTAGCAGATGTGTTACTAAATCCAGCAGTGCTTCTTGCCTCTATTGGCTTAATTTCGGGTTTTGTTTCAATTTTTGGAATGTTTGGTGCACTCAGGGATAATGTGTTTTTACTTAAATTGGTATAGTAGTTAAATTTTTAGTTATTTTATTTGAGTGAGTAGATTGAAACCTCTCTAGCATTGCTTGGCGGTTAAATAGTAATTATAAAAATAATCTTATAGTTTGCCCTATGTGTTTTCTTTGGTTATCTTTTGTTGGTTGTATCTACTTGTTTTTTATTTCTTTTGGTAAGATTTTTTATTTTTAGAATTTTTTGAATGGAAGTGTATGTAAATTAAAATTAAATTATATATGAGCTTCCACCCATATACACAAAATTTCTCTAAATTGAACTAAAGTAAGATTTTGCAACCTTCTTTAATTTCTCGACATATAACATCAATTGCATCATAAGACAAAAAAATAGAATATTTAATATTAAGTAAAATTAAACGGCAAAATATGTACAATGTTTTAACTAAAATATAATTCAGATTATGAATATAATGGAACTAATTAATCTTAACCATTCTTAAAATATAGTTTCAAAAAATTTTTTTAATTTAAACTTTCGATAGAATTCAAAATTTGAATTTGGTTATGCTCAATATCATTAAACTTATAAAGCTATAATTATAAACAGAAAAAATGGTAATTTTGAACTTCGTACCCCCCCCCTCTTTTTTTCGTTTTAAAAGTATTAAAAATGGTCAGTCTTAAGATGATTATAAAACACAACGAGCTGTGTCGAACGACACCAAAATCAAAAAAATCCGACTTGATTTGACCGAGATACAGACCCCTGAAAATTAAACAACCACAGGGTCGAAAAACCAAAAGGACGAAAAAGTATACAAATGATAGCTCATTCGAAAGAGCTCGTCGAGTTGAGTCGAATGACACCAAAATCAACGTGATCCGACTTGATTTGACGAAGATATGACATAAATCATCGACTCCGGTAGGTCTAAATAATGTCATAACTTTGTCAAATCTTGTCTAATCACGTTGATTTTATTGTCATTCGACTCAGCTCGAAGAGCTCTGTCGAATGAGCTATCATTTGCTTAAATTTTTTTTAATTTAAAAAAATCACCCATGTGGTTGTTCAATTTTCAGAGGTCTGTATCTCGGTCAAATCAAGTCAGATTTTGTTAATTTTGGTGTCATTCGACACAGCTCGATGGGTTCTACAATTGGTGTTCAGACTGACCATTTTTAATACTTTTAAAACAAAAAAAAAGGGGGGGGGGTACGAAGTTCAAAATTACCGAAAAAATTAAACTAACCGGAAAAATAGTGTCAAAACAATGTTTATTTTTGCAAGCTAAACATGATTTAGCTAATCTATTAAAATCGCTTATTTGATACTGATGAAGCAATTTTATACAATGAGTATCAGTATCAACCTCATAAAAAACAATCAAAAATAAATAAAAATAATTTTTTAAAGTTTGAATGTTGTGGTAGCACAACTTTCCACGATTGGCAATTTAGTGAACAATTTAAATGTAACGCTTCAAATCCATATCCTGAACGGTTTTAAAAAATAATTTATTTAAAAAAAATTTGAATTTTCAAGTTGTGGAGTGCCATATTCTTGTTGTAGAAAATCTGTGGTTTCTAGAGCGGGTGCCGGTGAAGTTAACCCTCTCACACCTGCAATTCGCTCAATTCAGTGTTGGCAAAATGCTCAGAAGAAGAGAGAGCAGGAATTAGATTCTGTTGGGTTTTACTAAAGGATTTAACATAGGGCTTGATTTAGGATTCTGATTTTAGGAAATTTTTGGATCCATCAGCCTTACTTCTACCCCTTTACTACGATTATTATGGAGTGATGTGGTCCTCGCATTAAGAAATTTGGCACCACAAGTTCTTGTCTCTGATATATCTTTCAAAATGAGATTAATAGAGAAGAGACATCTGAATCCATTCCTAGTTTTGTATTGAAGCCATTAGCAGTTAATGGAAAACTTCCAAAATATCTTTGGAACCGTTTCCGGTTCCGGAACTGCTATTTTAGTTTTGGCGGTTTTAGTTCAGGTTCTGGTTCAAGACCGATTCCAGACGCTTGCCTGTTCCACGGTTTTAGTTCCAGAACTGGAACATTTCCATCACATGTCATTAGGCGAGAATAAATAATTTTCTTAATCCCATTTATGCCTTTAATTAATTGTTTTTATTTATTTGTTTTTGATTTTTCCCATTATTTTAAAGGATATTTATGTTCTTGGATGTCTCCAGCCATTACGCACATTATTCGATTCACATGCTTTACATATTGGAATGATTGTACTTTCTATTATATTCCCAGTGGTTGGTTTTGAATTAATTTGAAATTAAATGCAAGGATAGTGTTACTAATTTTCCCTACAAAAAATTTTTAATAAAGGGAAATTATTTGTTTCTATAGACATTTATATGATTGGGAATTCGGGAAATAATTGAAAACATTGTTTGATTTAAGGAATCAAGGAAGACTTATAATCATCCTAAATGATTATTTTCTATAAAATATCCTGAAATAATTATTAGCTAAATAATCTTTAACTAGCAAAAATAATACTTAAAGGCGATGGAACTGAATCTGTTAGAATTTCGGTACTACTGAAGAAAAGGGTGCTTTTTCTGCGGACTTTTTTTGCGGACTTTTCTTCCCTTTACATGTTTTACTTGTAGCAACTAACTGTCAACGGCCCTCCCCCCATTATTTTTCTTACCTAAGATTGTACACAATGGTCAGATTTTCTTCTTTCTCTTTTCCTCTATTTGCCGTGTGGCATATTCAAACAAAAGACATTGATACAGAAAAGATTAATTTTATTATTTTCATTTCTGTTTAAATGTTTTGCTTATAGCAACTAACAGTCAACGGATTATTTTTTATGCCGGTCTGAAAAATGTCGTTCACAAATAATTTAAACATTATAAACGAAAAAAATGTTACAATCAATAAAAAATTTTACTTTAACTAAATTGTATGATAAAATTAAATTACCCAATGATGAATTTCAACAATGGATCACTGATCTCGGAATGCTTCATAGAAAAAGAACATGTGATTGTGGAAAAGAAATGCGTAAAGAGAAGCGTGGACAAAATGGAAGATGGATTGTAAGAAATCAGTATGCAGAAAAACAAAGGGTGCTTTAGTTGGAACATTTTTCGAAAATTCAAAACTTTCTTTGACACAAATCATACAGGTACAATTTTTCAATTGTTTTTTATCAAATTATTATTAAGATAATGTATCTTTGGTCTAGCAGTAGACCATGTATCTTTGGTCTACTGCTGAAACAACGTTTGAAAGTTATATGAATGAGTTTGTATGGAAACAGAAATTTGGAGGAGATGACTGTTTTTTTCATTTAATTTCACAAATAACAAATAATCAAAAATATTTGTGTGAATAAAAATTAATCCTTTGACAGTTAGTTTGCTACAAGCTAAAACATTATCTTTTAAAAAAAAGGGAAAAAGAAGGAAAGGAAAAGTCCGCAAAATAAGTCCGCAGAAAAAGCACCCTTTTCTTCAGTAGTACCAGAATTTCTTTTTTATATTATAAAGTCTCAACAGCTTATTTATATTAAGCAAAAATTGGATTTGGATTTTTGTTTAATATGTATAAATAATTTGTGGTACTATGCGTTTATATCCCCACAATTCCGCAATGTTTGTCCGCACTTTTTTTCATTCCTTCTCCTCATAAAGGATTAAAAACGGTCAAGTTAACCCCCATTTTTTCTTCGCCTTCTTTCTCCTCCCACAAAGATTAAAATGTTCAAGTAAAAATGAAGGAAGACAAATATTCGCTTTCTTTTGAAGCAGTTTGACGAAATGTGACACCAAAATCAACGTGATTGAACATGATTGGACAAAGTTACAACACAAGTTACGATACTTGCACCACCTATGGTTTTTGACCATTTTGAGCCATATATCTCGGTCCACAGGCATTTACGGGAAAAAGAGTGGTACCGTTCGACTCAGCACCTTTACCTATAAAGGTCATTTTGAGCATTAATTTATGGGGGTGTGGCAGAACGGAAAAGTACTAATAAGGGAGAAAGGGAAGGAAAAATGAAAAAATGGTCAGAAAATGGGGGGGGGGGGAGGGGGTGTACCAAACAAACTATTACCGAAATAATTTCTGAAAATTCTTTTACCCTTATATTTTTCTATAAGCGAATATTTGTCTTCCTTCATTTTTACTTGAACATTTTAATCTTTGTGGGAGGAGAAAGAAGGCGAAGAAAAAATGGGGGTTAACTTGACCGTTTCTAATCCTTTATGAGGAGAAGGAATGAAAAAAAGTGCGGACAAACATTGCGGAATTGTGGGGATATAAACGCATAGTACCTTAAAATTATATATGCACAATATTCTAAATTTACTTATATGATATTTAATATTATCTAATGACATTTGCTTTTTGATTCATTATACATCAATACTGCTTTATTTTTTGGAAGCCTAACAAATGCTTTGGCTATTTTTCTTTTGCAATTGTGATCTTCTTGGACTAATTGAATTACCATCTGTGTTTAATTTAAATATTGTTTAGATTGGATTTTTATGAAAATATTTTCGATTTCTTGAGTAACAACGAAAATAGTAGAGCTAGAAAATTCTGTTCCAATATCCAATAACAACTAAACAACTTATTCTCTTAAAGATGTTCTGGAAATTGGTAGATTAGCGGATCATAAATATTAATTAATTGAGTTTTTGATTTGATAATTACATGAAATATTTTGGAGTTCTTGGATTTGTGTTTTAGTTGATTCTATATTTTTTGGAAGCTTGAACAGTGTTCAATGCTAATTATTAACAAACATTATATAAATTTAAAACTTATAATCTTTGCTTATACAAAGCAATAGAAATCTAATAATAACAATTAAAAAATATATTCTTTAATATAATCTTAATCAGGGTTAGGATTCGTACTTATTTTGGAAGTACAATACTTACAAATCGAACCTTGTACTTCCAAAATTAAAAATGTACATATTTGTAAGTACGTACTTAAAAATAGACTTTTTGGTCAAAAATTAAATTTAACATTAAAATTCTTAAAATTTTCGCCTTCGGCGCGAAAAAAAATTTGAAAATTTTTCCTCTTACATACATATGCTCTTACAATAATATCAATATCAACTTATACCCTTCTTGATCCATCGATGACAAATACAAGTCCCTTAAAATTCCTTTTAATCCGTCAATATAGAGTCTATTTTAAATTATATATGCACAATATTTATTAAATTTATTAAAAAAAATAATCCGTCAATACATGTATTGAAAGCTCTCACTCTACTCGGATATTTAAATTTAATTAAAAATTTTTTTATTAAAACGATGGGAAAATCTGAACTCAGATTTTCAAAACGTCGAATGTTCAATGCTAATTATTAACAAAAGTTATATAAAGTGCTAACTTATAATCTTTACTTATACAAAACAATGAAACTCTAATAATAATTAAAAAATATATCATATATTCTTTAATATAATCATAATTTATGTAATTTTAGGTTTATCATTTCAATGTTGTTAATAATGTAACCGGGTTTTGATAATAATTATCCGAAAGAAAAACCCGTAGCCATTCTTTTTTCGATCCGAAACCCGATCAAACTTTTTCTCAACACGGCCCAACACTGGTATGGATTATGTATTGGAAGCAGCATGGGAATATAACTCAATATTTATTTTTGGGTTAAACAATAGCTTTATTCAAATATAGAATAAGTCAGTAAAATTTTCGAGTTTTATTTTTGTAATTTTTTGGATGCCACGTAAATCAAGTTGGCAATTAAAGTTGATTTAGAAAGAATTGAGCTAATGTGATACCTTTCAGAGAGATTTGAAAATTAATTTTAGCTAAAGCAAGCTTTAACTTCCAAAAAATGAAATCGACTGGATCCGGAAGAACATAATTCCTTTCATCGTTAAATTTATATAAAAATGAAATAATTTTAAATTATATTATTTAAATAATTAAATTTTTTATTTAAAAATGTTGGGAAATAAAAAATTAAGAGAAAATTAAAAAAGCAAACCAAAAGAATATTGCAAGGCATATGAAGCCATTTAGATCGTATTGTTATATAAATCAACTTGAATTTAAGAAAATGCTGGTAATAGCCAGACATACTTTTGTTATTCCGAACACTTTATCCATTTAAATAAATTAAAAATCTACGGAAAAATAAAATTATGAGCTGTTTAGAAGGGCTGTCGAGCTGAATTCGCTTTAGATTGGAAAGCGAATTTTAGGGAATAAAAATATGCTTACAAGCACGTGGGCTTATACCCTGTTTAACTTGATATCCGAAAATGTTTAGAGAAATTCTCGAAAACCCGAAACATAACCCAACTTTTTTCCTACTACAAGAACTCCTGTCCTCAAGCCTCTTAACAGCTCATGTAATTTTTTGTAAATATTTATGTTTTCATAAAAGACAGATTTCTTGATTCTCAAATTTTGTATTTTTTTAATATTAAATAATAGATTTATTTTATTTATTTATCTTTCATGTTTATTTGAAGTTGTTGATGGTTCCTTGTTGTATGCCGATTGTTATTTTTGGAAGCTTGAATATATAACTCAGGCTAATATTAAAAATAAACTTTTGTTTTATTTGTCCAAGTCACATCAAGTCACTCAATCAAATAAAGAAAGTAATGAATTTGGAATTTTTTATAAATGATAAGAAAGTACATTAATTTCGAATTCTAGTCTGAAATATATTTAGACTTCCAAAAATAAACAAAGCTCGAAGAAAGTAGCAAGATAAAGTTGTCTCAACAATATCATGACTAAAAATAGCAAAATTAATTATTTAATATTATCAAAATAACTAAAATAATCAGTAAAATAAAAGCTAAAATTGAGAGCAAAAACCAAAAAGAAAAATTATTTTGTGTTCCAATAAAAAATTTAATTACAAACTTATTTCCACAGTATTCTAATAAAAAATTCCAAAAATAAAACATAATTATTGCCTTTAAATTTATTAGAAAATTAAAGAAACAGCCGCCAATTTATTTTAACATTTAAGCTGAAAATAGCAGAATTTCTGTGTTTAAATGCAGAAAATGGCTATTAAATATCTAAATATGTAAAATAATTATTTTGTGTCTAATAAAAAATATATTTTTTGAGTGAGATATTTGGAAAATGAAAATATAGATGTGGTTGTGTTGTGTCTTATGAGCAGTTTTGCACACAATTGCGGATTGCGAGTTGCGGAAATTTTTTTAATTGCGTGCATCCCAGCTTAGACACACCAATCTCACCATTGATATGTCTATGTGGTTTCCGAGTTTTTTCGAAGAATAAAAGTCATCAAGGCAGAATATAACAATTGAGGCAGAGGTGGAATGTTGTGATTGGAAGAAGGATGCAAAATCCTGTAGGCTGGCACAGGTTTTTGCACAAAAAACCTGGATAGAGTTAGTAAGTTTGAATTGGAGAAATATATTAGCTGTGATCAATGTCAAGCTTCCAAAAAATAATCCACATTTTCTTGGCCCCACTCCTCTTCAGCGAGATCTTAAAATCCAAAAATTAATGTAAAATTAAGGTTAATTAACAAAACACTAATTAAAATTAAATGAAAATCTTCATAAAGCAATTAACATAATTAAAAATTTTATTTAAATTTTTATAATAATTCAAGCAACATTCTAAACAATTTTAATAATTAAAAATACATTTAAACAAAATTTTGTTCATCTCCACCATATTTTTGTAAAAGCAAACTGTCAATTGTTTGAGGGATGGAAATTGGTTGGGAATAATTTTGTACCGACTCGGGATCGGGATTAGCCTAAATCGGTATCGGGATTTGTGTTGATGATACCGATACCGGTACCGATACCGGCCTCGGTATCGGTATCAGCAAAAACGGTATCGGGATTTATCTTTCGGTATCGGTTTCAGTAAAATCGGTATCGGTATTCAAAGAGACCGGTATAATACCGCCCGATACCGGTCGGGATCCCGATACCGCTGAACCCTACTCTAAAATGTGCTTGGCCTCCCTATGTTTTTCACTTTTCGCGGTCCATATATAAGACCGCGGGCTGATTTTGATGACATTCGACGTATCTTAGCGAGTTCTTTCGAATGACATATATTTTCATAGCATAGGATGACGAATTTTACCTTATAGATTTAGCTATTTTTTGCAACTTGTAAACTTTGCCTTGATAAACTTGCACTTTGATAAACCTTGAAAATATATTAGCCAGCTTATTTCGTGGCTTACAAAAATACATATTCACCTATAATGGTCATCATGGGCTGAATAAATTTGAAATTTAAAATACTTATAAAATAAAAAAATAAAAAATTAACTATTGTAGATATTTTTCTTTAAAACTTATTTTCCTACTAAATTGATAATAAATTTTAGATTGGAAAAACTGAACAAAAGGCAACAAAAAAATCTTTTTCTAGAGCTTCCAGTTTCTCCCCTCTTCGCAATCTTTCAATTAAAAATAACAAAAAATGTGAAGGAAAGAGAAAGTCTTCAACCCTCGAATCTGTGCCAAACAATAAAATTAAAAAGCGGGTATTTGATGGCAAAAAAGAACAGCAACATCCAAGCCATAAAAATAATAATTTTGAAAAATTAAATAATAAAAATTGTATTAAAAATATTCAGCCAGAACCGTCTGCCCCTCCAATGTATTTTACTATGCAATTGCAACAACACCATTTTAATTAATTTTATTTTTGTTTGAATAAACGAATTTTTTAAAATATTTTTTTTGTGCCTAGAATACTTCAAAAATCGAAATGAAAATTCTAAGAAAAGTCTTTGTTTAAAAACCAAGAGTCTTGCACTCCTTTCCCTTCGATAACTCATCCTTATTCTAGATTCTTTACCTCGTGCTTTTGAAATTTTATTGCAATTGAGGCTGAATAAAATCATAAAATGAGCTCCAAAAACTCTTAACCATTAATTAAATTTAAATTTTATACATAAATTTAAATCTGCTTCTTTAAGTCTAGAATTGCGAGTGATGTTGTTTCTTGTTGGCACTGGTTTCTTGATGTGAGAACATACATACTATTCATAACTGATTCAATAGGAAGCAATTTTTAATTTTGCCTCTTCATGTTTTTTTAGAATGCATAATTTTGTGGCCTCTATTGCTTAGTCTATAATATTTTTAATTATATCTCGAATTCTCATAGTAAAATTTAGAAATTTTATATACTCAATATTATAAATTTACTTTACTGATATTTAATATTATCATAATGAAATATCCCTTTTGGTTTGCAGTAAGTATTTGAAGATTTATTTTTTGGAAGCCTAAACAAATCCTTAGGCTATTTTTCTTTTCCAATTGTGATCTTCCTAGACACATTGAATTCATCTGTGTTTAATTTAAATATTGTTTAGATTAGATTTTTCTGAAAAAAATTCGACTTTTTGTGGTATATCAATGCCCCACATTTGATAACGACAATTTATTAAAACAGTGAACTAGTATCGCCAGAAAAGTCTGTTTCAATATCCAATAATCGCCACTAACCATCTTCGTCTTTTAGAGAGTCTTGGAAATTGATAGTTATTGGAAAGCTTGGCCACAATTTCGGCAAATGGCAGTTATTGAAAGCTCTCACTCTACTCAATTCTCTCACTCTATTCGACGTAGCACACTTCATTACCTACTGTCGAACCTCTAAAATTTCGAAAAAGATTCCATTTTTTTATGGCAGCGAAAAAATGATAAAACAGCTGTCATACAACCCGAAATTTTAACTAAAAACTCTTAAAAATAATTTAATTCTTGGTTCTTGTGTGGATTCAACTTAGAAATTTTAACAAGTCAATTAGCAGATCATAATGTTAATTAATTGAGTTTTTGGTTTGATAAGTACCTGAAATATTTCGGAGATCTTGTGCTTGTTTTTTTGAAGATTCTATATTTTTTGGAAGCTTGAACAGTGTTCAATGCTTATTATTAACAACGTTTTATAAAGTGCTAACTTATAATATTTACTTATACGAAAGACAGAACACTAATATTAACAATTATAAAATAGATCATATATTCTTTAATATAATCTTATCTATGTAATTTTTTAGGTTTATCATCTCAATGTTGTTGATAATGTAACGGGGAACTTGATACCGTTCCCCTTAAACTTTAATTTCACCATTTCATCATATCCTTTCCCCGCTATTTATCTCTTCATTTATTTTTTATTACTTTTCCCATATCTATCCCGCCCCTTTTAACAACTAATGTAATAAACACTTTGGGAAAATCAGTATTGAAAGAATGGAGAAATAAATTAAATAGTAATAAAATATTTGTTGATCCAAGTTTCCCCTGAGCTATTTATATAAAATTAGGTAAATTCTGCGTCTCCCCTCGTTCTCATCGAGTTTCCTTCCCCACTAAACCGGTGCTCCGAAGGGGCCGGATCAAATATTTTTAATTAAATACCGAATTCTCATAATAAAATTTAAAAATTTGAATGCTCAATATCCTAAATTTATTTTCATGATATTTAATAGTATCTAAAGTCACATGGTTTTTGTTTATTGACCAGTTCCTGACCAGCTTTATTTTTTGGAAGCCTAAATAAATTCTTAGGCTATTTTTCTTTTTCAATTTTGATCTTTTTTAAATTTTTTGAATTCTCATTTGTTTTTCATAGCAATATCCCAAATTTCCATAGACCGATTCAAGTATTTTTATTATCGATATTAATCCACAAAATTCATAATAAAACTATCAAAATTGTTGTTGTACATATATATTCTAGGTTTTTTTTGGAAAGAACGGGCATTTATTTATTCATATATGTACGACAATTAAAATTTAAAAAGTCAAAATATTTTTATTTAAAATTTTAAGGATCACTATTATTTCTTTTAAAAATAATTTTAGAATTTAAATTATTTATTCCTTCATTTTTCATTAAATTAATGTCAGCACCCACTTTAATTTTTGCTACTAAATTTTTAATGAATTAATTAATAAAAAAAAAATAAAACCAACCAATCTTTTGTCGAATAGGCTGAAAATAAATAAGTTTATTGTTAGATTTTAGCTAATTGTGCCATACTCGTTACTTATTATTTCTACATTAGTACAATTTAATTCCGTTTGGTTTTTATTAAAAATAGGGTTGGATTTTTCGAACCGGGTCGACGTTCGTTTCATTATTCTGGCCTCATTTTTATCGAACCGGGCCGTTTTCTTCGGGCCAAAATTCGTGGCCCAATTTAATCTATCCAACCGAACCGAGCCCCCAACTTATTGTTTTATTTTTAACGAAGAAAATAGTAGTGTGATTATTGTAATAGGTATGTGCATAAACAGAATGGCTGTTATCCTTCTGAAAAAGATTTTGAAGCTCGACAAGGAACTCTATTAGATTGCTCACCCATGCCCCTCCTAAAATGTTTCGCTATCCTATGTTGGTACAATATGTTTGAGTGTGAATGTAAGTTGAAAAATATGTAAATACTGTATTTTACCTTAATTTGATTTATTCCATTTTTGTTATTTAAATCTTTAACATAACGCTTAAGTATTGGAATATATTTGAGAAATGCTCGGCGATATTCACAACTATAAATTTAAAAATTATTTATTAAATTTTGATAATATTAAATAATAGATTATGTCATGTTTTAATATGTTGGTATTCTGTTTATATTAATTTATGTGTAGTTGTTTTCATCGATGCTTTATTTTTGGATGCTTGAATACACCATTCAAACAATATTTCGAAAAGACACCAAAAGTGGGCCGGGTAACCCGAATCCCAACCTTTTGTTCCGACTCGCAATCCTACCCGAAGAAATTTCTTTTTTCTCAACATACCTAAACAGCGGGACGGTTGAGCGACAGCCGACTTTGATCGTTATAAATCCGTATAAATCTTATATTATTCGAAGTCCTCGATGAGTCCAAACTTTATCTATAATGGATGGATTAAGTCTGATCACCGGTTGAAAATTATAAGTCGATAGGTGAAAGAAATCGTTTTTTTCACATTTATCGATTTATAACTTTTTAAAGAGCGATCAAACTTGATCTATCCAATTGTAAAAAAGAGCGCTTATCGAGGGCTTTCGAATGATATATGTATCTTATAGCAGCAAACTGTTATTGCCGATCAAAGTCGGCCAGGCTCAACTAACCCCAACCTCTAAACATACCTAAATTTAAATAAAATAACAGCATTTGCACAACAAGCAATTAAAGCAAAATGATTAGCCAGTTGATAAACTATATAAGTTACAGCTGTGTCACTTGGATCCCAAAAATTTGGAATTCCAATAATTTTGGTAAATAAATAGTAATTTGTATAAAATGTAAAGCCGAACAAGGATACAAGCAAAATACTTAGTAATGATTTAAATAAACGTCTTGTTGACACTTAATTAATTAAAAAATTAATTTGTTTTTTCTTGTTAACAGACAAATGTCTAAAAAGAGTAGGGCTATGGGTTCCTAAAAAACAAGCCACAAAAACTGAAGAGAAAACCCCATAGATCATCGGTTAGTCTTGTCGGTGCAGCTTCAATTAACCTAAAAACTTGGTGAATCAGACATTTCTAATCGAGAGGATTTGGTCCGCAATGGGTTTTTAGACGAGGACATGTGCGATTTTTAGATTATAAACTTTGGAAGTGTTTCAGGCAAATATTTTTCTAAAAAGTTACGGATATAGTGTACTGTACCGGTGGTAAAAGTTCGGGACGTGACATATGTCATTCGATTCGTTCTCAACGAGCTGAGTCGAATTGTACCACTCCCTACTTTAGGAAATGATTCTGGACCGAGTTATAGGTCCCTGAAAATCGCAAAACCATAAGGGGAGTAAGCTCAATTTTGGGGTGAAAAATTCTAATATGCAAATAATAGCTTATTCGAAAGAGCTCGTCGACTCGACTTTTATTTAATTTTCCAAAAAAATTTATTACAATTATTTCTCATTCCATGCCGCAGTAAATACCAAATTATAACATAAATAGCTGCACTGAAAATTTCAAAAAATAGACTTATACTCATAAAATAAATAGAATTATGGTGAAGAGTTGAAGTTATTCCGTTACATTTTACTTTGAAACTGAAAAATTTTTTTTTTGAAAATTTAAGTCTTTAAAATTAGGAGTAGATATCGGAGAGATCTAACCTAGATCCTTAGGGAATTTATTTAAAGATATTTCTAATACCAGAATTAGGACTATAGGGGGAATAAATAAAAAATTGAAAGTTGTTGATGGGGAATTTGATACTAAATTAAAATTGTAAAAAATTTTTTAATTTTTCAAATTAAGGATGAAAAACCTCACTAAGAAAATCTCAAATCCCTCAAATCCTAAATCCTTAAACTATACAAGGGAAAAAATTTTAAATTTAATTTGTTTAGTTTTTTTTTGAACAATATTTACAAAATAATAATTATTCAAAAATTTAATAGTTAATAGTAACTTATTAATTTTCGAATAAGTTTTATTTAAAATTGGAGGCTTATATTTTTGGATGCCTAATAAATTCTTAGGCAAGTAAATTGAAAAAAATTTAAAATTCTCTCCGAAAATAGGCTAAATTTACTTCCTTAATAGTTAGACAATGAAGTATCGGAATCTACCTATCACTTCAAAAGTCTTGTGTATGACATTGAGAACTAGCTCCTGGAGCTAAGATTTTAAATCGCCAAATCAGGACCTCAACCCCCTCAGTCTAAATTCTAATAAACTTTAAAAATACGTTGTGTTCCCAGCGACATCTTGAACTTCTTCCCAAGCCAAAGAAACATTAAATAACCCGTTTGTTAAAATACAAAGTGCAACAAGTATAAAATAAATTTTTTTGTTTAGATGATTATATCTGAAAGGATAATAATTTGATTATGGTCTAGTTTATAAATCCAATAGAAACTTAAGTGTAGGGTTGGGGGCCCGACCCAGTCCGGTACGATAGATCGTGTCGGGCGTTAAATTTCGGCCCGAAAAAGTCTCGGTTGGGCCGGCCTGAAAAAAATGACTAGAACATCGCCCCGACTCCAAAACCCCAACCCTACTTAGGATAATGAATAGATTCATGCACCTATAACGTATTCCTGAATCTTCTTAAAGCCAAGCAAGTGAAAAAATTTTTAAATTTCAAAAAAATTTTACGTGATAGGTAGAACAACAGAAATAAGTCTGTCTATAGCAATAGCAGCCATTAAAACAAAAGAAGAAGCAAAAAGTAAAAGGAATGGGGAAGTGAAACAGAAGCATTGAAACATTGTCATTAATTGAGGTCCAATAATTAGGCTTCTAGCTACAAACAAACGATTAACACCAAAAGTGAGAATACAAAATTCGTAGGAAGCCTTTAATTTGTAAAGAAATGGTGTTAAAGTTCATCAATTTTATTCAGAAATTAGTAGAGTGTATGGATTAATTATTAACACAATATTATTTATTTTTTAGTTAAACAATAGATTTATTCAAGTATGAAATGAGTTAAACGTTCCCATGAGAGATCATCTGTAATTTTTTGGATGCCATTTACATCAAATTGGCTATAAAAGTAGATTTAGAAAGCATTGAGCTAATATGATGCCTTTCAGAGAGCCTATATGCTATTAGTTATTTATTAACAAACCCATTCATTTTAGGATAAAATTAGTACCGACATATTATCTAAAATTGTGATAGACTCGATCTTTTGAATTTTAAAAAATTCAAAAGATATAGCTTGTCAAAGCAAGCTTTATCCTACAAAAATATAATCCGCAAAAGGTATAGGAAAAACCACTATGGAAATAGTTGTAATAGCTAAATTTGTTATGACTCGAGATCCGATCTTATTTGACCAAACCCGAAACTTGATTTTTTAGCTGTGACATCCCATGTTCGATATCAAATTTAAATTTTAGATAGTTTCTAATAGCTATAAATAAATATTAGCAAACTTATAATGGCTTTATAATCTTATAAAAATTAATTTTAGCTAAAGCAAGCTTTAACTTCCAAAAAATGAATGCAACCGGACCCGGAAGAACATAATTCCTTTCATCGTTAAATTTATATAAAAATAAAATAATTTTAAAATATATTATTTAAATAATTAATTTTGTTATTAAAAAATGTTGGGAATAAAATATTTCGAAAAAATTAAAAAGCAAACCAAAAGAATATTGCAAGGCATATGAAGCCATTTAGATCGTATTGTTATATAAATCACACTTGAATTTAGGAAAATGCTGGTAATAGCCAGACATACTTTGGTTATTCCAAACACTTTATCCATTTAAATAAATTAAAAATCTACGGAAAAATAAAAATTTTGAGCCGTTTTAGAAAATGTGTCGAGCTTAATTAGCTTTCTATTAAAACCCTTGTCTTTTGCCTTGGGCTATCACCTTCGCACCAATGTCTGTAGGATCCATGGAAATGTACACAAGACCAATGGTCTACAGTGGGACACAAACATTCGAAGGGGACACGCGTTTTTAAAATACCATAATTTTACTGAAACACGAGAAAATTGTGTAAAAAACACATGAAAAGGCTATTAATAATTCAGATACTTAAATAATTCTTACAATTCAATTTTTAATTTTTTTGTAAAGAATTCAGGCTTCCAAAAATAAAACACTGTGAGTGGAGAATTTTGGAAATTTATTTTGTTCCTGCCATCAAACTTCTTAAAAGTTCAGGCAATTTTTTTGTAAATATTTATGTCTTCACAAACGACAGATTTTTTGATTCTCGAATTTTGTATTTTTTAATATTAAATAATAGATTTATTTATGTTTAATTAGCTATATGTTTATTCAATGATGTGAAGTGTTTTTTAGTTAACTCATTTGTTATTTTTGGAAGCTTGAATATATAATTCAGGCTAATATTAAAAATAAAATTGTGCATTGCTTGGCCAAGTCACCCAAGTCACTCCAAGTCACCCAGTCATGTAAAGAAAATAATGAATTTTGAATTTTTTATAAATGATAAGAAAGTTAACTGTACATTATTTTCGAATACTAGTCTGAAATATAATCAGACTTCCAAAAATAAAACGACGTCCAAAAAATAAGATAAAGTTGTCTCAACAAGATTGTAAATAAAAATAGCAAAATTAATTATTCAATATTATCAAAATAACTAAAATAAACATTAAAATGTAAGCTAAAATTGAGAGCAAAAACCAAAAAGAAAAATTATTTTGTGTTCCAATAAAAAATTTAATTACAAACTTATTTCCACAGTATTCTAATAAAAAATTCCAAAAATAAAGCATAATTATTGCCTCTAAATTTATTAGAAAATTAAAGAAACAGCCGCCAATTTATTTTAATATTTAAGCTGAAAATAGCAGAATTTCTGTGTTTAAATGCAGAAAATGATTATTAAATATCTAAATATGTAAAATAATTATTTTGTGTTTAATAAAAAATATAATTTTGATTGTGATATTTGAAAAATAAAAAATATAAATGTGTTTGTGTTGTGTCTTGTGAGCATTGTTGTACACAATTGCGGATTGCTAGTTGCGGTTTAAAAAAAAAATTTTTTTTCAATTGCGTGCAGCCCTGCTTAAAAGTGTGTTCAAATTGTGCCAAAGTTGTTGGCTCATGTTGATCTCACCATTGGTATGTCCATGTGGTTTCCGAGTTTTTTCGAAGAATAAAAGTCATCAAGGCAGAATATAAAAATTGAGGCAGAGGTGGAATGTTGTGATTGGAAGAAGGATGCAAAATCCTGTAGGCTGGCACAGGCTTTTGCACAAAAAACTTGGATTGAGTTAGTAAGTTTGAATTGGAGAAATATATTAGCTGTGATCAATGTCAAGCTTCCAAAAAAAGCTTCCCTTTTACTCAGATATTATTAGAAATTTTCCAAAATTTATTTAAATCAAATTAAAATAATCAGTAGTAAGTATGTAGTTAATGTAAGGAAGGGAAGAATATTTGGCTGTAAGTTAAAAGCACCATTAACGTTTAAATAATTTACTCAGACATCATTAAAAATTTTCGGCTAAGCATAGCTGGAAAAATCAACTGAAAATATAAATGAACTAATGACCTAATAATTTTTTTCAGCGAGATCTCAAAATCAAAAAATTAACGTAAAATTAAGGTTGATTCCCGTAAAATTAATTAAAATTAAAGGAAAAGCTTTAAAAAATTAATTTACACAATTAAAAATTTTCTTTAAATTTTAATAATAATTCAAGTAACATTTTAACAATTTTAATGTTTAAAAACATTTAAACAAAATTTTGTTCCTCTCCACCATATTTTTGTAAAAGCAAACTATCCAGTGTTTGAGGGATTAAAATTGGTTGGGAATAATTTTGTATATTGTTTTTTAAATCAGGCAAAATTGAATTATTGCCTAAATTTGCAGGTAATGCTAAAATGTAATTACAAGGCTGTATTGGGTTCCAAGCTGAAAATGATTGAGATATTCTTTAAATTTATTTAGAAAATTATTTTAAATTATTTAACTAGAGTTGTTGACGGATAATTAATTTTAGCCAGTGACGGCTAAAATGAATACAACTCAAGTTCAATTGCAGCTCAGTCACGGCACCTATAACTTATAAAGGGCCAGTCACTTATTATTATTCTTGTACCAATGGATAGAGCATTAAATAAGCTATACTATACCGAAAAATCGAAATTATTGACTGACTGCTAAACTTTTTTCTGAACTGATCGATCAAGTTCAGAAAAATCGGATTTATTGAAAAGTTTGTATTGCTCTTAAAACATTATCCATTTCTATATGCGTTATATGATCGTGAATTGGGCGGGACTAAAATAAACTGAAAAAAACTCAAATTTCTTTAAAATTCCCCCATTTGTGCTGTCTCAAAAGAAGAAAACACACGAGGAGAAACTCTGAAAGAGGGAAGAATACCCTGATTTGAATTTAGAGTGAGGCATATGACGAAATTCTTTGCGGGATTTTACAAGATCTCGTCATGGTAATTTATCGGAATAACTTTGAAAATTAATTTGAGGATTTTTAGCTTGAATTGTAGTCAAGCTTCCAAAAATAATAGCACAAGCACTAGTCAACACCTCCAATCGAATAAACGTACATACTAACTAATAAAGCCTAACTAAATCTATTATATTATATTGTCACATACAAATTCCGTCAAGGAATTTAATATTTGTGATTTTGCCGCGATCTATTTAGTCTAAAGCAAAAAATATTTTATTTGGATTAAACTTACAAATTATTGAAGGTGTTTCTGTTACTTTTTCAATTTTATTATTTTGTAAAACTTCGTTATCTTCGTCTGTTGCAGGTAAATTACGTAAATATTTTCTAAATTAATATTTTCAATTAATTTTAAGTTGTTTAACAAACATGTGCTTAGCGCGACGATTTTTGAATCAAACCTGTGGAGAAATGAAAGTAATTGTATTGAAGTGATATCCGGGGATTTAATACATTTTTGGGATCTGCAGTATCAGTTCCATTAATACTTCAAAGTGCTTACAAGGGAACATTCTTAACTGCCATTAAAAATTTTGCGATAAACTGGTTTTTTGATGTGAGAACAAACTATTTATAACTGATTCAATAGGAAACAATTTTTAACTAGCCTTTTCATGTATGTTTAGAATACAGTGTTTCGAGGGGCTCGACTGCGTAGTTTCCTATATTTTTAATTGAATACTTGATTCTCATTTTAAAATTTAAAAATCTATTACTCAATATCCAAATTTACTTTTATGATATTTAATATTACATAATGAATTTGCTTTTTGGTTCTCTGTCTACCCTACCTGCTTAATTTTTTGGAAGCCTAAATGAATATTAGGCTTTTTTCTTTTTAAATTTTGATCATTTATATTACATTCAGATATTTTTAAACCAATATCAAATGTAAAAAATTCACTTCAAAGGCTTTCAATCGAATCAAACCTTGTTATTCTTTTTTCCAGCTAAGAGGCAAATGCCTGCTAGATCTTTTAAGATTCGGGTCGGCGTGTTGGCAACACTATGTTAGCAATAATTACACTAGTTCCTTAACAAATACAATTTTCCAATTTAATTTTATTTTAAACAAAAATATTTAACAAATTTGTTTTTTGCACATTGCTTTTGTGATATTTTTTGGAAGTTAGATTTTCTAACTAAAAAAGTAAAATTGTATTAAGATGGGAGCGGTACTGATCTAGAGCCTTATAATCCTATCAAGCTGGAAAATTAATGAGTCATTCAACTCCTTTAATTTTGACAGTCTCACAAGTTATATGCATTGGTAACCAATTCCCGAAATTCGTCCCCAAAGATCTACAAGTTTTTTTAATCCAAGCAATTTATATCAACACAAAGACTAATTACTTAATTCGTAAATTCTTTAATTTGATAATATCAGATAAATTCTTTTGTATGATTTATTAGTTTTTACTTTTTATACGAATATGTTTGATTGTTTAAATTTTATTTTATTATTTTTGTAAGCCTTGATATAATTTCAGGCAAAACTTAGAAAATCACTCTAATCTCCTTCTATTCTTCATATCTTTCTTAACCCCTCCAAGTTGCCCTTGATCCTTCCAAATCCTTTCACATATCCGAACTCCGATATGAGATCCGAAAAATGTTGCTTTGAATTAAATTTATTTTAATATCTTATTTTGAATTTGGGCTAATAATCTTTTAATTACCTATCTAATTTCTAGATCGATTTATATGGTAAAATAAATGTAGAATAATTAATTTTTAATAAAGCACCCTCAATGACTCCATCCTTTTCTGGACAACATTTAAAAAGAAATTTAAATATACAGCCAACAGATAAAATAAAATTAAGTAAAAAGCCCCCAACAAGAATAAAAAGTAAAGAAAGGCAACCAACAGCAATTCAAGTTGATGTTGGAAATGTTCATAGAGATAATAAAACGTTTGGGTTGGTTTTAAGATTTATTATTATTCCGGGTCTAGATTATTATACCAGGCCTGTGCCAGGCATGGAACTTTTTAATAATTGATAAAAATTCTAATGATTTGCACAAAATATTGTATACGGCTATACAACTGCAACCCAATCATGTCCAAATTTATTTAGCAAATTTAATTATTTTGCTTCCAAAAAATTACATATAAATAAAAAATTTTTTTGCAAATTTTTCGAATCTATAAAATTTTAAAATATAAAAATTTAAATAATAATCATTGTTGGCATATTTTTAGTTTTAGATCAGATTCCTTTCAAATATCCCCTTCCTCATTTTTATTCTTCTTTCCTCCGTTCCTCCTTACAACCGAAATTTCTCTTGGTTAACCAAAATGGAGCCAGCAAACTGAAGCATAAATTTTAGGATTTTCGTGAGATTAACAATATTAAAGATTTAGTGTAATTATATGAGAGAAGAAAATGTAAAGAAATATAGTTAGCTAATCTGGAAAAATATGGCAAAATAAAATGAATATCAGTATCAATTTCATAAAAATAATATTTTAAAGCTTGAATGTTGTGGGAGCACAACTTACCATGATTGGCAATTTAGTGAACAATTTAAATGTAACGCTTCAAATCCATATCCTGAACGGTTTTAAAAAATAATTTATTCAAAAGATTTGAATTTTCAAGTTGTGGAGTGCCATATTCTTGTTGTAGAAAATCTGTGGTTTCTAGAGCGGGTGCCGGAGAAGTTAACCCTCTCACACCTGCAATTCGCTCAATTCAGTGTTGGCAAAATGCTCAGAAGAAGCGGGAACAGGAATTAGATTCTGTTGGTTTTTGACTAAAGGAGTTAACCTAGGGTTGGTGAGTGTGATCCATAAGATTTCTAGATCCATGAGCATTAGTTGTGCCCCGTTATGACGATTATTATGGGATGAGGCGGTACCTTGCATTAAGGATTTTGGCACCGCAATGTCATGACACTTATATATCCATAAAAATGAGTTAAATATAGAAGAGACGCCCGAACCCATACCCAATTTTGTATTGAAGCCATTATGGCTTCATGCATGGGAAAGTTACATTATTTTTTCCTAATCCCATTTACGCCTCCAGTTATTTATTCATTTGTTCCTGATTTTTACAATTATTTTCAAGGATATTTATGTCCTTGGATGTCTCCAACCATTACGCACATTATTTGATTCACATGCTTTACATATTGGAATGATTGTACTTTCTATTATATTTCCTGTGGTTTGTTTTGAATTACTTAAAATGAGCATCGAAGAAAAATAGGATTTTATTTGGTATTGCTTTTAAATACCAAATAATAATAAAGTCTCATATTAAACAGCTTATTTATATTAAGCAAAAATTGGATCAGGAGTTTTGTTTAATATAAATAATTTGTTAAAACTTTATAAATAAACAGAAAGAAATTTTAGTCAATCGTCGACTAAACGTATTTTGACAGAATTTATTTTTGCAAGCTAAATGTTATTTAGATATTAAACATTTACTCTTAAACTTTATTAAGTTAAAACAACTTAACTCAATTAATTTAAGTGTGTAACTGTTTGCCTATCTCAGTGTTTGGCACGGCAAATAGACTATCAACACTTTTTACTGCGGAGAGAGCAAAGGCGAATAGCTCGAAATGAGAGGAGAGAAAAGCGTTATTTGGAGCAGAAAGGAGAAATTAAAATTGTAAAATTAGAATTTTGATAATTAGGGAATAGATTTATATGGATTTCCACCTAATTTCACAAACCTTTTTGGGGATTCTAACGCCAAAAGGTACGACATATTTCAAGAATGTTCGTAAGGTCGTTTTGAGTTATAATTCCATAATTTACATATTTTACCATATTCAAATTTTTGATTGATAGTCCATATTAGAGATCGGACTGGGAGCGTGGGACGAGAATCGAGATCTCGAAAATTCTTCATCGTTATAACCGAGCTTTTTGATCGAGCTTTCGTCTCGGTCCATTCTATAGTCCATATAAATCATAACCCTATTGATAAGTCATTAATAGGATTCTCAAAAACATGTAAATTGGATAATTTTGAGTCACTTTCCTTTTGAGTATCGTTTCCACAGCCGATTATTTTCTCGTTTATTTTCCTCACGTTGTTAATGTAAACAACTGAAAAAGGAAAGTACTCAGACTAACAACTTAGCATGTACTGGACAATTGCGGAAATTACCAAATTTTTAAGGGAGAACAACACAAAAGGCAAACAACAGAAAATGCTCAAAGACAAGGAGAAAAAGCCGAAGTTATTGTTCCTCTTAATAAATGTTCCCCTCCACGTTCACCACCCAAAGTCAAACCACCTCCTACACCAAAGTATATATTTAGAGGAAAATATAATATTGTGTAATTTTAAGAAATGATGAGGAAGCAGCCCAATTAGGTACTTCAATTAAAGCTGGCAAACTTGAATGGAAGGTAAATACTAAATTTTTTCGGCTCTAGTTCAACTTAGGCGTCCAACCGCACCTTTTACGTCTAATTAAAAGTTTAGACTTCCAAACTAATTTAAGTTCCAAGATATTTTAGCCAGATTATTTCGTGGCTTACAAAAATCTAGTAATCTCGTTTATACTGATCATCAAGGATTGAATAAATTTGAAATTCAAAACACTTATATATAATATAAAAATAAAAAATAAAATATTGTGTGTATTTTCTTTAAACTTCTTTTTTCTACTAAATTGATAATAAATTTTAGATTGGAAAAACTGGACGGAAGGCAAAAAAAGAATCTTCTTCCAGAGCTTCCAGTTTTTCCCCTCTTCGCAATCTTTCAATTAAAAATAACAAAAAATGTGAAGGAAAGAGAAAGTCTTCAACCCTCGAATCTGTGCCAAACAATAAAATTAAAAAGCGGGTATTTGATGGCAAAAAAGAACAGCAACATCCAAGCCATAAAAATAATAATTTTGAAAAATTAAATAATAAAAATTGTATTAAAAATATTCAGCCAGAACCGTCTGCCCCTCCAATGTATTTTACTATGCAATTGCAACAACACCATTTTAATTAATTTTATTTTTGTAATTTTTTGTTTGAATAAACGAATTTTTTAAATTATTTTAGCCAGGCCTGATTCTCATAATAAATCTCGAATTCTTATAATAAAATTAAAAGATTTTACATATTTGCTCAGTATTCTAAATTTAATTTTAAATATGATATTTAATATAATCTAATGACACGTTCATGCTTTGCCTTCGCGGTATGTTGTGGCCGCCTTATTTTTTGTAAGCCTAAACAAATTCTTAGGCTATTTTTTTTTCAATTGCCAGCGTCCGAAAAAATGTAAGTGATGTTGTTTGTTGTTGGCACTGGATTTTTGATGTGAGAACAAACTATTCATAACTGATTCAATAGGAAGATATTATTAATTACCTAATCTCGGATTCTCATCTTAAAATGTAAAAATTTCAGATGCAGAATATTTTAAATTTACTTTTATGATATTTAATATTATCATAATGAAACATGCTTTTTGGTTCTTTTTTCCATTCGTCTTTATTTTTTGGAAGCCTAACAAATGCTTAGGCAATTTTTCTTTTTCGATTTTTTAACCTTTTGTGTTTAATTTAAATATTGTTTAGATTGGATTTTTATGAATATAATTTCGACTTCTTGTGTAACGTCGAAAATAGTAGAAAAAGAAAATTCTGTTCCAATATCCAATAATCGCCACTAACCAGCTTTTTCTCTTAAAGATGTTCTGGAAATTGGTAGATATTGGATTATTGAACGTTCTCACTCTACTCGATGTTTAAATTTGAATAAAAAATTTTTTATTAAAATGATAGGAAAATTTTATTTAAATTAGTTTTCAATTATTTAAAGAAATTCTTTTGTTCGAATTTTGGCACAAAACGTAGCACACTTCATTATCTACTGGCGAACCCTTAAAAGATTGAAAAAGCACATCTTCATTTCTTTCCATGGCAGTGAAACATGATAAAACAGCTTTCATACAACCAGAAATTTTACCATAAAACTTCTTAAAAATAATTTAATTCTTGGATGTTCTTGTGTGAATTTAATGTATCAATTTAAAAATGTCAAATTAGCGGATCATAAATATTAATTAATTGAATTTTTTGTTTGATAAGTACTTGAAATATTTTGGAGATATTGTCCTTAGGAGATATGTTGTTTCTATATTTTTTGGAAGCTTGAACAGTATCAATGCTCATTGTTAACAAACGTTATATAAAGTGCTAACTTATAATCTTGCTTATACCAAACAATAGAACTCTAATAATAACAATTATAAAATATCGTATTTGCTCTAATTGAATGACTCCTCTATTTGGCCCATTTAATATAGTCCATTAAATAGCCCATTTTTGAGGCTATTGAAAAATAAAATGACCCGCTCAATTTGAATGACCCCTCTAATTGAATGACAAATTTATGGGGTATTGAAAAATAGAATGACTGTCATTCAATTAGAGCAAATACGGTAAATCATATATTTTTTAATATAATCTTAATCTATGTCATTTTAGGTTTATCATCTCGATGTTGTTGATAATGTAAAGTGGAACTTGATACCGTTCCCCTTAAACTTTAATTTCCCCATTTAATCATATCCCTTCCCCACTATTTATCTCTTCATTTATATTTTATTGTTTTTCCCATATTTTCCCGCCCTTTTAACAACTAATGGAATTAACACTTTGGGAAGATCAGTCTTGAAAGAATGGAGAAATAAATTAAATAATTCTTGTTTTATTTTTCCAATTATTTTTAATTTGAATTTATTTGTTTAACCCTATATATGTTGAATGCCTTAATAAAATATTTGTTGATCTAATCAAGTTCTCCCTAAGCTGATTTATATAGAATTCGGTAAATTCTGCGCCTCCCCTCGTTACTATCGAATTTCCTTCCCCACCTACCCGTTAAACCGAAGGATCGGATCCAATATTTTTAATTAAATACCGAATTCTCATAATAAGATTTAAAAATTTTAATGCTCAATATCCTAAATTTATTTTTATGATATTTAATAGTAACTAAAGTCACATGGTTTTTGCTATTGTACGATGTCCTGACCAGCTTTATTTTTTTGAAGCCTAAACAAATCCTTAGGCTATTTTTCTTTTTCAATTTTGATCTTTTTAAATTTTTTGAATTCTCATTTGTTTTTCATAGCAATATCCCAAATTTCCATAGACCGATTCGAGTATTTTTATTATCGATCTTAATCCCCAAAATTCTGCACGATAAATCATCATAAAACTATCAAAATTGTTGTTGTACATATATATTCTAGGTTTTTTTTGGAAAGAAAGCGTACATGGAAAGAAAGGGCATTTATTTATTCATATATGTACGACAATTAAAATAAAAAATGTCAAAATATTTTTACTCAAAAATTTAAGGATCACTATTATTTCTTTTAAAAATAATTTTAGAATTTAAATTATTTATTCCTTCATTTTTCATTAAATTAAAGTCAGCACCCACTTTAATTTTTGATACTAAATTTTAAATAAATTAATTAATAAAAAATATATAAACCAACCAATCTTTTGTTGAATAGGCTGAAAATAATTTATTAGTTTAATAAAGAGTTACGCCCCGAGCCTTCGGGGTTGAAAAAGTATGGGGGCGGGGTTTTCGGGGTTGCTCAAATTGTTCAGGGTAGAGGTCGGGCTGCAAACATAGCGCTTCAGGCAAACATAGCGCTTCAGGCAATATTCCCTAATTCTAGGATCCGAACCCGGTGACATACCCAAGACTTTTAAAGGGATATGTAGATTGTGGGAATTCATAACTAACTCTTAACAAAGTCGCTTACTGCACAGCTTCAGAAATTACTTGTGAACTCAAATGTTTATATAATTCACAGTTTTGAGTTATTTATAAAAAGTTTCGTTATCTATTTTGGTAAATATTTTTGAATGTAAATGTAAGTTCAAAAATAAATTGAATATTTTACCTTAATTTGATTTATTCCATTTTTGTTATTTAAATCTTTAACATAACGCTTATGTATTGGAATATATTTAAGAAATGCTCGGCGATATTCACAACTAGAAATTAGAAGAATTATTAAATTTTAAAAATATTAAATAATAGATTATTTCATAATTTAATATATTAACGTTCTGTTTATATTTATGTAGCTGCAACTTCAACGCTCTTTTAATTTTTGGATGTTTGAAGATGAAATTCAAACAATATTACGAAATAACACCAAAAGTGTGTTGGTAACCAGTGATGTCAAAGTTCCAAAATTGTTCAGGAAATAGTTCCAACCTAGTTCTAGTTCCAAATTGTTAAATTTTTGAATATGAAAGGATTTATCACAATAATTACTAGTTCCGTAGTTCTAATTCAAAACTCGTTTCAGATAATCTTAGTTCCGTAGTTCTAGTTTCGGAACAACTAGAACAAATTAGTTCCGGAACTGGAAGTGGAACTTTGACATTACTGTTGGTAACTCGAAGTCCAAAATTTTTTCCGACCCGAAGAAATTTCATTTTCTCAACATTCCTAAACATTGAAAACCCTCTATGAGCCCAATCTTTATCCCAACTGGATGGATCTAGTCTGATCAACGGTTAAAAATTATAAGTCGATAAGTGCAAGAAATGGTTGTTTTTCACATTTATCAACTTGTAACATTTTAAAGAGCGATCAAACTTTATTCATCCAATTGTAAAAAAGATAGCGCTTATCGAGGGCTTTCGAATGAATATGAATCATTTGCAGTGGCTTAAGCAGCAAAAGTTATAGTTGATCAAATGAGGTGATGCTCAACTAACCCTAACCCCCGAACATACCTAAATTTAAATAAAATAACAGCATTTGCACAACAAGCAATTAAAGCAAAATGATTAGCCAGTTGATAAACTATATAAGTTACAGCTGTGTCACTTGGATCCCAAAAATTTGGAATTCCAATAATTTTGGTAAATAAATAGTAATTTGTATAAAATGTAAAGCCGAACAAGGATACAAGCAAAATACTTAGTAATGATTTAAATAAACGTCTTGTTGACACTTAATTAATTAGAAAATTAATTTATTCCTTGTTAACATCACCTAGAGCATTTAAAACGCTTAGGCGGGGGTTAAGCGACTTAAAAATAAACGAGAAAGCATTAGACGATGCACCGGTAACTCAGTGGTAAAGCTCCAGTATTAGAAGATCTTGGCAGAAAAATAATGATATTTTATACTAAAAACTACAAGATAATATAAAAAATCCTCATAATCTTCAAAAGACCACAAAAATCCGAAATCCGCATTTTTAATTATAATCTTCATTGCCCTATCAAAAAACCACAAAATGAGGAAAAATCCGCAGATATCGAAACTCTGAATAACTGTCAGGAGGTTGCAGGTTCAAATGCTGCCCGGTGGCTAAACTATTGCTGAAATCTTTCTAAAATATGGGTATGTGTTCAGAAAACTAAACACAAAAACTGAACAGAAAATCCAAAGATTATCGCTTAATCTTGTCGTTGCAGCTTCAACTAACTTAAAAATTTGTTGAACCAGACAATCCTAATCGAGAGGATTTGGTCCGCAATAGGTTTTAGACTTGCGGACTTGTGTAATTTTTACTTTAAAATTATAGAAATAGTTTCAGACAAAAATTTTTCATACAAAGTTACGAGCACTATTTTTAATGCTTTTAAATTTACCCATACAACTTTTAATTTATCAAAAAAAAATAAATTTATTACAATTATTTCTCATTCCATGCAGCAGTAAATACCAAATTATAACATAAATAGCTGCACTAAAAATTTCAAAAAATAGACTGATACTCATAAAATAAATAGAATTATGGTGAAGAGTTGAAGTTATTCCGTTACATTTTACTTTGAAACTGAAAAAAATTTTTTTAGTAAAAATTAAAGATCGGCTCGATACGATTTTTCATCGAAAATATCGATATTTTTCGATATTTTTTTCGATATTATCGAAAAATTACTGAAAAAATTAAGTCTTTAGAATTATGACGCGCTACAATGAAACTAGTTTTTTATATGATACACTAGTCTTTTTACATAATATTCATTATTCAAAACTTAATAATTAATAATAACTTATTAACTTTCGAAGAAGCAACATTTAAAGTGAATACAGATTATATTTTTGGACGCCTAATTAATTATTAGGCAAGTAAATTGTAAAAATTTAAAAATTCTCTTAAAAATTAGGCCAAATTTATTCATTAATAGTTAGACAATGAATTCTCGGAATCTAACTTTCCCTTCAAAAGTTTTGGGCATGAGATTGGGAACTAGCTCCTGGAGCTAAGATGTCGAATCACCAAATCAGGACCTCAACCCCCTCAGTTTAGAGTCAAATAAGCTTTTCAATTACGTTGTATTTCCAGCAACATCTTGAACTTCCTCCCAAGCCAATGATACATTAAATAACCCGCTTGTTAAAATACAAAGTGCAACAAGTAAAAAATAAATTTTTTTTGTTTAGATGGTTATATCTGAAAAGTTAATAAATAAAATTTGATTCTGGTCTACTTTATGAATCCAATAGGGTTGGGGGATGTTATGTATCGACTTGCGGTGTGTCCGATACTAACAGAAAGACTACCTAACTAGCTCACCAACAAGGTTTATCACAAGGTTAACAATACAATAGAAAAGGCGAGACTATGCGCTGGAGTAGAACGTAGCTTGACTATGGACTAACACTAGACTGACTCGGACTCACACAAGACTAACACACCACTACTAAAAGGCTGTGCCTTTTATACTAAGCGCGCCAACCTAACAGGGGACCGGTTCGGTTCGTTTGAAAGATCGAACCGGGTCTCGAATTTTGGCCAGAAAAAGACTCGAATGTCCAGGTTCGATAAAAATTTAATAGATTTTAAAAGTACAATAAATAGACTCTATAGACTCATAAACCTCCACAAGATTCCCAAATCTTCATCTTAAAGCTAAGCAAGAGACAAAAATTTTAAACATCAAAAAATTTTACGTGATAGGTAGAACAACAGAAATAAGCCTGTCTATAGCAATAGCAGCCATTAAAACAAAAGAAGAAGCAAAAAGTAAAAGGAATGGGGAAGTGAAACAGAAGCATTGAAACATTGTCATTGATTGAGGTCCAATAATTAGGCTTCGAGCTACAAACAAACGATTAACACCGAAAGTGAGAATACAAAATTCGTAGGAAGCCTTTAATAGTAAAGAAATTGTGTTAAATTTTCGTTAATTTTATTCAGAAATTTGTAGATTTTGAATAACCCGGTCCAACCATCCCTTATATGGATTAAATATTAGAAGCAACATGGACAATATTAAAACACAATATCTATTTTTGGGTTAAACAATAGCTTTATTCAAGTATAGAATAAGTCAATGTTCCAGCGAATTTTCGGTTTGTAATTTTTTGGATGCCATGTAAATCTAGTTGGCAATTAAGGTAGATTTAGAAAGCATTGAGCTAACTACCAACTCCCTCATTTTAGGATCAAATTAGTACTGACATATTATCTAAATTTGTGATCGACTCGATCTATTGAATTTAAAATAACTTTTTGTCAAAGCAAGCCAAAAAAAAATATATTAAAACCAAAAACCACCCAAAAACAAAACCCAAAAATATAATCCACAGAGGAAACAGGAAAAACTACGATTAAAATAATTGTTATGGCTAAATTCGTTATGAACCGAGATTCGAACTTTTTTGATCCGAACCTGAAACTTGACTTTTTTCCAACATTTATGTTAGGTATTATGCAATTTTAAATAGTTACTAATAGCTATATATAAAAAACAAAATGGATAAGTTTTCTCTTATAGAAATTAAATTTAGCTAAAGCAAGCTTTAACTTCCAAAAATACTATGAATTCCGAAACACTAATACAATAATTATTTTAATCGTGAAATTTATATAAAAATGAAATAATTTTAAATTATATTAATTAAATAATTAACTTTATTTTTAAAAATTGTGGGAAATGAAAAATTGAGAGAAAATTAAAAAGCAAACCAAAAGAATATTGCAAGGCATATGAAGCCATTTAGATCGTATTGTTATATATATTACACTTGAATTAAGGAAAATGCTGGTAATAGCCAGACATACTTTGGTTATTCCAAAAACTTTATTCATTTAAATAAATTAAAAATCTACGAAAAATAAAAATTTTGAGCTATTTTAGAGAAGTGTCCGGCTGAATTCGCTTTCGATTGGAAAGTGAATTTTAGGGAATAAAAATATGCTTACAAGCACGTGGGCTTATACCCGGTTTAACTTGATATCCGAAAACGTTTAGAGAAATTCTCGAAAACCAGAAACATAACTCAACATTTTTTCTACTACCAGAGTTCCTGTCCTCAAGCTTCTTAACAGCTCAAGTATCAGTATGAACCTCATAAATACAATTACAAATAAATTTAAATAATTTTTTAAAGCTTGTCTGTTGGTTTTTTATTAAAGGATTTAACGTGGGTTGGTGGAACGTGATTTTGGCAAAAGTCGGATCTGCAAATGTCGTCTGCAAATGTCGGGTCTGCAAATGTCATATCTGCAAGTGTCGTATGCAGTGATGTCAAAGTTCCAAAATTTCTCTGGAACTAGTTCCAGTTCCGGAACCAGGTTTTTAATTTCTTTAGTTCCAGTTCCAGTTCTGGAACTAGTTCCAAGCTAGTTCTAGTTCCAAATTTTTAAATTTTTGAATATGAAAGAATTTATCAATTTTAACAAATAAAGGCATAAAACTACTCCCACAATTGATCAGTGTCGAGCGTTGAGTGTCAAGTGTTTTGGTCCGTGCCTTTTTTATTTCAATGTAGGAAGGATACGTACTAATCGACACTCAACAAGTGATAGTCGTCCGTGTCGAGTGTCGAGTGGTTTCTCATGCAGTCTGCACCATGTACTCTCTAGTGTTGAGTGTCAAGTGCTTTTCAAGATTTTTTGAAAGTTAAAACACTCAAACTTGACACTGATGTCATTGTAGGAGGGTGCACTTGACACGGACGCACGCACGGATGCCCGCACGGAACACTTGACACTCGTCAAGTGTTCCCGCACGGAACACTTGACACTCGAATTTAAAAAATCATTTAGTGTGCGGCAAAATCGTTTCACGGGATCCCGTAACGGGATTTTTTTCGAAATTTTTTACGGGACAGGATGCCGCGGGATTAATCCCGTAATCCCGATAATCCCGTTCTAAAATTTAGCGGGATCCCGCAAAATTTCGGTATTTTCACATAAAAATTTTAACGGGGAGATCAGAGGATGTGAAGGAATTAATGGATTTAAAAAGATATCTGGGGATATTTTTGGTAATATCTGGGTTATAAGAGGATTATGAGTGATAACGGAGGATTTTAGGAGATTGCAGGATAAACTGGAGGATTAAGAGGCCGGAAAAATCCACTTTTTAAGCGCCGCAGGCGAAAATTTTGAGAATTTCTGAGGTCGTAGACCGAAAAAATTCACTTTTGAAGTGCCGCAGGCGAAAATTTTGAGAATTTCTGAGGTCATAGGCCGAAAAAATTCACTTTTGAAGTGCCGCAGGCGAAAATTTTGAGAATTTCTGAGGTCGTAGGCCGAAAAAATTCACTTTTTCAGCGCCGCAGGCGAAAATTTTTAGAATTTTGGAGCTCAAGCAGCCAGATTTCTTCCATACTCCGCGCGCTGCAGGTAATTTTCGAGTAAATTTTGTCAAAAATATACCCCCAAGAACTAGTTCCAGAACTAGTTCCAAAGCTAGTTCCAGACATTTACTAGTTCCTTAGTTCCAGTTCCAAGCTAGTTCCAGGCATTTACTAGTTCCGTAGTTCTAGTTCCAACTAGTTCCAGATAATCGTTAGTTCCGTAGTTCTAGTTCCGGAACTGGAACTAGAACTAATTAGTTCCGGAACTGGAACTGGAACTTTGACATCACTGGTCGTATGACCGTCTATAGCAATAGCAGCCATTAAAACAAAAGAAGAAGCAAAAAGTAAAAGAAATGGGGAAGTGAAACAGAAGCATTGAAACATTGTCATTAATTGAGGTCCAATAATTAGGCTTCGAGCTACAAACAAACGATTAACGCCAAAAGTGAGAATACAAAATCATAAGAAGCCTTTATTTTGTAAAGAAATTGTGTTAAATTTTCGTTAATTTTATTCAGAAATTAGCAGGTGGTATGGATCAGGGGTGGGCAGGGTTATATAAAAGACGATAACCGGAACCCTGACTTTTTTCGACACGAAACACTAACGGAAGTAAATTTTGAAACATGATCCAAAATCCGACCCAATTTTTTCGCAATCTGGCCCATCCCTTTATTGGAAGGAACATGGACAATATTAAAACTCAATATCTATTTTTGGGTTAAACACTAGCTTTATTCAAGTATGAAATAAGTCAGTACTTTTCTAGGAGTGTGGAATTTTTCTGTAATTTTTTGGATGCCACATAAATCAAGTTGGTAATTAAAGTAGATTTAGATTGAGGTAACTAATACATTTCAGAGAAAACTAGTCAGTTTAATTACTGACATTTATGCAAAGGTTCAGCATAATGTTAAAATTTCAGCTTAAATGCTATTACAAACACCTTCATGTCAGGATAAAATTAGTACCAACAGAATATCTAAAATTATGATCGACTTGATTTTATAGGTTTTAAAATAGATTTTTTGATAAAACAAGCCAAAAAAGATGAAAAAACCAAAAACCACCCAAAAACCAAACCAAAAATATAATCTACAAAAGAAACAGAAAAAACTACATACAATGGAAATAATTGCTATAGAAAAATTTGTTATGATACGAGGCCCGAACTTTTTCACCCAAACTCGAATGTTAGATACTTATTATGCAATTAAAATTTCACATAGTTGCTAATAGCTATAAATAAATAATAACAAAGTGGAAAGGCTTCTTTTTCTATAAAAATTAATTTTAGCTAAAGCAAACTTTAACTTCCAAAAAATGAATGCGGGGACCCGGAAGAACATAACTCCCTTTATCGTGAAATTTATATATAAATGAAATTTTTTTAAATTATATTATTTAAATAATTAATTTTGTTGTTATAAAATGTGGGAAATAAATAATTAAGAGAAAATTAAAAAGCAAACCAAAAGAATATTGCAAGGCATATGAAGCCATTTAGATCGTATTGTTATATAAATTACACTTGAATTTAGAAAAATGCTTGTAATAGCCAGACATATTTTCGTTATTCCAAACACTTTATCCATTTATGATAAATAAAAAAATCTACGGAAAAAATAAAAATTTTGAGCTGTTTTAGAATAAGTGTCGAGCTGAATTCGTCTTCGATTTGAAAGCGAATTTTAGGGAATAAAAATAATGTTTACGAACATTTGGTATTTTGTATTTTGATAATATTAAATAATAGATTTATTCATGCAAATAAAGAAAGTTCTAAATTTGGAATTTTTTTATAAATGCAAAGAAAGTAAATAGTACATTATTTTCGAATTTTAGTCTGAAATATATTCAGACTTCCAAAAATAAAACAGGCCTCAAAGAGTAATATGATAAAATTGACTCAACAATATCATAAATAAAAATAGCAAAATTAATTATTTAATATTATCAAAATAACTAAAATAAACAGTAAAATAAAAGCTAAAATTGAGAGCAAAAACCAAAAAGAAAAATTATTTTGTGTTCCAATAAAAAATTTAATTACAAACTTATTTCCACAGTATTCTAATAAAAAATTCCAAAAATAAAACATAATTATTGCCTCTAAATTTATTAGAAAATTAAAGAAACAGCCGCCAATTTATTTTAATATTCTAGTTGAAAATAGCAGAATTCTGTGTTTAAATGCAGAAAATGGCTATTAAATATCTAAATATGTAAAATAATTATTTTGTGTCTAATAAAAAATATAATGTTTGAGTGTGATATTTGGAAAATAAAAAATATAAATGTGTCTGTGTTGTGTCTTGGGAGCAGTGTGCAATTGCGGATTACGAGTTGCGGAAATTTTAGGTAGAGAAGTTATCCAAGACGAAGGTAGAATGTTGTGATTAGATGAAGGATAGTAAAATCCAGCAGGCTGGCACTGGCTTTTGCACAACAAAGCATATAATAGAGTTATCGAGTTTGAAGTAGAAAAATTATATTAGCTGTGATCAATGTCAAGCTTCCAAAAAATAATTCAAAGTCTTAATATCACCACACCAACATTGTCAGTAATTTTCCAAAATTTATATGAATAATGTTAAAATAATTAGTATAAAGTAGTTTTATGACTTGAGCCAAAGTCGATGGTCATGTTGACCGCACAATTGTTAAGTCAATGAATTTTCCGTATTTTTAAACCAGCATAAGAATAACATTTCATCCAAGTTAGAGTATAACAATTAAGGCGAAGGTTGAATGGTGTGATTAGGTGAAGGATAATAAAATAAAGTAGGCTCGCACTGGCTTTTGCACAATAAAGCAAACCTGAACGATAGTTTATTATAGCTTGAAATGGATTAAAATTTTAGCTGTGATCAATGTCAAGCTTCCAAAAAATATCCGCTGTATTGCAATTTTCCAAATATAATCAGAAATTTTCCAAAATTTATTTGAATAATATTAAAACAATTAGTATAAAGTAGTTAGTGTAAGGATGGGAAGAGCTTTAAGTCAAAAGCTCCATTAATGTTTATATAATTTATTTATTAAGAAAAAATTTCAGGCTAAACATTGCTAGTGAAATAAATTGAAAATATAAAAGAATTTAAGACTTAATATACCATATTTATACTACTTATAATAAAATGGTCGCTATTCTATTTTTCATTACTCTCAAAAAGTGGCCATTATATTGGAAAGGTCACTCAATTGGCTAGGCCATTCTATTAGAATAAATACGGTAATTTCTTCATCGAGATCTTAAAATCCAACTATAAACGGAAACCCACAGTTATTAACGGAAAATCCTTAAAAAACAAAATTACACGTTTAAAAATTTTTTCTTTAAATTTTTAGAATAATTCAAGCAACATTTTAAAAAATTCTAATATTTAAAAACATTTAAACAAAATTTTGTTCATCTTCACTAGAGTTGGACAAGCCGAGACCGATACCGAGACCGATACCGAGATTTTCGGCTTTTTTCCAATATCGGTCTCGGTTTTTTCATTCTCGGTCTCGAAACCGATACCGATATTCTCGGTCCATTTCTCGGCGAGAAACGATACTGACTCAAAACCCCAATTTTCTTGTATTTTTTAATAAAACTGAGGATTTTTGACCTTTGGCCTTCTGAATTTCAAAAAATTTTCGCCTGTGGCGCTGAAAAGAGTGAATCCTTCTTTATTTGCCTTACAAAATCCGAGGATTTCACTAAGCCCTCACGATTGAGTACGCACAACTGAGTTGCCCTTTTATCTAGCTCAACAGAGTCCCAGAAATTTAATAAAATTAAAAGGCTTAAATACAATACTGGGTTATTTGGATGGATTTGGGTGTTTATGGTGATATCAATGGATTTGGAGGGATATCGTATGTAAGGCGGTAGGATATCGAATGTAATCGAACGTAATATACTTTTGGAACAGAGTGTATAATCCTTTTACCTATAAATCCTACTATTGTATTTTTTATAAAAAAGGATGTTAACCATCAAACGAATCGGATCCAGATGATGAAGAGTATTTATCTGATGATTTGGATGATGAAAATAATGAATAAATTAATAAATTATTTTTACACGTATTTTTTGACGTAAAATAAAATTTTCTGTTAGTCTCGGTCAGTATCGTTTCTCGGTATCGGTCTCGGCTCAAAATGTTGGTATCGGTCTCGGTATCGGGTTCTTGAGTATCGGTCAATCTCGGTCTCGGGTTGGCCGATACCAGTATCGTTTTGCCCAACTCTAATCTTCACCATATTTTTGTAAAAGCAAGTTATCCAGTGTTTGAGGGATTGAAATTGGTCGGTAATAATTTTGCATATTGTTTTTTAAATCAGGCAAAACTGAATTATTGCCAAAATTTGGAGGTAATGCCAAGATGTAATTGCAAGGCTGTATAGTATTCCAAGCTGAGAATAAATAAAATATTTTTTAAAATTTATTTAGAAGTTCAATCCCAGATTCGTTCGCTCACGGTACCTACATATAACTTATTAGAGCTAGCCAATTCTTTATATTCTTGTACCACTAGATACCAATAAGTAAGATACTGGGTACTTTATTAATATCCCGCCCCCCACCCCTATTTGAGTCTGAGATTAATTTTTCCTTCTTTTACTGTTAATCATTTTTCCTTCAAACATTGCAGGTAAAAGTCACGTACTAGTAAGGAAAAAATAGACAGGCAACCGCAAAGAATCGGCTTGCGGCAAAATTTAACATTTATAAAGAGGGAAATTTGACCATTCCGAGGCAAGAAAAATAAAGAGGAAAATTAATCTGAGACTCAAATAGGGGTGGGGGGCGGGATATTAATAAAGTACCAGATACTGAATGAACTAAAAAAAGCTCTAACGTTTTTAAAATTCCTTCATTTGAGACGTCACAAGTGAAGGAAATACCCGAAGAATACCCTGACACGAGTGAAAAAGACCCTGATTCGCTAAAAATCATAATTTGAATTAAAATGAGGCGTAGGATTGAATTCTTTGTTGGATTTTACAAGATCCATCACGGAAATTTATCGGAATTACATTTTAATTTAATTTGCGAATTTTTAGCTTGAATTGTAGTCAAGCTTCCAAAAATACTAGCATAGGCTCTAGGGAACACCTATAATCGAATAAACGTACATACTAACTAATAAAGCCTAACTAAATATATTATATTATTCTGTACGGAATCCAATATTTGTGAATATCCGTAATCTAATTTAGTCAAAAGTAAAAAATTTTTTGTTTGAAAACTTACAAATTATTGAAGGTGTTTCTGTTACTTTTTCAATTTTATTATTTTGTAAAACTTCGTTATCTTCGTCGGTTGCAGGTAAATTACGTAAATATTTTCTAAATAAATATTTTAATTTAATTTTATTTTAGACAACCTGTGTTTAGCACGACGATTTTTGAACCAAACCTGTGGAAAAATAAAAGTAATCGTAATGAAGAGATATCCGGGGATCGACAGGGGTATCGGGGGATTTTTGGGATCAACAGTTTTAGGTTCATTAATACCTCAGTGATTTGAAAAGATATGAGCGGATTCAGATTCGTGAAAGAATTAATGCTGATCAGAGTTTCGGAAGTATATCGAGGGAGGCTGCTGGATTAATGGTGATTTATGGAATATACGGGAATTTGAAGGGATATCCAAAATATTCGAATAGTTAGGAATGTTATTCTCTTTTCTAAATCTACTAAATATAAAACTTATTTGTCATGACTTACTCTTTCTTAAATCAAAAGTCAAGAACATGGAGATTTTTTCAGGTCGTTTTCAGGCCATTAACGTTTATATAATTTACTCAGTTATTAATAAAAAATTTCAAGCTAACATATCTAGTGAAATCAAAGAAAATACGAAAGAACTGAAGAATTAATATAATTTTTCATCGAGATCTCAAAATCCAAAAATTAACGAAAACCGAGGTTAATTAAAATTAAAGGTAAATTCTTTAAAAAATAAATTGATATGAAAATTTTAATTTGAAGGTATTAGGCCCTGCTTGGAAGTGTGTTTGAGTTGAGCCAAAGTTGTTGGCTCATGCTAACCACACCATTCTTATGTTCATGGGGTTCCGAGTTTTTCGGAGAGTATAAGAATAACAGTTCATCCAAGGCAGAATATAACAATAAAGGCTGAGGTGGAATGTTGTGATTAGATGAAGGATATTAAAATCAAGTAGGCTGGCACTGGCTTTTGCACAATAAAGCAACCATGTTTATTAGGGTTGTTATAGTTTGAATTGGAGAAATATATTAGCTGTGATCAATGTCAAGCTTCCAAAAATAATCCCAAATCGCCAGCTCGCGCTCCTTCCCAAATATAATCAGAAATTTTCCAAAATTTATTTAAAAATCAAATTAAAATAATTAGTATTAATTATGTACTTTTTGAGAATGTGATTAATTGGAAAATAAAAAATATAAATTTGTTTGTGTTATGTCTTGAGTCTGTTCGAGATGTGCCAAAGTCAATGGCTCATAACGCACAATTGTTATTGTAGTTTAAAGTGGATCAATATATTAGCCGGGGTTAATTAACGATAAATTAATTAAATTTAAAGGAAAATCTTTAAAAAACAAATTATACAATTAAAAAATTTGATTTAAAATTTTTATAATAATTCAAGCAACATTTTAAACAATTCTAATATTTAAAAACATTTAGACAAAATTTTGTTCATCTCCTCCATATTTTTGTAAAAGCAAACTATCCAGTGTTTGAGGGATTGAAATTGGTTGGGAATAATTTTGTATATTATTTTTTAAATCAGGCAAAATTGAATTATTGTTAAGATTCGTAGGTAATGCCAAGATGTAATTACAAGGCTGAATAGGGTTCCAAGCTGAAAATGAATAAGATATTTATTTAAATTTATTTAGAAATTTTTTTATGATTATTTAACTAGTTTGTTGGTGAATCCAATGGTACAAATAAAATGAAGAATTGACTATCCCTTCATAAATTTCTATATAGTGGGTCTAAAATGAACTTAAAAAATGTCCTTAAAATTCCCTCATTTGAGACGCCGCAAGTGATGAAAAACAACTTGAAAAACTCTGACACGTGTGAAGAGGACCCTGATTCGCCAAAAAATAATTTGAATTAGAATGAGGCATATGACTGAATTTTTTGTGAGATTTTAGAAGATTCCTCGTGTAAACTTATTGAAATAACATTAAAATTTAATTTGCTCATTTTTAGCTTGAATCGTAGTCAAGCTTTCAAAAATACTAGCGTGGTTGCAGCTTCATACATACAGATTCGTATAAACGTAAAACTAATAAAGCCTAATTAAATCTATTAAATTATATTGTCACATACAAATTCCGTTAAGGAATCTAATATTTGTGAATTTGTCGCAATCTAAATATATTTGACTGGATCAAACTTACAAATTATTGAAGGTGTTTCTGTTACTTTTTCAATTTTATTATTTTGTAAAACTTCGTTATCCTCGTCTGTTGCCGGTAAATTACGTAAATATTTTCTAGATAAATATTTTTATTTAATTTTAATTTTGTTTAATAAACCTATGTTTAGCACGACGATTTTTGAACCAGACCTGTGAAAAAATAAAAGTAAGTGTATTGAAGGGATATCCGGGGATTAGCAGGGATATCGGGGATTTTTTTGGATTAACAGTATTAGTCGCTTAATACCTCAGTAAATTGGCAGGATGCAAGCGGATAGGTCGCAAATTGAGAAAATCACAGAAATACGGATATCTAACATATTCAAAAACGGCTATGGGACAGAACAACTCCCCAGATTAGCTCTGATCAAGACTACGAGATTTTCTTGTCCAGTGTCAAAATAGATGGAACTTTCTATTTTTTATTAACTAAAAGTCCTTGTACATTTATAGATAAGAATGCCTTTTCCAAAAACATTTTCTAAAAATACCTGAATTTTCGATTCAGGCAAATTTGTTTGTTTAGCCAATTTATCTCTAACACTAACATCTGGATATTGTTGACGTTCAAAACAATTTTCTAATTCCTAAAAGTAAGGAGTATAGAGATATGGCAAAATTATAGTTGCAGAGCCATGCATGTATGTAAAAAAATTTTATTTTTAAAATGCTTGCATAACTATTACAGGAACCCTGCAAATTACAAAAAAGTGAGGTCTTATTCGATCTCATACTTATAAATTCAATAACCTATTGACTATCACATTCTTGAGTTGCCTTATTTATCAAATAGTGAAGTGCCAGTTTTGACCTTCGCCGTCCCCTTTTTGAATTGACTCTCGTTTTTTATATTGCTAAATGAGCTTTGGCACATTGTTATTAAGGCTAATTTAAAGTTTCATGGTTAGTAAATTTATAGAAAGTTAATAAATCTGTATTTCTAAGTTAATCAGAAAACTATTTTTAAATAAACAGAAATATCCACAAATATTTGAGCTTAGGTTAGAAATAAACTATATCTAAATACCTCCAATTGTGAATCTGTAAAAGCTGTTCTATTCCTCCTAGCAACTTTTCTTTTCTCATCAGTTTTTAAACTGTTTGGTGTTTGTAGGCCTTTTATTTGAAATTTTTCTTTTTGATTATCTTAATTAAATTGATTTATTGCTACAAGTACAGAATTTTAACTAGAAAACTCTAATTAAACAAAGGCAAAGGAAATTTTTATTTTCAAATTTGCTAGTAAAACGCATAGGCATGGGTTCAGGATTTTGAGGACATATTCTGCACAATATATATTGTAATTATGATTAACCTAACAGCATTTTTTTAAAAGAGCTTTGTGGTAGAAAGAACTCTTGTATATGTGAGCGAAAGCACCTAACACTAACTACGAGGAAGTCGCGTGGTTAGGATCATGCCAGAGGGTTAAACTCCTACTAAACTCTTACTACATATATTTAAATAAATTAATATCCAAATATATAGTATCTAGCAATATTCTATACTTTAAGGGCTTTTTGTTGATGCGATTCTTTTATTTTTGAAAGGCAAATGTTAAACTTTGTCTAAAGTTGAGTTATATTATTTTGAAAACCCTTTTTATTAATTAGATTACTAAAAGTTAAAAGACTTTGGAAAAAAATAAAATTTCATTTTTAAAAATTAAATTTTTAATAACTGACTTTGGCCAGCAAAAATAAGAGTTGGAGGAAGAAATTTCGGAGAAATAAGAGTAGTAGAAGTTGGGGGAAGGGTATTAGTTTCTGGATTAGTTAAATTTTCTGTATTTTTATTTTGTGGAATTTGTATTGAAGGCTGTTGAAATGAAGAAAAATTAAAAATTGAATTGTTTCCAAAAATGGTATTCATTAAAGAAGGATTGTTGTAGATATTTTGAAGGTTTAATAAATTTTGTTGGGCACCGGAAATGTTGTTGTTAGCTATTGTTTTGCTTCCAAATTGATTCTGAAATTTTAAAAATTTACTAGAAGCTTCCGCATTTTAAAAATAAAATGTGTGAAAATGAAAGGAAAAGAATGGGCGGAAGTGCTAATTATACTCTCTCTGTTGTTATGAGAACTAAATAAATTAAATTTGCTTAATAGCTATTTTTAATTTAAGCAATAGATTTATCTATTCAAACATTAGATAGAGCGTCGATTATTGTGAAAGGGCCAAATATTTTTGTATGCCATTTAAATTATTTTGGCAATTAAACTTCTTAACTCTATGCCTTGTGTACATACATATCTAAACCCTTCAAAAAGTCTAACAAATCTTAACCATAACCAACTAAAATTGTGAATTATTAGAGGTCTAGCTGAAAAAGCTTTAGTTGAAATGATGTGTTAATGGTCTATAACTTTCCTTCGGAAATAAATCTGGATTTAGGAATTTTTGTAAAATGTTGGAACCTTGATTGAAAACAAGGTTAAATTCAAAAATATAAGATTGTATTTATTATTCTCATCTCTGTTGTTATGTATGAGAACTAAATAAATTAAAGTTTGCTTAATAGCTATTTTTAATTTAAGCAATAGATTTATATATATAAACATTAGATACAGTGTCTGTAGTGGCCTCATATTGGAACCCTAGTATTTTTGGATGCCATTTAAATTATTTTGGCAATTAAACTTCTTTACTCTCCGTGCCATTTCTAAACCATCAAAAAGTCAAAGCAAATCTTAACTACTATATTCAATTAAAATTGTCATTTATTAGAGGTTTAGCTGAAAAAATGATGTGTCGATAATCTGCAACTTTCCTTCGGAGATAAATTTGGATTTAGGAATTTCTGTAAAATTATGGAACCTCGATTGAAAATAAGGTTAAATTTAAAATTATAGGATTGACACGTGGACATATCGGGACGGACTATCGGGATATTTCAATGTACGAAAAGTTACCCTACTGAATTCGGGACCTACGGCTACGGCTTTGGATAGTAAAATTTAGGTGATTGCTATTGGTTCTTCTTTCCAAAGACCTACGGCTTTGGATAGTATATTGTTGCGGAATAGAGTTTTTATGTTTTAGAACAAACGTAAACACGCAAGAAATTATTTTTGTCACCCCAATTCCGATATTACATCCAGATATCTCCGCACACCAGAGGATTTATTAATAATTTAGGTGTATAAATTGCTACCCTAGAAGTACATATAACGATAAGATTCATAATACCTAAACTTACTTTTAGATTAAAAAAAACTTTAAAATAATAAATAATTATTTAATTTACCTGTATAGAATTAATTTCGTTCAAATTAAAGGGAAATATATTTGAAGAAGAACAGGGAGAAATGTTGGTAGTTGATGCGATTACAGTATTTAAATTGTTTGGAATAGGGATTAATAAATCTGTGTTGTTGTTTGCACATTCTGTGACTGCTATTGGTTCTTCAAACGAAAATGAAGGTAGTGGAGGGGGATTAAATTGTATAGAGGAATTTATGTTTTGCATTTTTTTTAAATTAAAAATACTTAAAATTAATTAAATTCAGCTGGAAATTTTTTTTAATTTCAGAAAAATATTTATTAAAAAAATAATTAATAGGATTAGAAGAAATGGGAAAAAGGATCTGTTGTTATGAAAAGCTCCAAAATCAAAAATTTTAAAAATTACATAATTTTGATAAATAATTTAGACACCACGCGATAATCTTTGATTTTTGAAAGACTTTGAAACCATAAATCTTCCTATTTCAACGTTTTTTGCTCCGCAGGCTAAAATCTTAAGCATTTTGAAGTCCAAGGAGCAATATTTCTTCCATAAAGGGGTTGAGCTCCCGAAACCCGATTTCCTTTTGTCTCGAAACCCAACCCGTTCTTTGAATATCTTCCGAACCAGGTTAGAGCTACGAAATTTGATCAAATTCCATTACAACGATATACATAAGTTTTAACTGAAATTTTTGAAAAAATGAATAATTAAAATAGTGTAAAATAAATATAAATTGTCCTTTTTTTCTTAAAGAGTTTAAAGCGGAAATTAAGTAAAATGGATATCTAGCCTATTTTTAAAAATATTTTTGCAATGAAAATAGGCATAAAAGTTTATTATAATATTTTAAGATTCTAAGAGAATAAAAATATTAAAAATAAGAAAATATTTATTTTTAAAAATTTTTTAAAAAAAGTTAATTAAAAGTAGTATACATAAACTAAAAAATATAAAGTTAGTTAGAAAGAGCAATCAGATTAAGTTAATTCTATTAACTGAGGTTTATTGAAGTTTTAAAATTGAAATTCTAATACGATTAAATTATTTTTAGAATTTGATAGACAGGACATTTCATTTCACATATTGGCATTTTCAATAGAGATCGGCCTGGATCATGATCCAGATCTGACTTTTTCTCGATCCACATCTAATATCAAGGCCTTTTTCAGTTTTCTTGATCTTTCGTTCACTCAAAGCAAAGAATCAAGTCAAGTCTTTAACGGTGCTGTGTATGGTACTAGACGCTAGTTCCGGAGTCAAGATTTTAAAATCCGGAGCCAGAGCCGGAGCTAGGGTTTGAAAAAGATCGGAGCCGGACAACAAATGCCCAAAGCACAGCACAGGCCCTCAACCAAAATCAGGATTCATGTTCAAGATCAAGGCTTTTTTAAATATCTGATCTCTATTTTCAACCTGAAATTATTAACTGCATTAATCACTTAAAAATAATTTACAAAAATTTGAAAATTTTTTATTTAAATTAAAAAAAAATAAAATTTTTCTACATTAATTTGTTAAATGAATGGCATTGAAACCCAATAAATATACACTCCTTTTAAGAGTGCATTTACTTTATTTATTAATTATTGTAGACAATCACAAGATTATTAATTTACATCCCCAATTGTTTGTCTTATGGCCTCATTGCCCTTTTAGCCTATTGAGGAAAGGAGATAGAATGGGAAGAAGGAGATTGAGGGGAGTGGCTGACTGGATAGAAAAAAACGAATCTGAAGTCAAATTAATGTTAAAGGGAAGGGAGTAGAGGGAGGAAGCTGAAGATTTAGGAAGGAGGTGAGGAGAGGGATTTAAGGAGAGAAACAGAGGAGATGAAGAGGGAGAAGGAGATTTTAGAATTAAACAATCACTACAAGAAAATGAAGGCAAAAAAGGGATTGTTTCTCCGATTATAGGGAAAGAAATAGGTAATATAGGGCCAATCGAGAGGGAGTAATAAATTGAGAGGAGTAATAAATGAGAGGAGGAATGAATGTTGGGAAGACGATTAAACAAATCTATTTGCGCAGCAGTCTTGCCGCCCACCCAAAAATTTTTATAAAGGCATTTTAGACAAAAAATAATGTCTAAGAAAAAAATATTATTTGTTATGATTAAAGGCACGCGGAAAGTACAAGCCGTGTTTAATTATTTTGACTGTAAAAAAGTGTTTTATTAAAGCGTTAATTACAAAATAGTAAAGAATGACGAATTTATATAAAATTATTAATGACGAATTTATTATTTTAATGTTGATTTTTAAATAATATTTTGAGAAATACACTAAATATTTCTCAATAAATTAGTTAAATTTCAATAATACGTAATTTGTTTATTCTGTTTATATGTATTAGAAGGAAAAACCAGCCCAAATTGCTGCAACACTCTATTAGATATCACTCGGAAGGGGTTTCAAAATAGAACGGGCTTTGAATTAGAGATTTTAAAGAATTAGGTATTTTAAATTTTTAGGAAGTGTCTAATAGATGGCGGCGCGGGACGGGATCCCGCGCGGATTTTGCGAGATCCCGTCCCGCAATCCCGCACTTTTTTCGAGTTGCGGGATTGCGGGATTTATTCCGCGGATATTATCGACTTTTATTATCGACTTTCAAATTCAGAGTCGGTCCAGTGCCACAAACTAACACAATCAGTAAACATACCCGATAGCGCAAATAAATTCTGAATCCCAATTTTTTTCATGTTGACTGAATTAAAAATCTTTTGAAAAATTTCTTTCAAGCTTAATTTTCTCCAAAATTTTCAATTATTTATATTTTCAAAAAATTATTTTACAAAAGAACATTATTTGTCAAAAATTAAAAAAAGAGGGATAGCCGCTCTTCTCTCCTTTCCATCGGTCATTTCCGGCTAATGTTCTCTCTCCTATAAAGAAATACAATATTTGCCTCAAATAAATACTTGTAATTCTCTGATTTGTATATATGCGCAATCCTCTTATATTATTTAAACATTTGTTGCCTTCCAAAAAAGATTGTTTTATTTATTTTTGGGTTATTTGATGAGTATATGTATTTAATGATTGACAGGTAAAAACCTTTTTAAATAGGTATATGTACAATGGCTAAACGATTTTGGACAAAGTAAAATTTATAAAAAAATTTATTTAAGAATTTACTTTAATTCTAGAAATTTTGGATATTAAGGATACGATAGTTATTGTTTTAGTAGTGTTCCACTTCCTTCCACGTGGAAGTGAATTCCCTTGGATAAGCTCAAACTCCCATCTCAATTTTATTGCCGTTGAATAAAACTTCAAACAAATCAATCATATATCGTCAAGCTTTATTATTTTATCACTATATGTAAGTATACATTACGTTACCTGATTAAACTAATTAAAAATCTGCACTTTAATGTAGAATCGTCCATGGTTATTAAAATTGGATATTGCTGTGAACATTTTTAAAGTCTAAGAATTTATAGAAATTAAATTTAATATAATTAACAATTCTATGGCCAAAAAAGCATAAACACAAGCTGTCAAACTAATACTCAGTCTAAAGTTTTCATCTGTGAATTAAGCCATATAGAGCTGAGAATAGGTTATTAGCCTGGTATATTTGCCCGGCTTCCAAAAATAATACCAAAAATCTTCAATATTAAATCGAAATCTTAATAATTTTAGACATATTTAAGCATTTTTAATTATTTTTTCTAATATTAAGTGTTTAGCTAACCACGGACCAGCCTTTACAGTTAAAAAATTTATGTGAAAAATTAAAAACATAAAATATAAGTAGAATAAAACGTAAATTAATAAAAAAATAAAAAATAAAATAAAGTTAAATATCGTTCAAAAAACTGTTATGGTTGTTGATGTAATTGTATTATTTTTAATTCGTAGCAATTTAAAAATAAAGCGTTTAATTAACTTAAATTCTTTTTTGTAGGCTTTATTATAGTCGGTACTGAAAATTTGAATTTTGTTAACTTTTATTTTTTATAAATTCTTAGACTTTTAACTAGATAAAAGCCTCCCTCAAAGTCAATAAGCAGTCTTTTAGATCCAAAAATTTTCGGTTCGAGTATTTCTGTCGAAAATTGTTTTTGTCCTACGAATGATTAATGCTAATTTTTATTCTTTAAACCGATATAAATTTTTTTTAATTAATTACAATATACTTTTCATTTTAATTTTCCAAAATGACTGCTATGTTTCAGATTATAAAGAGATTGAGAGAACAATGCCAATTTTACTCTAAAGTTGGGCGGGATCGGGCGGGATTATCCCGGCTTTTTTGATTCGAGACCGAAAGACAAATCCCGAATGGTTTCACGTCGGGATTTCTATCCCACCCAACTCTATTTTACAATACCAATATAAATTTACCAATTTATGTAAAGAATGGGGGCAGTAGATGCACTTGCAATATTAAGTAGAACCCCAGAAATTAACCCATATAATAATAACGAAAACTAATTTCCACTTGTAATTGGAATTAATATGTATACCATTATTAAACTACACAATATATAGCCGCCAACATTGATTAAAACAATTAGAATGAGTGAACGGTAAACCTTTTTCATTGTACTATCAGATGAACCTAAATAATTTGTATTTGATTAAATCATGTGCTTAGTAGGGCATGTGCTTAGTATAAAAGGCTGCGGCTTTGCCAATCGTGGGTTGGTGTTCTTAGTGTTATTCTATTCAGTCAGTCTTATTTTAGTGCTCCACATATTCGGTGTTAGCCATATTCCTATTGTTCGTTACTTTTGTATTTAGTCTTGTAGATAAAGCACAGTTGTTAGTTACAGTCTAATCTTATTATTCTTGCTAGTACTGTAAGGCGGGGGTTTAAGATCTAATAAAAGAGAAGGTGAAAGCAGCGTCCTTGTAGCTCAGTGGTACTAAATTTTACCCTTTCTAAATGTTAATATTAATCCAACAAGGACATAAAAGATAATTATGTGAATAAACATATATAGCAATAATGAGCCAAGACCATTATCATACACGACTATTACATAAGCCTCATAATTGGTTCCATTTATTAGCCAGTCAGGAAAGTCATAAGCTGATCTGATTATCATTACAAGTATTAAGATCACAAACAAAAGAATAACGAAAAGATGTGCGTAAATATATAGGCGTTTATTGATATTTTTATAACTAAATTATTCAATTAATTAGTTGGATTTATGGCCCCAATTGCCTCCCCACTTTTTGTGGAGAAGGATTGTTAATGGATTTAGATAGTTGTTAGTATTAGCTAACTTACCCAATGCCATACCCATTTGCCTCCCCACTCGGACTATACTAAAAGCCTTATAAACTTGGTTAAGGTCTTAAAGGTGTGCCTGTCTCTTACCATAAGACCAGTATTTTCGCTTTATAAAATTGGGCTATTCCAAATTTTGGTAATACTTTTATTTAAACGATTGTCTAGGGTTAAAAGGACCTATTGGACAAATCTATATGACGAATGAGCATTTTCGTGGCTCGATTCAATTTTATCAAAAACAATACGGAAATTGTATGACAATATGCAGGGAAATTGGTTCTGTTGACCTGTTAATTACCTTTACCATGAACCCTGAAGCGGAAGAACTTAGACGCATGATTCCTGAAGGTTATTCATGGGCTGATAGGCCTATGGAAGTTTGCAGATTGTTCATTGATAAACTGCATGAATTGGAATGTGATATCACACAAAGAGAAGTTATGGGCCCAGTTAAGGGTTGGTTCTGGAGCTTGGAACACCAAAAACGGTATAGTATAAATATTGAATGTCAAATATTTTTAGCGGTTTGCCACATGTGCATTTTGCTGTTATTCTTGATTGGGACCGTATGCGAACTCAAGGATGCATATTTACAAAAGAAGACTATATGGATCAGTATATTTCTGCTGAGATTCCAGATTTGCCAAATGAAAATGATCAGTCTCAATCGGCTCAGTTACAGCGAGAACTCTATAGAGTTATTGTTAGCGCAAATATTCATAAATGTGATAAACGCTGTTTAAGAGATGGTCGTTGTAAACAACGCTTTCCAGTTTGCTGTTCTTAATTTTTGAGTAATATTTTATTTTAGAAAAAATATTCAGATGACAATAAATATTCGGATAATGCATATCCTGATTACAGACGAAGGGCTCCAGCCCCAAATGAAGAAGAACGGAAAAAAGATCCTCTGATCTATGGAAACGCACATTCATATACAGATAGATATGGGCAGCAACATTTTATTACGAATACAAATGTAGTGCCTTATAGCCCATTTCTTTCTTCTAAATACAAGGCGCAGTAAGTTTTTTCTGTTTATGTTGAATAATTTCTTTAGTATTAACGTTGAACTTGTGGCAGGCGATGGAAGTGTAAAATATATTTGTAAATATACGATGAAAGGAGCCGATATGGCTTTTATAAAAATTCAAGCAGAAGGATTTGAAGGAAATGCTTTGAGATTTGATCAATTTCATCAAATTCGGTTGGCTCGATATATAACACCAATGGAAGCATTTTTATCGATTTGGGGTGTGCCTTTAGTGAAAAAATCACATCAGGTTTATAAAATATTATTTTAAATATAATAAATAAAGGTTGATGAATTGGATCTTCATGGTCCAGAAGGACATAAAGTTGCCTTTCAAGAAGGTGAGGAGGAAATAATTGGTGAAAGATTATTAGCGCAAAGAGAAGCTGGAGAAGAGCGACTAACACAATTGACTTCTTATTTTGCGTTTAATAGAGAACTTAAAGAAAAAGGAAAACCCAGACTTAGCTTGACATATGCTAAAGCATATCGACGTTTGAGATATGATAAAATTAAGAAATCATGGAATTTTTACGTTGACCAAAGTGTTGTTAGAAGAAAACTTTGCAGAATGCGGACTGTTGCGCCAACAAATAAAGATCTTTTGGTTAGTTTTTTGGCAGATTTTAGATAATATAATTCAGGCTATTCGTATTCTGTTGACAACCGTTGAGGACCCAACATGTTGGGATGACTTACGAACATTTAATGGGCAAATATATTTTAACTTTATTGAAGCGGCAAAAGCAAGAGGCTTATTAGATGATGATAATATCTGGAAAGATACAATTACTGAAGCCTTTGGTTCTCAAAAAAGAGTACGACAGAGAATTAGATGGCTCGCATTATTTTTTGGATCTGCCAATTTGTCAAATCCCACATCGTTACTTGATTATGTGTTAGGACTTAAAGAAGACTGGCTTGTCGGCACTAGAGTTGCTGGAAAAAGTTTTGAAGCAAGAAAAGAATATGTTCTCAACGCTCTTGAGTGGTTTTTAAGGGTTAATGGTGTCCGGCCAGATGAACTAGAACGTGATGATGATACATATCAATCAGCCTGTGAAAAAATCTACTTACCTCGACCAACATGTAGAAATATACAACCAGAACTTTTAATTCAGGTTGTAAATTAATATGTAAATTTATTAAGAAAATATAGGCTGAAATTGATGCTGATACAATGCTAAACAACAACGTTGATCCTATTTTATTGGAAAAAAATCAACGAAAAAATAAACAGAGATACTATCTTGATCTTTATTTGTCCGATCCTCAGCCGAATGACGAACAAAAAGCAATTATTGAGGAAATAAAAGCTGGAATGCAGAGTGCACGTTATGTGATAGATGGGGAATCGCGTGAATTTGCACCAAATATTCCGAGATTCTTTTTCATTACTGGTGAAGGTGGATCTGGAAAGACATTTACTTACAATGTTAGTTGATAATAATGAATATATCATTTATTAAGTTTAGAAACTCATCGAATTATTGTTTGCAAGTGGCTTCCGTGTGTTACCAATGGCAAGCACCGGAATTGCGGCAGAGTTGTTGCATACTGGTGCGACAGTGCATAAACGATTGTGTCGGCAGCGGAATGTGGATGCTTCAACGTATCCTAATGTTGAGTATCAAAGCATGTATGCTGAGGTTTTGCGAAATATTCACGGATTCATTATTGACGAAGTGAGTAAGGGGTAACCCTTACTCACTGTGAGTAAGGGGTAACCCTTTGAAAAATTGAAATATTTTCAGATTTTACATACAAATTGAAATATTTTCAGATTTTACATACAGTATAGGGACCAATTTTCAAATTGAATGAGACATTGAATTGTAAATTGAATGGGGAATAAATGCGTAATTAATCGAAGAATTGAAATGAAAATCTGTGTATAAAATCAGTCTCTATTTAATAAAAATATAATCAGAAACCTGCACTGCTCATACCCCTTTAAATTTTGAAAAAACTGAAAATTTTTGAATTTTCAAAAAATCGACCCTAAGACCCCCAAACCTTAAGTTTTTCAGAAATTTTTTAGTATCAAAAAATTTCTAATTTTTTTCTCTATTTAATAATTCGAAGTTGGTTTGAATCAGAGAAAAACTCACAAAGTTATGGCCGATTTAAATTTTTCCAAAATATTTCATAAGGGGTAACCCTTTGAAAAATTTTGAGTAAATTTTTTTCAAGAAAATTTTCTAATTTTTGGCCATAATAGGTTTTAATGATCGCTGATAACGGATCCGTTGTCTGTTTATTTTTAAAAAATTTTTCCTCCAAGTTAGAGGCCAAAAAGTTTCACTCTTGGCCTGAAGTTGTGGAGACCCAAGATTTGGTCACTCATAAATTTGTACAAAATGGTCAGAAATTTTTTCTGATTTTATTTTTATACTCAGCTCATTAAGTGCTTCCATTTGATATATAATTTGGGCAGGTTTTAAAATTTTTGGTAAAGTTTGAGATTTCGGCCAAAAATTTTGCTCGATTTTTTTAAAAAATTTTTGAAAAATCATAACTTCGTTTGTTTTTGGGATTTTGGAAAAGTTTAAAGTTTATTATGTGTATAAAATCAGTCTCTATTTAATAAAAATATAATCAGAAACTTGCACTGGTCATACCCCTTTAAATTTTGAAAAAACTGAAAATTTTTGAATTTTCAAAAAATCGACCCTAAGACCCCCAAACCTTAAGTTTTTCAGAAATTTTTTAGTATCAAAAAATTTCTAATTTTTTTCTCTATTTAATAATTCGGAGTTCGTTTGAATCAGAGCAAAACTCACAAAGTTATGGCCTATTTAAATTTTTCCAAAATATTTCATAAGGGGTACCCCATTGAAAAATTTTGGGAAAATTTTTTTCGAGAGAATTTTCTAATTTTCGGCAATTCTATGTTTTAATTGGCGCTGATAACGGATCCGTTGTCCGTTTATTTTAAAAAAATTTTTCCTCCAAGTTAGATGCCAAAAAGTTTCACTCTTGGCCTGAAGTTGTGGAGACCAAGATTTGGTAACTCATAACTTTGTACAAAATGGTCAGAAATTTTTTCTGATTTTATTTTTATACTCAGCTCATTAAGTGCTTCCATTTGATATATAATTTGGGCAGGTTTTAAAATTTTTGGTAAAGTTTGAGATTTCGGCCAAAAATTTTGCTCGATTTTTTTAAAAAATTTTTGAAAAATCATAACTTCGTTTGTTTTTGGGATTTTGGAAAAGTTTAAAGTTTATTATGTGTATAAAATCAGTCTCTATTTAATAAAAATATAATCAGAAACTTGCACTGGTCATACCCCTTTAAATTTTGAAAAAACTGAAAATTTTTGAATTTTCAAAAAATCGACCCTAAGACCCCCAAACCTTAAGTTTTTCAGAAATTTTTTAGTATCAAAAAATTTCTAATTTTTTTCTCTATTTAATAATTCGGAGTTCGTTTGAATCAGAGCAAAACTCACAAAGTTATGGCCTATTTAAATTTTTCCAAAATATTTCATAAGGGGTACCCCATTGAAAAATTTTGGGAAAATTTTTTTCGAGAGAATTTTCTAATTTTCGGCAATTCTATGTTTTAATTGGCGCTGATAACGGATCCGTTGTCCGTTTATTTTAAAAAAATTTTTCCTCCAAGTTAGATGCCAAAAAGTTTCACTCTTGGCCTGAAGTTGTGGAGACCAAGATTTGGTAACTCATAACTTTGTACAAAATGGTCAGAAATTTTTTCTGATTTTATTTTTATACTCAGCTCATTAAGTGCTTCCATTTGATATATAATTTGGGCAGGTTTTAAAATTTTTGGTAAAGTTTGAGATTTCGGCCAAAAATTTTGCTCGATTTTTTTAAAAAATTTTTGAAAAATCATAACTTCGTTTGTTTTTGGGATTTTGGAAAAGTTTAAAGTTTATTATGTGTATAAAATCAGTCTCTATTTAATAAAAATATAATCAGAAACTTGCACTGGTCATACCCCTTTAAATTTTGAAAAAACTGAAAATTTTTGAATTTTCAAAAAATCGACCCTAAGACCCCCAAACCTTAAGTTTTTCAGAAATTTTTTAGTATCAAAAAATTTCTAATTTTTTTCTCTATTTAATAATTCGGAGTTCGTTTGAATCAGAGCAAAACTCACAAAGTTATGGCCTATTTAAATTTTTCCAAAATATTTCATAAGGGGTACCCCATTGAAAAATTTTGGGAAAATTTTTTTCGAGAGAATTTTCTAATTTTCGGCAATTCTATGTTTTAATTGGCGCTGATAACGGATCCGTTGTCCGTTTATTTTAAAAAAATTTTTCCTCCAAGTTAGATGCCAAAAAGTTTCACTCTTGGCCTGAAGTTGTGGAGACCAAGATTTGGTAACTCATAACTTTGTACAAAATGGTCAGAAATTTTTTCTGATTTTATTTTTATACTCAGCTCATTAAGTGCTTCCATTTGATATATAATTTGGGCAGGTTTTAAAATTTTTGGTAAAGTTTGAGATTTCGGCCAAAAATTTTGCTCGATTTTTTTAAAAAATTTTTGAAAAATCATAACTTCGTTTGTTTTTGGGATTTTGGAAAAGTTTAAAGTTTATTATGTGTATAAAATCAGTCTCTATTTAATAAAAATATAATCAGAAACTTGCACTGGTCATACCCCTTTAAATTTTGAAAAAACTGAAAATTTTTGAATTTTCAAAAAATCGACCCTAAGACCCCCAAACCTTAAGTTTTTCAGAAATTTTTTAGTATCAAAAAATTTCTAATTTTTTTCTCTATTTAATAATTCGGAGTTCGTTTGAATCAGAGCAAAACTCACAAAGTTATGGCCTATTTAAATTTTTCCAAAATATTTCATAAGGGGTACCCCATTGAAAAATTTTGGGAAAATTTTTTTCGAGAGAATTTTCTAATTTTCGGCAATTCTATGTTTTAATTGGCGCTGATAACGGATCCGTTGTCCGTTTATTTTAAAAAAATTTTTCCTCCAAGTTAGATGCCAAAAAGTTTCACTCTTGGCCTGAAGTTGTGGAGACCAAGATTTGGTAACTCATAACTTTGTACAAAATGGTCAGAAATTTTTTCTGATTTTATTTTTATACTCAGCTCATTAAGTGCTTCCATTTGATATATAATTTGGGCAGGTTTTAAAATTTTTGGTAAAGTTTGAGATTTCGGCCAAAAATTTTGCTCGATTTTTTTAAAAAATTTTTGAAAAATCATAACTTCGTTTGTTTTTGGGATTTTGGAAAAGTTTAAAGTTTATTATGTGTATAAAATCAGTCTCTATTTAATAAAAATATAATCAGAAACTTGCACTGGTCATACCCCTTTAAATTTTGAAAAAACTGAAAATTTTTGAATTTTCAAAAAATCGACCCTAAGACCCCCAAACCTTAAGTTTTTCAGAAATTTTTTAGTATCAAAAAATTTCTAATTTTTTTCTCTATTTAATAATTCGGAGTTCGTTTGAATCAGAGCAAAACTCACAAAGTTATGGCCTATTTAAATTTTTCCAAAATATTTCATAAGGGGTACCCCATTGAAAAATTTTGGGAAAATTTTTTTCGAGAGAATTTTCTAATTTTCGGCAATTCTATGTTTTAATTGGCGCTGATAACGGATCCGTTGTCCGTTTATTTTAAAAAAATTTTTCCTCCAAGTTAGATGCCAAAAAGTTTCACTCTTGGCCTGAAGTTGTGGAGACCAAGATTTGGTAACTCATAACTTTGTACAAAATGGTCAGAAATTTTTTCTGATTTTATTATTAGACTCAGCTCATTGAGAATGTAAAAATTAAATGTATTAAATTAAATAAAATTAAAATTAAATAATTAATTAATATTAAATAAAATTAAACTTAAATATAAAAATTTATATCTTTTGAGATATTAGTCGTAGGAAGATGGTTGAGGTGTCATTCGATGGGGAATTGAATGAGGAGTTGAATGAAGATATTTTTAAGAGTGTCACTTGAGTCTGAGGGTTGGACATTTGAGTCTGAAGTTTTCAAATAGTGGGAAATTGATCCAAATTAATTTAAATCATTTGTAATAACGCTGGAGTCAGCCTTTATACCCAAAAAGCTTATTTACATGTCAGCAATTCGCGCCGAACGCAGCAATTCGCGCCGAACGCTTAACTTTATTGAAGCGGCAAAAGCAAGAGGCTTATTAGATGATGATAATATCTGGAAAGATACAATTACTGAAGCCTTTGGTTCTCAAAAAAGAGTACGACAGAGAATTAGATGGCTCGCATTATTTTTTGGATCTGCCAATTTGTCAAATCCCACATCGTTACTTGATTATGTGTTAGGACTTAAAGAAGACTGGCTTGTCGGCACTAGAGTTGCTGGAAAAAGTTTTGAAGCAAGAAAAGAATATGTTCTCAACGCTCTTGAGTGGTTTTTAAGGGTTAATGGTGTCCGGCCAGATGAACTAGAACGTGATGATGATACATATCAATCAGCCTGTGAAAAAATCGGCTTACCTCGACCAACATGTAGAAATATACAACCAGAACTTTTAATTCAGGTTGTAAATTAATATGTAAATTTATTAAGAAAATATAGGCTGAAATTGATGCTGATACAATGCTAAACAACAACGTTGATCCTATTTTATTGGAAAAAAATCAACGAAAAAATAAACAGAGATACTATCTTGATCTTTATTTGTCCGATCCTCAGCCGAATGACGAACAAAAAGCAATTATTGAGGAAATAAAAGCTGGAATGCAGAGTGCACGTTATGTGATAGATGGGGAATCGCGTGAATTTGCACCAAATATTCCGAGATTCTTTTTCATTACTGGTGAAGGTGGATCTGGAAAGACATTTACTTACAATGTTAGTTGATAATAATGAATATATCATTTATTAAGTTTAGAAACTCATCGAATTATTGTTTGCAAGTGGCTTCCGTGTGTTACCAATGGCAAGCACCGGAATTGCGGCAGAGTTGTTGCATACTGGTGCGACAGTGCATAAACGATTGTGTCGGCAGCGGAATGTGGATGCTTCAACGTATCCTAATGTTGAGTATCAAAGCATGTATGCTGAGGTTTTGCGAAATATTCACGGATTCATTATTGACGAAGTGAGTATGCAACATCGCGATGTCTTGGATTTTGTTGATCGATTGTTGCGTTCTATTGCTCCTTCAAATTTACAATCAACACCGTTTGGTGGCAAGGTTATATTTTTAAATAAGTATATCATTTGTCGGTTTTTGGTTTTATTTTTTAATTTAAGTTAGGTAAGCGCCCGATGATGCTGATATTTTAGAAATATCAGTCGGAGGGTTGCCCCCAAAGAGGAAGCCTTCGCGCGGCGGTGGGTGTCAGTAGGTTACACAGAGGGATAATACAAGGAAACTCAGCTGTAACTGAAGCGAATTCCTCGGAATACGAAAGATGGTGAAATTGCTGCCTAGAATAAAGGCACGGCATATTACTATATTTATTCCATAATTGGAGATTTACGTCATGTTGATAAATGTTTGGACAAAAGCTTAAATATTTAAATGCACGTTGGATTGTAAAATTGATATAAAGTTCTGGGTTAGTAGCCTTAGGCTTTTGCCAGTGAGGGTGATCCATAAAACCCTGCGAATGAGGAATTACTGACCTTTGTCAGTATTGTTAGAAAGTTTTATAAGATAATAAGTATAGATTGAGATAAAACCCATACACCAAGATATTTTGTGTCATTAATTATTCATATCTTTTAGTGCGTCGTGCTTGGTGGTGACTGGAAACAATTAATGCCAGTTGTTGTTGGAGGAAATAGTTTACAGCAATTTGACGCATCGGTTAAAAATATGGACTTATTCGAGAAAAATTTTGTAACTCGTAAATTACACAAAAATCAACGCCTTGAAAAAGGACAAGAGCAATATCGACAATTCCTTAAGTGTGTAGGAACAGGAGTTCTCAATGACGAAGAAGATCATGTGAGAATACCGGCTAATATGCACACAAACTCTAAAGAGGAGCTTATTAACTTTGTTTTTCCACATGAGTTATTAGATAATTCTGTATCACAATGGAAAGAAATAAGTGGACGAGCAATTCTTTGCCCTCTTAACAATGAGACATTTGAAATTAATAATATTATTATGGTAAGAATATATGAATAATGTTATTAGCTAAAATTTAGGATCGAATATCCGGACAAGAACAGACTTATTATGGTATAACAACGCCTATTATGAGCGAATCTGCAGAAGATGAATTAGTTAATAATATATCTGATGTGGATTATGAAAACTTAATTCGGTTAACACCTGCTGGAGTACCTGAGCATACGCTTAGAATAAAAGTTGGAGCAGTAATGATGCTACTTATTAATTTATCTGTATCAAATGGCTTATGCAACGGTACAAGACTCCAAATATTGAGACTCGGACGCAATATGTTGTATTGTCGAGTCTTAACTGGATCAAGCAAAGGAAATTTTATTGAAATATTTCGGACAAGATTTTTGTTTGGTGGCGATCCAAAAGCACCAAGAGAAGGAATGCTTCGTTGTGAACGAATCCAGTTTCCGCTACGTCCAGGTGCAGCTATGACAATTAATAAAGCGCAAGGTATAAAAATATGTAGTTTTATTCCTATTTAATTTAGGTTGTTTTGAATACATCTCAATGCTTTTCACACGGACATTTATATGTTGCCTTATCTCGTGCTCGAGACGTTGACAATGTCCTTATTCTAACTAAAAGAGTTGACAGACGTGTGAAAAATCCTGTCGTTCAGGCCATCATCGATAAAGATGATTTTGATGAAATTGGTCCTATTGATCGGACAGATCCAGTTAGTAGATATATTATTTTATAAATATAATGCTTTCAGATGTTTCAACAAGAAGACTTTACTGAATCTGACACAGAAGAACCAGTGTCTATAGTTAGAATTCCAAATTGTCAAAATGCTGAGAGACTAAATGTAGCTAACTCGAAAGTAGTTAATCGTGCAACGCTTGATTTACCTTTTACAGCTAAAAAAGAGTATTTGCTTAAAATTAATGTCATGCGAAAACATTTGACATCAGTTGAATCAGATGTCATTACAACAATAATACTATCACATTTGGAAAATAAAGTTCATGATGAAATTCTAAGAGCTTGTCAACCAGAAATGGAGCTGCTATTAGAAGCAATGCAAACTACAATTGAGAATATTGGAATAATGAATTATGGAGACGTAATTCAGACTGAAACTTTCGGTGAACTAAAGAAAATTGCCAAAGGTTGTTATTGAAATTTTTATTTATAAAAGCTGTATCGAATGAATTTTAGTAATTGTTCATATGTTTACTCCACAAGTAATTGGGAGTCGTTGCACTAATGAAGATAAATTAGCTTTGTCAGCATGCTTTTCGAAAGCCTTGGATATAATGAGAGAAAAGGACTTTACGTCAATAGTAATTTTAATAGATTATTAATATATTTTTTATTTTTAGTCCTTTCCTTGTGGGACATTGCTATATCCTAGAGGAGAAGCAGCAAAAATAATTGTTGAATCGTTACTAAGCTGGATTTCGCAAAATGAAGATTATTTGACTAAATTATCAAAGATATTTTTGGTAGTACCATCGAGAAACGATGAACTTCTTTATAAGGATTCATTGGAAAAGGTTATACTTTTTAATTCGTATCATTCTGTTTTAGGCAAAAAGACAACTACGTACTTCTGCTAGCCACAGTATACGACAAGAAAATCATAATGAAAATATTTGTGACAATGCGCATAGTGAAAATTTGAATATATCACGTGCTCTTCTTGATAATGTAATTGGAGATGGTGACTGCCTCTTTAGATCTATAATTAGAGCACTGCATGGTGGATCTGAACAACAAGATCTACAAAATGATCAACAACAAATTCTTAGAAGACTAATAGCTCGCAGTTATCAGCGTGATATTGCGATAGCTACAGATGAAGAAGTGGCAATATTAGTTAATGAGGTAGAATGGAACGCAGAACATATTCAGAGAGCTGGGTTGCTCTTAGATGAGCTTAATCCAAGAGCCTCTTTAAGACGTTATAGCATCCATATGATGCACTCGTCAAATTATGATGATACACGATGGGGCTCACATCTTGAAGTTAGATATGCAGAAATTGTACTGAACAGGAATATAATGATTGTGGAAAACCGGAGAGAATTAATCGGAAATGCATGGCGGGAACTTGATGGAGTTTATGAAGCAATTTTTCTGGGAAATCATGAAATAAACATTGCTGATTTGGTAAATATTTAATCATTAGCTACATAATATTTAATTAGGGTCTTGCTCGATTCACGGAATACAGTCAAATTTTTGACGTGTTGCGCCAACTTAATATGATCGATGTAATTGTGCTTAGGCGAAGTGGATCTCATTATAGACCCATCTATATGGTATTTTGATTTTTATTTAATCGTTAATATTATATTCAGCACCCCATGGATGAACAACAAAGACAGATAAATCTGAATTTGTTGATGAACATTTTACACGATGTCCCTGATGAACCATGGAATGAATAATATTTAAAAATATTTTGTTTTGTTAAAATGTCGATTTTTTTGTTTTTAGTAAATTTTTATTCGAAAAGTTTTTTGTTTTAGTAGGTTTTACTTTATGTAGTCTTAGTATTTCCAGGGATCCATTAGAATTCGTTTAAGTATATGAAGAGCCAGAATTAGAAACGAAAGATGGTGATAGTTCTGCCTAGTACGGAAGGAAAGAAAATGAAAAAAATTTTCTCGATGTTGGAGAATTTAATTTATACCTTTAAGGTTTAAAAGCCCCAGCATATGGCATTCTCCTTCTACTATGATTGGTAGCAGGTTGCTAAAGCCTTAGCACGCAAGTGCGGGTGTCTGTCGGGGCGCAAAATACGTTTATACGACTTGAATACCGATCAAGGGATTTTTTCGGATGCAATTGCGTCTGATTAAATATAGCCTTGGTCGGATGATGTCTTTTTTACATGCTATAGACTTGTTTATTTTCAGATTTTACATACAGTATAGGGACCAATTTTCAAATTGAATGAGACATTGAATTGTAAATTGAATGGGGAATAAATGCGTAATTAATCTAAGAATTGAAATGAAAATCTGTGTATAAAATCAGTCTCTATTTAATAAAAATATAATCAGAAACCTGCACTGCTCATACCCCTTTAAATTTTGAAAAAACTGAAAATTTTTGAATTTTCAAAAAATCGACCCTAAGACCCCCAAACCTTAAGTTTTTCAGAAATTTTTTAGTATCAAAAAATTTCTAATTTTTTTCTCTATTTAATAATTCGAAGTTGGTTTGAATCAGAGAAAAACTCACAAAGTTATGGCCGATTTAAATTTTTCCAAAATATTTCATAAGGGGTAACCCTTTGAAAAATTTTGAGTAAATTTTTTTCAAGAAAATTTTCTAATTTTTGGCCATAATAGGTTTTAATGATCGCTGATAACGGATCCGTTGTCTGTTTATTTTTAAAAAATTTTTCCTCCAAGTTAGAGGCCAAAAAGTTTCACTCTTGGCCTGAAGTTGTGGAGACCCAAGATTTGGTCACTCATAAATTTGTACAAAATGGTCAGAAATTTTTTCTGATTTTATTTTTATACTCAGCTCATTAAGTGCTTCCATTTGATATATAATTTGGGCAGGTTTTAAAATTTTTGGTAAAGTTTGAGATTTCGGCCAAAAATTTTGCTCGATTTTTTTAAAAAATTTTTGAAAAATCATAACTTCGTTTGTTTTTGGGATTTTGGAAAAGTTTAAAGTTTATTATGTGTATAAAATCAGTCTCTATTTAATAAAAATATAATCAGAAACTTGCACTGGTCATACCCCTTTAAATTTTGAAAAAACTGAAAATTTTTGAATTTTCAAAAAATCGACCCTAAGACCCCCAAACCTTAAGTTTTTCAGAAATTTTTTAGTATCAAAAAATTTCTAATTTTTTTCTCTATTTAATAATTCGGAGTTCGTTTGAATCAGAGCAAAACTCACAAAGTTATGGCCTATTTAAATTTTTCCAAAATATTTCATAAGGGGTACCCCATTGAAAAATTTTGGGAAAATTTTTTTCGAGAGAATTTTCTAATTTTCGGCAATTCTATGTTTTAATTGGCGCTGATAACGGATCCGTTGTCCGTTTATTTTAAAAAAATTTTTCCTCCAAGTTAGATGCCAAAAAGTTTCACTCTTGGCCTGAAGTTGTGGAGACCAAGATTTGGTAACTCATAACTTTGTACAAAATGGTCAGAAATTTTTTCTGATTTTATTATTAGACTCAGCTCATTGAGAATGTAAAAATTAAATGTATTAAATTAAATAAAATTAAAATTAAATAATTAATTAATATTAAATAAAATTAAACTTAAATATAAAAATTTATATCTTTTGAGATATTAGTCGTAGGAAGATGGTTGAGGTGTCATTCGATGGGGAATTGAATGAGGAGTTGAATGAAGATATTTTTAAGAGTGTCACTTGAGTCTGAGGGTTGGACATTTGAGTCTGAAGTTTTCAAATAGTGGGAAATTGATCCAAATTAATTTAAATCATTTGTAATAACGCTGGAGTCAGCCTTTATACCCAAAAAGCTTATTTACATGTCAGCAATTCGCGCCGAACGCTGGATATTATGATTTTAAATAAGGTTACATTTCAATATATTTCAATATTTTGCTAATTAGCTCTGTAGCTATGAATTTTTATTATTGTGCTCGTCAACAGTTTTAAAGATCCAACAAAGCAGTAAACTACAGCCCTCCTTTAGATAGAGTTTGCAAAAGTTTAGCCAGCGGGCAGGATTGAACCTGCGACCACGTGACAGTTATTGCTAGGCATTTTCACTCACCATATAATAAAGAAGCTTTACACTGAGCTACCGGGGCATCAACTAATGCTTCCTCTTTTTACTTTATAGATCTTTTAACCCCCGCCTAAGCGTTTTAAATGCTGCTAGGCGAATCATCCTTACACTCTATAATAAAATAACAATTCTCCTAAAATTACCTGTATTTAATAGTTATATAGCAAACACTGGAATTTCGCAGAATAGAAATAATTCCCAAAATGGAATAAATAATTGACGGAAGAAGAAATTGAAATATAATTCCTTTATCTTTGTAAGCAACATAATTAGGCTAAAAATAAATTCATTTTTAATTTTATTTTAATTTATTTACATCGACGGGAGGAGATGCCATTAATATATCAGTTGTCTCGAAATTTGTCGTTTTTAAGAAATTAATTATCACAAGAATATTTTTGCCTAGAAATATTTACAATTAAAAAATTAAAGCGAAAATTTTAACTCATGTATGACTCATCCTTATAAAAAAATCTCTCTGAAGAGAATAAATTATTGGATGTGATTTGAGATTCTATGTATTTTGCTTCTGGCTTAGAACCTTATCAAATCGTACTCCAACTCAGTTCTATTTTAAAATCATGGCTCGCACGGAGAATCAGAGTTAAAAATCAATGATAATATTAAAACGAGGATAGAAAAATAAAGGAGGATTTTGGGTGTATTAAGAGGGATAACAGCGGATTTGGTGAAATATTGGGAATGTTCGAGGAATGTTCGAGGCGTTATCTAGCGTTTAATAGAGTATCAGGCATTTAATAAAGTATCGGGTATAATTTTTAGAATTTTTGAATGACATTTTTGTATATCTACTTATTCTTTTACAAGTATTTAGAAATAAATTAAATAATGAAAAAATTATTTGTAACTACTGCCAAGACTAATATTTAATTCCAGACTCTTTTAAAATAAAATTAAATTTTCTTGGCTTATGTATAAAAATTTAATTAAGTTGTAGAAACATATTACTTGAAGAATTCTAATTTTATTAATTTAATTTAAAATTAATTTACTCGACTATTTTTATTAAAAGTTGTTAGAAAAAATTTTTTATAAAAATTTCTCAAAATATTTTATAATTATATACGCAAACATTTATTTCCAAAAAAGAAATACTAATTTAATTTTTATTGGAAAAACGTGAAATAAAAACTAATAATTACTATTCGGTTTATAATTTAAATCTATTTATATTTCAATTTATTTTAATAATATAGCATTTTTTGCCGGAAAATTAATTATCAAATTTAAATATTAATTACTAGGTAAATTATGTATATTTAGGGATAGGATTTTTAGTAATAAGCCTTAAAATAGTAACCAAGTTTGTACAAAATTGTGTCTATTCTCAGTCCAAAAACTTGATAGATAAATGAAAAATGTTATGTCCGAGACTTGCCAAAGTAGAAAACTCACACAGATGCTTTATTGCACGTAGAATTACAATGATTGTTGTAGGAGAATAAAGAAACTAACAGAAAAGAACTAGCTATTGTATTGGCTAGCTTCTATACTAAACTATTTAAGGGCTCTCGCCCATAACAACAAAAATGACATAAAAATTCATACTTTTCAAAATGTTGACTTTAAGGGACATGCGTCCCATGAGCTTTTATGCGATACAATTTAGTATAGGCGTGTTATCATAATATATGCGTCTCAAAAATACTTTTATATTTTATAAATATTAGAATGACAGTTAAACGCATTAATAAATCAAATATAATTTATTGAATAATATAATAATATAATAACTATCAATTTTCGACTATTAACTATTAATATCTATTTCAACTATTAACCAACTTTCAAATATTAATTTACAACTAAATATTAACTATCAACTAGTAACAACCCTTGACACTTAACCGTTGTCAGACTCTTCTATCTCAGTCACAACCGCTTTTTTCTCACACATTGTGGGATCGTTTTCTCAAGCCTATTGAACGACTATTTTCTCTTTCCTATTGATTTGAAATTCCTATAGAAACCATTGACAGACCTATTTCACCCAGTTGCGGGACCATTTTCGTTTACCATTATTTCACCCATTTCCAGACCTTTTCACCCATTTACGGGACAATATTCTATCAGACAAATAACAAAATAAAAACTTAAAAAATTGATTAAAATTAAAGACCAAAAAACGAAAAAAATTAAAAAGTTCCAACGAAAAAACACAAAACAAATTCTAAAAAATTCACATTCTTTCTTTACTTCTCTAAATACACACTATTTTCTCTTTGGATATTTTGTCATTTTTAATTAAAAAATAAACACAACGCCAAACACAGCAAAATTCAAAGCTGCGGACTAACAGACAAACATACAAAACATTCTAAAATTTAAGATAGGATTTTTATAGTCATTTTGTAGCCCAAACAATGCTCTTTCAGAATTTAAACGCCTCGTTCCAATATTTAGCTAGAAACGATCCTCAAAAATTTTGTTAATTTTTACTAAAAATTTAAGCACATAGAAAGCTTAGTTTACTCGGCCGTTTTATTAAACAGCTTGAATATTCTAAAACATATTTTCCTATAAAAAATATAGGTTCAAACGTCACATATTCAATTTTCTTAATTAACCAAAAATATATACAAATACAAATTAAAATACAAGTATTATACAATAAACGTAAATTAATAAAAAATTAAATAAAAAATAATAATAGTTATAATTATATCTTTCATTCATTATATCTTTCATTATATCTTTCAAAAAACTGTTGTGGTTGTAGTTGTAATTGTATTATCTTTAATTCTTAACAATTTAAAAATAAAGCGTTTAATTAACTTAAATTCCTTTTTGTAAGCTTTGTTGTAGTCGCTACTGAAAATTAAAATTTTTATAATATTTCATTTTTATAGATTCTTAGACTTTTAACTAGATTAATATGCATGTGTTTGAATATGAGTGATTTTATTAAAAATTCCCCCAAAATAAAACCGGTATTTGTCTAAAACTCAAAACCGAAAACCGGGTTTTTAAAATTTGGATTAACCGAAAACCGGGGGTACCGGTTAATAACCGGTAGTGAACAACCCTACTACAAATGATTAATTGTAATTTTACATTACTGATATACAAATATCGTTATCAGTGAGAATCTCGTTAATTAAACGGAAATTTTCAACCTCAATTTTCAGAAATGATTAATTTGTTTCAGACTATAGAGAGAACAATACCAATTTTACAGTATCAATATAAATCTACCAATTTATGTAAAGAATGGGGGCGGTAGATGCACTAGCTGTATTAAGTAAAACTGAAGGAATTATTCCATATAGTAAAAGAGAAAACTGATTTCCACTTGTAATTGGAATTAATATAAATATCATTATCAGAGTACATAATAAATAGCCTCCAACATTGATTAAAACAATCAGAATGAGTGAACGGTAAACCTTTTTCATTGTACTATCAGATGAACCTAGATAATTAATATTTAAATTGTGACACTATTCCAGTAAAAACAGTTTTTGAAATGTGGAGAAACTTTTGAAGTTTTGTCCGAAATTCACCACAATTTTCCGTTGAATTTCGGATTTTGAGATCTCGATGAAGGGATTATATTTCAACTTAGTTTCTTTTGTATTTCTTATGTATACTAATAAATATATTCTGAAAAATTTTCGCGGATTTTTCCTACTATCCAATACAAAATTATCCAATGAGGTCTTATAATTTACGGACGGTCGAAAAACTACCTTACTTAAATTTAATTTTCTGAAGGATGGTTCAAAATATTTAAATTAAATTTTGCTTAGATATTTTGAATAAATAAATAATTAATATAAAAAAAGAAATGAAGCGAAAATACGTTAAATATAAGATATGATAAAGAAATACAACTGTCGTATAATTTACGGACGCACTGTATCACAAGAAATAAGAATTTCCATTAATTTTAAATTTTTACCCTTTCTAAATACCAATATTAATCCAACAAAAACATAAAAGATAATAATTATATAAAGCATATATAGTACTAATGAGGTAATTCCATTGTCATACACGACTATTACAAAAGCCTCATAATTATCTCCATTTATTAGCCAGTCAGGAAAGTCATAAGCTGATTTGATTATCATTACAAGTATGTAGATTATGAACAAGAATATGGCAAGAAGATGTGCACAAATATATAGACGTTGATTGATATATTTATAACTATGGTGAATTAATTATTTAAAATATGCATTTAATCGTGTTCAAACGAAGACTAAACCTTCAACTGATTTTTCAAGGGAATTTTATAAATAGTCCCGGGAGTATAAGATGAATCTAGCTGGAAATCTCGTCAAATTTATACATTCAATTTTTATCACTATATGCCCACGACAGGGTGCCCGTGTTGTTAATCTCTCATTTGTACAAAATACGCATAAGAACTAACTAGCGGTCAGCTTCATTGAGAGAAGCTCGTAACTATCACATTAAAAATTATACATTATTTCTGTGTTTCAAACACAAGGTATGGTGAAACACACAGGCGCCCAAAGAGAAAAATATAGTAACGGGACTGATTTATAATTTTTGACAAGACTATTAAGTTATTAAGGTCTATTAAGGTACTATTAAGGTCTATTCAAAAAATACATACAAAAATGGAAATGCAACAGCAAAAAGCCTGTCAAAACTTAGAGAAATCAAAGTAAATATGGCATTAAAATATCCAATTAATGCAGGAGTTAAAAAAATTACAGCCTTCCCCCATGAAATAAAATTATTTCCACTTGCTGCAATTATCAAGTAGTAAAACTGTCCAGTTTGTTGAAGAATTTCAAAGAAAGAGTTCATTATTATAAGCATAGCTGTGTTGCTTTTTAATGCATCATATTGTTTTCTAAAATGTTAAATTATTATTTTAAGTATATCCATTTTTGTTTATCTATAAATCTATTCTTATGTTCTCCTAAAACCTCTGTGCCACTCATTAGGTCCTTGAATTCTCTGCCCTGTAGATAAAAATTTTAAAAAATTGGAAGGCCAACGAGTCAAATTCATACATTTTCAGTGCATGGTTACAATTTATTAGAATAATTATAAATCCCGTAAACTTTAAACGAGATCCCGGAACAGACTGAGGTTCAAGAGTTCAAAAGGAACGGGCCTTCAAACTAGCCTCAGACATCTTCATGGCACTAAAAGAAATGTTCCCTTCATATCTCTTTCAATATATGCTTATGTTAGGTGTTTTCATAATAATCACAGAATCCTGTAACTCCCGGTATTCCGTTTGTCGCTTAGGAGACTGAAATCAAATAATGGTAAAAAATATATTCAGTATTGAATACAACTGATATATGTATCCACTTTATAAAAATTTAAAAATTTTCTTAAATTTACCTGTATTTAATAGTTATATAGCAAACACTGAAATTTAGCAAAATTGAGATAATTCCCAATATTGAATAAATAATTGCCGGAAATAGAAATTGAAATATAATTCCTTTATCCTTGAAAGCAATATAATTAGGCTAAAAATTAATTAATTTTTAATTTTATTTTAATTTATTTACATCGACTGGAGGAGTTCTCATTGAAGTAGATATGTTGTCTCGCAATTTGACGAACTTTAAAAGATTAATTGACACAAGAATATTTTTGCCTAGAAATATTTTCATTTTAAATTATATTTTTTGATATGATCTTTTTAAGCGATAATTTTAACTCAAATAAGACTAAGCCTAAGCACAAAACCTCCTTGAAAAGAGTAAATGCTGTATGGGATTTGAGATCCCGAACGCACTTCTATGCATCGTTCTCCAGCTCCGTCTTTATTTTAAGAAGAAGCCTTAGCAACGAGTGAAAAACCAATGACTAATATTAAATCGTGGGATAGATTATAAAGGAGGATTTTGGGCATATTAAAAGGGATATCAGAGGATTTGTGCGAATTATGCGGGATGTTCGAGGGCTTAATAATGGAGTATAGGTATAATTTTGAGAATTTTTGAATATTATTTTTTAATATTTACTCGTTCTTAAGTCTGTATTTATAAATATAAAAAATAATTTATGATTATTTTTAACAATAAGTCTATTATTTAATTTCCGACCTTTTTAAAATAAAATAAAATTTTCTTGCTTTATAAAAATTTAATTAAATTTTGAAAGCATATTACTTCAGTAATTGTATATTTTTATTAATTTACTTGACTATTTTTATTAAAATTAGAAGAAATTTTTTTAAATTTCTCAAAATACTTTTATAATTATATAACTCTAACATCAAACTCAAAAAAAAATAATAATTTAATTTTTATTAGAAAAAAGCTAAATAAAAGCTAATAATTGCTATCCTTTTTATAATTTAAATCTATTTATAATTCAATTTATTTTAATAATATAGCATTTTTTGATGGAATACTAAACAGGAAATTTAAAATTAATTACAAAATTATAATTAGGGACGGATTTTTAGAATTAAAACCTTAAAAAGTAACTAAATTTGTGCAAAATTGTGTATATTCTGCGTCCTAAAGCTTCATAGGTACGTCCAATCGACTTTTATGCGTCCAATTAAATTTGGCTCTTGTTCAGTTCATGCGTCCCATGAAGATTTATGCGCCCCATGAAAATTTATGAGTCCCAAAAATAATTTATGCGTCCCATGAATGAAATGAAAAAAGCCCATTTTCCAATCTGGGTCTCGGTTCGACTGGTCCTCTGTCTCGGAGCCTCGGTTTCGATCCTTTCTAAGAACCTCGCCGAGGAACGAAGCTAAATATACACGCCCTAAGAATGGACTTTTTGTCTGATCCATATTGGGTACCTTACTGGATCTGAATATGATGTAAATTATTAATTTGGAATGATTTAGCAAATTTAATTAAATTTTCAAAAGATTAAAAATTTTTTTAAAAACCTCGGTTGCCTCGAACCTAAGCCTCGGACCTCGCCTCAAATTCGACCCTCGACCTCGATACTCGCTTTCTCAGTCTTGGTGATCCTCGGTCTCTGTTTATTCGAAAAACTCGACCTCGCGCAACTCTACTGATAACTTTGCATTTTTTGAATTTTTGAATATTTTTTCAATTCATTTCTCAAAGTGTCACTTTGATTGTCATCCCATAAGGGAGCTTGAGTACCACGAAGCATAACTTCTTTCAGAATTGTCGGATCCGAGACAACCATCTTTGGTTCAATGTCTTGAACCACAATTATTGTTATCTAACTTGTTATATGACAATAGTCTAGATAATTTATTGCCGATCCTTTGCATGGCATACAAAAATACTTGACAAGTTAATCAATGATCCAATAAAACACACCAATAATAAACGCCACTATAAAACACACCAATAAACGCCACTACACCTACATTTTAAAGGTTATGAAAATTTTATAAACTAATATTGTTAAATTTTTCTATATCAGTCTTTTAAAAAAGAGAGAAGAGCTTTGTGATATTTTAGAGGTTTGCCAGTAGGTATTCGAGTTTCTGAGTTCGAATATGATGCCAGATTTTATTTATTTTAAATTCCGAACTCAAAATTCGAATGTTGAATTAAATTTAAAAATTTTAAACTGGAACGTCCTTTCGAGCTTGACTTTTGGGTCCGGAATTTAAAATAAATAAAATCTGGCATCGTATTCGAACTCAGCATACACGTTTACCCAAACCTTTAAAATATCGCGAGAGATCTTCTGTTTTTTTCTGAAGAGATGGAAAAATGTGAGAAAAGAGGAAACACAAACGGTACTTTTATCCAACTTTGAGTTACTCTAAAGTTGAAGCTTTTTAAATTAAAGTCGAAAGGTCTAAGGGTATATTTAATTAGTATTAGTTTATAGATTCTAACCCTTTTAAATGCAAATTAATATAATAGTTATGTTTTTTTATTTCCATATTTTCGTATTTTTGGATGCCATGCGATAGGATTTGGCAAAAAAATCAATTGCCTTTAGCTACAAATAGGATTCTTTGTTACCGTAATTCCTCCACAATCGGCCTTTTAAAGAATGGTTACTGGATTCCCGTTTTGTGATTCCTGGCCATAAATCCCTGAATCTAAAGGCCTGAATATAGATTCCTCGAATCTATAAAGTTAGGCTGTAAGAGACTTCAGGAACTGATTTTAACATTTGTATTTCGAACAAATTTTAAGTTCTTTAGTTAAGAATTAATCAGGGAGGTTATCTGTTTAGTATTAGTTTATGAATTTTCACTCTTCTAAATGTAAAATTAATATGATAGTTATGCTTCTTCCGATGACGTTTCCATATTTTTTGGAGGCCATTCTTTAGAATTTGGCAACTCAATATCTTAAAATAATTACCCACAGTATTAGTTTCAATGTCATGAATAAAATCTTCATCAAATTTATTTAACATTTACTTAACAATATTTTTGTATCGTTTGCTTGTATTAAATTAAAATGATTTAGAAACATACTATTTATTAGCGCAATGCTAACATCCAAAAAATAAGTGCTGAGATTCTAGAATTTCTACATCCTCAACGAATTTTTAGCTACTATTACATTCCCTTTAATTTAATATGTTATACTTAGCAAAATACTTTCGAATTTATAATTTATTTCTGATCGCCTTTCTAGACTCAAATTCTCTCATTCATTCATTCCAAATTATTTTGCCAGCTTATATATCTTTTAGCGTAAAGGATCTCTGGCACTAGCAATTTTTGATTTCTCTTTTTGGTTTGATTAGCTTATTTGTTATTAATAGTCTTGGCTTTAAGTATGTAGGGGCAGTCATTAGCAGTCTTTAAACTCTTAATCAGTTACGCCTTTGAAGAGTTTAGGTAAAATATATCTTTAACTTATAATTTATTTTATCTTAGATTTTATTTTGGCTATTGATTTTTGAGTATAAAATGTCGGTTGGAGATCAAATAACTGCTGTTATTTTTTGGATGTCATTGCCTTGCTTTGACAAAGGATCTTAAAGCATAGATATCGCAATTAGACAGACTTTAGACTAAAAATTAAATTGTTAAGGTATTCAAGCTCTGGTTCCTCGTATTGTAACGCAAGAACTCAGGTTATTTTTCCTAGTTTTTGTTTGAAAGGATTAGACAGACATGGATTTAATTACATCTATTTTGTTCCGAAATTGATTTTAAAAAGCGAACGGAGAAAGACGAATGTCCAAAAAGTCGAAAATCGGCGAAAATTAGCTCTATTTCAAATTGGTCTTCGTTATTCACATAAAATCTTCCGTGTTAATATAAAGCTCCACTTACGCTGAGTTGTGGTACAACGCACATAACGGCTCATAGTCAGTCGGGATGCACCCTAGTTTTATGAGTTGAACACAACTGATTTTTAACTGGTACCTTTATTTTTACGGTATGGCAGCCATTCAAATCCTGACATCTGTGTCCAACCTTAATTTACATTTAATTGTGCATATTTAATTCCTTTCTTTGCATTTTTTTGTATTAGGAGAGGCACGCACTTATTTTTGCCTCTTTCAATACATAGTTTTTTCTCCCTTGCCTTTTGGCAAGGAAGGGAGAAATCTGAAACATCAAATTAAATGGTCGAATCAAAATTCAAAAAAAAAAGAAAAAGGAAAAGAGGGAAACTGCGTGATATAAGAAATTTCGAATGATCAAATTTCTCTTAACTGTTAAAAACTTTAAAGGCATTTTTTTCCGATTGGTGACCAAAATTCCATTACCCGTTAAATACAATTTCCATTATATCAAGTTTATTAATTTTGTGATTCTTTTTCTCCATAAATTTAAATTAAATTCTATAGGTCACAAAAAGTAAAAGTTTGTTTCGATCCAATGCACATTGCCAGTTGGTCATTCTTTATTTTTGGATGTTAGTATATATCACTAACAAATCATTTAACTTGATATATTCTGATAGATTTGAAAGGAATCTTCTACATCCACCAAAGGCCCCATCATTCTTTTATAATTTCAGCAAATTTTTCAAATTAAGACAAAAACGACCTTGGGTAAGGTAAAAAAATCTTAGTACATAACATCGAAAACCTTGGGATCGTGGGGACCCCTTTTTGTAAGTTCTTTGTCGTACACAGCAACTTAACCTGGAACTAGAGAGCCGTTTCAGTGGCACTGAAAAAATAAAATATTCTCTCTTTTTCTATTTCGCTCTATTTTTTTCGCATGCTATTTCTCTAAAGATTTGATGTCCAACTTCGAGAAGCTTTATCTCGAAGAAAAACTTAGATAAAAAAAATCTATTTTAGTCAAATTGTTAAACAAAGTCTTATCTTTGTTTTAAAACCAAATTTATTGATTTTTTAAATGTTTAAAAAGTTTTAAATGGCCGAATAAACCAACCTTGGAAAATGAAAAATTAATGGAAAAACTTGTTTAAAAATGTATTTTAGTTGAAATGGCATTAGTTGTTAAATAGGAAAGATATTATTGAGATTTTAATTTTATATAATTCATTTTCTCTGAAAGGATTCGAACCTCTTGCATTTTTCGCTGTCAAGTAACCGACTAAACCATACTCCCGCACTGAAACGCTGGTTGCACTCTCTGCCTATTTTAAGTTGCTGTGTCGTAACAACCAAAATCCAAATTTCTTTTATATTTCATTCTTTAATTCAAATATTGCTACATTTTTACATCATTTAACTATAATCTTTTGAATTTTAAATAAAAAATAAATCTCATTCATGTCCTTAAATAAAAATAGAACATTTATATACATCATTGGAATACATTAAACTGCTCGTTAAATTGCCGGAAATGGAGAAAAGAGAAATTTAGAACAGCTACCATTTATCAAAAAAAATTTTTTTTATTCTTAGAAATTCTTTTAAATAAAACAAATTTTAACTCAAAAGTTTTTCTAAAAAATGTATGCGACAAAAGTAAGAGAAGAAATGTCGAAAAGTAGTGAAGATTTGGCAAATAGTGAAGATGCTATTTTTATTTCTAATCTTAAAAGGCAGTCTCTACCTGCAATTTTGCCACGAAGAGATTATATACGTCCTTGTTGTCAGCCTAGAAATGTAAATATATTTTATTATTGGAGTGGTCTAAACTCTAAATTATTAAGGGTTAATGACATTTTTGTGACATTTAATGACATTGCTCAGTTAATGACATTTTTGTCCAATATTCCCTGGATCTAGTATAAAGCAGTTATTAAGTATAAAAAAGTATAAAGACAGACAATACTCATTTGAATACGAATCTTTTTCGTGCCAAATATCCTAGGCCTGACTCAATATTTCGGTCCGATTCTGTCCATTTTGGCAACCCTAATCATAAATGAATTGTGGACTATTGAATCGGTTACAGACTTCCTTGGTCTCCGGAATTATGACTAAAATGTCTAATCATAATGTAGAATAGGTGTGTTTGGTTAAGCATAAAATATTTTAGTGGTGACAAAACTATAGAGACAATACCATACATAATTTGTAGAATGACTTTTATACTTAAAAGTATACACAACAGAACCTCGGCCCCATTTCAAAGGAAAGAAACAATACTAAAAGGTGTTAATAACAAAACTAAACTTTCTCTTATCAGATCCCTCCCGTGCATTTAGAACATTTTAATGTCAAACTAGACGAGAAAGATGCCTGTTTTGCCCCAGGTGATGTTATTGCTGGATCTGTGCATATAATAGCCTCTACAATATTTAATGAAAAAACAAATAAAATAATTAATTTTAAAAAATGTCTGCATTCTTCAACAGAAAATGATGATTCTCTTCACATAAATAAATTGAAGATGACAGTCTCTGGAAGTGCCAGATTAAAGGAAGAAAATTCAAAACAAAATTTAATTAAGGTAAGCAGGCTACAAATTTAATTAAGGCTCCAGTAGAAGAGATCGCTGAACGGTGTCGAGTGCTCTAAATGTAGCATAGGGGGCTCAATAGCGTTTGTAAATTTGAATTTATACCGCCTAAATCAGTTTAGTCCCCCTTAGATTATTTGACGATCATGAGACCATAACTCAGAAAATATTAGAGGTCCGAGCTTAATTTTTGTGTCATTAGACAAAGCTTGTAGATTTATTTCAAATGTCACATTCATTGTCCGATTGGAGTACGACTTAAGACATGTCAGATTGGAGTATAGGACCTAAGACAGAAATTTTCCTTAATTAAATATCAACAGATAAATGAACATCAAATTTTATATATGGAAGCTGATCTACTTGTTAATGATGTAACTAGCAAAAATACATCGTCGGAAGTTAGAGCTGGGGAGGTGAAAACAATTAAATTTGAGGTTAAATTGGATAAAATTTTAAAAAATATTGTGAGTTTTAAGATTCGATTGCCTCAACGAGGGCTTGTTACAAGTTTGGAGAGTAAAAGTGTATCGGTTTTGTATACTATCCAGCTTGAATTAAAGTATAGAGATAATAGTGAGTTTAGAAATTTAATAAAAATATTTTAGTACATAGAATAAAACGCAAATAAGTCAGTTAATATGTATTTTGAAGATTTTTTTCTAATATTTGGACACTCATTCTATTTAGTATATTTTTAACTAACATGGTTAGTTATCCAAAAATAGAAAGAATGAAGAGTGAATAAATATCCTTAACATCTGATAAATTTTATTAAGATTATATCTTAATAAATTTACAAACTAATATTAAGGTCCTATTCTAATGACAATTTTTCTCAAGCTTATATTTAACGTTTTTTTGATTAAAAAAATTTTTTCAGAAAGCGAGGAAGAGATTAAAGCAAAAACAATTTGTGGTTTTACTGTAGTTGATTGTTTTGATTTGGCTCGAATGCCAAAATTTTATTTTCTGCCCTATGTCCAAAATATTGTCAAAAAATTCGGTTTATTTTCTTGTACAGGAGGGCAGATTCGTCTACATTTTTCAATTAATCGTGTCGCCTTTGTTGGGGGAGAAAATATGGTTATTGAAGGTATATTGCTTTAAAAGCTTACCGGAATTAAAAGAAATTATAGGAAAAATTGAGAATCGAACAGATAGGCGTGTTGATAAAGTTGCTGCACGTTTAAAGCAACTTGTTGAAATAAATATTTCTCGTGATTGCAGAAATTCGAATTTAACCGATGTAAACGAGATTCATGAAGACAGCCTTGCATTATTTGTGGACCCTGGATCGACGTATGTTTAAGGATAAAATTGTTTAGTAAATAAGACAGTAGATTAAATTATAACGAATAGGTAAATATTGTGAACGGTGCAGTTGACAAAAATTTTAGACCAGATCTAATTTTATAGGACCAAAGTAAAAGTCAGGAAGGCAAGGTTAATATCGTGAAAAATTTGCTTAACCGAACGCTTACCTTAACAGCTAAAAAAAATAGGCTAAAAACCGACCGGACTTTTATCATAAACTGACCCATTCCTGATTTTTTTTATTTTATCATATCAAATTTTACCCCATTCTAAAAGTAAATATTACAAAACAATTTTAGTCTTAAATTTGTGCGTTATTTTGCATTACCTCCGCTACTGCCAAGGTATGTATATAACTAGATTTCTAGAAAATATATTAGATCACACAATTATAGCTCCTATGCACTAGACGGTTCTGATCCAGAAACCTGTTACGCCTCTGCAACGACAGAAGTAAATAAATTTGTTACAAATCGTAAAATAAGCATCGAAATTATCAATAAATGTAAAAGACGAAATTCTGCCCAACAAAATATAACTAACGAAGGAAACATTGAAAATAAAGAACGTGTAATAAATGTTACTTACCAATTGTGTATTTTTGTTACTACGGATGGTATTATATTTTTAATATTGCTTTGAGGCATTTTGTGGATATTGACACCCGCTGTTTTATGACCGGCACTACTTCATTTTATTTTTAATTATCGCGTTAGAGTTTCTTCCAAAAGATAAATAATAGTCATTAGCTCCTTATGTAACATGCCTAAAAATGAATAAGTGTGCAAAATGAAGGAAAGTAAAATTTAACTTGAATGAATACCGTATATGATTACATAAATACCCTGGGAAATTATTTTCAATCTCTCGATGGAGTTATTTAATAGAGGGAGTTCGATTACTCTGTATTAGTAAATTGAATGCAGAGTTACCTAGCATGTTCTTAACACCCTCTGAGACAAAATGAAAATCTCCTACCTCAAAATACCTACTACCCAAAGAGTCTGTTTCAACCCTGGCAAAACCTAAGTCTAAGTAAATTGCTTAAAAAGAAATTTAAAATAAAATTAAGGTGTTGATGCATTGGAACTAAATGTACCTATTATTATTGGTAGTCTTCCACAAAGAAAATTGCGTTTCATTGATGCAATGCCGCCTATAACAGACATTCAATTAGGGAATCAAAATACTTTTAAAAAAGCTGCACTAGAAGCTGCTTCTATATGTTCATCAAATGGTGAAGTTAAAGATTTAGTTGAAAAACCAGCATCAATGGTTTTATTCATGCCTAATCGAAAAGAGGTTTTCAAAATCATTGGATTTTACATAATAAATTACTTTAGGTTACTGTAAAATTAGGCCAAAAATTTTATGCAGAAGATCCTAAAAGTGATGGTTTCAGATATTTTTGCAATGATAGTCAGGTATGATATGTAAAAAATCTGTTTCAAAAGGAACATCGCGATTTATGGGGGGGGGGCTTATTAGGGCCAAATATCCTACTGATCTTTCGGTACGAGTCGGGGCCTTTTGACAAGCCTAACTCACACCATTGTTTAGATCGAGACAGTTTATATTGCCAATTTTTTGGCCCTGCCTTCAAAATCTTCTTTACTCTCCTTTATCCTTATCTTTAACCAACATTTGTTACATTGAAAGTATTTCGGGGGGGGGGGGCTAAAAATAATTTCGATAATAAAATTCATAATTTCGCAAGTTTCCTTGTCAGATAGACTAAAAAGCTATTTTATACACATTTAAGAAAAGTAATTTTCAGCTAAACTTTACAAACAAATATCCATTTTATGTAAATTTGCCTACATCTAGCAAACAAAGCAGAAAAGCATCTATAATTGCCAATTCTGTTTGTGTTGAAAATTCCTTAAGAGAAAGACAAATTACAATACATGAAGAGAATGAAGAAATAAATAATGGAGAGAATATTAATAATGAAACTAATCTGGATTTAAAACAAAATGAAGTAAAGCAGATCGACAAGAATAATAATGATTATACGGCAAACGCGGAGATAATCGAGAATCAACATGGGATTATTTTAAGCAAAACTGTCCAGAACAACATTAATCCACTTCAACGTAATTTTACTTTAGCTGCTGTCGAAGTACCGAATAATTTTTTAAATAATTCAAGACGTTGCAGTTCAACTAATTAAAAATTAATAAAGGGATTTTTTAAATTTTTTAACGCATTAAATAAAAAAATTTTTATTTTCAAAATATTATCCAATGCAAAATAAATATTAATAAATCCGTTAAAACAGTAATTATCTCCTAACCGGGCTAATCCGGAAAAATCAAACCTGATCTATTATGTCTGGGAATGAGACGTATTTTTTAAGTTTAAAATGCCCCTAACTCTAAATTTAATGAGGCAATCAAATAATAATAATTTCTGCAATATAAAATTAGGGTCAAGTGAGGTTCCGAGGAGCACTGAAAATGAAAAAACATGCATATATAGGGACTAGGAAGGGAGGGTAGATGATAGAAACATAAGGAAAATGCATAAAGGAAAATGTTTAGGTAAAGGTGAATGAAGGGCGACAATTTAAATAAAATGGATGGGAAGATATTTGCAAGAGGACTGGAGGAATTATTTAAACATATTAAGAATGGGGGCAAAATAGATAAAAAGAAAATTAAATTTATAATAGTAAATTTTCAAATCATGGACATAACAGGATCCGTGTTGTCACCATGTTAATAATCCGTTTCTAATTCGGGAACAATCGACTCCCTTACACTAAATTTAAATTTCATTGAAAATTTCAAAATAAAAAGTGCAAATTTTTATTTCAAACATTAAGGCAATTTAGTAAAAATAAGGTTATGAAAAAATATATTATAAAATAAAATATTCTACATATGTGTACAAGATCTTTAAACACAAGTTCAATCATATGCTTAGACTTGTTTACCATTTTATTAAAAAATTTCATAATTTTATTTAATAGGCTTTCCTTAGATTTTAATAAATCACACTTCATTCATAAATTTTGTCATGCTTTTAAAATTTTATTTTTTATTATTTTATTTTTTAACAATTAATTATGCCACTAAAACTGGCAAAAACAGTCAAAAAAATGAATTGTTTATTAAAATAAAATCTGAAGTTGACGCAAATCAAGTTCGTTACAGTGTAGAGACTATTAATAAATATTTGGAATATTTACAAGAGCCTAGAGATGAGGAATTTTTAAAAGAAATTTCTCTACGATCATACATTTTAGATGCACATAATTTAATTACTTCCTGGTTTAGAAGGATTAAAGAGATCAACGACCCAATTGAAGAAGCCCGTTTGAATTATTTAATGTCTATGCCAAAAAGTGAAGAAGGGGAAAAGGAAGAATATGGGTGGTCTATTGAATTTGGAAAGGCGTTCATAAATGTCTTAAAAAGCGCTAAAGAATTTATTATTAAATACACAAAAAATTTCAATAAATGGATGACAGAAGAAAAGTTTTGTAAACATTATAGTTTTCTATATTCTATGATGAAAAACAAGACCCTATTGGAGAACAAATATTGGAATGAATATGTAGAGACATTCATAATAAATGTAAGAACTAACTAACTTATCCTTTATATTTTAAAATTTACAAAACATGATCAAGAGATTTAGAATGGACTAGATCATTCTCAAAATTAAGTTTAGTCGATAAAAGCTGGATCCACGCGAGCATACTTTAACAGCCATTCCTACCTAGAGATTGGAGGCTCTCTACGGGATTTTATGAGACCCTGACCGAGATAGCGTCAAGGGAGGGGAGACATCTTAAAAACGCAATAAAAATTATTTTTTTTTTGAAAATAATTTATACTATAGGTTTCTAAGCTAAAACCACGAATCTTAGCTTAGAATTTGTTTATTTCGAAACCCGGACCCGGATTCGACTAAGTCGAAGTAGACTAGGTTGAATTCGTGTCCGAGTAAAAATTTTGTCTAATCAAGTCAGGCTGGTTAATTTTGTTGTCATTCGACTCAGCTCTACGAGCTCTTTCGAATAAGCTATTAGATGCTGTTTCGAATTTTTCACCCAAAATCGTGTCTACTGTTGTAATCAAATTGAATAAATATTAAAATAATATTTATTCCACAAATTTATTCAAATATTTAACAACTTAGTATAAGGGAACAGGCAGAAGAGGGTTTTGTTAAAATGTTGTTGATGAAGAAATAATCGGTAGTAGACAATGTTTAGCTGTTTATGTGAGGGGTTTATAAAGGAGCCAAACGGTCATAGTTTTTGGCCTTTGGGCAAAAAATTATATAGAAAGTTTGGGAAAAAAATGTGAAATAGTCGGATGTGCAAACAGAAAAGAAAGGTTTTGCTAAATAGTAATTTCCTGCAAAACTTCAATACATGAAAAATTAGTTTTAGAAAAAGAGAAATGGAGAGAGGGGTAAATAGACAAGAAAATAGACAAAAGAGATGGGTATTTTGCCCACACAAACATCATTCACAGGAATGCACGTGAATGAAGTTTGTGTGGCGCATTCCTTTTTTAGTTTTTTATTTAATCTTTTCTTTACCTTCTTTTGCAAAGTTTAATTATTTTTTCTGTTTTTTTTTATTTTTTATTTTATTTTGCAATCAGCCCATATTCAGAATCGGGCTATATTCTGAATATTCTGAACCAAATATTGAAAAATAATTTTTCAATATTTCGGGACCTATTAGGCGGTCCAGAATCATTTCCTGAAGTAGGAAGTGTTATTCGACTCAGCTCGACAAGACGAATCGAATGAAAAAAACATACATTACATCCAAAAAAATTTACTTTTCTCTTTAAATTTCTCCTACGAAAATCTTTTAATTTCATAATCAAATAATTAAGACTAATGAAATTTTCGATAAAGAATTAAATTGCGAAACGAAAAACCAAATTAATGAAATGATAGAAAAATGCTTTGCCTCTCCAACATTTATGAAGGAAATGCAAAATTCTAGTTATGATATTGTCAAAACAATATTGACTAACCCTGATGCGATAGAATGTGTGACTTTTTATACAAAGACTGCAATATATAATTTGATTGGTCCTTTGCTTTTGGAAAAGTTGGAGAATGAATATCCAGAAATTTTGTCAAAATGTAAGTTATATAAAACAGAAATGTCTTTGAAACCAGAACCTGACCCGAGTCGCTTCTTAACTCGCTTTATCACTGGTATTTATTCAAATATTTTAGCATCCATTAGCTCTTTTGAAAATTCAGTATATATGTAGTTTTAATAATTCCCTGAATTTGTTTTGGCATTTTTTCCCAACTATTTAGGTACATATTTTATGTTTTTATCACTAAAAATCCGAATCCTAGTCGATGAATTGAGCTCAAAATTTTTCATGCTGTGGAAAAATTCATTGGATGGGAGATGAAATCGAACTATCACGGAAAGGATCAAAACTGAAGCACAACCGACTGTGCCACCATACAGCCCGATGATGGGGTTTTTATTTATTCATATTCTATCTGTAATGCGGACATAAAAATAGTAATAAAATTAAATAAAAATAATTATAGCTGAATTCGAGATAGCATTGGATCCTTCCTACAGATGGAGCTTATACAAAAGAATATTTTATATGGACATTCCTCAAGAAAATGTGCATAAAATTTACAGAGAAGATTATTTCAGAATAGAAGAAAAGCAGCTAAATTCTGCATCATTGTTTACTAAAATCCAGACATTTGAAGGAATAATTTTGAATTTATTAAATAAGAGTGATAACAAAAATTCTCTCGGAATAGAGAAAGTAGATGAAGCTTTCAAGTCATCAAAAAAAGATGTAATCGAATTTCTAAGAAATACTGTGATTGATAATGCTTTGTTTATATTATTTAATTTTTATACAAATATAGATGAAAAAAGAAAAGATTACGTAAATTTAAGTAAGCGATTCAATATCATTAATCCGATTTTGAGGCCAAATTTGGCCACAACATTTTAATAGATTTAAATAATTATAATATAAATCAAAAGTTCTGAATGTGAGGAGTATTTTATAACGGGATTTTTAATCAGATCAACCTTTAAAAAGTTACTCTGGATAAGTTAGCACACTCACTATTATCGATGTTTATTCGGAATTACTTTTATTGGATGAACTGGTAAAGATATTCATACTTTACCTAAGCACTGTTAGCTGAAATAATTCACCTACCAGAGCGTTCGAAAGACTTAATAGTTATTTAAATCAGCTTAGAATCAAAAAGTTATGACTCAAGATATAGCCCCGAAACGTTTAACTTATAAATTTAGCGAGAGAAGGAAAGTCTCTTAACATTGGGCTTGAACTAAGCAAAATAAAAACTAAAGGTTATAAACGTCTTGATGAAATTGCCTATTCGAAGGAAACTGATTTTAATCTGAAAATCAGAGAATTTTTAGCAAAAGATCATTTAAATTATATTGACAAAATTTTTGAAAATGATGTAAACAAGGTTAAGATGTTCAAAAATAAAAAAGGCGCAATTTATATTTTAAAGTCTTTTCTTGAAGGAAGTGAGGGAAATATAGCATTTTTAGAAAAATATGATTTGCTTAACGATCATGGTAAGCAAGTTTTAGGAAGCTTATTAAATTCTTGCTGGACAATATTTTGTGATATTTTTGATAATAATGGGTTGTCAGATAATTTTTTCCAACTATTTAAACCTTTTTTCGAACGTTTTAGGTACCTATTATCAGGTTTTTTGTTCATAAAAAACTCGCTCTGGTTATAAGTGTTTAGATACTAATAATAGACATTTAGATTTTTATCAGATAGACTATTGAAATCAGACCGAGATTTCTCATAAAAATAACTAAGAATAATAAAAATAAATTTTCAATTTATAGTATTCTTTGACGACAGAGAATTAATTAATTATTATGTAATGGCTTTAATGTCGAGAGCTACCTTGCCATCTAAACGAGCTAATCTATTGGCAGATTTTATTGTTTGGTACAGATATGTAAATAACGAGTTGTTTCCTGTTGATGGGAAAGGAAAATGGAAAAGTTTGGATAAAAATAATTGGATAATTAAATTTTGGAATGCGAAAAAATTTGTTTTAAATTTAATTTTCGATGGAATTTACCTATTAAATATTAATAATATAGAAAATAAAACTAATCAAATTAAAAAAAATGATGGAAGGGTTAAAATTATGGATCGAAGGAAAAATGGACGAGGACGATAGTGTAAATTTGTTTTTTTTAATTCCAAAAATATTTAAAAAAATTTTAAGATTTATAGAATAAGATAGGGCTGCGATCGCGTAAATGTTAATTGCAAATAAAAGTTTTAATTTTTTGACCAAAGGGTCCGCTTTACTTCAAAACAAGTACGAATCGCAGTCAAGGACTAATAGGACAATAATTTTCCTGCTTTTGAAATAACAGCCTTTCACTGGTCAATGACTAAGAGTTATCAAGAAAATACTCTAGATTTATCAAACCATTTGATATAACGAAATTTTTTGGTTTCTTGGAGTTCGTTATATCGCGATTCGACTGCATATTGTGCTTATATTTAGATAAATGATGAAAATATCGAATTTGAAAAATTCTGCAAAGAATGGAATAATCTTCTCCGGAGAGAAAATACAATAAATCAGACATCAGATGCATTTATTAAATGGATCAAAACTGAAAATTATAATACACTAAAAAAATTATTAAACGAATATAAAAATTTTTATCAAATGCACATTAAAAAAGGTAATGCTATAATTAATAATTAAAGAAGGAAAGGAAGTAAGAAAAAATTTACTTCTAAGCTGAAAGGAAGTAAACCATAATGTAATAATTATAAGGTATACTTTAAAATTTCGGATACTTGAAAATTTATGAAAACTATTGAAAGATGAACAATTCGTCTAAATATCACCAAATTAATCTTAATAATTTAAAGATTTAAAAGGGCCGTGAACTGGGCGATTTAAACCTCTACCTTATTCTATTATTAACTATTATAGAATAAGTTTTATTTATTTTAAAGTTGAAAAGTTTTATTTTATTTAAAAAATATTTATATGGAATTGTAAAAGTTAAAAGCTGGGAAAAGCATAAAACATTATATATTGAAATTATTAATGTAAAAAATTGACCGATAATATCTCAATACCATCTTTTCTTCTTTCTCGTGTTTCTTCTCTCAAGTTCAATTTATTCCGGCTTTTCTTCCGTGTCCTTGACAGGCACCTTTATTTCCCGGACGGGCAGAACCTTTATTAAATCTTTGGTATGATCCACAACAAAAACCAAGATCTTTAACTTCATCCCTTTGTACGATCTAAAGTTATAATCCAATAAAGATCCATGAGCTTATTAAAAGTGATGCAGGATAGGCGTATCACAAAAATCCTCGGATATACTGATTCAATAAACATAAATTTTACATGACCAGATACGGAAGGCAAAATTTAACAAAGTGAGGTTCTTATGACCAAAGCGGTTCGTTTGCAATAGTGGATTCATTTAAAATCCGAATATCCGAAATTTTAATGATCCGGATGCCGAGATCCTTAACTCTAATTTAAAAAGCAATCCAAATTAATTAAATATTCAAAAAAACAACTTTTAATAAAAATATATTCTTAAGAAATTTATGCAAGAATTACGTCTGAAGAGATAGAAAAAAATATTAAAAATTTTATTAACGATGAAAATATTGAAGAAATAATGAATTTAATAAAAAATAATAAAAATCAAGATAGGAAAAAAGAGATGAAGTTAAAGAATAAAATTGATAGGAAAATAATTAAAAAGGTGGAAGAAGTAAAGAAGCAAATTGAAATTGAAATGAAAAAAGAAGATTTGAAGAAAAAATTAGAGATAAAAAATGATGTCAATGAGAAGTGCAAAACGAATAATAAAAAAGATAATAAGCCAAAACGTGAAAAAACTATAAAAATTGATTCAAATCCAGTATCATCAATTGATTCTAATTCTGGAAAAGTAACAAATTTTGATTTTAGCATAGACGTTAAACATTAGTTTATTCTAAAGTTGGAAAAAACGATACTGGTATCGGCCAACCCGAGACCGAGATTGACTGATACTCAAGAACCCGATACCGAGAAACAATACTGATCGGGACTAACAGAACTGCGGAATAAACTTTATTCCGCAGTGTCAAATTTGTGGTTTATAAGATAAGGGAGATTTAAAGAAATTAAGGGATAAAGGGGGTATCGAGGAAGTTAGAAATGATATCATTAATCAAAAATGTTTTTGAGGATTAAAACGGATAAGGAGGATTAGTAGGGTTATAGGGGATTAAGAGTAGGATATATGTCAATTGGGCATGATATAGATAGATTAAAGGGAAAAGTACTGGAGGATATCACACATTTTTTACCCACGATTAAATAAGTTCTGTAATTAAGAAAACAAAATTATTACCATTTAGGTAGAAGACAACAAGCAGATAAAATCTGCATCTTCACAAATTGTTGAAATTAAAGATGTTAATGAAGATGAAATTAAAGTTAAATATTTTATTGAAGATAAAAATTTGTTTGAAATTTTTAATAAATTTAATAAAGGAAAAACTCAAATTGGAAGGAAATTATTAAATATTTGTATTTTTGTAAATGAGATTGGAAAGCGTTTTGAATTTTTTGAGAAGCTAAAATTAAAAAATAAATTGGTTTTTGATGTTTATTTTGAGGAGGAAGAATTTTTGGAAATGCAAAAGCATTGGAATGAAATTATAGAAAAATCTTTGAAGGATATTAATGAAAATGAAATTGAAGAAGAATTAAATATTTTATTAATTAATTTGTTACCTATATCTGAAAGAAATGAAATTCTTGAGAAAGATTTGGGTGATAAAATGAAAGAAAAATTGTATTTTTATAAAATTTGTGAATATTTTATTTATTCAAAAGAACAAAATATGGATGGGAAATTAACCAGAACTCAGAGAAATTTCGTTCAGGAAATGTTGAATTTAAAAGAGAAACAAGAGATTAATGAATGGGTGGCTAAAGCGGAAGAAAGAATTAATGAGTTAATTAAAATGAAAGAACAAATTAAATTAGGTAAAAATTATGTTAGAGCGAAAATGTTCAGCCATACGGGGTTATTTTTAAAGGGTTCATGGCAGGGCTGGATGATTTACAGAAAATCTAGTTTCGCATCTTTCGCATTTTTCACATTTTTCAGCGCAAAAAGTTTCGCATTCCGCTCTTTATTTTTTGATTTTGCCCAGCCCTGGAGCATGTGTTGTTATTGTAGATGGTGGCAATAACAACGGCGGTTAACAAACATATAATCACGACACGATTTTAGCCAAATCAAGAGTTTGGCTTCCAAAAAATACAAATAGGAATATAAAAGTAAGAGCCTTAGATTAATTACTGAAATATTTAACAATATGTATAAATAAAATAAAGAAAAAATTGATATTTTGGCAATAAAATTATCCTACAAAACGTAAATACAGGCAAAATATTCAATTGAAATATGCCCTATGATCGTGAATGGGCCTCCGTAGTTCGGCTAATTATGATTCCGTTTTTTTTGTGTTAATAATAGTTTCGCCACATCCTTTTTCGCAACATGCTTTATCTCATATTTGTGTTCCTTCTTACCTAATACTTAATAAAATCAAAGTTCTGTTAATAATTATTCAGATATTCAATCAAGCAGTGATGATTATTTAAATCCAGAAGGTTTTCTACCTTTATCACTTAACGAGAGTTTAACGGAAGCTAAAGAAGGAACAAACACTGAATCATATAAACATCTCGGATTTGAACTTATCGATCCTATGGGATTGTTAAATGAGGAATATGATGCCAAAACAATGATAAACAATGTATTTTCTAATAAAATAGATGTTAAAAATCCAAAGGAATTTTTCCAAGCACTCTTCGATAAATGGATAAATTTAACAAAAAATAACAATTTTGGATTATTAATGGCCAGTCCATACAAGAAAATAGGAGGACATATACAAGCAATTGTAGTTGCTGTGGGGACAGGAAAAGGAGAGGAAGAAGAAAAAATCAAAGCTAAACAAATATTTAATGGAGAAGCAAAAACATTTTGTAGACCTCCATTTATGTACAATTGTTCGAATAATTCGCTTTTCTGCTATCTTTGCAAGGTTGGGAAAATTTTGGGTAAATGTACACAGTTGTGGTATTAAATAAGCCCTCGATTTGCGATTCACTTGCTACCTCAAATGGGTAGTGCGAAACTTGCGTACAGACTTTTGCAGACCATAGATTTAGGTTTTTGTTTTTCTATCGTAACTTTGTCCAAGCTTGTACAATCACGATGATTTTGATGTCATTCGACTCAGCTCGTCGAGCTCTTTCGAATGAGCTATGTTTTGAGAAATTCGTCGGGTCCGCAAGTTTCGGTCCGCAAAAGTCGGTCCGCAAGCTTCGGCCTGCCCTCGGATGACTATTCAATTTTTATATCGGAAATATTCCACTATATTTAAATTGTCCAAAGTAAAATAACAGAAGCTTAAGGGTAATTCAAAAAAGTAAAATAAGCTTTAAACTTTTTGCCTTATAACAGGGATTACACCGACACTATTCCCGATTCATGGAATTCCCGACGCTTTCTGGGTCGGGAATTACTGATTAGCAAAAAATAAAATTTTTAAGAAAAGCAGATTCGTAAACAATTTACGTCGCTCAACCTCAACTGATGAATTTTTCAATTTTGAAATAGCGACAACTGAATTTGACATTACTTTTGTTCACAAGCCAGATACTCGTATAGTTCCACAGGATTCCGCCTGGATTGAACCATTAATGAGGAAATTTTCAAATAATTTGAGCAAAGAAAATGAAGAACAACAAAATTCTTCAATTAAATTTTATAATCATGCAGTATTCAAAAGCTATGAATATTTGGAGAAATTAATTAATGAAAAGACTGAAAGAGAAAGAGAAATTTTCAATCAAACATTCATTGCTTTAAAAAATTGGGCAAAAGGTTTAATATTCTAAGTTCGCTTACAAAAGCCTAGGACACGTTCAAAAAAAACTTTAAACTAGGGACTCAAACTCGGCCTAAAAAGTTAATTCATATTCGAACTCGGGGTTTTCAAACTCGGTATTACTCGAACTCAGTTTTTCCCCAATTATTCGGTACTCGACGTATCTACTTTAAACCCCCGTCTAGTGATGAATGGTGATTTGAATGTATTATGGGGTTGGGATGGCATCTGCCGATTTCTAAAGAACTGATGACAAAAACGAAGGCCAGAAAATCGGAAGTAGGCGGAAGTGTGAAAAGGATTTAATCACTTATGGCCCCTTTAAAAATTTAAAATTAAATTTATTATTTGTCAGTGCACTGCACTAACATACAAAAATAAAAATCCACATAGCAACTGCTGAAAGTTCTATAAATATTTGCTTGAGACTTTTAATTTTATGAAAATTAGATAATTCATATTATTTAGATTACTGTGTTTATAACAGTCAATTTGGCTTTCTCGACGGAAATTCTATTTCGTTAATGTTAGTAAAAGTGTTTTTATTATATCCAGGGGCTAATTTCGTTGAATTGCTGGAGCGTTTCTTTTTAACGTTTGCTACATGGTTATTATATTTCCGTAAGTCTATAAGGATTTAAATTATAGGAATTGGCAAGCTCCTTTAAGAATTATAAATAAAACAAAAAATGTCCAAAATCTTCAAAAACAAGAAGGAATTAATATTTATAGCCCAACATATCCTGAACAATCAGTCACTTATAAAATTACAAAATCAAATTTAAAAATTATTGTAGACGTAATGTTAAAAGGTATTTTAGTAATCTCGTACATCTAAGGATCTTACATAATCTAATTTACGTCAAAATGGCTTTTTTAAGTTAAATAACATTTATGAAATAGAATTTTTCATCCCAAAAATCAGCTTTTATAAGCTCTTTCGAATGACACCTCATTTGTTCAGATCGATCAAGACAAAAAATCTAGTATAAGTCAAAACCAGTTGTTTAATCAGATTTTTAAAAATGGAGCCTTACTGACGGCACTGCCTTCTGACGAGATCGATCTCTGACGAAACTGTTCTCTGCGAAAACTTCTGCATAATTCGGATTTTAGTCATATTTAAAAGATAATATTTAAAAGATATTTCATAAAATAACTCTTGCATTTTAGGACTTGATAAAATACAAAAATTATCAAACAAACAATATAAAAACAAGTCAAATTTTGAAAATATTGTTGAGGGAACAAAATACAAAAAGATGGTAATATTTTGAATAAATCAGATTTTTTGTTTAAAATTAAAAAATTGAGGATAGTTAATCTTTTAACAAAAACAGTGTCTTATCAGTGTGTTGCAATATTAATCTTTTGCAATAGCAAAACTGAACTGTTTTACGTACACTATAATACATTCGGTTCTAAGCCATGGTCAAATGTAGATTGAAAAATAGATTTATTCAAAGAGTTAATTTATAATAAGTTTGATTACTTAGAGGGATGCAGCAAAAACATATTAGTGTTTAGGACCGGGCAGGCATTGATCAGCATCTATTTACATGGCTTAAACTTGTACAGGGTGATCCAAAAGTAACTTCACACCTTATTTTTGGCATAACTTTATTCAATTGAAAGATTTTGGGCTCAGATAATGCTTATATGATAGAGCCTCTCCTTAGTAAAACCCAAACAATTGTTTTACTGATCTTACAGTTTTTATACATATATCTACCACCTTTTTTGCATTATTTTAAGGAGTCAGTTTCATTATTAAATTACCAAATTAACAGCATTTCCTAAACATTATCAGTAAAAATACTGATATGCAAAAATTAACTGACCAAAATGAAGGAGGATGAATTAGAAAGTAAAATAATAAACGTTATTTATTAATTTGAAAATAAAAACGTTATATTATATTAAGTTAATTAGAGTTTTAATAATTTATTTGTATGTAGTTAATGAAGGTACTTAGGTATTTATTCCCCCTACCCAGTAAATTTTTTGTTAAATGTGATAAATGGGCAGTCGGTCAAAGGTAAAGCCCGGTTATAGCCCATAAAATCAACCCCCTGAATTAACATTGGGCCGAAATACAGCAAAAATCATGCCCGAAACAATGCCCGATACAGCAAAAACCATGCCCGAGTCTATTATTTAAATCGGTACTCAGTATGCGTTGATATGCCCGCAATTTCCTTTTATTCTCTTTTTTAATTTTTGTTTACATCCGTGATTTTTATTTTTCAGTATAATCATTACATTGTTGTTTCCTGTATTACAACTTCTCAAATCAGTCAAGAAAATTTTTGTTCATTTATTGAATTACAAATTGACAAAGAAATAGTCAATCAACTCGAAAATTTTCATGAAGTTGATTATTGTCATATTGGAATGAAAACGGAAAAATGTGGATTAAAAATAATCGAAAAGTAAAAAAAATATTTTGGCTTTAGTGTAGGCACGTCAGTAGAAAACTGACATGGATTAGCACTCCTCGGTTTTGATGGACGCTTGTTTAATGGGAATTTTCAACCTTTCTATTTAGTGTCGCCGGAAATTATCACAAAAACAGCTCAGAGGACCTTGCACGCGGACAATTAAGTCATTGCAAAACCTGTAGCTCTTTCTTTCGACATCATTGAGATCAATACCAATTATTGGTTTGATCATAACGTTTACGAATTTTATTCAAAATTTTCGAGCATTATTCGGATTTCCAAAGATTTCCAAGACTAGAGCTGAATTTCCAAATATTTCAAATTATAAAATTATTTTAGAAAACATTTTTGCACTTCCTGGCTTTTGGGAATTAAATTTAACAAACAAATTATTCAAAATTACATTGATCTTTCATCTAAATTCAATGTTAAATTTGAGAAAATAAAAGAAAAGTTGATTAATAAATTTTTATTGAAAAGTATTGGTCAGCGTATAGACGCGAATAATGAAGTGAAAATTTTGGGTATAAAAAAGAATGAATTAAAAGATTGGTAAGGCAGTTTTTGATGATTTTATACGTTAAATTTATCATTTTAAGGGGATTTTGAGGACAATTGATAGAAAGTGTAAAAAATTGAAAGATTATTAATTCAAGAATTTATTTTATAATTATTTGTTTTCATTAGTAAAATTTGTAAAAAATTAAATTTAAACTTTTTTCATACACCGTATTTCTTCTAATAGTGCGACCAGTCGGTTTATTTTTCAACCTTCGTCTACTGGTCGGTTTATTAGAAGCGGTCGGTCTATTGGAGAAAGTCGCACTATTAGAAGTAATACGGTATTTTTGCACCAACAATAGGGTGTATTTATTTAGAAAATCATAACTCTATAAAGTGGACATATTTTTCTATAAATTTATACTCATTTTAAAGCTCGCAAAAAATTTACGGAAATTAAATCTTAAGGTTTAACAGTGAAGCGAAACAAAATTAGCAATTACTAGAGATTGGATTTGTATTGAAATAGAATTTTTGTTATATTATGTCGAGAAGTTTTTCGATATTCCAATTTTATTTCAATATAAATCCGCCCTAGTAATTATACACACGTGGCCTTATACTTTTGTACCAGACTGTATCTAAAAATTTTCCTTAAAAGATGAGTTTGATCCTTCTTTGATTTTGATACACTAAATCCGCTTTAATATTTTACTATTCTAATTATAATGATGTATGTATTTATCTACTAAAATTAACTTTTATTCAACACCTTTAATAAAAAATTAAAAATTAAATTATAAGTAATATCAATTTTTGCAAAATAAAATTTACGTTAATTTAATATATGTCTATATGTACATTCTTATAATTTTCATAAAAAATCGATTAAATTAATTCTAAATTAAATTAATAAAATTACAATTTTTCATGTTATATTAGCCATTAGATAATTAAATTTTTATCAGGCAAGATTTCTTAATTTAATTTTATAACAAGTTGGCAATTTAATTATTATTTAAGCTTTCGAATATTGCGCAGGAATATTAGTATTTTAAAACATAGCTTTTTAATTCTTAAGGCTATCCGGAGGCAACGGGTAGGCCATATATACGTAAGAAAGGCGGAATCTTAGTTTCATTACTTTGTTTAAATGGCCAATTTTCTTTAATAGATGTGTGATGTTTGCCGTAAAGAAAGATGGAGAAAAGATTAGAAATCAGACTTTTTCAAAATTTTTCACACCCGCTGTTCTTATATGTGCAATAAGTTCACTTATTGCACATAAATTTTTGGAATAGTGAGCTGTATTCACCTAGAGCTGCAGAATTTTGGCTTCTAAAATGCAGAGCTTAATACTTATACAATAGTGTAAGATTTGTGGCACAGCTGAAACTGCTTGTTGCTCCTAGCCGGGAAAAAACCGCTTTCATTAAATAAATAGTGTAAGACATCCGTTTATTTCCCAAACAATGGTGATCTTTTGGACGAGCTTTATGTTTAATGGATTTCCCAGCCATTTTAATATTTTTTTGTTTCCTTTGACACATCCCATTCACATGCTTATGTTTATATAATGTTTAATGTTTCTCTAATAAATCAGTTCACCGGTGTAGCTTCGCAGAGGTTTCAGCTTGGGTCTGGCCGACCCAAAAGCTATCCTTAGGGAATATAATGTAATTTGTGGCTAGGTTGAATTATAGAATGGTCCCAGCACACTTCCATCTCACTATAGAAGTAGCCCAGCTTTGCTTTATTTAGCTATTTAGTTAAGTGTGTATTTTAACTTGAAAATATTTTAATTTATTTTCAGCAAAAGATATTTTAACAGGAATATATTATTGAAGCTGAAAACTTATTTATATTAATGGCATCTCCTCCCGTTGATGTAAATAATTAAAAATAAAATTAAAAATTAATTAATTTTTAGCCTAATTATGTTGCTTACAAGGATAAAGGAATTATATTTCAATTTCTATTTCCGTCAATTATTTATTCAATTTTGGGAATTATTTCAATTCTGCTAAATTTCAGTGTTTGCTATATAACTATCAAATACAGGTACTTTTAAAAAAAATTTTTAATACCGTATTCTTTTAATACTGCGACCGGTCGATTTATTTTCAACCTTCCTATCAAGGTCGGTTTATTAGCAGGGGGCAGTCTAATTAAGGTAGTCTTACTATTAGAAGAGATACGTTATATTAGCGAGATCTAGTGTCTCCGTGGCTGCCGCGGGTACAAAAAATCTTCGGGTACGTGTATCGGTTTGGAGCGTTTTCATTTCGGGTCATGGGTTTCGGGTGGGCAAAAATATCGGTAGATGTATGAATTACAAGCTATATTTCGTTAAATGTCCTGAATTATTTTTTAGTTAAAAAATTTATTTTTAGGAAAGTATATGATGCATTTAAAAGCAACACAACTGTACTTTTGATTTTAAACTCATTCTTTGAAATACTTCAACAAACTGGACAATTTCATTATTTAATAACAGTAGCAAGTGGACGAAATTTTGTTCCATGGAGGAAGGCTTTTGTGTTTTTAACTCCTGCTCTAATTGGATTCTTTAATATCATTTTTACTTTTATTTCTCTTAGTTTAGACAGACTTTTGGCTGTTGCATTTCCAATATTGTATGAATGTTTTTTTAAATTGAGTCAAATTCATTGCTCTGATTCATTGTTATAGCGGCACCAAAACTTTTTTTACTTTTATCTATTACGTGGGTGCCAAAATGAACTGACTCTGACTGAAAGATCGAATCGGGCATTCTCTTAATCACTCAATCCCCCGATGAAGTATTACTCATTATTTTCCACCTATAGCCCGCGATCTCATCGCTTCGGAGCGTGGGCGTAGCTGGAACATAAATTTATAAAGCCGTCAAAATTTTTTCGAATTTCCAATGTCCTTTCTAAAGTAAAGTAGCTGGGCTATAGCTATTTCTCTCCTTTAGCTAGTGCAAAAGGTTAATCGGCGGCTGGGAGTGAACCAGCATCTTCAGTAGACCGGACTGATGTGTTAGCCTTATACCACGCCGCCTACTGCACCGCCTTAGGAATTAAATAGCTATATGCTTTACACTAATTTGATTAACTATAGAGCTAAGGCTTCCCAAACAGCCTGAGGCCATTTGAAAAATTCAATTGAAAAACATGTTTATTGTCCTATCATCGTTCTAAATCTTACTAATTTAGTTATAAATGTATGAATAAGCGCCTATATATTTATGCACATCTTGTTGCCATTATCTTGTTCATAATCTTCATACTCGTAATGATAATCAAGTCAGTTTATGACTTTCCCGAATGGCTAATAGATGGAAGTAATTTTGATGCTTATGATATAGTCGTGCTTGACAATGGAATTGCCTCACTAGTGCAATATATGTTTATTCCAATTATTATCTTTTATGCCCTTGTTGGATTAATATTGGCATTTAGAAAGGGTAAAAATTTATAGTAATGGGAATGGAAAAGCCAAATTCATGAAAAAATTTATAAAACAATTTAGAATCTGGAAAAAAATTTAAAACTTTCGGAAAATGAAGATAACAATATTGACAATATATTCCCAAAAAATTAAATAAATTGGAGATCTGAACATTGAGATATAAATTTTCAAACCTACTTAGTTAAATAGTGAGCGTAAAACTTAGTTTACAACCTTACAAATTAGAGGAGTTTCTGGTGACCAGAGGTGGGTCGGAACAGTCCGAGGTGTCGGAAATCGGAAGAGCCGGAAATAGGAACTGGCTCAAAAGTCGGAACTTGGAAATCGGAAGGAAAAAAACGTCGGAAATCGGAATTCCGATCCACCTCTACTGTTGACCAAAAAGTACCTGAAAACATTATTTATGTTATAACTTTATCGAAAATATAAAAAGTTCTGTACAATATTAGTAAATTTGGTATCACAATTCAAGTTGTGCTTATACGGAACCAATTTACCATTTAAATAAAAATTATCTAGGTTCATTTGATGATACGATGAAGAAGGTTTATCGTTCACTCATTCTAATTGTATTCTTTAATGTTGGCGGTTATGCTGTTTGCGGTTTGATAACTTCGTATATATTAATTCCGATAAATGAAAATCAGTTTTCGTTTTTACTATATGGAATGATTCCTTCCGTTTTAATTAGTGTTTCTAGTTCATCTACCGCCCCAATTCTTTACGTAAACAGGTAAATTTATAGTAATACTGTACACAAACCCGAACAATTTGAGTGTCATCTTTTAAGTATCGACTTGTGATGACCGGATACTTAAAATAGATTTGATTGGCAAAAATGTATAGTGAAGTACTGAGCGTTTTTTACTAGACATGCCACCCTAACAGCCACTTTCTAATAAAGCCTTTTTAGAGGATGTTGAACTATCGGGACTATACATAGAGTTACGTTACTTAAGATTACATTATTCTAAAAAATCTTTTTGGATGGTTGTAATCTATTTATAAGCATTGAATAATATTAACAAAATCTAAATTTCAGTAGCGACTATAATGAAGCATACAAAAAGGAATATAAGTTAATCAAACGCCTAATTTTTGAATTGTTACGAATTAAAAATAATACAATTACACCAACAACCATAACAGTATTTTGAGAATTTATTTTTAATATTTACGTTTTATTGTATGTATTTCATGTTTTTAATTTCACATTTACATAAAAACATTTTTATGCTTTTATTTTTACAACAAAACCTTCCCCTCTCACTCATTGTCTTTATATCTAACATTAAAATTGAACCTGAACTGTGTTCAATATAGCTTCCTGGACGGTCTATAAAATCTGTACATTGACTAACCATTTTTAATTCATTCACTTCTATCGTTTTGTACAAATCTCTTCTTTTCTCAAATAACCCTTCTTTTCTCAAATAACCTATAAATAAAAAATTTTTATTGAATAAAAACTTGTTGAATAATATATAGTTGGATTCAGTATATAGAGCCAAATATAAGGCCAAAAGCTTTTATGTTGTCGAATTAAAAATTATTCTTAACCAAAATAAGTAAAAGGGGTGGCTAATTAAATTAGCTTAATACACTTTTTCGTAAATAAAGCTCAGTAACATATATTATTTCCTCAATTTTTAATTTGAGGTACAAACTATTTGTATTTTAAATGAAATATTCAAAATTTTTTAAAAGCTTTTTTAATTAAAATTTCTTTAATAAATTTTGTGTAAGATCCCTAGTTAAAACAAATTAAATGTAATTACTCCGAAAAAGTTTGTTTAATTAAATATAAATATATATGTTTTTCATGCAGAGCTAAAAATAGGGTGGGAGAGCTGGCAGAGGGGAAAGCAAAAGCCGGGGGGTAACAACAACTGCCCGTTCAAGATTTGTTTTAGAAAACTTGAAAAAAGGGACATGCTTCCCACCGTAATGCATAACGAAAAGTATTAAAATTTTTATATATCTCCAATCACTACAACTTCCTCCTGCCTAGTTTTGTGCCTCCACAAATATATCTTCCTTTTTGGGTTGGTTTGAAATCGTTGTTTGTTTTATTAACGTGTAATAGGTAAAGTTAAAGTTAATTGTGAAACTATTTCAAGAATATGATCAGAATCTTCTGAACTTCCCTTATTTCATGATTATTTGAAGCAAGGGTAATTATTGTAATTGAATTTTGATGTTTTTGAAATTTTTTCGTTGAATTTTTGGTCACTACTACCCTGACACTTATAATTTGCCTATCTCAACCACTATTTTGTTGGTTCTTCTGCTGCTCATCAAATTTCATTTTTCTTGTGTCATTATCGCTATTATTTGGTTGACCCGTCGTCATCGCCTTGTTATTTGCACATGTTATTCCTCCTCTTATTCAGGCTTGCCGAATATTCGGCCAATTTCCTCGGTGAAAAGAATTTGATGAAGTTTATTAAATACTTGATTTCTTACTTAATATATGTAATACCTCTTATTTTCACTTAACCTACTATCATTGGTGCCCTAATACCGTTTAAAATTTTCTTGAGGGGATACGATTTATTATTATTATTATTATTTTTACGATCTATTATTGTAATTATTTGAGAAAATACGGCCACCTAATTTCTTATAATCTAAATATTCATATTTTTTTAAAAATATTTATTTTTCTAAAGCTTATACTTTCGAAAAATTTAATTTTTCATGAAAATTTAGCATATTTCTTATTTCTTCCTATTTACAGTCTGATGGCTAGTACCTCCACCTTTAAGACTAATAATGCGCATACAATATGTATTACAAAATATGTCCAGTGCCGATCAACTAATTATAATAAAGTATACATAGAATTTTAACCTAATATGCGGGGAATTTTATAATCGCGTTTAACCACCACATAGACTCTATTAAATTTTCAATTTATATTCTCAGGACAGACAAATATATTCTAATGATTTTCATTTATATTGAAATTAAACATAAGCTCGAACATCAAAATAAGCCAATTTTTTTAAAAGTTATGTTTCAATATTGATAATATTTTTTTATTTAATAATTATTAATGAGAAAAGTCTTGCTTTAAAACATTTTTCTAAAAGAAACTCACGCCAAAATACATTCTTTAATTATTTTTTAACGTTTAATAAAACATTGTTTACGCTCGAGTTTTTTAAAAATTATTATTTTAATTAATTTCATGTTCTCGTTTAAATACAAAAATTTAGAAGTTTATTATTTCATAAAATTTATAATACTCGTAAAAAATTTTTTAAATGAATTTTTAAAATTTTACTCTCATTAATTTTAAATTAATTTCGAGTTTTGTTACTTTTTTAAATGTAATTTTGGACTTTTAATTGTGTTGTCAACCTGTATTTGTATCGTAAACGTACCTGTGTAACAGAGGTGGTTCGGAATTCAGACCGATTTCCTTCCGATTTCCGAAAAAAATTTTAATTTCCAATTTCCGTGTTCCGAATTTTGAGCCAGTTCCGATTTCCGGCTCTTCCGATTTCCGACACCTCTGATTGTTTTGATTCACCTCTGCTGTGTACGAGTACGAGCTGAAACAGGCTGTACGAAAGTACGAGTACGAGCAATTTTCAAAATTCTAAACACTGGTTGTCACTAACGGTTATTAATTGGTGCACACATTTTCTATTAACCATAATCATACTCTAACTAATCCATTGTATTTTAGACAAATTTGGGCTTGATTAGGCAGCTATTCTTATATAGCAATACAAAGCAGAGTTTTTCTAGTGTTTTACTTTTGATTTTACTGTATGACGTCAATTAATTCAACAACACAAATTAATTTAACTTGGCTTGCTATAGACCTAGAGCAGAGCCTTTTAAGCCCGGCCTATGTGATTGTCTTGCGTACTGAAATTGTCTTGTTATTTACTATTTTGGTGTTGATATTCGAATTGATACGACAATTTTTAAAGAGACGTATTGCTATTCATATAAATCTTTTGGTATGTTTTACAGTCAAACATCAATTCGTAGTTTTGTCGGTTTTGGACCGAACCGAAGAACCGAGGTTCGGTTTCGGATATCCGAAAAATTCGGTTCGGTTCTTCGTTTCGGTTTCAAATCTCCAAAGAATTTCCAGAAAACCGACAACCCTATCAATATCAATGTGCCAATGTATTGGGAGTAGGGTTGTGGGCCCGATTCGCGCTCCGAAAGATCGAGTCGGGCCTTGAATTTTGGTCCGAAAAAGATTCGGTCGGGCCGGCCCGAAAAAATTAAAGCTATATGTAATTGAATTTGAAATTTAAATTAAATAACTTTTTAGTTGTTATTTGTCAGTATTGTCGTTCTTTATTCTATCCATTCAGCAACACAATTTGCTACTGTTCTACGTTATTTCGTAAGTATTTTTAATTTATTATATTGGCATTAGAAATCAAATAGCAAGGGATAGTTCTTCGCTTTGGACGATTTATCGAGTATAATTTTAGAAGCATAGCCATGGGTTGGGTGTAATGGCAGGAACTTAATTTGTATTACCACGAGCAGAGAAAGTGGCAAATAGGGTTGTGGGCCCGATCCTGCCCGGTCCGAAAAATCGAGTCGGGCCTCGAATTTTGGCCCGAAAAAGACTCGATAAAAATTGGGCCTGAAAAGAGGCAAGTTAAGCATGCACAACTTTCGGGTACGGTACGTAATCCGTCCATTGTCTAATATCACGCACATGGAGAGTTTATTCACTGGATTTTAAATTAAAATTTTTTAGGGAGCATAGCATATTTTTAGAGTATGTATTTTTAAAAATATTTTAAGGTTCTTCTTCTTTACTACAAGGATCCACACGAATTATTAGCACCTCTATGGCTTGTCTCATTATTAGTTGGATCTTTCTATATACAAGTAATATGTTATCCTTCGCTACATTTTTGTGTCATGCTTGAACGTTTGAGGGCAACATTGTTTCTAAATAAATATGAAAATGAGGGAAGAAAATTGGCAATTTTTATGATAACTATCACTGTATGTTACTAGATAGTACATCTTGTTTCCAATTTTCTAACTGAGGGGTTTCGAGTGGTATACTTATTGGAAATTTAAAATAAAATAAAAAAACATTCTGTTTTAACAGTAAGGAGGGGTGAGCGTTAAATTTTGGCCTTGCGTTTCGTTTTGCGTCTTGCGTTTTGTGATTTCTCTTTCGCTCACCGCTGATTTTAAGTATGAGATTAACTATTACGACTTATTTTTAATGTTAGTTTTGCTAATCCAACGAAGAGTGCTTTGAAAGCAAAAATAAAATCTTCAGCATGCCGTATCCCCATGTACAGTGAGGCCAATGTACCACCGAGCTCGTTTAATATTATCGAATACTGGAAGCCGTGATGTATTTCGATTGGATGCCTGATGTGTTTCGAATAATACAAGGGGTCATGTATTGACAAAACTTAGGAAATTTATAGCTTGTCGTTACCTTGTAAATTGGCCTCTTTCACTTGTTTTCAGATTCCAACATTATAATTAATTAAAGGGTATCGCATTTTGGCCCTAAGAAGTTCTAAAAGCCTAATCTTCATAAGGTTCTGTGGAATATTCTAAGAACTAGATCCGTCTTTGTCCGATCTTTAAGTAAAACTATGAATATTTTATCACTTTTACAGTGGGCAACTTCAATCGGTTTTATGACATTTATAATACTTGAAGCTTTTGCTGATCCTTCTATGGAAATTTTGGGAGCATTATATTTGACAACTAAAAGCACATCTGAAATACTAATTTATGTAAATATTTTGACTACAATACTGGTGATTATAACAGCATTGAGTGATTGGAGAATCACTATAATGAATAGAAGGATACAGGAATCGAGGTCAGTCGAGGAATTTTTCAGAAAATTTTCTTAAATGAAAAATAATTTCATTTAAAAATAAATATTTTTCCGTTCTTGATATTGTAAGGAAGAGAAAGATCCAGCTGCCTAGCATTTAAAACGCTCACTAGGCGGCGGTTTAAGATCTTATAAAAGAGAAGGTAAGAGCAGCGTCCCAGTAGCTCAGTTAGTTGAGCACTTGTACGTGGTGAGCGAAAGGTCTAGCAATAAATGCCAGGAGGTCGCAGGATCGAAGCCCGCCCGGGATTAAACTTTTACCTCGCTCTTACTATATCTAATTATAAGGAAGAAGCATATCTTTCAGTAACGTAACTTCTTAGCATAACTTCCATTCAATCTCAAGATTGAAGTCTGGTCTGGCTAAACTTTGCCATTTATCTTTCACAAACATCAAGTAAAAAGTATTTGAAAAAGTTTAGCATAGTCTCCCATATCTCCTCGATTAATTAAACTCGAAAAGTATATTCAAATATATCAACTCTATCAATTTTAGGGCACGTGTTACCGACTATAGCTTAAGCATAAGTTTTCAACTTAACGAGAACTTACTTTCAATGCGTTTAATTCTTCCATTGGATATTGCTTATGCAACAATTTATCTTTTATATAATTCCCTTGTTGTACTCCTTCGTTCATATAGAGATGAATTGTCAGCAGCGACTTATGTATTTTACTACAATGTTTTAAATTTGGTATAAAATTTAAAATTCTTTTTTTTCTTAGTTTTCAAAGCGGCTTTTTATTCTACTCCAGTTTATGCGTCCAATCGACTTTTATGCGTCCAATCAAAAAACAATTGGATTTTTCTTAGTATTACAAAGTTGGGTTATGGTTCCAAAACATTTCTTCATGTTCGGGACCTACGCCCACTGAGTCTGGGACCGTTCTTACCCTATCCCTCGAAATTTCGGTAAGTTATAGCCAATTTTTAAAAATTTCAGAAAAACAATTATAACATTCCGAAATTTTGAGGGATAGGGTAAGAACGGTCCCAGACCCAGTGGGCGTAGGACCCGAACATGAAGACTTTGCAATACTAAGAAAAAATCCAATTGTTTTTTATTGGACGCATAAAATTCGATTGGACGCAAAAACTGGAGTAGAGCCGGATTTTTATATTAGGAATGATAAAAACCTTTTTATTCCTAAAAATCAGAATATTTTTCAAAGTTGCTATATCTATATGCTGCTGTAACTCTGGTTGTCTACATCCGCTTCATCAAGTTTATAAGAAACAATCAAAAAAGAACTAATGAAAAAACCATAAAACTAACAGATCAAGCATCTATGCACTTCAAAGAATTGCAAAAACAATGGGGATAAAGCCATAAATAAAAAGATGAAGGAATGATAACATGTTTTAGGCAAAGCTTTTTCGAAGAAAAATGATCGAGAAAGTTAAAAAAATTAAAATCGAACCCAAAATATTCAAACACACAATGAGTTTGTAGACAATTCGATAAAAATTGTAATTTAAATCTGCTTTTGTAACTAAGAGCTTCATTAAAGTTTATAAGAAACAATCGAAAAAATCTAAAGTTCATATTTAATTTTAGAAGATAATGCTATCAAAAACAATAATTCTTCTAATAGAATACCAGCACCTTCAAAAAGGACATTCCTTAGTTGGGGAAATTCAACTGGAAGGGGGGGGGTGATTATTTTTCGATTAGTAAATATTGAAATTTGAGTGAATTTTTGTCTGTCAAGTTCAATTACCTTAGGAATAAGTTGGGCAATTGAACCATCATACATTAATATCCGCCGTAGTCGAAGGATTATTAGGATTCAAGTGATAGTAGATATATAGAAATTGTTATAATGTATATATTTTATATACCTCAGAGTCCTAATAATTTAATAGAAGTAAAAAAATTACGAGACGTTTTGGTTGGTTGGCGGTACATTAACCTAGCGCACGCCCAACCATCCGTCAGCATTATTCTTTGTTAAGTAACTTCCAACGATATGTTTGGGTTAGGGAAGGATAAAGGATGGGAAAAAATTAATGATATGAGTTTGGTCCGATTCGAGTGTGGTCCGGACTTTTTATTTTTCAATTACAAAAGAAAATATAATCCCCTTAATTCTAGCAGATTTTAGGTTCTGTTTAAACCGACAACAGTATTTCAAAGGACTTAGCAATCGAATCTTTTTAAAAGAAAATTGGACAAAATTAAATTGAGAAACATTGAAAAACAATTTTTTCTAAAACATTCAAATTTAAAAAGGGCAAATTAGACATTCGCTAGTCACTAGCCAAAATGAAAAATCGAATTATCACATGATTTACTCTCAAGTCATTTGTCAATAATAGACAGTCACGCTCTTTAATACGCCGGGCATGTCTACTCTCCCGCTCCCATCTTTCTCTACTCTTCGCCAAGATAGGCCCTCTCCTCTCCCCCCCCCCCCACCCCCCAAATTAACTATCTCCTCCTCTCCATCTTAAAATTTTCCCTTCAATATAGGCCCTCCACTCCTCTCTTTCAACTTTCATTTATAAACAGCGCTCCCTTCACTCCCCACCCCCCAAATTGGCCATCCTCCTCTCTCCACCTTAAAATTTAGAGAGTAGAGAAAGATGGGAGCGGGAGAATAGACATGCCTGACATATTCAAGAGCGTGACTGTCTATTATTGACAAACTCCCTTCACTCCCACCCCCCAAATTGGCCATCCTCTCCTCTCCACCTTAAAATTTTCCCTTCAATATAAGCCCTCCACTCCTCTCCTTCACCTTTCATTTATAAACATCCCTCCCTTCACTCCCCACTCCCAAATTTATTATCTCCTCCTCTCCACCTTAAAATTTGCCCTTTAATATAGGCCCTCCACTCCTCTCCTTCACCTTTCCTCTAAAGCTGCCCTCCACTCCCCCCCCCCCCACTCCCAATATGTCGACATGTGATAATCTCCCCTCCTCTCATTCACTACTCGTCGCCAAGATAGGCCCTCTCCTCCTCCCCCCCAAATTGGCCATCCTCCCCTCTCCACCTAAAAATTTTCCCTTCAATATGGGCCCTCCACTCCTCTCTTTTACCTTGCCTTTAAAACTGTCCCTCCACTCCCCCCCCCCCCACTCCCTCACTCCCAATATGTCGGACATGTGATAATCTCCCCCTCCCCTCATTCACTACTCGTTCGTCGCCAAGATAGGCCCTCTCCCCCCCGCCCCCAAAATGGCCATCCTCCCCTCTCCACCTAAAAATTTTCCCTTCAATATGGGCCCTCCACTCCTCTCTTTTACCTTGCCTTTAAAACTGTCCCTCCACTCCCCCCCACTCCCACTATGTCGGACATGTGATAATCTCCTCTCCCCTCATTCACTACTCGTCGCCAAGATAGGCCCTCTCCACTCCCCCCCCCCCCAATTGGCCATCCTCTCCTCTCCACTTTAAAATTCGCCCTTCAATATAGGCCCTACACTCCTCTCCTTCACCTTTCATTTATAAACATCCCTCCCTTCATTATATTGCTATTAATAAATTTTTGCCTTTTTATTTTGCCTTTAACTTTAATCCCCCTTCATGTTTTAACGTTATGCCGATAAAGTGTAAAATAAATTAAATTAATTTTAAATTATAGCAATGCGTTTAAAAGCTGTTTTATTATTAGCCTTTTATTTTGTCGGGATTCATTGTGCTCGTCATAAAAAGAAAAATGAAAACAAGGATGACAAAATCATTGCTGCTGAACAAGTCGAAAAAGCTAAGCAAATTTTCAGTGAAATTGATCATGTAATATTTATTTTTGTTAGAATTAGAGATTTAATTATTTTAAACAATTATTTTTGTTATAATCTAGGCTAATTTTAAAAATTTAAAATTAAACAGAATTTAAAAATTGTCAACCATAAATAATGCTCGTTTTTAATCTGGTTTTAAATAAACTTTTATCGGTAAATGTCCAGCTCGTGGCCTATATGTCCGCAAAAGGCATTCTGCAAAAAATCGCTGCATTCTACTCCTTACCGTATCTCTCTTATTTTCCATCAGTCAACAAATGATAGGTTGACATTTTGGCGCGACTAGTAAAGGAGACAACTAGGAAAAGGTTTATTTACAAAATAAATGAATAAAAATTTAAAGAATATAAATCTGCGAAAGGGTTCTCATATATATTTCAAGTAAATCAGGTGGATAAGAACCTTTGATTGGGTTATAATGTAATGATAGGAACCAGTAGAACGCCATATATTTTGGTAATTCACTTACTGTAATATGACTCATCTGTCTGACCATTCTAAATCGTAATCTATTCCAAAAAGCTTCAATTTGTTGAGTTGAAGCTGGACATTTACCACTTTTATCAAGATAAGTGCCGAAAATTTTTTAAATCTTGACACGGATTTTCGGTTCTAGACAACACCGGAACGAGATATTTTTCGGTTCGGGTATGATTCGTTTCAAGATATCTAGGCTTTTTCAAGAACAGATAACCCTAATCTTGATAATACAAACGTCTAGAAACTAAAATGACAATACATATTTTATAAAAGACGGGTTGAATACTAAATGTGACACTTTAGTTCGTTGCCTCTGTCAACAGAAAATGATTATAAATCATAGGTAGGGTTGACGGATCTCGGAAATACATAGATATCTGTAACTATTATGAAATGAAGGATACCGAATATCCGGTCTATTTTTGTATCCGGATATTCGGATCCAACAACTATTTTTAGGTTGAAAATGAGAATATCAATACATTGCTGAAATATGTCAAAAACTTTTCACTTGAAAATCTTGGACTTATGGTTGAACAACTTTCAAAAGTTAAAGATGCGGCAACAGAACTTTATCAGCCACATGAGGAAGAATTTGAAGGCATTCATCCTATTAAAAATGAAGAGTCGATCAACCAAAATTTTTTGAATCGAATTTTAGTCAATCTTTTGGAAGGTGTCGAAAATGGAAGTCAAGTTGATGAAGGAACAATGTCAGATGCAATTTCAATTTTGAAGTATTTCATTTATTACTTTCAAATTCCATCAACTCGTGACTCGAAAACTAATGAAAAGACGGGTAAGTTAATTAATAGTTCATAACTCTTCAATTTGATGTTTAAAATACGAATAACTAATTTTTAGCTCTTATAGGCACTCATTCATTCCTTAAAAACTCAATTCCAATTCGACGTAAACGCGAGAATGGCTGCCCAACAGCAAAACGTCATCGATGCATAATTGGCTCTGCTCTTGGAATTGTTGTCGCTGTTGTTATCGCTGTTATACTTTGGACAAAAAATGTTATACATATTCCACCATTTAACTAAATGGGCTCTTTGAAAGTCGCGAACGCAAGTTTTATTCTCTTCGGTTTATTTCATTAAACATTTGCGGTTTATCTAAATTGAAAAACATCTATTCTGTCCAAATCGTGTCCGGACAATGTGTTAGTGGACAATGCGTCAGTATTTATATAAAGTGATTAAAAGTGATGACATAAAGAGATAAAAAATGATATAAAAAGACTAAAGATGGGATATAATCAGATTAGGAGCATCTATAAAATGATTTTTGGTTTAAAAAAGTTATAGAGGGATTTGTTGGGATTAAAGCCGATATCTCGGGCTTGGGAGGATTAACAGATATATTAAGCTATTTGGTTAAATTAAGATGGAGATCAGCCGATTTGGAGGGATATCAGTGTATTTATGTCTGTTTATATCTTCATTTTCAATCACTTTATATCAATACTGACCAATTGTCCACTGACGCATTATCCGGGAGCTGTCCAAATTATTTCTTTGTCATTTTATTTCGTAAATCTTGTAGCTAGAATGCTTGGAATCTTACATAGGCGGTGTTGGTACTTTTCCGTTTTGTTACACCCTTATATATTTATGCTCAAAATGTCACATATAAGGTAACAAAAGGTGCATTCGAAAGAGCTTATGGAGCTGAGTCGAAAGACACCAAGATCAACGAAATCTGATTTGATTTGACCGAGATTCAGGTCTCTGAAAATTGAAGAACCACACAATTTTTTGTATCGTAACTCGGTCCAAACTTTTTCGAAGACGGTAATTTTGGGTCATTCAACTCAGCTCGTCGAGCTCGTTCGAATGAGTTATTATTTGCATATTTGAATTTTTTACCACAAAATTGCCCAATGGTTTTTGACCATTTCGAGCCCTTTATCTCTGTTCACAGACATCTCCTGGGAAAAATAAGGGTACCGTTCGACTCAGCACCTTTAATTACTCTATATGTGCCATTTTGAGCATTAATATAGGGGGTGTAACAAAACGGAAAAGTACCGCGGTGTTGAATTTTACCAAGTTTGTTCCTAAACTAGAAAAAATTAATTGTGCGGATAAATACCTGCAGCTCTAAGTTACGAACTAGCTTAAAAACTGATTGCAGATTCCGAACGGGAGTAAAGCAGCTGAGATATAGCTATTTCTCTCCCTTAGCTAGTGCAAAAGGTTATTCGGCGGCTAGGAGCGAACTAGCATTTTCAGCAGACCTGACTGATGTGTTGGCCATTACACCTCGCCGCCTACTGCACAGCCTTAGGAATTAAATAGCTATATGCTTTACACGGGAAAGTTTGACATCGAAAAACTGATTTGATCTAAAACTCATAAGCGATGCTAGCGAAAATTTTAGTATAAAATTTCCTGCTAGTTATGCTTTCTATGACTTAACTTCGACTTTTCTTACCTAGACATTAAAATTATTTTAGATAGCATCTAAATAAAACCATCTATGTATATTCCAAGTATTTCCTCTTTTTTCAAATCTATTATTTTTTTTTGTTTTTCGGTGGGTTATATCATAGTGTTTGCCGTTTCTGTTATCCTAAAACTATGGAAGTTTTGTGAACATTTCGTGTATGGATATCGGTTCCGATTCTTGATATCCGATGATTTTCCAGTATTCGTACCTAGAAACGTATTTTTAGTTACATTTTACGTTTGTAAAATTTTTACAATTTATTTATTGCGTACATGCAGTCCAACATATTCTAAAAATTTGATATGAGGTTTCAATGAACGTTAACTATAGTCATCACTCAGATTATTTTGGGCTGCTTAGTGCTTATTTTATTTTGGGTATTTTTGTTTTACCATACTATAAGATATCCTTAAAGGCTAAAAATTGTACCCTATAAGGGTACCATAAATTAGAGTTGATTTAGTTATCGCTCCAAACAAGAGACATAACTAATTTTAAAAAATCATCAAAAATCGTGGTATCTTATAGTGGAAATTCGCATATTTAAAGAACGTTACCGTATTTGCTCTAATAATTACCCCATATTCTAATTACTTTCTCCAATGAGAAATAGAAGCAATAAAGTTCCCAGGGTAATTATTAGAGCATAAACGGTAATCAACATTTTTACGAGTTTGATATTTTTTTATTATTTTTATTTTTTTATTGGTTATTTAAATGTTTTTTTTATTTTAGAAGTAGATAAAGTTGATTTTGGGATTATTTTATAATTTAGTTATTACATACTTTATTTAATTAGAATCAGGACTGTAGCATGTTTATTATAGTAGTGTTAGACATGGCCAACACTAATAAGATTACTTGGATAATTTTTCTTATTATATCCTTTGCCGAAACCTGTTAGATCGACAATGATTTTATAATATGTCATTTGATCATTCAACTCAGCTTAACGAGCTAATTCGATGGCATATTGTTTATCTGAGGTGAAGTTTAATATTAGGTATGCCGGATTTTTTTCTTATTTTTATTCTTTTTCATTCCGGCTACTGCAAATTTTGTTTGTTTAAAAAAATTTACGTTAACAAATTTAATTAAAATTTATTAAATTTTTCTTTTATTATTAAATTTTAAATGCCAAGTCTCTTAAAATTTTTTTTATCAAATTTAATTACACTTTGACGAAAAAAAATAATTAAATTTAATAACTAATGGAAATGTAAATTAAATCTACAGTGCTTTAAAAACGTAAACAAAACGTAAACGCCATTGGAAAAATGGTATAACTTGTGACTGAGTTTTGAAAAAACTTAATGTCGTCTTATGTCATAGTTAATTCTGCCTTGTTCTGTCCAAAACCAAAATTTTCAAAGACCAAGACTGGACCCCAAGACCAAGCTGAAAAAACCCAAGTTATGTCTTGAATCAGGACATAAGACCAAGAGTCTATGACAGCTCTACTATTGTCCACACTAAAATATGTTCCAGTTTTTACGAACAACAATATACCGTATTTTCTCTATTATAATGCCATGGCATTATAATTTCAATCACCTACCAGGGTGGCATTCTATTAGGGACTGGCATTCTAATAGTGAAAATACGGTATTAACAAAGCTGGATAATTTAATTCTTTCAATTATCTTTAAAAAATTTTCTTAATTAAATAAAATCGAAAAGTTTCTTACTTTTGTTAAATTTAATTTTAGTGCATATTCTTAGAATTGTTTATAAAATTATGTCAAAAAAAATAAAAAAATTATTTTTCCTTAAACATTCTTATAGCTGTCAACAATTAAATTTAATTTGTCTTTGAAATTCTTTCCCTCCTTTTTATTACTTAAACGTTTGTTAGTTAGAACACAGTCTTATAAATTGGGTAAAATGAATGTAACAACGTCTACAACTATAGATACTGGATCGGAAACAATAGTTGCTAGTCCAGTAAGTAAATTTATAAAGGATAATTCACCTATCTTAATTAGAAGCCTAGGTTGAAGGGTTAAACGACCTATATGGTAAAATAAATTGAAAGTTTTGCCCCAGTAGTAAGATGGTTAACCACCTGTAAAGATTTAACCGACGCACTGTGAGCCGATCACAATTCCATACCTACCTATTCCATCCCCACTCTTAATTTCAGCTTAAACAAATTAATAGGATTTTAGAGTTTTGAAATATTTTTTGGGAGCCAATCACATACATATACCAGGCTAATAACTTATTTTTAGCTCTATTTGGCTTATGACACAGATGCCGACTTTAGACTCAGTATCAGTTTGACAGCTTGTGTTTATGCATTATTGGCCACATTCGGAATCATATTCAATACATGTGTTTGCATCACTACTGTAAAATATAGGTAATCTTACACTAGGGGCATAAAACCTTGATCAATAGAAAGGTAAAATTATTAGTGTTATTTCGAAACAAATACATATTTTAATAAGTGTTATGTCCAGAGTCTTTTGAATTTTAGAATAGGTAGGTAAATTAGAATAGGTAGGTAAATTAGTTGTATGTATTATAGAATACAATAGAAGCAAAGATAACAGCCTTGTTATTTCTGAGATTTACAAATGTATACGGCACACACAACTAATTTATCGCGTATCGCATAGAGACTTATAATGAAGCTTGATTTCGTAATTATACTTTGTAATTAAGTAACTTAATCCGTCCCTCGACAGATTTACAAAAATAAGGCAAATACAATAAAGCAATTACGGCAACAATTGTTTTAAATTTACATACATAGATAAAATCAAAATTAATTTTTCTAATATTATGCGAAAATAATATGTATGAATTTTTAATTATTCAAAATTTATAGTCAAATTCTGATTCAGAAGTCTCCCATTTATACGACCTCTAGTCACTCGCATGCCCCATAGTTAAGTGGTGTGAATTAATTTGTTATCAGTTATAAACAAATTTTAATAATTTTTCAAATTTCAAAGAAAATACTACACTACCCTTCGCTCTAATACTTCAATACTTCTTGCGGTCGAATCCCTGCTTGAAATTATGCATCAAAGCGGGCATATAATTTTCTTTGTTAAATTTCTAATTTTTGGAACAAAATTTATAACAGCAAAAATAACATCTTTTATGATGTTTATTCCAACTTTTGGTGTTGGTGGAGCTGTTTGTACTCTGTTTTCGTTGAGTGCTGATAGACTTTTGGCTATTGTTATTCCTATAAAGTAAGGAGTTGATTATGATAATTTAGCCATTTTGGGCTTATTCCACAATGCGACATTGACTTCAATGTCGAGTTGAGTTGACATCGCTCGATTGACATTTAAAGTCAACGTCACTTCATGTATTAAAGATAAAGGTATCCCATTACAAATACCCTAGAAGAAAGGTATTGCCAATATTGGTGTTGTGTCCGTGCTTGCAGAAAGAACATACACTGCGGTGCATATGTTTATGCACACTAGTTTTTTGTTCATAATTTAATGCAATCTTATTCAAAAAATACGTTCTATATAGCAATCGAAAGCTCTATTTGTATCTCAGTTGACATGTTTCTGCATTTTCCATGAAAATAAAAATTGGCCGAGATAATCCGGATCTACCGGATATACCAAATCCCATATCCTCGGAAAAATTTTTCGGAAAAAATTTAACAAACCCATTTGATAAAGCATATTTTTGTGAGTATTTGCCAAAAAACCGCTTAGAAATATCTTTTTCCGGAACGGAGATATCATTTTTTTAAAATCGAAAAAAAGCGATTTTTTGACGAAAAATGGCAAAAATATGGTATTTTTTCGATTTTCAAAAATTCATAACTCGGTCGAATCTCGACCGATTTGGATGATTTTTTTGTATTATATGTAGAATCTAGAGGAGAATCACATATATTTTTTACAGACCTCAAAAAAATTTCTTCGAAAAGTTGAAAATGTAGTACCTGTTAGACCGGTCGAAAAGTTTTCGAAAATGTCAGAATTTCGAAAAATGCAGAAACATGTCAACTGAGATACAAATAGAGCTTTCGATTGCCATATAGAACATATTTTTTGAATAAGTGTGCATAAACATATGCACCGCAGTGTAAATGAAAATAAATAACCAATCATAAGATTTTAACGTGACACAATCATTCCGTGATGGTTCAATTCCATCTCCCATCCAATGAATTAGATATCACACTAAATCTCTTAAAATAATCTTTAGTTTACATAAATTCTTTCGTTTATTACTCCGAAGGCGAAAATTTTGGGGATTTTTGAAAATTTTAAGGATTTTAAGAATGTTCAAAAAATAGAAATAAAGTTACGAAAACCCAATTTGTGCAATTATTTTTTGCCAACATTTAATGCGACATCCAAAAATAAGAACAACCATCATACAACAATCAAACAAATCTATCAAAAATTTTTTATTTAAAATAAAATAAATTTAAAAGATTATATGGAGTAAAATTCACTGGCATTGGACAAATACGGCTGTACACCGAAAAATAAGTCTGGCTAAAATCTAAGCTATGGCTTTCAAACAAAAATACTTGGGGTCAAAAATGCAACATAACTCATTCGAAAAAAATAGCTCATTCGTCGTGCGATTCGATTAACACCAAAATCAACATATTCTAAAATAGGGGGCACTCCGTACCCCGACGACTTTATTGGCAAAAACCCCAACTCGAACCCCGAAACCCCGAGTCTATCTATTTAAATTCATTAAACTCTATTTAGATACACACATTTCCACCAGTCAAAATATATTATGAAACATTTAATTTTCATTGTAATCTACATTGTTCATTACACATTTGAAATGGTTTATTCAGCATTTAGTCAGCCCAATTTAATGGTATCGGGGGGACTTAGCGATTTAAGAAGTGCACCGCCTGGAGCAAAAGAATTGAACCAATATTTGAATTTGGCTGTTGCTCTTGGATCTGTCTTTAATTATTTAGTTGTTGGAATCTTGATTAAATTGAGAACCGGTAGTTTATTAAAAATTATTTTGTAAAATATGTTCTTTTTCAAAAAAAATTTCTTAATAGGTTATATGTAATGATCCGAATACCTATTTCAACACTCTCATATGTTTATTTTTTGTAAGATGGCTTTAACCATCTAATAATTTCAATAAGAATTTTTTCGAATTTAGAATACATTAATAGAGAAAACTACAAGGACTAGGAGGGATCGATACGATATTTTTTAGATATTTTTCGATATTTGGTTTTGATATTTATCGTAAAAATATAGATCTAAAAAATTTATATAACTAAACAAACAACTTCAAAATAAAAAATTTGAAAAATATCGTACGTCGTTAGATCATTTATTGGTTCCTTGCCATCGGAAATCCAAAAAATTTCTCCTGCATCTCAGAACGTGAAGAAGAGTCATTTCTACATATATTCACGTTTGGGCTTGCCGAATCAAGGCCAAGATGATATACTTGTCCTTTCGCGGTAAAGTGTACACTCCGATATGCGTCTAAAACCTCGGATCTCTCTGATATCCATCCAAATCCTCGCAGATCCCTTCTAATCCCGTTAAATCCATCAAATCCCTCAATATCCCTTCAAAACACTTATATAATTTCATCTGTATTATTGGTATTTCGGTCATTGTTGGGCATTACAGTATTAAATATGCTCCAATAGAAATTTCGGGCTTTCACTTAATTTAAAATTCTAAAAAAATTGTCAACAGACACATCGGATGACAGAATCAAAAAGCTTTATCGTTCTCTTTCTTTAATTGTTTTGATCAATATTGGAGGTTATCTAATTTTTTATACATTTATTGCCTTCACACACCTTCCATTTATTCAACTAACTCCAGTTCAATATTGGTATTGTACTTTAGTTTATGGACTTTTCTTGAATACAGCCGCTGCTTCTGTTGGGCCGATTCTTTACTTGAACAGGTAAAAAATTTGATTAAATAATCTACTGATAGACATTTGAAGTCAATTTCCTACTGATTATAAAGAGATCTCGATAAAAAAGAAGGGTAATACTTCGGTTCGTATTCCCCCCTATTTGTTTTCTGATCTCACTTATTTTCATGAGGCAAATATCAAAAAAGATTATAAGACATTTAAATAGTTTGGTCCGGTCAGCGGTAAGTTGTACATCTACCGCTGGCAGGTATCGCTGACACATCTATGTCTGTAGTTTGCTATATCATAAATATATTTGTTGATTTATTCAACATCCAAAAATAAGAAAACAAAATCAATGGAGGGACAGCAAACCGCAGTAGGAACCTAGATATAAACACTTTAGTTTTGGATCATATGTATATTTAGCAAAACCTAGGGAGAGTGTAAATGCTGTGGAGAAATTTATTTGTTAGAACTTGAATAAAACCATGATTTAATGAGTAATAGCTCGTACCTCTTGGTAAAAGAGATCCAAATAAGAACTCAGTTTTTAACAATTTTTTCTTTTAAAAAGGAAAAGTCACGAATTTTCTAAAATTTTCGCTTGCGGCGCAGAAATTGAGAGTACTGCTGCTCCTCCCTAAAATTTTCTGGTTAGTTCTTAGGTTCGATTCTTCGGTCTGGGCTCATTCTTTGTTGGTTCTATACCATCTCTAATGAATTTTACCACAGATAACATAATAAAATCCAAAGATTTTTCAAGAAAAGATAACATTTTCATGAGTAAATTCATAAATGCTTTAATCGCCTTTAAAATACTTTTATAATAAAAATAATAATTTCAGTGATGAATACAGAGAAGCATTTAAAAGAGCGGCTCGTGATTTGCTAAAATTCATTTTCGGTAAAACTGCGAACAATTCAACGAAAGTAATTCCGATGACAGCACAACGTTGATTGAATAATTAAAATAAAAACAGGAAGATCTAAGAACATTACAAGCCCAATACTGTAACGAACATAAATTTTATACAATTTTAAATTTTGAAACATAAACATTCTTAAATATATTTTTATGATAAAATTTTTCCTAATTATCCAAACTTAGAATATGTAGTTTGGTCAAATTTTGTTTTTTTTTGTTGCTTAAAGCATGTTTGGATTAAATTATCTTTCGAACTCTCGAAATAAAAACCTAGAGAAAAAAAATAAAAAAATAAAAAAAAAATAAAAACCTATAAAAAATAAAAACCTAATAAAAACCTATTTTAGCTTGTCTCATACTAAAATAGATACAACTTGTCACAATATAGCTTCACTGATATTTAAAACCATATTAAATTAATTAAATTAAAACAAATAAAATGTGAGTATTGGTGTGTATTGACTTAGTATAAGAAAATTCCAAACAGGAAAATTTCAAACGTTCAATAATTTACATATCTTCTTTAATTTTTTGCTTGTATGACTTACAGTAAACTCCGAGTTTGAAAGAAAAAACAATTTTTTATAAAATTTGTTCCAATACCATGAGCTTTCAAGCTCAAGAAATTAATTAAATTATAATTAAAAAACCTCACGAATTTGAGGAATCAAACCAAAAATTCTGAAGTAAAGGCAATTTTTGGACAGTCCCTTAATTAGTATTTTACTTTCAATTTAACCATGCTGTAAACTTTTGTAAAATATTTTTTCGAAGGAAGGATTGATCGGTAAAATATTGTAGAGGGTTATAGCTCATAAAAGGTGCATGAGTCGAGGGATTATTAATGCCAGAAAATAAAGCTTGTGTACAATTAATCCCGTGAATAACTTTTTTATAAAATGATGAAATTCCAACCTAGAAGAAAATGTTAAAAGAAATATGTATTGAACTTTTATACAACCTCCTGTGGTAATATGTTTTCAAATGATCCATTCTCACCTTCTTTTTTTAGTCAATGCTGCAAATTTGGTTTGAAATTCAGTGCTTTTGTGTTTAAATTGAGATGACTTCACGTATTTGTCGTGTTGCTTTGTTGTCATTTAATTATTTTATTGTTCTCAAGACATTCAGCAACACCTTTATTGACTTTCTTTTAAAGGCCTATATGCCAAATTATATTTTCTAATGACATTTATTTAAAAGTTATTTAAACGAAGGATTAAAAATATACAAATTAAAATTAAAAAATAAATGTAAACAGAAATTTTAAAATATAAGCTAAAAACAAAAAATAATCCTTTTTGGTGCCAAAAATTCAAATTTATGCAATAATGACGTTCGATATTTTTTTTTGTTTTTTATTTTGTTCGATCGATTGTTTCGATATTTAAATTTTTTCGGTTGGTATTTTTTCTATATCAAAAAAGTCAAAATTTTCTCGATCAGATTTTTCAATAAATATCGAAACCAAATAACGAAAAATAACTCTAGTTTTAATCTTCATTTAAAAAGAAATTAGTAACATATTTAAAAAAATTAGTAACATGGTCATTTGTTAGTTTTGAAAAAATAAATTGTCTGCGATTGTATGTGATTCCGAAAGCAGATTTTTCTTTGATTTTTTATTTTTTGTATTTTCTGTATTTATTTATAGTACAAAATTATAGTTTGTTAACTTATTTTAATGTTTTTAATTTTATTTGAGTATTTTTAGCGCTTTCATGAATATTTCTGTTAAATCATTTTGTTCGCCACTTTTGTATAGTTTGATAGCAAAAACTGCAGTCTCAATATGTGGTAAATCTAGGAAAATTTTAAATAAAAATCTTTAATATAGGTTGCCGTGAATATCCCAATAGCAGTAATCCTTTTAAACGAACCTAATATTATCATGCCTATATATTTTTCATGTAATTACCTACTCCCAATCTAATAATCCTCACTAAGGTTTTTCGATTTTCAGATCTATATCTCGTCCCGCAGGCTTTTTCTATTATATGTAAAGCACTGCCATTTTAATTTGCAAGACGAATCAAAAGAAATATAAATCAAAAGACTGGAACTGTTGGCTAAATTAATACAGCCAAATTATTTGCTACGTATAACGGGAAAGCATTGTATGATAACTATAGTAATGATATTTTACTTAAAAAGTCGTTAATTTATTTTTAAAATTTTATATAAAATGCTTACCTCTATTAATCTTATCATTCAACTTTTCATTTGTATTCTCAACGTTTATATTCACAAAAATTGCAGAATCTTTTTTCCCTTTAAATAATTTTACTGCATTCTCATTTCCATAAATTTCTAACAAAAATGTTTTTCCTATTAAACTGTTTTCGTCAAAATAAAGAATATGTTCGTTAGGCTCATCTTGAATTGTTTCAACATTATTGCTGGTACTTGCTTCTCCTTTTTCTTCGGTTACATTGCTTAATTTAATTATCACCTTCTTTTTGTTAACATTTTTATATTCTTTATCAAAAACATGATAAAAGATAGCTCTAAACCATGTTTCTTTTAATTCAATAATAAAATCATTATATTTTTCCAACAAAATTTTCCGTCTTTTTTCTATGTTAATCCGCTGTTCAAATAATTTAGTATGCTCTATTTTCATTATTTTCAATTTTTCTTCCCATACTTTTCTTCCTTCGTTTTGTATGTTTTGTAATTTTTCAGCCAATTTTTTCGTGTTTTCTGTTTTTAACTTTACTGATTTTTTTTCAAAAAGCTTTTCTTGTTCGTTTTTTGCCTCTTTTAGTTTTTCTTTCAATTCCTTATCATGTTTGCAATTTTCTTCATCGATAATATATTTTTCCCATCTCTTTTTAAACTCGTCATCATTCATCTCTTTCAATTTTTCCCTTTCATTTTTAACTTCCTCAATTAATTCAACAATTGCCATAGGTGTTTCTGACTTAATTTGTATTGCTGTCTCTGTTTCAACTATTTGGACAGAAATGAAATCATTTTTAGATTTCAAGCAAAGTCTTCCATCTCGTAATGTTTTATAAACTTTGCCTGTTCTAGTCATTGAACTCTTAATTTTATTTATCTCCTCAAACATGCTATTCGTAATCAAATTTATTAAGTTTTGGTAGCGTAATCTAATTTTTTCTGTAAGGAAAAATGATTCTTGAAGTAATTGTTTTAAATTGTTAGATAAAAGGTAGTGTATCGACCTTGTATCAACAATCATGCTTTGATTTTCCTTGAATATCTTTTCGTTAGAATCTTTTTTGTTGAGGATGACAGTACCATAATTAAATTGTTTAATAAAATCACAAAAAAATAAATCAAAAGGAATTTCAACATTTTTCCCTTCCTCAACTTTATCTAAAATAGCTGTTGGATTTTCATTAGAAGTATTAATGTCCACAACTTTTGTATCAAACAGCAAAATCAGCGACGATTTTTTATGATCATTTCCATGTTTCTCTTGTTCATGTACATATTTTGACAAAAGCTTTAAGCGTTCTTTTAAAGCAGTTTCAAAATTTTTTATATTTACACAATTTGAAAAATCATCCCATTTTTTATTTAAATTTTCTGCACGAATTAATTTATCAAATTCAGTACCCAACAAGAAACGGAATTTTGATGTCCATTTTTGGTTAATAAACCTCATTTCATCTATTACACTTTCAAATTGACTACTCACAACTGTTACATTTATTCCTTCTTAAAATTATTTAAATTGATTTTAGTTTTATAAATCATAAACGATTTTTTAAAGGTGGGTTTTATAGCCGGGCTGGATTTTCTTCCGCTTCCTCATTCCGTCTGCCACTTTTTTATTTTATTCCGCATTCTGCCGCTTCCACCTTCCGTTTTTTAAATTCAAAATTGCCCAGCCCTGAATTATAGGAGAGGTTCTGATAAAATGTACATAGCTTCCAGTATAGTCGCCCCAATGGACCTTCTACGAGTTTATCAAAACATTCTAATTAACATAAGCAATTAAAAAATACCCATAAAAAGTTCGAAGGCAGAATATAAACCAACAGGACTAGTATCCTCAACAATTGCATTTTTATATTCTTTTCTCGATTTCTCTTTATTTTCCAAATGCTTATTGTAGATTACTTCAATAATAGCTTTATCCAAAACTTTGCTTTGTATTTTTGATAAATTAAAAATGATTTTCAACACATTTAATGCTGTAAAATTAAACAGAGATTCCTTGTAGTTTAAAGAGAATGTTTTTTCCATAAATGAGTATATATCAATCAAAGATCCTTCTGAGCCTTTTGAATATAAATCTACCATGAAAATCTTGCAATTTATAACAAGATTTATTAAAGCCTTATAATATTCTTTTGTGTCCTCTGAAATAGCAGATTAATATAAACGAACCTGGCGCCCTATTTTTTATTCCTTAAGAATGTAGACAATTGGGAGGGATGTATATGCTTGTTGTAAGCAAAATCTACTTTTTTGTTACCAATTGATAGGGCATCATCGATTTACTTCAGAAAATTTTCGGCTTTTTGGCTAGGAATATGAAAATAAAGAGTTATGGGGCTTCAAATTTTGGCAAAAATGAGGGAGAAAAGGATTGCATGAGTGCTCGAAGCTAACATCGATCTGGGAAGTTAGGCAACGCTGAGGATGAGAGAAAGGAGAAGGGAAAAAGGTCAGCAAAAAGAAAAAAAATGAAAGTTGTCATAGGAGGGAAATATCTTACATTTTAGGGGAGTATCAAGCTATCCTAATTTTCGCAAAATTTGAATTCTCCAAACTTTTTTGTTCATATTTCTAGCCAATAAATTATAGATCAGATTTGGTGCCAAAAATCAATTGTGCCAAAAAGTACAACATTTTGACTTACAGTTCAAAACGTTCCCTTTGAGCATTATGCTCATTCATAAGGAAAAAAGGAGGGCCAAGCAACTTTTTACCAGAATTTGTAATATTATCATATTCTTTTATTTCTCTTGCAATATCTTCAACACTGTCAAGAGATAAGTTAATATTATTTAAGTTTAGCAGAGCAAATTCCATAACTTTATTTATGAGTTTTCCAAAAACTTTATTAAAAGTTTCGAAAAGGCTTTCATACTCCACATTTTCTTCAAGATGTTTATATTCTTCGAATTTAATTGGATCATTTGGATTTTCCCCTCCACGAGGCATTTCAGTTAAAATGTCTATTTCGGCCATTTGTTTTAATCGTTCAATGCGCCGTTCTGTAAAAATAAATATATCTCCATCTAAAATCCCATAAAGTGCCGGCGTTGGGCCCCAGTTGTGGGATGCCACAACTGGGGCAAGCCTGTTTACACACAAGTGAAAGAGCTCTTTTTAATAAAACTTTAATAAATAAAAATGTGTGAAATAAAATGGGTGGAAGGGGGATGGGGAACCGGCCAACGGTTCTCGAGATCAGAAAACTAAGACCGAACTGTTTTGGCCAGGTCCCCATCCCCTTAAGTAATGACAATAAAAGAGGTGTGACACTCTAAAAACGGGACTTATTTACTTTAACTACCCACCCCGAAATTTTGCCGGATATATTTTGTATATAGACAATTTATATATCCTTCGAAAGAGCTCGCTGAGCTGCATCGAAAGACACCAAAATCAACCCGCGGTCTCAAGTCTGAGCTGAGACAAGTGGGCTCAAAATGATCAGAGCAAACCTTGTGTAAAACCCGCGTTTCGCGAGGGTTTCGCGGCAAGTGCTTCGTGGGAGCTAAAGGTCGATGAGTTCTACACTAGTAACATAAACCTATACCTTTTTTCAGATTTTCAGCCTTAAAATTCGAACCTGCCCCCAGGCCGCACAAAAGCAGTTATTCCAGCGAAAATTTAGTTCCTCGTAATTTTGTTCAAAATCATCAAAACAATCTGATTTTGCTAACATTCGACTCAGCTCGTCGAGCTCTTTCGATTGACATATATATTGTTAAACTCTAATTGAAAAATCCCCTACTAAAATTTTGGGGTGGGTAGTTAAAGTAAATAAGTTCCCTAAAAACAACCATTGACTACAATTATTATACCAATAGTAAGGAAATGTCAACAAATATGTAGACCCCTCAGAGCCTACCCTAGGGTGCCCGGAACCGGTTTAAATAATAATACGTCTGTCATTCTTGTTCATAGCATCACCAGAGTTAAAATTCGATGCAAGAATCACAACAAAAATAGGCAATAATTTTGCTTTGCCTCCCATTTCTTTGTTGAAAAGAATTCGGTTTTTACCTTTTTTTAATGAAGGTTTTTAATTTTAAAATTTTTTAATAAAATGAAGAGTTATAGTGTTGATAATTGTATTTTTATGGAGTGAATGAGGATAAAAGTTGAGAAAGATAGATTTTAAAAAAATGCTTTTTGGACTTTTAAATACAAAGTGCATTTTAATTTGAGAATTTCATCATTACGCGTGAATGCCCTTAGTCAAATGAATTTTCTTTACTTAATAAAATTAAAAATTGATTTACATCCCTTCATGGGAAATAATAATTTAATATGGTTAAATAAACAAGTTAAATAAACAAGTGTTAAGAAATAACAACTTCCGTTGTACTCTTTTCAGCTTTTTTTTAAACTCCGAGCTTGAAAGAAAAAACAATTTTCTTATGAAATTTGTTCCAATGCTATGGGCTTTCAAGCTTAAGAAATTAATCAAATTAGAAATAAAAAACCTATAAAAGAATTTGAGGAATTCGACCAAATGTCTTTTGGACAATCACTTAATTCGTTTTTTACTTTCATTTTTTTTTACTTTCATTTCATTTTTTACTTTCAACATGCAGCAAACTTTTGTAAAATATTTTTTCGATGGAAGGAATGATCGTTAAAATATTGTAGAGGGTTATAGCTCATAAAAGGTGCATGAGTCGATGGATTATTAATGCCAGAAAATAAAGCTTGTGTACAAGCAATCCAATGAATAACTTTTTTATCAAATGATGAAATTTCACCTTAGAAGAGAATGTTATAAGAAATATGTATTGAACTTTTATACCACTTCCTGTTATAATATGTTTTTCAATTGATCCCTACTCACCTTCTTTTTTTTAGTCAATGCTGCAAATTTGCTTTGAAATTCAGTGCTTTTGTGTTTAAATTGAGATGACTTCACGTATTTGTCGTGTTGCTCTGTTGTCATTTAATTATTTTATTGCACTCAAGACATTCAGCAACACCTTTATTGACTTTCTTATAAAGGCCTATATGCCAAATTATATTTTCTAATGACATTTATTTAAAAGTTATTTAAACAAATGATTAAAAATATACAAATTAAAATTTAAAAATAAATGTAAACAGAAATTTCAAAATATCAACTAAAAACAATTAATAATCCTTTTTGTGACAAAATTAAAATTTATGCAATAATGACGTTCGATATTCTTTTGTTTTTTATTCAATTGTTTCGATATTTAAATTTTTCGGTCGATATTTTTTCGATAAATATCAAAAAAGTCAAAATTTTCTCGGTCAGATATCGAAACCAAATAAGGAAAAATATCTATAGTTTTAATCTTCATTCAAAAAGAAATTTTACTGGAGATAAACGATTTAAATTTTTTGTTGAGTTGTAATATATTTTTTAATTTCCTGAGTTTTTTGCGGTTATTTTCTATTTGTTTAGTTGTTAATGTTGTTTGGTCCTTGTTGAGCTGGGAATCCTTGTTGAATAACATAGGAAACTTTTTTTCAGGTTTAAACCTAGATTTGTACTTGCAAATTTCCGAATAGTATTCTTACTACGTGCTGATTGTTACTTACAGCACATAATTGCTGAATAGTCTCTACGCCCCCAGATTTGAATCCGAGTTCGTAAAGAGACTGCTTGGCGTCCGCAAGAACCCCCGCCTCGACATTCGACTCAGCTCGTCGAGCTCTTTCGATTGACATATATATTGTTAAACTCTAATTGAAAAATCCCCTACTAAAATTTTGGGGTGGGTAGTTAAAGTAAATAAGTTCCCTAAAAACAACCATTGACTACAATTATTATACCAATAGTAAGGAAATGTCAACAAATATGTAGACCCCTCAGAGCCTACCCTAGGGTGCCCGGAACCGGTTTAAATAATAATACGTCTGTCATTCTTGTTCATAGCATCACCAGAGTTAAAATTCGATGCAAGAATCACAACAAAAATAGGCAATAATTTTGCTTTGCCTCCCATTTCTTTGTTGAAAAGAATTCGGTTTTTACCTTTTTTTAATGAAGGTTTTTAATTTTAAAATTTTTTAATAAAATGAAGAGTTATAGTGTTGATAATTGTATTTTTATGGAGTGAATGAGGATAAAAGTTGAGAAAGATAGATTTTAAAAAAATGCTTTTTGGACTTTTAAATACAAAGTGCATTTTAATTTGAGAATTTCATCATTACGCGTGAATGCCCTTAGTCAAATGAATTTTCTTTACTTAATAAAATTAAAAATTGATTTACATCCCTTCATGGGAAATAATAATTTAATATGGTTAAATAAACAAGTTAAATAAACAAGTGTTAAGAAATAACAACTTCCGTTGTACTCTTTTCAGCTTTTTTTTAAACTCCGAGCTTGAAAGAAAAAACAATTTTCTTATGAAATTTGTTCCAATGCTATGGGCTTTCAAGCTTAAGAAATTAATCAAATTAGAAATAAAAAACCTATAAAAGAATTTGAGGAATTCGACCAAATGTCTTTTGGACAATCACTTAATTCGTTTTTTACTTTCATTTTTTTTTACTTTCATTTCATTTTTTACTTTCAACATGCAGCAAACTTTTGTAAAATATTTTTTCGATGGAAGGAATGATCGTTAAAATATTGTAGAGGGTTATAGCTCATAAAAGGTGCATGAGTCGATGGATTATTAATGCCAGAAAATAAAGCTTGTGTACAAGCAATCCAATGAATAACTTTTTTATCAAATGATGAAATTTCACCTTAGAAGAGAATGTTATAAGAAATATGTATTGAACTTTTATACCACTTCCTGTTATAATATGTTTTTCAATTGATCCCTACTCACCTTCTTTTTTTTAGTCAATGCTGCAAATTTGCTTTGAAATTCAGTGCTTTTGTGTTTAAATTGAGATGACTTCACGTATTTGTCGTGTTGCTCTGTTGTCATTTAATTATTTTATTGCACTCAAGACATTCAGCAACACCTTTATTGACTTTCTTATAAAGGCCTATATGCCAAATTATATTTTCTAATGACATTTATTTAAAAGTTATTTAAACAAATGATTAAAAATATACAAATTAAAATTTAAAAATAAATGTAAACAGAAATTTCAAAATATCAACTAAAAACAATTAATAATCCTTTTTGTGACAAAATTAAAATTTATGCAATAATGACGTTCGATATTCTTTTGTTTTTTATTCAATTGTTTCGATATTTAAATTTTTCGGTCGATATTTTTTCGATAAATATCAAAAAAGTCAAAATTTTCTCGGTCAGATATCGAAACCAAATAAGGAAAAATATCTATAGTTTTAATCTTCATTCAAAAAGAAATTTTACTGGAGATAAACGATTTAAATTTTTTGTTGAGTTGTAATATATTTTTTAATTTCCTGAGTTTTTTGCGGTTATTTTCTATTTGTTTAGTTGTTAATGTTGTTTGGTCCTTGTTGAGCTGGGAATCCTTGTTGAATAACATAGGAAACTTTTTTTCAGGTTTAAACCTAGATTTGTACTTGCAAATTTCCGAATAGTATTCTTACTACGTGCTGATTGTTACTTACAGCACATAATTGCTGAATAGTCTCTACGCCCCCAGATTTGAATCCGAGTTCGTAAAGAGACTGCTTGGCGTCCGCAAGAACCCCCGCCTCGACCCACACCTGTGAGTGGAAGCCGTTCCACTTAATCAGCACTTCAGTCAGCTCACCATTATCATTAACTATAAAAATTTTAAAATTAAGTAATTGGAATTTTTTAACTAAATTTTTTTTAATTTCTGAGCATTATCAGCCATTTAATCGTAATCAATCCGACCCGCGCCAAAGGCTCGTAATCAGAAATGATTAATAATTTAATAACTAAATATGCAAAAAAAAGTATAGGAAAATTGTTCCGAAAAACTCTTATCTCATATGCGCCAATGGCTCATTATGAGATAAGGAATACTCAGACTAACCCGCGCCAAAGGCTCGTAATTAGTCTGAGAATTTTTTAAAATTATTTCCTATTTATTTTTTTCTATTCTTTTTTTAACTGTTAAATAATCAAATTTTATAAAAAATAGAATAGAGGATATCGATAGCAAAAATCTTATCTCATATGCGCCAATGGCTCATTATGAGAAAGAGAATATTCAGTCAACTCGCGCCAAAGGCTCGTAGTCGAACTAAATATTTTTTAGATTTATTCACTATTTTATTTTATATTAAATTCTTAGTTTTTAACTAGGGTTGTTGGCGGACGGTTAACCGAACCGGAACCTTTAACCGGTGTTTTTGGCGAATTAACCGGAACCGAAAACCGGTGACCAAAACCGCCCGGTTTCGGTTTTAAAAATACACCCCTAACGATGGAAATTTTTGAGAATTTTTTGGGAATTCGAATGACTAAAATACATTTTGGCAAAATATTTTTTCAAAATATATATAATAATTTTTTTGTTTATTTGAGGAGATCCGTAGTTTAGTGGGTTAGCTGGCGGGCGACAAAGTTCATAGGATTTGGTTCAATCTTACTTTGTATGTGAAGTTTATTTCAGTATTTTTTTCCAAAAATGAAGTTTAAGCTTTTAATTTTGATCTTAAATATGCAAATTTATTTTTATACATTATCAAAAGTGTAAGAAGCTGTAGGAAATTTTTTACATGGATGAGGAAAAAGATAATGAAAACAGCGAATTTTTACCTATTGTTTTCCGAAATTCTCAAAATTTTCGCCTACGGCGCTTAAAAAGAAAGAAATCTGGTGACTTGGCCATGCAAAATTCTCAAAAATTTCACCTCCGGCCGTAAAAAAATAAGAAATCTGGCTATTGGCCTTCAAATTAACAAAAAATTTTTCATGCGGCGATCGAAATGAAAGAAATCAGGCTTCATGGCTTTCCTAAATTTTCAGCGCCTGCGGCGCTGAAAATTGAAATTTAAGTTTTTGGAAAATATATTGAGATATTGCATATCGAGGATATCAGGAGATTTAAAGTCATCGAATGAATATCGGACCTATAAATCCCTAGACAACAGCTCTTAATACTCGTTCATCCCAACTCCTTGATAACTTCTCATTTCCCTAATCCCCGATGAAGTGTATAGAATATTTATTTAAAAGCGTTAGAATGTTACAACCTCTTAATGGAATATTCTAGATGAAAATTTGTCCAAAAACCGGTCCCGGTTAACCAAAAACCGAGGGTAAATCAAAAACCGGAACCGAAAACCGGGGGTCGAAAACCGGCGATAACCGAAAACCGAGGGTACCGGTTAATAACCGGTCTCCAACAACCCTATTTTTAACTTTTAATTATTAAATAAACAAACTCCATCTTCGTTTTTTTCACCGAATTTTATTCTTTTTTTTCATAGTCTTCAGAAATATGATTATCCATATTTTCTCTACACCGACATATTTTAGGTGCTTCTGGAAAATTATATATTTTTTACTAATATTGCATAAAATTACCTTTTTGCTTTTCTTTTTCTTCTTCTCCCACATTTGAACGGTTGGATTCATCCAGAAATTCAGCTCGAACTTGTGTAACAGGGGTGGGCCGAGGCCCACAAAATACGAGACACGAGATTCACGAGATACGAGAGTCTCAAAAAAATACGAGAACGAGATAAAACGAGATACGAGATCTCTCAAAAAATACGAGATTTCACGAGATACGAGACCACGAGATACGAGATATTAAGTATTTATTTTTCTTCAAAATTACACATAAAATTGAAAAGTCGAAAATATAAGGGTTTGAATGGATAATGATTACAGTTGGATTATGAAGGATATTGGGGATTTAGAGGATCAAGGGTATTTATTGAGATATCAATATCATGGGATTTAGAAGGATCAAGGAGAGTTAAAGAAACAGATACCATGGGAGTATTGAGGTTGTCAACTGACTTGAGCGTTATCAGATACCGGAAGATATGGGCACCCGATAACGAGGCGAAGTTTTTCTGAGCAGCTCCATGATGAATATCTGATCTAATTTCTTAATCTCTAAAAGTCTTCATCAGATCCTCTTAGTCAATCGAGATAACCTCTTAGATCCTACTTAATTACCACAATCCATTAATATCTCTAGAAATTGATGGATTCCCAGATATCCATTCTAATCCCCATATATCTTTTTAAATTCAGCTTAATCCCAGTAAAACGCCAGCTATGCTTCTACCCTTCTGGTACACCGATTTTTCCCACGTGACCAACTTTATATCTTTTCAAATTCCAGCGCCGCAGGCGAAAATTTTGAGAATTATGGAAGGCCAACAAGCCAGATTTCTTTCGTTTTCAGCGCCGCAAGCAAAAAATTTTGAGAATTTTAAAAGGTCGTCGGTAAAAAAATTCATCATTTCAGCGTCGCAGGCAAAAATTTGTGAATTTTGGAAGACCAATGGGCAAAATTTCTTCCTTTTTTCCTAATTTTAGGATCTTAAAATAGTCCCAAATTTTTGACAGTTTTTCTAAAATAGATTGAAAATATCTCGTGTCTCGTGGCAAAATACGAGATACGAGATACGAGACCTCTAAAAAACACGAGATTCACGAGATACGAGACACGAGATACGAGACTCAGCCCACCCCTGTTGTGTACATTGACCTTGACTTCCTGTTTATTAAATATATTTCAATTATTTGTTTTTAAACCAAATTTTTTATATAAAAAGTTAGAAGAAAAAATACCAGAAGATGATGATGAAGAAGAAGGTTTTGTCAGAACTAATAATAAATTTTATAAATATAAACTAATGTAATTGAAATTACCGGTAGCAGCAGAAGTTGAAGGAGCAGCAGAAGGATCAGCAAAAATTTGTTTGACTTAAAATATTTTGGAATTTTACTATTCATATATAATATGATAATTGGAAATACCAGTATTAGTGAGTTTTAGCAAAACCAATAAATAAAATTTTAGGAATATAAACAAATATAATTATTAATACCAGTAGAAGAAGAGGAAGAAGAAGGTTGTTGTTGTTTTACTTTTATTGTTTTGGGTTTAGCCTTAACTAAACAAAGTGAATTTCAGATTTCAAACAAAAAATTACCCGGCAACGGGGTGCGTTTTATTTTTGGCCGCCCTGATTACAATAGTTTTTGTGTGCCTTAAATAATTAGGTCTTTTTTCAAATAAAAGAAAATTAATTCTGGTAATGATGGAAAAGCTTAAATCTAAATTTTAATAATATTTTTTAAAAGCTTAATTCACATTCACCTGGTACACATTTGCCGTCGGCTTTATTCGTACGGCGGTAATAGATTTCGTTAATAGATTAAATAGATTTCGCGAAAATACGAGATAAGGCTAGATAAATTATGTAAAACTATGCAGAATAAATTTTTGCAGGTTTGATTTTGTGTTTGGCCTTTTTATTTTGATATGCTGTGAGGGGAGGAATGCTAATGAAAAGTGGGAAAGTGTTTTTAAAAAACTAGTCTAAAATAATAAAGACTAATTATATTAGCTGATTCTAATCAGCTCCCAAAAAATGAATCCCAAGTGAAACGAATTTACTAACTTACGTTTTGCTAATTAGTTAAATTAAAATGAAATATGTAGAAACGTAAAAATTCATATTTAGCAAAAAATTAAAAACAAACATGGTAATATCCCAACTGCCTCTCACGCCTTCCTTGTTTGACCAAGGTATTCCTTCCTCAGGTGGCTTCCAATATTAAAAATTTAAAAAGATTGAAGGGAAGGATTAAAATTAAATTTAAAAAAATAAAATAGGACAAAATATTAATTAAAAAATGATTAATTTAAAAAAATTAGAAAAGATCCCTGAAAACTTTTTATGAAAGCAAGCACTGATATTTCAACAAAAATGGGAGTGAATAGCAAAATAAATGAGGATATAAATTAAGTGGAAAATCTCTATAATGTCACATATTTGGTTTAATTCACACAGTTGGTCGATTTTGTCTATTCATAGTGGAATAGACAGTAAATAAGGCTAAACACCAAGCCTCTTCGTGAGCACAAAAAACGCTTGGGATGTGTTAAGACGTTATTTAGAGCTCCACAATAATTAAATTGTTAATTAATCAAATGTGACCAAAGAAGATAAAAAGAGAAAATTCTTGTAATTGTAGTTTAAAAACAGGAGGATCTACAATGATAATCCTTTGTCCCCTTTGTTTAGCAATGAAAAATCACTGCTTTCAAAAATATAACCACCACCAACTCGACCAGATTCGTTTAGTTATTAAACAAAATTAATAGGATGATTAATATAATACTTGATATTTTATACTTAGAAATGTTTAACAATTAAAAAATCGATTCTCCCAAAGCTCAACTATATCTCGCGAGGGGAGTTCTATTTAGATTTTAAGTCTAATTATAATATTAAAATTAATACTTTTTAATAAAAAAATTCATGTCTCAAAGTAAATTCAAATTTTCCAGAGTTAGATTTGCCTTTTATTTTTAGAAAGTTCCAGAATATTCTCTTTTTACCTTTCTCGGTTATATGAAAACTTTAAAGAATTCCAGATTAATCAAAACTCAAAAAGCATTTCAGACCTCCTTTACAAGTGCTTTACCATAATAATTCCCTGCAGGCCCGGTTGGGTTTGTAAAAGGAGTAGCTAATATAGGCAATCGTTGATTTCTGTAATAATTATCATTCATTCCGTTATTTCCGCCGCCAAAACCGAAAAGAAAACGAAAGAACCGGGAAAAGATATTCCTTCCTCCTCCGGGATTTTCGTTGTTATTGTTTTCACGTCGAATACTGCGTCTGTGGCCTGAAATTAAAGGAAAATTGAAGCTCCATAATAGGGTTGTTGGCGACCGGTTATTAACCGGTACCCTCGGTTTTCGGTTATCGCCGGTTTTCGATCCTCGGTTTTCGGTTCCGGTTTTTGATTTACCCCCGGTTTTTGGTTAACCGGGACCGGTTTTTGGACAAATTTTCATCCAGAATATCCCATTAAGATGTTGTCACATTCTAACGCTTTTAAATAAATACTCGATATACAAGGAACTGAATAATTTACAAATGTCAACAATTAGAGGAATTAAAGGTTATATAGCTAGATAAAGTTGGCTGATTTTGAATATTAGGAGGGTAAAGTGATTAGAGTATATCGATGATCGGTTGGTGGATTAATATTATTGATCGGGGGATTAAGAGGATCTTCTTTTTCTAACGGAATTTTTTAACTATTTTTTTTCAGCGCCGTAGGCGAAATTTTTTTTAAAAGTGAGGTCAAGAGGCCAGATTTCTTCCATTTTAGCGCCACAGGCGAAAATTTTTTGAATTTGGATGGTCAAGGCAAAAAATTTTACTTTTTTCTTGATCCCCCCCCCCCTCAAATTTTTCCCTTTTCGCCATTTCGGGGGGGGGGGGGGGGGGCTTTAGCCCCAGAAGTCCCCCTGGATACGCCCTTGATTAAGAGGCGTCGTCGAAATATTTGGACGGTCCGATCATGGATTTGAACCTCACCCCACTGAATAATAAAGAAAAAATCTTGATTTTTTGCGCCGCAGGCGAAAATTTTGAGAATTTTGGAAGGCTTCCATGTAAAATTTTTTGCTTTTTCAAAAAAGGTCAAAAAGAGGCAAAAGGCGGCAATGTAGAAAAGTAAGTGAAAAATTAAAAAAGTGGCAAAGCCCCCTAAAGTTGGCAAAAGGGCCACACTGTTGAGGGGTATCAATTGATTTAAATGGATTAGATTTAACAGTAGACCTTTATCGAGTAAAGTTCACCAACTAAACCACTTAACCAATCATCTCATGTAATAAAACTTTTAGAAATTATATTTAGCGAAAAAGAAAAGAAAGGAAATAATTTGGCAAACTATATTTTGGGAGTCCCAAAAAATTCCATCTTTAGGGGTGTATCTTTAAAACCGAAACCGGGCGGTTTTGTTCACCGGTTTTCGGTTATCGCCGGTTTTTGACCCCCGGTTTTCGGTTCCGGTTCGGTTAAACGTCCGCCAACAACCCTACTCCATAAGTATAACTTTAGAGGGCTTTGCTATTATAAAAATTAGGAGGCCGTCGTTCTGTGCCACATTTCCATACCTTGCTCTAGAGAATTTCCTGCTCCCGTCCTTCTAGGTATTGAAAAATATAACTGTGAAGTTTTTGTTGTATTTGTATCTACACCTCCCTCTACAGTTGCTGGCAATAATTCTCTTTCTTGTGAAGAGGAAGAAAGACTTGTGGCCTCTCCTAAAGGCAATTTTGGAGGGGCTGTTAGGGATGGAATACCTTGAAATAAAAAATTAGAAAGATATATGTGAATATGTATTTATGAGAACACCACTAGATAGGAGGGTCTCTAAAAATATTGGCCGTGGTTCAGAGTATGCGTCCAATAAAAACTTGTGAGACCAAAGTGAGGTTTATTGGACGCGCAAACGAAACCAAGTCCAAAACATTATGCCATGAAATCTAAACTTCTTAACAAATTCCAGAAGTTAAAAAGAAATATATTATTGCCACAGCGTTGCTTGGCATTCAAAAAAATTTATTCAAAAATATTCTCGTACATTGCCTAATCTTAATCAAACCCTTAATTTAGCGTTAAATAAGATAGGTTCTGTGGAGTAATACTTTTAGTCCTTTTTCAAGTGTCAGAAGTTAACATTACTTATCTTCCATTATTTTCTAGAAAATGTAATTTAGATTCAGAAAATAAGGACAAACGAAACCTTTTGGATTTTCAAGTAATAGAAAATTAACCCCTCATCCAACATAACCCTAATTATGGAAAATAAGCCTAATAAATGCCCTAATTACAGTAATATTTTCGTTATTGATGGGATATTTTAGAAGGTTGAACTTATTAAATAGCTTATTTCCCCCAGCTCCATTATTTCCAAATCTGTGAGTTAAAGCAGCCTTCCCTCCGCCATAAAAATCCTCATCATCCTCTCCTTCTTCAACATAATCGTCTTCCATTGAACCAGTACTTTGTGAAGAGAAGGAACTTTTGCCAGATTTTTAAATTAAATCGTCTTCTCCGTCATCTTCATAATGCTAAAATGTGAAAAAATCAGAAAAATGAGTAAAAAATTCTGAAAATATTCAGGTATCTAAGCTCGTTCTTTCAAGTATGAATTGCGTTAAATTTAGCCAAATAATAAAGCTTGGCTCCCAGAAAATAAATCTCGCTGCACAAAAGGCCCAGTTATAACAGGAATAAAACGTAAACTTATAAGTACAACTAAGTCAGAAAATTATATATTGAACAAACTAGCTATCATATATAAAATCCACAAAACTAACAATTTTTCTTTTGTAGTAGTCAAATATTTCACCAAGTATTTCTCTAGCAATAAGTGGTCCAGCATGCCCCTCGATAAACATGAAGAGAAGAATCTGAAGGGAAAATAAAAATTATTAAAAGGCAAACAGTAAGGAATCTAGTAATGGATTTATTGCTTATGTGGCTTAGTATAAAAGCTGATCAGTCTGCTCGAACAGGGCCTAGATGCTGTAACGTCTAGCCTTCATTATCTCCGTTTAAGTAACGAAAATATTCTATTAAACAGAAGATTCCAACAGAATTCATTATTATTCCTGACAGTTGCTACCTTCGTTGTTCTTTTATTTACTCTTGTGATAATCACGTTATTTTTATTCTTTGCTATACTGTTAGTATTAAGACGTAATATCATATCTGAGGTCTTAATGTCTGAGCTTAATATATTCAAACGTTATTTTACCCCATCCTTGCAAAGCGCCTACTCTGCAAACGACTTGATCAACTTTCGATCTCTTTTCTTTGTTGAATAAACCATGTTTTCGTGTCGATCCTTTAAAATTTAAAGAATTTTATGAATCCAAAAAAATTAAAATTTTTCTTTACTTGTTTGAGCAAATGTCTAACAGAATTTTCTTGTGTACAAGGCAAACAGATAAGTACAAGGAGGTAGTACCAAAAGTTGAAGAAAGTTAGAATTGAGAGAGTAGAAAGCCCCACCTTTAAATTAAGGGAAAATTAAGGGAAACAGTTTAAGATTTTTCTAGTAAGAAGTCAAATTTTCTCAAGTCAATGATTTAATCATATTTGCAGATTTTTTAATCAGCATCCAAAAATAAAGTCCATACACAGGAGAACAAAGTATTAAACAGGAATATTAAAATTATTTATAATCATTTAAATTTTCAATCATATATTTAGCAAAATTGGATCAGTCATTAAGTTCATTCATTTTTGGGTAATCCTGCAGAATCTGGGAGACACCTTAAAAACAACTTAAAAATTATTATTTTTTTGTGAAAATAATTTTATATAGGTAATCGACCATGCTGGTCACGAATCTGAGTTTAGAATTTGTTTATTTCGGACCCCGGACTCGATTTCGACAAAGTCGAAACTCGGGGTAAAAATTCGATATTAAAAATTAAGGGCTAATCTGATACGCGTATTCAAGTTGAGTCGAATGCCTCCGAAATTACCGCGATCTGACTCCATAGGGCCGAGTTACAGACCCCGAAATTTGAAAATTTTTGGGGTCAAAAAGACGAAAATCCAAATAATAGCTCATTCGAGAGAACTCGACGAACTGAGTCGAATGACACCAGAATCAACTAGATTGAATGATTCTGAACAAAGTTATGACCAACGGAATCTTCGGTGGAAAAACTGTAGGCATATACTAAAGCGCCCCCAAATTAAGTATATGATAAAAAATCATAGATAAAATGTCAAATTTGACAAAATCTGATATCAGATTCATCATCAGCATGGTCGATTACCTATATAAAATTATTTTCAGAAAAAAATAATAATTTTTAAGGTGTTTTTAAGGTGTCTCCCAGATTCTGCAGGATTACCCATTTTTGGATGCTGATTAAATCAACAAATACATATACAGGAACTTGTTTAAACACAAAACCCCGAGCGTTTTGTACAAACGTTCCCCAATTCCAAACGATTTAGTTGGACAATTTTGGGGTTTTCTTATTACAACCTTAATTACATCAAGAGACTAAAACGATTCGGGGAAGATAAATGGTGCAAAAATAGGGTATACTATGTATAACAGACATAAACTTAGGATCCAAGACGCTAACATGTTTACCCAACTCCGTTCCCAAAAAAGTTTTTCCAGACTGCTCGGGGGTAACATTCAATTATGACCATTAACTAAATTAAGACAATTAAATTTTAAAAAAGCCAACCAAATAAATAAATAAATCTTTTCGTTGTATGTATTTATTCTCAAATGACATTGAAGTGTATATCTTGGAGTGTCTCCCAACCAGGGATGTCACGGGTTACCCGAAACCCGGCCTTTTTTTCAACCCGATACCCGATCCGAAGAAAATTTTGAAAACCCGATCCGAAACCCGACCCGACATTTTTCTCAACCCGTGACATCCCTGCTCCCAACCGACGTATTGGGACATCACAAAGAGTGAGACGAGGAAATATTGGAGAATCCTTTAAAATTAATTTGAAATGCTTGAATTTAATTTTTAACCAAAATACCTGCCAATTCTCCCCAGCAAGTAAAGCATTTAATACATCAATTCCCCACCATCGGTAGGTACTTCCAATGAAAGAATTGAGAATAAAAAATTGACCCGTGACGTTTAGCAAATAAAGAGCTTTTATAAAGACGTATAACCACTGAAAAAGAGAAGGTAAATAGGAGAAATGGGAAGATTTCTCTTACTGAAACATAAGATCCCATACTTTGGCCAAACCGGCAACCAGCCATTCTTCAACGAAAATAAGCTTGACGATTAAGAATTGCCTGAAATTTTGTAATTATAAAATTTAACTTCGATTTATGATAATCTAGGGGGGAAAATGTAAACAAAAATCAATGCTCTGACTTTCGGGGACTGAACACCAGTGCTGGGTATGACATCGGCTCTAACTCATTAGGCGGGCTCAGGGGCAGGCTCCTACGGAGCCGGAGCTAAGATTTTAAAAGGCAGGAGCCAACAATGCCCAATATCAAACACTGGAGTACCCTAACACCCAGTTAACTAGATGAGGTTTTCTTATTCTTACTAAGGGAACATCCAGGTATGGGTAACCTCAGCAATCTTTTCCTGCAATTCATGAAGCAAAGTTGGCCTTTCTGGATTTGAAAGCTCTAATGTTTTGAGTCGGGATGATTCCTCAATGAATTTTATGAATTCAATACCTTAAATTATTAATTTAGATTTAAGCGTGATGAGGTTTGTAAAATATGGAAAGATTGAAATTTAATATCTTTTATGTTCGTATTTAAATATAGTTTTAGTGTGTGGCTCCAAACGTGCTTCGTAATTTTTTGGAAGCTTATTTATATAAGCTATTTTTAGAATTATTAAACGATTCCAAATTTTCCTAAGATGAATAGTAAATTAAATCATTATAAATTCATATTCAAAAGATCCAATTCAAGTTCACAAGTTAATGTTCAAAATTCATTCTAAGCCTATTAATATATTCGAGAATGTTTTTTACAGAAAATTCCGAATATCAAAAGTATATTAATAAAAATATCCTAACCACTCTGTTGATTGAGTGCATTCCACAACCAATTTGGCAACATAAAAAGCATTGCTTGTAAAAACATCATTATAGGCACCCACTAAAAAAATAAATATCTAAAAATTTGTTCAATCTACATATTGTAGAATTTTAAAAAATAGTGCTTTTAGACTTCCCTTTGAGGGAAAGTAGTTTGAAATTTTTAGAAAGTCAAGAATTCCGGTATATATTGTTTATTGTTTCTGGACCGATTTCGACAAATGATGTTATTCGAAAGAGCCTTGAAAACTGTAGAGTCCCTGTTTTTATGACCGACTTCTTCATTTTTAACTCAATTTTCGGAGCTCTTTTGAATGACATATTATTCATCAAAATCGGTCAAGTAACACAAAACATCCTACATATGTATAATTAAGGTGTTCCTTTAAAAAATATAAAGTATTTTCTTTTTTCTTCTGTTTATGGATATGTTGGATTCATTAATTAATTGTAACAGTACTGTCGGTGTATCATTTTTTGGGAGCTAAACTTCAATTTGGCTAAAAAGTATTGAAGCTTTATAAATCTTTTTTCCCTCAGTGACGTTACGTAGATTTTTCGGACGACCCCTAATGTCGAAATCTTAGGGGTGCTTATAATTATCTGACAGTCCACGTTGTTAGAAAAACATCCCCGCGGTTGGAACAACCTTCCCCATCGACGGAACAACATTCAACATGGTGAGCTTTTATAAGTACATAAAGCGAGTCAACTCAAAAATGGGGATAAGATTGCCGTGGTTATCTGGCCTTGCCTGACGCCCAATATTAAATATTGGAGCTCGGAATTTCATAATCGTTCGGAATTCCATACAGTAATACCGAAACTGAATAGCGATAAATATTGAAAAATACCGTCAATAATGTGCTACCATCAGGATTCTGGTTAATATTAGAGACCGGCACGGGACGGGACCCCGTACGGGATTTTACGGGATCCCGTCCCGGAATCCCGGGTTTTTCGCGGAAAACGGGATTACCGGGATTTACGGGATTAATCCCGCGGGATCCCGTCCCGGTCGAATTTTAAAAACCCAATCCCGTTCCGGGATCCCGGGAATTTTTTTCAAATTTACGGGATTTATAATTACTCCAGTAAACTGCCTGCGGAGCTGAAAAAGGAAGAAATCTGGCTTCTTGGCCGTCCAAAATTCTCAAAATTTTCGCCTGCGGCGCTGAAAAAGGAAGAAATTTGGTGACTTGCTCTTCAAAAATTCTCAAAATTTTCGCCTGCGGCGCTAACAAATGAAAAAAGCTGGCTTCTTAGCCTTCCAAAAAAAGAAAAATTCGAAAAGTTTTGCCTGTGGTGCATGGATTATGAGTAATAAGAATGGATCTTTGGGATTAACAGAGATATAGAGGGATAGAGGGATTGTGAGGTGTACGTTGGCTTGTAAGGTTTAAATCGTCTTAAGTTCAATTCCGGAGGATTAAGAGATATATTTATGATGTTGGGGTATTGGAAAAGGATATCATGGATTTGGGATTAACACCAGATTAAGAGGGATTTGGAGGATAATAGGGGGTATCAGGATTTATATAAGCTATTTTTAGAATTATTAAACGATTCCAAATTTTCCTAAGATGAATAGTAAATTAAATCATTATAAATTCATATTCAAAAGATCCAATTCAAGTTCACAAGTTAATGTTCAAAATTCATTCTAAGCCTATTAATATATTCGAGAATGTTTTTTACAGAAAATTCCGAATATCAAAAGTATATTAATAAAAATATCCTAACCACTCTGTTGATTGAGTGCATTCCACAACCAATTTGGCAACATAAAAAGCATTGCTTGTAAAAACATCATTATAGGCACCCACTAAAAAAATAAATATTTAAATTCAGTCTCCAAAGTTAAGAAAAAACAATGGAGGACAGGAACTTGTTAAATTGAAGTAAAATTTTAGTAAGTAGAGCTTATAAAGGGGGAATATGAAAATCCAAGTTTATTAGATTGATATGGATATAACTACAAAATTTTAGTTGATAATTTATTTGGATCCCTAAATGTTATAGCGGCAGTTGAATTTTCAGTTAATGAAGCTATGTTATAATGTAGAAACTAAACTAATTTTTAGCTAATTGAATAAGCTTACAAAAATTAGACGCTAACAAACAAAGTAATTAGATGGAAAAATAAGCGATTACTCATAAATATTATTGTAAATAAAAATATATATTAAATATAGTTCGTAAAAATTAGACTTTACAATAATTTTTTGGAGTTTTAATGTTTTGCCTTTTTGTTTTGATATGCCTTTAAAGGGCATATCAAAGTTTTAAAGGGGCATATCAAAGCCCCCCCCCTCTATAGAGGGTGTTCTATTTAAACTAGCTTAAATAGTAAGGACTAATATAATTATTAGCTGATTCTAATCAGCTCCCAAAAAATTAACCATTATCAAAGAAGATGAAGCACAAGTTTTGCTAATTAGGTAATTTAAATAAGAAATAGAAATGTAAAAATTCATATGTATTTATCAAAAAATTAAAAACAAACATGGTAATATCCGAGCTGCCTCTCACGCCTTCCTCAGGTGCAACATAATAAGTGTTTTTGGACATACAATAATCGAGGGCATATTCCCGTTCTTCTTCATTAAGCTCTGGACTGCGCTAATAAATTTATTAAATATTTTTTGAGAAATTGAAGTTAACGTGAAAATAAAATTTTTAGAATTTTTAAATTAAATTTAAAAAAAAACCAAGCAACGCATATGTAGTTGTGTAAACTTTAAACATCCATAATTTAACAATAAACATTTTTTAATTTATTTATTGTTCCGTTAATTCTTTTGTTGTTCCTTTTAAAAGTATTAATTAATTTATAAATTTCGAGATAAGAGTTGATCTAACCTCAAATGAAAATGCATCTAAATTTATACAAATTTTTTATTTTTTGTAAGCCAAGCAAAGCTTAGGCTAATTTTGACGATATTTATTAGTTTGTATCTTGGAGCCGTTTTAATCAAATCGATCCCCGAGAAATTGCGATTCTCAATAACCGAGTAGCTTCAGGTTTTGGATTTTTGAAACTTAAAGCAAATTTGCTTCAGGTTTTGAAATTTTTGAAACTTGAAGCAAATTTGCTTCAAGTTTTTTATTTTTGATTTTAGAAGCAATTTTGCTTCAGCTTTTAAAATTTTGATTAGGTAGTTGAATTAGTCCAAACTGAGGGAACACGAGGGTCGAAGGCCCGAAGTCCCAACTGGGAGAAGAAGAGGGCCGACGGCATAATGTGATTCTGATTGGAAGGATGTCCTATCCTAATTGTTATATGAATAGGAAACAATTGAACAAATACCGGAAAAGGGTGAATGTTCAACGAGTACTCATTTAGATAATAAACCGGAATTAGATAATAAACCGGCGCGTGCCGCAAAACCCCGCGCGAAGCGCGGGGTTTTGCACAAGCGCCTCGCCTACGCTCCATAGGTTTACGTTCATCTAAAATTGAGGGCGAGGGCCGAAGGCCCGATCAGACGCCCATCTAAAAGAGAGGGCCGAAGGCCCGAGCTGACACCCATCTAAAAGGGAGGGCGAGGGCCGAAGGCCCGAGCTGACACCCATTTAAAAGAGAGGGCGAGGGCAGAAGCCCGAGTTGAATGAGCTGCGTGAGTGGATGAGCTGCTGCATAGGAAGCCCGGCATGCTTATAGGAATAGGATCATGTTACGAGCCAAGAAGCCAGCGACCTTTGACGACCCGCGAGGCGCGTGCCGCAAAACCCCGCGCGAAGCGCGGGGTTTTGCACAAGCGCCTCGCCAATGCTCCATAGGTTTACGTTACCATTCTTAATCTAAAAGGAGTCGCGAAGGCCGAAGGCCCGAGCTGACACCCATCTAAAAGGAAGTGCGAGGGCCGAAGGCCCGAGCTAACACCCATCTAAAATGAAGGTCGAGGGCCGAAGGCCCGAGTTGACACACATCTAAAAGAGAGGGCGAGGGCCGGAGGCCCGAGCTAACACCCATCTAAAAGGGAGTGCGAGGGCCGAAGGCCCTTCAAGAGGGGATGATTAGGGGAGTCTAATGAGATAAAGGATAATGTCGAAATTTCAAGTTCGGAGTTCGAACTTCGAAATCTGGTATTTTCGGGGTTGGGAAGTATGGGCAAGAGGGTAGTCATTCGAGAGGAGATAATGAGGGGAGTTCAGTGGGATAAGTTATCATGGCTAAAGTCGAAGTTCGAAGTCGAACTTCGAAATCCTGGATTTTCAGGGGTTGGGGATATGGGCAAGTGGGTAGTCTAAATGGAGTCGCGAGGGCCGAAGGCCCGAGCTGACACCCATCTAAAAGGGAGGGCGAGGGCAGGAGGCCCGAGCTAACACCTATCTAAAAGGGAGTGCGAGGGCCGAACGTTAAATATAAAATTAAATAAATATTTAAATACTTAACTTAAAAATTAGAAATAAAAATTTTAGAAAATTTTAACATGGCATTTAAAATCTCTAGCTGCGCGCGAAGCGCGCCCCAAAGCCGATAGGCTTTCCCACGTCCAGAACAAAATTTCAATCCAAAGTATCCTAATAGGCACCCAGCTATCCGCCGCCATCAGTGGTCAAACCCACAGCTAGTTAAATTAAATTTAAAAAAAAACCAAGCAACGCATATGTAGTTGTGTAAACTTTAAACATCCATAATTTAACAATAAACATTTTTTAATTTATTTATTGTTCCGTTAATTCTTTTGTTGTTCCTTTTAAAAGTATTAATTAATTTATAAATTTCGAGATAAGAGTTGATCTAACCTCAAATGAAAATGCATCTAAATTTATACAAATTTTTTATTTTTTGTAAGCCAAGCAAAGCTTAGGCTAATTTTGACGATATTTATTAGTTTGTATCTTGGAGCCGTTTTAATCAAATCGATCCCCGAGAAATTGCGATTCTCAATAACCGAGTAGAGTAGATTAGTCTCCTACATCCTAAACACTGCGCTGCAAAAAATTAAATATGATTTGCAGAACCATGGGAGAAAATGAAAAATTCTATGGATGGGAGATGGAATAGAACAGGGGTGTGCCGTTTCGCCTTTCGTCTTTCGCCTTATTTTCGTCTTTTTTGGTGTTTCGCCTTTCGTCTTTCGCTTTTTAAAATCTGTTTCGGCACACCCTTGGAATAGAACGATCATGAAATGGGTCAGAGTGTGCCACCCACATTTATGATCTGTTTAAATTTATTTTCAGTCAATCTGAACTAGTGTAGCTCCGCATACACTAAACTATCCGACAACCTACAAACAAGTACAGGAACTCTTATAAACTCAATACTTTCCCTGACAGAGAAGAAGAACTGGTATATTTCGAAATAGCAACATTTTAAATAATACTACGGAATTTTTCTGAATTATAGACACATAGAGGAATATAGTTTGATGAACTTTAGTTTTGGTGAAACTACATTTACTAATTTAGGAACCATAAAGCACTGAAAAAAAGAAGTTATCTATGCATTCATAAACAAGATTTTAAATCAATCAGGCAGGCCTTTAGTAAACTAAAAACATTTTTTATCTTTCTGTATATTTTTAACTCCAGAATTTATTTTTCCAAAAAATTTTTATCTCCAAATTAAAAATTACAATATACAGGGTGACAAAAAAGTAACTGCACACTTTTCATTTTTTCATATCTTTTTTTCTCGTTGAAATTTTTTTTTAATTTTTATACTCATTTTGTAGCCAATTAAATTCTCTTTCAGGGCATATAGGAACTGTTTCATTATTGAACCTTTTTCCAGAAGATTTAGCGTTCGCAAAATTTCAACTCTTCCCAAAGTTCAAAAAAGCACTGACCAAAAAATTTTAAAAAATTCCGGTATGAAATTTTCTGGAAAAATTTTTTCTAAAACTTATTTAGTGAAGTAGGCATGAATGTTGACTTTATTAAAAGTGTAAAAATTCGATCAGTAAGTCTCTTGAGAACGTGAGCACGGTCAAATTCCGAGTATACCCCAATCCATGGGTTTCACTGAGATAAAGCGCCACGAAAACTGTTTTGCCGAGAGAATAGATTCGTTTTATCGCTTATAATGAACTACGACTCGTGCCTCATAATCTCAGAAAACTTCAACTTTTTATCAAATAAATTAAAAAAGTTAGGACCCAGAGATGCAAGTACAAAAACTCCTCTTTCTAATGCACTTGTTAGCTATTCACATCACCCCTCTTCCGTAATGATATGGGCTATTATTTGCATAAAGGTCAATATTCCTGGATTTTCGTGAATCCTGGTGTCAAAATAAGTGAAAACTATTATCCACAGGAAATCACTAAGGATATTTTGCAGCCGTGGGTCCATTGCTACTTTTTGCATAGGGATTGAATCTTTCAGCAGGATTCATCCTCTGTTCATATGGCAAAAGGTTTGCAGGTTTGTTGCGGAGACAATTTGCGCAGTTGTAATACGTCTCAAGTATGACTACCGTACTCACCGGATTTAAGTCCGATGAATTAATCTTTTAGGTATTTTGGAGGGAAGGGTCTGCTCTTAATAACGCAAAAGTTTTGAGTCGTTTCGATAATCACTTGTTCGGGAATCGAGAGAAATCTCGCCTGAGTATGTGCGAACTTTTGCCTAGAATTTCTCCACGCGCCTTCGACTCTATATACAGGCAAAGGGTGGGTACTTCAAAGATTCTTGATTAGATTTGTTCCTTATTTAATTCTCTATTATTTAAGCTTTGTTTGATCTCATTATCGTAAAAATGAATAAAGTTATCTCAAAAATAGTGAGTGCAGTTACTTTCTTGTCACCCTGTATTAAGTGAAAATAAAATTTAATCGAGGAATACAATTTTCAAAAATATATTTAAATTGTTTTTAAAAATTGAGAGAGTATTTTAATGCAGGCTTTCTAATTCAATTTCATTCATAATTCAATTTGGCCGGAAAAATTTTAGTTTCATTAATTTATAAAGATGGCTTAGGATTATTAGCTTATGCGCAGCACTGATATTTTAACAAAAATGGAAGTGAATAGCAAAATAAATGAGGATTTAAATTAAGTGGAATTTCTCTATATATAACGTTTGGTTGAATTTATCCAATAAAGGTGAGTAACATAACATAAGAAGGAAATTGGGCAAAACACATCTCTCGATCCGAAAGAAGGAATAGAGAAGTGGTATGAAATTAAAGAAACGTTCAATTGATATTTTTAATTCAATTGATATTTAATAATTAATATAATTAACACTATTTAGCAAAAAAAGTATATTACATAGACAAATTAAATTTCCTTTCAATTTATTTTTTAGTTTTAAAGATTTTGGCCTAAATATTCTCTTTTTTTACCTTCTTTAGTCACATAATACATTTAAAAAATTCCAGAATAACCAAAACTCAGGAAAACATTTCAAACCTCCTTTACAAGTGCTTTACCATAATAATTTCCTGCAGGCCCAGTTGGGTTTGTAAAAGGAGTAGCTAATATAGGCAATCGTTGATTTCTGTAATAATTATCATTCATTCCGTTATTTCCTCCAAAACCGAAAAGAAAACGAAAGAAACGGGAAAATATATTCCTTCCACCTCCAGGATTTTCGTTGTTATTGTTTTCACGTCGAATGCTGCGTCTATGGCCTTAAGTTAAAAAAATAGAATATTAAAGTTAGAAATTTTAATTTGGTCAAAAAAGCGATCAGGGACTGATGCGAAACACAAATAAAATAAATGAGACACACTGTAGCCGAGGTATACCTTATTGCAAAAATGAAAGATGTCTTAAAAGATACTTATAAGATAAATTTTTATAAACATTTATTAGCCAAGGTTGACCGGCTTACAAAAATACGAAAAACGACTACCAACAAACATGCCATATATTTCAACTACATATCATATGGATCAATTAACGCAAAATTATATATTGTTTAAATTCGTACCACTATTATAAAAATTAGGAGGTCGTCGTTCATCTGCCACATTTCCATACCTAGCTCTAGCTGAATTTCCTCCTCCCTTCCTTCTAGGTGTTGAAGAATATAAATGTGAAGTTTCTGTTGTATTTGTATCTACACCTCCCTCTACAGTTGTTGGTAATAATTCCCTTTCTTGTGATGAGGAGGAAAGGCTTGTAGCCTCTCCCAAAGGCAATTTTGGAGGGGCTGTAGGAGAAGGAATACCTTAAGAATAAATAAATTAGAAAGGGCTAGAATATGTATTTATCAGAAAGCCGAAAATAGTTTTTAAATGCAAGGGAAGGATAGCTTTTTTCCATATCCAAATAAAGAGCAAAAATATAGGTGAAAAAAATATACATATATCCAACAGCCACTAGACAGGGAGGAACTCTAAAAATATTGGCCGTGGTCAAGATTATGCGTACAATAAAAGCTTGTGAGACCAAATAGAAGTTTACTGGATGCGCAAACGAGACCAGTACCAAAACATTATGCCATAAAACCCAAAACTTCTTAACAAATTCTAGAAGTTAAACAAACTATCTTATTGCCAAAGCGTTGCTTGGCATACAAAAAAATTTATTCAAAAATATTCTCGTACATTGCCTAATCTTAATCAATCCCTTAATTTAGCGTTAAATAAGATAGATTCTAATATGGTGTAATCCTTTTAGTCCTTTTTCAAGTGCGTTAGATGTTAACATTACGTATCTTCCTTATTTTCTAGAAAATGCAATTTGGATTCAGTAGATAAACAAAGACGAGAAAATGTTGGACGCGAACTTTTGTTTCTAAACTAATCGAAAATTAATCTCACGCTATCCGACATACTCCTAATTATGGGAAATAAAACTCAAAAAATTGATTTACTCTAATTATAGTAATATTTTTCAGTTCGAATCGGGTACTTTATAGCGAGATAAATCCAATTAAATAATTTGTTTCTCCAACCTCCATTATTTCCAAATCTGTGAGTTAAAGCAGCCTTTCCCCCGCCATAAAACTCTTCATCGTCCTCTCCTTCTTCAACATAATCGTCTTCCATCGAACCAGTACTTTGTGAAGAGAAGGAACTTTTGCCAGATTTTTTAATTAAATCGTCTTCTCCGTCATCTTCATAATGCTAAAATGTGAAAAAATCAGAAAAATGAGTAAAAAATTCTGAAAATATTCAGGTATCTAAGCTCGTTCTTTCAAGTATCAATTGCGTTAAATTTAGCCAAATAATAAAGCTTGGCTCCCAAAAAATAAATCCCGCTACACAAAAGGCCCGGTTATAACAGGAATAAAACGTAAACTTATAAGTACAACTAAGTCAGAAAATTATATATTGAACAAACTAGCTATCATATATAAAATCCACAAAACTGACCATTTTTCATTTGTAGTAGTCAAATATGTATTTCACCAAGTATTTCTCGGGCAATAAGTGGTCCTCGATAAACCAGAAGAATTAGAAGTCGAATATTCCCAAGCAAGGATCCATTGATATTTTGCTGATTTAATCAGCATCCAAAAATAAAAATTATCAACAACAAAAGACTCAAAGGCTATTATTAAATTCGCATATTAAAATTATATATAATTATTTGAATTTTCAATCATATATTAAGCAAAATTGAAAGTCTTAAAGTTCAGTATGACCATATTTATTTTTGGATGCTAATCAAAATAATAAATTCGCAAGCTAAAATAAGCCTATGTTACTGCGAACAAAACCGAGCAACCGCTGACTCCCACAAGCCGCGTGTCACAAAACCCCGAGCGTTTTGATTGGGGAAAATATATGTTTGGGGAAGATAAAGATGTTGTAAAAAGTATATATCATTATGGCATAAACTTAGGATCCAAGAACCCAATATGTTTACCCGACTACGTTCCCAAAGTTAGTTCCAGACTGGTCGGAGGTAACTCTCAATTAAGACGATTATAGCGCTTAAAATGATTAAACTTTAAAAAAGCCCACCAAATAAATAAATAAATCTTTTCGTTGTATGTATTTATTCTCAAATGACATTGAAGTGTATATCTTGGAGTGTCTCCCAACCGACGTATTGGAACATCACAAAGAGTAAGACGAGGAAATATTGGAGAATCCTTTAAAAATAGTCAGTAAAGCTTGAATTTTATTTTTAACCAAAATACCTGCCAATTCTCCCCAGCAAGTAAAGCATTTAATACATCAATTCCCCACCATCGGTAGGTACTTCCAATGAAAGAATTGAGAATAAAAAATTGACCCGTGACGTTTAGCAAATAAAGAGCTTTTATAAAGACGTATAACCACTGAAAATAAGAGATGGTAAATAGGGAAAATAAATAGGGAAAATTACTGAGACATAAGATCCCATATTTTGGCCAAACCGACAACCAGCCATTCTTCGACGAAAATAAGCTTGACGATTAAGAATTGCCTGAAATTTTGTAATAAAAAAATAAACTCGATTCATGCTAATCTAAGAAGAAAAAATATAACACAAAAGTCTTAATTTCGAGACTGGACACCTTTGCTGGGTATGATTCCGGGAGGCTAGCTCCGGAGGCGGGATCCGACAGAGAAAGAGCTAAAATTTTAAAAGCCCGGAGCCAACAGATGACCAATAACTAGGAATGGAGTACCCCAGCATCCTGTTAACTAGATGGGGTTTTCTTATTTTTACTAAGGGAACATCCAGCTACGGCAACATACACACAATCTAACATTCAGAAAGGTCACTCTACAAATCTAAAATATTTCAGCAATTTTTTCCTGTAATTCATGAAGCAAAGTTGGCCTTTCTGGATTTGAAAGCTCTAATGTTTTGAGTCGGGATGATTCTTGAATGAATTTAATGAATTCAATACCTAAAATTATTAATTTAGATAAGGTTTGCATAATATGGAAAGTTTCAAATGTAATTTCTTTTATGTTGGTTTTTGCTATAATTTAAGTGGATTATTACGTTTAATTTGTTAATTTTTGGAAGCTTATTTAAATAAGCTATTTTTAGATAAATAGTAAAATCAGGGTGGCCCTTTTACCCTATTTATAGAGGATTTTCCCTATTTCTGACCTTTTCGCCCTATTTTTTCCCTATTTTCTCATTTGCCATATTTTTGCCCTATTTTTGCCCTTTTGTAAAATTTTAAAAATTCTTAGGATTTTGTAAAATAAATGGTAAAAATAAAGGATTTCTGACTTCCTGGCCTCCCAAAATCCTCAAAATTTTCGCCAGCGGCGCTAAGAATGGAAGAAATTTGACTTCTTGGTCTTCCGAAAGTCTCAAAATTTTCGCCTTATTTGAAGATCTAAAGCTATGCCCTAATTTTTGCCCTATTTTTGAGTGGCTGCGCCCTATTTAAGTGCTTTGGAAGGGGCCACCCTGAGTAAAATAATTAATATGACGCAAATCTTTTTTCAGAAAATTCCGAATACTAAATAGTATATTAATAAAAAAACTCCCAACCACTCTGTTGATTGAGTGCATTCCACAACCAATTTGGTAACATAAAAAGCATTGCATGTAAAAACATCATTATAGGCACCCACCAGGAAAAATAAATAATTAAATTCAGTCTCCAAAGTTAAGAAAAAACAATAAAGGACAGAATTTGTTTAATTTGTACTAGAATTTTAGTAAGTAGAGCTTATAGAGGGATTCGTCAGTGGACAATCTGTCAGTGAACAAATTAGTAATTCCTACACATACCCAAAATATCGCGGCCAAAACTTTTCATTTTATCGTGTGGGGGATTATAAGAGATATATATAAGACTACAAATCTATAAGACTACAAATATAAGACTACAAATCTCTTATATTCCCCTTAATCCTACTTTATCTTTAAAATCCCCGATGACTCCCAAATCCACTGATATCATTTTAATCCAGCTAAATCTGCCGAGTTCCTCATTAATCTCCAAATTTTCGATATCTCTTATAAACCTCCAGACGCTGAAATGAAAATCTTTGGCCCCGGTAGTCGGGTATGGTTAGGAAGGTTCCGTGACTTTTGCGCCGAGAACATTTGCGCCGCGACTTATGCGCCGCGACTTTTGCGCCGCGACATATGCGCCGAGTGACTTTTGCGCCGGGGAACCTTTGCGCCGCGACTTTTGCGCCGGGCGACTTTTGCGCCGCCACTATCATTAAAAATATATCAATAAGTACAGCCGGATCTCACTTTAGTAGGGTTGTCGGATAGTTGGAAATCTTCGGATATCAGGATCCGATATCTGAACTGAAAATTTCGGATATCCGGCATTTTTCGGATCCGGATTTTTTAAACAATGGCGGCGCAAATGTCGCGGCGCATAAATCGCCCGGCGCAAAAGTCGCGGCGCAAGAGTCGCGGCGCAAAAGTCGCCCGGCGCAAAAGTCGCGGCGCATAAGTCGCGGCGCAAATGTTCTCGGCGCAAAAGTCGTGATACCGTTAGGAATTACGAATTTGTTCACTGACGGATTGTCTACTGACTCGATGTCCGACCACTGACACATTGTCCACTGACGGATTGTCCGGGAGCCATCCCAGCTGCCTCTCACGCCTTTCCTTGTTAGACCAAGGTATTCCTTCCTCGGGTGCAACATATAAGTGTTTTTGGACATACAATAATCGAGGGCATATTCTCTTTCTTCTTCGTTAAGCTCTGGACTGCGCTTATAAATTTATTGAATATATTGTGAGAATTGAAGTTAACGTGAAAATAAAATTTTCAGAATTTTTAAATTAAATTTTAAAAAATACCAAGCAACGCACAGTTGTGTAAACTTTAAACATCCATAAGTTAACAATAAACATCTTTTAATTTATTTATTGTTTCGTTGATTCTTTTGTTGTTCCTTTTAAAAGTATTAATTAATTTATAAATTTCGAGATAAGAGTTGATCTAACTTCAAACGAAAATGCATCTAAATTTATACAAATTTTTTATTTTTTGTAAGCCAAGCAAAGCTTAGGCTAATTTTGACGTATTTATGAGTCTGTATCTTGCAGCCGTTTTAATCAAATCGATCACCGAGAAATTGCAATTCTCTGTAACCGAGTAAAATAGTCTCTGACATCCTGAACACTTCACTGCAAAAAATTAAATATGATTAGCAGAACCACGGGAGAAAATGAAAAATTCTATGGATGGGAGATGGAATAGAACAATCATAAAATGGGTCAGAGTGTGCCACCCACATTTATGATCTGTTTAAATTTATTTCAGCCAATCTGAACTAGTGTAGCTCCGCATACACTAAACCACCCGACAACCTCCGAACAAGTACTGTAACTCTTAAAATCAAACTGTTACTGACAGGGAGGAGGAGAAATGGTATATTTTGAAATATCAACATTTTAAATACATATTACAGAATTTTTCTGAATTATAAACACATGGAGGAATGAAGCTTAATCAAATTGACTAAACTTTGTAATTTAATAATTTAGGAACCAATAAGCACTGAATAATCGGGGATTGGATCCCCGATCTAATTCAGTTATTTGATTTGGATTTGGAGTTCATTCATTTTTTTAACAATTCTTTATTTTTGGATGCTGATAAAATCAGCAAATATGATTAAGGGCACATTTTGATTAACACCGCGCCCCAATTTGATGGCTTAAATGTTAGCCATATCTTTTAACTTTGATTCAGAAAGTGTACTAAGATACACCAAATGGAAATGTAGACTGATATATAATTAACCCACTCCATTATTTCCAAATCTGTGAGTTAAAGCAGCCTTTCCTCCGCCATAATAATCTTCATCATTCTCTCCTTCTTCAACATAATCGTCCTCAATTGAACCAGTACTTTGTGAAGAGAAAGAACTTTTGCCAGATTTTTTAATTAAATCGTCTTCTCCGTCATCTTCGTAATGCCAAAATCTGAAAATCAGAAAAATCCTATATTAAATTTGAGAATTTCTGTCTGTCTGTTTGTTTGCCGCAGCTTTGAATTTCGCTGTGTTTGGCGTTGTGTTTATTTTTTAATTAAAAATGACAAAATATCCCAAAATTAAAAATAGTGTGTGTTTAGAGAAGTAAAGAAAGAATGTGAATTTTTTAGAATTTGTTTTGTGTTTTTTCGGTGGAACTTTTTTATTTTTTTGTTTGTACAGGGTGCGGCATAAGTAATTGCACACTTTTAAATTTCTTATAACTTTTTTTGTTGTCAATATTTTTAATCGGTTTAAGGCTTATTTTAAAGCTTGTTTAATTCTCTATTATGGCTAGTCAACGTGATTCTATAATCTCACATTTTTTGCAAAAAAATTCAGTCCGTAAAATTTCATCTCTCTTGGATGTCCAAAAAAGCACTGTACAACGTACAATCAAAAAATTCTGGTGAAAATTTTTTGTGAGAAAATTTTTTTGAAATTTATTTAGTAATGATGGCACAACTAAGAACTTACAAAAAAGTGGAAGACCTAGTTCCGTCAGCACTTCCAAGAATATTAAAATGATCAAAATTTGGGTGTATCGCAATTTTCGACTCTCCATGAGAAAAGTCGCTCGTAAAACCGGAATAAGTGAGAGAACCGTCAGACGAATAGCTAAAAATAAACTAGGGTTAATACCCTACAAAATCCAAAAAGCACAACTGCTAACAGAAAAAACAAAAAAAGTTAGGCTTGCAGGATGCAAACTGCTCCTTCAGTGGCACGCATGTCCGGACATTCCCTTCTCAGACGAAAAAATTTTTACAATAAAAATTCGTACACAACCATCAAAATTATAGAATCTGGACTACAGAATCTCCTCTTTCCGATGGGCTTATCACTCATTTCCAACATCCCCAATCTGTCATGGTTTAGGCCGGTATTTGCGCGTCAGTCAAAAAACCCCTTATTTTCGTGAATCCTGGGGTAAAAGTCAACAAAGACTATTACTTGCGAGAATTTTTTCAGCGTGTTCTGAAGCCTCGGTTCAAGAGCCATTTCGGTCGCAGAGTCTAGATTTTCCAACAGGACTCTGCTCCGGCACACAAGGCGAAAGAAGTTCAGGACTGGTGCAAGGCCAATTTTCCTGGGTTCATTAGCGCTCAGGAATAGCCGCCATACTCCCCGGATTTGAATCCGATGGATTATTCTTTTTGGTCTATTTTGGAGTCCAGGACCTGTGCTATGCCTCATAAAAGTTTGGAGTCTCTGCGCCACTCACTCACCCGAGAGTGAGACTTAATTACACACAAGGAGGTGCGTGCTATTTGCGAAATTTTTTCTTCGCGCCTTCGCCTCTGTATCAAAGCCAAGGGTGGGCATTTCGAAAATGCCTGATTATTATTGTTCCCTATTTAATTCTCTATCATTTGATTGTATTTCGATTTTATTTTATTGTGTTTTAATAAAGTTATGAGGGAAAACATGTGTGCAATTACTTATGCCGCACCCTGTAATTGTATTTAAGATGTGTTTTGATTGATTTTTTGTTTTGTTTTTTAAAAGGTGTTTTATTTGGAAATTGTTTTTAGATTCAAAAACAAAGCGATCATTTATTTAACAAAGTTAGTGTCCAACAGTTTGTTTTTCAGTGCTGATCTTTTATTTAAACAACGCGAGTGTCCAACAGTTTGTTTTATTGTGAGGTTTTAATTGGGTGAAATAGGTCTGGTAATAGTTGGTATAATGGTGGTCGGAAAGGTCCCGAAAATGGGTGAAAAGAATATGGCGATGGTTGTAATAATGGTAAGCGAAAATGGTCCCGTAACTGGGTGAAATGGGTCTGGCAATGGTCGGAATAACGGTGAGCAAAAAGGGTCCCATAAATGGGTGAAAAGGGTCTGGAAATGGTTGAAATAATGGTGAGCAAAAAGGGTCCCGTAAATGGGCGAAAAGGGTCTAGAAATGGTTGAAAATAATGGTAAGCGAAAACGGTCCTGTAACTGGGTGAAAAGGGTCTGGAGATGGTTGAAATAATGGTAAGCGAAAATGGTCCTGTAACTAGGTGAAAAGGGTCTGACAATGGTCGGAATAACGGTGAGCAAAAAGGGTCCCATAAATGGGCGAAAAGGGTCTGGAAATGGTTGAAATAATGGTGAGCAAAAAGGGTCCCGTAAATGGGCGAAAAGGGTAATGACTGAGATATAAGAGTGAAAATGTTAAGTGACAAGGGTTGTTAATAGCTTATAGTTAGTGTTGTTAATAGTTGATAGTAATAGTTTAAAATTAATATTTGAAGGGTGGTTAATAGTTCATAGTTGTAAATTAATTCTTGAAAGATGGTTAATATTTGTATATTAATATTTGAAAGTAGGTTAATAGTTAATAGTTGAAATAGATATTAATAGTTGATTGTGAAAATTGAAAGTTTTAATTAATAGTTTAATCACTGTTAATAGATAATAGTTGAAAATTGATAGTTAATAGTTGACATAGATATTGATAATTGAAAGTTAAAAATCTTAGTTAATAGTCGAATCATTGCTAATAGTTAATAGTGAAAATTGATAGTTAATAGTAGACATAGATGTTAATAGTTCAAAATTGAAAGTCTTAGTTAATAGTTGAATTATTGTAATAGTTAATAGTTAAAAATTGATAGTTAATAGTAGACATAGATATTAATAGTTAATAGTTGGAAGTTGAAAGTCTAAGTTAATAGTTGAATTAAAGTTAATAGTTGACGAGTGAGTTTTATGTATGAGGTGTTTTAATTTAAGCTTATGTAATGTTTAGAATTTAGCTAGCGGAAGGGGCTCGCCCGAAGGGCGACCCCCTCCGCTAGTGAGTAAAAATTTTGGAATTCTTCGGGTCTTTCAAGCTTTTTCTTTAAGTATGAATTCTCTTAAATTTAGCCAAAGCAATAAAGCTTGACTCACAAAAAATAAATCTTGCTACAAGAGGCCATGATCTAACTTAAATAAAACATAAACTTATATTTACAACCAAATCGGAAAATTATATATTGAACAAAAATCAAAAAAACTAACCATTTTTCCCTTGTAGTAGTCAAATATTTCTCCAAGTATTTCTCTAGCAATAAGTGGTCCAGCATGCCCCTCGATAAACCAAAAGAGAAGAATCTGAAGGGAAAATAAAAATATTAAGGAACGAAAAGTAAGGAACTAGTAATGAATTTCAAAAATTATTTTACCACATCCTTGCAAAGCGCCTCCTATGCAAACGACTTGATCAACTTTCGATCCCTTTTCTTTGTTGAATAAACCATGTTTTCGTGTTGATCCTTTAAAATATAAAGAATTTTATGAATCCAAAAAAATTCGAAATTATTTACTTGTTTGAGCAAATGTTTAACAGAATTTTCTTGTGTACAAGGCAAACAGATAAGTACAAGGAGGTAATACCAAAAGTTGAAGAAAGTTAGAATTGAAACGAGTAGAAAGCCCCACCTTTAAATAAAAGAAAATTAAGGGTAACAGTTTAATATTTTCTAGTTTTAAGTTGAATTTTCCTCAAACAAAAGTGAGTTCAATCATATTATGCCAATTTAATCAGCATCCAAAAATAATAATACCGGAAATAACAAGCAAGAGAAGAAATTATTAAACCGGAATATTAAAATTATATATAATCATTTAAATTTTCAATCATATATTTAGCAGAATTGGAACAATCTTTAAGATCAGTATGGCCATATATATTTTTGAATGCTGATTAAACACGCATCTATTCGTAAACTAAAATAAGCCTATGCTACTGCGAACATAACCGAGCAACCGCTGTCTCCCTCGAGACGCGTGTCACGAAACCCCGAGCGTTTCGTTTGGGGAGATATAAATTTTTAAAAGTAAGATATGTCATATATGGCAGGATCCTAGACCCCAAGATATGTACCCACCTTAATTCTCCAAAAAGATCTTCCCGAATCGTCGGAGCTAACTCTAAATTAAGTCGATTATAGGGTTAAGATTAGAGACCGGATCGATACGATATATCGATGAAAAATATTGATATATCGATGCCTAGTATTGGACGCATAGATGATTGGACGCATAAACTAGACAAGAGCCGATTTTTTCTTTGGACTGTGCTTTGTAAGTCCTTATTTTCCCTTCAACCCATTAGCTTTACTCTACAAATTACTATTCTCATGTACGAGCAAAATCGAAATTTCCAAATACTTGTTTTGATATTTATTTACTACTTATTTATTCACAGTTATTTAGAAAATTTCAACACTTTTTTTAAATTTTATTACAAGAAATATTTTGTAAAAAATCTGATAAGGATTATTTTATTACATTTTTCTCATCCTTTTTATGTTACCTGCTTTTTATATTTTCTATTTATTTATTTAGTTTAATTCAACATTAATTGTCCTTTCGATATTTCTCTTTATTTTTATCAAAATGTGTATAATTAGTCTAATAATTCATTAGTAATTTAGGTAGTTTCCTTAAGTAATAAAAACTCTGTATCGGGCTAAAGCGAGGAACGACAAAACAAGGTCGGACAAAATACGGTCTTACCAAAACACAGAATGACAAAAACACGGTCCGTAGAAATAATAATTCTTTATGATTTTAAAATATTTTAAATCCGTTTAATTTTATGGCTCAACATTAATCTTTCAGCTCTTAAACCTTTTTGAACTCTGAACATTCTTCATTTCCTTGATATGTTTTTTAGCCCAAGAAATACAAAATAGTTCACTGTAGTTATTATGTATTCCATTTGGAATTCATCATATAATTTTCTTCATAAATTGTGTGTATAAATCTTAAATCTTAGATTTGTAACTCGGAATACTTGGAATAAAAGCAATTTATTTTTGTAAGCAAAATATGTATTATTTTTGCTAAAATAACCCCTTTAAAAAATTCTAAAAATAATTTTATTTATTTATTTATTTATTTGAATTCCGCCACGTCAGATTTTTCATTCTTTTTTGTTCATCATTCAAGTTTTATTTCATTTTCTCTCCCCACAGCGTGTTCCTTTTAAGTATACCCCTACTTAGTTTGTATTTACTAACGCGATTTTCTTTTTCATTTTTATTGCAACTTTTTATTCCATCGATTGCAACTTATTCCACACCATTCAAAAATCAATTCCTAAAAAAATTATTAGTTTGAGTGTATTATATCAGGGATGTGACGTACTATGTGAAATCCGAACTGAGCTTCAAAACCTTGACTTTTCTTCGCCCGAACCCGATTCGAATAAAATTGTGACCTTAATTTGGTTGGGTATATCTATTTCTGTTGGGTATATCCAACATCCAAAAATATAACAAAACTATCCGGGCAAAATTCGCAATAGGAAAGAATTCAAGATTTAAATGATATTATAATTCAAAAATTCGTTATTGTTGAACCCAAAGCGAGGTTGTTGTGTAGTTTTGTTAGGAACTTCCAGAATTCCTCAGTTCCAGCATTTTTCCAATGTATTCTCTCTTCAATAATTATCCAATCTACACACATTCTCTATTGTTATTTCAATATTGTCTAGTCATTCCCTCATTTTTATTAACACAATATAGTTAATTATTCTCTTATTTTTCCGGTTTTTGAAGAGACAGTCATCGTCCCAATCCTTTCATCTTTTACCCCTCCCTCTAATTTTTGCAATATTCGTTTATTAAATTCATTTAATCGCAGTCTATTTAGCTTGTTTGAATTTCTAAGCATTACTAAAATATTAAACTATAAGTTTTGATCAAATGATCTATAATTCTATCGTTGTGTATTTTTGTTGGGTATATCCAACATCCAAAAATATCAAAAAAAAACCCGAACAAAGATATACAATAAGAAATATTCCCAGATTTAAATGATATCTTAATTCTAAAATTTGCTATTGTGTACCCAAATTCAATCGCAGTCTATTTAGCTTATTTTATCGAGTTTTTTAAATAATAATTCAGTTTAAATAATAATTCACATACAAATTATTTTAATTGATCTAGATATACAGATTATTATTTTTTTATATTTTTCTGTATTGTATTGTTGTTGAATTTTATTTTTGACCTTCGCGTCATTTCGACGTATAAAAATAAATAAATAAATTTCAATTATGTATATTTTTTTAATGCTCAACTTTTTGATATATTTAACAAAATTTCCTTCTCGTTTAGAATTATTTCATTCATTCGATTCCTTTTCTAAAAAAAACTAACAACATCCCTCGCGCCAAAATGCATATCCGCCTTTCACAAAATTCTTCATTTTTTGAGTCTTCCGCTTTTTAAAATTTAATTATCCATCCCTGGTATACGCAATAAATTAAACATAAAAAATACTAGTTGTGGGTCTTCTGTCTGTGGGTCTTCTGCGTTGACACGATGAAAAAGTAAGTTAAATTATCAAACCGAAACAATAAAATTACACATTGTAAACTTCAACCACAGTCTTTCGACATTAGGCTGCTCAATTACCTTATACATACCTGATAAATTCTGTTAAATAGTTCTGATAAATATATAATTGAAAATTTAAATATTTATACCCATATAATTTTATTATTCCTGGTTGATAAGTATTAAGATATTATATTAAATCATTTTTGAATGCTGATTATATCAGCAAATATAAAGTTTGGTAAAACACACTTGAATTTGTTCATCTTCAATTTTAACATTGTTTATACCGATTTGTTTATCATAAATTTTGGAAATACGATTTTAAGAAAAAAATTTTTTAGGAACTTAGAATCACAGCTTGAAAAATTGTACTCAATATAAATTACAATTTTCAAAACCAATATCTATTACACCATGTTTCTAATTATATTAAATCATGTTTTAAAGTATTTATTAAATTTCCTTATTTGGATGACGTTTTGTTTTGAATTTTTTTATTTTTGCAAGCCCTCTTTGTGGCTAATTGACTAATCGCCATTGTGATATAGAAAAATCACAGACAATCTTTAGATTTACCATTACCATAAGGCGTGCTTTTAGCGGGGTTCATCTCTCTTTTAAATTTTTATCTTATAAATCACACTATAAGATTCGATGCTAGTCACTTTACACCATAGATGTCATGGGGTTTCGGGTCATTTTTGGATTAAAGGTAAAAAGTCTGGTCGGGTTTCGGCGAGAAGAATCGAATAATATATAATTTGAGTGCCTATCTCGATGGGCCTACTATACTAAAGCGACCCCAATACTATCTTCAGCACCCTTTTTGTAGAGGGTTAAATTAAAAGCAATTTTTCTTTAAAAATATTAACTTTAAAATTTGCCTAATGGATAACGATCATTGAAACGAATCTAAACTCGAGCCCAATTATCATCAACTAGTCCAAAAATATACTATTTATAAAACTTCAACACTTAGCAAGCTTGTAATCTATTTGATATTTGATAATCAATAAATATAAGTATCACTATTTAGCAAAAACAAGGTAATTTCATAACCAAATCGAAATAATCTAAATTTTACTTTTTGTGATTTAATATTATGGCTCCCCGACTTTTTGTCAACGGACTTTCCGTCAATACTTTTCGTCAACGGACGAACTTTTCATCAATAATTGAACGCTTTTAAAAAATTTAGGTAATTAATCGGCCTGTTCAAAGCCACAAATAATTAAATTGTGTCCACAATTTTGTATATTTATGATTCCTTATTTCTTCAAATACTCTCGAATAACCATCTATATGGTTTGATGGAGGACATGCAAAGATATATGGCATAGCAAAAAAAGTTACCATAATATGCACATTAAGTTACTTTAAAAAACAAACAACGCAAACCTATGAGGTATCGACGAGGCTTTTGTGCAAAACCCCGCGCTTCGCGCGCCTCGCAGCGAGTCAACGGTCGCTGGGTTCTGGCTCATAACATAAACCTATCCCTTTTTATTTTTAACCTTGAAAAGCCTGTCTATCGTTCGTAGCAACACAAAAATAAGTTTGCCCAGCGAAAATTCAGTGCTCATAACTGTGTCCATAATTTTCAAATCAGTCTAATTTTCAATCTGACACAATTTAACCAAAAGTTTTACACTTTTATATACATGTATCATCTTCTCTTTCTCTTAAAATTAAACAAAACATCCATTCATTGACGAAAAGTATTGACGGAATGTCCATTGACGGAAGGTCCTTTGACGAAAATTCGTGCCACCAATATTTTTCCTTAATAATCTCCTTTTACCTTCAATAATCACATGATAATTTTAAAAAATTCAAGAATAATCAAAACTCAAAAAAACATTTCAAACCTCCTTTACAAGTGCTTTACCATAATAATTTCCTGCAGGCCCAGTTGGGTTTGTAAAAGGAGTAGCGCCTTCCCTCCGCCATAATATTCTTCTCCTTCTTCAACATAATCGTCCTCCATCGAACCAGTACTTTGTGAAGAGAAGGAACTTTTGCCAGATTTTTTAATTAAATCATCCTCTCCGTCATCTTCGTAATGCTAAATGAAAAAAATCAGAAAACTAAGCACAAGTTTTGAAATTCTTCGAGTTTTTAAGCTCTTTCTCTCTAATATGAACTCTGTTAAATTTAACCAAGCAAAGCTTGGCTCCCAAAAATAAATAGCACACAGCGGAGGCCCAGATCTAACGTGAATAAAACATAAACTTATAAGTACAACCTAAATCGGAAAATTATATATTGAACAATTCTAGCAATCATATTACATAAAAATCAACTAAACTAACTTTTTTCCTTTGTAGTAGTCAAATATTTCTCCAAGTATTTCTCTAGCAATAAGTGGCCCAGCATGTCCCTCGACAAACCAGAAGAGTAGAATCTGAAAGGTAAATAAAATAATTGAAAAATGAACAGTACAAAATCTTGTAATTGCTTTATTGTGTAATTGACTTATTGGGGGGCGTAATACAATTTATTATTATTCCTGACAATTGCTATCTTTTTTATTCTTTTATTTACACTTGTGAGAAACATGTTCTGTAAGGCTTAGGATGTAATAACTTACAATGAGGTCTAACTGTACGAACTAAATACATCAAATAATTATTTTACCCCATCCTTGCAAAGAGCCTCCTCTGCAAACGACTTGATCAACTTTCGATCCCTTTTCTTTGCAGAATAAACCAAGTTTTCGTGTCGATCCTTTAAAATTTAAAGAATTTTGTAAATCCAAAAAAATCCAAATTTCTTTACTTGTTTGAGCAAATGTCTAACAGAATTTTCTTGTGTACAAGGCAAACAGATAAGTACAAGGAGGTAATACCAAAAGTTGAAGAAAGTTAGAATTGAAACGAGTAGAAAGCTCCACCTTTAAATAAGAGAAAATTAAGGGAAACATTTTAAGATTTTTCTAGTTAGAAGTAATTCTAATATTAAAATTATATATAATCATTTAAATTTTCAATCATATATTTAGCAAAATTGAAACAAACTTTAAGATCAGTATGGCCATATTTAATTTTGGAAAAAAGTATTCGCGGAAAAAGTTTTTGCCGCTTTGGAGGAAGCCGGGCATGTCGAGCGAGACGACGGCCGTCGCTTTGCTCCGGTCGCTAGCAACGATTTTTTTACTCTACAAATTATCCTCAATTACGAGCAAAATCGAAATTTCCAAATACCTGTTTTGATATTTATTTATTACTTATTCACATTATTTAGAAAATTTCAACACTTTTTTAAATTTTATTACAAGAAATATTTTGTAAAAAAATCTGATAAGGATGATTTTATTACATTTTTCTCATCCTTTTATGTTACCTGCTTTTATGTTTTCTATTTATTTATTTAGTTAATTCAACATTTATTCCCTTTTCGAAATTTCTCTTTTTTTATCAAAAGGTGTATAATTAGTCTAATAATTCATTATTAATTAAGGCAGTTTCCTTAGACACATTCTCAGACTTGTGATGCCCGACTTGGCTATGGGCTAGTTTATAGGTTTAGTATAAAGCATTAGTGAAATGCCATATGTGTCAGTATCAGTCCGATAAACCTTTGAATGTATTCGTCATCTTTATCGAAATCTCAGACAAGCTCGGACATGTAACACGAGTATTACGCTAAGCAAATCCGCGCCGTGACTTTTGTTCCGGGGACTCTTATGACGTCATTATCAAAAAATATATGAATAACTACAGACAGACCTAAATACAGTCTAACCTCTGGGGCAGAAAATTTCTTGCGCTTTAAATGAATTATTTTGATATATTCTTCCACGACTCTATATTTCTGCTTAATTTTATGGCTTAACATTAATCTTTCAGCTCTTAAACCTTTTTAAACTCTGAACATCCTTCATTTCCTTGATACTTTTTTTACCCCAAGAGATTAGTGAGGTTCGACTGTAGTTACCGTGTCACGACACTTGCAGATATGACATTTGCAGACCCGACATTTGCAGATACCGACACTTGCAGATATGACACTTGCAGATCAGACTTTTGCAGATTAGACCCATTTCGCTCTCTTCTTTACCTTACCTATGTACCGTGGAGTGTTTGCTGTTGCGAAGGAATCCTGGGATGTCCATCTCATCGATGATAGGAATAGGTCGATCCCAGAGCCCAGCGACCGTTGACTCCCCGCGAGGCGCGTGCCGCAAAACCTCGCGCGAAGCGCGGGGTTTTGTACAAGCGCCTCGCCGACTCTCCATAGGTCTACGTTGAACATTTTGAACCTCCGGAAAAAATAGTGGTGCCGTTCGACTCAGCTCGTCGAGACGAATTGGTATGGGTCTTATATCAAAACCTTTCCACCGGCATACTATACTATATATCCTTTGATTTTTTAAGATTTTTAAATCTTTTTTTCAAAAATTAATATCTGCAAAAGTCGGATCTGCAAATGTCTGATCTGCAAGTGTCATATCTGCAAGTGTCGGTATCTGCAAATGTCGGGTCTGCAAGTGTCATATCTGCAAGTGTCGGTATCTGCAAATGTCGGGTCTGCAAATGTCATATCTGCAAGTGTCGTATGACCGTAGTTACTATTCCATTTGGAATTCACCATATAATTTTCTTCATAAATTGTGTGTATAAATCTTAAATTTTAGATTTGTAACTTGGAATTTTTTTATGAAGCATGAAGTTTTATTTTTGTGAGCAAAATATTATTTTTGCTAAAATAACCCCATTAAAAAATTCTAAAAATAATTTTATATATTTATTTAAATTCCGCCACGTCAGATTTTTCATTCTTTTTTGTTCATCATTCAAGTTTTATTTCATTTTCTCTCCCCACAGCGTGTTCCTTTTAAGTATACCCCTACTTAGTTTGTATTTACTAACGCGATTTTCTTTTTCATTTTTATTGCAACTTTTTATTCCATCGATTGCAACTTATTCCACACCATTTAAAAATCAATTCCTAAAAAATTATGAAATTTTGAATTGTATTTACATATCAGGGGTGTGACGTGCTATTTGAAATCCGACCTCAGCTCCAAACCTGGACTTACTCCGCCCGAATCCCGATTCGAGTAAAGTTGTGGGGAACCCATCTAGAACTCGTTCCGACTTTTCTCAACCCGGCCCAACCCCTATCAGCATAAATCATCGTTTGTGACAATGATCATGGATGAGCGTAAGAGATAATTTTGAAAAGAACAAAGCAATCCGCAAAAAATATTTTCATGCTATCTTTGTCCCCTTCCACGTTACTTTCATTCTACCATGACTGACGATGGCTTGAGATTAGTTCAAATAGCCTTTGTCGCGTTCAGCCGAAATCAGATTAATTTTGTTAGGAACTTCCAAACTTCCTCAGTTCCAGCATTTTTTCAATGTATCCTCTCTTCATTCCCTCATTTTTATTAACACAATCTAGTTAATTATTCTCTTATTTTTCCGGTTTTGTGAAGAGACAGTCATCGTCCCAATCCTTACATCTTCTACACTTCTCTCTAATTTTTCCATTTATTAAAGCCATTTAATCGCAGTCTATTTAGCTTATTTTTTGAGATTTTCTAATAATAATGCAGTGACATTTTTCAATTTTTAAGCATTACTAAAATGAAAATCTATAATTCTTAAAAGCCATTTTTAAGAAAAAACTAACCAATAATGGCTATAATAAATGAAATTTTTTTAGGAATTGTGGGTATATGTCCAACAGTGCTTTAAATCCCCTATAATAATTTCAGAATAATTGGACAATTAGAACATAAAAACCAGATTTTATAATTTCATAATTCTCTTCCCCTATTTTATTCTCTATCATTTAAGCTTTATTTGATCTCATTATCTTTAATTTTGATAAAGTTATGTCACAAATTATTTGCCCATTTATTTCTTGTCACACTATATATGAATCTTTTCATAATATCAATTAACTTGGTAAGTATTTGATAAATTTGATTTTAACAATTTTATTCCATAAAATACATGAATCAAATTTTATATTTTTGTAAGCAATGAGTGCCTAACATTGCTAGAAATCCTTGATAGCTTGATAAGACGCATTAAATGACTATAAATTACTAATAATGAATCGACTCGTTTCTATTTCTGTTGGATATATCCAACATCCAAAAATATGATAAATACAACGAGAAGCAAGGTAAACAATATACAGGAATCCAAGATTTAAATGATATTTTAATTCAAAAATTTGCTATTGTTCTAGCCAAAGTGAGGTTGTTGTGTATATTCGACCTAATTGCTCTCCATTAAATAATTACCACACTTCTATTAATTACCCCATCCAATACTACCCCCGCACAAATGCCCTAAAACACGTCAAATTTTAAACCTCGTATAATTACCCTCTCTTGATTATTACTCCCTCCAGCAGAAGGTCGAAACAATAATTACTCAGGGTAGTTATTACTGGATATACGGTAGTTTAGTATTATAATAACCGTTTCCTCCTATACTCAAATTTATTTGCGAATATATGGGGTGTCTCATCATTTTTTTCAATGTATTTGCAGCTGTCCTTCCAATAAATAATAATTTTTATTTTATATTTCTCTCACGCGTTCCCATCATTTTTAGTAATTTCCCCTGTTCATCTCAATCATCATTTTGCCTTTACAATCCAATCAACCAAATAAATGTATACACTAGTTGTTTTGTTATTTTTATGTTTTTATTCACCTTTCCTTTTTAATTCTTCGCGTAAATTTGTACTTCTTAGCTTATAAAATTGTTTACAAAACATAGAATTTGTACATACCTAGTCGATATGATATTTTTATTAGATATGCTTTGCTTGCTAAAATTGGCTTTGCGTCTTGTTTCAAAAAATAATATTCAAACAAATTTAGCCAAAACTTGAGTTCGGCTTCCAAAAATATTCCCCCAGCTTCTGACTGCGATAGAATGTCAAAAGCTGAGCGCCCCCACAGATGAAGAGAACGACTAATGTATAAATAAATAGAAACAAATTAATTAATTAACATTATGTATAAAAAAACGAATAAATCATTGCTAGATTTACTTGTAGTCTTAAAAATTCATTCAAAATTGTTTCATTCGACAATTTATAACTAAATGGTAAGTATCAATAATGAAGATTTTATTCAAGATATTTTATCACTACGGTCTTGATTTTTGATATTTACCATTTACTAGTTCGGTTCATAAAAAAGTTCGTTTTTTTCCAAAATTTTATTTTCAAAGAAAAATCGATAAATCTCAAGCAAACTAAAACAGATAAAAAATCTAACTTTACTAAATAATTGTCCCGAGTCTTAAAAACATTCTTAAACCAGAAAAAATTTGTGGATACCTCTTTTTGAAAAAATCTGACCCCATTTCTGAAGCACTGTCTTCCCCACCACAGTCTCGACCTTGACGTATTGTCAAATGAAAGTTATTTTCGAGAATTCAGATTTGATAAAAGAGATTTTTGTTGGAGATATCTTATCGCTACGATCTCTAGAAAATACACCTTTCCCAACATTGCTTAAATAAAATTATAATTTTGATTATACTTTTTTGTCACTTTGTGTTTATTTCCTAAATTTATCACTTTTTTTCCTCATTCCATCATTTTTGTAACAAATTTTCTTTAAACACTTCATCATCTTCACTACACATTTTTACATTTATTTCATGTATTCCCCCTTATTGTAATCATAAAAATATTTCTTTTTTGCATTTCTTTCATCAAGGAATTACAATTAAATGTAATAAATTTATTATTTATTGGGTGAAGCTAAATATTAGTGATGTTTCTCATCACTTCCAAAAAATTTCAAAGGCGCGTTCAACTTTCGTTTATAGTACATGTTTATTGTCATTTTAACTCGAGAATTAATTAGAATATTGAATATCTTATAGATTTGGGTACTTTATGGATATTCCACCCCTCATAGCTTGAGTTACGGAGTGTTCTTTAATATTAATGATAAGACTTTCTTGCTCAATCCTATCTTTATTTCCCTGTGACTTCTTCAAATGATAGATCATAATGGTATTTTAAAGAAAACTCTGGGGTCAAAATAGGGAGGGGGCGGTGGAACGACAATTGCATGCGAGATTGCGGATATAACAACAACAATTTACTAAAAAATTAAGATTTTTTAAGGTTTTCAGTGTTTCAGTCTAGAAATGATTAGGAAACCGTCAAAAGTCTGAAACTAACAGCCGAGACTAAAAACTAGATCTCATTTCAAGAATTAAAGAATTTTTAAATCCGCCATCGCGTAACCGCAATTGTCTGGGATATCAATAAAGTTTATAAAATTTATCAGAATATACATACTTACAAAATTATTTTTACTTTTTCCTCCAAAAATTAAAGGGAAAATTTAAATGAAAGTAAGGTATATAATCGTTTAGTGCACTCCTTTTGCGGTTTTATTTTTTTTGGTGAAATTTTTATTACTTTTTTACGTTAAATCGCGTTAAAATTTTAATATTTTTTTCGATTTTATGTTACCCAAGTCCTCCTTTTGAAATTTATTTGTGTCAAATGATTATCGTCTTTTTGCATTCTTAATAATTTGAGTGTTCTTTTCCGTATTTTTATTGCCTAACCGTTAAAATTTCCTCCAAAATTACTTAAAAATATTTTTAGGTGTTTTTAACTTTGCATTCGTTATATTTGGCGACGCTTACTAACAGTGAAGCAGAAATTTCAAAATTTTGCCGGTTCCAGTTCCTCTAGTGCTAAGCCTACAAAGCGAAATACTCTTTCGACCGGGAAAGGGCCTCAAACTACCCCAACCTTGCCTCTTTTCCCAGATCTAACTATTATTTTAGTTGTTTTTTCTGGATTTCTGACCTAATTGATTTATAGAGATTAACATATTCAAGCCTTATATCCCTAGAAAACTAATATTTTAAACAATGCTTAAATATTTAGCGATGTTAATCATCACTTCCAAAAAATTTCGTTGTCTCTAGATGTGGCTGGCCTTAAAAATTTGGATTTCATCTTAACCTAAGAATTATTTTAATTAGAATATTGGATATCTTACAAGTTTATGTTATTCTGAATTTGATAATTTTGTCATAGAAGGACCACACGAGATGTCTCGAAAAATCTCGGCAATTGAGATCCGGTTTCGCTTCTTAATATACTACAAAATCCTTTCTTTTTATTTCGTCAGGATTAAAGAAAAATTAAGATATTAAAATTTAAATGACTTTGTCGATGTGTCGTCAATAATTTTTTGGAAGTGATGGTAACATGACTAATATTTTTTCTGACCTCTAGACCTCTTTTGACCTCTAGACCACCTCTGCTTTTAATGAGAGAATTTTTATTTTTTGATGCCCAATTACTTAAAAATATCATTCAAAGGAAATATATGGGATGGATATCTGAGGGTTGTGGCATCAAGAGGGATATCGGCAGATATAGTTTATATAAAGGGATTTCGGTGGTATATGGGGATTAAAAAGGATATAAGGGGATTAATGAGGTTATAGCGGGATTAAGGATTATAAGGGGGATTTCGTAGATCAATAGCCTATATCCCTCCGAACTTCTCTTAATCCAGCAAAATCTCCTTGGTTATTGATAAACGAGTCATTTCTACAACCCTCACAGTCCGTTCTCCATATAAAACTCGTAAATTTCTAAAAACATCAATGAACACTAATTTACTATTAATTAACTGAGAATTAGTGTTCACAAATATGTGTTCTTTTACCTAAAGAGAAAATCACACTTCAAGGCCATTTTTTAAATTAAAACAAAATAATATTTAAAAAGATCAATAATTAGATTTTTTATAATTTTTGTTGGGTAACCCCCAATTATTTTTACAATCCGCAGCCGCAATCCGCAAGTCAAAAACACTCAATTTTAAGCAATCCGCAACTGCGTCCAGCCCTGCTTCTCAAGCCCTGTATACCGTGCCTGGTTTACCGCAAGACGCAAGGGATAAAGACATAAGTGGAAGAAGAATAAAAAGACGGGATTCTTCGGAAAACGGATTATTAATTAACATTTTTTATCTAGAATCTATTCCAAAACTATTTTAGCCAATTTTGATTGGCTTCCAAAAAATGAACGACTCTGGTGTAATAGCGCCTATAATTATGTTTTAGATTTTTAATTTATAACATAATTAATGAAAATAAATATATTGTTAAATTTTAAATGATATTCTACCTTTTGTATGTTTGGGGCTTTTGAAGGTTTTTCTGATCGCATTTGTTCGAATAGGTCCGTATTTTGGGGTACCAGAAAGCTGTAAACGATTTTTGTTTGACAGAATATTTCCCCACATTTACACTATTTTTATAAGCTACATAAGCTTTCGTTTGTTTAAAATTTAATTACAATGAGATAACATTTAGTCTACTAAAGCTGCTTCAAAATTACGAACCTTTAGCCAAACTTAATGTTCGGCTTGCAAAAATATCATGTGTTGCTGAGCAGAAAGCAATCTTATATTGACATACATATCTTACATATTTAAAAATCATAAATTGAAATAATAAATACTATGTAGCTGAATTGCTCAAATCTAAGAGTTTTCGTAATTATTTATTAAAATTGTTTTGGGTATGGTGTTGGCCAAACTTAACTTAGCGCTGTTCTAAAACATAAATTTCCTTGTTACTCTTTCGACATAGATTATGTCATTTTTTAATTTTTTCAATTTTCGAACATTTTTATATTTTGAAACCTCTGCCTTCAAAAACTTGATTAAAAAAACTTTCATTCTCCTAAATTTCTATTGGCTTTAACCTTACAAAAATGGCTTTATTAAACTGATTTTCTATCAAAACAGTTTTTTATTTTTCTAATCGAATTGTTTATTTGGCCCATAAATGCACTGTTGGCCCCTCTCCTTCCACTCATTTTCTTCCCTCTCTTCTTCCCCTCTATTTTCTGCCACATACAAAATCATTCCCAGTAAATATGTAAATAGAGAAAGAAGAAAATCAGAGAAAAAAGAATAGAGAAAGAGAAGAAAAGGGCGAATAAATAGTCGCGTCTAGGAGTTGTTTATATATGCGCATTCTACTATAAAAGCCTCCCAACTATTTTATTTTTCTATTTTCCACTCTACTCCCTATTTTCTTTTTAAAATAAGAGGAGAGGAAAGAGTGTGGGCATCGGCTATTGTCCAAAAGACTTTTAATGGACAGTGGCGCGAGGCTGTTTTCCACAAAATTTTTTCTTTTTTTCTTTCAACATTCGTTCTCCCAGCAACCACGACATTTTTAATTTTGTTATTTGCATCGATCTATATTTCGCGACTTTTTGTTGTTTTTATTTTAAATTTATTCGCGATAATTTTTATTGTTGGTGATTTTTGGATAATTTCAAGGCGAGTTAAAAATCTTCCATAAATGCCGTTCAGTTTCTAAAATATTAATAAATTCGCTTACTTTTTCATTGTCGTTCCATTTATTTGCTTTTCTACATTTTGAATTGTGCGTATTTTTGGGAGCCAAACTCTAGCTTTGGCTAAATTATATTATTAAATCATTTTAAAAATAAATTTTTTTGTTAAAGTAAATGCCGTCGTTACCTAAATACCGTTCTTTAATAAACTTTTTTGTGGTTGGATGGTATTTTGGTAGGAGCGGGTTTAATGGACGGTATTCTGTTGGGATGCTGTCTGGACTTGTTTTGTCCGGTTAAATATTCCGCTCTTCAGCACCCTAATTCTGAGAAGATTCCAATTATTTTTAAATAATTTCTAATGATTTATATAAAGCCAATTTTTGACTTTAATTTATTGATTCCTAGATAGTGTTAATTAATTTTTTTATTTTTTAATTAATGTATATCTTTGTCCCATTTTTTTGCCGGCGGTGTTTCTGCAATTCGTATATTTTTGGGAGCCAAATTTAAGCTTTGGCTAACTTTCATACTAAACTGTTGATTAATTTTCTTTCTTTATCCGTTCTTTGAATACCTAATTTTCCTAAACAATCTTTACTGATTCTCATATTTCTTGTACAAAAAGGATTTAATCTCTTTAAATCCTATTGAAAAATTAAAAAAGTCGGTATAACTCAGGCGGAAAGCATTTTAAAAATGAATAAAGTAACACAATTTAGCCAAATCTAGAGTTCGGCTCTCAAAAAATACTTTTGCAACAACGCCAACCACAAATAAAGTAAACGTTGATTTACTTAACTACGAAAAATTAATAAATTACTTAACATTAAGAGCTGTTTCAATCAGGTCCATTGTGAAAGAGGGTCTCGAAAATATTTTGCACTTTTCTGTTATACTCCCGTTTAATCTTTGGATGTATTTTAGACGTGTTTCAATTTATATATCTTTCGATTCGTCAAATGGATCCCAGTTGAATGGTATCATTCTCTTTGATAGGTAATACCTGTAAACCGATATATAGGTCTCCGAAAATTGAAAAACCATAGGGGGAAGTAAGCTGTTATTTGGGGTGAAAAATCTGTTATAAAATGCTAGCTCATTCGAAAGAGTTCGTTGACTAAAATAGGATCGACTTCAATAACTTTTAAATAATGTTAATTAATTCATTAATTTTATATTTTATGTAAATGAACGTTCAATTTATTTGACCATCTCTTTGGCCAGCATATATTTATTTTTGAAAGCCGAACTCTAGTTTTGGCTAAATTGTGGTACTTTAATTATTTTTAAATCTCTCTTTAGGAAGAGAGTAAGAAAATGATCTTGACAAAGATCGGTAAAAATTGTTTTATAAAATAAAGCTTTCAAAAACAGATAAAGAAAGGCAATTCATAAACGTTTTAGTATAAAAGTTAGCCAAAGCTCGAGTTTGGCTCCCAAAAATATACAAACTCTGGCAAAATTGTATGCAAAAAAATGGAACAACGATACATATAAATAGTAAATTAAAAAAATTAATTAACATTATTTACTGGACAAATCATCGTCCAGACAGCTACTAATCGTTTTTCTAACGATTTATTTAATTTTACATTTTTATCACCGCGTGAGACAAAAGGTGACATCCTGTGGACATTATTAATTTAAAGTAGTGATTTATTGTTTCATAACAAATTTTAAAAAATTTCTTTACTTTTCTATATCGTCGTTCCCTTTATTGTTTTAAACCTTCATCTCGATCCAATCCTAAATTTTTCCTAGAATCCTGTTTTGATTTTCCCGATAATACATAAAAACTATTCTTTTTGAATTAAACTGAATAAAAATTAAATTTAAAATTCGACCAAATTTCCTCCCAATTTTTATTCGCGCTTAACTCATATTTTTACATAATTTAAAAAAATTTTTTTTTCAGTTATTTTCTAATTATTTTATTGCTTTATGCAACATGGTCTGGGGAGAAGGAGACAGTTTTGATAGTTTTGCAAACGATGCTTTTGCAACAGGTGGATTTGGTAATTCTGGTGGTGGAGGTGGAAACAAAACCAAAAATAGTGGGTTTTAGTTTTGTTGTTAAAATACTTTTAATTGCTTAATAGAACCTTTTTTGTTTATTTTTTAATTAGTCTTGTTGAGGGAGATTTTAATAGATTTCACAAACATGCTTCTATTGCCTTATTAATATAGTTTTTTCTATTTTTGTATTTATTTATGGTGATTTTTGCTTATAACCGTAAGTGCTCCAGTCTTTATTGATTTTTTATTTTTGTGAGCCAATCCTAGAATTGGCTAAATTCGTGGGAAGATTTGTGGAATAAATATCCGTACGATTTTAGTTAACTTGAATCATTTTTTATGGTTAATTTAGGTTAATCATTCTTACTCAATAACTCTGTGCGTTTACTTTTCAATGGGTCTTGTAAGGGAGGTTCTAATAGGCTTCACAACTAGGTAAGCTTCTGTTGTCAGTTTAATATTATCTTTCTTATATTTGTATTTATTTATATGGTTTTCGCTTACTTCCTTAAAGTTTTCGTCGTCGGTAAATGCTTTATTTTTGGGAGCCAATCTTGAATTGGCTGAATTCGTGGAAAGATTTGTGGAAGAAATATCTGGATTAACTCGAATCATTTCTCTGCTTAATTTAGGGTAGCCATTTTTTCAATTTTATTTCTGGGGCTTTTTTACAATGTCTAATATTTCCTCCATTATTCTTAAATTTTTTTTACAGTGCCGGAAAAAAAGATAGGACCAGAGGCTGTTAATTTAGTTTTTATCGATTATCTCTTTTCAATTAACTTTTAGAAAAAAAGTTTCAACGCTAAAATTGTAGATCTTTAAATGCTCTTTAAAATGAGTATAAATATCAAGATAATTTACCGACAAAATTTTTTCCAAAAAAATTTAAACGATACTACTCAATTTTTGTGGTGGAAAAAAAGATAGGACCAAGATAATTAAAATTAAAAATAACGACTTTTGTTCGGTCAAAAATTCTATAAAAATTTTTATAAACATTTCCATCGATACCAAGTATAAAATTAAAAAGAACGAAGTCAGTAACTTATTTCTTCATCGAGATCTCAAATCTCAAAAATCAACGGAAAATAGGGGTACAGTACTTCAAAAAATATTTAAACCCCCTGGAGCTTATATTAAAAATTTTATTTTATGCCTATCTGAAAGCCCATAAAATTTACCACAAAATAGTCGAAGTTTTTATTTTTCCAATAAAAACTCATGGAGATAGAGGTAAGGCAATTTTTTAAGTTATCATTTCTGGGGTATTTTGGGAGATTTTGAGAATTTTTAATGTAAAGTGGACTAGAGTTAACCAGGTATTTTTTTAGAAAAATTAAATTCCGGACTATTTTGTGGTAAATTTTATGGGCTTTCAGATAGGCATAAAATAAAATTTTTAATATAAGCTCCAGGGGGTTTAAATATTTTTTGAAGTACTGTACCCCTATTTTCCGTTGATTTTTGAGATTTGAGATCTCGATGAAGAAATAAGTTACTGACTTCGTTCTTTTTAATTTTATACTTGGTATCGATGGAAATGTTTATAAAAATTTTTATAGAATTTTTGACCGAACAAAAGTCGTTATTTTTAATTTTAATTATCTTGGTCCTATCTTTTTTTCCACCACAAAAATTGAGTAGTATCGTTTAAATTTTTTTGGAAAAAATTTTGTCGGTAAATTATCTTGATATTTATACTCATTTTAAAGAGCATTTAAAGATCTACAATTTTAGCGTTGAAACTTTTTTTCTAAAAGTTAATTGAAAAGAGATAATCGATAAAAACTAAATTAACAGCCTCTGGTCCTATCTTTTTTTCCGGCACTGTACGATTTCGTAATTTTTCTCTTTTCTATTTATGCCAAAACAGACTTGCTAAATTAGAATTGTTTACAAAATATTTTTATATAAAGTTAAAGGAGCGTGTGGTCTCTTTCTCTTTAAATTTGTTTTGCCATTCTCAGTGCCTTGTAAGCTTTGGTCATTTAAATGTTGCCAACCGTCTTTTTTTGAATAAATCTTGGATGAATTGAGGGGGTCGGGATTAAATAGGGGGATTAAAAATATTTTTTTTGATTATATTTATTTGAATATTTTTAGTTGGAGATCATCGCCTTTTGTTCCTTTTATATCACCTTAAGTTACTCTGGTTATGTTTATGTCTGGTCCTCGTCCCTGTATACCCTCGTCTTTTTAGTAAAATCCCGACAGACCCTCGCCTCGAGCTTTTTGATAGAAGATTCGGGGTCCACCCTTAGTTAAAGTTTCTCTTAACTTTGAGATAGTACAAAAATAGTCGGTTTATTAGAATGGACGTTCAAATATGGATTGGATTTTCAGCTGGAGAGACCATTCAATTAATTTATTTATAGTAGTGTTCGGCAAATGATATTTTCGGTAACAGTAATAACGAAAATTACCATAGTATGTATTACCAAACTGTGCGGAACACTATTTTATAGTTGATCATTAGCCCAAGATCTTATAAAAATATGTTTCTTTCAAAATTTTATTTAATATTACAATATTTATTAACCTAAGTTTTTAGGTTTACACATATTTGACGTTATATTTTGTTTTTTCGAATAAGTTTTCAGTTTTTATTTTTGTGAGCCAAATTGATTAACTTTGGCTAAATTTGCTACTTAAATAGTATAATTTTGACAACTTCTGATTTTTGAAGCCGCTCTATGAAAATATCAAAGATTTCTATGCATAACTCAGCTGAAGCCTCTTTAAGTTAAATAAAATTTCTGTAAATGTGGAAACCTCACATCCAACACATTTTTATTCGTGATCATTCAAACTAAATATTTACACTAAACTTTGCGCGACACCCACTGTCCAACGCATCTGTCCAAAACTTTACGAAAGCTCTATGGGAAAATATGTGCTTGCCATTTTCCTCTTCCTTTAGGTTTTCTTTTTTATATTTGATGCTCCATATATACACTAAATATTCTTATAATGCCACAATACATTAATAAATTTTTTGTTTTTTATTACCTTTTATTTTACTGCAAACTTTTGTTTTATCAATTTCAAATGATTAATATAAGATTTTTCAAATTTAACCTTTTATAAGTATATCAGATATTTCTTCTTTACTCTTCGGGAAATACGTCGTCATCTTATTTTTTGGCAGCCAAACTTTAGCTTTGGTTAAATTCATACCAAATCTTCATAAAAGTTTTCATCTTCAATTTTAAGCTAAATTTTTCTTTACGATTATTCTGCTTCATTATTTGATACGAATACTTTCATAACGTGAATGAGATCTAAAGTTTTGGACACGAATATGATTTTTATAAATCTTATTTTGTAGCTTTTATTTGAAAAATTTTCCTTAGACTCTTACGCTAACTTCATTTTTGCTGATCCTAACCTTAATATACACAATATGATTATTTAATTTAACCTTTTATATTTATATATCTAACATTTCATTGTTAATCTACTTATTTTTTTACACTTTGACAATTTTTTGGGAGCCAAACTTTAGCTTTGGTTAAATTTGTCATTTTTAAAAAAATTCCACCAAAATAAAACCGGTATTCCACAGTTTTACATGCCTAACTATCCGTGCTTTATTAATAACAGTCCTAAATTTAATTTATAAAATTTTTTAATCCCGTTTTGTTATTTTCCCTTCTTGCGATTATATGGCCCACGAATGCATTCCCCCTTTTTCCTTTCTAACACAAAAACTCAATAGCCAGTGGCCGGCAGAGTGGGGGAGTTAAAAGAGTGCTTGCGAGCTTTTTGCGCGTCCTATTCTTCCTTTTTAACTATTTTTCATTTGTTTGAGGGTGGTGGCCATTTCTCAGACCTTTTCCCTCTCTCTTATTTTTCCCAGTTTTCCTCGCATCGATCCCAAGCTTTTTTGCAAACATTTGACTTCACAATTCTTTTTGTTTGGGTCGCCGTGACTTTATTTTTATTTAAATTCCATTAAGAAATGTCCTAAACAAAAATTTTTTTATGAATTTTTGATTTTTTTTTATACAAGACCCATATTATTCGATTCGTCAGCTGAGTTGAACGTTACCACTCTTTTTTTTCGGAGATGCCCATGAACCGAGATATAGGTCCCCGAAAATAGAAAAAACATAGGGGAGAGTAAGCACATACCACATACAGACACATGAAATCAGTGTTAATTTTGTTTAATTGCGAGCCAACGCTTCTTTCTTCGATTATTAATATAACTTTTCTCATATTTGATCTCTTTATATGTATATGTATATGATTTATTTATAATGTTTTTTATTTAATACTTCTTATTTTTGCGAGCCAATCTTAGAATTAGGCTAAATTAGATAATCTTATACTTTCATTATTAAACACGCTAAAAATTACAAGTTTAATTTTGCTAACTTAGATAGCGTAAATAAATAATTCAAGTAAATTTCAAATGTCTTCAGTAGGTTGACTCAGAATTTTGAAATTGTTAACCAACCGTAATTTACTTAATATAAGTTTTTTCATACTTCATATTTTTATATCTAGTATATTGTGGGTTCTGCCATCTTGAAAACTGCTGTCACATCTTTTTTATTTTTGCGAGCCAATCTTAGATTTGGCTATTTTAAACCTTTGAATTACTTTTAAACGTTTCTAACTTTTTTCTTATTTTAGAAAGCGGCGGTTTCGGTTCTTCAAAAAACGTCAGCTTTAGTGCTGGAAATAAAGGAGGTTCTTCTGGTAACAACTCAAATTCACGCCCAGGTGGCGGATTCACTAGCAGTCTGAATATTGGTAGCAGCAGTGGTGGTGGAGGCAGTTGGAAGCCTAAAATTAAGGATTGGGAACCTGTTGGCAATTTGTGGGTTTTTTTTAATTTTTTTATGGTAAGGTAATACCGAGTTTCGTAACCTCATTCTATTTTTCTTTTTACCAATATTTTACTGTTCCCTATGGAATCCGAGACGAAATTCGGTATTACTAACGTCAAATACTTTGAGTTCTGATATCTTAAATTACTTTGAGACATTTTTATACTGTTTTATTCGAAAAATACCAAAGTAATGCCAAGAAAAGGTCAACGAAATGTGCCCTGTTTTTAAAAATTTTTCAACGTCTGAATGAATTTTTCAATATAACCTATTATGCTTTTAAGGGCAAAGTGTCTCATAATTTTTAATTGTATTCTGGATTTTCTGCTCCAGATTTCTTTACTAACTATGAAGAATACCTCGTTTGGTTTTAGGTCTAAGAAAATCTTTCATAAAAATAATATTCCGAGGCGACACTAGAATAAACCACTAACTTTTATGGGATTAGGCCATCCAATTTTGACTTTATTTTACATTTATTATTTTTTTATACAAAAAATTTTTTAATAAATAAGAATAGGCTATTTTTAAATTGAGTTTCGTCTATTAGTTTGTGAAATTTTAAATATTTTTTGAAGCGTTTTTTATCTGCATAATATAACTTTTTTATATCTTGTCTTTTTATATACATACAATATATGGGTGTTGCGGTCATTGATGGTTTATTGGAATTTTATTTTTGCAAGCCAATCTCAGAACTGGCTAAATTTGACATTTTGACAAAAAGACAATACAGATTACCTAACAAGAAATTAGCTAAGTTTTTAAAATTCCAATGGTCAACACTTTTAAAGGTTTTACCATGTATTTTTTAACACTGTATTTTAAACATAATTTTACATTTAAAACATTTTAGAAGCTTTCGCTATTTTTGGCTAATTCGTCAACTTGAATTTTTTCTTTGAATGCTTGCCAAAAATTTTTTCTCCCACATATCTTCTAGATATAAACTTGCTTAATTATTAAACACGTTATTTATTAAATAAATGAGCGATGCGCTTTATTTGTTCATCTTGCCTCAACTTTTTTTACCTTACTTTAGTTTAAGGGTTTGGCAAGTTTTTCTCTAATTTTTTGTAAATTTTTATTTTTGTTTTTTAATTGATTTAAAATATTTTCTAATTAGTTTTTGAATTTTATTATTTTTATTTTCCAATTTTCCTCTTCAATTAACTCTAAATCAAGTTGATATGTATGGGTTGAGAAAAATTTGTGTCGTTGGGGATTTAAAAAATTTCTTTTGGGTCGCGTCTTGTGTCGAAAAAATATCCGTGGTTTAAATTCAGATCGGAGTCAGTGATGGGCGCATTCACGTATTTTTGTTAAGTTTTGGCTTTTTGTCATTATTTTGAAAACTTTTGTTGCTTAATTCTTATAGAAGCTTGTTAACCGACTTCTTCATCTAATTCAATTTTTGAGCTCTTTTGAATGGCATATCTAACACAAAACATTCTATAAATCAAGGTATTCTATTCAAAGATATAAATTATTTCATTGTTTCCTCTATTTATGGATTTGCTGGGTGGATCACTTTATTAAAATACAATTGCTGATTTTTCATTTTTTGGAAGCTAAACTTAAATTTGGCTAAAGTGTATTGGAGCGTTATAAATATCTTTTGATTTCAGTTGTCTAAGACTGGTTATTCATTGTAATTCTTATTCATTTTCTTTGATTGTTGTGGCGATCTCCATGTTTTTTTATTAATTTCTGGCAGTGATTTACACAACTAAATTCTCAAAAATATCAGTTATTTCCTTTATTTTTCTATTTATACATAATATTGTCGATCACTTCTTAGTGGAAGTGTTCTTCATTTGTGTACAATAAATATTGTTATTTTTTGGAAGCCAAATTTTAAAGTTGGCTAAAAATTTAGACTATGAGTTATTTTTATTTCTCTCTACTCTGAATATTTCAAGTTTTAAGTATTTCAAGTTGTTTTCCTTTATGAAAAACGTTTATTATTTCTTTGGTTTGTTATCATAGTAAGAGCGAGGTAAAAGTTAAATCCCGGTCAGGTTCGATCCTGCGACCTCCTGGCAGTTATAACCCCCGCCTAGTGAGCGTTTTAAATGCTAGCCAGCTGGATCTTTCTCTCACTTACTTCATAATTGTTATAATAATCGTGACCGAAATTCAATAAAATTGATTATCTACATTCCTGATAAAACAGAGTTTTTCTAAATTATTAGTTAGTTGCGCGCCCTTCAATTATGAATTTTAAAGAGGAAGTTTTGGGATAATCATTTTGTTCTTTTTTATCAGACTCTCCTTTATGGGAAGAATATTAGAAAGATTTTTGAGGAAAGGAAAATTAAGTGTGTATCATTTTTTGGGAGCTAAACTTGATTTTGGCTAAAATTTAGACTTAATGAGTTATTGTTTATTTATCTCTATGCTGAATATTTCAAGTTTTAAACTATTTCAAGTTGTTTTTATTTGTGAAAAACTTTAAATATTTTTGTTTTGCTATCATAATTGTTATAATAATCGTGACCGAAATTTAAAATAATTTATTTTAATTACAATTTTCTTGACAATCTGTCATTTTTTTTCATTTTTCCATGTTTTTTTTTCTTTACTTGACAACATTGACTGATCATAATTTTTCTTTTATTTATTTTTAAGTTGAGAGAAGTCGCGTGTTTGATTTTATTTATTATTAGTTAGTTGCGCGCCCTTCAATTATGAATTTTAAGGGGGAAGTTTGGGGGGTAATCATTTTGTTCTTTTTTTTACCACTCTCTCCTTTTTGGGAAGAATATTAAAAAGAATTTTTTGAGGAAAGGAAAATTAAGGGGAAAATGTCTAGGATGAAAAATAAAAAATATTTTAACGAGTCCCCTTTACAATTAAAAAACCAGTCTTTTTTCTGTCTATTGTATTTTTTCTTTTTTCAAGTTTGTTAAGTGAAAATTGAAAAAAATAAAAATTTTTTCAGAAGGTAGACATTCTAAGACCAATTTTAAAATTATGGCATTAATTTGAAATTTTTTTCTAAAGTATGATTCGATTTTATTGATGGTGTTTCACTAATGTTTCATGTTTGGACCCTGATCATGGGTGGCCGCATTGCGTTTTTTGAGATTGTCTCTCTCGCCTACTTCTGCTGATTTTGCTATTAATTTATATAGTGAAAATTTTTTTATACTCTAGGAAATGTTCAAGACTCAAAATTCATGATTCAAAACCTGGACTTGATCCAAAATCTACGACAAGTACTCAAAACTAATTTTTCGATCATACATATAGTGCAAATTTTTACCTGTTCGCATTATTTTGGCGCGAATACATATAACTTTATATGAGCTTTTCTAAATCTTAAAATTAGCTAATATGTCAGGAATTTTAACAAACCTAAATTTTTGCCAAAGCATTGCTTTAGCATACAAAAATACACAACTCAGATGGCAGAGGCATTTTTTAATTATCTAACTTATCTAATCCTGTTTAAATTAATCTTAAATAAAATATATTCTAAGGAGTAATAACTTTAAAGTAGAATGTCATTTTACAATATAAGATGCTTCTTAGAAATGAAAATTAATAATTAAATGATGGATTAATTGAAATTTTCATCTACTTAAATAACTTGGAAATTTTCCATATTTTATTTATTTTTAAGAAAAAACAGCATAAAATTTTTGCTTAAATCCTTATTTCCTTTTTTAATCCTTTTTTGCGGTTTTTACTGGATTTTTCCATAAAAACTGGTTTGTTGCAAAACATGGGGGATTTTAAAAACATTTTTTGGGTGTTTGATTGCATGGATGTAAATTCCATTCATGACAGCGCACTTCTCTCTTATACGACGACGTTTATTTGCGAGTGTCTTCTTTCCTCTCTCTCTCCCTCCACTTCTCCCCCTATTTAGTGTCAGCTGAACTTCGATTAAAATCCATGACGTTTTTTTCTCTATTTCTCTTAATTTTTAATATTTAAAGTCTCAGAATTTTCTTATTTTTAAATGTTTTTATGAGTTAAAGTTCCATTAGGCCCGTTGAAAACCTCTGCTAAATTCAGCCTCAATTATTTAAAATGTAAGTTTGTTGTAATATTCTCTCCATGTTAAATTTTATTTATTTTGTTCTTCATAATTTTATTTTGTATTTTAATTTTTCAAGCGTAGCAAAGTGTCGTTCCTTTTTATTTTTTGGAAGCTGATATTATCAGCTATAATCTCGAATTAAAATGTTTATTGTCAATTGTTAAACGATTTCTTGAAAAATCTCCCGTCTCCATAGTGTGTATCGAAGTTCCACTTCTTATTGTTAATTTCAAAATTTTTAACTTAATTAGACTGTTTATTTTAATGAGTTTAAAAAATATTTTTGCATCTGCTTTGTTGTATTTTTGAAAGTTTTACCATTTATTTTCTAAAAATCCTTTTTATAAAATTCTCAAAATATCAGTTATTTTCTTTACTTTTTATTTATTTTATTGTTGATCGCTTTGATAAGATTGCCCGTGAAGATTTTACGTGACGCTTATTTTTTGGGAGCCAAACTCTGTATTTGGCTAAAATATATTAGGAGCGTAATCAAGAAGAACTTCTGAATTTTAAATAATTTAAATACTTCATCTCGAGACATGTAAGGAAAAATAACAACAACTTTTAGGGAACTAATAATCTTTCGTTTTTTTTCTTCTCTTAATCTTTTCAAGCTTTGAAATTTAAGTGTATGGAATATTCCCTCCATGTTACTTTTATAATGTTGTGTATATTAAATTTTATCTCTTATCGTCTGTTGCGTGATGTAATCGGCTAAATTTTAAATTTTTTATTTGCTTTTCAATTTTGGATAAAGTTCCTACATATTTTGAGAAATTTTCTTAATAATAAACATAACCCTACTTAAATTATTCAAGTTAGGTAGTTGAAATATCATTTCAACACGCAGCAGGTGCTAAACAGAATTAGCTACCGTCGCCTTTGAATAAATCTTAAACCCTATCTAATAGAACTTGCTTATAATAATCTGCCAATTCATGAACATATTTACAAAAAAAAATTTTTGTTAAAGCAAATAAACAAATTGTAGTTTTTATGAGTTATTTCAACATTTTATTTTTATACTTTTGTTTACTTTTTCCTCTTTTTCTACAAGAAAATTATTTCTTCCTCTTTTGGTAACTTCATAAATAAATATCTACATAAAATTTTTAACTCCATTTTTTACTGCGCATTTCGAAATATTTATAATTTATTGTTAGTTCTTTTTATTTTTTTGGTAATGTTGAAATCTTTTATTTCTTTTAATCATTTATCACCCTGATAGAATAGAAGTTTCATTGAAAAAATTACTCATTCTCTCCTTTTTTGTTTTCATCATGAACAGATATAATTTTTGTCATAATCTTTTAATTTTACTCAAATCATTAACTTTAGGGTTGGGGGCCCGGTCCGGTCCGAAAGATCGAGTCGGGCATCGAATTTTGCTCTAAAAAGGCTCGCGGTTCGATTAAAATGACTCTAACGTCGGCCCGACTCGCAAACTTCAACCCTAATTAACTTGGTTATCAAAACTTTATCTAATTACTGTGGCCTATGACATTCTCATAAATCATAATTTAATCGTTTGTTAGTTCAAAAGATGTGTTAAGAATTATAACTCCACGCGAAATTAATTTTGATTTCCCTATTAGAAATGATTGAAATTTTTACAAAAATTTCTATAAACATTTTTAACGGTATTGAGAGTAAAAATAAATCGAGCGAAGCTATAATAGTATTTTCAATATCTGATAGAATAATCAAAAAAATTTTCTGTGGTGTTATAATTTCTTAACACACCATATTATTTATTTTAAGTTCTTGATTTATTAGTATCTGTACATTTTAAAATTTTTTGATGACTTGGAATTTTTTTTCTCCTATTTTTGCGAGTCAAAGATTTTTTGACTAAAATTTATATTTAAATGGCGGGTTGTTGAAAACCATGACTTTTTCGTCCCGAACCCCGATTCTTAAAATTTTTATGAAAATATGACCAGAAACCTTTTACACCGAAAAATCTCGATCCATTCCTGATTCTCTTTTATGGTTATTTTTAAAAGTTTTTAGTCAAGAAATATTAATAAAAGCTATTTTAACATTTTCTGGGTAATTTTGCAAGAAATTTGTAATTTTTGTGCCCCTTATTTTTCTGGTTAAAATTTCACTTTTTCATTTTCTATTACTTTAAATTTTTATTTTATTCGTTAAATTAAACTTTTAGTTAAAATTTAAATTTATTGTCTAAAATTAACACTAAACAACTCTTCTTGTCTATGTATATTTTTAAAAATTATGTTTAATCGAAAACAACAACACGCAACAATATCAATGGGTCCAACCCATTATGAACATTCTGGTAGTGGTGATTGGTCTAGAAATTTGTGAGTAAATATTAGGAGGAGTTTTTTAAAGAAAATTATGGGCCTGATATTTACAATAATCAACCCTTATTTTGTAAAGGTTCCGTAACCTAACGGCTCGGGTTAATTTACATATGTTTGATGCGGCGCTGAAGACGTAAATAAATCCTTTTTTACCCGAACATAAAACCACAAATTTTCCACTACCCAAAAATGTTTTATAATTTTTTGGAATCGGGATGATTCGTTTCCTAGTATATGTATGTCTTAATTCTACAATATGATAGAGAAATAAATGAGCTACAAAATAAACTTGGAATCATCTAAAAATGTTACGAACAAAAAAAGTTATAAAGGATAGAAAAGTGTCCAATTACTTTTTTGTCACCCTGTATATGTTTTTAATTTTATTTTTAAATGGTATCAATTAATCCAAAAGTTTTGTGGCAAAAACATCAAGTTATCTATTGACTAGTTTTTAAAATGTGAACTAACTGTATTTTTTTGGAAGCAATGCTAGATCATTGCTAATTAGTCTTATATTAATAATAGCTAATAAATTGGCAGGGATTTTTATTTTATCCTTTTTACACTAATTTGTAAGAGAGATAGCTCCGTGAAGGATACAGAGATCCCCTTTTTATTATTGGGCACTTTCGATCACTACGTACGTACAGGTGCTCGACCGAGTGATATACCTGGGCTACTGCTTCACCTTTTCTTTTACTAGATGTCTAGTAAACGTTTTAAATGATCCTTACAACAGAAACGAATCTTTTATAAAAAAAATTTCAATTTGTTTCGTAACCCTGGGTAAGAGTAATCAACTAGCTTAAATAAAGTAACAGAATTTTTTGAAATAGTACTAGATGATTACTCAAATTAGAGTTGAGAGCGAGAGCTATAAACTGCAGGGATTTATATTTTTCCTTTTAAAACAGTCGAACGGTTCTAGTAAGAACATTTAGTTTCTCTATTTTTCTATCTGATTTTAAATAATATTAATTTGTTTAATTTTTTGTGATTAAATAAGCAAGTTATTCTAAGATAAATATTCGTTGCTGGTTGGTGTTGAAGAATTTTTTGGAAGCAATACTAGATAATTGCTATTTAGTCTTAAGCTAATAATAATTACCTGATAAATTCAGTTATTAGCTAACAAGAATAACGAGGGTGGAAATAGCATGAATAATAACTACAAGTTCGATCGACCAAGATCCTGATAATCGTTAATGAATGCTTTTATACTTAAGCTATTCTAAATAACATTAATTAGTTGGCTGTAGTTTAGTATACCGGAGTTTTAGTTCCATCATAAGACCCATACCATTCGATTCGTCTCGGCGAGCTGAGTCATATGGTACCACTCTCCAGGCGCGGAGATGCCTGTGGGCCGAGATATAGGTCCCCGAAAATCGAAAAACCATAGGGGGAGTAAGCACAATTTTGGAGTGAAAAATTCGATTTTTCGAGTGATAGCTCATTTGAAAGAGCTCCTCGAGCTGAGTCGAATGACACCAAAATCAACAAAAACCGACTTGATTGGACTCCCCCCTATGGTTTTTCGATTTTCGGGGACCTATATTTCGGCCTACAGGCATCTCCGCGCTTGGAGAGTGGTACCGTTCGACTCAGCTCGCCGAGACGAATCGAATGGTATGGGTCTTATATCGGAACTAAAACTCCGGTATACTAAACTATATCCAATTAGTTTAATTTTTATGTAGCAAAAAGGAAAAGCTACTCTATGACTACTACTATAATAGGAAGTTTCTGACATTTTTTGGAAGCAATACTTGATCATTGCTAATTCTATTTAAACTGATAAATTTTAATGTCTTCAATTTCTCCTTTAAAATGTTTCATATTCCTTTTAAAAATCCATCGTTTTTTATTTAGATTATTTGTATTCGGATGAACCAAAGGGCGCGGGTTTTTGTAGGGAATAAAAGAAAAGGGTAGAGATGGATATGTTGCGAAGGGCAAAGATGTAAAAAGACGCCAACCCCTTTGTAGTAAAAAATGTTTTCTGATGACATTGCTATTTGGCATTGTCCAATTTTTTTTTGTAAAAGGGGGGATGGATAGGTTTCATTATTTAAGCAAAAGGGGAAAAGAATTATTCTAAGAGAAAAGAACCAATCTAAACTTTTCCTACTTGTATATTTACAACTTTCGCATATTCATTTATTTTCTTTTACTTTGAATAATCAATCGTATTTTTCATTTTAGCTTATTCCGATTCTTACAAATTTTTATTTTTCTTTAAAAAACAATTTTATTCAACTTAGTTCCGATACCAAAAAATTAGGGGTAGTAAGCATCTTTCAGACTAGAGCTGCGCACAATTGCGGATTGCGTTTGCGGATTTTTTTTTAAATTGCGTGCAGCCTGCTTCAGATTAGGATCTAAGTTAACTTCCTTTGGGTTTTTTTTCTAACATGGGAATAGTAGTAACCCTCCCCGGACCGTATCAAAGGGAAATGCCGCCAACCTATAGGAGGGGTGTCGGGGGAGGGGTCTGGGGGAGGGGTCCGACAAAAACCAAAGGGTATAAGGGGGTTTTGTCGGCTTTTTCTTTTGATCTTTTTGATGATCCTCTTTGATCTTACCGCCGGGGTAATAAATTATTAATCGGGGGAGGGGTCCGAACTAATTTGTACCTCATAAATCATTTTAAGGGGAGGGGTCCACCCCTATTAACGCGAACCTGTTGACAAGTGCGGGAGGGGTAAAGTGAACTAATTAGTACTAATTGGTTTGGGGTTTGGGTGTAAGGGGAACTAATTAGTGCTGGGTGTAAGAGGAAATCAATTAGTTGACTAATTGATTTGGGGGAGGGGGAAGGGTGAAATCAATTTGTTTTACAAATTGCTCTGGGGAGGGGTTGGGTAACATTTTTATGACCGGCAGGTGTTAATTGAATGACTAATTGATTTGGGGAAGGGTGAAAACAATTTGTTTTACAAATTGGTCTGGGGAGGGGGTCAAGGGAATCTAAGCTGCTAATTGCTTGACAAATTGGTCGGGGTTGGGTGTAAGGGGAAACCAATTTGTTTTACTAATTGGTGTGGGGGAGGGGGCGGGAAGGGTCCACCATATCAAAGGATGCCGCCACTCCTTTGATTGATGATCAAAGGGAAATGCCGCCGAGTCTGACAGGAAGGGAGGAGGGGAACCAATTAAGCAACTAACTGGTTTGGGGAAAGGACAAAAGGGTAATTTAAGTGTCAACTAGTGACTAATTGATCGGGGTTAGATGTAAGGTGAAACCAATTTGTTTTACAAATTGGTCTGGGGGAGGGGGTGGGAGAAAATTTTATTTCAGAGTTACGTAATTGGTTGGGTGTTCTCTGGGGTGTTGATCTTTTGGGTTTAACTTCCTTTTCCCTTTTTTTTCTCTTCACTGGAAAATTTGAGATTTTAGGAAAAATAATGTACTTTAGAAAAATGGCTATAAAAATTTTTCTAGGACCTAACTTAAAAAACTGACCGGTCATTTTTTAAAGAATTCTTTACTCTATCAGATGCAAAAGACCGCATCTTTTTATCTTTTTGATGAACAAAGTTATTAACCAAAATGTTCCCAAAAAATGAATAAATTTTCTCGAGGTCATTCGAATTGTTTAACGGAATAATAATATTCAAAATTTTAACATCTGTTATTCAAAATTAATGTATTAAAATAAAATTTTAAGGAATGAATATTCTCAAGGTCATTCGAATTGTTTACGAAATAATAATATTCTTAAATATATTAAACATCTGTCATTTAAAATATTCTGCATAATCGAGGGACCGTATAATTTTTAATTAATATTTTTAAATATTAAGATTTAGTAAAAATTTGGGCGAGTATAAAAGCCAAGAAATTTTTAAAAAATTTCATTCATTAATTTCTTAACTTCAAAATGCGTCATTTAATCGATGAGTGTGCTGAAATACTTAATTGCCACCCAAAGTCTCTTCGAGACCACTTAAACCACCCGGCAAAGCGAGCTCTTCTACATTCAAAACTAAAAGGAAGGATTGTCCGAACGCTATATTCGGACCGTAATGACTTCCGCAAAACTTTCACGTTTCATGGATTTACTCATAAAGGTTCCTAATCATTGCCTATGTACATTAATGTTTATATTAAGGAGCGCATACTCTAATGGCTTATGGGTCACTCTCTCGTCCATATAACGTTTCAGTAACGGCTCACTATTATTCACGACACAGGATTCGTTTACGTTATCCCTATCTTCAATGCGTGGTTGAGAAGTTTCCACGACGTTGTGAGGACCGTTACTACCCGCTTGAATTACTTGAACTAGTTGATGATAAAGAAGAGGATTATATTAGCTTCCCGGTTATGGACAATGATAAACCATTGTATGTTGATGTTTCTGATAAACTTAGAATCAACAAAACAACAACTTCTGATTCGGACAAAAATGATGAACCATTAGAATTTGATATGCTGGATGAGATGGAAGGTTGGTAATGTGTACACAACACACATGCGTGCACGTATGTGCACACTTACATATTAGTTAACTTTAATGAAATTTTCAAATTTCATTTTCATTTTATTAATTCTGCAATTTTACCCCTAAAAATGACTACTTCTAATTGTTAATTTTAACTTGTGCACACGTGTGTGCACATGTGTGCACACGTGTATGTACACATCACACGTGCGCACATAAACTTCATTGTTAATTTTATAAAATTTCTAATTTTCATCTTCGTCTTCTTAATTCTGCATTTTTACCCCATAAAATGACAACTTCTAATTGTTAATTTTGATCTTAGTTTTTAAATTTTTAAATGTTATCTTCGTTTTCTTAATTCCGTAATTTTCCCCCTAAAATCTACTACTTCTATTAACTAATTTTTAAATGTTATCTTCTTTCTCTTAATTCCGCATTTTTACCCCTAAAAATGACAACTTCTTCACACTAATTTTGCATAATAAATTTTATTGAAATAAATAAATATTAACAATATGAAATTAAAAAGTTACAAAATAAAAGATAGAAAAATAGATACAATAATTAATTAGAATTGAAACCATAATCGAGTACAGAAAAGTCGCTCGGGCGTAAAACACCCTTGCCGACAAAAGGAGCATAATTCTTTTTCATAGGTTGAGTTAGTACAGAACCTCGTTTAACAGTCGGCCTAAGAAAATTTGGGTACAAAATATTTATAGGGGAACATTCCTCAGTAGTGAAATTTAAAACTTTTTCTTTAAAATTTTCATACTGCATTCCTTGGTTGACAACAACGTCCCAGTTCAAAGTGATTCCACGGATCTTGAGAACATATTCCGGTGCTGCATCCATCTGGTCCTTACGTTGTAATTTAAGCCCATATTGCTTGGCGCCACCCGAGCAATACTCAATAATGCGGTGTCTTGGGTACTCATCGGTGAACTGACCCAGATGTGGCCCTAGTTGAAGTGGACAGGATTCTTTTGGGTGGGCGAAAATCAAAGAATCCGTGTCTAAAATTTAATTTATTTACAATTTTGAAAAATTTCTATTTACCCGTGTAGAGAAGAGTACACCCGGGGGTCCGAACCACCTTTTGCATTGCTTTCAGCAAATGGAGACGTGCACAGGACGTCGTCCACAAGGAGATTACTAAAAAATTTATTCAAAAATTTGAATTAAAATTTGGAACTTACCAACGTTGGAGCAGTCATGCTCCTCAATCCAATCCTTCTTTGTCAAATGACTGATGAGCACAACGTCCGGAGTTAGTTCATCCAATCCTGTCACTTCTTTGCTCACATCATCCATTAAATTTCTAACCTTGGCTGGATCATCGGTCACCGTGCACTGTGAAAGTCCAAAATTTCTCAGGGAAAATCTGCCCCCTAAAATAAATAGATAATATTTTAAACTTGTTTAATAACTTACAAAGGTTATTGAGACATAATTTTGCCTGCGTCCTTTTCCCTTTATTCGGGATCTAAAATTTTATAATTAAAATTTTTTATAGAAATATATTTTACCATTTTTTCCCGCTCGATATTAATATTAAACATTTCTGCACATTCTTTGATGAAGTTGTTCTCAGCATCAGTATTACCTTTAATTGAACTGTCAAAGCCGGAAGCGTGGATTTTTTGGGCCATAAATTCGGCGATGTAAGAGCGAAATAGTGTGTTGTCGGATGACGTGTACTCAAGTACACGGAACAATTTAGTGACTCTGTATCCCTAAAATAATAGATTAAATTAACGTTATATTAAAAATATACCTCATCAAGTGCGACGTTCAACTCCAATGAAGTGCAAGTGCTAACCCAACCCCGTTGTTCATCGGTATGTTGACAGTTGTATTTCTCGTCAACCTTTCCCTTGGGATAAAGGCGAGCACAAGCTGCACACAACGGGAAAAGTAGACGATCGTCCAGTTTAACAGGTAAAACTGGCACGTCTATTTTACGTGGCGGGATGACAAAAACCTAAAAATATCTCATATATTTTTTAACTTTGTAAAATACCTTCAAGATGGCCAAATTGTACTTGTTATCAGAGGAACAATTCCATAAAACATCTTCATTCAGAATACGGACAGTTGGGTGTCCGACTGGGTATTTTGTTGAAACATTGATGAACGGGTACAAGGACGTTACATCATAGTAGCTAATACTTTCCCCGTCCTTTGGTCTATAGAAAAGCCGCAAAGGCCCAGTTCGACCGCCAAAGAAGCTAGCCCGAATATCAATGGGTCCGTTGTCAATGTAGTTTTCGAACTTTCGCCGCATATTCCGGTCTTTTTTCAACATGTTCTCGATCTCGCACTCCCAATATACTTCTATATTGGGAATTTGAAGTTTGATGAAATTAATTCGTTGTTGGTCCAATTCACGTTGTCTACCAGCAGTTTTACCATTTGGTAGAACAGTGTTGTCATCTGGATAGCATTGTATGCACCCATGCCAGCAACAACCGTTCACTTCAATTCCAAGCTGTTGTTCTTCTACCCAGCCGTCCAAATGGTAATTCCCAACTCTTAAAAGTAAATTGTAAAATAAAAAGTAATTTAGTTACCTTTTTTCTCCGTTTGCGGAGATAGCAGTCTGAACTTGAACATTATTTTCATCCCCATACCATTCAAGGAACTTTAAGGCCATTTTGCTTTGATTCTCAATATTGTCGTACCCACGTTCTGGAACAATGCCAACATGATCAACCTTGAGATGGTTTGTTCTAAAGTGTTTCATACATGCTGAAGCAATGGTCATGGCTTCACGGAGCACGTCAATTCCCTCATGAGCCTTGTCTGAGGCTGGTCTTTGCCCTGCCTCACGCTTTGAAACCTGAAGATAAAAAAGTTTTAATTGTCTAAAACAATTACCTCTATAAACTCATTGCGGAACGCAATTAGAGCGGCCATTAAAATAACTACGTCGTTGGTACAATAAGACGCGAGAGCCTCCTCAAGGTTGAAGGGTTCATGGCGATGTTGTTGATACCAGTCGTCAAACACCTTCCTTTTATCCGGCATCATTCCATCAGCCATATAATCTGCAGGAGATGGGAAGATCTCCTTGCCGTAGTTCTCCGGATTGTTAGCCAAGTGGGGGAAGAACGGCTTGTCTTCAACTTGAAGGCCGAAGGCAGGAACAAGAGATGCCAAGGACATTGGCATCAAATTGAAGGAGTCACGGAAGATTATGTTCCCTTTATTCTTTCCACGTGAAACAAGTTTCATTTCATACATTTTGTTTCCCTTCTTTAACATTTCAGGTGTGAAACCTTAAAATTTTTTCCTATTTTCTTTTATTAAATAAAATTCACCTCTCAAAAATATTTCCTTGAAGACAATTACCATGTCGAAACGTCCACCAAAGTGGGAAAAGGCATAAGTATCAAATTCCTGTGGAAGTTCATCTAGAAGCCAGTCGATGAAGGATTCTAGCGGATTAGAAGTTACAACCATTTTATCAACTGTTGTTCTGGTAAAGGCTTTATGAGAGAAGGTAACAATCCTTTTATCCCCACAAACTTTACATTCCTTTTCCTAAAAAAGTTAGAGATTACAAGTTTTCATTTTAAAAACTTACTTCCAAGATACATTCAGGGCAAGTGACTTTAGCACAGATGAAGTTAGGCTCATGTATCTTTCCAGGTCCTGATTGACGATGTTGTGTTGTTTCAAGATCAAATGCGACAATGCGATATTTTTTGTTGTCTTTGGGATCTAGAGGCTTGATGAAACATCCTCTCTTTGGTACATGATAATCATTGCAGGTGGAGCAATGACGTTCGCCGCAAACATGACCCTTTCGCCCTCTTTTGTTGTTATCCTTTACATTCCAGATGACTCCACACTTCTCACACTGTTTTGATTTGTTGCAGAACCCAGATTGAAGGTGATGTTGATAACAATTGTTGTTATAAAAAATCTTGTTGCATAATTGACAAAGTTTTTGAAATCCGTCGATTATGATGCAGGGAAAATTCGGCCCGATTCTTGAACACTTATTACAACGGGACTTGCAGTTAATTGGGTGTTTGAAGGGTTTATCGTATACTTTTTCACACGATAAACAGTATGGTCTTCCAAATAGCCCGTATGCACTCTTTACACCATCAAAGTGTTTGTTGTTATAGTAAATTATGATAGGAATATCAAAGTCATTAGGTCCATACTTGAAGATTGGTGTGTAGTGACCAAGGGAACCGAATACAAATACTTTGAACTTATGTTGTCCTCTATACTTGTTGTTCCAGTAGTCGACCACAATAGGCACCCATTCCTCAGCATTGTAATCTTGTTGAGAATTTGGTGCTCCAACTTCTTCCATTAATTCAATAGTATCTTCTCTGAATCGATTTGTCATTCCATACTCACTACGGAGGTAACGGAAGAACTTGACTCTTGACCATTTACATATTCCATGCATCAATGTTGCAGTTAAAGCGTAGAAAAGACAGAAACTGTCTTGATTTCGAATCTAAAATAAAATATATCATTCAATGTTATACGTTTATCCGAGCCTAATATTTCATTCCCACTTTAATTTCCCCACTTTAATTTTAAAAATCAAAAATATTATATTGGAAATTTTATACGTTTTAAATCTCAAAAATCTTTTAAAAACTTGGTAAACTGACCTTAATCAATGATTGATCATTGATTCGATGACGAACAGGTGGAAGATTGCGTCCTGCTCCGGGTAGTTTACGTTGTTTTGGAAGTCCGCTTTTATTAACAGTCGTAACTGTAACAGTAAACGGCTGCCCCCAGAGAGTAACATTTTTCTGTCGGAAACTCTGGGCCACGAGTAGAAAACGGTTGAGGATTGCCTCAACCGTATTTTCATTTCTATCTCTGAAAAATCAAAATTTTATTAAAAATATTTTTAATAAATCTAAACCAACCTCACTGGTACCCATATATCATGATCCAATAGTGGGCTACTCACTACACAGCCTATCTGTTCCGGTTCAAAGCCGCGTTTGCGGCTCTCATCCACTGCTTTATCAATTAATGATTGAAAAATTCCTAAAATAAATCAGTTTTAATTATTTAATAAATTAACCTTTTAATAATTCTTCGGGGTTCTCAGGTAATTCGTTGATAGAAAATTTGGAGTGAGTTTTAACAAAATTAAATTTAGCGTTGTGAGAAATGTCGTTTTCAAGAAGTTCGACATATTCCTCCGGTTTTTTCACACCGCTTCCAGATTGAAAAATAGAAAATATGGACTGAAGTCCTAATAAATTCTCGATAGTGAATCGAGTATATTTTTTTGGTGGTTGTTGATCCATTTATAATAAATTATAGAAAACTTAAAAAATTATTAATAAAAAAATGAACAATTTAAATAATTATATTATATAAAATATTAAGCTCAATTAAATAAAAAATTATGGTTTTAGTGATAAAAAATAAATCAATTTAAAATAATTGGTAATAAAAATAAAAATTGGTAATAAAAATAAAAAGTTTAAATAATTTTAGTTATAAAATATGAAGCAATTTAAAAAATTTTAGTGATAAAGTATGAAGCAATTTAATAAATAATTTTGTTAAAAAATAAAAAAATTTTAAATAATTTTAGTGATAAAAAATGAAATAGTATAAATAATTCTAGTGATAAAAATAAAAAAATAGAAGTTTAAATAGTTTTAGTGATAAAAAATAAATCAATTTAAAATAATTGGTAATAAAAATAAAAATTGGTAATAAAAATAAAAAGTTTAAATAATTTTAGTTATAAAATATGAAGCAAGTTAAAAAATTTTAGTGATAAAGTATGAAGCAATTTAATAAATAATTTTGTTAAAAAATAAAAAAATTTTAAATAATTTTAGTGATAAAAAATGAAATAGTATAAATAATTCTAGTGATAAAAATAAAAAAAATAGAAGTTTAAATAGTTTTAGTGATAAAATATAAGTAATTTAAAAAATTTTAGTGATAAAGTATGAAGCAATTTAAATAAATTTAGTGATAAAAATAAAAAGTTCAAATAATTTTGATAATAAAAATAAAAAGTTTAAATAATTTTGGTAATAAAAATTAAAAAAAATGAAATAGTTTAAATAATTTTATTAAAAAGTGAAAAAGTTTAAATAATTTAGTTAAAAAATAAAAAATTTTAAATAATTTGATTTATCGTTTAATAATTAAAGTGTAAAAATATACGCGAATGATGAGGTAGTTAAAATTTTACGATATTTATACTTCAATATTCTGTCCAATTAACGCGTCTTAAAATTTGGCGGGCTTTTTTAAATGTCAAGGTCATCAATAATTAAGAATTTTATTGCCCATCTTCGACAGATGGTAACATGTCTTGGACAGATGGTAATGTGTCATGGACAGATGGTAACATGTCTTTGACAGGTTGTAGTGTAATAAAAAAAAGTAGTAAACAAAGTAATAAAAAAAAGATCAAAGGGTGACGCCTTTGACGGACCCCTCAACACTTTATTGACATGTCACATGTCACTCTTCCTTTTTATAACGTTAAAAAAAAAGGACGCTAAAAATATTTGAATTTTAGAGTAATAAGTGTAGTAAACAAAGTAATAAAAAAGTAGTAAACAAAGTAATAAAAAAAAAGATCAAAGGTTGCCGCCTTTGACGGACCCCTCAACACTTTCTTGACATGTCACATGTCACTCTTCCTTTTTATAAAGTTTAAAAAAGGACGCTAAAAATATTTTAATTTTAGTGTAATAAAAGTGTAAACAAAGAGCGTAATAAAAGAGTGCAATAAAAGATCAAAGGTTGCCGCCTTTGACGGACTCCTCACCTTTTTCTTGACATGTCACATGTCACTCTTCCTTTTTACAAGGTTCAAAAAAGGACGCTAAAAATATTTGAATTTTAGTGTAATAAAAAGTGTAAACAAAAGATCAAAGAGTGCCGCCTTGTGTCAGTCAAATATTAATTGTCGCGGACCCCTCGTCATTGACCTACTTTCCCTTTCCTTGCGTGTTTAAACTAAATTTTTAAACCTCATCTTAAAATTTGGCGGGCTTTTTGTAAAGGTCATCAATCATCTTTACCATCTGTCGACAGATGGTAAAGATCAAAGGGTGCCACCCTGTGTCATTCATTAATAATTCATGACATATTAATACATATCTAATTTATTACACTTTACCCACTTTTCCTTTTGTTTTAAACTAAATACCGTAATTTTTCAGATAATTTTTTATAACTAGTTAAAAATGTCACAAGAAGAAGGGACCAAATATTTTGATATAGAGGTAGAAATAAAATTTATGAAATAAATAAAAATATAATTGTAGGGATTTTGTCAATACAAATCCTGTGTAAGACACAGTTATCTCACGGCTTTAAATTCATCTCTGAAGAATGGGGAGAAGCTTGATAAGGGTGCTCGTTGCAGTTTTATTTATCACTATTTCTTTGGTTGGCATTGGTGTGAAGAATGTTTAAAGTTCAATTTATTGAAGAAACAAAGAAAAACATTGATACCGATTACTGAAAATTTATTCTTTTATTCTTTTTGGCTTTGCACTGATTGTGCACTTTTTGCCACAACACCTGTGTAATTTAAAAAATAATTCATTGTAAAAGTTTATTTACTAATTTAACTACAAATAAATCTGGATTTTGTTTTGTGTCTAATAATTTTAAATATTTTTCAAAAGATAGGCCTTGAGATAGGAAATAAGTTAGAGAGATACAATGATGAGCGCAAGTTTTAGCTACAGGTGATTGATAGGGCTTAACATTACGTTTAATATTAGAAAAATTTTTAAGAAATGAGTTAAAAATACAAGTACTTATTGGAAGGGCTAGGCTATCGAAATAGTATATTTTATTAAAATTTATATAAATTGCTATCCAATGAGATCCTTTCTTTCCTCTTGGATCTAAATTGACAATGTATATTGATTTTTTGAAATCATTCTTTGGAATTAAATCACACGGGAAGCATCCCCGAAAAATTTGTCTTGTCCTTGGGTTCGAGTTCAATATCTGGGTTATTTTGTATCCGTTCATCGTATACTTAATGAAAAATATTTTTTCACAGTTAATCATATTTACCTTCAAACTCTTTTGTCTTTTTTCTCGGTAATACTACTTTGAACCAAAGTATTGAGCGAAATTGAAAAATAAGTAGGCTAATTATAAACAAAATGTATAAGACTATCATTCCCCAGCAAAAAATATGTCCATATATATTATTTTCCCCGGGGCTTTCTTTGCAAAGTTGAATTGTAGGGAAGTTTGGAAAATCCATTTTAATAGGAAAGGATGTAGATGTTGTAGTTCTTTTTGCTAAATATTCTGCGTATTCAGGGAGATGTTCCACCTTTGAAATATCATCTATACTTAGTGATTCAACAAGAGGAGAAAAAATTCTTACAAGAAAAATAACAATTGAAATTTTATTCATTTTAAAATTTTAATACAATATTGAAATCTGAATCTATTTATATAGTAGTGTCACTAGCAATAGTACGATTTTTATCTAGAATAATTAATGAATCTGCTTCGCCCATAGCTACAAGCATAATTCCCCCTTCGGGCACTGGTTGACTGAATTTAATATTCACAGCAGTTGTCCCATTCTTTATTAAATCAAATAGTCCTCCTTGGTCATCACCACTATTTGTCAGGTTAAATATGTATATACAATGGGTACTACCGTACTGATGATAAGTAATTCCATTACTTTCTGACGAAGTTGCTAGCCCTATGGCATCATTCATATCGTTAAATGCTCTAACATATTTTCCATTCATATAATCAAAGTCATAGGGAGCTTGAGGATAACTTCTCCCGTTCGCTATTATTGTAATTTCGCGAACACTAAAGGGTTGGAAGTTAAAAGGACTGCGTCCATAATTTCCAACATAATCAGAGTTAGAGACAAGTCCAAGTGTTATTCTTCTAGGTATTTGATCCATAAAGAGGTTGGCATTAAATTCATATCTCCCTTGACTAATAAAGAGGGGTTTCATCATAGTCTTTCTTATTGCATAACGCGCTGGTTTAATGTCAAGTTTTCGGGCAATGTCCAAAGCTAAACCATCCATAAGATCCATCTTTTTTACATAAAGTTTGCAATTTACAACTTCGAAATAGTAACGCGTAGGTTGGGCAAGACCGAGAACAGGAGGGGCAATTAGAACGAATTTTGCATCATTTGGTAAAATTTCAATATCCACTTCGCATTGATTAATTAAATAAAGAGGCTGATTAAAAATATCAGCATCAAGTTTTGAAATAAACTGAGCTGTGTTGCTCGATGAAAATAATCTTCTCCTAGCTTCATATCCAACTCCGCTTTCTAAATTTGTATCTGAACCAAAATAATACCCTGCTGCATTAAGATGGGAGCTTTTAACTCCTTGAGAATACGATAACTCGTAAGACAAATATGTTTTGTAAGCGTACAAAGAATTTGAGTTAAAAATTTCGCGCCCATTAATATTAATTTTCATATTGTTAATAAACGTTTGACCAATAAGCTGAATAGGCGCAACATTGTCTGTGGGTGCAAGGTTTACCAAGTAACCATTTTCATTCTCTTTTCTTATTCTAAGTTCTGTAAAAAGGTAGCATTTTGACAAGTCAATATAATTTTGACTTGAATGAATTTTAAAATGGTAGGGTGTATCTGTAAGAGGATTGCTGGGAAGAATTTCAAATACTTTAGAAGACGTTACTGTAACATTTGTAGGAGGAATTTGAAAGAAGTCAAGTGCACTAGTTATAGAATTTATGCTTTCATTATCGATTTTTTGAAAAGCCATTTTCAATAGAGTCCAAATGCGTCTGATCTTAAACGTTTTTTAACTTTTTTGCCAATAATTGTTTGATATGAAGGTATTGCATGCCTTTTTATACTCTTTTTACGCCCAGTACCAAATTGTTTTGGTAGCCCTCCTTTCTCAAGTACTGTATCTATACCTCTTCTTCCTTCTTCTCTAAGTGCTGCTTTAATTGGCTCTCCTTGATTTACTCTCTCTAACACTCTCTGACCAGTGCTTAACGCTTCCCCTGCTACAGTAGTACCCGCCTGTTTTATTATTGGGAGGAAAAAACGCCAAAGTCCTCTCATTACATCACCAATCCCTGCTCCTCTTTGAGAATTACCGTAACCTCTTTGAAAGGGCGATGAACCTTTAAAGTAACTGTATTCATCAGATATTCCACTTCCCTTCATAGGAAGAAATTCTTCATAACCGACAGATCTTGTATCAAAAATTACATGAACCATTTTTTAGAAATATTTTATTCAAAATAATAAATGAAATTTGCAATTTTGAGGGTATTTATATAGACACGACAAGTGAAAATTAAAAATTTATAACTTTCTTAAAGATTAAAACTATCATCACTGTCCCAAATGCAAAGGGAACGAGTCTTCCTCCATCCATTGTCCTTAATTCTATCTCAATCTCGTTGATTTCCTTTGGAAGCACACGAATGTATATTGGTGAGTCATAAATCTTTTCCTGATACTCTCCAGGATTACCAGACACTGAAACAACTCTTAATAGAGAGCTTAGGGAATTGCCAACGATCATATTCTCTGTTAAACCTTTTGAGTACACAGCAAAACTTGAGAATCCTCCTCTCAAGTCACTTCCATATTTTGCAATCTCATTATTCATGACCATATTTGTATTTTCAAAGCCCAAAACATAACCCAGCTGAGGAGAAAACGATAAATATTTTATATTTGGATGAGAATATTCCATTTTAAAACGTTTAAAATCATTGTGAAAGGACAGAGAAATAGAATCTATAATTTGTTTCTGGACAGTAGCATCTATTTTGTCTTTTCTTAGATAACTGTATTTCTTCAGAAGACCTTCTATCATTGGTAAATAATTTTCTCTTTGAAAGTCAGTAGGGGGTTTGCCAATTACATGTGTTAGAACTCTCTCCATATCATCAGTCCATTTTATTTTTTGTTGAACAGTTGATTGGTTTTGTTTTAACGGAAGAGCTTCAGGGAGTGGAGGAAGAGTTTGTATAGGAGGGGGTAGTGAAGTTTTTGGTGGAGTAGTAGGCTTTGGGAGGGGAATTGATTTTTGAGGAGGTAAAATTCTAGGAGGTGAAGATGGAGGTTTTTGAGCAGGGGGAGGTGGAGGAGGTTGTTGTGGAGTAGAAGGTTTTTGGGATTGGGGAAGTTGTGGTTTTTGAGGGGTTGGGGGTTTTTGAGTAGAAGGTCGAGGTGGTTGTGGAGTGGGTTTTTGAGTAGGGAGAGGCGAGGGAAATTGTGTAGTAGGTTTTTGAGCAGGAGGAGGTGGTTGTGTAGTAGGTTTTTGAGCAGGAAGAGGTTGAGTAATAGTGGTTTTTTGAGTAGGAGGTGGTTGTGTAGTTGGAGGTTTTTGTGTAGAAGGTGGCGGTGGTTGTGGAGTAGGAGGTGGTTGTGGAGTAGGTTTTTGAGCAGGAGGAGATGGTTGTAGAGCAAGAGCTTTTTGAGTAGGAGGAGGCGGTTGTGGAGTAGGTGGTTGTGGAATAGGGGGTTTTATAGTAGAAGGTGGTGGAGGCGGTTGTGGAGTAGGTGGTTGTGGAATAGGGGGTTTTTGAGTAGAAGGTGGTGGAGGCGGTTGTGGAGTAGGAGTAGTTGGTTGTGTAGTTGGAGGTTTTTGTGTAGAAGGTGGCGGTGGTTGTGGAGTAGGAGGTGGTTGTGGAGTAGGTTTTTGAGTAGGAGGAGGTGGCTGTGGAGTAAGAGCTTTTTGAGTAGGAGGAGGTGGTTGTGGAGTAGGAGGTGGTTGTGGAGTAGGTTTTTGAGTAGAAGGTGGCTGTGTAATAGGTTTTTGAGTAGGAGGAGGTGGTTGTGTAGTAGTAGTAGGTTTTTGAGTAGGAGGAGGTGGAGATGATTGTGGAGTAGGAGACGGTTGAGGTGTAGTAGATTTTGGAGGTTGTTGCACTCTGGGAGGGGAGGGAAGTTTAATTGAAGAATTCTCATTTTCTTGAGGCACAGGTTTCTTTGCTGGTGGAGTAGAAGATGGTTTTGCAGGATCAACCCATCGGGGAGGCGAACCAGGTTGTATCCTTGGAGGCGAAGGTAGAGTCTCCTCTAAACTTCGTTTTGGACGTTCAACTCTTGGTGGTGAAATTAGAGTAGGCTTATCGACAAAACTATCAGTTTTATTTTGAGGAGATTCTTTAAGCGATCCACTTTGGTGTTGTAAAGTGGATGTTAAAAATTTTAGTAAATCCTCCGGTTTATTGTGTGAGCCTCTTGGTACAGGTACTCTTATAATTTTAGCTTTTCCTTGAAAATCTGTACAGTGAATAGCAATCCATTGTTCGTCAAGTGTACCAATGGTTGAAGGCCATGAATATGGGTATGAAATGCTATGTAGTCCACAAACCCAATCTCCAGAAAAATAAATTGGTTTCGGGAGATGAACTCGAAACTTATTAGGCTGATTATCGGGATAATCAGTTTTATTACTTAGTAAGCAAACGTAAAAACTGTTTGACATTTTTATCTCAAATAAAATTATACAATGTTAAAACAAATGTCTTTTATACTAACTGATTCTCGTGTATCCATTCTCTCTCGGGGTAACCTATATATTTTACAAGTAATTCATATGCACCATCTGGTCGCTTTCTTTTTTGATAGACCTTCTCTATTCTGTACTCGGTACCCGCATCCTTTTTCACTTTGGTAAGTTCTTCGTTGTAATAAGATCCCTTGTACTTATTACCGTTGTCATCCTTTAACTTATAACGAATTGGTCTAGATTGATCTTTGACTTTGTCGACTTCTACTATTACATCACCCCAGTTTGGAATATATCCCTTTTCAAACGTTCCTTTATTTACACTCATACGAACAAAATCTCCTTTATTAAATTTTGGCTTGGCTTTTTTAATTTTTGTAGACAATTCATCTCCATAAATCCTCTCCCACACCTCTTGAGCATTCTCAAAATTTACATCAATAGGGCGCATTCCGTGAACCCTACTCCTTGCCTTATTGATACCGTCCAAAATTTTTGGTAAAATTTCTATCCAATTAAGTGTTTTGTAGTGGGCAAAGTATCTATATAATCGTTGTTTAACATTTCTAATTGCCCGCTCCGCAAGCGAAGCTTTAACTGTTGAATGGGTTGCCTCAAACTTTTCAATTTCTTCTTTTTCAAAAAATTCTTTTATTTGTCTATTTTTAAATTCTAAACCTCTATCAGAGAATATTCTATGTGGCTTCATAGGCATTTGATCGATTAATTGTTTAAATGCCTCTAACATATCTTCAGCTTTCTTTGATTTGACAGCTACTCCAAAAACACGTTTAGATAAAACATCAATCCCCAATAGTAAATATCTATTTCCTTTATTATGTCTAGAAAGTGTTTGAAAATCCGCCAAGTCTACTTGAACATCTGTCATAAAGCCCGATGCTACAGTTTTGCTGCGAGGAAAATGAATTCTTTTAGGACGCATAAGAGTATAAGTCCGATGCCCCTCGAGAAAATCTTGTACAACGCTTCTAGGTAAATTTTTAAGAACTTTGCGGGCTTCGTGCCATAATCTGTCAACTCCTGAAAAGGCTGCAGGGGATTCGGGGTCATTATAGAGATGTTGCAAAAGTTTTGTATAATCTGCCATTTTTACCATAAAGATGGTTTAAATCTATTTATATCCTGTTGAGTAGGCTTCTTTGCAGCCCATTTCTTTCCAATTAATCGTCCTTTTACACCTATATGTCGAGAACTTGAACCTTCTTGGGTCGGCTTCTTCGTTGCCCATTTGTATTTTCCACTCGCACGCCCTTTTATCATATTTAATTTTTCCAACCATGCCTTTGATAGACGCTCTGATTTTTTCTTCGAAACGGGTCCTTTTATCCTTTTATAATGTAATAACCTGGTTCCTTCAGGAATTTCGTATTTTCTTTTTGAGCGCTCACGAGGTATTGAAGGAGACGGAGATTTACCTTCTCTCAATATTTTATGACGACGACGAGATCTTTTAGCGCTATCTAAAAGTTCAGCCTCCTCATCTCGACGTATTTGTTGAATTACACTGTGATCAAGAGGGACTTTGACATTTTGGGAAGTTTTTCTTCTCCTTAATAGCTCTTTCTTCTTTTGAATCTGTGCAATTTGTTCTCTTAACCTAAGTTCTTTATTTTCATATATATTTTTACTTCTCTTGAATCCTTCAACACTGTTGGAATCTTGGTCTCTTTTTAAAGCTACAGGATTAGAATCCTTTAAAGGGGCATTTTGAGCATCAAGGACTGAATCTGTTTGTTTCTCAACTTGAGAAGCTGAAGGTAAATTTAGCGTTGCCGTAACTATTTTCTTTTTCTTCTTTTTGACAGGAATTTTAGACTTTTTAATTCCTTTAATGGGCTTCATCCTTTTTGAACCATTTCCATTTGTTTTCTCTTTCCTTTTTACAAGCTGGCGAGGTGTTGGAGACACCTCTTCTCTTAGAACGTCTCTACTTCTAGGTAGTGAAGGTAAAGATGGGTGGTAAGATGACTCAGAGAGAGGAGGCACAACATTATAAGCATTATTGGGAGTTTCTCTAGGATAATTAGAAAATGAGAAATCATCGCTCATCCACAAATCATCGTCATTATCGGCAATATTTGTAGGTGGGCCCGCTTGTTCATTACTCATAATAGCCCCCTTGGGTGAAGCGACCATTTCAACTCTAACTGGTCGATTTTCTCTTTCGTTACGTAAATGTAAATAACGCCTTAATTCTTGGTTGTAGTGAATGTTTTTAACACTAGGATGTTCCTTCACCCTTCGAGTTTTATCGAGTGTTCTTCGAACATCATCAAGATTTGGTTCACCAGTATCAAAACTAGTAAGCCCGCGATAAATTTCTTGCGGAACGAGGACAAATTTATTAGCCATAGTTTCTTTAGTAAATAATTTAAAATATAATTCTGTTTAATTTCCGCTTTTTATAGAGCGCGCAAGTTCAATGAGTATTGGGGTAAGGAGAGCGGCAAAAGCTCCAATACCATTTCCTTTCTGCAAAGCAAGTCTTGCTCCTCTTTCACTTCGTGCCCTACTTACTTTTCGGACAAAACAGGCGTAAGGCATTAAACGATTCTTTTGACGGGGTGTCAACATAAATCGAGATTTTACAATGTTAAGACATATTTCAACAAGTGTTAAAAGTTGAGTATTACTAGCAAGTCGTAACAGTCGACGAATTTTTCGTTGTGATTTTGTATGACATAATTTAGTAAGAAAATTTGAATTCTCGTTTATTAAATGACTAACCATTTTAAATTCCACTCTTTGGAGTGAAAATAATTTTTTCGTCCTCCTTAAATATTCCTGTCCTAAGTCTTAAAGTTGGATCAGAGGAGGCATGCATGTCGATCAATAAATATCCATAGGGCTGATTTGTTGCTTGACGGTAGGCGTCCAAGAAATAGTCAAGCCTTCTAGGGAAGAGCTGGACTCCTATATTCCTTACTGCAAGGGCTGAATTAGGTGAACGCATTAGTACAATATATTGAGCATTTTGACGAGCAACTTTAATTTTTCGATCGAACAAATTTTGTGTGACAAATATAACGGAGAAATTTTGATGGTGCGATTTTTTTGTAAAAAGCTCAGACAAATATTTTTCATCAATAGACAAAAGAAGATCATCCAAAATTAGAAGAAGTGGCTTGGGGAGTGTTTTTATTAATTCTTCGGGTGGGGTTCCGACAAAGACATTAACACCAGATCTTTGAAGTATTGGTACAATACTACTCATTTCGCCAAAACAATAGAGTATGCTCTTTGGCTTGGGTTCAATTAACTCTTCTACCTCTGAAATAAATTTGAGCAAGAACGTACTTTTGCCACTAGAACTAGGGCCTGAGACAATCATACCAAAAGGCAATTTGAGTTTTAAATCTTTATTTGAAAAAGTTAGCGTTTCCATATTAAATGATAGAAAAATTATAAAACTTGGAAATTAATGAACTTAAATACTTGGTGAATTAAAGAGGGGGTTGTAAATTAGTGTCTTCCATCTTAGCTATTACTTCATTCTTAACATCACTTTCTGCTAACATTCCCATTGTAACAGCCTGCATGGAGTCAAAGAATTCCATAAGTACAGCATCATCATTTTCTTTAATTAATGGCTCTTCTTTGATCGGAGATAATGTTACGTGAGACTCTTGTGTTGGTATTTCTTTTTGTGGCGATGCAAGTGGTAGAGTTAATATTTCATCTTGTGGTGCAGGAGGAGGGGGTATAGTTGTTAATAATTCCTCCTGTGGAGGCATAGGCGGAGGTGGGGGTGGTGGGAGAGGTAGTTGAGATGTTGTCTCACGCTTGCGAGAACTAGTATCGTCGACTGAGCAAACATTTTGCGAACCATATGGTATATTCAAAATTCGACCCTTGTTTTTTATCTTAAATTTAAATTTTTCCAAAATTATTTTAGGCAAATGACCTTGAAAAAACAATGACCCGGCAGGTCATAAATGCAATCAAACGGTACAAGACGAGGAGCTGCAAGGCGTGTACAATAAATTGTCACTCCCTCTTTCGTAATAATAAAGTCCATTTCGACCTCCGTGCTTTTACATTCTCGGCATCGACCCCCATGTTCAAAAGGAATGAAACGTGGAGTGGTAATTCGGTCACTCGTGATAGTGATCCCATTAGTAGTTATGCTGAATTCGACTTCGGGGAGAATCTGGGTTAATAATGATTTCTTATCATTCATGTTTAAAGCCATTCTATTAAAATTTTCTAAAATTAATTAATTTTGTTTAGATTTTTGAGTTTATATACCCTTCTCTCTCACTCTAATAGGTGTCTGTACTCTCTAACCCTACAGTATTTCTCAACTTTATGTGTATCTATTTTGAACAAGACACCAAATTTGAAAAAGCGAAGCCAAGCCATTTTAAAATCGAAGCCAAGCCATTTTTAAAAAATCGATATTAAGCCACGCCCACTTTTTACTTAAAAAGTCAATAATTTTTATTTCTCAAGGTCATTCTTTATAATTTACAACAATTTGTACTACAATTAAATATTTAATATTAAAAAATGGAACAAAATAACTCAGCCACTGAGAAGATTGGTAACTTTTAATTTTAAAAACCTGATTAAGTTTCTATTTTAAAAGATGGGGATTGTGAGAAAAGCAAAGAAATTTCCGTTTCAAAACCTGTGAAATTGGAAAAAAAGAAGGAATCAAAAAGCTCTTTAGGTTTAATAATAAAATAATTATTACCATACAAATTTTTTAAGAATCAACTCTTACTAATCCTCCTGTTGATCTAAATAAAATAAAAATTGTTGAAGAGCACGTTGTTAAACAACAACAACTTTGGAAGCTAATACGCGGAAAATTCTTAATTACATTCTATCTGTGTCAAGGTAATAAAATTTAATATTCTATTCAAAAATTAAATTTTTAGACTGCCAAAACAAATTATTTTATTCAAAAGACAAATTTGAAGAGAATCCTTCTTGTGTTACTGTGAAGATAGGATTATGCAATAACTGTGTCAAAGCTAATAGCACTGCTACAGATGTTCTGGCACCATACAAAAAGATTGGAAGTAAACGAAAAGCAGAATGAAGGGAAAAACTGACATTAATTTAAGAAAAGTTGAAAATTTTCATTGTAAAATTTAAATGTTGAATTAATAAAATAAAAATTAATAAAAAAATTAATGAGTATTTTGTTTAATAACAACTTTAGGCAAAATGATAAACAGATGCGGTCTTTTGCATCTGATAGGGCAAAGAGTTATCTAGAAAATGACCGGTCAGTTTTTTAAGTTAGGTCCTAGAAAAATTTTTATAGCCATTTTTCTAAAGTACATTATTTTTCCAAAATCTCAAATTTTCCAGTGAAGAAAAGAAAGGGAAAAGGAAGTTAAACCCAAAAGATCAACACCCCAGAGAACACCCAACCATTTACGTAACTCTGAAATAAAAATTTCTCTCGCCCCCTCCAACCCTGCAACCCCGACCAATTTGTCAAGCAATTAGCAGCTTAGATTCCCTTGACCCCCTCCCCAGACCAATTTGTAAAACAAATTGTTTTCACCCTTCCCCAAATCAATTAGTCATTCAATTAACACCTGCCGGTCATAAAAATGTTACCCAACCCCTCCCCAGAGCAATTTGTAAAACAAATTGATTTCACCTTCCCCCTCCCCCAAATCAATTAGTCAACTAATTGATTTCCTCTTACACCCAGCACTAATTAGTTCCCCTTACACCCAAACCCCAAACCAATTAGTACTAATTAGTTCACTTTACCCCTCCCGCACTTGTCAACAGGTTCGCGTTAATAGGGGTGGACCCCTCCCCTTAAAATGATTTATGAGGTACAAATTAGTTCGGACCCCTCCCCCGATTAATAATTTATTACCCCGGCGGTAAGATCAAAGAGGATCATCAAAAAGATCAAAAGAAAAAGCCGACAAAACCCCCTTATACCCTTTGGTTTTTGTCGGACCCCTCCCCCAGACCCCTCCCCCGACACCCCTCCTATAGGTTGGCGGCATTTCCCTTTGATACGGTCCGGGGAGGGTTACTACTATTCCCATGTTAGAAAAAAAACCCAAAGGAAGTTAACTTAGATCCTAATCTGAAGCAGGCTGCACGCAATTTAAAAAAAAATCCGCAAACATCAATCAATCAACTAATTTCAATCAATCAATCAACTAATTGATTTCCTCTTACACCCAACCCCCAAAATCATTTGTAAAACAAATTGGTTTCACCCTTACACCCAACCCCCAAACCAATTAGTCATTAATTAGTTCCATTTACACATCCCGCACTTGTCAACAGGTTCGCGATTATACGGGGCAGACCCCTCCCCTTAAAATGATTTATGAGGTATAAATTAGTTCGGACCCCTCCCCCGATTAATAATTTATTACCCTGGCGGTAAGATCAAAGAGGATCATCAAAAAGATCAAAAGAAAAAGCCGACAAAACCCCTTATACCCTTTGGTTTTTGTCGGACCCCTCCCCCGATTAATAATTTATTACCCTGGCGGTAAGATCAAAGAGGATCATCAAAAAGATCAAAAGAAAAAGCCGACAAAACCCCTTATACCCTTTGGTTTTTGTCGGACCCCTCCCCCAGACCCCTCCCCCGACACCCCTCCTATAGGTTGGCGGCATTTCCCTTTGATACGATCCGGGGGGGGTAACTACTGGGAATATTTCAGATTTTTCGATTATTTGATTTCTGTCGACATTAGCATACTTTTATTTTTCCTTCTAAAGGCGTAGTGACAGAAGACCCACAGACAGAAGACCCAAGGACAGAAGACCCACAGACAGAAGACCCACGGACAAAAGACCCACAAGGAAAAATTTTTAATAAAAGTTTAAAAGAACAAGATTGGACAAAGTTACGATACAAAAATCAAACAACATAAACCTATGGGACGTCGGCGAGACGCTTGTGCAAAACCCCGCGCTTCGCGCGAGGTTTTGCGGCACGCGTCTCGCAGGGAATCAACGGTCGCTGGGTCTTCTGTCTGTGGGTTTTCTGTCCTTGGGTCTTATGTCTGTGGGTCTTCTGCGTCGACACGCCTTCTAAATGTTTAGTTCTAAAAGACTAGAGTTTAAGTTAACTTTCTATTTTATGTGTTTTCTTTTTCTAACATGAGAGTTTTTGATTCTTCAATTACTCGATTTCTGTCGATTATCATCGACATCCAAAAAATTAGGTGAACCTCTCTACTTCAAACCACAGATTTTCTACTTTAATACTAAAACCTATATAAAATTATTTTTGAAATAATTAACACTTTTGTTTTATTTGCAATGAGATTTTTCAACTACATATGCGTTCCACATTTCCCTTTCCTTCCCCTTTCAATTTTCTCATAAATAATACGAGATGGTCATCAAGACCATCACCGATACTTCCGACGGAGCTATGATATTCAGTTGCCAATATTAACTCAACTTTAATATTGGTTCTAATTTCAGCAGCCCGTGACACTCTTGATCCTTATAAGTCATTGTTAACACTTTTTATGAGAAAAAAAGAAGAAAAGGAGAATATTGGTGCATAAATGATATTTCAAATTCTTTAAATATTTTTATCACCTTAATTGAAATCAAATATTTTTTAAGTTAGGTATATAGTTGTAGATTCATTGTAAAATTTATTTATACATATAATATGTTGAAATAGAATGGCCGATTATTGTGATGATGAGTAAGTGAATTAAAGAAAGATGGACTAGATTTGAGGAATAGGGTTCGAGGAGCTTGATATCCCCAAGATCCTCCAATTTTAAATAGAGTAGACCTTAATCCCTTTAGATGTCTTTGGCATAGAGATATATAAAGAGATTTAGCATATAATAGAGAAACTAAAAGGTTTTGTATAATTTCTGCTATACCTGTTGATTCTCATTTTTATGCACAGAACTTGCCTTCCTTGACTAATTCATAGTATCCCAAGTGCAAATAAAAGTGAAAAGCTTTGGGAGGAGATAAAAATCCCTTCCATAAAGTTCAAAAGTCTCAATTTTCCCTTTATTTATTATACATGATCAATATTTTTATCTGAGTTGAATTTAAAAACACGGCACATTTTAAATTATTTAATTTTTGTTTTTTTTATTAAAATTTAATTTTTAGGAACAAGATGATTGGTGTGCACAACTTGCCTTTCTTTGGCCAGACCCAAGCGTTTATGGGTAAAATTAATGTTATAATTTTTTTAATTTCATCCAATTTCAGGCAAAACGCTTTGGGATTGGTTCAAAAGGTCAAAAGCCCACTTTTCTGATATCATTGACCGGTTAAATTGCCATATTGTGCCCATGTTTTTAATGTTTTTTGTTATGATGATCTCAGCAAATATGTTGGTTTTTTTGAATTTTTCTGTCCTGATGATTCCCTACCTACCTGTTTGATAAGAGGATATAGATTTTTATTTTTTCCTTTTCATTTTCATAGATGTTAGAAGAAATATCCTTAAAGTAGAGACCCGACCGAAACGAGATCTCGATAGAGAATCTCGGTTATCGAGATCGGGAATTTTTCGAGATCTCGATTAACGTACGTCACTCCAGTCCGGGCTCCACTTTAAAGCATGTTCTTAATAATAAATTCCTGTAATACCAACCCTTCCCCCGTTTTTTTCGTTAAGAATGTAAATAATGGGCAGAACTTTAGAAATTTTATTCACAAGTATCGTAAAGTTCCATTAAGACGTCTAAGCTCTTCTAGCCATGCATAATAGTGCATGTCTCTCTCAGAACCTTAAAATAAAATTCGGATTGAAATCGACACCCTTTATATCTATTACCTAATTATTTAATTTGATTTTTTTAAATTTAGTTTTGGTGCCTTTGGTATGGAACCTATGCGTTGCTTGGTATTTTTTAAAAAATTAACTCTAAAAAATTTTGAAAATTTTCACTTATTAACAATTAACTCCAATTTCTCAAAAAAAAAATTTAATAAATTTATTAGCGCAGTCCAGAGCTTAATGAAGAAGAAAGAGAATATGCCCTCGATTATTGTATGTCCAAAAACACTTATTATGTTGCACCCGAGGAAGGAATACCTTGGTCAAACAAGGAAAGGCGTGAAAGGCAGTTAGGATATTACCATGTTTGTTTTTAATTTTTTTGTTAAATATGAATTTTCACGTTTCCATTTCTTATTCAATTTAACGACTTAAAAAACGTGCAATTCATTTTCTTTGGTATAGTTAATTTTTTGGGAGCTGATTAGAATCAGCTAATATTTAGTCTTTACCATTTTAGATAGTTTTTAAAAATACTTTCCCACTTTCCCGTTATCACTCCCCTCTTAACAGGCGTATCAAAATATAAAGGCAAATCAAACGTTAAAAAATTTGTACGAAATATATTTAATATATATTTTTTTGTACAATACCATTTATGAATAAGCGCTTATTTTCACATCCAACACTTCAGTTCTTATAGTTTGTCATATTTTTGTAAGCGATTCAATCAGCTATAAATTAGTTCATTTTTCATTTTGTAATATAGCTTCATTAACTAAAATTTCACTGTTGTTATATTTTTTAGGTATTCAATTAATTATGTACTAAAATTTTGTAGTTTTGTCCATATCAATTTAATAAAACTTAACTTTTCTATTTGAAATTTCTCTTACCCCTCTAAAAGCTCTACTAAAATTCTAATATAAAACTAATCCTGTCAACCATTTTTTACTTACCTTTGGAGATTTAATTTAAATTTTATTTTTTCTAGTGGGTGCCTATAATGATGTTTTTACAAGCAATGCTTTTTATGTTGCCAAATTGGTTGTGGAATGCACTCAATCAACAGAGTGGTTGGTTATTTTTATTAATATGTACTGCCAAAATTTGCAATTTTAGTTCATATTTCGTATTTTTTGTAAGATTTTGCCAAAAATTATCAAAATTTTGAATTTTTTTGGTTATATTTTTGGTTATATACTATTTATAAAAATTTGGAATAGTTTAATGAGTGCTAAAAAAAGCTTATTTAAATAAGCTTCCAAAAAATTCTCAACAAATTATTGCATTGGCATCTTTAACTATATATAAATACAAACTTAAGAGAAATTACATTTTAAACTTTACATATTTTACAAACCTCATTACGCTAAAATCTAAATTAATAATTTTAGGTATTGAATTCATTAAATTCATTGAAGAATCATCCCGACTCAAAACATTAGAGCTTTCAAATCCAGAAAGGCCAACTTTGCTTCATGAATTGCAAGAAAAGATTGCGGAGGTACCTTATCTCTATCAAACCACTAATTTGACGTTAAATAAGAGAGTTTATAGAATGATCATTTATATGTAGTCCGAACCTTTTTAACTATAACTTATAGCTGGAATGTTCCCTTATTAAAAATAAGAAGTCTCCATCTAGTTAACAGGGTGCTAGGGTACTCCAGTGCTGGGTATTGAGCATTTGTTGGCTCCGGGCTTTTAAAATCTTAGCTCCGGCTCCGTCGGAGATCGCCTCCGGAGCTATCTCTCAGAATCATACCCAGCGCTGGTGATCAGTCCTTGAAATTGAGAGAATTAACATTGTTTTACATTTTTCCTTCGTAGATTAGCATAAATCGAGTTTAAATTTTATATTTACATAATTTCAGGCAATTCTTAATCGTCAAGCTTATTTTCGTCGAAGAATGGCTGGTTGCCGGTTTGGCCAAAGTATGGGATCTTATGTTTCAGTAAGAGAAATCTTCTCATTTCTCCTAATTACCTTCTCTTTTTTAGTGGTTATACGTCTTTATAAAAGCTCTTTATTTGCTAAACGTCACGGGTCAATTTTTTATTCTCAATTCTTTCATTGGAAGTACCTACCGATGGTGGGGAATTGATGTATTAAATGCTTTACTTGCTGGGGAGAATTGGCAGGTATTTTAATTAAAAATAAAATCCAAGTATTCAAATTAATTTTAAAGGATTCTCCAATATTTCCTCGTCTTACTCTTTGTGATGTTCCAATACGTCGGTTGGGAGACACTCCAAGATATACACTTCAATGTCATTTGAGAATAAATACATACAACGAAAAGATTTATTTATTTATTTGGTGGGCTTATTTAAAGTTTAATCGTCTTAAACCCTATAAACCCTATACCCTATAATCGTCACCTTTGGAGAACTAAGTCGGGTAAACTTGTTGTGGTCATGATCCTAAGTTGATGTCATATATGTAGTATATCCTACTTTTACAACATATACTATGTCTCCCCAAAATCCAATTAAACTATTGATAATCCATACAAATCCTAGCCCAAATGCAGCCGAGTTTCGATTGCGCTCAATTAAAAAAATTTTTTTTAAAGCTTTTTGTTATATTTTCCCTTTAATCCTTTTAATTAAAGTTTTAGTTAAACGGATTAAACGGAGATTTAAATGATTATATATAATTTTAATTTTCCTGTTTTATAACTATCAGTAATGTATTGGTATTGTTATTTTTGGATGCTGATTAAATCAGCAAAATATGATTGAATTCACCCTTGACTTGGGAAAATTCGATTTCTGACTAGAAGAATCTGAAACTTTTTCCCTTAATTTACTTTAATTTAAAGGTGGGGCTTTCTACTCGTTTCAATTCTAACTTTCTTCAACTTTTGGTACTACCTCCTTGTACTTATCTGTTTGCCTTGTACACAAGAAAATTCTGTTAGACATTTGCTCAAACAAGTAAAGAAATTTTTTGGATTTAAAAATTCTTTCAATTTTAAAGGATAGACACGAAAACATGGTTTATTCAGCAAAGAAAAGGGATCGAAAGTTGATCAAGTCGTTTGCAGAGGAGGCGCTTTGCAAGGATTGGGTAAAATAATTTTTGAATATATTTAGCTTATACACTTAACCTAACTCTAATATGATAGAATAATTTGCCTATTTTCAGTCCGCAACAGCATTTAGGTCCTTGGCAACCAGACTGATAGGCTAAATACTAAAGCACATACCTAATAAATCCATTAATAATTTCACTTCTTTTCGTTTTTAATAATTCTCATTTTCCCTTCAGATTCTTCTTTTTTGGTTTATCGAGGGTCATGCTGGACCACTTATTGCCAGAGAAATACTTGGAGAAATATTTGACTACTACAAAGGAAAAATGGTTAGTTTTGTTGATTTTTGTTCAATATATAATTTTCCTATTTGGTTGTACTTATTTTATGTTTTATTAAAGTTAGATAGTGTACCTTCACGCTTGCTTAGATTTTATTTTTTGGGAGCCAAACTTAGTTTTGGCTAAATTTAACAAAATTTAAAATTTATACTCGAAATAAGAGCTTGAAAAGCCTGAAGAATATCAAAATTTTTCTGATTTTTACATTTAGCATTATGAAGATGACGGAGAAGACGATTTAATTAAAAAATCTGGCAAAAGTTCTTTCTCTTCACAAAGTACTGGTTCGATGGAGGACGATTATGTTGAAGAAGGAGAGGACGATGAAGAGTTTTATGGCGGAGGGAAGACTGCATTAACTCACAGATTTGGAAATAATGGAGGTTGGAGAAATAAGTTATTTAATATGGTTTACCTTATAAAGTATCCCATCGGGACCGAAAAATATTACAATAGTTAGAGTATATCAATTTTTTGAGTTTTATTTCCCATAATTATGAGTTGTTGGATAGTGGGAGTTTATTTTCGATTACTTGAAGATACAAAAGATCGCGTCCAACATTTTCTCGTCCGTCCTTATCTTCAGAATCCAAATTACATATTTTAGAAAAATAATGGAATATTAAGCGATAGAAACTTTTAACACACTAGAAAGGTGACTAAAAGGAGTACTCCATAGAATCTATCTTATTTAAGACTAAATTAAGGGTTTGCTTAAGATTAGGCAATTTATTTGAATAATTTTGTATTCAGTTTTTTTGTATGCCAAGTCACACTTTGGCAATAATATACCGTATTATCTCTAATACAAGCCCTGGGCGTCTATTTTTAATACCCCTCATTGACTGGGCTTCTAATAGGGCATGGGCTTCTATTAGGGCCTGGGCTTTTATTTTTCAATATCGAAATTTTATAGAAGATAAAAAATAAGAGCAACAGAAATTAACTGCTTGGCAGAAAAAAACAGAAAAGAATATAAAAATTAAATATCAAAATCAATATAAATATCACTAAAACTTCTTATCCTCAACATAGTAATTAGTAAATCCCTTATAATCCCGCAAGTCACTATTAATGAACTCCTGAATGATCAGATTAAGCTACATATCCATCTTTATTAAATCCATCTTAATTATAAATATCCGTTTAATTCCAAAATATTTCTCGATATCCCCCTTGCTCTTAAATCAATTTTACACCTTAACTTTCAATATCCCTATTGATCCTTTTATCTTTAACAATATCCCACTTTAATCTTCCAATATGCTCTTTCTTCTAGTACACTTAATCTCCTTCATAAGTGTCTTAATTTCTTAATCCCTTCCCCATATTCTCAATGGAATAATATGAAAGGATTATTGATACCTCTATCTATCGAGGGATCTCTCGATATTGAATTTTTGGTTGAACCGAGGTATATGCACGGAAGTAGTTGAATCCTTGTCAACCAAATCTCTCAACCAAATCTCTCAATATTCAATCTCTGAATATTCCTATTAATTCGTTGATAGCCAACGATATCCCACTCAATCATACAATAGTCTCTATGCCACAATTCCGATACATTCTCAAACCCGCATCTATCTTTCTCTAAATTCTCTTAATTCACCTTAAATTCTACTTAACTCATCCAAATTTCCCGATATTCCATTAATATACTTCTATACTCATTTTTGGAGACTGGAATTTTGTTATCAATACCTTTAGTCGACTATGACACGAGTAATAGAAGAATAGATAGTCAAAAATCAGATGGGCTTCTATTAGGGCATGGGCTTCTATTGGGGCATGGGCCTTTATTTTTCAATACCCCCTATTGAGTGGGCTTCTAATAGGGCATGGGCTTCTATTGGAGATGGGCTTCTATTAGAGACAATACGGTAGTTTTCTTTTAAAGTCTAGATTTTAAGATTTTTGGGTTTTATGGCATAATGTTTTGGCTTTTGTCTTAAAATTATTTATTGAATGCATACTCTGAACCACAGCCAAAATTTCTATAATTTCTCGCTGTTTAGCGATAAGTATATTTTCGATTTCTAATTGGATATGAAAAACAAGCTAGTATTTATTCTCTTGCCTCTAAGAACTATTATCTGCTTTCTCATAAATATTCATCTTCTCTAAATAATTTTTTTATTATTAAGGTATTCCTTCCCCAACAGCTCCTCCAAAATTGCCTTTGGGAGAGGCTACAAGCCTTTCCTCCTCATCACAAGAAAGAGAATTATTGCCAACGACTGTAGAGGGAGGTGTAGATACAAATACAACAGAAACTTCACATTTATATTCTTCAACACCTAGAAGGAAGGGAGCAGGAAATTCAGCTAGAGCAAGGTATGGAAATGTGGCAGATGAACGACGACCTCCGAATTTTTATAATAGTGGTACGAATTTAAATAATATATAATTTTACTTTAATTTATCTATACATATGTATATGTATTCTGAATATGTGAAAGGGCTGTTGATAACAATTTTGTATTTTTGTAAGCCAGGAAACCTTGGCTAATATATTGAGTATAGTAATATATCTATATGTATAAGCATGTATATTGGTGGTGTTGGCTATTTAATTTGTTTGTGTTTTGCATAAGCTCTTTTGCAACTTTTTGACGTATTAAAATTTTAACTTTAACATTCTATTTTCTTTTAATTTCAGGTCATCGACGCAGTATTCGACGTGAAAACAATAACAACGAAAATCCTGGAGGTGGAAGGAATATATTTTCTCGTTTCTTTCGTTTTCTTTTTGGTTTTGGAGGAAATAATGGAATGAATGATAATTATTACAGAAATCAACGATTGCCTATATTAGCTACTCCTTTTACAAACCCAACAGGGCCTGCAGGGAATTATTATGGTAAAGCACTTGTAAAGGAGGTTTGAAATGTTTTTTTGGGGTTTGATTATTCTGGAATTTTGAAATTTATCATGTGACTAAAGGAGGTAAAAAAGAGAATATTAAGGCCAAAATCTTTAAAAGCAAAAAATAAAAAAGAAATTTAATTTGGTTATGAGATTTTTTTTTTTTTTTGCTAAATAGTGATAATTATATTAATTATGAAATATTAAACAAATTAAAGGTTGTTAACTGAGAATTAAATTAAACGTACTGTATATTTTTGAAAGCAATGAGTCTCCATTGCTATAAGTAAGTCGCCTTGAGAAAAATTGACCTTTGTAAATTTTAGTTTATATTTCTAAAAACTAATTTTTCTCTTTTTACCTTTCTTTAGTTACATTTGATTATCACGAAATTTAATTAATGTGGAAGCTCTCTATAACGTCTCTTCAATTTCAATCCACTTCTCCTTTTATGCCATCTCCATTTCGATCCGAGAGTTGTGATTTGCCCAATTTCCATTCTCTGTCACATCACTTCCCTTATTAGGCTAAATTCAACCAAATGTTCGACGTTATATAGAGAGATTCCACTTAATTTATATCCTCATTTATTTTGCTATTCACTTCCGTTTTTGTTAAAATATCAGTGCTGCGCATAAGCGCTTAAACATCCTTTGCTTTCACAAAAAGTTTTCAGGGATCTTTTCTAAATTTTTTTTAAATTAATTATTTTTTAATTAATATTTTGTCCTATTTTATTTTTAAATTTAATTTTGATCCTTACTTTTAACCTTTTTCTTAAAATTTTTAATATTGGAAGCAAATACATACATATTACTTATTCTTGACGTTAACTTTATCTATTTAAGTTCACCTATGTTAGTTTAGTTCACCTAGACCCCACTAAAAATTTTTGGTTGTCCAAGCTTTAACAGCTTACTAAAGACAGGCCAGACTAGATCTCGATTAAATCTCCCTATCGTTATTGTTATATCCTAGGATTAGAAGAATAACACAAATAAATAGAATAAATGTTTATCACAAGAGGAAATACAGGTTTATTGGAACAGTCTGATCTTGGGAACTGATTGATACTCGATTACCCTCATTTGTCAGTTACAGACTAATACTGATCAGTTATTGAGATTTTTTTTATCTATATCGATGCTCAATCTGTTCTCTAGTTTATATAACGCAATCCCTTTTAGAACTAAAATTTCCTAGAATTTTTAGAAATATTATTTCACAGCTTAAAATCTTTTTTTGAATTTCTAACAACTAAAATTTCCAATTATTCCTTTTATTATTTGCTTCCAATATTTTTTTAAAATTATACCCTTACTATAAAACAGTAATCTCATTAATTAAAAAATTGTCTTGGTTGTCTTTTTTCTAATTAAATCCCTTTTCTAATTATAATACTAATTATTTATTTTTTTACTCTCATGGTCTTTTTGTTTTTAAAATTACTTTCATTTTTTAACCCTATTCACTTCCTTTTTATAAAAACACTTCCTTTTTCTTGCATCATATTCAACTCTTTTTTAATTTTTAAAATTTTCGATAATATTCTTTAAAACTTTTTTTGGTCAGTTGAACGCTAGATTGAGTCAAGCAAGCATTTAAGGAAAATATTCTTGGATTCTGATAATAAATTCTTTGGGGCAGTACAACTTAGTCACTAATTTATAACTAAAGAAGGGTTTTCGAACTTCTATCGGTCAGTCTAAAATTCTTATTTTTTGATTCTTGTATTGTTTTTAATTCATATCGAGAACATTGAAAAATGTCCATTCCATCATAGGTTGAGCTAAGATGTAGCTTAGTTAATCCGTAAACAATACTAACTGGTAATGATATGCTGCATTTCCATATATATATGACATTAATGATAATCAAATTATAACAAGTAAAGCGGGGATTCCCCAGCCTGAAATTTTTTTCGTTTTTTAAAATCGTATTTCAAAATTGGTCTAAACTAGAGATCGGCCGAAGAGGTCGGTCGATATTTTTCGATAAATATCGATAAATATCGAAAAATATCGATAATTATCGATAAAAAATCGTATCGAGCCGATCTCTAGTCTAAACAATGCCAAGTTGACTATAAACTAATTCAAGGGTGTGTTCCCAAATATTTGCTGACATAATCAGCATCCAAAAATAAATTAAATTTTGTTTAGATGAACTGGAAAAATTGGTAAATTATCAAACCGGAATATTAAAATTATATATAAATATCTAAATTTTCAATTATATATTTAGCAGAAACAGGGATGACTAAAGTAATTGAGTCATTTTTGTATTCGTAATTGTAACACCAAAAATTAGTTCAAGGTTCCTAATATCGAATACCTAGGCAGAATATCCAACCACTATAAATTTTTGGGTGTCTCATTAAAGCGAGAATTTGAGTTAATTTAATTAAAATAGGCATTTTTACCCCTTCTAGCGTTCAACTGATTCTTAAAAAATTGTTTTCTTTTTGCGTTTGTATTTAAAAAAAACATTCCAACAAATTGCAATATCATTACCCAACTAATTATTTTTATTTATTTTTAATTTTATTAATTAAAAATTTAATTTTCTCTTGTCTGAGAGAAATTTTTTTCAATTTAAAGAGAGGGTATTTCTTGGGGAAATTTAAATTTGGGTTACTAGATCTACTCCGAATTCAAATTTTTTTTCAGTCAAAATTCAATTTGGCACATTTTCAAAGGCAGATTTGGATCTTTTAAGATTTTTGTGTTCGAGAATTTGTTCAATAGAATAGGGCAGTCCTTAAACCAATCTGCCATAGGTTGATTTTAGAATAAATAAAATTCCCCGTCCAAAATGAATTTGGACTTAAAACTGAATTTGAAAGCCTCCATTAAAATACCCTCAATTTTTAAAAACAATTTAAATATATTTTTGAAAGTTGTATTCCTCGATTAAATTTTATTTTCACTTAATATATTGTATTTTTAACTTTGAGATAAAAATTTTTTGGAAAAATAAATTTTGGAGTTCAATCAATCATGCGGAATCACCGTTCCAGATTAAGAGTTTGATATCATGTAACTCACACTCACTTAATCATGAGCCAAAACCAATTTACTAAATTAGCCACGAAGATGGCTTACAAAAATAAAAAAATTTAATATCGACTCAACACCATCCAAATTAGAAAATTTAATAAATAAATTTAAACATGATTTAATATAATTAGAAACATGGTGTACTAGATATTGGGGTGTGTACTAGATATCTTAAAATTTTATTTCCAAAATTAGTTATTAACAAATTGACATAACCTTGAGCGGCGATAAATTTTTTAAATTGTATTTTTGCAGCGTACTTATGTATATTTTGAAAATTTTCACACCATGTACTTATAAATTAAGCTTTTTGTACTTTAATTTAACATTTGTCCGATGAGAACCCTGAATATAATCCATTTTCTGAGCCGCAGGCAAAATTTTTGAGCATATTGGAGTGCAAGGAGCACTCCAATTCCCATCTGAATTCCCATCCAAAGTCTTAGACACCTAGAAAAATTTGAAAAAGAAATTATGTCAACTAAAGTTGACATGCAAAAATACAACCAAAGAAGAAACAAAAATATTTTTAAAAACCATTAAAAATACTGTCTAAATAATTTTAAAATTTTGAAATTAAAAATAAGTAGTAATTCGATACAGACAATGGAGACGGGAAATTTTTCAAAAAATCGTTTAAGAATTAAAAACAAGAATTTTAATTCGATACAGTAAGGTGCAAAAGTTTATGCCGCTACACCTTGCACGCAGAAAAGTCGATTTATCTCAGGAAGAAAAGGGACTTAAATAAAATCGATTATATATTAATTAAATATAGTTCATCCTTTATAATATCCATAAAAGAAATTTTTTAATAACCAAGTTATTTTAAAATTTATTCGGTATAACTTATTTACCTCACATTTTGGGGGAGCAAAAGTTTATGCCGCTTGTTGGAAAAAAATTTTTTGGTTCCAAAACAAGACGAAAAAAATTACAAATTTATTTATAAATATTTCCATTGATAATGAATGGAAAAAGAGAAAAAACGAAGTCTGTACTTGCTTTATTCATTGAGATACCAAATCTCAAAAATCAACGGGAAATGAGGTTACAGTACTTGAAAAAATATTTAAGCTCCCAAGGGCCTGTATCAAAAATTCTTTTTGGGCTCATTAGAAAGCCCATAAAATTTGCTACAAACTACACTTGGTCTCATATGTGTGAAAAATTTCATCTTCGAGATAGGGTCGCATGAATTCACAAGGTTGCCAAAATCACCCGAAATACCCTATAAAATGCTCATTCTTATTTCTTCGGTAATTCATGCTACCTTACCTCCGAGTTGAAATTTTTCAAATATAGGAGTCCGACCTTATTTTGTAGCAAATTTTATGGGCTTTCAAATGAGCCTAAAACGAAAATTTAAAAAAATCAATTAGGGGTCGAAAATATTTTTTCAATTATTGTACCCCGATTTTACGTTGATTTTTGCTATTTTTGATCTTGATGAAAAAATTATTTGCCTAATTCATTCTTTTTACTTTTCCATTCAATATCGATATAGATGTTTATAAAAATTTTTTTAATTTTTTTCGACTTGTTTTAGAACCAAAAAAATTTTTTTCCTAAAAGCGGCATAAACTTTTGCTCCCGCAAAATGGGAGGTAGGTAAGTTTTTCCGCCTATAATTTTTGATTAAAATTCGTATGGGAAATTTTTTTTATAAATTTCTAAATAGAAGGCCTACTCTTAAAAAATACATAATCGATTTTATTTTTGCCCCTTCTTTTCTCGGGTTATATCGACTTTTTCCTATGCGAAGTATAGCGGCATAAACTTTTGCACCTTACTGTATTAGCTGATAATATCAACTCCAAAAAAATATCGTGGACAATTGGACAATTTCTTCGAATATTAAAATACAAAATATAATTATAAAGAACAAAAAAAGTTAAAATTTAACATGGAGAGGATATTCCAATCCGCCTACATTTATGTAAATAGTTGAGTCTGAATTTATCGGAAGTTTTCAATGAACCTACTAATGGAAATTTTACTTCAAAGCTTAAAAAAGATCCAGCAGAAGAAAAAAACGAAATAGTTATAGTTCCCTTAAAAGTTGTTGTTATTTTTCCTTGCATGTCCTCGAGATGAATTACTTGAATTATTTAAAATTCAGAATTTCTTCTTGATTATCCGAGTTGGCTCCCAAAAATAAGTGACGCAAAAATCAAAACAACTACTTATGAAATTACCAACAATATCATAAAATAGAAAAATAAAGAAAATAATTGATATTTCTGGGAAATTTATGAAATGAATTTCTAGTAAATAAATAATCAAAATAGGAAGAAGATATTTATATAAATTTAAAAAAGTAAAAATTGGAAAAAAATCTTTTTGGCAAAATTTATACTAGAGGCGCGTGCTACTCTAAAGCTAGAATTTTTCCTATCTGGAAATCTGAATCTGAAATCCAAATAACACAGACACATGCACTACGCTTGGAAAATTAAAATACAAAATATATCACTTGGAAAATTTTTAAAAATTTAAAAATTAGCCGATACTATCAGCTTTCAAAAATATAAATTAAAAAATTACTTAAAAATGTTGAACAGTTAAACGAAAGAAATTTAATAATATAATAACAAAATAATTTAATAATTATCATGGAGAGGAATATTTCAATCAGTCGACATTTCAAAACTCGAACAAGACAAAATTTGGCTAATCCATTTAAAATCGTTTTTAAAAAGCATGGCCTCGAGATGAATTACTTAAATTATCTTAAGTATAGCTTTTTGATAAATTTTAGCCAAATCAAGAGTTTAGCTTCCAAAAATAGTCAATCAAATGAAGTTGACTTACAAAAATACATCCCAAAAAAAGAAGAAAGAATTTTTTAATACCATTAACATATACAATCTAATTATGTTAAAATTTTGAAATTAGCAATATATAGTATAAATTAGGGTTGCGCGAGGTCGAGGTTTTTCGAAAAAACCGAGACCGAGGATCACCGAGACTGAAAAAGCGAGGTCGAGGTCGAGGGTCAAATTTGAGGCGAGGTCCGAGATCCCCTGTTTCAATATTCCGCCTGCTTCACAATTTCCCCTGTTTAAATATTCCACCTGCTTCACAATTCCGCCTGCTTCACATTACGCCTGCTTCATAATTCCCCTGTTTCAATATTCCGCCTGCTTCACAATTTCCCCTGTTTAAATATTCCGCCTGCTTCACAATTCCGCCTGCTTCACACTTACGCCTGCTTCATAATTCCCCTGTTTCAATATTCCGCCTGCTTCACAATTCCGCTTGCTTCACACTTCCGCCTGCTTCATAATTCCCCTGTTTCAATATTCCGCATGCTTCACAATTTCCCCTGTTTAAATATTCCACCTGCTTCACAATTCCGCCTGCTTCACACTTACGCCTGCTTCATAATTCCCCTGTTTCAATATTCCGCCTGCTTCACAATTTCCCCTGTTTAAATATTCCGCCTGCTTCACAATTCCGCCTGCTTCACACTTACGCCTGCTTCATAATTCCCCTGTTTCAATATTCCGCCTGCTTCACAATTCCGCTTGCTTCACACTTCCGCCTGCTTCATAATTCCCCTGTTTCAATATTCCGCCTGCTTCACAATTTCCCCTGTTTAAATATTCCGCCTGCTTCACAATTCCGCCTGCTTCACACTTACGCCTGCTTCATAATTCCCCTGTTTCAATATTCCGCCTGCTTCACAATTTCCCCTGTTTAAATATTCCGCCTGCTTCACAATTCCGCCTGCTTCACACTTACGCCTGCTTCATAATTCCCCTGTTTCAATATTCCGCCTGCTTCACAATTTCCCCTGTTTAAATATTCCGCCTGCTTCACAATTCCGCCTGCTTCACACTTACGCCTGCTTCATAATTCCCCTGTTTCAATATTCCGCCTGCTTCACAATTTCCCCTGTTTCAATATTCCGCCTGCTTCACAATTCCGCTTGCTTCACACTTCCGCCTGCTTCATAATTCCCCTGTTTCAATATTCCGCCTGCTTCACAATTTCCCCTGTTTAAATATTCCGCCTGCTTCACAATTCCGCCTGCTTCACACTTACGCCTGCTTCATAATTCCCCTGTTTCAATATTCCGCCTGCTTCACAATTTCCCCTGTTTAAATATTCCGCCTGCTTCACAATTCCGCCTGCTTCACACTTACGCCTGCTTCATAATTCCCCTGTTTCAATATTCCGCCTGCTTCACAATTTCCCCTGTTTAAATATTCCGCCTGCTTCACAATTCCGCCTGCTTCACACTTACGCCTGCTTCATAATTCCCCTGTTTCAATATTCCGCCTGCTTCACAATTTCCCCTGTTTAAATATTCCGCCTGCTTCACAATTCCGCCTGCTTCACACTTACGCCTGCTTCATAATTCCCCTGTTTCAATATTCCGCCTGCTTCACAATTCCGCTTGCTTCACACTTCCGCCTGCTTCATAATTCCCCTGTTTCAATATTCCGCCTGCTTCACAATTTCCCCTGTTTAAATATTCCGCCTGCTTCACAATTCCGCCTGCTTCACACTTACGCCTGCTTCATAATTCCCCTGTTTCAATATTCCGCCTGCTTCACAATTCCGCCTGCTTCACACTTACGCCTGCTTCATAATTCCCCTATTTCAATATTCCGCCTGCTTCACAATTTCCCCTGTTTAAATATTCCGCCTGCTTCACAATTCCGCCTGCTTCACACTTACGCCTGCTTCATAATTCCCCTGTTTCAATATTCCGCCTGCTTCACAATTTCCCCTGTTTAAATATTCCGCCTGCTTCACAATTCCGCCTGCTTCACACTTACGCCTGCTTCATAATTCCCCTGTTTCAATATTCCGCCTGCTTCACAATTTCCCCTGTTTAAATATTCTGCCTGCTTCACAATTCCGCCTGCTTCACACTTACGCCTGCTTCATAATTCCCCTGTTTCAATATTCCGCCTGCTTCACAATTTCCCCTGTTTAAATATTCCGCCTGCTTCACAATTCCGCCTGCTTCACACTTACGCCTTCTTCATAATTCCCCTGTTTCAATATTCCGCCTGCTTCACAATTTCCCCTGTTTAAATATTCCGCCTGCTTCACACTTACGCCTGCTTCATAATTCCCCTGTTTCAATATTCCGCCTGCTTCACAATTCCGCCTGCTTCACACTTACGCCTGCTTCATAATTCCCCTGTTTCAATATTCCGCCTGCTTCACAATTTCCCCTGTTTAAATATTCCGCCTGCTTCACAATTCCGCCTGCTTCACACTTACGCCTGCTTCATAATTCCCCTGTTTCAATATTCCGCCTGCTTCACAATTTCCCCTGTTTAAATATTCCGCCTGCTTCACAATTCCGCCTGCTTCACACTTCCGCCTGCTTCATAATTCCCCTGTTTCAAAATTCCGCCTGCTTCATAATTTCCCTGTTTCAATATTCCGCCTGCTTCATAATTCCCCTGTTTCAATATTCCGCCTGCTTCACAATTTCCCCTGTTTAAATATTCCGCCTGCTTCACAATTCCGCCTGCTTCACACTTACGCCTGCTTCATAATTCCCCTGTTTCAATATTCCGCCTGTTCACAATTTCCCCTGTTTAAATATTCCGCCTGCTTCACAATTCCGCCTGCTTCACACTTACGCCTGCTTCATAATTCCCCTGTTTCAATATTCCGCCTGCTTCACAATTCCGCTTGCTTCACACTTCCGCCTGCTTCATAATTCCCCTGTTTCAATATTCCGCCTGCTTCATAATTTCCCTGTTTCAATATTCCGCCTGCTTCATAATTCCCCTGTTTCAATATTCCGCCTGCTTCACAATTTCCCCTGTTTAAATATTCCGCCTGCTTCACAATTCCGCCTGCTTCACACTTACGCCTGCTTCATAATTCCCCTGTTTAAATATTCCGCCTGCTTCACAATTCCGCCTGCTTCACACTTACGCCTGCTTCATAATTCCCCTGTTTCAATATTCCGCCTGCTTCACAATTCCGCTTGCTTCACACTTCCGCCTGCTTCATAATTCCCCTGTTTCAATATTCCGCCTGCTTCATAATTTCCCTGTTTCAATATTCCGCCTGCTTCATAATTCCCCTGTTTCAATATTCCGCCTGCTTCACAATTTCCCCTGTTTAAATATTCCGCCTGCTTCACAATTCCGCCTGCTTCACACTTACGCCTGCTTCATAATTCCCCTGTTTCAATATTCCGCCTGCTTCACAATTCCGCCTGCTTCACACTTACGCCTGCTTCATAATTCCCCTGTTTCAATATTCCGCCTGCTTCACAATTTCCCCTGTTTAAATATTCCGCCTGCTTCACAATTCCGCCTGCTTCACACTTACGCCTGCTTCATAATTCCCCTGTTTCAATATTCCGCCTGCTTCACAATTTCCCCTGTTTAAATATTCTGCCTGCTTCACAATTCCGCCTGCTTCACACTTACGCCTGCTTCATAATTCCCCTGTTTCAATATTCCGCCTGCTTCACAATTTCCCCTGTTTAAATATTCCGCCTGCTTCACAATTCCGCCTGCTTCACACTTACGCCTTCTTCATAATTCCCCTGTTTCAATATTCCGCCTGCTTCACAATTTCCCCTGTTTAAATATTCCGCCTGCTTCACACTTACGCCTGCTTCATAATTCCCCTGTTTCAATATTCCGCCTGCTTCACAATTCCGCCTGCTTCACACTTACGCCTGCTTCATAATTCCCCTGTTTCAATATTCCGCCTGCTTCACAATTTCCCCTGTTTAAATATTCCGCCTGCTTCACAATTCCGCCTGCTTCACACTTACGCCTGCTTCATAATTCCCCTGTTTCAATATTCCGCCTGCTTCACAATTTCCCCTGTTTAAATATTCCGCCTGCTTCACAATTCCGCCTGCTTCACACTTCCGCCTGCTTCATAATTCCCCTGTTTCAAAATTCCGCCTGCTTCATAATTTCCCTGTTTCAATATTCCGCCTGCTTCATAATTCCCCTGTTTCAATATTCCGCCTGCTTCACAATTTCCCCTGTTTAAATATTCCGCCTGCTTCACAATTCCGCCTGCTTCACACTTACGCCTGCTTCATAATTCCCCTGTTTCAATATTCCGCCTGTTCACAATTTCCCCTGTTTAAATATTCCGCCTGCTTCACAATTCCGCCTGCTTCACACTTACGCCTGCTTCATAATTCCCCTGTTTCAATATTCCGCCTGCTTCACAATTCCGCTTGCTTCACACTTCCGCCTGCTTCATAATTCCCCTGTTTCAATATTCCGCCTGCTTCATAATTTCCCTGTTTCAATATTCCGCCTGCTTCATAATTCCCCTGTTTCAATATTCCGCCTGCTTCACAATTTCCCCTGTTTAAATATTCCGCCTGCTTCACAATTCCGCCTGCTTCACACTTACGCCTGCTTCATAATTCCCCTGTTTCAATATTCCGCCTGCTTCACAATTCCGCTTGCTTCACACTTCCGCCTGCTTCATAATTCCCCTGTTTTAATATTCCGCCTGCTTCATAATTTCCCTGTTTCAATATTCCGCCTGCCTCATAATTCCCCTGTTTCAATATTCCGCCTGCTTCACAAATTCCCCTGTTTAAATATTCCGACTGCTTCACACTTCCGCCTGCTTCACAATTTCCCCTGTTTCAATATTCCGCCTGCTTCACAATTCCGCTTGCTTCACACTTCCGCCTGCTTCATAATTCCCCTGTTTCAATATTCCGCCTGTTCATAATTTCCCTGTTTCAATATTCCACCTGCTTCACAATTACGCCTTCTTCACACTTCCGCCTGCCTCATAATTCCCCTGTTTCAATATTCCGCCTGCTTCACAAATTCCCCTGTTTCAATATTCCGCCTGCTTCACAATTCCGCTTGCTTCACACTTCCGCCTGCTTCATAATTCCCCTGTTTCAATATTCCGCCTGCTTCATAATTCCCCTGTTTCAATATTCCACCTGCTTCACAATTACGCCTTCTTCACACTTCCGCCTGCCTCATAATTCCCCTGTTTCAATATTCCGCCTGCTTCACAAATTCCCCTGTTTCAATATTCCGCCTGCTTCACAATTCCGCTTGCTTCACACTTCCGCCTGCTTCATAATTCCCCTGTTTCAATATTCCGCCTGCTTCACAATTCCGCTTGCTTCACACTTCCGCCTGCTTCATAATTCCCCTGTTTCAATATTCCGCCTGCTTCATAATTCCCCTGTTTCAATATTCCGCCTGCTTCATAATTTCCCTGTTTCAATATTCCGCCTGCTTCACAATTCCGCTTGCTTCACACTTCCGCCTGCTTCATAATTCCCCTGTTTCAATATTCCGCCTGCTTCATAATTCCCCTGTTTCAATATTCCACCTGCTTCACAATTACGCCTTCTTCACACTTCCGCCTGCCTCATAATTCCCCTGTTTCAATATTCCGCCTGCTTCACAAATTCCCCTGTTTCAATATTCCGCCTGCTTCACAATTCCGCTTGCTTCACACTTCCGCCTGCTTCATAATTCCCCTGTTTCAATATTCCGCCTGCTTCATAATTTCCCTGTTTCAATATTCCACCTGCTTCACAATTCCGCCTGCTTCACACTTCCGCCTGCTTAATATTCAACGTGTTTCATAATCCCGCCTGTTTCAATATACTCCTATCACTTGGAACATGTACGTTGACTCCTAGTAATGACACACAGGACTCCAGCATGTAGAACAGATACAGTAGAGTTCATGTTGGTAGCAGCTGAAGAATGAACAAAATAGCCTGCTTTTATACTAACTTCTCAAGCCATAACTTAATTCAAGCTGCAGAGCTTTACTATAAAAGCCCCAATTTCCTCACTCCCCAAATCATTTTACTATAAAAGCAGTAGCCGTGTGACAAACACTCAAACAAACAATTTCCACTGATTCACAAATTATATATAGGATTGCTTAATATTTATAATAAAGTTGTTGGATTTTAAAATTCGATTTTAATAAATTTAGCCAGTTTCATCAGTTTTGCTTGTGATTAATTTTTTGAAATTGAGTCTTCTTTTTGGTTTAATTTTTTGGAAGCTGAAGATCATTCAGCTAATAATTGAAAGTTTAATCGTTGGCTAATAGCGCCGAAAGTTTTTTCGGTACCAGCTACCGAAAATCCTAAAAAATATCAAAGTTTGTTTATTCAATACGTGTCGGTAGTAGTCATAGTAAAGTGACTGCCTAAAGGCGCGTTAGATTCTTTTGCCGATTCTTTATGCCTATGTGGCATGAAGTGCTAGAGAAATTATATTTAATATCTAGATCTTTAAAATTTCAAACTAACACAAACAAAACGTTTTATGAGACCTACCGATAAGTACAGATAAAATATTCACAAAAAATTCAAATTTATTGTTTCGGGTTGAAAAAAAATTATTTTAATTTTCAAAAAAAGAAAATTTTATCATCTTATCATATCATTCCGTTAAAAAAATTAATTTTATTTTCCTCCATCAGAGGCAATTACATTGCATATTTCTGCGTCCATTCACGGACCTTAACCTTGTAGGCAGCACGATCTCTTACGTATAAATCGGCAGCTTCCCGATTCAACGGACTTTTTGGGTTTGGATCGTCGAAAAGAGAGCAGATTGAAAGCAAAACTGAAAATTAAAATAAGAAATATTTTGTAAAAAATTGTGAGTTGACTGTAAGTTATTCACGTGGCTTCGATATTTGCGGATCTTTCCTGTTTTTGGGGTGGAATTGAGACAAAATAGGGGTGGAATTTTTTGATAGGTCGATGAAGATTATTTTTAAAATCTTTTTTTGTGGAGTTTTTTAACATGAAAAATTAAAAAAAATTTTTGGAAAAGGGAGGCATGAATCCGTGTCAAGAAAAAAATCCTGCTATAAGATGCTTTACGAACGACATCAACTCAAATGTCAATCAGGGAATATCAACATCTAAGTTTGTCGCTGCTGCTTCGTGGAATAAGATAAAGTACATGCTCAGTATTGATGTGAAAAATTTTAGCCTAAGCATTGCTTGGCTTACAAAAATATCTATAGAAACAAAAAAATATACAATACTTATTTTACTAATCCTGAACTAAATTTACTCTAAAATTAATAAAATAACAAGTACCTTGTAGATAATAGTTAGATTTAATTTAGACATAATTACACAATATTAATTGATTTATATAAATTTTGATTTATGCGTTAATTAAACAACAAGTCATGTAGTAAGCTTTTCCAAGTAGTTTCATTTTTTGCCAGCCAAGCAATGCTTAGGCCTATGTTTGCTCTAAGCCCTATTTAAATTCCTTGTTAAAAAGCTGGGTGAGGGGCAACAAAACGTCCAATAATGAACCATCTATACACGTAAAAATTCTCATTAAACTTATTTGCAGTATCCCTCCCGAAGGGACCTTGTTTTGACTGACACGGATTCCCTCGTTCCCACAATTACCTTTAGAAATAGTCAAAGCCGGCGTCCATTTATGCTGAAGAATGTCCAAACAAATGCATCCCTCGTTGTTAATATTTGGATGGTAAATCGGTGTTTTGAAGCTAATCTGTGGCGGTTTAAATGGATAATCTTGGGGGAAGTTAATTTTTAAGTAAAACACTCCTCCTTGATAAGGCGAGTTTGGAGGCCCAGTAATGGTTGCTTGCCAATTCCAGAGGTCCTCCCCGACTGGGCCTGCATTACACAAAGCTGGAGGTTCTTTTCCAAAGTCGACAAGCTCCTGAAAAATGAAAAAAATTTCTTCGGATCAACTCAAGTTCATACTCCTATCTCCTTTTTTCTTCTTCAAATTAATAAATATGGCAGACTAAAATGTGTTAACACCTCTACTCTATGGCCATAAATACCAGTTCTACGTTTTAGAACCACTGGTCCGGTATTGTGCGAGTGTAAGGTAACTCTGGGTAGTAGAGAAGATTACAAATAGAGAGAGAAAATTGTAGTACTGGTACTTATAGCCATAGTAGAGTAAGGTTGGTTAATCGAGAGCCTTATTTGAGATCTCGTCTCAGACTGGGAACTAGTCTTAAATTTTTTAAGAATAGAAAGCTCCACTCACACATAGGGTTCCGTGACTTTTGCGCCGAGAACATTTGCGCCGCGACTTATGCGCCGAGCGACTTTTGCGCCGGGGCACTTTTGCGCCGCGACTTTTGCGCCGGGCGACTTTTGCGCCGCCACTATCATTAAAAATATATCAATAACTACAGCCGGACCTCACTTTAGTAGGGTTGTCGAATAGTTGGAAATCTTCGGATCTGATATCCGAACTGAAAATTTAGGATATCCGGCATTTTTCGGATCCGGATTTTTTAAACAATGGCGGCGCAAATGTCGCGGCGCATAAGTCGCCCGGCGCAAAAGACGCGGCGCAAGAGTCGCGGCGCAAAAGTCGCCCGGCGCAAAAGTCGCGGCGCATAAGTCGCGGCGCAAATGTTCTCGGCGCAAAAGTCGTGATACCACACATAGTTAGGTTCTAAAATGCAGAGCATTGTTTTTATGCCATAAGGAAATTTCAATTTTGCCTACTTATGGGGATAATTATTGTTATACTTAAAAACCAACCTTATGAATTCGTTTCAATGCCATTTGATGAAAATTTTAATTTTAGATGGTGTAATAAAAAATATTTTAAAATCTAAAATTAATTTAAAATTATAATTGAGTTGAAAATAAAAAAGATTTTTTAATCGAGGAACAAGATATACGCCAATATTTTCACGTAGTGCATCAAACGCCAATTTTTCAAATTTCTAAAATAAAAAATTTTTTAGTAATGCTTAATATTAAATAAAAAATTTAATTAATGTTAAATATTGATGAAGGGAACCTCAAATTAGTTTTGAACTGGAGATCACCATCTATAATTTTTGGAGTCTTAGTTGCTACTAAGATTAATATGTTAACTTAAGGATGGAAGCTGTAAGGTTTCCAGCTCTCGAACACAACACTCTGATATCGAGTTTGTTCGAAATATTAAACTTGATTCTATTATGTCTCTCTCACAAATCAGTGCTGTCTCTAGTCCTTGACCCTATCTTTAATAAAATAGATTTACTTCATATTAATTAAAAACTTAATTAATTAATAAATACTTCAAAAAGAATGATTTAATAGACTTCAATTTCTCCGAAGGCAATTATTAATTTTTGGAAGTCTTAGCTGTTGCCAAGATTAATTAGTTTACTTGACCCACACTCTTTTAGCATAGTTAAAGTGGGGTTCCCCAAGCTGGGCCCGTAGAATAAGAACACGGTTGCTGGTTAGGTAACCACCAACCGGCGGTTTTGACCGGTAGAATAAGACGGTCGTAAGGTTGACCATGACCTGGGTCCGTAAAATAAGACGATGGTTAGGTAACCATCGTAGCGGCAGCGCCAAGGTGACCCTACGCCGCGGGTTTGGCGTCACCGTTTTTCTTGTTTGTCCCTATTTAGGAAAAAAATCATAACTTTTTTTAAAATGGAGTAAATCGTGGCCCGTAGAATAAATCGTGGCCCGTAGAATAAATTCGGGGTTGGATAACCCGGTTAAATAACCCAGGGGCAAATAACCCTTACAAAGGAGAGCCTTTTGGGTGTCCGCGGGACTTCGGGATGAAATTTGGTAGAGAGGTAGAGTATACCCTTTCTATTGTAAATCTTGAACCATTTTCGCTGCGGGGTACCAGGGACCGAGTTATAAGCCCCCAAAGTTTTAGGATCCCCCTCATTTTTCTTTTTTACATATAAACAATTTATTTTTATTTACAAATGTGTTCTGCGGTGGTGCAGCGGTAGAGTTCTTGAATTTCCTTTTTTCCTAAAAGTTCGCAAATTAATTGAGCAAATTAATTTATTTTAACAAAATTTTCACTTTTGTTTCTGAAAATTTTGTTTTTTTAACATTTTTTAAAAATGTTCTAATTTTTTTTTGAAAATTTTTAAAAATTTTTTGAAAATCTTATAAAGGAAGGAATAACAAGGCTTTTTCTGGAACACCCTATTAATGAATAAAGGGAAAAAGTAAATATTTAAAAATATCACAAAAGTTTTTAAAAATTTTTTTGACAAAAAACATTGGATAAAAATCAAAAATTAATTAAAATAAATTAATTTTTCAAATAAGGACTCGAACCTTGCGGGAAAAAACTATATGCGAGAACGTTACCACTGCACCACCGCTGAGCACATTTATGACTAGATAGAAATTGTTTATATGTGGGTGACCCTAAAACTTTGGGGGCTTATAACTCGGTCCCTGGTACCCCGCAGCGAAAATGGTTCAAGATTTACAATAGAAAGGGTATACTCTACCTCTCTACCAAATTTCATCCCGAAGTCCCACGGACACCCAAAAGGCTCTCCTTTGTTAGCTACGTGTAAAAATCGGTAGAATAAATTCAACCCAGAGTTAAATAACCCCGGGTTAAATAACCTGCGGGTTATTTAACCCGGGTAATTAATTTATTCTACCGGGAAGGTTACGCGGGTCAGATAACCGAGTTATCTGACCCGGTCATTTAACCCGAAGCTATGGGTTTGAATTTATTCTGCGGGTTACGTGTTATTTAACCCCAAGGTAGGGGTTAAATACCCCTTACCCCAAATTTATTCTACGGGCCCGTCAGGTGACCGAGTTCTTATTCTACGGGCCCTGGGGTTAAGCGAAAAGGACAGACTCGGTTATAGCCTAGCCCCGGATAATTAATGCAATTTTCTGTCCTAATCAAATAGTTAAATAGGGATTCTATCCTATTTAAAAGACTGCGTTCTGCCCTGCCTTTAACAGATAAAATGAGTTTTTGTTGAAAAAATAAAGAATGAACTAACGGCACAAAATAAAATGAAATTTCTAGGTCAACTATTCTCTTCAAAAGGCAAATTAAAAATAAGAGTAGAACTAATAATAATTCCTTTCTGTAAGTCAAAAAATTCTTTGTTTGATAACCGGCAAATTATTCAGCGGCAATAAAACAAAACGCTCCAGTTGACCTCCTCTTATTTAATATTAAATTTTTAATTTTGATTTAAACAATTTAAGAAAGTTTTCTGACAATAGAGTGAGACTCCCAATAGTGCTTTTTATTTTTTGGAAGCTTGACATTGTTCACAACTAATTTAAAAAAATAAATTTCTAGTTTCCAAGAGCCATTAGAGAGTTTTGGGAGGAGATAGTTTTATATACGACTCAATTTTAAATAACCTTTTGAACTAATAACTGGACTTAAATGAAAATTACTTGACCGATCGCACTCACTCCCAAAAGTGAGGATGGAAGAAAATTAAGGATAATTCTTACTTTTTTTATGAATACCAAGCAGAGGTGAATCAAAATTCTGATTTTTGGCTTTTGAGACATTTTCCTGAAATTCTTCTTCGAGTCGAGCCTCGTGAGTGTCCGGTAGTCTCGTCAGAGGTTAGTTTTGTCAGAAATCCTTGCCAATTTTTTAAAATCAGGTTCCTAATCAAATGCCCAGATAATCTTTTTCAAATAATACACAATGGGGTTTTCAATGCGAAGTTTTGAAAAGAGAAATGCTACTATGTTTTTATCGAAAAACCTCCAAACGGGAATCTCTCAACTTCAAAGGTGATTTAATTTTTTATTCCTCACATGGCTGTGCTTTCTAACAAAACCATTTAACCACCAAATTAAATATAAGAAAGCTTAATATTTAATTATACATTAAACTTTTATTAAAAGCAAGAAGATAATCGAAATATTACCTGACCAACGATGAAGCCACTTATTATTTTTGTATGACTGAATATTATCAGTCAATTAAACAATGCTTTAGATAATGCGGGAATATAAATTATCTCCCACACATTTTCCTTTTCTTCGCTTCCTCCATCTTCCTCTATAAGGAAAAAGGAGTAAAGTAGGGTTGTTCAATACACTACCAGAGGTGTTTCGAAACAAAAAAATCTTCGAAAATCGGAAATCGAAAGAAATCCAAAAATATCGAAATCGAAAATATTTTCAAAATCTTCGAAATCGAAAATCGAAAGAAAAATAACCTCGAAAATCGGAAATCGAAAAACGAAAATCGAAAAAAATTTTTTTCATAAAAAAATTTGACAATTAATTTTTGTTATGTTAGGTTTCAAGTGGATCTCTCATCATGAGATCTGTGTGGATTAAGAGGGATAATGGAGGATTTGAGTAAAAATCCCTGAATATAGTAGAGCAGAGCTCGGTCGCTTTACTCATGAGTGGAAAGTACCTGGCATAAGGTTCTGGCATGGGGAAGGGGGCTTCCAAATCCACCTTAATTCACGCAAATCCTCCAATATACTTGAGCTACCTTAATTCAAGCAAATACCCAATAACCGGAGCCGAAGCATAATATTGTTAATAGATCAGGGCTTCCTCCAATTAGCGCCGCAGGCGAAAATTTTTAAAATTTTGGAGCATCCTTAAGCCAAAAGTCTTCCATTTTCTGCGCCGCAGGCGAAAATTTTTAAAATTTATGATGGCCGATAAGCCAGAATTCTTCATTTTTGGCGCCAAAAATTCAAATTTTTTCAAAAATTCGGAAATCGAAAATCAAAAATATCACAAAATTTCGAAAATCGGAAATCAAAAATCGAAAGGAAAAAACCTCGAAAATCGAAAAACGAAAATCGAAAATCGAAATTTCGAAACACCTCTGTACACTACATGTTATTAACCAGACCCACGCTTTTCTTTTTTGACCGGTTTACGACACCCGAATTTCGGTTTATTAACCAAAAACAATGGTTTTGGTTCGGTTTACCGACCATGAACAACGTTAGAGTGATGCTGCAGTTTTCGTCAAAAATAATGGCCATTATTCTTTGGGAAGAGGCAAAAAAGCCTATCTCTAGTTTTAAATATAGTAGAGAACTCGAATATGTACATGCTCATCACAGAGAATTGCAGTTATGATCATATCTGTTATACTATCATTAAAATTTATAAAAACATTAAATTATTTATTAAAATTTTATTAAAACTGAGTTATTTCAGGTAATTCAGGTAATTACATTCTATTGCGCATTGGTGCTATCTCATAGATGGAAGTGCCGGATTCCCCGATACTCGATTTGTTTCTCTACATTAAACGAATATTTTTTTTAACCAGATAGTTAAACATTGAGACCAGAACGGGCTCTAAAACTTATTGGTAATTAGCCTAAGCATTGCTTGGCTCCCAAAAAAAAGCAACTCAAAAAGTGAACCTGCAGTTTCCCTTTAATCAAAACTTACTTTTCTCATTAAATTAATAAAATAATAAATATCTTTAATAAATCCCAAAGTTCCATCAAAGAAGGAAGGAGAACGTGGAGTTCTAATTCTGAATTTGGAAGGAAACCGTAGTATCTTTTAGGTATATGTGGTCTAGTATAAGGGCAGTCATTAGAGAGGAGTCTTGGCATCACTTTGGTTGTCCGTTGCCGTCTATACTTAGCCATTCTTGCCATTTGCCACCTTCGTTATTCTTGTATTTACTATTCAGATAAACGTGTTATTCTATTCTTGGTTTATTGTTAGTAAGACCGATACCTAGGACTAGGGTTGCCGTTTTCGATTCGAGCCGACGTTCGGTGCATTTTCGTGTTTGGTTTTTTCCGATTCGGTTCGATTTCTAGCTTTTCGAGCTGAAAAGCCTCTGCTGGCTCGCTCTTTCGAGTTACGGTTCAACATACCTTGAACATAACATTATTCTAAGAATAACTGAATAAAGACAGTAGCTAGAACCTGTGTTTTATCACTAGAGTTATTCCTGTTCAAAACAGGAATAAGACTTATGTTTACAATGTTTTGCTAACTCGAGCATAATTAAAAGTATTATTTAATTCAATAATTTCGAGATAAGAGTTGTTTAAATTTCACGAGAATAGGTTTATATTTGTTAAAGATGATTTATATTTTTTGGAAGTCAAGCAATGCTTAGGCTAATTTTAAGATACATTTTGGATTCTCGGCTTTAGTAATGCCCTAGAAGTGATGTCGACCATCTCGACTTTTGTGAGACCCGCCTTAGGACGTGTTAAAATTAATTCTAGACGGCAAATGGACGATTCCGGGTAAGTGCAAATCCAGAATAGAGGGAAGGATTTGTAGGAGAGTAAATATGTGCTTAAAGAAGAGGTAATAGGAATAATTTGGCCGTTATAAAAATAAAAATATGAATTAATAAATTTAAAATTTTATAAATTTAGAAAGTTTTTATTAAAATTTTGGCTCCAACCTGGATAAAAGGTGATATTTTTTGGAAGTATTGTTCTAGCAATGCTAAATTTGGAAGGAAATCACCTCTACCTATCGTATGATAAGTTTTCAAGATCCGTGCCAGTCCGAGATTTGTCAAGTCTACGAGCAACAGAATACCGGGTTTATCCATTGGAGCAGTGTAGACGAGGGTGGATTAAGAAGGGATTTGACTAAGAAGAATAAGGGCATGCATGATCCAAAATCCAAAACTACACAACAGTCACAATAATGTCATTTTTCGGAAGATTTTTTTTCAAACAATGCTTAATTCGAAAGAAAGCTTAGGGTAGTATGTTCCAACATTGGTTAATAAAATTAAACTGATGGGAAACGTAAAATTGAGATATTTTACCCTTAGAAAAAAATATAAATTAATAGATTTAAAAATCTGTAAATTAAAAATTTTTTTCCAATTTGTTGTTTTTGATGGTACAATAATATTTTTTTGGAAGTATTGTTTAAACAATGCTTAATATTGTAAATGGATATTTTCTAATTATTGACGAAAAGTGGGCTGGAAAAGACAAGGGGATCAGAGAGTAGCTGGGCTAATAGTGTCCACTTATTCAACTAGTACAGTAAAAATGCATAAAAATGTGCGGATATTTGACTTGGACAATTATTGCTTCATCATTTGGCTGGAGTGGTAATTGTCTGAGAGGGTAATTATTTCAACTCGCTTTGCTTTATACGGTATATATACTGAGTTTTAAATAATATTGAATTTTATTAATTTGTTTTTATTAATTCTTCTCAATTAAACACTCACAAGGAGGTGTGAAGCGGTATATTACATTGTTATTTTTTGGAAGCTGATCCTTATTCAGCTAATAAACCAGGCTTTAATTTGGAGTTTACCGGGCTAATCTTTTGAACTTTTTTGAAGTGGACTTTCTTCAAGACTAGCGAACAAGTACCGAGCAAACGTGTGCCGATCTTATTCAACAAAGGTAAACTCATTATAAGCATAAGAGGAAAACAGAAAGATAGTGGAAAAAGGTGGGATTTTTGTGGAAGTCGGGGAAGGGAATATTAAGAAATTTTGTCGTTGAGTTGTACTATAATGTTCATGCTGTGGGAGAATTCTTTGGATGGGAGATGGAATAGAACCATCACGGAATGAGCCCAGACCGAAGCACAACCAACTGTGACATAAAGGAGTGAATGCAATAGAGAATTTAATTTTGTGAAATATATTATTTATATTTAATTCGTTAAATGTCAAAGAAGTACTAGTTGATATGTGTTATAAGTGTTCCTATCATTCATTTTTTGAAGTTGGGTATTCCAACTAAATTGGATATTTCTAATTATAGCTGAAACCCTAAGGTGTAAGTGTATAGAGGTTCAACGCTCGATTTGGTTTTAACACAATGGAACTGTGATATTTTTGACTGTTTAATCAGCCATACAAAAATATAACGTTTTGAACCGACTACATAAAAAAATATTTGAAAAGATCGAATTTTAAATAATACAATTTATTAATTAATATTCTGCAAAATACTATATGATATGAGCAATAGAATTTGAAAATTTGACACAAATTGAATATTCAGCAATATGTATTTCTGATTGTGACAAACAGTCATCCAAAAATAATACGTGCAATAACATTGAACCCAAAGTATGTTTTAATGGATCGAAATTTAAAGAAACAATTTTGTATTCAAGCATATTATGTAAAAAGGTGGACTTTTCACGGAGCTGAAAATATTGTCCTCATAGCCTACCAAATACTCCAAAAATATAAATTAGTTTATTTTTTCGATTCATATAAGCATTATTATTTTAAAGAAATTTGCGAGTCTCTATCAGCAATTATTAATTTTTTGGAAGTCAAGCATCGCTTAGACTAATGTTAATGGCTGCATTTTAAATAGGGTTGGGAGCCCGGTTCGAAAGATCGAACAGGGCCTCGAATTTTGACCAGAAAAAGAATCGAACAGCCCGGTCATAAAAATGAGGACCGAAAAAATGACTCGAACGTCAACACGGTTCAAAAAATTCAACCCTAATTTTAAACTCAGGAGGGGGTAAAACAAACTATAAGGCAACGCTGGCGTTTCGCATGTTCGAATCCAGCTGTACTAGATTTTTCTAAACTCTTACTACCTGTATGTTTAAATAGAGGACAACACTTAGAAGCCTCCACCTTCACAAGTCCTATAGCTAATGATTTCTAATGAGAATGAGGGCCCTCTCCCATCCTTAGTTTGCTTTTAACAAACAAGTTCCCCCTTTCCTTGTGTGCTAGTTAACAAAGCTAAACCCCCTTAACTAAACAAAACTCTAAAAATGAATAGACAAAAAATATTTTCAAGTACAATTTAATGGCATATGAAGCCCCCATTGTTTATGCATAAAAACTGGAAAAAGGGAAGAAGTCATTCTTAAAAAAATTATTGAAAAATTGCTTGGAAGGGATTTAATTGTGAATAAAGTTACTTGCTGGAAAAAGTTCCAACATCCAAAAAATAAACACGAGATATCAAACCCTCTATAAATGAAGCAAATCGAAATATCTATATAATTAAAATAATTAATTAAAAAATATTGAGCAATTTTAACAGTTACACTCTGTTAAGGTGTACCTGTTTGATATGGAATGTGAACAACGCAATTATAAAAGTTTCAAGATACACAAGTTGCATAAAAATAGAGAATAAAGATAAGCAATGCAGGGCTTCTAAAAAATAAAATTTTGAATTTGAATTAAAATATCTTATTGTACACCTGAACTGCGCGACATTAATATCAATTAATTAAAAAATTTTGGTTGAAATGCAAATTTGATGTTAAAATCGAAAGGCATTCGCCAGCTGCATTTGTATTTTTTTGTAAGTCAAGCAAAGCTTAGACTAATTTTTTCAATATGCTTATTTATTCTGATAGAATGGCCTCTCCATGAATGGCCAAAAGCAAATAGAAAGATGAAGTTGAGCATTGATGAAAAGTCCAAAAAGCATGAATTGATTAAAATTTATTAAAAATAGCCTCATCTATTTAAGTATGCATGCAGTTTTTGACGCTTAATGCTTACAATTTCAAGAAAAAAATAAAATTTTTTGTAAAAAATTGAAGGTTTAGTGACTACAAATTGTTAGCTAATTTTACAACTTATATAATATCATAATTAAAATTATATAATAGTCCGGAATAATCTCACTGATTTGAAGGTGCGAAATTCTTGTTTTGTAATTTTTTGAAAGTTGGATATACGAACTAATTAAAGTCCAAGTTCATAATAAGATAAGACACTAACATAAGTAACAAACTGAGCTTAGAAATAACAAAACATAAAGTGTAGATGTATACTAATTCTTTACACAATATACATTGTTTTAATTAAGATTATGTATATAATGTATGAAAAATAAAGATTTGTTGCGTATTCGAACTCGATTTGATTTTTTGAAAGTTGGGAAACCCAGCTACACTGCGTTCCAAAAGTATATGCACCAGGGATGGGCGAAATCAAAAAATAAAAAGCGAAATGCGGAATGCGAAACTTTTTTTAAAAAAATAAAAAGCGAAATGCGGAATGCGAAACTTTTCGCGCCAAAAAATGCGAAAAATGCGAAAGATGCGAAATGCGAAAATGCGAAATTAGTTAAAAAATCTTAGAAAAATTTTGGAATTAGTATAGTATACCTGAGGCAAAATTTCGATAAGAAACACAACCTTTCGATTTGTCTCGGCGAGCTGAGTCGAACGATACCACTCTTTATTTACGTAACTCCCTGTCAACCGAGATATAGGTCCCCGAATATCGAGATATAGGTCCCCGAATATCTGAAATTCCGATCCCGATTTGGGCCGGGATCCCGATCCAGGTCAACTCTATTTGAATAGTGAAAATTGCTCGTACTCGATTTTCATTTTTTGCGCCACAGGCAAAAATTCCGAGAATTTTGAAGTCCAAGGAGCAATAATTCTTCCAAGGAACTCTTCAGATCTTAATCTTCTGATATCCCTCTTAATCTCAAATCCCTTTCTTGCGCCGCAGGCGAAAATAATGAGAATTACGGAAATCCTTAAGTCGGATTTCTTTTATTTTCTGCGCAGCAGGCGAAAATTTTGGAAAATTCATTATTAAATTAAAATTTTTAATGTTTTTCAGGTTTGACATACATATTAAAAAAAATAAATTTACAAATTTAAAATCAAAATCAGAATTTAAAAATTTTTATTTTTGGAAGGTAAAATTATTTATTTCCAAACCCTGGATTCGAACATAGCCCCAAAAAACACTAAAGAAAGCAAAGTCAGTCAACTTCACCACTCCACCATCGACCACCTAAATGTAGAAAGGAATAATTTTTCTTTATTTCTTGCCCTTTTCCTTTAAAAATTTAATGTAAAAATATCTAAAAAAATAAAATACTAAATCAAAAAGGCGAAACAAATTTCGCATTTGGACCAAAAAGCGAAATGCGGAATGCGAAACTTTTCGCGCCAAAAAATGCGAAAAATGCGAAAGATGCGAAAATGCGAAATCGCCCATCCCTGATATGCACCCCTAGTTTTTTGATTTTTTATACATTTTTCTTTGTTATTTTGATTAGATTTTTTGTCAATCTATTCTTCTAGATAAATGTGTATGTTTAAACAAAAAAATAAAAATTTCCCCCATCCCGTTTCATTTTTATATACATTTATGAAAAAATTCACTGTTCCAAAAGTATTATATGCACCCCCTCATAAAATTTTTATTTACCTATCAAAAAATTTAAAAAATTTCTCTAAAGATTTCCATCAATATAGATTAGAAATACAAAAGAAACGAAGTTCTAATATACTTCCATCATCGAGATCTTGAAACAGAAAATCAACGGAAAACAGGGGCGTCTTTAAAAAATATTTTCGACCCCTTACAAGTGAAATAAAAATTTTACTTTGGGCTTATTTGAAAGCCCTTAAAATTTGCTACAAGATAGTTTTTATCTATAATCTAGAAAAAATTTATCCTTGAGAAATAATGAGTTTAGTTTATAAGTTACATTTTAATCACTTTTTGGGGCGTATGAGTGATTTTTATGACCTGAAAGATTATCACATTAGGTCTTAAAGTTGAATTTTTTTCGGTAAATAAAATTAATGCTATCTTGTAGCAAATTTTAAGGGCTTTCAAATAAGCCCAAAGTAAAATTTTTATTTCACTTGTAAGCAGTGATGCGGGGGTTCCGGTTCCGGAACCGGTGCGGTTCCGGTTCCGGAAGTGGAACCGGTAAAAGTCCGTAACCGGTTTGGAACCGGAACCGTGGAACCGGCAAATGTCCGGAACCGGTTTAGAACCGGTTCCAGAACCGGTTCCAAAGATACACCCCTAATGATGGGTAAAATCAGAGAAATGGGCAAAAGATGGGATTAGTGAGAAGAAAAGGAAGAGAAAATTGAAACTTAAAAGGATTTTTTTTCCTTTTCTTTTGACTGAGGTATGGTTGACTGGATGTGTGTTGTGTTCTTAGTTTTGAGCACTTATCTGGGTATTAGGTTCGAACCCGAACTTAATGAATGATTAAGTCATTGTTTTTCTTTGAGAAAATAATTTATTATAAACTTATTTTTTAATAAAGAAGTTTGTCATATTTTTAAATAGATGATTTCTATGTCCTATGTCTTCCAAATTTTCAAAATTTTCGCCTGCGGTGCTTAAAAAGGACAGAAATCTGGTGACTTGTCCTCCCAAAACCCCGTTTTCCGTTGAATTGTTGTTGTTCAATTGCGTCCACCCTGACCCAGATCCGAAATTTTCGATTCACCCCAAAAAATGTTTGTTCCTTTTTGATTTTCGGAGTCCTATATCTCTGCGAGTTTTCGTCTCCCGCAAGAAATTCTTGCATATTTGAACTCAGCTCGGAGAGACGAATCGAATGATATATACTTCGAGTATGGATCTCAGTGAACCCATACTAAAGTAAAGCCAAAATTTTTTGGAACCGGAACCGGTTTGGAGCCGGTTCCAGAACCGGAACCGCCAAAATTAAAAAAGCGGTTCCGGAACCGGAACCGGAACCGGGCAAAATTGAAAAAGCGGTTCCAGAACCGGAACCGGAACCGGGCACATTTTGGAATTCCCGCATCACTGCTTGTAAGGGGTCGAAAATATGTCCCTGTTTTCCTGTTTTCCGTTGATTTTCTGTTTCAAGATCTCGATGATGGAAGTATATTAGAACTTCGTTTCTTTTGTATTTCTAATCTATATTGATGGAAATCTTTAGAGAAATTTTTTAAATTTTTTGATAGGTAAATAAAAATTTTATGAGGGGGTGCATATAATACTTTTGGAACAGTGAATTTTTTCATAAATGTATATAAAAATGAAACGGAATGGGGGAAATTTTTATTTTTTTGTTTAAACATACACATTTATCTAGAAGAATAGATTGACAAAAAATCTAATCAAAATAACAAAGAAAAATGTATAAAAAATCAAAAAACTAGGGGTGCATATACTTTTGGAACGCAGTCTATAATAATTATGATAACAAAACATAAAAATATTTAAAGTATTTCACAAATAAAAACAACTTGAAATAGTTAAAACTTGAAATATTCAGAGTAGAGACAAATAAACAATAACTCATAATGGCTAAATTTTAGCCAACTTCAGAGGTAGGCTTCCAAAAATTTAGAAGGACGTACTTGGAACAATGAATCACACTTTCCCTCTCGAATTGTGTATATGTAAATAGAAAGATAAAGAAAATAATTGATATTTTAGAGAATCCATATTTGTAAATCACTGCCAGAAATTATAAAAAAACCTGGAGATCTCCACAACAATCAAAGAAATGAATAAGAATTAATATCCCCGGTACCATTCCCGGTACCATTTTGCTAAAATGGTTCAAATTTGAGAATAGAAAGGGTATATTCTACCTGTCTACCAAATTTCATCCCGAAGTCCCACGGACACCCAAAAGCCTCTCCTTTGTGAGTGTCTATTAACATTCTCTAAATAATGTTAATTAATTTATTAATTTTTTATATTTATGTTAATAAACGATTACTTTTCATGTTGTATTGTTTTACTGTAAAGGAATTTTTTGAGAGCCAGACTTTAGTTTTGGCTAAATTGTGTAACTTCAATCATTTTTAAAATGCTTTCCGACTGGGATTTCGACATTTAATTTTTCAATAGGATTTAAAGAAAGTAAATAGGAAAAATTAGGTATACGACACAGACGCCGATTATGTCAATTGATAAAAATTTTTCCGGGGAATAATTTTAGTGTCATTCGACTCAACTCCCCAATATGGTTTTTTAATTTTCGGAGACTTATATCCATTCAACTTATCGACGAGCTCTTACGAATGACATAACAATCGACTTAATCGGCGTCTGTGTCGTATACCGAAATTTTGTTTTGGAAAGCCTGGCGGCTTTGGGGCGCGCTTCGCGCGCTACTAAAGCTTTGGGGGTGCGTCCGGGCGTGGAAAGCCTGCGCTTTAAAAGGACGCTAGGGTGGAATTTTTGCTTGGCGATTTACGTTAGATATGTTTAGATTAGGGTTGTAGGTTCTGGACCGAACCGAACCGAAGAACCGATGTTTTTTCGGTTCGGTTCCGGATATCCGAAAATTATTGGTTGAAACTGGATTTTAAAACACAGGTGTTAAGAGGATATGAAGTAGAGAACGAGAGATTTGAGTGGATCGAGACAACTCTTGATCACAATTATCACGTCAAATCTCTAAATATCCCTTTTAATCCCTTGAAATATAACTCCAATTTATCTTAATCCATGCAAACCCTCCGATATACTTTTGTCTATTTACTGTAGGGTCTTATGGATAAATGAAAAGTATTTATAATTGTATATTCAGTATTATATAAATAAACAATAGTTAATCAAGTGTTTTTTGTAGTGGTAAAAGCGTATTTTTGTAAGTAATGCATTTCATTGCTAAAATACATACGAATTGGAACTCTCATTTGTTAAGAAAATTTGCCCAAAGAATTTTTAATAAATTCTCAAGCCCCCAACCAAATTTTAGCAATGATTTATGCGTTTCTAAATAATGTTAATTAATTTCTTTGTGTTTTTATTTATGTATATGGTAGTTCAACCTATTGCCTCTTACAACGAAGGAAGTCTATATTTTTGTGAGACGAAATCTTGTTTTGGCTAAATTGTTTTACTTATGTATAGCCGTCTCAAAATGTCATTTTCTACCGCAAGACGCAAAGCGAAAGCAAACTTTGCATAACAAAGAAAAATTATCATACCGACTTTGTCACAGCAACATAACCTGCAACTAACAGCCGTTTCAGTGGCACTGAAATAAATAATATCTTTCTCTTTTTCTTCTCCACTCTATTTTTTTCGCGTGCTATTTTTTAAAGATTTGAGGTGCCAACTTCGACAAGCTAATAATAATAATAATAAAATAACATGTTTCTCATAAGAGTACATAAATAAAAGAATTAGAGAGCGAGCTGGATCTGGATCCAGACCTTGATTTTTCCTGGATCCAGAGTCCAGATCAAGGCATTTTACAGAGTTCCTTGATTTTTCCTTGACTCAAGGTCAAGAATCTGGTCAAGGTACCCAACCAAAATCAAGAATCAAGGTCAAGGCAAATTTTTTCCTTGATTTCCTTGATTAATTTTCCCCCCAATATATCAACAAAATGCCATTAAAATCGTGTTTTTTCTCCTTCAGAATGTAATTGGCGAAGCATTTTTCTTTATCTCTATGTGGTTACGTGACTTTTGCGCCGAGAACATTTGCGCCGCGACTCTTGCGCCGCGACTTTTGCGCCGCGACTTATGCGCCGGGTGACTTTTGCGCCGCCACTATTCTTAAAAATATATGATTAAGTGCAGCTAGACTTCACTATAGTAGGGTTGTCGGATAATTGGAAATCTTCGGATATCCGGATCCGACAACCCTACACTATAGTGCATACTATTTTTATGACCCAGACCTAATTCATCAGCTACCGGACCCCTATTGTACTTCCTGAACTTCCTTCAGTTCCTGGATAATTTTTTAAACCCAAGTGGTAAGGTCCGATTGTAGTTATTATTTTATTTTTTTAAAATAATTGCGGCGCAAATGTCGCGGCGCATAAGTCGCCAGGCGCAAAAGTCCCGGCGCATAAGTCGCGGCGCAAAAGTCGCCCGGCGCAAAAGTCGCGGCGCATAAGTCGCGGCGCAAATGTTCTCGGCGCAAAAGTCGTGTTACCCTCTATGTATGTTTTCTATTCTATTTTTTATGCAGACCTATTATAGTTTTCTTGCGGTACACCTCAATTGACGATTGAGTATATATATACCTCAGTTAGTCCCCATCAAGGACGTAGCCTCCTGGTATTCCCTTGGTCCCCATGGAAGGATAAGGATTAAAGTGATAAAGTGGATGTGGACGATATACGTGAATATCCTAGGATGTGGACGGATATACGTGAATATCCTAGGATGTGAACGGATATATGGGGATATCCGCGGATGTGGACGGATATATGGGGATATCCGCGGATGTGGACGGATATATGGGGATATCCGCGGATGTGGACGGATATATGGGGATATCCGCGGATGTGGACGGATATATGGGGATATCCGCGGATGTGGACGGATATATGGGGATATCCGCGGATGTGGACGAATATACGGAGATCCACGGATATCCCCGTATATCGTCCACATATCCCTCTTAATCCCCTGATATCCTTCAAATCCCCCAAATACACAATATCACTGTTACGCCCTCTAAAGCTCAGATATTCAACTCAGTCCACCGATATCCTTTAATCGTCTAAAATCCTCTTATATTCCTCGATATCCGGTCAAATCTGCTTCCATATCCACTTAATCCCGCAATATCTCTATATCCTATAATATCCACCTTTAAATACCAGCATATCCCACTTAATCTCCTGATATACGTCCAAATAAAAAAAACAAGAATCAAGGCCTGGATCCAGGCAAAAATAATCCTTGATTTTTCCTTGACTCAAGGTCAAGAATCTGGTCAAGGTACCCAACTGAAATCAAGGTCAAGGATCAAGGTCAAGGTTTTTTGAAAATCTCGCTCTCTAAAAAGAATAATGAATTTGGCCATTGTCAGGAATAATAATAAATTCTATTAGATTTTTATTTAGAATAATTGGGTTATTTATTGTAAGGTTACTTAAAAAGGAATAATGAAGATTAGGTTGTTGCAGCATTTAGCTCTTGGTTCGACCAGACTGATAATACCAACTATTACTAGATCCATTATTAAATACTTTTCGATTTAAAAATTTTTATTTTTCCTTCAGATTCTTCTTTTTTGGTTTATCGAAGGTCATGCTGGACCACTTATTGCTAGAGAAATACTAGGAGAAATATTTGACTACTACAAAGGAAAAATGGTTAGTTTTGTGATTTTTATACATATAATATGATATATATTATGTCCCCGGATTTAATATTTCTTTAATCTATACTCACGAACAATCTTCTAACAAACAACTATCTTTATTATTCAGTTTAGTTCAAAATAACGCAAATTAAATGAAATTACAAATGGCTATTTATAGGGTTTTGGAATAGGCGGGAAATAAAGAAATAGGTTAAGTTTACAATTTAGATAAGAAAATTATATATAGTTGAAAGTGAAGGTGTAAAAGTTATAGGGCAATGTTTTGAATAAGATCAAAAGGAAGTTATATTTAAAGTATGGTTTGGGGGAACAATTTGAAAGAGACGGCAAAAACATAAATAATATTGATAACAAATTAAAATACCAAATACAGGACATAACACTCCTCCCTCCTTTAAAGAAATTTGACCTCAAATTACATCTCTTTTCTAATAGCATTTCTTCTCTGAAGTTTCGGACATGTAATGCTGATTTCATATAAGACAAATCAAAGCAACCAAAGCCAACAAGTATGGGTTAACAGCTCCAATTCTGGGATTCGAATTCTCAAATCGCGTGCGATTTGGCGAACGATTCCCATAATTCTCTCGTTTTTGTTTTCTCCAATTTTCTCGTTCACTATCTCTAGAATTGCTTGAATCACTATCAGAATTTCTACTCCTATATCTTCCATATGAATTCTTGGCTTTTTGATGATCTCTATTTCCATAATGTTGTTCATATTCTCTATAATTTTGATGAGTAGTTTCGCCATAAATGGATCTCTCATTATATTGAGGACGATAATACCTCGAGCTATAACACGATCTTCGAGGTTCCCTACAAAATCTAGAGATGTGACCTTGAACCCCACAATTATAACATGTTCTAGTTTCGCGATATTCATTCCGAATTGTAGAAGCTTCCACTTTTTCAGAGCAACTTGCAACAGAAATATTACTATAAGCATTCTTTCGTGAAGCGAGGAGTAACTCATAATTTAAAGCGATTTCATATGCATTCGCGTAATCTTGGGGTCTCTGAGCTTTTACTTCAAACTGAAGCTCAGGTATCAATCTATCTAGAAATTCATCTAATAATCTCTTTTTAATAGCTTCCTCGTCATCCCCTGATAGAGCTGTACGTACAGTATCGGAGAGACGGTTGGCAAATTCAAATACCGATTCACCTGGCGTATGTCTACAGTTAGACAGTAATTGGCGCGCAATAACTTTACGATTCCCATTTTCATATTTGGCTCTTAAGTAAGCTATTGCCTCCGCTAATGTAGTTGGTTGCGGGTTTATGCTATCAAAGGCGATTCGTGCCTGACCGGATAAACAGAAACGTAAACGCGCAAGTTTCTCTGCTTCATTTGGCTCGGTCATTAAAGATAATACATCTTTAAACTTCTCTACCCATTTTGTAAAAGACACTGTAGGATTACCATCAAGAACCTACAAATGCTCCATTCCCTAAGAACGGGTCCATAGTCATTATTTCCTGGTAATTTTCTTCGATATTTACCAAATCATTCGTTTCATTTGATCCATCAACTGAACTATTTTCAAATTTTTCTTCCTCTTTATCTTCAGTATTGCCTCTCAAATTTTCAAATTTTCCAAATTTTGTCTGAACATCTTTATTAAACTTATTTAAGAAATTACGCACTTTAGTTACAGAACCCTTAGTTGCCTTTAAACTATCTTGATTCTTTTTCATATTTTTTTCAATAATTTCTAATCTTCCTTCAACCTTTCGGAAGCTTTTAGCAACAGAACGTTCAAAGGAGCGCAATTGAACAAGAATAGTGCTTAAATATTTCTTTTCCTCTGAACTAAAAAGTTCAGGTGCAAAATCAGATCCAGACATTTTTCAATTTATTTCTTTTTTTAAATTCTTTTTGAATTCTCCGTCTAGTTCTAAAAACTAGTCGGGTCGTGGCACCAATATTATGTCCCCGGATTTAATATTTCTTTAATCTATACTCACGAACAATCTTCTAACAAACAACTATCTTTATTATTCAGTTTAGTTCAAAATAACGCAAATTAAATGAAATTACAAATGGCTATTTATAGGGTTTTGGAATAGGCGGGAAATAAAGAAATAGGTTAAGTTTACAATTTAGATAAGAAAATTATATATAGTTGAAAGTGAAGGTGTAAAAGTTATAGGGCAATGTTTTGAATAAGATCAAAAGGAAGTTATATTTAAAGTATGGTTTGGGGGAACAATTTGAAAGAGACGGCAAAAACATAAATAATATTGATAACAAATTAAAATACCAAATACAGGACATAACATACACTAATACATTAAGAACTTAAAATTAATAATATGGTGTGTTAAGGATTATAACTCCGCAGAAATTTTTTTGATTATTCTATCAGATATTGAAAATACTATTATAGCTTCGCTCACTCCTTGCGTGTCTCGAGATGTATTACTTGAATTATTTAAAATTCAGAATCATTTTTTGATTAGGCTTCTAATATATTTTAACCAAATCTCGAGTCGAGACTCGATACTTTTATTATCGAGACTCGATACTTTTATTTTATACAAGTCCCGACCCCGACTTTATTCACATTTCAATTTATTTATTACACTTACTTTTTCCCATCCTATCCTTCCCCTCTATCTCAAATTTGTACATTTATTGTTATTTTATTTTTACACATTTATTATTATTAAATTCCGTTCCCATCCATTATCCTTCCCGAACATTCTCAACATGTAAACAATTTTCAATTCACTTCCTTTCCCAACATTATCCCAATCACTGTTCCCCAACTTTCCCAGAACGTTCTTTTGTATTTTCAATTTCATCCCTCCCACTTTCCCCACTATTTAACCAAAGGTCTGAACAACAAATGACAGTTTTGAGTTCAGATGTGTTCAGTCCTATGAAGTGTCAATGTCCCTAATCCCTATTATATCACTATTTCCATTATTTCTATATTTCCATTGAACCAATAACTCATTTAATCCATATATTTTAAATATGAGATAAATGTTTTAATTTATTCTAATTTGGTCAATCATAAGTCCTCTGCGCCTCCCCCGGGGTCGGTTTAGTATATGCCCACCGAGATCGAAACTCAAGTTATATACCATTCGATTCGTCTCACCGAGCTGAGTTCAAATATGCCGCGCTTCGCGCGGCATAAAACCCCGCGCTTCGCGCGGGGTTTTGCGGCATGCGCCTGCGGGGAGTCTACGGGCGTTGGGTCTGGGCTCGTAACATAATAACATAATTTTTTTGGTTCAATTTAATTCAAATTTTTTTCTTTCATCTCTTTCCAGGAGCCTTCCTATCCAGAATCGCTTCTCATGTAGTTTTAGTTTTACACTCCAGAAACCTGCAAAACGAGAGTTTTTTGATAGTTTAATATTAGCTGGATTGTCTTCTACATATTTCCTCCTCTTCAAAATCTGCAAAAAATAAATTTTCCTTTCATGTACCGCCGTTTGTGTACGGCCGTTTGTGTACCTGGCCGTTTGTGTACCGGCCGTTTGTGTACCGCCGGTTGTGTACCCACCCAAAGGGGGACGTTTGTGTACCCGCATTATTTTTTGGATTAGGAGGGATTAAAGAGGATATAATTTTATTTAGAATAATTAAGGGAGATAATAGAAGGATTCTGGTGTGATATTGAGTCAATCCAGAATTCAGGGGAACGAGTTAAAGAACTGCAAAGCAAAAAGGGGGTCAAATTCAATTTTGGGTGAAAAATTTTTAATATACAAATGATAGCCCATTCGAAAGGGCTCGGTGAGTTGAGTCGAATGACATCAAAATCAGCTTGATTGAATTATTCTGAACACTGTTATGACCAAACAGAATCTTTGCTGTAAAAACTTTTTGTGCTGCTACGAAGAGTAGAGGGCACTATTTAAATTACTCCAGTAAAAACTATTACCTAATACCCGACTCCGGCAAAATTTACCCGGATACGTGAAAAAATCAAAATGTGAAAAAAGAAAAAAAAAATTTTTTTAAAATTTTATCAAAAAAATTTCAAAAATTTCTTGTCTCGCTTCACTTATTAAATTTGTGGCCCTAAGAAGGGCCGTTAGGGTTTATTTTTGTTGTCGACGTTCTCCCAGGTTCACCACCTTCGTTGTTTCAGAAACTGACGGAAACCTACTAAAAAATTTTAGAGAATAAAAACTTAAAAAATAAAATAAAAATTCCAAACCTTATCAAATTTCCATCGTTGCAGCCGTGGGATGAAGTCCGACACGTGATGAGCAAAGTTTAGACCAACCTTAAAAATAAAATCTAAAATTAAAAAATAAAAATTAAACTTTTACCTACACAAGATTCTCGTCCTCCCTCTCGTCCTCATTGAGAAAGTTTAATGCTCGGATGGACTTGTGTGGAGGATCGGTCAACTAATTGTCAAAATTAGTTGAAAACCTCAAAAGAAAAACAAAAAATTTAAAAAAACAATAAAAAATCTAAAAAAATAATGCGGGTACACAAACGTCCCCCTTTGGGTGGGTACACAAACGGCCGGTACACAAACGGCCAGGTACACAAACGGCGGTACACAATGATCCTGTTCCGTCATCAGATTATGAGTGATTTAGGCAGTAAATTATTGTTTTTAAAAAACTATTAATGCTCGCAAATTTAAAAGTATATCTTAAAGTGTAAATGATCAGCACAAGACCGGAGGCATAATATATTCAGGAAAAAATATATTTCAATACAAATCCGAGCCCTAGTTATAAACATATTCCTGAAGAATAAAATTTACTGCCTAAATCACGCATATTTATTTTTTTGTTGATACTCAAATTGTTTTTATGTGAAAAATATTTTTTTTAAATCGTTTACTGCCCAAATTACTCACTCCCCAATTCACCTTTCAGCCTAAATCACTCACTGCCCATTTAACCACTGCCTACGTCACTTCTGCCGAAATCACCAGACACGGAAATATAGATGCCTTTTAAATAATTTTACTCTTGATGACCATTTCGTATTATTTAATGAGAAAATAGAAAGGAAGGAAAGGAAAATGTTGGTAGAATTCCTGGTAGCAAAAATTTCTTTGCGAATAAAACAAACGTGTTAATTATTTTAAATATAATTTTATTTATGTTTTAATATTAAAGTAGAGAATTGGATTCGAAATTTTAATTTGCGTTATATTTTTTGGATGTCGAAGACAATCGACAGAAAGTAATCGAAAAATCAAAAACTTTTGTGTGAATATTTGAAATTGGCTAATAGAATGAATTTAATTAGCCATTATTAGCTTAAGACTAACTAGCAATGATCTAGCATTGCTTCCAAAAAATTCTAGCTCTACCAACTTCAACACGAATACATATTCTTCTTAGAATAACTTGATTATTTTATCACAAAAAATTAAACAAATTATATTATTTAAAAATAGATAAAAAATAGAGAACGTTTTAAAAGGATGAAAAATCCTTAATTATAGCTCTCTCTCAACTCTAATTTGTGTAATTATCTAGTACTATTCCAAAAAACTCAATTACTTTATTTAATCTAGTCAATTACTCTTACCGACGGTAACTATGCCTATGCTGAGTTACCAAACAATTTATTGTAAGGAACAAGAGTTAGCGCTATCATTTGAAACATTTAATAGGCATCTAGTAAAAGAAAAGGTGTAGCAGTGGCCACGGTATATCATCGGCCAGGCACCTGTACGTACGTGTTTTCGAAAGTGCCCAACAATAAATACCAGGAGATTTTTGTATCCTTCACATAGCTATCATTCTTAACGTAAAAAAGGATAAAACAGCAATCTCAGAAATTTTACAAGCTATTATCAACATGAGACTAATTAACAATGATCTAGCATTGCTTCCAAAAAATTTCAGTACAGTCTTGCAACAGCAATATAATCTTAGTATAACCTGCCTTTTTACAAAAAAAAATAAAAAAAACTTAATATGTTTGAAAATAAGGCATTATTAAAAATAGAGAATAATTATTAGCAAATTTTCTCTAAAAGAATGACAATTTAAAGGAAGATGAATAATAAGTATATATCAAGATATAAAAATATTATAAAAGTAAACAACCGCTAGTCGAATTATACGAAAAATTTGGGCATGTCGAGGTTTTTTGGAGCGAACTTTAGAATGCCTGGGCATATAATTAGAGGAAATAGGGATATAGAATAACTGTTGCAATATAACCGCTCTACTGACCAACCTTTCGAAAAAAAAAAGATTAACTTAAGATTAGGTGGTTAACAATGATCTAGCATTGCTTGCAAAAAAATAGAGTCTGTTGTTTAAATTGAATAAAGAAGTCACAGAATAACATGACTTTTTGTCACAAAAATTTTAAATAAATTGATACTATTTAAAAATTAAATTAAAAACCTAATACATATACCAGGAAACGAGTATATCCTTGTCATGTCCGATGTTCATGCTGTGGAAAAATGTGTGGATGGGAGATGGAATAGAACCATCACGGAAAGGGCCCAAACCGAGAGCACAACCGACTGTGCCACCATCCAACCCGATGTTGGGTTATTTATTTTCATTTATGTTCTTTCTGCAAGTGCGGACACAACACTCATTGAAGTGTCCGATGTTCATGCTGTGGAAAAATTGTGGATGGGAGATGGAATTGAACCATCATGGAATGAGCCCAGACCGAAGCACAACCGACTGTGCCACCATCCAACCCAATGCTGGGTTATTTATTTTCATTTATGTTCTTTCTGCAAGTGCGGACACAACAATCCTCCCAAGTAAATATCCTCCCATAATTATCAATAATCAAGATTTTTGCTCGAGATATTGACTAGGTCAGGTTAATGGTTCTATATTCCCCCTCAAAGTGTTTGAACATTGGGGAAGGGGTAGGTAATATAGAAACACTTTGTCTTGCGACCACTATTATTCTTTGTTATTTTTAGGCAAATGGGGGCTGTCAATGATTACAACAAAAAAATTTTGTCTTCATTTAAAAGCATAAGTGGGCTAGAGGTACCAAAAATTAAGCTAAGTATTCAAATATCTAGTGATGTTCTCATCACTTCAAAAGAATGTCACATCCTACTAGTATTTCTTAAAAATTTTGAATATCAATTTAATCTAAGTAGTATTTTATTTAGAATATTAAATATCTTAGAATTTTGACTCTATCTGAATATTCAACATCCGAATGGCCATAGTCACGAGCAGAAATAATCTTTCATGCCAAGTCAAAATTTACCTAATAATGCAGTTTGTATACTGTGAATTTATTTTAATTTTTCTTTTAACCTGAAAGAAAAAGGAAGAAACGATTTTGTAGTATATTCAGAATCGAAACCGGATCTTAATTATCGAGGAGATTAACTGACATAAAGAGATTAACTGACATATCTGGCGAAGTATTAACCCCTGATATCACATCCGCCGATAACCTCCTTAATCCCTCAATAGCATTATAGCTTGGTTTTACATTTTCAGAGCCGCAGGCGAAAATTATAGAAGTTTTTAGGAGTTTTTTTTAGTTTTTTATGGTTGATAACTTGTTTTTGTAAAGAAAAATCCTAAAACAAACAATTTCTGCCTATTTGGATCCGAACCCAAACCTATATTAATGGACCTATAGGCTAGAACCAACGTGAAAAAATCGTTCGGGAACGGGTTTCGGGGTCAAACCCTTTAAAAACTCTGAAAACTTTTAAAGTTGTGGCAATTCCGTTACATATTTATTATTTCAATTTATGATTTTTAAATAAAATACATATGTTATTAGATGCATACTTTTCACTCGACTCTACAATGATATTTTTGTAAGCTAAACATTAGATTTGGCTAAAAGTTTGTATTTTAAAGCAGCTTTAGTGGGCAAATATTATCTCATTGTTATTAAATTTTTAAACAAACGAAAGCTTATTTAGCTTACAAAACTATGTAGAGAAAATATAGAAAATATTCTGCAAACAAAAATCGTTTAGTGTTTTTTGTTACCCCAAGATACTTTAACCTCAAAACACGGAATTTTTCGACGGTAATGCGATAAGAAAAATTATTAAAACCTCTACACATGCAAAAGTTAGAAAATCACTTAAAATCTAACAATATTTTTATTTACATTAATTATGTTATAAATAAAAAAACAAAAATATAATTAGGGGAAGCATTTGAGTTGTCGGACGATGCTTTGTCAAGTTAATATCTCGCTATCCAGACCCTAACATCGAAACTGAAGTGTCCGAGCTTTACTATAGGAAGCTAAATATTTATATGTATTAGATTCATCTCTCAGATTTACTGAGGATATCAATAAGCCCTATAAATACATCTCTCAGATTGACTTGAGGATAAGTAAAAGCCCTAAAAATCCAACTCTCAGATAAACTGAGGAAAAGCCCAAATAATTTATATAAATTTATTCTTTAAATAAATACAAACAATATATGGTCACTGGGGAAATGGGGTGGAAATAAGTCTCTCTCTAATGAGGTCTCTCGGTTAGGAGGTCCCCAAAAATGAGGAAATAAGTTGGGGTTTATATACAGGTGAAAAAGGGTGGAAAAGTACAAAGTAAAATGATGATAAGGAAAAGGTCAATGTCGGTCATTTAAATATATGAAAGGAAATTTGAAAGATGGGAAAATGATATAAAACGATAATAAAATGATGAGTGGTAAGACAAAGAAATATTTGAATATGGGGGGAAAAGGCAAAATAAATAAAATAAATATGTCAGACAAATTTAAATATATTTTTCTTATTCACGGACATAACATCCCTTCCTCCTTTGAAAAAGCTTCTCCCTGCCATAATATTAGGGGTATTTCAAATACATTAGCATCTGCCATCAAAGACTATTTCTCGTGTCATAACACGGCAATCTCGAGATCACTACATAACGGGGTTTACTAATTTTCCACAAATTACTCCCATTTTATTTTATATTTCTCTCTATATCTAGAGGTTTTACAATTTGTCTACTAGCTAGTTTATAAATATTCTAAATTCTCTTCAATCTCCATCTAAGGCCATAATCGCAACTTACGATGGGACAATTCTTTGATACTTAATCTTAATATTTTATTTTATTCAATCATTCTCCATAAATGGGTTTAATTTTTCTTTTCCATTTCTCCCATATTTCATGACCATTTCTTTACATCGAATACCTCCTCCCCTTTTCATAAATTTAGAGGGATTGAACATCAAATCGGAACAAATTCCTATCTCTTCTTACAGAAGGCTAATTCTAATACATATTATCTTTCTTTTTATAAATATTCAGCTACTAAGTTAAAGCTCATCCAATATTTGGCTAACAGTTCAAACAACTTTATCAAAGCTTTCTTCGCCAAAAAATCAGCGGAATAGCTTTTTCTCTCGCTCACACATCACAGAGCGGATTTTTAATTGGTGGCCTACAACACTGACCACAAGCCCTACAACGATGAGCTATTATTTATTTCAATTCCGTGGCCTACAACACTGACCACAAGCCCTACAACGCTGAGCTATTATTTATTTCAATTCCGTGGCCTACAACACTGACCACAAGCCCGACAACACTGAGCTATATTTTTTTTTAATTAACTGGCCTACAACACTGACCAGAAGCCCTACAACACTGAGCTATATATTTTTTTTAATTTAAAATCTTCCGTAAGACGGAGCTGGTTTTTATTGATCTCGGGCTTTACCCGGTTCGCTGTCGACCGCGCCATTGAAGTGTCCGAGCTTTACTATAGGAAGCTAAATATTTATATGTATTAGATTCATCTCTCAGATTTACTGAGGATATCAATAAGCCCTATAAATACATCTCTCAGATTGACTTGAGGATAAGTAAAAGCCCTAAAAATCCAACTCTCAGATAAACTGAGGAAAAGCCCAAATAATTTATATAAATTTATTCTTTAAATAAATACAAACAATATATGGTCACTGGGGAAATGGGGTGGAAATAAGTCTCTCTCTAATGAGGTCTCTCGGTTAGGAGGTCCCCAAAAATGAGGAAATAAGTTGGGGTTTATATACAGGTGAAAAAGGGTGGAAAAGTACAAAGTAAAATGATGATAAGGAAAAGGTCAATGTCGGTCATTTAAATATATGAAAGGAAATTTGAAAGATGGGAAAATGATATAAAACGATAATAAAATGATGAGTGGTAAGACAAAGAAATATTTGAATATGGGGGGAAAAGGCAAAATAAATAAAATAAATATGTCAGACAAATTTAAATATATTTTTCTTATTCACGGACATAACAGAAACAAATTCTAATTCTTTTTAATTTCTAATGGTTTATGCAAAGCCAATTTTTGGCCTTGATTATTGGTTCTAAATAATGTTAATTATTTTCTTTATTCTTCTATTTATGCATATCACAACATCTCCATATTTAGTTTTTTTTTGTCAAACAGCAGAGTATTTTTGGGAGCCGAACTTTGAATTTGGCTAAATTATAAAAACATTCAGTACTTTTCCATTATACGCCAGCAAATCTTTTGTTTTACTTTAACAGTTGGTCATTATTTTGGGTAATTCTTCGGTTGTCGCCCCCCCTTTTTATGTTCTATTTTTTTACATTTTCTGTGAAATTTCCATGAACTTTTATATACATTCGAAAGAGCACTTCGAGCTGAGACGCCGGCACTAGAATCGTCGAAATCTAAATTAAATCAACATAGTTATGAGCAATTGTTTTAATCCCTTTCAACATCACAAAAAACATGGGATTTAGCTTCATAATTTTGTTCAAAATTGCCAAATCTAACCGATCATAGTACCAATCAACTCAGCTCGGATAGCTCTTTCGAATTATATATAAATTATTGTATGTCAAAGCAAAAAAGCTCAAAATGGTCAGGGAAGCATAAAAAAAGGGGGGCGACAAAGGTGTACGGAATTTTGGTCACCGGAATTTTGGTCACCAAGGATTTTCGGAACTTTGGTCACCAACTATTTTGGAATTTTGGTCACCAGCGGAATTTTGGTCATCAAGTCAAAAAACGGAATATTGGACACTGAAATTTTGGTCACCAATAGGAATTTTGGTCACCAAACGGATCTTATCTAAAATTGATATCAAAGTGATAAAAAATGATTTTTCAACCCCCAGTTGATCAATTTCAATGTTGATCACTCTTCCGGCTGATAACTCTCTCGGTTGATCACTCTCAATCACTCTCCCGGAAGATTGATTATCCGGGAAAGTGATCAACATTGAAAATGATCAACTGGGAGCTGAAAAACATTATTTTATCACATTTATATCAGTTTTAGATAAGATTATTTTTTTCCGTTTGGTGACCAAAATTCCTATTGGCGACCAAAATTTCAGTGTCCAATATTCCGTTTTTTGACTTGGTGACCAAAATTCCAAAAAAGTTGGTGACCAAAGTTCCGAAAATCCTTGGTGACCAAAATTCCGGTGACCAAAATTCCGGCACCCGGCGACAACCGAAGAATTACCTTATTTTGTTCATAATTATTTAATCAAGCTGATTTAGTCGACGAGCTCTTTCGAATAAGCTATATTTGTCAACGAATTTTTCACCTCAAATAACAACTAATCTCCCCCCTCTTCTTCCTATGGTTTAACAATTTTCGGAGACCTGTATCTTGAACCACAGGCATTTCTGAGCATAGAGAATGGTAGGCCCTATCTGAAAAAAATGCAGCAATCAAATTTTTTTCCTTATTCTTAAAAATGGTTAATTTTCTTATATTTTTCTCTCTATTTTTGGTTTTTGCCTTAAGACTATAAACGCAAAAGGATTATTTTTCTTTCATTTTGTGAGCATTTACGTTTTTTCTGTCCGTGTTTTAGCTGACCGATGTGTGTGCGTGTTTTGTCTGTCCGGGTCCGTCCTGACAAAACACGGACGGTCACAGACAGACAAAACACGGACGGTAATTGTTTTGTCTGCCCGTGTTCGGCCGTGTTTTCTGTCCGAGTCCGTCTTTGTTTTGTCTGTCCGAGTCCGTCCATTTGAAGTGAACGAGGGAAAAAGTCCGACCTTTCTGTACAAAATAAGGAAAAATGTGGAAAGGAAAAAATGAAGGAAAAAATTTGATTGCCGCATTATTTTCAGATACGGCCGAATGGTATATAATGTTATTTAATTTATTAATTTTTTTATTTATGTAAATAAACGATTACTTTATTTGTCGTCTGTATTTTTCTGTAAAGTATTTTTGTAAGACGATCTCTAGATTTGGCTAAAGTGTGTTACTTTATTCATTTTTAAAATGCTTTCGACTATACCTACTTTTTAAATTTTTCAATAAGATTTAAAAAAAAAGAAGATGAACGTGACAAAAAATCAGGGTAATAGTTAAATTTGTGTTTTCCCTTTCTTCTTTCGGCTGTACAGGGTGGGGCAAAAGTTCGGCGACAAATTTCATTTTATCCTTTCTTAAAATTTACTTTATATTTTGCTTTTTAATAAGATTTCCCATATTCTATGATTCGCGCTCTACAAATTTTATCTTGAAAAATTTTTCCTATCTCATAAAGTAAAAATTTTACTGAAACTTAAAAAATTGTGCTTCTATTATTTTTTTGTATTTTAAAAATATTCGAAAATGTGACATCGCTAGACGGCTCGATATCTGTCGTATGTTGGTTTCCAAAGCAATAAAACGATATCATGAGCATGCTCTGTTTCCTGGTTTTTGGGGGAAAGATTTGAGGCCTTCAAACTCACTGGCTTTAAGTCAGTGGATTATTCTATTTGGGCATTTCTGGAGCAAAAAGCGCTTGTGCAAAACCCCGCGCTTCGCGCGGGGTTTTGCGGCACGCGCCTCGCGGGGAGTCTACGGTCGCTAGGTTCTGGGCTCGTAACTTAATCCTATTCCTATCATCGATGATGAGGTCATGCCTGGCTCCCTGCACAGCAACAAAAATCTTCATGGATTCTCGAGTTAAAATTGACAAGGAATATCTTTGCGAGTGACATGCACGGCCAGAAGTAATTTTTTGGGAGTGATGGGAAACATCACTAACATTTAGCTCCAAACAATAAAATAATAAATTTAATAGATTCACTTGTAATTCCTTGAAAAATGAAATGCAAAAAAAAATATTTTTATGATTAAAAGGAGGGGAATACATGAAATAAATATAAAAATGTGTAGTGAAGGTGATGAAGTGTTTAAAGAAAATTTGTTACAAAAATAATGAAATGAGGAAAAAAAGTGATAAATTTTGGAAATAAACACAAAGTGATCGAATTTTATTGTAAAGATTAATTTTGATTAAGAAATAAGTAGAACAGGGTTTTTATTAGAAATCGAACTGAGCCTGAAGTGTCCGATGTTCATACTGTGGAAAAATTGTGGATGGGAGATGGAATTGAACCATCACGGAAAGGGCCCAAACCGAAAGCACAACCGACTGCGCCACCATCCAACCCATTGCTGGGTTATTTATTTTCATTTATGTTCTTTCTGCAAGTGCGGACACAACACTCCTTCCGCCTTGCGAAATCAAGCGTCCTCGCTTGTTGCTTGTCTTCTATAACTATCATCTGTTTCGATTTTTGGAGAGCACACACAGAAACCCATTTTGTGGCATTTGCTGCGCTTCATGCGCCTTACGCATTTTTATATTATATTAGCCTCGCAACACCGGCTAGCCTATCACAACTCAGGCATTTAATTTCTCACAGGGTCTTCTCCTTTTTTCTCTCCACAGTGACAGAATGTCAGATCATTACAGCATGTAAGGTTCGCTGAAATTTCCTCAGGCTAAGCCTGGCCTGTCCGACTGCGCCATTGAAGTGTCCGATGTTCATACTGTGGAAAAATTGTGGATGGGAGATGGAATTGAACCATCACGGAAAGGGCCCAAACCGAAAGCACAACCGACTGCGCCACCATCCAACCCATTGCTGGGTTATTTATTTTCATTTATGTTCTTTCTGCAAGTGCGGACACAACAGAGCCTTTTTTGGCCGTTCTACTTACGCGTGTTATCTCCCGATTTTTAAAATACGACGGAATCTCTGATATGTACCATTTGGTTATTTACTGTCGGGTCTTATGGATAAATGAAAAGTATTTATTACTCTATTTATATTTAGTATTAGATAAGCTAAACAAAAGTTAATCAAGTGTCTTTTAAAGTAGAGGATAAATGTACACTCCTCCACAAAATTATAGCCCCACCTATATTTTCCTCGGTTTCAATACTGTAACCGTTATTTTTATTTTCAGACTTTTTTGTAATAATAAATAGTGGTCTAAAATTAGGTTTGTAAAAAAATTTTGTTTTCAAATTAATTTTTTTCGAGAGTTATAGCAAATCCCGAATTTTAGGGTTCCACAAAATTATAGCCCAACTTTGAAATTTCGAGTTTGTAACATTAGGAAAAATCTACAAAAATTTGAGCAAGCATATCCATTGATACTAAGAAAAAATAAAAAAGAATTAGTCCCGTATCTCACTTCAGTGTCGAGATCCATGTACCTTGAAAATCAACGTAAATGGGGGGTAAGGCTGTTTAAAAAATATTTTCGACCCCTTATTGTTTGTTTTAAAATTTCAATTTGTGCTCATTTGAAAGCAGTTAAAATTTGCTATAAGATAGCATAAGTTTTATTTTATAGAAAAATTATTTCAGTAAGCCCCATAATGATTATTTCAGTAAGCCTCCTAATGCCCCATAAAATTAGCCCCGGAAGATTAACGTCCTGCATATCTCTATTGAATTTTTTCTGGGATATATGAGTATTACTTTCTCATAGCAAATTTTAAGGGCTTTCAAATGAGCTCAAATTGAAATTTTAAAACAAACAATAAAAGGGCGAAAATATTTTTTAAACTGCCTTACCCCTGATTTACGTTTATTTTCGAGGTATCTGGATCTCGACACTAAAGGGAGATATGAGCCTAATTATTTTTTATTTTTTCTTAGTATCAATGGATATGCTTGCTCAAATTTTTGTAGATTTTTCCTAATGTTACAAACTCGAAATTTCAAAGTGGGGCTATAATTTTGTGGAACCCTAAAATATTATCGCTCATGCAGATAATATGTTTATTTTTGTAAGCCGAACTCTAGCTTCGGCTAAATTGTTATACATACATATCTATAGCCGTCGCTAAATGGAATTTTCTATCGCAAGACGCAACGCGAATTTAAACGCAAGGCGAAAGCAAAGGTAACATAACAAAGAAAAATATCATATCGACTAGTTATGTATTAATCAATTTTTTGTAAACAATTTTATAAGCTAAAAAGTACAAATTTACGCGAACGAAGAATTAAAAAGGGAAGGTGAATAAAAACATAAAAAAAACAAAACAACTAGTGTTTTGTTATTTTAATAATACTAAATTTGGTTGATTGGATTGTAAAGGCAAAATGATGATTGAGATGAAGAGGGGAAAATTACTAAAAATGATGGGAACGCGTGAGAGAAATATAAAATAAAAATTATTATTTATTGGAAGGGCAGCTGTAAATACATTGAAAAAAATGATGAGACACCCCATATATTCGCAAATAAAATAAAAATTGAGTATAGGAGGAGTATTGTATGTATCTAAATCGAGTACATTGGGTACAACAATAGCAAATTTTTGAATTAAAATATCATTTAAATCTTGGATTTTTTCTTATTGTTTATTTATTGACGTCCATTGTTTCTTAGAATATTTTTGGATGTTGGATATACCCAACAGAAATAGAAAAAAGCTACATTTATGATTATTTGGGTATTAGAGTTGCTATCAGCCCCTATTTATTCGGAAGTAATTTAAAATTTTTGACTCTTCTTATCAAGCTATCAAGTTTTTTTAGCGAGCATTCATTAGCTACAAAAATACATGGTATGGCGTTAATCTTCTGGATCTTATGTCTCTTTACAAAACCGGAAAAATAAGAGAATAATTAACTTTGTGTTAATAAAAATGAGGGAATGACTAGACTTTATTGAAATTTATCCCGCGGGATCACGCAAACGCGATTTTGCCGGTCTCTAGTCATAAACGATGAATTATGCTGATCAGGGTTGGGCCGAGTTGAGTAAAGTTGGGACGAAGTTCTAGGTGGATTCTCCACAAGTTTTATTCGAATCAGGCTTCGGGCCGAAAAAAGTCCAGGTTCGGGCTCATTTGTCAGGTCGGGTTTCAAATAGCACGTTCATCCCTGATATGTAAATATCATTCAATCTAATAATTTTTTAGCAATTTATTTTGAACAGGAGAGAACAGTTAGCTATCATTTAAAAAATTTAATAATTTGGGCTTCTCTCGGCAAAGTGTGTTTTTCGGACTCTATTTATTAGCTTGAGACAAGCTAGCAATGTAAAAGAAAGGATGAAGCAGTGGCCCCTATATATCATACGGTGGAGCTCCCGTTCGTGGTGATCACTAGGGATCGGATTTGTATTGAAATATATTTTTTTATCCTAAATATATTATGTCGAGAAAAGCCCAAATATGCAATTAGTTTTTCGATATTATGATTTTGAACAAAGTTACATTTCAATATATTTTAATATTTTGCCAATTTCCCCATTATTTCAATATTTGGCACTTTTTGCGAAATATTTCAATATTTTTCCATATTTTTAACAAAATTTTGGGATTTTCCATAAATTTTAGGGAAAAAGTGAAGAAATCTATCCGTTTGACAACCCAAATTCTCAAAATTTTCGCCTGCCTGCGGCGCTGAAAAGGGGATGTTATCGCCTATTATTCACTACAGTGCTGTCAAAATGGGTAAATGAACAAAAGTCCCATAAAGGCCCATTCTAAAATGCTTCGCCCTTAAAATGTCCGACTGGACAAACCCCAAAGTGCACATTGAGCAAAACCCACAAAATGTCCCATCCTCATTTTGTCAATCAAAAAATGTCCAATAGGGTAAAAATAATCTATTTGTCGAGCTATATAAATAGTCGATTTTAAAAACGTGGTTATTTTTTGTTAAATTTCAAATTTTTTTAGGGGTTGCTTGTAAATAAACGATAATTTATTTCAATATTTAGCTAGTTTTTTCCATTTTTTGTCAATATTTTGCAACTTTATTTCAATATTTTATGGCCATATTTTCCGATTTTATTTCAATATAAATCCGATCCCTAGTGATCACAGCAATATCTACCAGGGGATTTCTGGATTCTTCACATGGCTATCTCTCTTTATGTAAAAAAAGATAAAATTAGAATCCCTGACATTTTACTAGCTATTATCAACATAAGACTATTTAGCAATGATCTAGCATTGCTTCCAAAAAAATTTAGCGTCATCCGTTGAGCCCACAAAACAAACTTAGAATAACCTGCCTTTTTATCAAAAAAATAAACTACTTAATATTGTTCAAAAATAAGGTACTATTAAAAATAGAAATATACTTATTAGCGCATTTCCTCAAAAAAACGGCCCTTTAGAGAATGAAGAATAGAATGTCTGGGCATATAATTAGAGGAATTAGGTATATAGATAAATGTTCTAATATAACGTTCTAATGCCCAATCCTTTCGAAAAAAATTAACTTAATAACAGGGTTGTTAGCAATGATATAGCATTGCTTCCAAAAAAATAGAGTATGTTTAAAGTTAAATTTTGTAGTCACAGTTAACAGGACCTTTTTGACACAAAACTTTTAAATTAATTGATATTATTTAAAAATTAAATTAGGATCCTAATACTGATCCTAATACACTGCTCCACATAACTATAAGTTCACCCTAAATTTTCGTTTTTCTTAGCTTCTATCAGATCAATCGGGCTGATTTTTATTATATATTTATTAAAGCGGGTAGCAATTCATATAGACCCGAGAAATCGAAATTTTTATTTTTAAAGTACTGTAGCCCCCATTTCCCGATGATTTTCGAGATTTTGGATCTCGATGAAAAATGCACTTACAGACTTCGTTCTTTTTTATTTTTTACTTATTATCGATGAAAATATTTGCATGAATTTTTGTAGAAGTTTTCAAGCATTCCTTATGTGTTTTCTGTAGGTGAACTTATAGTTATGTGGAGGGTGTTTTTTGAAAAAATTGGATAAAAAATTTTCAAATGGAAATTTTTTCGATTTCTCGGGTCTATATGAATTGCTACCCGCTTTAATAAATATATAATAAAAATCAGCCCGATTGATCTGATAGAAGCTAAGAAAAACGAAAATTTAGGGTGAACTTATAGTTATGTGGAGCAGTGTATAACATGAAACGAGTCGTCCCGATTCCCAAAACTTGGAAAACATTTTTCGGTCGTGGAGATTTCAAGGAAATAAAAGATTTATTGAGGTCTTCAGCGCCGCTTCAAAAGATTGACCCGAACCGTTAGGTCACGGAACCTTTCCAAAATATAGGTTGATTCTTATAAATATCCTTCCCATAATATTTCTCAAAAAACTCCCAATAAATTTACTCACAAATTTCTAGACCAATCACCACTACCAGAATGTTCATAGTGGGTTGGACCCATTGATATTGTTGCGTGTTGTTGTTTTCGATTAAACATGATTTTTAAAAATAAAGACTAGAAGAGGTTGTTTTTTTGAAATTTTAGACAATAAATAAATAGTTAAGATAATTTTATGCTAAAATTGTTAATTTTTTAAATTAATAAATTTAATTAAAGAGATAAATGAAAAAATAAAGCAATCAGAATTTTGATAAGAAACAAGGGGCACAAAAATTAAATAGTTCCTGAAAGGTTCATGGACCTACAAATGTTTAATAATTAAAAATTAAAATTTAAAAAAGCTTGTCATGTCCTCGAGATAATTAAATAAATTATCTTAAATACAGCTTGTTAATAAAATTTAGCCAAATCAAGAGTTTGGCTTCCAAAAATAATCGAGGAAATAGAAGCACTTCAGTTAATAGGGGCAACAATACATTCATACATAAATAGAAAAATAAAGAAAATAATTAATATTTCAAGCCATTTTTTCATAAAGATTTGTTTTCATCAAGCATTACACGTTTCTTGTGCATTTTATTTTATTTCTTGGAAGTCAGAAACTTTTTACTAAATTGCTATAATTATTTGTTTTAGTTATTTGTTTTAGGTCGTGGTATTGAAATTTTTATCAAAAAACTCTTTTTTTCGATATATCGTACCGGTCCGGTCTCTAGTCATAAAACGATTAGTTTAAATAGGGCCAGATTATTTATGAAAGGAATTACTCAAAATATATAGGCGAATTTACTATTTAAAATTTGTAAACCAGATAAAAAAAGTTTAAAATTTAACCGATTTTATCGGTTTCCAAAAATACATACCTCCGAACCTACACAAAACCACGCAACAGAAGATTTGAAGATAAAGTTTAATATACACAATAATTATGTATATAATTAATTAACATGGAGATGATATTCCATATATGTACATACATTTTAAAGCTTAAAAAAGATTCAGCAGAAGAAATAAGGAAAGAGTTATAGTTCCCTTAATAGTTGTTATTATTTTTCCTTGCGTGTCGAGATGGATTACTTGAATTATTTAAAATTCAGAATTTTTTCCTGAATACGCTTCTAATATATTTTAGCCAAATACAGAGTTTGGCTACCAAAAAATAAGCGAAAACGATACGCGAGCTACTAGTAATTATCGAAGCGATCAACAATTTGATAAATAGAAAAATGAAGAAAATAATTAATATTTTTGGGAATCTTATGAAAGGGATTTTTAAAAAAAGTAAATGGTCAAAATATGAAGGAAAATGTGTACATAAAAAAGTGAAAAAAAAAGTTACAGAAGTTTTCTGCGTTAAAAAAATTTAGTAATCCTTAAGATCATTGGTCCCTAGGAAAAAATGCTAAAAAAGTGCTCTTTCGTTAGTTTTAAGGCTTGCAGTAGGTAATCAAGTGTGCTGAGTCTGAATCTGAGCTTAGAATTTGTTTATTTCGAACCCCGAATTCGACCAAATCGAATTCGGGGTAAAAATTCGAAACTATTTGGCTAGTGCTATTCTGACGCGGCTCTTCAAGCTGAGTCGAATGATGTCAAAATTAATGTGTTTCGACAACATTATTCTGAGTTATGATCAATCTCTCTCTCAACTCTAATTTGTAAAATTATCCATTACTATCCAAGAGATTCTGTTAAAACTAGTCGATTACTCTTAGCCACGGTAACTTGCCAAAGCTGTGTTGCCAAACAATTTATTGTAAGGAACAAGAGTTAGCTATCATTTGAAACATTTACTACTAAGCATTTAACAAAAGAAAAGGTGAAAGCATTCGGTGGTGCACCTGTAAGGGTGTTTGAAGGTACCAGCAATAAAAGTGTATTTCTGGTTTCCTCACAAATCTATCTCTCTTTATGTAAAAAAAGATAAAATTAAAATCCTGACATTTTATTAGCTATTATTACCACAAGACTAATTAACAATGATCTAGCATTGCTTCCAAAAAATTTACCGTAGATGAATAGGGACCCCAAAATAATCTTCTATAACCTGCCTTTTTATCAATAAAAGAATAGACTACTTAACATTGTTTAAAAATAAGGCATTATTAAAAATAGATAATACTTCGTATTAGCGCATTTCCTCAAAAAATTACCCTTTAAAGAATGAGAATAGAATGCCTGAGTATATAATTAGAAAAAATACGGGATAAGAATAAATGTTCTAATATAACCGTTCTACTGCCCAATCCTTTCTAAGAAAAAAATTAACTTGAGATTAGGTGGTTAGCAATGATATAGCATTGCTTCCAAAAAATTACAGTCAGTTACATTTAAATTAATAGTCTACAGATAATAGGAGGACCTTTTTGTCACAAAACTTTTAGATTAATTGTTACTATTTAAAAATTAAATAAAAACCTAATACATTACTGGGAAAATAAGTCATGCAGATTCCAGAAAATTGGAAATAATTTTGGGTTGTGGAAAATTCGTGGTTTCGGGGATACTTCGGGCAAAATAGAAAATTGTCTTCAGCGCCACATCAACCAAAAATTGATGTCTATTAGCGTAAAAAAGGATAAAACAAAAATCCCTGGCATTTTAATAGCTATCATTAACATAAGACTAATTAAAATGATCTAGCTAGCATTGCTTCCAAAAAATTTAACACCTATATATAAAGATAGCGCGTGGTGAGCTAAGGCATGTAGCGATAAACCTTAATAACTTTGATAACACTAAATAAAAATTTCTGGCTTCAACTTTCGTATTTTAAAACCCAGCTATTTTTAAGTACATATCTGATACACTTGAAAATAGCTGGATACATATCTGGTATAAAAAATTTCATTTTTTAATAATCAAATTCTGGTAACTTATTCATTAAAAAATCGTAAAAATTTTAGATATGTATTTTGCTTATTAGTAAATTTAATAAGTACGCGGTATGAGATGAATAAGAGTATTTCATAATTATAGAGTAAAAAGAAATTTTCTTTAATTTTATTAAGGTTATTGAGGTCCGGTTGGATTGAAATTTTTATCAAAAACTTCTTTTAGCTTTAAAAATAAATGGAAATGAAGAAGAAAAGCCAATAAACATTTAACACCTGATTAGTTTAAATAGGGCCATGTTTTTATAAAATAAATTTCTCAAAATATGAAGGAAAATTTATTTAAAACTTAAAAACCAAATAAAAAAAAGTAAGAATTTAGCCGATAATATCGGTTTCCAAAAATATAAACCATCACAACGACGTATAACGACAAGCAGACGATTTGAAGATAAAGTTTAATATACACAATAATTATATAATTAACATGGAGAGAATATTCCATACATATGTACACTTACATTTCAAAGCTTAAAAAGATTCAAGAGAAGAAAGAAACGAAAGAATAGAGATAGAGCTGACAAGGATTGAAAACGCTTACTAGACCGGGTTTAAGATATATTGAAATAGAACGCTAGCTTGTTCGGTATAACACATGCGTATTGAGAAAAGCATCTGACGACTCTTTTATTTTTAAATGCAGCTATTTTCGAATCCTTCTTCGTATTCATGCTTGATAAAAGTATCAATTTCCAAAGATCAATTTTTGGTGATTTAGGCACTAGAAAATCATAAACATTTCAAATATTTAGCTTGTTCGTAAATAAAGTACGCGGTATGAAAATAAGAGTATTTCATGATTATAGAGTCACCAGAAATTTTTATTTAATTTTATCTAAGTTATTGAGGTCCGATTGGATTGAAATTTTTATTAGAAAATCCTTTTAGTTTTAAAGATAAATGTTGAAATGAAAAAGATAGCAATTAATGAATTTTATAACTTGCCTAAGTAGTTTAAATTGGGCCAGGTTTTTTATGAAAGGGATTTCTCAAAATATCTAGGATAATGTATTTACTAATTGAAGATCAATAAAAGTTTAAAATTTAGCCGATAATATCGGTTTCCAAAAATATAGAAATTCCCAACGCCGAGACAATACGTAACAGACGATTTGAAGGTAAAATTTAATTTACACAATAATTATATAATTAACACGGAGAGAATATTCCATACACTTAAATTTCAAAGCTTAAAAAGATCCAGCAAAGAAAATAAATGGAGTATTTAATCAAACAAAAAATTTTTCCTGAAATCGACTTTTAGGTGAACAATAGGTGATTTTCATTTCAATTGCGTTTGCCCCTATTTTTTTCTACTGTATTTAAAATTCAGAATTTCTTTATTACGCCTCCACTAGATTTTAACCAAATCACGAGTTTGGCTCCCAAAAATAATTGACACCTTTTCCAACACCAATCATATCGAAGCGATCAATAATATAATAAATAAAAAAATAAAGAAAATAATTGATATTTCTGGGAATCTTATGAAAGGAAATAAATTGGCAAAATTAATATTTATTTAAATTTAGTTCATTAAAATTTTTGTTTTATTTATCTTTAAGGGGGACGATTAAATCTTAGAGAGTCAAAATTTTTTCATAACTGCTTATTAATTTTATTGAGTCAAAAATCTTTTGAATAAAATTTCTATTAGAGGGTCGTGTTACTATAAAATTAGACTTTCTCCTATCCGGAATCCTATTCAAAGTCTTGGACACCTTAAAATTTGAAAAACAAATTTAGCCAACTAACGATTACTTCCAAAAATACAGCCAATACATACATTTAGGAACAATATTATTTAATACCTATTAACATCTAGTCTATTTAAGTTAAAAATTTGAAATTAAAAATCAGAAGTGGAAATTCAATACCCTATGGAAACGCGAGCTTTTTCTAAAATCATTTTGCAATTGAAATAAACATTTTAATTCGAGGTTAGCTGATAAAATCAGCTTCCAAAAAATATCGTGGACAATTGGACAATTTCGTTGAAGATTAAAATACAAAATTAAATTATAGAGAAGAAATAATTAAAATTTAACATGGAGCATATTCCAATCAGCTTACATCTAAATACGCGTCTGAATTTAGCGGAAGTTTTCAATGGTCCTAATGGACAATTTGCCCATAAAACATTTAAAAACAAGAAAATTCTGAGACTTTAAATAGCAAAATTAAATAGAGAAAGAAACATCATGGATTTTAATCGAAGTTCAAACGACAATAAATAGAGATTTAAAATCGTTTTTAAAAAGCTTAGCATGTCCTCAAGATAATTACATAAATTATCTTAAGTATAGCTTGTTAATAAATTTTAGCCAAGTTAAGAATTTGGCTTCCAAAAAATAATCACGATAACCCGAAACCGTTCCCTAATAGAAGAACAACAATATCATAAAGAGAAAAATAAAGAAAATAAGTAATATTTTAAATCATTTTTTCATAAAAATTCTGTTGCATCAAGCATTACACGTTGCTCGTGATTTTTATATAATTTTTATTGAAAGTCAGAAATTTTTGACTAAATTTCTAAAATTATTTGTTTTTTGGAGGGTCGTGTTGTTCCAAAAATCCAGTCTTATTTTATTCAGACTCGACCCAAAAATCATGTTGACTTGGAGTGCGGGCACAAAATAAATACATACAAGGACGATAAACATACAAAAAATAAAGCCAGACTTAATCCTATCTGGAATCCAACCCAGTATTGAACACAGAAAAAAATTTTGAAAAAGAAATTTAATCAAATAAATTTGACTTACAAAAATACACAAAAGCAAAGACAAAAATTATTTAAAACCATTAACAATTACAGTCTAATTAATTAAAAATTTGAAATTAGCAATATATAGTAAAAATCGCGAATGTTTGCTGCGTCAGAAAGCTGAATTAATTTAATTGTAAACAGTTAAGATGAAATGAAAATATCCAATCAACTTATAAATATTTAAGCCTGAATTCAGCGGAATTTTTCAATGTGGAAGTTAAACTTTACCCAATGGAACTAACACCAATCAGAGGTGGGTTGGAACAGTCAGAGGTGTGGGAAATCAGAAGAATCCGAAATCGGAACTGGCTAAAACTGGCTAAAAGTTTTTTTTCGGATTCGGAAGGAAAAACTTCGGAAATTGGAAATAAGAATTCCGACCTCCCTCTGTCATCAATAAAAACTTTTTAAAAAATCTGAGACTTTTAAAATTAAAAAAATAAATAAAAATTAAAATAGAGAAGGAAACGTCATGGATTTTAATCGAAGTTCAGCTGACACTAAATAGGGGGGAGAAGGTGGAGGGAGAGAGGAAAGAAGGCACTCGCTATGCTCGCAAATAAACGTCGTCGTATAAGAGAGAAGTGCGCTGTCATCAGAGATGTTTCGAAACAAAAAAATCTTCGAAAATCGGAAATCGAAAATCGAAAAAAATCCAAAAATATCAAATCGAAAATCGAAAATATTTTTCAAAATCTTCGAAATCGAAAATCGAAAAAAATTTTTAAATTTAAAATAATTTGCAGGTAAGATATTTGTTGTGTTAGGTCTCATTTGAAACTATTTAATTCTAAAAAATTAGAAGAAAGTATGGACTAGTCGGTAGATCCCGGGAAGTAACGGATATCCAAAGTTCGAACACTAAATCCAAACCAAAAATAGGAAAAGGAATCGAATCACCGGCACATCCATGCAATCAAACACACAAAAAATGTTTTTTTCAATTCCTCCATGTTTTGCAACAAACCAGTTTTTATATAAAAATCCAGTAAAAACCGCAAAAAAGGATTAAAAAGGAAATAAAAATCTAAGCAAAAATTTTATGCTATTTTTGTTATAAATAAATTTAAATTAAATAAACTACGGACAATTTTCAATTAATCCATCATTTAATTACTTATTTTCAATTTTAAGAAGCATCTTATATTGTAGAATGACTCACTCTACTTTAAAGTTATTACCAGCAGTGATGTCAAAGTTCCAGTTCCAGTTCCGGAACTAGAACTACGGAACTAGTAAATGCCTGGAACTAGCTTGGAACATGAACTACGGAACTAGTAAATGTCTGGAACTAGCTTGGAACTGGAACTACGGAACTAGTAAATGTCTGGAACTAGCTTGGAACTGGAACTACGGAACTAGTAAATGTCTGGAACTAGCTTGGAAATAGTTCTGGAACTAGTTCTTGAGGGGTATATTATTGACAAAATTTCCTCGAAAATTACCTGCAGCGCGCTGAGTATGGAAGAAATCTGGCCGCTTGAGCTCCAAAATTCTAAAAATTTTCGCCTGCGGCGCTGAAAAGGTGAATTTTTTTCGGCCTACAACCTTACAAATTCTCAAAATTTTCGCCTGCGGCGCTGAAAAAGTGGATTTTTTCGGCCTCTTAATCCTCCTGTTTATCCTCCAATCTCCTTAAATCCTTTGATAGTCCTCTTATAACCCAGATATCACCAAAAATATCACCAGATATCCTTTTAAATCCATTAATCCCTTCACATCCTCTGATCTCCCCGTTAAAATTTTTTATGTGAAAACCCCGAAATCGCGCGGGCTAAATTTTAGAACGGGATTACGGGATTAATCCAGCGGCATCCTGCATGAGAAACCACTCGACACTCAACATCGACACGGACGACTATCAAGTGTTGAGTGTCGAGTAGTACGTATCCTTCCTACATTGAAATAAAAAAGGCACGGACCAAAACACTTGACACTCAACGCTCAACACTTGACACGGATCAATTGTGGGAGTAGTGTTATGCCTTTATTTGTTAAAATTGATAAATCCTTTCATATTCAAAAATTTGGAACTAGAACTAGCTTGGAACTAGTTCCAGAACTGGAACTAAGGAATTTCAAAAATGGAGTTCCGGAACTGGAACTGGAACTACAAAAATTAAAAACCTAGTTCTGGAACTGGAACTAGTTCCAGAGAAATTTTGGAACTTTGACATCACTGATTACCAGTGCTTCGAAGCTCGTACCAAAATTCGTACTCGTACTCGTACCTGGTACGAAGTACGAGTACGAGTACGAGCAAATTTGAAATTTCGAATAGTGTTGGTCAAACACGATTTTTCGGTATCGGTATTTTCGGTAAAATACCGATACCGCAAATACCGCGGTATTTTTGATTGAGGCCGTATCGGTATCGGTATTTCGGTAAAATACCGATACCGAAAAATACCGACGAAAAATAGTCGGTATTACCGCGGTATTTCGGTATTTTTTGAAAATTTACCAAATGAACGAATTTAATACAATAAATGTGAAATAAGTTTATAAATATTGAATAAATAGTGAATCTAGTATTTGTAATGAATCAATGGAAGTGTTTGGTTCAGAAAAATTAACATTATTGCATTTACTGGACTCAAAAGTGATCGCCTGTAGTCAAAGATCATATGAACTTTCGCGCCGTGCTGCCTCCAGTGATGTCAAAGTTCTAAAATTTCTCTGGAACTACCTAGTTCCAGTTCCAGAACTAGCTTTTTAATTTTTGTAGTTCCAGTTCCGGAACTCCATTTTTGAAATTCCATAGTTTCAGCTCCAGTTCTGGAACTAGTTCCAAGTTACTTACCCCTTGATACCCGTGATATCCCGTCCACCTATATCACTTTTATTAGTGTAAGGTAAATGGATTAATCGAGATATCAGTGGTTGATTGAGACCCGCAATACGCATTCCGCAACTGCGTTCAGTCCTGGTATTAAACCAGGGAAGGGATAACTTAATGCGACTCGCCAAAACGTTTTCATCAGCGCCGCAGGCGAAAATTTTGAGAATTTTGGAAGATCCTTAAGCCAAAAACTTCCATTTTTAGCGCCGCAGGAAAATACCGAAATACCGAAAAATACCGCGGTATTTTGATCGAGGCCGTATCGGTATCGGTATTTCGGTAAAATACCGATACTGAAAAAATACCGATTTTTTTAAAATTGTTCGGTACCGTATTCGGTATCGGTATTTCGGTAAAAATACGGCGGTATTACCGAAAAATACCGCCGTAATACGGTACCGTGACCAACACTAATTTCGAAGAACTGGTTATACTCCTTAGAATATATTTTATTTAACATTAATTTAAACAGGACAGATAAGTTAGATAATAAAAAATGCCTCTGCCATCTGAGTTGTGTATTTTTGTATGCTAAAGCAATGCTTTGGCAGATGGTTAGTTTTATTGAAATTACTGATTTATTACCAAATTTTAAGAAAATTAAGTAAACTTAGTTTATGACGGCTAGAAGAGATTATATCTATTCGCGCCAAAATAATGGGAAGAAATAAGTATTTGCACTGATAAAGAAATTAGTTTTGAGTACTTGTCGTCAATTTTGCATCAAGTCTTGGTTTTGAATCATGAATTTTCTGTCTTGGACATTTCCTAACGTTAAAAAATTTTTCACAATATAAATTAATAGCAAAATCAGCAGGGGTGGGCGAGAGATTCAAAAAACGCAATGCAACCACCCCAGATCAGGGTGGACAGCATAATTTTTAGATGCAGAACGTGATTCAGTTAATGGCTTAGTAGAAAACACCATTTGAAAATCAGAACAGGGATTTTAATAGATGAAATTTGTATTAATTTCCATATTTTTCTATCTCTTCTTATGTTCTGAAACATCTAAAAAACACAATTTGAGAATTTATGCCTCCATTTTGTAACATGGGTAAGTTATTTCAACTTAATATCAATAACAACCTATAAACCAGCTCTAGTTCGATGCAGCTAAACGAGCTGAATCGAACAATACCAGGGCATACCGGATTCGACAATTTTAAACCAAGTTACAGCTCCGCGGTATATGTAAATATTTGGATGACTCATTCATTGCTACAAAAAATAAAATGAAGAGAAGGTGAGACAAAATTTCCTCTCTTCTTGATATCTTTCTGTAGGAAGATTTTGATAAATACTGAAATATTTTTTTTCTTTGATCTGCTTTTCATATCCATCAGTGCAATTTTTTGGAAGCCTGAAAAACGTTCATGGCTAATTAATCGAAAAATCATTCTATCATTTTTCATGAGCTTCTCGACTTTGGACGTGAACCTCCAGCTTTCTGTAATCCAAAATCTTTTACACTTTTTTACATAATATATACTGAATTTATTGATTCGTTTTTATTAATTCCACTCAATTTAACAGTCAAACAGGATTTGTATGTTCATACGATTTATTTTTTGGATGCTGAAATTATTCAGCAAATATGTAAATTTAAAGTAGCCAGAGTTCAGTTCCGTTTAGGAATAAAGAATGAGAACTTTAGTAGGCTGAATAAAGGTATTAGTATGTCACTAGGAGTATATGCTGTCTTATAGTGTTTGTAATTTAGCTTTGAAACTAGCCTTAGTCAATTAGCTGTGAACATTGTTCAAGCTTCCAAAAAATAACTCATACAACCTGAAGCGTCCTGTAAAAACATTTTTCTAAATTTATTCTAATTAAATTATACTTCAATTAAGTAATATTAATCAACTTGATTAACTAATTAGTCCAAGCTTAATTAAAATCCAACAATTTATGAATTCGTTTAATTGCCGAAAATCCTCTTTATATGGTTTGGGATCGCTTGGCGCTGGGCTGTTTTGGAGAGACTAAAGATAAATCTAAATTTATGAAAAATTTTCTCAAATTTCCTTGACATCCTTGCCTACCTTTTCCAGAAATTTCGAAATTTTCATCAAATATTTCTCAAGTTATAGTCGATAAACCTCTAAAAATTAGGCATTTTTCAGAAAATTAAAACATTGTTGACCACAATTTTTGAAATTCTTAATTAAAAATTCTGAAAATTTTTGGAGGACGTAGTTAATAGGACTGAACCAAGCAGCATTTAAAACGCTTAGGCGGGGGTTATACGATCTATAAAGGAAAAAGAGAAAGCATTAGTCGTTGCCCCGGGTAGATCAGAGGTAGAGCTCCTGCATATAGTGAGCGAAAGCGCCTAGCAACAACTAGCAGGTGGTCGCACGTTCGAATCCTGCCAGGTGCTAAACTTTTGCAAACTCTTTCTAAAACAAAAATGGCAAGAGTGATGACACTATTTGAAGCAGTTCGCAAGTCAAAAGACATTTTTTTCAGGCGGAAAATTTTTTATGAACGGACAATATGTAGCTTAATCACTAAATGCAAGATATGTACTGTGCCCCAACTTCTCCTCTATCTAATTAAATTGTTACTCATTGCGAACACCATTTTTATGTAATTCTACAAGCTGGTATTTGCAAAAGGGTCAAAACACCCTAAATTTTCGTAAATCTTGGGGCAAAATAAATGCAAAAAATAAAGTATGGACATTTCAACAGAATTTATTAGTTGCTCATAAGGCTAAAAACTTTTTCCCAGAATTTAATTCTATCAAATGGAGGAGATTAGAGGAGTATATGCTGTCTAGGAGTATATGCTGTCTTATAGTGTTTGTAATTTAGCTTTGAAACTAGCCTTAGTCAATTAGCTGTGAACATTGTTCAAGCTTCCAAAAAATAACTCATACAACCTGAAGCGTCCTGTAAAAACATTTTTCTAAATTTATTCTAATTAAATTATACTTCAATTAAGTAATATTAATCAACTTGATTAACTAATTAGTCCAAGCTTCAAATTTAACCCGCGGGGCTGAAAAAAGAAAAAGAAATCTAAAATCGGAGTATTGTCAGGCTTATGAGTATATAAAAGCCAATACGAGCGCCAATCTACCCAAAAATATAAAATTTTTTATTTTTGATAGTCATTTAAGCATTGATAATTCAGAAGAAGTTTGAGTTTCATCCTTTAACTTGAGTTTATTTTTTTGTACGTCAAGCAAAGCTTAGACGGTAATCCTTAAGATCTTTAGTCCCTAAAAATTTAAGAAAAAAGTGTTGTTCGAATAGTCGTGTCAGATTAGCCCTAAATTTTTAATTTCAAGTGTTTACCCCGAAACCGACTGTCGAATTTGGGTCCCTCAAAAAATTCTTTTTAATATTCTTCCCAATAAGGAGAGTCTGGTAAAAAAGAACAAAATGATTACCCCCAAAACTTCCCCCTTTAGAATTCATAATTGAAGGGCGCGCAACTAACTAATAATAAATAAAATACAAACACGCGACCTTTTCTTTCTCAACTTAAAAATAAAAAAATCGCACAAAAGAAAAACAAACAATAACCCATTGAAGGAAAAAGACTCTTAAATCTTCAATCAATTTTAGCCAAATTCAAGTTTAGCTTTCAAAAAATAAAATACCGGACATTAAATTGATCACTAATTAAATAATCCAACATATCCATAAACAGAAGAATAAAGAAAATACTTTATATTTTAGAAATGAATATCATAATTATACATAGAATGTTTTGTGTTACTCAATCGATTTTGATGAATGATATGTAATTCAAAAAAGCTCCAAAAATTGAGTCAGAGATGAAAAATTCGGTCATACAAACAGGGTCTCGGCACAGCTTTCAAGGCTCTTTCGAATGACATATTATTTGTCGAAATCGGTTTAAAAACAATATATAACGAATTTATTCTAATAGATGGCAGCCATTCCATTTTTCATTACCCACAAAAAAGGTCATTCATTTGGAGAGGCCAAAGTATTAAAATAAATAAAATAAGTCACAATACCCATTATTAACAGAATTAAGGAACAAAAGTTTTCAAAACAATTACAAAAATTCTTCTAAATAAAACCAACAAGTAACGTTAAAACTCGAAATTCCAAAAAATAAAAGAATTTATCGAGTAATAATACAGTTTAGCAAAATCAGAGTTCAACATCCAGACTCACTTCCTAGCAAAATGATCAATAATATCAAAAGTAAAAAAATAAGTGATATTATTGAGAATTCATTTGTTTAATTCATCAATTCAATTCATCATAAATTACTGCCAAAAATCATAAAAATACCGGAAAAATAAATTTTTTTGCCAAAGTTAAAATTTGGCTTACAAAAATAATTCAACGAAGAAGAACAACCAATATGTATAAAAATATGAATAGGACTTCATAAACAACACCTAAATAGATAAGTAAATAAAATAAATAATATTTTGAGAATCCGTTTGTTGGGAATTGCTTCGACCGGAGCAGACACCGATCTAAGGTTAAACCTCGGACATTTTCCGACACGAGACTCGAACCGAAGTAAATTCTGAAAATCTCCAATGACGCAAATTTTTATCCATACATAAATATCTAGGTTAATTGATGTGGAAAATTGTAAAATAAAAATAATAAAATTTAAAAAATAATTAGAAAAATTTCTAAATCAATAAAAAAACAAAAATAAAATTTACAAAAAAAGAAAAACCCCTGCCAAACCTTAAACTAAAGTAAGGTAAGTAAAGGTGAACAAATAAAACGCATCGCTCATTTGTTTATTTAAAAATACCAAACTAATACCAAAATACCAAACGAGGTATTCTCCATAAGTTAGTAAAAAAATCTGGAGCAGATAATCCAGAATAGAATTAAAAAATTATGAGACACTTTACCCTTAAAAACATAATATGTTCTATTAGAAAAATTCATTCTGACGTTTAAAATATTTTAAGAACACGGCACATTTAGTTTTGAACTTTTCTTGGCATTACTTTGGTATAAAAAATGTCTCAAAGTAATTTAAGATATCAGAATCCAACGTATTTGCCATAAGTAATACCAGTTTCGTCTCGGATTCCATAGGGAACAAGGAAAATAAAAAAAGAAAAATAGAATGTGGTGACGAAACTCGGTATTACCTTACCATCAAATAAAATTTAAAAAATTTAAAAAACCCACAAATTGCCAACAGGTTCCCAATCCTTAATTTTAGGCTTCCAACTGCCTCCACCACCACTGCTGCTACCAATATTCAGACTGCTAGTGAATCCGCCACCTGGCCGTGAATTTGAGTTGTTACTAGAAGAACCTCCTTTATTTCCAGCACTAAAGCTGACGTTTTTTGAAGAACCGAATCCGCCGCTATTTTCTAAAATAAAAAAAAAGTTAGAAACGTTTAAAATTACAGTCACGGATAAAAGTTTGGACGCAAACGATTTTCAAACTTTTTTTCCGAATATTTCTATTAAAATCAATAATTAAAAATACAAATTTTTTGTAAAATAATGCTCCTATTATGAACTTTAATATACATGAACAAAATACTGGTAAACTTTATAAAAAAATTTTTTTTTGTCATTTAACCCAAAAAAGGGGGTGGACAAAAGTTTGGACGCAAATTTTTAATAAAAAATATCTTACAGTATAATGGTCCAAAAAATCTACAAAAATTTCTGTGGACATTTCCAATGATATAGAATGGAAAAACAAAAAGAACGAAGTCCTTAACTTCTTTTTTCATCGAGATATCGAACCTCAAAAATCAACGGAAAATGGGGGTACAGTACTTTAAAAAATATTTTAACCCCCTAGAGCTTAAATAAAAATTTTTCTTTTGGGCCCATTAAAGAGCCCATAAAATTTCCTACAAAATAGTCCAGGTCTCATTTATTCTAAAAAATGGTTCTTCGAACTGCAGACACTTTTACATAAAAATGGTCAAAAACCCCTAAAATACCCCAATAATGATAACTTAGAAAATTGCCTCGACTCTGTCTCCATGAGTTTTTATTGGAAAAATAAAAACTTGTATTATTTTGTAGCAAATTTTATGGGCTTTTTAATGGGCCCAAAAGAAAAATTTTTATAAAAGCTCTAGGGGGTAAAAATATTTTTTAAAGTACTGTACCCCCATTTTCCGTTGATTTTTGACATTCGAGATCTCGATGATGGAAGAAGTTAAGGACTTCGTTCTTTTTGTTTTTCCATTCTATATCATTGGAAATGTCTACAGAAATTTTTGTAGATTTTTTGGACCATTATACTGTAAGATATTTTTTTCTAAAAATTTGCGTCCAAACTTTTGTCCACCCCCTTTTTTGGTTAAATAGCAGAAAAAATTTTTTTATAAAATTTTTAAGTATTTTGTTTATGCATATTAAAGTTCATATTCGAAGCATTATTTTACAAAAAATTTGTTTTTTAAATTATTGATTTTAATGAAAATATTTCAAAAAAAAGTTGGAAAAATGTTTGCGTCCAAACTTTTGTCCGTGACTGTAATTCGAAGGTTTAAAATAGCCAAATTCTAAGATTGGCTCGCAAAAATAAAAAAGATGAATCAAGAACGAGATGCATTGCTAAAAGATGCCAAAACCCACAATATACTAGAGAATATTGAATATGGAAAAAATTATATTAAGTAAATAACGGTTGGTTAACAATTATAAAATTCCGAGCCAACGCTTCTCAAGACATTTGTAATTTATTTGAATTATTTACCTATGTAATGTTAGGTAAGTTTAGCAAAAAAACTAAATATTTAGCGGCGTTGATAATGAAATTATAAGATTATCAAATTTAGCCAAATTCTAGGATTGGCTTGCAAAAATAAGATGAAGACGAACTAAACACATGATTCACTATAGATGACATCATAATATACATATAAAGAGATCATGTATGAGAAAAGTAATATTAATAATCAACGGAAGATGCATTGGATCTCAATTATTAAATAAATTTAACACTGATTTCATGTTGCTGTATATAGTATGAGCTTACTCGCTCCAATGGTTTTTCGATTTTCGAGACCTATATCTCGGTCCAAAGGCATCTCCGGAAGACTGGGATACCATACTATATCCCTTATGTGAATTTACGGCTGTACTTTAGCCGGTGGCCCACTCAGAAACAGGTCAAATTATATACCATTCGATTTGTCTCGGCGAGCTGAGTCGAATGGTACAGCTCTTTTTTTGCGGAAATTCCTTCGAGCCTAGATATAGGTCCTTGAAAACCGAAAAACCATAGGGGGACCAAGCACTTTTTTGGGGCGAAAAATTCGAATATGCAAATAATACCTCATTCGAAAGAGCTCGTCGAGCTGAGTCGAATGACACCAAAATCAACGAAATCCGACTTGATTTGACAAAGTTATGATCTTTTATTTTAGCTCCTTACCTATGGCATCTGTGGAGATTTTTGCTGCAACGAAAGCCGCAAATACGTACAGAGTAAGGGAGATAGGAATAGGTTTATGTTACGAGCCCAGACCCAGCGCCCGTAGACTCCCCGCGAGGCGCGTGCCGCAAAACTCCGCGCGAAGCGCGGAGTTTTGCACAAGCGCTTCGCCGACGCCCCATAGGTTTATGTTGCTTGTTTTTTGTGTTGTAACTTTGTCTAAACTTGTTCAATCCCGGTGATTTTGGTGTCTTTCGACTCAGCTTTTCGAACTTTTTCGAATGAACTATAATATGGTTAAAAAATTTTTAATTTCAAAAATCACCCCTATGGATTACCAGTTTTCAGGGGCCTATATCTCGGTCCAATCAAGTCGGATTTTGTTGATTTTGGTGTCATTCGACTCAGCTCGACGAGCTCTTTCGAATGAGGTATTATTTGCATATTCGAATTTTTCGCCCCAAAAAAGTGCTTGGTCCCCCCTATGGTTTTTCGGTTTTTACGGACCTATATCTAGGCTCGTAAGAATTTCCGCAAAAAAAGAGTGGTACCATTCGACTCAACTCGCCGAGACGAATCGAATGGTATATAATTTGACCTGTTTCTGAGTGGGCCACCGGCTAAAGTATATCCGAATTTACTAGGTTATTAAAAAATAATCAAAATTTCACAAAAAAATTTTTTAGGACATTTCGTAATGGAATTTAAATAAAAATAAAGTCACGGCGACAAAAATGCGCAAAAAGCTCGCAAGCACTCTTTTAACTCCACCACTCTGCCGGCCACTGGCTATTGAGTTTGTGAGTTAGAAGAGAAAAAGGGGAATAAATTCGCAAGCCATATAATCGCAAGAAGGGAAAATAAAAATATAATGAGAAGGGATTAAAATCTACAAATTAGATTTGGGGTTTTATTACCCAATACATACTGTTGATTTTGGGTTAATACAGATTTTATAAACGAGGTTTTCTGTTTTGATTGTTAGTTAAATTCAGTTTTATTTTGGACAGATATGTAGCCAAACGTACATTTGCCTGATGGAATTTAAAATAAAATTGAAGATGAAAGTCTTTTAAAGATTTGGTATAAATTTAGCCAAATCTAAAGCTTGGCTCGCAAAAAAATAAAAACTGACTATCAGATTCATAATGAAGAAATATCTGATATACATATAAAAGGTCAAATTTGAAAAATTTTATATTAATCATTTGTCAAAAAAAAAGATTGCTGTTAAACAAAAGAAAATAAACAATAAATTTATTAACTTGTTATAAAGGAGCATTATGAAAATATTTACATATAAAAAAGAAAACCTAAAGAGAATATGGAATATGGCAAGCATATTTTCCCATAGAGCCTTTCGAAAGTTTTGGACAGATGCGTTGGACAGTCAGTATCGTGCAAGATTTAGTGTAAACATTTAGTTTGAATGGTCACGAATAAAGATGTGTAGGGTCTGAGGTTTCCATGTTTACAGAAATTTTGTTTAACGTGAAGAGGCTTCTGCTGAGTTATGCATGGAAATCTTTGATATTTATCGATCGGTTTCAACAAGTTGAGGTTGTCAAAAGTATATTTAAGTAGCAAATTTAGCCAAAGTTTGGCTCGCAAAAATAAAAATGAAAGAGGGAAATGAAACATACAACGTCAAATATGTATAAACCTAAAAGCTTAGGTTAAAAAATATTGTAATAATAAGTAAAAACTCAAAAGAAACCGATATTTGTATAAGATTCTGTGTTAATAAACAACTATATGTAAATTGTTCGGCAAAGTACGGTAATACCATAGTAATTTTCGTTATTACCACTAACGTAAATATCCATTTGCCGAAAACTACTCAAATAAATTAATTGAATGGTCTCTCCAACTGAAAATCTAACCCCTATTTGAATGTACATTCCAATTGAACGACAATTTTTGGGGAAGTTAAAGAAACTTTAACTAGGGGTTGGACCCTGAAGCTCGGGGCAAGGGTTTGTCGGGATTTTATAAAAGGGACGGGGTTAACAAGGACGAGAACCAACCCTAATCTTGACCAGAGGAACATAAGGAGATATAAAAGGAACATAAGGCGATGATCTCCAACTAAAAATATTCAAATAAATACAATCAGAAAAAATATATTTAATCCCCTTATTTAATCCCTACCCTCTCAATTCATCCAAGATTTATTCAAAAAAGACGGTCGGCACACATCTAAATGACCAAAGCTTACAAGGCACAGAGAATGGCAAAACAAATTTAAAGAGAAAGAGACCACACGCTCCTCTAACTTTATATAAAAATTTTTGTAAACAATTCTAATTTAGCAAGTCTGTTTTGGCATAAATAGAAAAAAAGAGAAAAATTACGAAATCGTAAAAAAAATTTGAGAATAACGAGAAAATATTAAACATTGTAGAAAAGCCCCAGAAATAAAATTGAAAGAAGGGCTATCCTAAATTAAGCAGAAAAATGATTCGAGTTAATCCAGATATTTCCTTCACAAATCTTTTCACGAATTTAGCCAACTATGGCTTCCAAAAATAAGCAACGAAGTGGACCATACCAAGCGATAAGCGGAAATCACTATAAATAAATACAAAAATAGAAAAAGGCTATATTAATCAGGCAATTAGTTGTTAAGCCTATTAAAATCTCCCTCAGCGAGGCTCATTGAAAAATAAATCTGCTTATCGTAAAAAATTTGAGAATAATGGAGGAAATATTAAACATTGTAGAAAAGTTGTAGAAATTAAATAAAATTGAAAAAAGGCTTATCCTAAATTAAGCAGAAAATGATTCATTTTAACTAAAATCGTACGGATATTTCTCACATCAATCTTTCCACGAATTTAGCCAATTCTAGGATTGGCTCACAAAAATAAAAAATCAATAAAGACTGGAGCACTTACGGTTATAAGCAAAAATCACCATAAATAAATACAAAAATAAAAAAGGTATATTAAGCAGGCAATATAAGATTTTTTGTGAAGCCTATTAAAATCTCCCTCAACAAGAAAAATTAAAAAATAAACGAAAAAAGTTCTATTAAGTAATTTACAGTATTTTAACAACAAAACTAAAACCCACTATTTTTGGTTTTGTTTCCACCTCCACCACCAGAATTACCAAATCCGCCTGTTGCAAAAGCATCGTTTGCAAAACTGTCAAAACTGTCTCCTTCTCCCCAGCCTCCCATGTCGCATAAAGCAATAAAATAATTAGAAAATAGCTGAAAAATAAAAAAAATTTAAAAATTATGTCAAAATATGAGTTAAGCGCGAATAAAAGTTGGGAGGACATTTGGTCGAATTTTAAATTTAATTTTTTCAGTTAAATTCAAAAAGGGTATTTTATCCTTTTGTTGTCGGAAAATCAAAACAAAAAGGTATAGTTTAACAAAATTTTAGGAAAAATTTAGGATTGGATCGAGAGGCATTTAAACGATTATGTAAAGTCAATTTTTTGATTATTTTGTTATTTTCTTTATTTTTCTATTTATGCGTGCCGTTGTTCCTTATTATCTGCATAATTTTTCTAGATAAAGCTATATTTTTTGGGAGTCAAACCTAAGCTTTGGCAGATTTTATATTAAAATATTATGAATTCCTCTCCTTGTCTGATCTTTGATTGCCTAATTTTCAAATTTTCTAAAAAGATTTTTACTAATTTTTTGTCAAGTTCGTTTTCTCATCTTTCTTTTACAAAAAACGGATATAACAATAATCAAAATAACACGATTTAGCCAAAACTAGAGTTTAGCTTTCAAAAATAACCATTCCACAAAAAAAACCCGTCCAATAAAGTGAACGGTCATTTATATAAATATATATTTAATAAATTAATTAACATTATTTAAATTAATAATTTTAATAATTTTTTGAGACTCAAGATAATTGTTAGAAATGATTTATTGGTTATTAATAATATTAATTAATTTATTTACATTTTTATTTATGTATATCAGAACTTCTGTATATTAACCCTTTTTTTGTTCAACTGTAGTATTTTTGGGAGCCGAATTTTGAATTTGGCTAAATTTATAAAAAACATTCGGTTATTTTAAATTACGTGCCCGCAAATCTTTTGTTTTGCTTTAACAGTTGGTCATTAATTTCGTTCGAATCATCGCATCAATCCTATTTTAGTCGAAGAGCTCTATCAATTAAGCTATCATGTGTATAACAAATTTTTCACCCCAAATATCAGCTTAATACCCCTATGGTTTTTCAATTTTCGGAGACCTATATATCGGTCCACAGCAGGGATGTCACGGGTTACCCGAAACCCGACCCGACTTTTTGCTCAACCCGAAACCCGATCCGAGAAAAATTTTGGAAACCCGACCCGACATTTTTCTCAACCCGTGACATCCCTGGTCCACAGGCATTTGCGATCATAGCGAATGGGACCATTCAACTGGGATCCACGAGACGAATCGAAAGATATATAAATTGCAACATGTTTAAAAATACAACCAAAGATTTTACGGGAGTATAACGGAAAAGTGCAAAATATTTTCAAGACCCTCTTTTACAATGAACTTGAGTGGCTATTTAACTGTCTCTAAATAATGTTAATTAATTTATTAATTTTTCGTAATTATGTAAATCAACGTTTATTTTATTTGTGATAGGGGTTGTTGCGAACATATATTTTTGAGAGCCAAACTTTAGATTTGGCTAAATTGTGTTACTTTAATTATTTTTAAGATGCTTTCCACCAGGGGTGGGCCGAGTCCCACAAAATACGAGACACGAGATTCACGAGATACGAGATTCTGAAAAAAATACGATAACGAGATAAAACGAGATACGAGATCTCTCAAAAAATACGAGATTTCACGAGATACGAGACCACGAGATACGAGATATTAAGTTTTTTTTTCAAAATTATTCATACATAAAATTGTAAAGTCGAAAATATAAGGGTTTGAATGGATAATAATTACAGGTGGATTATGAAGGATATTGGGATTTAGAGGATCAAGGGGATTTATTAGATATCGTGGATTACGGAGAATATCATGAGATTCGGAAGGATCGAGGAGAGTTAAATGAACAGATACCATGGGATTATTGAGGTTGTCAACTGATTTGAGTGCTATCGGATACCGGGTGATATGGAGACCCGATAAGGGGCTGAAGTTTTTCTGAGCACTCCATGATAAAAGCTTTGTATAAGTAGGGCTTATCTTAGCCTCACAGGCAAAAATTTTAAGAATCTTAATCACTAAATATCTTCATTATATCCCCTTAGTCACTAAATATCCAACTTGCTTCTCACAATCGGTAAATGTATAGAATACCGACCACAAAGGAATATGGACAAATTATATATCAATCAAAAGAGTTCGTCGAGACGAGTCGAATGACACCAAAATTATTTGGGGCTTGCAACTTTTGGCTAAGATATAAAGCTCGAAATGGTCAAACATGGGGGGTACCAAGCTCAATTTTGTGGTGAAAATTCGAAAAGCCAAATAATAGCTCATTCGAAAGAGCTCCTCGATCTGAGTCGAATGACACAAAAATCAGCTAAATCCGACTTGATTCGACAAAGTTATGAGCATTTGTTTTGGCTCCGTACCTTTGGTCCACGTGCAGGTTTTTGCTGCAGCGGAGGATGCCAGGCATGCCGACCGCAGCTAAGATAGGCATAAGTTTATGTTACGAGCCCAGACCCAGCGCCCGTAGACTCCCCGCAAATAATTTTGGTGTCATTCGACTCGTCTCGACGAACTCTTTTGATTGATATATAATTTGTCCATATTCCTTTGTGGTCGGTATTCTATACATTTTCCCTCACAATCCACTAATTTCTCTCAAAATTGATCGATTCACAGATATCCCTCCGAATCACCATATATCTTTTTAAATTCACTTTAATCCCTGTAAATGCCCGATATTCTTTTATCTCTTCAGGTCCACCGATATTTCCCGCTTGACCAACTTCATCCATTTTTCTATTTCAGCGCCGCAGGCGAAAATTTTGAGAATTTTGGAAGACTAATGGGCAAGATTTTTTCATTTTTTCCTAATTCTAGGATCTTAAATTAATCCGAAATTTTCGACATTTTTTGTAAAACAGATTGAAAATATCTCGTGTCTCGTGGCAAAATACGAGATACGAGACTCAGCCCACCCCTGCTTTCCACCTGGGTTATACCGACTTATTTAATTTTTCAATAAGATTTAAAGAAATTAAATCCTTTCTTGTTAAGAGGAAAATGAACGTGAAAAAGAATTAGTAAAAATTATTTAAAAATTTAGCATTCAAGGAACAGATAAAGAAAGCTATTCATAAACATTTTAATATAAAATTTAGCCAAAGCTGGAGTTTGGCTCCCAAAAATACACGCATTATGGCAAAGGCTCAGGAGGCAAAAATGGAACAACGATACGTATAAATAGAAAAATAAAGAAAATAATCAACATTATTTAAAACCAATAATCAAAGCCAAAAATTATCTTTAAATAAATTAGAAATTATTTAAAAATAACTGGAATTTGCTCAGAATTAGGGTGCTGAAGAGCGGATATTAACTGGATAAAAGATCGTCCAGACTGTCTCTCAACAAAATACCGTCCGCGAATCCAGCTCCTATCAAAATTACAATACCATCCGACCATAAGAATTTTATTTGAACGGTATTTTGGTAAGGACGTCTTTGATTTTACACAAAAAATTTTTCTTAAAATTATTAAATAATATAATTTAGCCAAGGCTAGAGTTTGGCTCCCAAAAAATAAACACAATTCGAAACAACAGAAAAACAAATAAAGTGAACGACATTATATATAAATGAAAAAGTGAAGGAATTAATTAACAGTTTTAGAAACTGAACGGCATTTAGGGAAGAATTATTTGAGGAATTGGAACATGCCTTAAAATTATCCAAAATCACCAACAATAAAAATTATCGCGAATAAATGTAAAAATAAAAACAAAAAGTCGCGAAATATAGATCGATGCAAAAACAAAATTAAAAATGTCGTGGTTGCTGGGAGAACGAATGTTGAAAGAAAAAGAGAAAAAATTTTGTGGAAAACAGCCTCGCGCCCTCTGTCCATTAAAAGTCTTTTGGACAATAGCCGATGCCCACAGTCTTTCCTCTCCTCATATTTGAAAAAGAAAATAGGGAGTAGAGTGGAAAATACGAAAAATAAATAGTTGGAAGGCTTTTATAGTAGAATGCGCATATATAAACAACTCCTAGACGCGACTATTTATTCGCCCTTTTCTTCTCTTTCTCTATTCTTTTTTCTCTGATTTCCTTCTTTCTCTATTTACATATTTACTGGGAATGATTTTGTATGTGGCAGAAAATAGAGGAGAAGAAGAGAGGGAAGAAAATGATGGAAGGAGAGAGGCCAACAGTGCATTTATGGGCCAAATAAACAATTCGATTAGAAAAATAAAAAGCTGTTTTGATAGAAAAACAGTTTAATAAAGCTATTTTTGTAAGGTTAAAAGCAATAGAAATTTAGGAGAACGAGATTTTTTTGAAATATTAAGTTTTTGGAGGCAGAGCTGTTTCAAAACAAAAAATTTCGAAAATCACAAGGATCTTCTAACTTTTAAATCGAAGTCGAAAACGTAGCAAAGAAATTTATGATTAGAACAACGCTTAGCTTGACCAGCATTATACTCAAAACAGTTTGAATTAAAAACTGAAAACTTTTAAATTTGTAGCAAATCTGCAACATATTAATATTTCAATTTAAATATTAATATTTAAATAAATAAGTTAATAGATATTTATGTATATTATATTTTTGCAATGATATTTTTGAAAGCCGAACGGTAGATTTGGCTAAAAATTTGTAATTTTGAAGCAGCTTTAGTAGGCTAATTGTTATATCATTGTAATTAAATTTTTAAACAATCGAAAGCCTATGTAGCTTACAAAAAATAGAGAAAATATGGAGAATATTCCGCCAAACAAAAATCGTTTAAAGCTTTTTGCTACCCCAAAATACGGATTTTCGAACGCAATGCGATCAGAAAAAAGGTAGAAAATCACTTATAATTTAACAACAGTATATTTATTTTCATTAATTATGTTATTAATAAAAAAACAAAAATAAATTTGGGAGAATAATATGCATCCAGCCTATGACGTTCATTTTTTGAAAGCTAATCAAAATTGGCTATAAAAAATCTTCCACTTCGGTCTTTATCACCTGCTTCTTGCGATAAACCGGGAACGGTATACAAAGCTTAAGAAGAGGGCTGGACGCAGTTGCGGCTGCGGATTTTAAAAATAATTGGGGGTTTGCCCAACAAAAATTATAAATAAATTTAATTATTGATCTTTTTTAAAATTAAAATTGTAGTTTATAATTTAAAAAAATGGCCTTGAAGTCTCATTTTCTCTTTAAGTAAAAGAACACATAATTGTGAACACTAATTCTCGGTCAAATGAAATTAATAGTAAATTAGTGTTCATTGATGTTTTTAGAAATTAAAGAGTTTTATATAGAGAACGGACTGTGAGGATCGTAGAAATACCTCAATTATTGATAACCGAGATTTTTGCTCGGGATATCGACTTGGTCAGGTTAATGGTTCAATATGTATTCCCCCTCAAAGAGTGTTTGAATTTGGGCAGGGGGAGGTTGGGTAATAATATAGAAACACTTTGTCTCTTCCGACCACACTCATTCTTTGTGTTATTTTTAGATAAATGGGTGGAGCGGCTAAACGACATTTGCGGACCCGCACTTGCGGACCGACATTTGCGGACCGACATTTGCGGATTCGCACTTGCGGACCGACTTTTGCGGACCGACTCTTGCGGACCGACATATGCGGACCGACACTTGCGGACCCGACATTTGCGGACCCGAAAGGAAATAAAAAATTTTTTTATAAAATAGGTCGGCAGACACTTTTAAAAAAGTTAGTTTTATTGTAGAGCAGGGACCTGAACCATAATTAAGGTAGATTCGGAGGATATAGGTGATCTGATGGGATTAAAGTAATCTCGAGGTATTTGGGCGTGAGCTTGGAAAACCTAGAGATGTAAAGGTGATATAAGTTTATCTGGTAGTATTAACGGTAATCCGAAAAATAGCGTAGGGATTTCGAAGAATAGCGTACCTCTGCTCCCACTGGCGGACTCGATTTTGGGTCCGTCAGTCAGTGGGTACTTATTTTTTACTTATTTTTTAAAAATTAATTTCGGGTCCGCAAATGTCGGTCCGCAAGTGTCGGTCCGCAAAAGTCGGTCCGTAAGTGTCGGTCCGCAAGTGCGGGTCCGCAAGTGTCGGTCCGCAAGTGCGAATCCGCAAATGTCGGTCCGCAAGTGCGGGTCCGCAAAAGTCGGCTAACCGGGTGGAGCATTAATGATTACATCAAAAAATTAAAATTTTGTCTTATTAAAAGCAGAGGTAGGTTAGAGGTGCCATAAATAAAAGTACTCGAATATTTAGTGATGTTATCATCACTTCCAAAAAATGACATTATACATCATCGAACAGTGGTACTCATACAACATTTTGATTATCATTTTAACCTAAATAGTATTTTAATTAGAATATTAAATATCTTAGAATTTTGACTTTGTTTGAATATATATACCAACTCCAATCAAATGTCCATAGTTCATGAGCAGAAACGATCTGCCATACGCACACAAAATTTAATAATACAGTTTTTATTCCGTGAATTTTCTTTTAGTTTTTTTAGCCTGGAAGAAAAAAGGAAGAAACGATTTTGGATAGTAGTTTTTCGATATTGAACTAAGATTTTTTGGAAGTGATGATAACATCACTAAATATTTCAGCATTGTTTAAGGATTAGTTTTCTAGGGATATAAGGCTGAAATATGTTAATATCTATAAATCATTCAGGTCAGAAATCCAGAACAAATACCTAAAATAATAATTAGATCTGGGAAAAGCAGGCAAGGTTGGGGTAGTTTTAGTCCCTTTCCAGGTACAACTACCCCAATTGAAAGAGTATTTCGCTTTGATAGTTTGGCAGCTATAGGAACTGGAACCGGCAAAATTTTGGAATTTCTGCATCACTTTTAGAAAGCATCGCCAAATATAACGAATGCTAAATTAAAAACCAAAAATATTTTTAAGTAATTTTGGAGGAATTTTTAACTGTTAGGCAATAAAAATACGGAAAAGAATACTCAAATTACTAAGAATGCATAAAAGACGATAATCATTTGAAACAAATAAATTTCAAAAGGAAGACTTGGGTAACATAAAATCGAAAAAATATTAAAATTTAACGCGATTTAACGTAAAAAAGTAATAAAAATTTCACCAAAAAATAATAAAACCGAAAAAGGAGTGCACTAAACGACTAAACTAATACCAGACTTTCATTTAAATTTCCCTTTAATTTTTTGGAAGAAAAAGTAAAAACAATTTTGGAAGAATATTCTGATAAATCTTATATACCTTATTGATATCCCAGAAATTGCGGCTACGTGAATTCGGATTTAACCATTTTTTAAATTCTTCAAATGATATTGTGTTTTCTAGTTCTGGCTGTCAGTTTCCAGCTTCTGAGAGTTTCATAATCCTTTCTAGACTGATACGACTCTGAAAACTTTAAAAAATCTTAATTTTTTTTCAAATTTTATATTGGTAATTGTCGTCCGCAGTTATTGTCCGAAATGATCCGGAATTGCGTTATCTGCAATCTCGCACGCAATTGTAGTTCTACCGGACCCTCCCCTCTATTTGACCCAAAGTTTTCTTTAAAATACCATTATGATCTCTCATTTGATGATGTGCAGGTAAATAAAGGAATTGAGGAAGGAAGTCTGACCATTATATATATTAAGGAAAACTGTAACTCGAGCTAGGAGGGATAGGATATCCATAAAGTCACAAATTTACATGATATCCAATATTCTAATTAATTCTTGAGTTAAAATGACAATAAACATGTATTATAAACGGGAATGTTCTCCATTGAAATTTCTAAATTTTTTGGGAGTGGTGAGAGGCATCACTAACATTTAGCTTCACCCAATAGGTAAATAATAAATTTATTACATTTACCTAATTGTAATTCCTTGATGAAAGAAATGCAAAAAAGAAATATTTTTATAATTATAAGAGAGGGGGGGGAATACAAGAAATAAATGTAAAAATGTGCAGTAAAGATGATGAAGTGTTGAAAGAAAATTTGTTACAAAAATAATGGAAGGAGGAGAAAAAGTGATAAATTTGGAAATAAACACAAAGCGAGTGTAATTTATTGTCAAAATTAATTTTGATTAAGAAATGGTTCGAACGGGGGATTTTATTAGAAATCGGACTGAGAAGATATCTCAAACAAAAATCTCGGTTATTGAAATCTCGATTCTACTAGTACCACCCTCTTAGTCCGGTCTCCAATATTGAAAGCTCCAGCCTTCGCAGAATTCTGCCTTTTTTGGTCGTCCACTTCCGAGTTTATCTGTTGATTTTTAAAACGCGGAGGCATCCCTGATCTTTACCATTTGGTTATTTACTGTCGGGCCTTATGGATAAATGAAAAGTATTTATTATTACATATTCAGTATTAAATAAGATAAACAAAATTTAATCAAGTAGCGTTTACCAAAGGTTATATACGTATTTTTGTAAGCAATGCATTTCATTGCTAAAATATTAATTGGAAATCTCATTAGTTAAGATAGTTTACCCATAGAATTTTTAATAAATTCTCAAGTCCCCACTTAAATTCTAGCAATGATTTATGCGTTTGTAAATAATGTTAATTAATTTCTTTGTGTTTTTATTCATGCATATGGTCGTGCAACCTATTGTCGACACGACAAAGTATTCATATTTTTGGGAGCCGAACTATGGTTTTGGCTAAGCTGTATTACATATATCAGTAGTTAAACCCCAGTCACCGTCGGGGCTTGTAATCCCTTGTAAACATGTACCTTTACAACACCGTCGGGGGGAGGAGGGGTCCGACAAAACCAAAAGGAAGAGGGCAGGTCGGGAGTCGCGCGGCAAAAAATCAAAAGGGAGTGGGCAATCGGCAGTGTCGGGGGTCAGACAAAGAAAAAGAGTATAGTGGGAAAAACCAAAAGGAATGGGCATATCGGCAGCGTCGGAGGGTCAGATAAAAGAAATAGTGTAGTGGGAAAACTAAAAGGAATAGATCAGCACTATCGTGGGGAGTAGTCAGAAAAAGGTTGTACGTAATTAGTCTACTAATTTGTAAATCATTACTATTCCCGTTGTCAATTACAAATTTAAGCATGTAAACTTGTGTGTCAATAATCATGTAATCTTGTCATGTTTGTGTGTATGTGATTGTAAATCCAGGTATGCGACATATTTTAGGAGTAATTTGTACTAATCCTGTACGTATCAATCAACAAGTGATTACTAAGACTGTTACTGAAAAGGGTTACCCGAGCTGTCACTCCTTTATCAAACTTTGTAGTTAATCAATCAAATAGTGTTTGTTAATGTCAATATTCAGTTTGTAAATCTGTTTCAACTATTTTTTTTCAGTTTTTGTGACAATTTGTATGTACATAATATTTATATTTCTAATTGATTTAATTTTTACACTTTGCTTCCACAAAGGCCGCTGCCACTTTAATCCTATGACTTGCGCCGCTCTTTTAACTCCTTTCTTTTATTTACAACCGGTCAGCTTTCTCTTTTCCCGACAGCCGCCGCTTATTTTCTCTCTTTTCTTCTTCTCTTTCTCAGCAGCCAATGATTTTATTTTGATTTGCCGACAAAAGAAAATTTAAAATTTTTCCTAAATTCTCCTTTTATTCCCTTTTCTTTATTTTACAGCCGGTCAGTCCTTTTCTTTTTTTCCGACTGCCGCCACACTTTTCTTCCCTTTTTATCTTTTTTCCTTCCTTTTAAGCAGTCGATACTTTTCCGACAGCTGCTATCTATTTTTTCTTCATCTCTCTTCATTTGGCTCTTTGCCAATCGTTTGAATGTCAATATTTGAATAAAAAAGCAAACGCGTAATTTGAATAGAATAAAAACGCCAACTAATCGATTTTTATCGAAGCGAAAGAGCGAGTATAAAAACGAGGAAAAAATCCATTTTATTATCATTCTTTTCATTTTTTAAAAAATAAAAAATAATTTTTATTTTAATTTTTAATAAAATTATCAAATAATTTTTAATAAAATTATTAAATAATTTTTAATAAAATTATTTTATTTAAAATTTTTTAATTTTACTTAATTGAAATTATTTAATTTCAATTACATTTTTAAACTTTTCACTCATTAGTGAAAACTTTTCTCCTAAATTTAATTAAATTTAATTAATTTTTAATTTTTTAATTTAAAAGTTTCTTAGGTTTTTTTGCTTAAGTTTATTATTTTTTAATATTCAAGTTTTTTTAAACTTTATTCACTAAGTTTTAATTTTTTAAATTTAATTTAAATTTCAATTTCACTTTATTTTAATTTTTATTCTTTTTGAATCAATATTCATTATTGATTATTACTCATTTTTTCACATTTAAAAAAATTTTTTACAACTTTTAATCAATTTTTTAATTTAATTAATTATTTAAATTTAATTGTCCCTTAATTTCATAATTTTTTCATTCCGAATCAATATTCATATTGATTCTTGCTTTTTCTTTTTTTCATAGTTTGCTTTAAATTTTCACTTTTTGTTTTAATTTTTTAAATTTTTGCTTCATAATGGATTATTGCCCACCAACAAAACGCGCAAGAGCGTTCTTCATCGACAACCTCCTCTCTATTAATCAAGCAGGAGGAGAAGCTGCTCCCCAACAATATATTGAGCAGCTTGAAAATTCAACAAAATTTATCAGCAAATTTAAAATCACCAAAAACTACTCCAAATTTTTAATCAGTAATATCCCGGCCGACCCTGAGGCCTTATTATCTGGGATATTCCAACACTGCTTTAATGAAGCAGTGAACAACGCCAAAAATAATGGACTTGTTCCAGAGGAGCTGGGTTGCACATTATCAAGTGAGTTATTAGATTCAGATATTTGGATCCCCCTTAGGCCCACCTCCCAGAACACTTTTAATACCCTGCTTAACCAATTTAATAAGGTTTCCCAGAGTAAAAAACAGGCGGGAGTCACCCTTTGGGGAAAACCTTTTTCAGTTAATGTGATGGTTGTTGACAAGAAAAACTTGTCCAATGAAAACAACATTATTGGAGGAGCACCACGAAAACTTGCTCCTGTCCATCATCAAATCAAACAGCAGAATCTGATCAAAATCAACAACAACGACGGATATTGCTTATTTTATTCCTTATTAGCAGCACTTGTACGACTGATTGGCAACATGTCTCGATCCCAATTCTACGAATATATTCATGGAAGGTATGGCCAAAGAGGAAAATTTGAGAAGGAAACAATGGAGCTTATGGAGAAAGTTGGCGCTCCTCTTGGCCGAGAGGAGTACAATGCTGAGGAGTGGGTTCCTCCCGTAGCTGACTTCTGGAATGAGAAGTATTCAGGCCGGTTTTGTTTTAAAATTTTTATTTTTGATTGCCTGGGGCATTATAAGCCTTGTTTTAAATATGGGCCCGAAAATTATAATTCACCCATCCTCCTCTATTTTGATGGGTCACATTTTAACGGTGTAACGAGTACGGGAGGTCTTTTTGGGCAACCATATTGTTTGGAGTGTGAAACAGTGTATGAACGCCCCCAAAGCCATTCTATTTCATGCAGAGCGCGTTGTCTGAATTGCTCTCGTGTTGGTCCACTTTACCCCTGTCCCCCTAGGAATAACTTTTTGAAAAAATGTGATGGATGTTTGAAGAAATTTATCAATGAGGACTGCTTTGACCACCATCTAAGTTCAGGATTTTGTCAACAGTCAAAACGCTGTGAGAACTGTGGAGTAATTTGGGACACAAAAAACAACACCAGAGGAGGAAGAAATGGTCATGTTTGTAATGAAAGATATTGTTCAATATGTAATGGGTATCACGATCCGAAGCGAGGCTGTTTTATTAAGCCTTTGGAATCAAAAGCTCAAAAGCCTTACCGATTTGTGGCTTTTGACCTCGAGACCATGCAACATGTCTCATCTGGCAACAAAAGGAATCACCAAGCAAACTTCATCGCAGCAAGAGTAACCTGTCCTAAATGTATTGAAGAGGAGGAGGAGCAGTGTAATGTTTGCGGGAGTAATAGGCTAGTCACCTTTTCTGAGCGCCCCTTTTCCAAAACGCACGTGGATCTTCAGAAAATCACCAAAGACCCAATCATCTCATTTGTCAAATGGATAATTGAAATCACAACAGAGTATGACACTATGGCGTTTTCACATTTCGGAGGGAAGTTTGATATGGTAATAGTCTTCAGAGAGTTGTTTCTTCTGGGTTTTACTCCTGAAATGCTGAAGAGGGGGAACAAAATGTATGAGATGAAAGTGAAAATTGGTAAAAAAAGTATGCTAATCTTTAGGGACAGCTTCAATCTGATGCCAATGTCTTTGGCATCTCTTGTCCCCGCTTTTGCGCTTGATGTCGAGGACAAGCCGTTCTTTCCTCACCTCACCAATCAACCTAAAAATTATGGAAAGGAGGTGTTCCCCATCCCTTCAGACTACTTTGCGGATGGGATGATGCCGGAGAAGAGAAAGGAGTTCGACCAATGGTATGATCAACACAAGGAGCAACCATTCTTCTTGGATGAGGAGCTGGCGTCATATTGCACAAACGACGTAGAAATTCTACTTGCTGCACTTATAGCTTTCAGAAGGGAATTTATGGATGTAACAAAAAGGGGGCCTTGTCAAAGAGCCGCATCAAATAAGGCTCACAACGGTATTGATGTTCTGAGGGAGTCCATGACAATAGCGTCTGCGTGTATGAACCATTTTAGGACAAATCACCTCAAAGAAAACCACCTAGCTCTGGTTCCGGAGAAAGGGTACGACAATGTGGATAATCAGAGTCGTCTAGCCCTCAAATTTATGAAGTGGTATGAGGAAGAGAATGGGGTTAAAATCCAGACTGCACACTCAGATGGAGGGGAGAAAAAAGTTGGCAACTACAAGTTGGATGGTTGGATTGAAGAAGAGAAATTGGGGATTGAGGTAAATGGTTGTGTATGGCATGGGTGTGAACGTTGTTACCCTGAAGACAACGCAGTTCTGCCTAATGGACTGACAGCTGGAAAACAGCGGGAGAAGGATGCAAGAAGGTTGGAGTTCATCAAAAGTCAGGGTGTAAATGTTCAAGTTTTTTGGGAGTGCGAGATAAGAAGTATGTTGGATAAAGACCGAGAAATGAGGGGTAGTTTCAAAAAGTACTTGGACGATGGACCAATTGATTTGCGTGCGTGCTTTTTTGGTGGACGGACTGGTCCACTCTCCCTCTTCTACAAACCAGCAGAGGGAGAGAAAATATCATACTACGACGTAACCTCCCTGTACCCCTTTATCAATGTTTCTACGAAATATCCTGTGGGGCACCCGAAGGTACACATCCTCAATCAAGATGTTCGTTGGAGTAGGCCAGAGGACAACAACTTTGAGTTGGCAATCCTCAAAGTCTTTGTCATTCCACCCAGGAGTATTGATGTCCCTGTACTCCCAATGAAAGTTGGCGAAGATGATGAGAGGTTACTTTTTCCACTTTGCTCCCAATGTGCAAGGGAAAATCCTGAAGGAGAAGTAAATGAGAACTACTCCTGTCCACACTCAGATCAACAACGTGGATGGGTTAGCACCTGCACATCACTTGAACTGAATGCAGCATTGGAGGAAGGATATGTTGTGACCAAAGTTTTCAGGGTTTTGGAGTATGACTGCTCGGATGATCAATTGTTTGCTCCATACATCAGTGAATTCATGGCGCAAAAAATTCACTCATCGGGGTTCGATAGTTGTATGAAGGGGAATTTTGAAAAAGAGGAAAAGTTCATAAAGGAGTGTAAGGAGAAGTTTGGTATCAATATAGAGAGAGTAAAATGGGGCCTAATAAGGGGAAGCGGACTCAAGCCAAATTAATGTTAAATAATTTGTGGGGGAGATTTTCTTTAAGAAACTTTGGACTATCACAGTGTGCAATCACCGACAATCCTGCAGAACTTCATAAATATTACAACGACAAATCTATTGAAATTACTGGACTGGATGAACTCACAGACGAAATACTGCTCATCACTTACATCAAGAAGAAAGATTGGATTGAGGAGCACAACTGCTCCAACGTTGTCATCTCTTTATGGACAACGTCAGCAGCCCGCCTTCACTTGCTTCGGGCAATGCAGAAAGTGGTCCGGACAACTGGCTGCAAACTTCTCTATACCGACACCGACTCCCTGATTTTTTCTCACCCAATCAACAACTGCCCTCTACATTTGGGGCCACATCTGGGAGAGCTGACTGATGAGTATCCAGCACACAACATTTTGGAGTATTGCTGTGGTGGAGCAAAACAGTATGGTCTACAACTTCAACGGAAGAACCAACTTGGAGATGACAAAGAATATGTCCTCAAAGTAAGAGGAATGACGTTGAACTGGGATGTGCTCAACAACCAGGGCCTGCAGTACAACACATTCAAGGAGCAGGTACTTTACTATGCAAGAACTGGGGAAAATAACCCAATAGATATTATTTACCCAAATTTTTTGCGACCATCTATTAAAGATGGTCGTGTCACTTCCCAACCACAACATAAATTGTATAAGCCCGTTGTCAGTAAGGGAATTATTCGCCCTTCTGACCTTTCTATTCTTAATTATGGATTTGTAAATAATAGACATCCACGTATCACTACTATATTACCCCTATTAACTTATTGATTAGTTAGAACAAGAGAGCTCTGAAGAGACTGCCTATTGGGTGAGAGAAGTCAGAGAAAAAATTTTTTTCTCTCCCCAAATAGGCAGTCTCTTCAGAGCTGTCCTGTTCTAACTAATCAATAAATTAAAATTGTACCCGATCCTATTGATACCCCTTCCTCCCCCATCTACAGTAGACAAAACCAAAACCTTTCAGGACGTTCCGCGGCGAAGAACATTTGAGAGCCAAACATTTTCAGGAAAGGTTCGATGAGCCTCTAATGTTTTTAAGTTCTTTGCAAATTTCCTAAAGGTATCTCGCTAATATTTTTTACAATGTTGGTTTCTTCAGCAGAAGTTATGAATCCTAGTTTACGTAGAACTCGAAGGAGTAAGATCCAACAGATTAAAATCATAGGGAGAATAATGAAATGAAGTAGTAGTAATAAAGGTATCCCATAAGCTACAGTGGGATCCAAAGCATTATTTTGTAAATTCGTGCTAGCAATTTTTAAAAATTCGAATGTTATATTCTGAGTAGTATTGGAAATATTTTGCATTTCAAAAATTAATATATTTTAAATTATCATTATTTATACAACTTTTCAACCTAGATTTGAATCTGTAACTATATGTCTATTGTAATCTATCATAATCATCTGATCAAATTCGCCTAAAATAATCATTTCAACACCTCCAGCAGGAATGGGAGTATTAAATTCTAAACGAATACTAGTAGTTCCACTTTTGAGAAGCTCAAAACCACAGGAGTCATCGAGCGTCGATGTCAAAGGTATTACAAAAAAGGTCCACCCATTTTTAAATCGTGACATTGAAATATCAATGGAACGATCTGAATTAGCCATTCCAAGAGCTTCATACATGTCGACAAAAGCCCTAACAAATAAGTCTTGGGCAAACTTTAGCTTATAAGCGACCATAGGATAAATATGCCCGCCAGTATGAACCGAGATATCCCTAATATCAAATGGTTTAAAATTGAATGGAGAAAGAGCAATGTCACCATTAAAGGCTTTATTCGAAACTAAGGCAACAGTAATGCGCCGCGGTATAGCCGAGCTGAAGGCATTATATTCAATTTCTGTCCGACCTGAAGTAAGATAGGTAGATTTCATTTCAGTTCGGCGAACAGCATACGTAGCAGGTTTAGATTCAAGAGTCTTATAAATGTTCATATTAAGTGATGGTTGCACTTCAACCATTTTCGAAAATAATTTAACGTCGTGGACATAAAGTCTATATTGATTACTGTCACCTTCTTTGATATTTTGTAATATAAAAGCATCCTTACTTTTGTAAATGCTAAAGTGAATATCTAAATTATTAAGGAGAAATAATTCTTGATTCCCCAAATCAAAATCAAGGCGCGAAAGGAATTGTGAGCGTTTACCGTTTGCAAAAATAGAGCAGCGATTTTTGAAACCATCATCTGTAGGATCATCATGCTTTTCAGTTCTATAATATCCGATAGATGCAAGAAAATGTGATTTAACGTTGTCTGGAAATGACAACTCATTAGTAATATATGCTTTGTAAGGATAAAGAGTACCACTATCGTAAACCTCTGTATTACCAACAGTCACCTTCAACTGTTGAACAAATGTTTGTCCAATACCTTGAATCGATCCAATGCTATTATCGGTTGCTTCAATATCTACCCATTTACCAGTAGTTCCCAACTTTTCAATGGATAGCTCGAGGTAAAGATAAGTTCGAGATAAGTCAGTCCAAAGATTATCACTGAACAATCGAAACAAATACGGAGAATCTTGTGTTATTGTACTAAGTGGGAGAATTTCTCTAAAAAAGGATCGGACAACAGAAACGTTTGTAGGAGGTACAGAAAAAATACTTAATGCGCTATTCAGTGCCAAAGGGCTGTTTTCATTAATTTGTTTTGGGCAACTCATTTTAGTATGTTCCTAACGTGTCTACTCGTAGTCGTTTTTGCGGGCGGGATTTTTTATTAGATTTTTTAGAATCTTTCTTTTTAAAAGTAGGAATAAAATTAGGAGGGCCGATTAGAGAATATGGATGTTTATTTATAGTTTTTGGCTTAAGATCTGGAATTGCGTCATTCATTTGCCCGATGGCAGGGGACTTTTCTATATTTTTGTATCGTTTAAAATCAAAACCTTTTCCACTTTGTTTATCAACATTTTCAGCTGCTTTTTGCAATAAATTTTTCAAGCCTGATTTACCTTCAGTAACAAGAGATTCTTTAAGATTTTTTCCCTCTAAGACATTGCTTAAAACTCGATTACCGGATTCTAAACCCTGTCTTCCAATAGCGCTACCAATTTCTTTACCAATCGGGATTAAATAACGAAGAAAACTTCTAAAAACTGACCCCAATCCATTACCTCGTTGATAAGGAACGCCACGGAAAACATTATAGCCGCCCCATTGATTGGGGTTTTCAGTTAATGTTGACCAGTTTATATTTGCAGGATCAAAATCAATGTGCATTTTGTATGTTATGAGTATATTATTAAAGTCATCTATTTATATTAAATATCTGAGTAGTAATAAACTCAGATACAAATTTATCGGCATTAGTTCTTTTTAGTAATGAAATGATTTTATTCATTGAAAAACCTAAGCAGCGCATATAAAGAAATAAGATAACATGATTCCCGCACGTACTAGAAAAAGGTCGTTGTAGCATGACAGAATTAAATTGAACTTTGTTAAACTTATTTAAATAATTTCTAATGTGATGACTTATCGGTGGCCAAATACCTAAAGAGTCATAGTATTCAATACTACTAGGAGAATTGCAAAATAATGCAATCCAGTGTGTTCCAGAAAAATTGCTCGGATCTGTATTAACTACAACACAGAATGGAAAAAAGTTACTCCTATAAGGAATACAGTCTGAAGCAAAGCATCCTACATAAAATCCCTTTGTAACAATATTTCTTTTTAATATTTTATCAATTTGAAGGGTATTCATTGTTAAAAGTATGTAGCCTTTTTAAAATGTAATGTTAATGTACATGTTCCATATTGGAATGGCATTAATGTACCACCAGAAGTTCTAATTTCAATAAAAATTTCAGAAATTTCTTTTACAAGTAGCTTATGGTATTGTACACATAAAAATTGCTCTTCAATTATTTCATCTTGTTTACCTCTAATTGTTACAATTCTAAGCACTGGTGCTGTCACATCGCCTATAACCATTGGTTCAATTAATCCAGGTGCATAAACATGGAAGCAGGACACGCCTCCTCGCATATCAGGCATAAAATTTGCAACACAAGTTTCAGTTAAAATTTGCCTATCAAACCCTAAGATATATGCAAGCTGCTCAGTTAATTCAATTTTTTCTACATATTCACTATCGATATGCAAGGAAAACCTATTTTTATAACTGTGGAATTCAAAATTGCAAGCTAATCTAGGTTTACGAAATACTTTTATCCAGAGATCAAATCCAACCTCGTTAGTTACCGAAATAATTTGTTTGAAATCATCAGTCATTTTTAAATTTTCGATATTCACCAAATCTGTAAAAATTTCATCTTCACTTTTTAAGCTAGGAACTTCAGTATCTTCACTAATAATTACGTGTTCTTCTGTAGTCACGTTAGATACTGGCTCTGTCCTTTTCTGAGAGAGTTCTTTTAATCGTTTATATTTATCTTTAGCCTGGGTGCGAAGTTCTTTTAATTTATTTGTATACTCAATATGAAAGCTACGAAATTTTTCAACAAGTGCTTCACTGCCTTTGTTTAAGGATCTATCTAAATTATCTTTTAAATGTTGGGGATTAGTTAAGGTATTGGAAGGAACCGAAAATTGAACTACATCACCACTTTTCCAATAAACAGTTACAGTTTGTTCGCTATTAGTACCTAACGACGGCCAGGAGTGTGGATAAACCATAACGGCTAGGCCAACATGCCACTCAGAATTAAATTGCAACTTATGAGGTAACCTAACTCGGAAGGAATTTGTTCTATTTCCTTCAATGTTTGTGTTAGAAGGAATAATAATATAAAATGAAGTCATTTTTTTTACATATTAAAAAATTAAATTTTAATTTATGTATAATTATCTCCAAGTTATAGAATTAGCGGGTATCCAACTGTTATGTTCCGGGCCATAACCCTTCCAACTGACAAAAACATAATCTTCCCCATCGCGTTTCCTTTTTTTCAAAACTTTATTAATGTCATATAAATTTTCATCCTTTTTAGAATTCTCTTTTACTAAAATTAAATCATTAGAATAAAACCACCCCCTAATCTGTTCTCCATTAGAGTCTTTAATTTTGTATGTAGGAGGTTGACAGGGAACTAAGCGGACTTTATCAATAATAAAAATTTCATTTGTGAAATTTGGCAAATAGCCCTTTTGAAATATATGCTTATATTTTTCGATTCGCACTCTATCTCCTTCTGAAAACTTTTTCCTTCTCCATTGAGAAGGGGCATGTGTCTCGATTGCTCTATTCTTTAGTAATTGCCTTAATTTTTCAGCATTCTTAAAATTGACATCAGTTGGGCGCATACCTATACTGGAGTTAAATGAGTTATTTATTGAGCTAACAATTTTTTGGATGACATCCACCCATTTTAAAGTTTTATTTTCTGTGAAGTACCTATATAATCTTTCTTTAATGCTTCTGTTCGCTCTTTCTGCCATCCCCGCATGCCACAGAGGTGAAGTAAGCATAGAGAAATGTTCCATATCCAAAGACTTGAAGTATTTTTGTACTTGCTTAGCAGTAAATTCAAGTCCTTGATCAGTTAATAATTTCCATGGAACAACCTTAGTACGAGAAAATAATCTTCTAAATGCATTTATCATATTATCACTATGTTTACTCTTTACCGGTTCGACAAATATTTGACGACTGAGTGTATCTATACACACTAATAAATACTTGTATCCTTGATTCTGTTTACTTATGCGATTAAAAACACTCAAATCTGCTTGCCATTCTGTATGAAGTCCGGGAGCTAATGTAGGCATTCTTTTATATTTTCTAACAACTCTTCTATGAAGAGTATTGACATTTTGACTTGAAAGATAGTCCTTGACATCTTGTCGTGAAATATTTTGATCAACTTTCCTAGCTGATAGCAAAAGCGGTTCAAGAGAGGTAAAACATGCTGAGGAATTAACATTTTTATATAATTTATCAAGTATTATTATTTTTTTATTAGTTAACGTTACTGCCATAAGGACGGTTTATATGAAAATACTTTTTTGAAACAACCACCTTCACCTTCTTGTTTATTAGTAGATTTCGATGGAAAAAGCAAATTTTGTAAAACTGTATGTTTGTTTATTCTACGAATAAATTCGTCGTAACCAGTTGGAATTGGTCTTTTACGCTTATTCTTATTTTTAAGTATATGATTTATAAGATCTTCTATATTACTTGTAATGAAGAAATCTTTGCTACCTATTTTTCTCGCTAACCTTCCATTTGGTAAAACACCTAATTCAGTGGCATGTTGTCTTATATATTTCAATGCTTGTTCTTTTGGACCAGGCTCATTATCGGTATCTGCCGATAAAAATTCATCTTCCTCTTCATCACTTTTATCTTTCCCCTCACTTTCTTCAGCTTCAACTTTAATATCTTGTACAGGATATTTTCTCCTTATACCAATTTTACCTACTGATCTTTTATTTAGTTTCCTTTTTACTATAACTTTACGCGATGACTTTTTAATGGGATCAGCATTTGATGCTGATGGAGGTTTCTGGTCAATATTTTTTGAAACAGCATCCGCTATTTCTTCAAAATTTTTCAATTTAACATCAATAGGTTTTTCCTCCTTCTCTTTTAAAAGTTTATTATATCTTTTAAAATCTTGTTCATAACGAATTGCTCTTGTTGTAGGATCTAATATTTCTTTATTAGCACTAGTATTTTGCAAACGTTCCTTTATCAAACCCATAGCTGTGCCATCTCCGCTTAAATGTAAATCTTTATTCTCATCGAAACCCCCAATTATATTTTTATAAATATCTTCGGGGATTAGAAACATTCTATTTGCATTCTTCATAACTTTATTATTTCATTGTTAATTTTTTTATTTATATTATTTTAAAATTTTGTCAGTAATTATTGGGATGATAAGGCTGGCAAGAAGTCCAGCAATCGGTGGAATTCCATTTCCTTTTTGCAATAAAATTCTGGTAGATGGGGCACTTCTGGATCTACTTATTTTACGCAACAAATTTGCATGTTTTTGCAAAGTTGTAATTCTATTTTTATGAAAAGGTAAACGTCCTTTTAATAAATTAAAACAAATTTCCACAAAACATAACAATTGTTCATCTGAAGCCTTTTCTAGTACTTCTTTTAATACTTTGTTAGATTTCGAACAATCAAAAATCGAACGAAAAAAATTTAAATTTCGCTGTATTAAATCGCTTGTATAAAATTTTTTCCTCATTTTGGAATATAAACTATTGTTTTGCTCTCATCATCACGATATATATGTGTTCTAAGTCTTAACAATTCAGGTGTACTAGGATGTATATCTACTAAAAGATATCCAAAATTGTCTTTAGTAGCATCTGAATACGCCTCTAAGAAATATTTTGAACGTGAAGGATACAAATGGGACGCAAGTGTTCTTATCTGTAAGGCTCCAGCAGGATTTCGCATTAACAATAAATAATGTGAATTATTACGAGCTATTTTTAATTCTTTGCTAAACAAATGCTGTGTGATTAATATAACACTCATTTTCCAATTATGAGATCCTTTTGTAAATATTGTATCTAATAGATTTTGATTCATCCCAACCATTAAGTCATCGAGTACAAGCAACATTTTTCCATTTGATTGAATGGCCTTTGTACGTATAAATTCCTCACCTCCTACTGGCAGACCATTATGAACTATAACCCTTGTCTTATTTTTATTAACAAACCCCATTCTCTGCATACGTATAATATTTTTATTTAACTCCCCATAACAATATAAGACCAAATCAATTTGATATTCTCCCTCATTGTCATCTGGAATCATTTCGGACAAGTTTTCCAGAAATTTTTTAACCCATTCTGATTTACCAGATCCTGTACTCCCCGATACAATCATTGTAAAAGGGTGCTTGAATCGTGAATGTATTAAATCAAATTTTTCAAAACCTGACATTTTTAAATTTTATTTAATTTCTATAAATAAGTATATATAGATTTTAGAATTTCAAAATTAACAAAATGAAAGTAATGGAATTTCTTCTCACTCTTATGGTTTGGGGGGTTATTGAAGACGACCCTGAACCAGAACAACAACAAAATACATCAAGCGAAGCTCAAACGGACCAACCACCATTAATAGTGGTTGAAGACTCTGGAGACGAAGTTGAAGAGAAAGAAAAGGTAAAATAAATTAAATACTTAAATATTAAAATTTAAATTTTAGAAAGGTGTTGATGTTATTACCCCGGCTTTTGGCTTGCTTACAATAATGGATGACATAACAGAAGATAAAATGGATGACGACCAAATTGAAGATGAAATTAATATAGATACAAGCGAAAAAATCCTTCGAATTACTCAAGACGATAAACCTTTGGATTGGACCGCTGAACCAGAAAACCCTTTTCGTGAACCTACACCACCCCCGCCGGCAAAGCAAAATGAAGATATGCAAATTAAAAAGCCAACAACATCAATAAGTTTAAAAACACATATGCCTATACCATTAATTGAATATCTTTGCCAACTACAAAATTGTTCGTTCAAGGAATTACATGTATTATTCCATAATCTTGATGCTCGTCGTCAAATTGTTGAACATCTACGTCAAAGTGTCCAGCTAAGAACATCCCATCTCAAACCCGCGTGTCGCAACTTTTTAGTACATTGTCATGATCTTACAGTACAATCAGCAAGTATTGTTCCAGCAATGAGTGGTTATTTGGGCATAACCGTAAGCTTTTATTCAAAATAATAATATCATTTCTTTTTTAGGTCCGCGGATATTATTATGTAAAGCATAATTTCAAACTTTGTCATCCATACCTACCATGTATTATTGAGTTTGGTGGAGGACATCATCGATCATTTTACCCTCTTGAAGTTCTTTGTGTAATCAAAAACAAGATGAAAGGAGGATGTAATTAGATAAATAAAAAGTTATAATCCAAATATAAATTGTTTTATTTTTCAATTCACAATTAAATTGTCTTTATTTTTTAGTAAGTAAATATTATGCAAATCCATAATTGTACTGTTGTATTCAAGCTCTTCAAAGATAATGTTAAATTCTCCTCCGAAAATTATTTAAAGCTTGCAAGATTTGGAATTAATACAGAATATAATCCTAAAAAATTCCATTCGATAATTATGCGACTAAGACACAAAGGAAATAAAACAACGGCGGCACTAATATTTCAATCAGGAAAAGTAGTTTTAACAGGTGTTCCTACTCCAGAACTAGCAAATGAAACAGCATGTAGAGTTGTCAAAAGTATTAGAGCTTCCAATACTGCGGCAGGAAATTTCCAGAAAATTGGAATTAATAATCTTTTGATTACGAATATTGTCGGAGCCTACAAACATGAACACAAACTAGGAATTGAGCAATTATTTAAACAACTTCGACAACAAAATATGAAAGCCAATTACGACCCAACAATTTTTCCTGCGCTCCGTTTCAAAATAAAAATGGAAGAACGAGATGGAGAAGCGTCATGCTTATGTTACATTTCCGGACGTGTCATACTGACCGGAATAAAATCTATTCATGAAATGAAAAATGTTTTTAACAATGATATTTTACCTAATATTAGACAATTTCCACGTAAATAATTTTTTTTTTATTTCAAAGAAATATATACAGAATAAACAAATTTTAATAAAAATATAATTAAGAACAATATCTATTTCTATAATCAGTTTCTGTCCAACCTGAAGATCCAGGTAAATCTTGTAAATTTAAATCAATTGTAGTTGGTGGTGGTGTTGTCGATGTAATTGGTCGTTTCTGTTGAGGCCTCTGTCCTGCTGATGTCTTTAAATAATATATTTTTAAAAAGCTAAATAATTTAAATAACCAAATTATTTCTTCTATGTCCAAAAGGAAGGGTTTCCATTCCAGGCATAATTCTGCCTTTCTCATAACACGGCCTGTATTCCTTCCTGGCCAGATGGGTGTAAAGCTGAGACCGACGAGTTCTTCCAATTTGAGGGAATTGTACACCAATTGAATTACCAACGAAAAAGACATCATCAGCAATTGTGTCATCACTGAATATAATTTTTATTATTTTTATAAATTGGTTGATAAACTCACACTGCCCCATCAACATTGAATTGATTCAACACAAGTTGTTTCATAGTGTTGAAGTTTAGAAGCTGATGAGTAGCATAAGAGAGCGGGAATGAGCGGATCTTAAGCTCTGCTCTCTCATCTAATCCTGTACTTGCGTCGACGTGTCGGTAGCCATAGTTTTTCGGCCCTCCTGCGATAAATTCCAGAATTCGGCGTGATGGAATTTCACGCTTCATTTGTCCAAGATATTCGCCTTCAAGTACACGCGGACCATTACGCTTGCCGACATAGATGATGGAGTCAGTATCGCAGTACAGGAGAACACCGCCAATTTGATGTACTTGTTCAATATACTCATATAGATGGAGTCGAGCATATGAAGTGACGTATGCTGCTACTGGGAGGCAGTTGGTATTTGGTGCTTTGGCAAATTCGGGCTTCTTCCTCACAACACAACGGTCCAAATGCTCGCTGACATGATCAAAGTCGAGCATATCAATTGTTGGGTCTTCTAACAATTGGTGAAACTCTGCCGGTGTTTTGGCATATCGAACTTCAGTTCCACAAACTCGTTGCGCCAGTTTTCCCCAGAGCGAGTTTGCTAATAATTTCTGAAAATTTAATTTATTTTTATTTTTTTTTCTAAGTTAACTCACCGCAATCATTCGCAATCCTGGATTTGTTTCAATCTTCTCCGGGTTAAGGAAGATCCCTTCCACTTGCTCAAACTCAGCTAGGTATTCAGCTCTGTCCAACTCTGTCGCACAACCATCTGGCCATCCACTAGCCTGTTGCTTTAATCCAATGAATGTGTTGACATAGGATCGAAATAGATTCGGATCCCATTTTTCATAATTCCAAACCTAAATACCAAATTAAGTTATAGTTATGATTATTATATTGTTACCTCATAAATGTCGACGACTTTATATCCACGTTCCAAAGCATAATTAAGCTCCACATGGGTATAACCAGTCAGCCAGGAACGTTCACGTTCTCCATGAGTGCAAGGCCGCTGCTGTCTGTTATCAGCACATTTTGCACAAAGAGGAAACGTGAGTCGCCCATCATGAGTTCTGTATGGAAGAACTGGTGGAAGATTTCCATTCATAAAGTTCGGAGGTTGAACTCGAACAAGAAGTAACCCCTTATAGATGTTATGCTCAGGAGTTGTCCAAGGCAAAGGGTTGTTTGGTGGAAGAAGCAACGTGTCGCGAGTCAGTACATTTGGATGACCAATAGGAAAAGATCTTGCCTTCATTATATAAGGGTAGAGACTTACCTTAAAAATTTTTATAATTTATTTTTAAATTTAGATTCATGTTTACAATATCGATGTAAAGGATCTCTTCATCTTCAGCACACATGTGGTGAAGTTTGAAGGGTTCTGTCCTTCCTCCTCTAAGGCAGTCCTCTCTGGGATCCATAGGCCGAACACAGTCAATTTCGAACCATTTTCTTCGTAATTGTGTGTTGTTACTCAGCTTTTCTTTAATCTCATGTCCCCAGACTACGTGAAGTTGATATCCATGTTGATGCTCCAATTCCCATAGGCGTTGTTGGGTTCTTTCAAAAAGCTCTTCGGCTGTACGCCCAGCTGCTAAGATTTGGTTACGTACTGGGAAGCAATCGGGACAACCTTAAATTTATAATAAAATTGATTAGATTTATTAAAACATTATACCGTGATAATAGCATCCCATATATTCAATAGCTAAAGGGCGAAGTGGAGGCGATCTTTGCCATAGTCCATCGAGTCTATAACCGCAGTCTTCAACATGAGCTTCTCCAATTGCCCATTGTGCATGTTGAATTTGACCTGCAGACTCTGGATGTTGTAGTTCAAAAAAGCGGATGTATCGCTGCGATTCGGCTGAAGCTCGTCGTCCTCTTAAATAACCACCTTCAGGCGAGTGAACAATCCAATTCTCTGGTAAAAAGCAGCGACGCATTGTTGTTAAAGCGAGTCCCGCTGCCGTTGATACCGACAAAAAAGGGTCAAGATTTTTTGTGTTTTCTCCGATAAGTTGTCGAAATCGGAGTACACTTTCGCGAAGAATCGCTACATCGTTTACACAGTATTGAATTAATTGTTCACGAAGCTGAAAGTTTGTTGTTCGTTCTGATGTTTGTTGAACATACCACTCAATGAGCTTTTCCCTCTTTTCAGCCTTTTTATATTCAGGTTGGTAGTATTGAATTGCAGGGAGCCCACTTATCCTCTGATGTAAATGTTGTCTTTGAATAAAGAGATAAGGGAAAAATGGCTTTGAAGTAGCCAAATCGTCGGGCAGAGCAAAAACCTTTGTAAGTGCGTCAAGCTCGCAAAAGAAATAATTTAACGAGTCTTTAAAAAGCACTTTTCTCTGATGATAACCTCCTAAACTCATAGAATAGATTTTGAGTCCTGTTGTACATAATCTTGTTGGTGGGTGACTACGCCTATGAAGAGCTTCTAATAACAGGTGAAAATCATATTTTCCTCCATTATGAGCTATGCAGATTGTTAGCATATTTTGTGAACCGTGATTAAGAAGGTAGTCTAAGAATTGATCCACTGGATTATGGTCAGCGTTGTCGAACGAATGGAAAAACATACGCCGTGGATTGAACGTGATGTTATTTGGAAAGGCGGTGTTGTCTCCTGGAGCATTTTTGAAGGGTGGGGAACACCAATTCCGCCATCGTTCTCCTCTGGGTTTCCCACAAAAACACCCTTGGGCACGTTGTCCAACATTCTCAATACTAATACCAGCACGTATACAAGCTTCACAGATAACCTACAATCAAGTTATATTTTGATTAATAAAAGAGTTATTACCTCTGCAATAATCAGAAGAGGTACATGCCTATAGCCATTGATATTTTGGCTTATTTGCACAGGGTCATCCTGACTGGTTTCAGCATCGAAAAAGCAAAGACGAATTGGACGTCGATGTCTTCTTACTCTTTGAGGTTGTTGTTCATCATTATTTTCAGTATTATTTTCTTCTTCATCCTCTTCAGCATTTAATGGCTGAATAAAACATGGTTGTTCCTCAGTGTGAGGACCATTACATATATTACAAATTATTTGAGGTTGGTCACGTTGTTGTTGATGGCAATCGTGGCGTTGTTGAGCTAGGATAATATGATGACAATTAGGACAGATGCGCCTCATTTGACAAATGGATGCAAATGTGCGCGAATCACGTCGAATCATTTCATCTGGCGCAGTGTTGATGAGATGATAGTCATAACAGGAACGACGCGGAAAAATGAAGCCGCAGTTTTGACATGGAATTCTTTCCTCCTCCTAGCAAATATTGAATAGAAATTGTAAAAAAGAAAGAAATTAACCTGACAAGGAAAGTCTGGACCTGTGCGCATACAGAACCGGCACACAACCCTACAACCGGCCCAATGTGACCATCGCGTTACAGAACGTTCGCAGTCAATACAATAACGCTTGACACCCAAAAGTTGTTCGGGCGACCAATGTAGTTGTAGTGGCGATTCTCCAAGAGCAGACATAAATTATAGCGTGCTGCTCTTCCATCTCCTTTAAATACAACTCGGTACTGCTGCTCTTTTTGAAAAACAACAATACGGATGTGACCTTCTCCATAATATTGATTCAACCATCGTTGGAGAATCGCTACATGTTCAAGCGAATATTCCTATAAAAAATAAATCTGAAAAAAATGAATTCAAAAAATACCTGTAATCCATTTGGAAGTCCAGATATATCCATTAAGTAGTTTACAAAAATTTCATGTTGTTCTTGTTGTTGACAAAAAGTTCTAAAATGAGCGGATCCATTATTAGCATCACCTTGATCAACAAGGGTAATTTTTGTAAGTCCAATCACTACTGCTCGAGCAAGACAGTAGCGGTCGTTTGGATTGCGGACGCGCACAATTGAACGACATCGAGAAGACACTGCATGTTCTTGGTCAAGATTGCAACTACCTGTAGGAACATGACTGCCTTACATTTATTTAAAAAAATGTAAGACTAGTATGAACCTACCCGAATGTGTTGCAGGATTATTAGTGCGTTGACCAGTTAAAGGCCATACAGCTACAACTTTTGTTGTTGTTGTTCCTGAGAGAAGGTCTATCCCGGCCTGGGATATTTCGTTCAATCTCTCAATAGCTGCGGCTAATGCTGAAGCATTATTTTGTTCCAATGGCCGGAGTGGCACGGTAAACGGGTGATGGAAATTTGGGGGTTGCACCTGAAGACCAACGCGGAGAGGCGCTGGCCTTCCATTGAGCACCCGATCCAAAAGTTGTTCAATAAGTGTAGTTAGAGCCAAATCTGGTCGGGGGTGATCGGCCAGATTATTAAATCTTATGTGGGCGATTTCTCCACGAGTATTGCGTGATTGGGAGGCGAATGGCTCTATTCTTTCAATAACAAAGTAGTTTCTCATGTTTTCAATCTAAATTAAAACTAATAGTTTATTTATAAAATAACTGAAAATGTGGTAAGAGTATATCAGGACAAGATCTTTTATCTTTATTTAAGGAAGATAGTATTTATTTAACTACGCAATAATTTGTGAACGACAAAACTGAAACGAGGACTTACTACTTACTAGAATCTGTTACTTTAATTTCATATTCCCTACTAATTTGTTTAAAAATTATAAAAATTTATTTAAGGCAAAAGAAATACATTATAATAAGAATAATATATCAATTCACTAATTCAAAAAAAAATCCTTAAAAAAATAATTAGTGAATTGATATATTATTAATAAAAATAATTTGGAAAGGCAAACAAATAAAATTATTTAAAAAGGCAGGGAAATAAAAGTAAGTGTATTTAAAGGCAATAAAAAATTTTTTAGAGTGGTTTTACATTGGGAATTAAATTTATAGAATTTTAATTAGAAAATGGGTACTTATAGGGTTTGGGTCAGGTGGAAAATTCTATTTTTTCTTACAAATTATAGACATTAATAAAGGAAAAATAATTTTTCTCCAATATCATCAAACATTAGGATCAATATTTTCATTTTTGCCATTTCAGTAATTATTGCAAAATTAAAGATAATCTTTTCTATATTAATGTCTATCATTTGAATATATCACCGGGAAAATGAATAAAAATTGAAAAGAAGAAAGTTGACCATTTCATACAAATTAAGGAAAAGATAGAATTATTTTTTTTCCAGCGGAGCCAAACCCTATAAGTACCAGAAAATGTTGTCCAAATATAAGTTTTATATTATTTTACGTGTTTTATATTTGTATAATAAGTTTTATATTTGGACAACATTTTTAAGATGGTTTTAAGATTGGGAATTAAATTTCTGAAATTTTTATTAGAAAATGTTGTCCAAATATAATTTTTTTCCAAAAAAAAATTTCCAAATCCAAATTTTATATTATATTGTCTTAGTTTTATATTATGTAATTTTATATTTGGACAACAAGACAGCCAATTAAAAACTAATTCCTATAGTAAATTCCTTTAGACATGTCCATTTTGCATATAGAACAACATCTATAATCTTTAGATAACTTCCAAAAACAGGTTTTATGGATCTTATGGCAGCAAGGTAAAAAAATTACACTTTGGCCAGGTAAAAAACCCTCAATGCATATGGGACATTTTTCCTCATCTTCCTCTGGTTTATATGTTGATGGGAGTTTTACTCGTGAAATAAGCAAAGAATTTCTTTCACATAAATTTAAACCACCAGGAGGGTGAAACCCAAAAGATCTTTCCCAGTTAGAATCGAAAACATCATTTTGTGTAGCCGGAGGAGTACGGCCGATAGTTGAATTCTATAATTTAGGATAGAGGAGACTTGTTTTCTAAGCTAACAGCATCTTATAACTTTAAAATAACAAACATACATGAGTTTCTGTATTTTCACCACATGCATTTGATAGACCAGGCGCTTGAGAGACCTGAGTAAATAAAATATGAAAATTTTAATGATTAAATTTATTAAAAATTTACAAAAGTTTGTGAATTTGAATTTTGTTCATTTATTCGATCACCACATAAAAAAGTCTCCTGAAAATTATTTTGTTTTTACGAAAAAATTTATTTTTATAGATACTTGTGTATTAAACATTTGATTTAACTCGACATGTGCAGTAGCCTCGCAGGGAGCCAATTGCTAAATTAAAATTTAACTTTTTTTTTAAAAAATAAATATTTGATTTTTTTTCACTTGTAAAGTCGGAGGTATTGGACAGGAATTAATGACAGCGGCTAATGCACGGATATGCTTAATAGTATTTTTTGTATGGATTTTTTATTCTTAACAATACAACTATTAAAACAAATTTCAACAACATTTTCGATCACTAGTTTTTTTCATTTTCCAAAATTTTTGTTAATTTTAAAAACATTTTTTTATTTAAAAAATTTTTTTAATTTGATTGAGAAAAAAACTTAATTTTAGTTAATTTGAACTAATATAAATGTTAATTAAATAAAAACAAAATTTTTTTTAATTTTCAAAAAATTTTTATTCATTTTTATTAATAATTAAAAAATACAATTTTATTGATTTTAATAGTAAGAAACATGGATAAATGCAAATTAATTAAATTTAGTTCTATATAGTCATTAATAAGTAATTAATTTATATTAAAATTTATTTGATTTTTAATTAAAAAGATATATTTTTTATTAAGTGATACGAATTATGTTTCTTTTTGAAAAATGTGTTTTAATAGATGTATTCTTTTTACTTTTTTCAATTTACCGTTAAATCATCTTCATCATCTTCCTCATCATCCGTAAACTGTCCACGTAAAGGAGGAGGCCCACCATAACGCAAAGCTTCAGCCGAAGTACAAGGTTGTTGTTGTTGTAAACTTGATGGGGTAGGGACAGTACCAATTCCACGTTGTTGATTATTTAAAAAAGGTTGAATTTGGTTATTTTGTTGTTGTTGTAATATTTGCAAAGTTGATCCATTTACAAATTTAAGTTTATATTCAATAGTTCCAGACCATTCTGATCTGTTGGGCGACTCGGGAACAACCATTAAGTTTTTAATCGAGACAAGCTAAAATTGAATTTTTATAAAAAATAATCTTCAAATTTAATTTTAATATTGAAAATTTTTTATAAGTTTTTAGAATAACTTACGCTATTCAATGTAGCTTCTTCCAATCTTTCCGCATTTTTTTTCCACGAAAATACATTCAAGCGTTCAGTTTCACCCTCTTTGCCGAGCTGAATTATCACATCACAACGGTCCCATAAATTACGCGGGGTAGGTGCACGTTTACAGAAAACAACAAATCCAATGAGTTCACTAATATGAAAATTAAATTTATATTTAAAAATTTTTTTTAATTTTTAATTTTTTTTTTATATGAAAAATTTCATTTTTAAAATATAGGATTGAAGAGAGACAGTAATAATAGATTAGAGATTTAAGATTAGAAAGAATTAACGAAATAAAATTTTATTACTCAAAAACATGGTCTTTCTTCCAATCTAACAAGAGCAAATTTGTTGAAGTGCATCGCGTAACATTGTCGATTTGTGGTACTAAGCTGTAATTTTCCGGCTTGTTTGAGTACGACCGTTGACGCCGTTTTTCCATGATCTAAAATTTTTATTAAAAAAGCTTTTACTAATATGAAACCGTATTTACTCGATTAATTCCCCCGAGGAATTATTTTCTCAACCCTTCCATGGCATGGGGAATTAATCGAGGGAGGGGAATTATTCGAGTTTTGGCATTTGACGTGCAGTCTTGTATTTGGGAATGGGGAATTATTGTTTCAACCCAATTCTGGCATGGGGAATTAATCGAGAAAGGGAATTATTCGAGGAAGAGGAATTAATCGAGAAAATACAGTAAAATTTTATTTTATTGTAAAATTTTATTTTTTTGTAAAAATTTTTTAAAAATTGTTTTACCTGTGCCAAAACATCTGGTGGAATCACAGGTTGAATTTGTTGTTGTTGTTGAAGTTGATTATTATTATTATTATTGGCCTGATTTACACGTTGTTCAGTAATAGGTGAGTCTATACGTCTTCGACTTTGAGGTTGGTAGCTTGAATCAGTAGATGATCTTTTTTTTCCGACCATTAGTTACTAAAAATAAATTATTTTAAATTAGCTAAGTTGTTGATTAATTTAAATATTATAGTTAGAATAATGTGCTTATATATATGGACAAAGTTTTTGTTTTGAATGAAAATATTTAGATTTTAAAAATTCCTTTGTAATAAAATGCTTTTTTTATTTTCATTGTATAAACCAAAAAAATATATATAGATTAGATCTTTTACTTAAAAAATACAATTCAACTTGAAAACTTTTTTTTATATAAATAAATTCTTTTTAAATTAAAATTACTTGTTGTGTCCAATATAAACATAAAGAATCAGAATCTCTACAAATCGTTTTGTTCTATTAGTATTTGTTTGTAGGATTCCATTAAATATTTGTTTGTTGAAATTGTTTTATTGTTGAAGTCTTTTTTTTTTAAATTAAACATTTTGTTTGGATAGAAATTTAAAAATACCTCAAAACTGCTTCCCAAGTTTCTTTTGCTATTGGAACAATCTTTAAACGAAATTAAATTTATTTTTAAGGAGGAGTATCCCCTAATTAAAAATTTTGTGTTTATTTCTTTCTAAGTGATTATTTTGTTTACATATTCCTAAATTATTTCCCTACAAGTAAATACCTAATTTCCATCACAAACAGTCTTCGGGTCACAGTTCAACAATGAAAAAGAATTTAACGCCCATTCTGCCTTTTCCTCAGTCTTCGCTGTCACTAGATGCCGGATACCTGCAAAGAAGACAATTTTTTACCTACTTAATATTTTCCTTCAATTATTTTATAAAAATACTAAGCGTTCTTTATAAATACGAACATAGTGTCAGCATCAGTTCCGACTGTATATTTAGGTCCATAAGTTGATTACAATGCTTGAGCAGCCTGTACTGCTACACTACTTATTATACCTTTTAATTTAATTTTAAATTTTTTAAAAAATGAATTTACATCTTGTGGATATGTACGTAATGAATGGCCAAATAGATCATTAATACTTGAGAACAACTTTAAAATAAAATTTTTTAAATAAGTGAACGTATTAATTTTTTAAATAAAAAAATTAAAAAGAAACTTCTCATATTTATTTTAATTTTATTTAATTTTTTTCTTTTTCCTTTCAAGCCTTTTAAAAAAGCTATTTTAGTAAAGCTCTTATAATTATTTAAATATATGTAGAAACCTATGACATGTCATAAATGTTTTAATTCTTCCTTGCTGTTGAGAAATATTACCTCTAACTGATTGAGTTTCCGGCTCTGAGAAAGCAAAATCCCCCCTAAAAATTATTAATTGAAAATTATTTTTTTCAAATAGAAATCATTTACAGCAAATATTTCAGAACAAGGATCTGAAGAAAAACCAACTTGTCCAAAAAACCAATCAAAATTTCTATTTAAATCAACACCTTGACAACATTGAGTATTTGGAGGGGTAAAAACCTGTTTAAATAAAATTTTTTGGATTTAATGATTAAAATGATAAAATAAAAATTGTTCTAATTAATTTAGGGATTGGCTAAAAATAATCAACTAAATATATAGCAAACACAATAGTCCGGTTAACTAAAGATGCTGGTTTGCTCCTAATAACCTTCATTAGCTTAAAGAGAAATAGATCTAGCCCAGTTCAGATTTATTTAATTAGTTATTCAAAAACTTAATTTCCTATTTGAATATTTAATTAATTTCCTGTATTATTTACTCCCAATTTATTTATTGAAATTAAATTCCATAAATTTAATTACCAGTATTTATTTGTGTACATTGCGTCGGTAAACGATTTTTCCTCCAAAAACGAATTTCTGGATCCCTGAAAATCTTTAAATTCATCGATTTCTTCAATAACAACTTTAGCACTTTGAATAACTTTCCTTGTTATTCAATTCATAATTGAAGGAGAAAGTTTTTCACATTTATCAAAAATAACACATCGTTCCACAAAATGTTAATGGTTGTGGAAATCTTTAATTGAATATAGATTTTATTGGAATATACAAATTTTTAATAGATATTAAGAAGGAAAAAACCAAATTTATGAATCGAATGTTAGTGAACATACGATTCGATAGCTTTCACCCTACTTTAAGGTTATTGAAAACAATTTAACTTGTCTACGTAGTGGAAATGCTAGTCGCTATCAATCCTAGCATACTCACGATATTTAGAAGAAAAAAGGCTAGGCAACAACATCAAAGAAAACCTGTGCATAGGGTTCCTTTTAGCCTATCCAGGTACCAAATACATAATTATTGGGAATGAGGAAGATATTTAATTTTCACTATAAATATTGTCAACTATATAGAGTCTAGGACGTACATTAAATAGAGTTATACTAACTAGGGGATGTCTGTCAAGAAAAATTTTTCACAAACCTTTCTCCAAATAAATAGGTTCAGATTCAGAAGTACTAGGCCTTGGTGTATTAACCCATGCAATTGCCAATTTTGCACGAATATGTTGTTTAGCTAATTCTGCTGCAGCACCACAATATTGCCTTTTTAATGTTTTCTTTTCTTCCTGTTTTTCTTATTTTTTGGGAAGTATTTTTGTTGGATTGGGTTTTTGTTCTTCTACAGCAGCTTTTTGTTCAGACAACATTTGACGTCGAAGAATTCTTCCTTTTTTTGATTAAAAATTTTTCGTATTCTTCAAAACTTGGCATAGATTTGACTCCTAATTTATCAACTATAATTTACCCTATATTCCCAGATATCTAGGTATTATAAGCACATAATTTATGGTGGAATGGGGATGTTCTCTTCACACTAATATGCTGTTTTTCTAGCTTTCCAGTCAAAATAAAACTTAAGACTGGGCAAAAAGGACATTTCGGATTCCTTTGGAAAGGTAATTGATCCATTAATTTATAAATCCTTTACATACCCTTAGATTTAGAAAATACCGTGAAATGTCTTTTTAGTAAAATATCCTCCCCAAAAATTAATAAAATAACCTTAGTAATTTCCTGAGTTCTAATAGTAGCTTGTTCTACTTTAAATCGACCTTCAGGCAATCTTAAATTAATACCAACTTTTGTAAGACCACGATTTTGCATTATTGCCTCAATAATTTCTCGGTCCATACAAAATATTCATCAATTCCTCTTTTGTTTTAATTTGAAAATGTTTAAGTAAATGCTCTTTCAGTTTGGATATCTGGAACATCTTCAATCTCGTAAATCATAGAATTGTTTAAAAAGGAATTTTCAAGCATTCCATGATCAAAACAGAAAATATAACGAATTGCTATAAAAAAGAAAATTAAAATTTTCAGAATTTAAATCATAGATGTGATATCAGTGTTGAGAAAAATCGGGTTGGGTTTTGGTAAGCTTTCTTCGGATCGCTTTTCCGGTAGAAAAAAGTCCGGGTTTCGGATCAGGTCAGTTAGCGGAATTAAGAGAGAAAAAGTTGAGTCAGACTTTGTCAACATTTTCGTAATGAAAAAAGTCTAGGTTTTGGTTGACCCGGGGCATCCCTGATATCCAGTAAAAGAAAAAAATTTTAATTCAAAACCTCATGCTAATCCAAAAAGCACCGCCTTCATCAGCTAACAAATGTCCCCAACCACCAACTTGAAAATACAAAAAATTGAAAAGCTAAGAGAAAGTTTTAATCAACTCCATGCACACTACCATCAGACTAAAAGGAGAAAATTATTCAAAAATAATTAAAAAATTTTTTAATACCTTCAAAAGACGACAAGTAGAACCAGTACCGGCAATTAGATGAACCAGTACCGGCAAGAACCAGTACCGGCAATTAGTCTTCAATATTTTTCTGAAGACTTTAGTTTCCAAAAATTTAGGTATAATTACCCTAAAAACAAAATTAAATAAGCACACAAATAAAAAAATAAGTACACAATAAAATAAGAATAACTCAAAATCGATATTGCTAAACTAGGAAAAAATTTTTTGCTCGGGCATCGAACCGTCCCTGAAAATGTTTGGCTCTCAAATGTTCTTCGCCGCGGAACGTCCTGAAAGGTTTTGGTTTTGTCTACTGTAGATGGGGGAGGGGGGGGTATCAATAGGATCGGGTACAATTTTAATTTATTGATTAGTTAGAACAGGACAGCTCTGAAGAGACTGCCTATTTGGGGAGAGAAAAAAATTTTTTCTCTGACTTCTCTCACCCAATAGGCAGTCTCTTCAGAGCTCTCTTGTTCTAACTAATCAATAAGTTAATAGGGGTAATATAGTAGTCGTATCTCACCCCCATAATTTTTTGTTCACTTAAAATTTTTTTTGTCAATTTGTCCCAATATTTCTTGGAGCCGGAAAGTAGTCAGGGGTACTCCTTATCCGCTCTATACCAACCATTGTTCAATGAATATCAAGTGTGCCATTCACACGTTGTGAGGTCGTCCTCTCATTGTTTACGATGATTATCAACATGTGCCATTCACATGTTGTGAGGCATACCTCTCATTGAGATACAGTGGTAGCGGACTGAGTAAATTATTACATCCCTGGTTGAGTTTGATAAAGGTGTCGAATGGCGAAGCCGGTCTCCTACCCCTCCCTCCTATTTTCTTTTTCACAACTTTTATTGCAATTATTATTGTTTTACTTTTCACTTGAAATAAATTTTTTATGAAAAAACTTGCAATTTTATTGATAAAAAATAGGTGATTTTAGGGGCAAAAGTGCACAATTAAGAAACTAATGAGCAAAGTTTAGAGTTTGAAAAAGCTGTTTTTAAGGAGAAAAGTGCACAATTTAAGTGAAAAAAGTTGCAAAAAAGCAAAGTTTACAATTTTAAATAGCTAATTTTAGGGGTAAAAGTGCATATTTTGGTAAAATAAAATGTAATTTTTATATTTTATTAAAATTTATGAATTTTAGGTATGCGTGCATGTTTTTGACATGCGCGTGTATTTTTAAGCCCTATGTGTTAAGATACAAATTTTAAAATGTTTTTAAAAAAATTTTTATCCAAAAATAAATTAATACAATTAATTACCAAAGTTCAAAATTAGGAATTTCTGAATTAAGTATTTCTTGATCTTTTTTCAAAATAATTACTGGACTCTTCGGCTCTTCCGAAATTGTTAGTTTGTTTGTTAGATCATTGGAAAGTTTATTCACCCATTTGCTAGCAAGTCGATCCTCTTGTTCAGGAACGAACTCGAGCAACTCCAATGGGTAATATCGGTCCTCTCCTCCAAATGGAAAGCGCTCAACGACACATTGCAAGTAAGGATAGCGTAAACGAATCCTGTGTCGAGCATAATAGTGAGCAGCAACACTCACGTTGTAAGGAAAAGGTAATCTCCCATAAGCAACGAGAGAATTTCCTCCATGTTGAGTAAGACCATCAATACGAAAAGTTTTCTTGAAGCCATTCTGGTCTTCATAGGTCGTTTGGACTTTACGACCGAGGATTTCTTTAAAGATAAGCACGCGGTTATCAGGATGGTTGAGGTGATCTCTTAAAGATTTTGCAGAGCACCCCAAAATTCGCGTGCATTCGTCAATGACTTTATTTGAAGAGGAATGAGAGTTCATTTTTTAATTTTTTAAGAGAATGAATTTTTTCCAAAAATTTCTCTCTTTTTATACTCCTATTTTTTGATATTTTGAAAGTTTACATTTTGATATATAGGTCAATTTTGTGCAAAAAGTTGAATTTTTGATTTCCGCCCATTTTCATCGATCATTTTAAAAATTTTTCAAAAAATGAGCTCATCTACAGAAGAAGAATTTATTAAGTTTATGCATGGGTCATGTGAGTATAGAGAATTTCACAAAAGAAAGTATATGAATGCTTTGAGTCAGGCTATCAAAGATGGTGCCCAACTTGACTTGGGTGCACGATTGAGTGTACTCATAAACTACTTCAGAGCTGGAAAGTGGTGCCATGATTGTCTAAAGTTTGTTTTGAGTCGTTTGCAGTGCGAAATTATAGTACCAAAATACGAACACAATTTTAAGTATGAATTTTATCTATGTCCAGATTGTTTTAAAATTACAAAAAGTTATCTCGAAATACATAATAATTAATTATTTATCATATTGTTTACAATTTTAGTTACAAATAAATCTGTATTACTAATTGACTCTAATAAATTTAAATATTTGGGAAAGGAATAGCCTTGGGATAAAAAATATATTAGGGAAATACAGTGGTGAGCACAAGTTTTTGATAGGGGTGATTGGTATGGGTTAAAATTTCTTTTTACATTTTTAAAATTTTTTAAAAATGATTTTACAATACAAGAACTTATAGGGAGTGCGAGACTATCGAAATAAAATATTTGATCTTTTTCTAAATAAAGTGTAATCCAGTGAGACCCTTCCATCTCATGAGAATCCAAATTCACAATAAGAGTTGTAGGTCTCTTCAAAGTATTAGAGGAAGGGATCAAGTCACAAAGGAAGCACCCCTCGAAGATTTTGCTCGTCTTTTGATTTGATCTCAAAATTTGAACTATCTGGCTGCTGTACATTGTTTTGCAAAATGCTTAATTTTACCCAAAGTATTGATCGAAGTTGATAAATGATTAGGCTTATAATAAGGAGAGCATACAAACAAATCATCCCCCAGCAAAATATATGACCATAAATATCTCCTGGTGTCTCCTTACATAGTTGAATTGGAGGGAGACTACCAAAAGGTTGAGGAGCAGAAATGAAAGGGGTAGGCATACTTGGAGTAGTTTTGTTCTTCTTTGGTGGATATCCCATTCTTTGTAAATGCTCCCTATATTCGGGAAGATTTTGGACATCCACAGTCCCATCTGTACTAAGAGTATTAACTAAAGGAGTAAAAACTCTAATTAAAAATAAAATTTTGGCAAGTTTTAACATTTTTATTTAAAATGAATAGAAAATGAACAATTTTTAGGTTTATATAGTGGTGTCGCTTGTTATGGATCGATTTTTGTCTAGCATTATAAGTGCATCTGTTTCTCCCATTACTATGAGCATAACCCCGCCTTCCGGAACAGCCTGACTAAATTTAATATTTACAGCAGTTGACCCATTTTTTATTAGATCAAATGTTCCACCATTATCTTCTCCACTATTTGTGGGTTAAAGACATAAATGCAATGGGTTCTTCCATATTGTTGGTATGTTATCCCATTGTTCTCCGGTGTACCAGAAAATCCTATAGCTTCGTTCATGTCATGAAATGCTCTCGCATATCGATTTGAACCATAGTCAAAATCATATGGAGATTGGGGAAATGAGCGTCCGTTTGCAATAATACTAATCTCCCTTACCCTAAAAGGTTGAAAATTGAAGGGGCTCCTCTCTTGTGTCCCTACATAGTCAGAGTTTGCAACTAATCCTAGAGTAATAAGTCGGGGAATTTGATCCATGAACAAATTAGCGTGAAACTCATATCTTCCTTGACTGATAAATAATGGTTTCATCATTGTTTTCCTAATTGCATATCGAGCAGGTTTAACATCAAGTTTTCTGGCAATATCAAGAGCAAGACCATCCATCAAGTCCAACTTTTTTACATATAACTTACAACTGACCACTTCAAAAATATAACGGGTAGGTTGAGCGCCAATAGGTAGAGGAGCAATAAGGAGAAATTTTGTGTCATTGGGTAAAATTTCAATATCGACCTCACAGTGATTAACCAAGTATTGAGGCTGATTGAAAAGATCAGCATCAAGTTTTGAAATGAACTGTGCTGTTCGGCTATTGGTAAACAAACTTTTTCTTGAATTAAAGCTGGCTCCTGCCTCTTGTGATACACCTGAATCATAATAATAACCTGATGCATTTAGATGAGAACTTTTTGCCCCCAGAGAGTAGGAAAGCTCATGGGAAAAGTATGTCTTATAAGCATAGAGGGAGTTTGAATTGAATATTTCGCGCCCATTTATACTTATTCTCATATTATTAATAAAAGTGTTTCCAATCATTTGTATGGGAGCAACATTTTCATCAAGGGTAATATTTACAGGTTGTCCATTCGCATTTTCTTTACGGATTCGAAATTCAGTGAAAAGGTAACATTTGGATAAATCAATAAAATTTTCACTTGAGTGAATTTTAAAATGGAAGGGAGTGTCTGTTAAGCGATTACTGGGAAGGATTTCAAAAGTTTTTGAGGATGAAATGGTAACATTGGTTGGGGGAACTTGAAAAATTTCTACAGCATTTGTAATAGTATCAAGACTATCTCTATCAATCTTTTTAAAAGACATTTTTAATAAAAACCAAAAGCGTCTACACGTTTTTTCTTTTGACCAATAAATGTTTGATGTGATGGAAATTTCTTCCTTTTTATACTCTTTCTTCCAGTCCCAAATTGTTTTGGTAGTCCACCTTTTTCTAGGACCGTATCGATACCTCTTTTTCCTTCACTGACGAACGCTTCCTTTATTGGCTGACCTTGGTTAACTCGTTCAAGTACACGCTGTCCTGTATTAAGTGCCTCAGCAGATACTGTACTTCCAACTTTTCGCATGATTGGGAGAAAAAATCTCCACAATCCTCTCATAATATCCCCAACACCTGCTCCTTTCTGACCATATCCACGCTGATATGGTGAGGCTCCTTTAAAATAATAATTTTCTGTACCACTCCCACATTGATCTACAACAAAATTGTACCCTACTGAGTTTGTATCAAACTGAACATGAACCATTTTTTTATCAAGTTTTAAAATGAATAGTGAAAAATACAAGTGTTTATATACTCTCAGAAATTTATCACTTTCTTAAATATCAGTACTATACTGACTGTACCATAAGCAAATGGTACAAGTCTTCCATTATCCATCGTCCTTAGCTCAACCTCAATTTCATTAACTTCTCTGGGGAGCACTCTAACATAGATGGGAGAGTCATAAATTTTCTCGTGGTACTCTCCAGGTACTGCTCCCGAGACTGACACAATTCTAAGCAGCGAACTAAGTGAATTTCCAACGATCATATTTTCAGTGAGTCCTTTAGCATAGATGGCAAAGCTTGAAAATCCTCCTCTTAAATCACACCCATATTTAGCAATCTCATTATTTTGGACATGTTGAGGGTTTGCAAAGCCAAGTACATATCCCAATTGGGGTGAAAAAGATACATGTTTGATACTCTTATGTGAAAATAGTAGTCTAAATCGTGCAAAGTCATTGTGATAATCTAATACTAACGACTCAATTATTGATTTTACAAAGGAAGGATTAGGAGCCTTCTTTGATTCTTTTCCAAATAAAACTTGAAATAATTTATCTCCTCTTGAATTATTTTTGTCTGATTTTAACCCCATTGCCTCAAATACTGTAGGAGAAGGAGGAGGGGATGTTTGAGTCATATTATCCTTCCTATCTAAACCTATTACACTCAAAAGACTTGCATTCTTTTTCTCTTCCTTTTTCGTGCTATTTAGTCCTATACCGGCTAAAACACTAGGTGTATGTGTCTTATTTTGTTCCTTCTTCTCTTCCGTTGGTTTCTCTAACCCAACTGCACTTAAAACTGTCGGCTGAGTATTTTTTTCGTTAGATATAGCAGGTGGAGGTGTTGTTTGAGTATCATTTACCTCTATCCTTGGTGGGGATGGAGGCTCAATATTTGTTTCTTTGTTTAGGACAGCAGGAGATGTTATTTGTGTCTGATTCTCCTCTTTTTTGTTTTTCTTTGGGGGTGGCTCATTGTTCTTAGGGGGAGATGGTTTCCGAGTATTTTCTTTTTGGGTTAAAACAGGAGGTGTAATTTGAGTCTGATTCAGCTTTGGTGGGGATTTAGGCTCAATATTTTTAGGAGAAGAAGGTAGTTTTTGAGTATTTTCTTTTTGGGTTAAAACTGGAGGTGTAATTTGAGTCTGATTCAGCTTTGGTGAGGATTTAGGCTCAATATTTTTAGGAGGAGATATTGGTTTTTGAGTATTTTCTTTTTGGGTTAAAACTGGAGTTGTAATTTGAGTCTGATTCAGCTTTGGTGGGGATTTAGGCTCAATATTTTTAGGTTTTGCTAATTCCTTCTCTTCATTTCTAGTATTTGTCTGAGTAATATTTTCTTGTCCATTTTTATCTTCCTTGTCTAAAATAGATCTTTGAGTACTAGTAGGAACGTCTATTTGAATTTGGCTCTCCTCTTTGTCTTTCTTTGGTGGTGGTGATTCATCATCAGAGTAGGGGGAAGGAGATCTTGGCTCCTCTATAGGAGGAGGGGGATCTTCAATGGGTGAAGGATCTCGCAACTCTTCTTCAGGTGTAGGAGGGGAATCTTCATTATCATCTTCGCTATATGGGGAAGGAGAACGCAATTCCTCTTCAGCAGACCGTTTTCTCTTTTCAGCTCGAGGAGGTGAATTAAGGACTGAAGGTGGTTGAATAAATCCACCTGTCTTATCAAGAGAACCTATAGAATCTGCCTGATGTTTGAGGGTAGTTGCCAAATAATTTTCAAGGGCTTCAACATTAATGTGTGAAGCTGCAGGAATGGTATTTTGATAACATTTTTCTTCGAATTTTCATCAATAAAGTGAATTTTTATCCATTGCTCATCAAGTGTACCAATGGTTGAAGACCATGAATATGGATAACTGATACTATGGACACCACATACCCAATCACCAGAGAAATAAAGAGGTTTAGGTAAGTGAACCCTAAATTTATTTGGTTGGTTATCGGGGTAGTCAGGTACATTGCTCAATAAACAAACATAAAAACTATTCGACATTTTTATCAAAAATTAAATAATGAACAATTAAATGAGCTTTTATACTAATTGTGTTTCATGTATCCACTCCCTCTCGGGATATCCAATGAATTTTACTAAAATATCATATGTACCATCTGCTCTCTTTTTCTTTCTCAAAACTTTTTCTATCCTATATTCTGTATCTGCATCCTTTCTCACACGTGCCAACTCTTCTCGGTAGTAATATCCTTTAAACTTGTCTCCATTATCATTAATAATTTTATATCGCACAGGATAAAATTGATCCTGAACTTTATCCACTCGCACAATTTGGTCTCCCCAATTTGGAATATATCCTTTTTCAAAAGCACCCTTGCCAATACTCATGCGAACAAAATCTCCCTTGCTAAGTTTTTGTTTACTTTTTTTAACGGTTGACGAAAACTCATTACCGTACATTCTCTCCCACACCTCCTGAGCATTGGAAAAATCAATGTCTATTGGTCGCATTCCATGCACTCTACTCTTTGATTTATTTATTCCATTTAAAATTTTTTCCAGAATATCAACCCAATTGAGTGACTTATTTTGAGCAAAGTATCTATACAGTCTTTGCTTTACATTTCTTATAGCCCTTTCAGCCACAGCAGCTTTTACAGTTGAATGAGTAGCCTCTAATTTTTGTATCTCCTCTTGATCAAAATATTCTTTCACAGTTTTATTTTTAAATTCCAACCCCTTATCAGAGAAAATCCTATGAGGTTTCATGGGCATTTGACCAATTAGTTGTTTAAATGCTTCTAACATATTTTTGAGCTCTTTGACTTGACTGGAACACCAAAGAGTCGTTTAGAGAGAACATCAACTCCGAGGAGAATATACTTATTTCCTTTGTTATGTCTGGAGAGAGCCTGCATGTCAGCCAGATCTACTTGTACATCGGTCATAAAACCAGCCGCTACAGTTTTTGCTCTTTTAAAATGGATTCTTTTTGGCCGCATAAGCGTATAAGTCCTGTGTCCCTCCAGATAATCCTGAACAACTTTTTTGGGTAAATGTTTGAGAATTTTACGTGCTTCATACTATAACCTATCAACTCCGGAAAAGGCAGCAGGTGAATCTGGATCATTGTAAAGTCGATGTAATAGCTGTGTGGGGTCTGCCATTTTTACCAAAGTGTTGGCTTAAATCTTTTTATACCAGCTTCTTTACGTTTCGCCTTTATAAGTCTTAGCATCCATTCTCTACCGGCTTTTGCTGATTGGGTTTTTGTGACAGGTTTTACTTTTTTCAAGGCAATTAGAGGACTTTCATCTGGACCTTCCCATTTTCTTTTTAATTTTAGACGTCTTTGAATATCATCTTCCTTACGAGTTTTAACTAACGCTGATTGGTCAATGGGAACCCTTTGTTCTCGAATATTACTTTTCCTTTGTAAATATTCCCTTCTTTTATGTTCACGCTTTAATTTTGCTTCTTCATGTTCATTAAATCCCCTTTTCCATCTCTTTGTACCTTCAAACTCTTCTGACTGTCCCCTTTTTGTAATTTGTCTAGTTGGAGGATGGTCTGATACAAGGGAAGCATCAATACCTTCAGGAATAGTAGGGAGAATTGGGTTGGGAGGAGTTGGAGGAAAATCATCATCAACGGGACATTTGTGTTATATTCAGGGGTATAAGGAATTCTCCAATTTTTTAACATCTTTTTCCTTTCAAATTTTTGCATCCTATTTCTAGCCTTTTCAGAAAGTTTCATATACTCATTCCTAGCCTCATTTTTATGATTAATCAAATGTCTTCTTTTATTTTGCCCATAGTCTTCCTCCCCAATTTTTCTTTTGATTGTTTGTCTAGGTGTAGGAGGAGTGGGAGAAATTCCATCTCTTAATAAGTTTCTACGTCGCCTTATGGGGGCTATTTGTTCGTTTGAAGAATCTGACAAAGGAGGAACAATATTATATGATAAGGCTGGCGGCTCCTGTGGGTACGCAGAATATGAAAAATCATCGCTCATCCATAAATCGTCGTTATCGTCTGTAATATTTGTTGCGGGTCTGATGACATCTCTATTCATAATTGCTCCTTTGGGGTTAGCTACCATTTCAACTCTAACAGGTTTATTCTCACTCTCATTCCTAAGTTTCAGATATCGTCTAAGTTCTTGGTTGTAGTGAATATTTTTAGCAGAGAGGTTTTCTTTTTTACTTTTAGCATTTTCCACCGCTCTCTTTGTAAAATCTAAATTTGGGTCCCCATAATTATTTGAAGTAAGCCCTCTATAAATCTCTTCTGGAACAAGAATTAATTTTTTTGCCATTATTTTTAAATTTATGATTGATTTGAATTATTTTGATAGGCTTTTATACTGATTGCTCGAGCTAGTTCAATTAGTACAGGTGTGAGAAGAGCAGCAAATACTCCTATTCCTCCACCTTTTTGCCTCAAAACTTTTCTTACTCCCCGTTCACTCCTAGCACGACTCATTTTACGAATAAATTCCGCATGTGGTAATAAACGATTCTTTTGTCGAGTATTAAGATTAAAACGAGATTTTACAATATTCAAACAAATTTCAACAATGGACAACAACTGACTAGTATCAGCTTTTCGTAAAAGTTTTTGGTATCTCCTTTCAGATCTTGAATTCGCTAATGAGCGTAAAAAATCTTTATTTTCACAAATTAATTGACTAAACATTTTTGGAAATGAAAATTATCTTCTCTTCATCGTCCTTAAATATGCGGGTTCGGAGCCTTAGAGCTGGATCTGAGGAAGCATGCAAGTCTATGAGTAGGTATCCGTATGGTTCATTAGTTGCCTGTTTGTACGCATCAAGGAAATATTCCAATTGACGGGGAAACAGTTGTACTCCAATATTTCTCACAGAAAGTGCAGAATTCGGCGACCTCATCAAAACAATATATTGCTCATTTTGACGGGCAACCTTAATCTTTTTCTCAAAGAGGTTTTGGGTTACAAAAACGATTGCAAAATTTTGATGGTGAGACTTTTTTGTGAACAATTCCGACAAATACTTTTCATCTATAGACAGGAGCAAGTCATCTAGAATTAAGAGTAAAGGTTTTGAATAACTTTTGATTAACTCTTCTGGGGGTACTCCTGCATAAACATTAACTCCAGACTTTTGAAGGATGGGGATATTATCGTTCATCTCTCCAAAACAATACAGTACACTTTTTGGTTGGGGATCGATCAAATCTTGTGAGTCTGCTATGAATTTTAAAAGGAAAGAACTTTTTCCGCTTGAGCTTGGACCAGACAAAATCATACCAAAAGGTAATTTTAAATACAAATCTTTATTAGTAAATGATTGTGATTCCATAATATTAATAGGAAAAATAAATATTACATAAAAAACTAAGGTTTATATAGGAACATTTGTCAACGATGTTTCATCCATTTTCTCTTCTGTCTCAACCTTCTCTTCCAACTTCTTCGGTGTTGAAGTTAATCCAGTCGTAGCTACCATTAAACTATTATAAAATTCTTGGAGTTCCTTTTCAAACTCTACATTATCAGGAGGTGTATTAGGACGAGCAGTATCGGTGATAGCCTTTGGACATTCTGTTGGAGTCGCAGCAGGGGAAATATGTCTTGGAGGAGATGATAAGTTATTGACGGAAGGAGTAGGGGAAACATGACGAGGAGGAGAAGGTAAGTTATTGACGGGGGGAGTAGGAGAAACATGATGAGGAGGTGACGACAATTCCTCGCACTTCCTTTTCCCTTTCGTTGGATTTTGATGGAGAATTTGTTGTGGTTGCACTCCATGAGGAACATTGAATACTCTTCCCTTATTTTTGATTTTGAAAAAGCAATGGGTAGGTAAATCATAAACTGTATCGAACGGAACAAATCGGGTACCAGATCCAATTCGGTTACAATAGATGGTAACCCCTTCCTTGGTAACAATAAAGTCAATCTCCACCTCTGTGCTCTTACACTCCTTACATTTCCCTGACTGATCATAAGGAATAAATCGTGGAGTGGTAAGACGGTAACTTAACACGGTTATCCCACTCGAAGAGATATTGAAATCTACTTCAGGGAGGATTTGGGAAAACAAATTTTGATTCATTTTGAAAGAATGATACTAATATTCAAAATCTCCAGCCTTTTATACCAGGGTTTTCAGTGGATTACAAAATTATTATCAAAACTGACACGCCCCTAAAAATCACGCATACATAAAACACGCGCACACCTCCAAAGCACACACACATACCCAAAATACATGAATTTTAATGAAAATTTAAAATTTGCATTTTCTTTTGTGAAAATTTGCACTTTTACCCCTAAAATCAACGTTTTCAAACTACAAACTATGCTTTTTTGCAACTTTTTTCACTCTAATTATGCACTTTTCTCCCTAAAATCAACTATTTTAAACTCTAAACTTTGCACATTGTATTCTTAATTATGCACTTTTCTCTCTAAAATCGACTATTTCAAAATCACATGTTTTTTAAATAATTTACACAAAACACACAAAACATGACAAGATTACATGTTAATTGATGATTTACAAATTACTAGTATTAATTACATACTTTCTCTTTTCCTCCCACAACATTGCTGATATGTCCACTACTTTAGGGTTATCGCACTATTTCTCTTGTCTGACCCCGCGACACTGCTGATATGCCTACTCCTTTTGTTTTTTCCCACTATACTCTCTTTCTTTTGTATGACCCGCGAAGTGGTAATATGTCCACTTCCTTTTGGTTTTCCCCACTATACTCTCTTTCTTTTGTATGACCCGCGACAGCGCCGATCCTTTTGGTTTTCCCCCACTATCTCACTTTTGTCTGACCCCCGACACTGCCGTTGTGTCCACTCCCTTTTGATTTTTTGCCGCGCGACTCCCGACCTGCCCTCTTCCTTTTGGTTTTGTCGGACCCCTCCTCCCCCGCGACAGTGATGTAAAGGTACATGTTTACAAGGGATTACAAGCCGCGACGGTGACTGGCTACTAACTACTTATATCTGTCACTAAATTTATTTTCTATCGCAAGACGCAAAGCGAATTTTGACGGTAAGCGAAAGCAAACGCCGCATAACAAATAAAAATATCATATCGACTAGTTATGTACAAATACAATTTTTTGTAAACAATTTTATAAGCTAAAAAGTACAAATTTACGCGAACGAAGAATTAAAAAGGAAAGGTGAATAAAAACATAAAAATAACAAAACAACTAGTGTATATTTATTTGGTTGATTGGATTGTAAAGGCAAAATGATGATTGAGATGAAGAGGGGAAAATTACTAAAAATGATGGGAACGCGTGAGAGAAATATAAAATAAAAATTATTATTTATTGGAAGGGCAGCTGCAAATACATACTAGAGGTCGGCAAAATCGCACTTCCGGGATCCCGAGTCGTGATTTTTTTCTTAATCGAGGCCGAGACGGGATCCCGAGGGATAAATCTCGAAATTCCGAAAATAATTATCCGGGATCCCGACCGGGATTCGGGATTTTTTTAAAAAAAAATTTTAAATTTTTATAAATAAAGTGCGCCAAAATACTGCAATTTATATGTAAATAATATTAAATTTGTAAAAATCTAATAGATTTAGAGGGATATCGGTGGATTAATCACTAGGTCCCTTGATAAAATCCCACTATATACTAATCCATCCTAATCCATCCACTATATACTATACTAATCCATTCCACTATATACTAATACCTCCAATGCAAAAGAAACACGGGCACAAATGAATACACACAATGGAGACGGAAGATATCCCAGAACCGACAAATATACAAAAAATAAAGCCAGACTCAATCCTGTCAGGGTATTTTGAAAAAGAAATTTAGTCAAATAAATTTGACTTACAAAAATACACCATAAACACAGAACTTTTTAAAACCATTAACATACCCAGTCTAATTAAGTTAAAATTTTGAAATTAGAAATATGTATTAGAAATCGCGAATTCTTTGCCTGCAGCGCCAAAAAATGAATTACGCTAAAATGTGAACCGCGGATCTGGTTTGTTTAGAGAGGAAATACATGAATGTGTTGTGAATATGTTAACAATTGAAAGCCAGAAAAGACTAAAAAATAATTTACTAATTTAACAAAAAGAAATTTAATTAGAAATTAGCCGAATAATATCAGCCTCAAAAAATATAAACAATTTAAAAAAAGTTAATAGTACATGTGTAATTAAACAATTAAGGAATATTTTCAATCAGCTTAAATTTAAATATTTAGGCCTAAATTCAGCGAAGTTTTTCAATGCGGACGTTCTTCTGTACCCAATGGAACTAACACCAATCAGAGGTGGGTCAGAACAGTCAGAGGTGTCGGAAATCGGAACTGGCTAAAACTGGCTAAAAGTTTTTTTTCGGCTTCGGAACAGAGATGGACGAAAATAAAATTTTGCACTCAACGAAACGAAAACGAGAAAAAAATAAATTCGTCATTGTACGAAACGAAAACGAAACGAAAAAATAATTTTTATTTTTGCGAAACGAAAGAAACGAAAAAAATCTCAATTTTCACAAATCAAAACGAAACGAAACGAAAAAAATCTAAATTATAAATCTTTAGATTTTAATGCTAGATAATAAGTTTTTCGAGGTTGTACATGTCTAAATGCATCAAATATTTCATTGAATTCAAATATTAGCCTCCAAATCCTCTGATATCCCTTCAAATACTTTGATATCCACTTAATCCATCATATTCCCTGATATTCCCGACTAGCATGTAAGAAATATATCGGGTGATTTGGAGTAATTAAGAGGAAGTATGTCGATATTATTAGGTGAGATATTTAGGGGCTAAACGATTTATAAGCAATATTGATATTCTCTCGGATACCCGTATTAATCCAAAAAATCTTCTAATGTCTATTTCCCCAAATTTACTTCCAAAATTGCCCATTTAATTAAAGTGGTAAGCGTGGTGAGCAGAGTCGGTCGGAGGCAGAGGTGGGTCGGAATTCAGTACCACCCATTCTTGATCTGGAACTCAGATCCCCGATATCCTTCTATATCGACTGATATCATCACCCTTGATCCAAATCACTTCAAAAAACCAGTAAAAATGACCTAGGCAAATCAAACTGAAGATACAAGGAACTGTTTTCAGCGCCGCAGGCAAAATTTTTTTTGAATTCTAAATATGTTCACAGGAATTTTTGTAGATTTTTCGGACGACCCCTAATGTCGAAACCTTAGGGGTGCTTATAATTATCTGACAGTCGTTTTAAAGAAATTTCATTTATTTTTTCTACTATCTATATTTATTTTATCAGTGATTGTTTTTTTCTGTTCAATATGCATCAGAAAATCCTAAAAATATTTAAAACTATGATATTTTAACTTTAACTATGTTTTTATTCAAAAACTAGGGGGTGCTTATAATTTTCTGACAGAGTGTAATAATATCTGACTAATTCTAATTTTATCTGACTAATAATAATTTCGATTCATTGTTGTTTAACATGGCAAGTCTAAGCCTAGACTGTTCGATATTTTCGAGTTATCTCGTGAGATTATTACGTATGACCCTCCCAGTCTCATCTAAATAATAACATTATACTTAGCTACAGTTAAGACTTGACCTTTTACCTAGAGACCGGACTGAGATGAGATTTCGAGCATAATCAGGTTATTACATGAGAAGTTGTACATAATATTGAATACTTAAAATAGTATCACAGATATATTGAAAATTAAAATGAGAAAATATCGTTTGAATTCTCTTGAGTGTAATTTTTGGAAGTCGACTAGATCTGACTAAAAATAAATCTTTAATCGCCTTTTGTCCATCTAGGCCAAGCTAATGGCTTTCATTCATTTATCGTTACAATTCGTACTTTTCTGATATGACTCTAGAAGTCCTGTCTTTGAAATAAATTTTAATCTTAGTAACAGCTAAGACTTACAAAAATAAACAATCTGCATTTCAACCCACTATCATTAATTCAAGTATATGCCCAATGCAAAAATACAACATTTAATTTTTTATTTAATATTAAGCAAATTTGTTTAAAAATTTTCAAATTAGGTTGCTTTCAAAATGAAAACAGTTGACTTTTTGGTATTTGATGTTGGTGGACAAGTTGAAAAATAAATAAATTTAAAAATATTTCAAAAAGTTTAGTGATCGGAAAGGAAAAATGGATCACTGCTTTGAAAATGTAAATTCCATCATTTTCATCACAGCAATTAGTAAATTTGATCAAGTTTTGTTTGAAGATGAGGCTACGGTAGAATTTTTAATTTGGGTGAAAATTCTTAGACAAGCTTTTTAAAGTTCCGTGTTTAACTCCTAAGTTAAAATAAAATTCAAAGGCATGATTTTTTCACAGCAATACGTTTTGTATTTTTGTTATCCAAGTGATGATAAAAATAAATTAATTAACCCATTACTAATGGGTTTCCAAAAAATTACGGCGTGAAATCCCAGCAAAGCAAAGATCACTTAGTAGTTGATACTTAAGAATAGAGTATCCTCTTTGAAAGTATTTGCAATTCCAGATGGTTTATAAAACTTCAATGATTGTTTTTCTCAACAAGACAGATTTATTTATCGAAAAAATTAAAAGGAAAAGAATTAAAGTTTGATTCAATAATTATAAAGGTAAAGAAGATTTTTGAAAATTTTAAATCGAGACGATTTACGGTAATAAGTGTTTAGCCAAAGTCAAGCTATGGCTTCCAAAAATGATAGAAGTAAATTTGTACGAACCCTGACATAGTCAACAGAGTTACTTATACTTTAAACAATTTTTAAACAATTATTAAGATATTGTGTAAACTAGGGATCGTGTTGACGCAGAAGTCCTACAGAAATAAGACACAAAACCCAGTGTTTAGCCAAATTTTATCTTTGGCTTCCAAAAGATAAAATTAAAAAAAAGAAGCCACCTCAACCCCATTAGAACGATTATTATAATATTCATAATTTATAATCAATTATTAAGTAAACTTGAGATCAGTTCTTGGGGAAATATCGTGATTCCCGATTCGATAAACACTAGACATAAAACCGATACATTTTAAAACTCGCTAGTGTGCCATGATTCATAGTTTTATTAGAAATCTTAAAAATTATGCAATAAAATTATTCTTAAAAATTTCAAGACAGAAATTTACGGCAATAATTCCTTAGCCAAAGTCAAGCTTTGACTCTCTAAAAATGATAATAAACTATAAATTTTTTCGACATATTCACCCGATTTGCTTATTTATTTTATTTATTTACGTCAAAATGACGCGAAGGTCACAAATAAAATTACGATTCACAACAATGCAACAAAATAAAAACATAAAAATTCGAAATAATATAAATTTTTAAAATTAAATGGAATGTTTTATTTGAGAGTAAATATAAAATCTGTGTAAACTAGTGGTTTGTAATAAGGTGTGGTAAAGTTTGTCGTAAATGGCCTAACAGATCAAAATTTATTATAATTTTTCTAAAATTAGAGGGTGTATTTTTTCTAATAACAATAGGTAGTGAATTATATAATCTAGATGTTCTGATAAAGTAGGAATTATATCTAACCATGGATGAGCAATGTGGAATAGTCAATTTGTATTCTTCCCCACGAGTCCTAGTTTGTTTAAAGTGAATTATGTTATTATTATTAATTTTAATTTCACCAAAAATCATTTTGTGAAATAAGATCAAATCGATTTTAAGTCGTCTGGATTCGAGTGTTTCAACGTTAAATTTTTTGAGTAACTCGCCATATTTGGGAATATCCGAAAAATTAATTTTTTGATTGTTTGTATAAGTTAGCCTTATAAATACGGATACTAGGAATTTCTTTTGGATTCTTTCAAGATTGATAATATCTTTTCTTAAGTATGGATTCCAAATAGGAGACGCAAACTCTAATCCGGGTCTGACATAAGTGTTAAACATATGTATAAGTATTTTGGGATTTTTAGTTTTAAGTGTTTTAAGTAAATTATACATAATCTTAGAGGCTTTGTTTGCGATAAATTCAATATGTTCAGAGAACTTTAAGCTAGGTGAAAATAATATACCAAGATCTCTAACTACTTCATTTTTAGAATCTATGGATATTCCATCAATAAAATACTCATTTTTATCGTTCCCGTTACCTAGATAAAGTGTCTGACATTTTTTAATAGCTAATTTAAGACCATTAGCGATACAATATTCTTGAAACTTATTAATAAATGACTGCAATTTTAAATTGTCTTTCTTAGTATAAATTTGGTATGCCTTAATATCATCTGCGTAAAGTTTAATTTTGACATTTTCTGTGAAACAGAGTTTATTTATATCTGAAAAATATAGGTTGAATAAAAGGGGACTAAGAATAGAACCCTGTGATACTCCACTACTTGCGGTGTAAGCGTTAGAGAGTGTATTTCCAACTTTAACTTGATAATTTCTGTTAGTAAGCATTTGTTTAATCAATTCTAGTAGTGATTCCCTGATTCCTAATATTTCTAATTTCTTGAAAAGTCTTTCGTATGGTAATGAATCAAAAGCTTTACTAATATCGAAATAAACAATATCTATCATCTTTTTCTGTTCTAAGCCTAGAGAAAAATCCTCCACTATTTCTAATAACTGAGTCGTAACCGATTTGCTTCTAATAAATCCATGCTGTATATCCGAAAACAATTTATTTCTATTGCTAAATTCTATAAGCTCATTGTATATGAACTTCTCGAAAAGTTTAGAAATAGTACAGGAAAGTGCAATTGGTCTAAAATCTTCTGGTGTTTTAATTTTTGTTTTCTTGGGTATAGGTTGAACAATTGCAAGTTTCCATATTTCAGGTATGGTGTTAGTCATTAAACAATAGGAGAAAATATAATGAATCGGAAATTCTAATGTATAAGCACATTTCTTGTAGAAAATGTATGGGATCCCATCTGGGCTTGTATTACTTATATTTTTAGATGATAAGAGGAGTTTAAGAGTATCATTTCTATTAATTGAAATAAAACTTAATTTTTCTTTAGCTATATTTTCAAAATTTTCACTGATTATATCATTAAGACAAGAAATATTTGTGTTAAAATGAGAATTAAAGTATGAAGAGATGAGATTACTTTTATTTTCTTCTGAAAAATTTGGATTACCATTAGAATCGAAAATGGTTGGTAAAACCGATTTTTTATTTTTAAGGAATTTACTAACGTGTTTGAATTTAGTAGATAAACTAGTGATATGCTTTCTTTCTCTATTCCTATAAAACTTTTTAGTTTGCCTATCTATTTGTCTGTTAAGTAAAACGATCCTCTTGATATTCTCCTTAGTATGCTTTTTACTCCAGAGAGTTTGTTGGTATGCAAATAGTTTTCTTATATGAATCGGAATTGTTTTTGGGTCTTTTTTGGTTTTAGTAGGGACATAAATTGCTATAAGCCAATTTATCAGGTCCTTAAACCCAGTAAATATCTCGTTAACATTTGTATAACTACTAAAGAACGTAATCCAGTCTATTATACTTAATTCTTGATTGATCTGTTCAAAATCAGCTTTAAAGAACTGTTTGTAAGAAGTTAATGGTTTTCTATGATGATGATTTTCATAAATATCAAAAGCTATAGATTTATGATCAGATGAACTAAATGGCATTAAGATCTTAATATTACCTATAATATTGTTAGGGCTGGTAATTAGAAGGTCTAGAATGCTTTTTTGTCTTGTAGGTTCCTTAATGTGCTGTTGAAATTGAAATGTGTCTAGGAAATTCAAAAATTGCGATCCTTTATTACCTTTGATTTCTAATTTATTACCTATAAAAGATAGACCAGTGAAATTAAAATCGCCTAAAATAATTACCGAGCTAGAATCATTTACTAAGTTATACAAACTATCAATCAATTTTTCAAAAAGCTTCGGCGTTTCTTTATTGATCGATCGATAAACTGTTAATATCCTAATAGAGTTATTGTTTGGGAGTATAAGGTCGATTCCACTAATTTCAAAACTCAAAGAGGATGGACATGATATTTCGATAAAAGGTAAAAGGTCCGAGATTATTATGGCCGTACCTCCCCCTGTACCCTTTTTCCTATCGTTTCTAATTATTGAGTAATTTAAATCCCCTAGAATGGTAGAGTTGAGAATTTCCGGGCGAAGCCATGTTTCAGTTATGAAAATTAATAAATATTGTCTGATTATAATCTGGAGGGTTTTTTATTATTATTATTATAAATCTGTAATCTGTCTGATTATAATCTAATTATAATCTGTCTGATTATAATCTGGAGGTTTCCAGATGGTTTATAAAACTTCAATGATTGTTTTTCTCAACAAGACAGATTTATTTATCGAAAAAATTAAAAGGAAAAGAATTAAAGTTTGATTCAATAATTATAAAGGTAAAGAAGATTTTTGAAAATTTTAAATCGAGACGATTTACGGTAATAAGTGTTTAGCCAAAGTCAAGCTATGGCTTCCAAAAATGATAGAAGTAAATTTGTACGAACCCTGACATAGTCAACAGAGTTACTTATACTTTAAACAATTTTTAAACAATTATTAAGATATTGTGTAAACTAGGGATCGTGTTGACGCAGAAGTCCTACAGAAATAAGACACAAAACCCAGTGTTTAGCCAAATTTTATCTTTGGCTTCCAAAAGATAAAATTAAAAAAAAGAAGCCACCTCAACCCCATTAGAACGATTATTATAATATTCATAATTTATAATCAATTATTAAGTAAACTTGAGATCAGTTCTTGGGGAAATATCGTGATTCCCGATTCGATAAACACTAGACATAAAACCGATACATTTTAAAACTCGCTAGTGTGCCATGATTCATAGTTTTATTAGAAATCTTAAAAATTATGCAATAAAATTATTCTTAAAAATTTCAAGACAGAAATTTACGGCAATAATTCCTTAGCCAAAGTCAAGCTTTGACTCTCTAAAAATGATAATAAACTATAAATTTTTTCGACATATTCACCCGATTTGCTTATCATTAATCAATGTTAAACAATTATTAAGATATTGTGTAAACTAGGGATTGACCATGTGGAACAATTATGATTAGGAATTGATATCTAAACAAACGCGACTTGAAATTATAGACCGGACCGAGACGAGATCCCGATGGAAAATCCCGTTTATCAAGACGAAAATTTTTCGAGATCTCGATTCTCGTACGCACTCCCAGCCCGGTCTCAACTTGAAACACGAAAATTAAAAGCTATTTTATTTAACTACCAAACTTTATCATATTAGCCATAGTTTAGCTTTGACTCCTAAAGATCTAGTCTACTACACTCTCTAAACCTCCAAACACATTTTAACATCTTTAGAATACTAATTAGCGCCCATGAAATGAAAAATTAGTCAAATTGAGTTGACTTCCAAAAAATTAACAGTATAGTATTGAACCCAACCATGTTTTTCAATTCAATTTTCTATAAATGTATCTGTGTTAATATTTAAATATCTAATATTATGTACACTTGTTCAATTTTTCACTTAAAATCAGTTTAACTTTCAATTTAAGGTTCTGACTCATACGAAAAACAAGTAAAATTTATCGAGGCTACTGATACTAATCAAGTAAATAAATTAGAGAGGAATCTCTCTCTCTATTTTTAGTTTATTCCAATTCTGACCTCTAGGGGGTATTTTACCTGATTTTACGACACTCCCACGTTTCCTTGCAAAACCTAAGCAAAATTTGCCCTGGATGTCGTTAAATAAAGACTCCTCTGTATATAAGTTTTTAAATAATTTTGGAAAATCACTGGAACTATCCAAAACTTTCGGATAGTCTCAAATAACTCGCAGACTAAGGTTGCGGTTCTCTTAGGATTTTCGAATGCACGCCCAAGTAGTCACGCGGCCATAACGACGCAAAGCCATAACTACCTGGAAATTTCTGGACCTTAAATATTTTGATACCAATCTCTTTAGCTCGATGAGTGGAATCGTTTATTACTAAATTTTGTAAAGTTCGAAAATCTTGAAGCAAGTTAAATCTTTGCGCTGTTATGGCCGCGCGCCTTTTAGGGTTGCACCTTGTCCAGAGCCAAAAAAAATATCTATGTTTGTCGATTCAGTTACGAAACGAATATCCTATTTAATCTAGTGAGATGTTCGATCCCTTTCGAAATAGAAAAGGAACTTTTATACATAAACAATTCTTATTTAGGTGCAACTCATTCTTGATTCTGTCATCGACTTGATTATTCAAACAAATCTGCAGGGATGTGGTTTATATTAATTTTTATTTTGTGATATAAATATTTCTTTAATATACAAAAAAATTTTAATTAAAATTTTGAATAAATTTTATATTTAGAAGACTTTACATTAGACAAAGCTCTTAATTGGCGCTAGTGTTAGGCACTATTGTAGTTATTTTCGTTCTAACCCATTATTTGAAACTTATTAACTAAATGGATTTTACTTGATAAAAAGCCTTAAGTAATGAACTTAGCCCGTCCATTCGTTTCGTATTTCTTTGATATTTTGGAAGCCGAGAATTTCTTAGGCTAATTTATCTAAACATTATTTGGAGGAGATTCTAGGGAGATAATAAGTTTACACACAGTCATCGCTTGCTATTTTCCAAATAGAGCCCCATGTATATTTATTTTTATTGAACAGTCCTCCAGACTGTTCGATTAAGAGGATAGTGTTAGATTAAATGGGCAAAGTTGATTAAAAAGATAAAACGAGACAACTTGGCATGTCTTTTTGGCAAATTTGTTATGATGTATAATGAACAAAAAACACACTTTCCGCTTGTTTTAAAAACATTAGAGGGGGTAACTATTTGCATATAATGCATATTTTTGCATATTTCAGACTTTGCTGCATAATGCATATTTTGCTGTATATTTTGAGGTTTTTGGGGAAAATATCGCGAAAATTGCCCAAAATCCTGCCAAAAATTGAAAATTTAGTAAAAATTTTGGAAAAAATTTGTAAAAATCAAGAATTTTGTAAAAAAATTTTTTGTTTATTGTTCACGACCCAAAAATGTCGCACACCAAAATGGCACACCGCCAAAACGCCTCATCTCAAAATGTCCAATAGAGTAAAAATACTCAATTTGTTGAACAATACATATAAACTGGGAGCAATCTTGCTAAAAATAGGTGTTTGAATGACTGAAAAAATGTTAAATTTCAAAATATAAATTGTATTTTTCTTGTATATTTGCGTGGATATTTTGGGCAATTTTTGCAATTTTTTATGCATATTATAGTGCATATTTTGCATTTTTAATGCATAAAATTCAAAGCTCTACTTATTAAATATACTCTAAGACCTGTATTCGACTTTAATTTAAAATGCTTTATTCTGAGTAACTCAAAGTTAGGTAAAAGTGCCGTTTATGCTTCTGTTCCCCTTTTTTCTCATTTTTTCATCTCCCCCAGAAAAACAAAGATTATGAAAGAAGTCAGCGGTAATTGGTGAGTCTGGTACTAACTCTATAGAACAAAGAGAGATAAGAAATTTTCTTACTCGCTATGCCACCCTCCTCCAACTGTAGGCGGAGAGATAGATCCAACGTTTTTGGACGAAAAGTTTGATTATCTGCCATCATTCCTGATAAATTTGAATTAGTTTGAGGAAATTCATTGTCTCGGGTTGTATCGTGCCATAAAGACTGAAAAATAAAAAAAAATTTAGAGAAACAGAAGTGTGGAAGTATGTGAAGAAATTACTAAATCAGTTTCTCCAATGTATCAGGCCAATTCAGAATTTAAAAAACTTAATTCCAAACATAGATTTAGATTGCAAGATATTAAATTTTTAAAATAAAACGCGGATTTTAGCATGAATGTATATTTATTTAAGGGGATGGTTTGTTGTGATTGTTATTTTTTGGAAGCCGACAGGGTCGGTTAAGTTGTTACACGCATATCATCCATCTTATAATGAGTAAAGACTGTTATGGACTAGCCCATTACTTATCACAAAAAAATACTTCAAATTATTGTTTCTTCAAAATAATTTTTCATTCCAGTATTGAATTCGTCAAAATAAAAATTATTAGAAAATTGGGTACTCTTCACTTATAGCTGGTTTTTAATGCGTGGACGGATGTGGACGTATGAGGTGTCATTCGACTCAGCTCGCCGAGCTGAGTCGAACTAGGGGTGGGAGAAGTTTGTCCAGTACCCAGGTCCCGAGATATGGTCGATTGAAAATCGAAAAACCAAAGGGGGGAGTAAGCTCATATTGGGATGAAAAATTCGAATATGCAAATAATAGCTCATTCGAAAGAGCTCCTCAAGCTGAGTTGAATGACACCAAAATCGACGAAATCTGATTTGATTTGACAAAGTTATGCTCGTTTGTTTTAGCTCGTTACCTATGGTCTCCGTGGAGTTTTTTGCTGCTTCGGAGGCCCCAGGTATGTCCAGAGTAGGGGAGATAGGAATAGGTTTATGTTACGAGCCCAGACCCAGCGCCCGTAGACTCCCCGCGAGGCGCGTGCCGCAAAACCCATCGCGAAGCGCGGGGTTTTGCACAAACGCCTTGCCGACGCCCCATAGGTTTATGTTGTTTGTTTTTTGTGTTATAACTTTGTCCAAACTTGTTCAATAGAGCTGATTTTGGTGTCATTCGACTCAGCTCGAGGAGATCTTTCAAATGAGCTATTATTTGCATATTTATGATGGCACCTACGATTTTTGACCATTTTGAGCCCCCTGTATCAAGGTCCCTAGGTACCGGACAAACTTCTCCCAACCCTCATTCGACTCAGCTCGTCGAGCTGAGTCGAATGACATCTCATTCGCCCATATCCGTCCACGCATTAAAAACCATCTATAAGTGAAAATTTTCGAAAATTGATGACAATTTTGTTACCGTTGATCAAATTCTTGAGGTGGTGAATTTTGAAGTAAATGCATTGAATTATTGTTGTTGAAAATATTGAAATTGTCTGGATTGCTTCCAAAATTGTGAGATTTTCCAATTAAATGTTGTTGACTGAAAATTGAGAGAATGATTAATCTTTTATTTTGTTAAATTAATAAATGGTTGACAAACACTTGTGAGATTTTCTAGATTTTTAAGAATCATAAGCTGACTTTAAGAATTTTAAACACCTCTTATAATTGCCTCCTTATTAAGTGGCATCCAAAAAATTAACCAGCAACATATGACCACGTGACTACCCAATAGGAATTTAAAACTTAATAATATGCCTAATTTCTAAAATTTATATTAGAGACCGGCGCGGGACGGGATCCCGACGGGATTTTCCGGGATCCCGATCCCGAAATCCCGGATTTTTTTGATTTTCGGGATCATTCGGGATTCGGGATTACTCCCTCGGGATCCCGTCCCGGCATCGGTTAAAAAATAAAATCCCGACTCGGGATCCCGACATTTTTTTATAATTTTCGGGATTTTTATAATTTTCAAAATTTTCGCCTGCGGCGCTGAAAAAAGAAGAAATATGGCTTAAGGAACTCCAAAATTCTCGAAATTTTCGCCTGCGGCGCAAAGAAGGAATATTTTTGGCTTAAGGATCATCCAAAATTTTAAAAATTTTCGCCTGCGGCGCTGAAAACGGATACGTTTTGAGTTATTATTGGAGTAAAGTGAAGGAATATTAATACATAGTGGGATATTATCAAGGGACCTAGTGATTAATCCACTGATATCCCTCTAAATCCATTATAGAGTGAATTAAAGGAGGAGCACAATCCAATTATAAAAAATTATTGATATTTTTACAAATTTAATATTATTTACATATAAATTGCAGTATTTTGATGCACTTTATTTATAAAAAGTTTAAATTTTTTATTTTGAAAAAAATCACGAATCCCGGGCGGGATCCCGGATAATTTTTTTCGGGATTTTTGAAATTCGGGATTTATCCCTCGGGATCCCGTCCCGGCATCGGTCAAGAAAAAAAATCGCGACTCGGGATCCCGGAAGTGCGATTTTGCCGGTCTCTAATTTATATTAAGTAATAAATTTTCAATTATGTACAAAGTTTGCTAATAGCAATGAAAGGTTGATATTTTTGCATGAATTATACTTGCTGGATTTGCTCCGTTTATTTTAAATCTTATAAACAGTCCGTGAATACTTTTAAACAACTCTTGTTATACTTGCCAACTTAGTTTCGTGGCATCCAAAAAATAAAAAAACGCGTCTCAACAAAACAGAAACCAGTAAATAACTAAACTTAAAAATACGACTAAATTCAAAAATTAATATTACGCACTAAAATTGTTTCAAGATTTTTTAAGCTCTTTGTCCTAAATGATACAATCCTAGGCTTTTATTGTCTTGTCTATCAAATGTTAATTGACAGCGAATTAGACTTGAATAAGCAGTCAAGATTTTTCAAGTCACCTCGTTCGATTCTCAAACAACTCTTTTATTCGGGCTCTAGTCTTGTTTGTCAGAATAAGTCTTATTACCAGGCTCCATTAACATTTGTATTTCTATTTAATTTATGAATATTTAGAGGTATTTTAACCAACGGTTCCATTGGTCAACTTATATACGTGTTGGCATCCAAAAAAATTAAATTGTCCCTGTAAGAAACCTAACCGAGTAAATATTTAAAACTTTAATATGCACCAAAATTTAAAAATTAATATTAAGCAATAAAATTATTCGGTATTTATGTATTGGCTGAAGCAAATAGTCTGCCTAATCTGCCTAAACTCAACTGCTCTTATGTTGTTTTCTCTCCTTTACCGGTTTTTGTTTAACTCAAAACTCCCCCTCTAAAGAAAAAATAATTTTCATCCAGTGCACTATCCACACTATCATTAAAAAAAGAGAGAAGCTAGCTAGCGACTGCTGGTCAGACATACACTTGCACTATTTCCCCGACACATGTCTGTCACTTAGCGACATTGACATTCGATTGATTATTTTCGTAAGAGAGGAGTTAACCATTTTGGTACTTATGAAGATGGAGGTGCCCTTTCTGCGGACTTTTTTTGCGGACTTTTCTTCCCTTCTTTTAAATGTTTTACTTGTAGTAACTAACTGTCAACGCCACTCCCCCATTATTCTTCTTACCTAAGATTGTACATAATGGTCAGATTTTCTTCTTCCTCTCCTTCCTCTATTTGCCCTGTGGCAAATTCAAACAAGAGACATTGATGAAGAGAAGATTAATTTTATAGTCATACACTTATTTTTTGCCTTCGAAAACAATTTAAACAAAAAAAAAGAATTAAATAAAATTGATTTGGTGTATAACATTATGAATTTGTGTGTAAAAACATTACATTCTTACTTCTATTTTAAAATAATGAACAACTGAGAAAATAAACTGAACTCAGTATTGAACAACTCAATTAATTTTAATCTTCTCTTTATCAACAATATCTCTTATTTGAATATGCCAAGCTCAAACAGAGGAAAGAAGGAAATCTGACCATTTTGTACAATCTTAAGTAATAAAAATAATGGGGGGGGGACAAGGTTTGAAATTACCCGCATTTCTGTTCCACAATTACATATTCTTTTTCTATGAAGTATTCCGAGATCAGTGATCCATTGTCGAAATTCATCATCGGGTAATTGAAAATTTAGTTAAAGTCAAATTTTTTATTGATTGTAACATTTTTACGCTTATATATTCAAATTAATCGTGAACACATATTTTTCAAATTGGCATAAAAAATAATCTTTTGACAGTTAATTGCTACGAGCAAAACTTGCTGAAAGCAAAACAACCAAAACATTTAGAAAGAAAGGAAGAAAAGTCCGCAAAAAAAAGTCCGCAGAAAGGGCACCTCCATCTTCATAAGTACCACCATTTTTCTTCATTTTACTTAACCAAACAGCCAAAAATTAGTTCCCCAAACATAACTAGCATTTTTATAAAATTTTGGGTTGGTCCTCTTTAACTTGGGTTATTTTTGAATATTATAGGGCTCAATTTTAAAGAGTTTGTCGAGCTGGTTTTAATCTTCCCTCTTACTCTGGGCCCAAAAAATTAATTTTTTTAAAATTTAATTTTTCTAAGAATGCCCGTCAAAAAATCTCAATCAGCTTGGTATTTGGATTGGATTAAACGTATTAATGGAGACTCGATTTACATGACTGATGGAAGGATTATTTTTTGTAGGGCTTGTATGCAACATGTAAATATGCTTTAAATTGATTTTTAAATAGGGACCTTATCTAGTTTAGGTACACATTCAGTTCTAACCCCCCATTAATCACACACCAAAGATAGAACTTCTTTCAGAATTATCAAATACGAGACGCCCTATCATGGTTCCATGTCCTCGAACCATACCTGAGTGTTTGTGCACGTTTCTCGTTGGAGTCAACGGTTGTGTACCTAACCTAGATAATGTGCGGTGTGTACATAAACTAGAAAAGTTCCTTCCCTAAACATTTCTATTAAGGTGCCTTCAGCCAAATTTTTCCAATTAAATCAACACAACCAAACAACTAAACATCGTTTAAATTTGGAAAGGTTGGCCAATGAAGGCAGTAACGACAATCAAAATTTTATGGAGCAAGGGACTAGTTGTGGTTCTAATGAGCTTAATATGGATTTTGTTGGAGAACAACCGTGAGTTTAGAAATTTTATTTTGAAAATGTTTTTCTAACACGTTTCGGTTTAATTGCCATATTAATATGGCATCCAAAAAATATCCAGAGTTGGCTGGTCTCCTGTACAAGTCATTAAAATAACCAAATCTTAATAACTATACCTAATCTCAAAAAATTACTAATAAGTAACCCCATATTTTTTATTATACTTGTCTTATTAGAATCGGCTCGACAAACTCTTAAATGTTCTCTTATACTTTTCTGGTATTTACGTTCTTTTTTCCTTTAAGCCTAATCCTTTAAGCTTCAAAAGGAACACTCGGTTGCTGGTAAATGTTGCGTTTGACCAGCAACCACGGGCTCATTGTACGGTCACAGATCCTCTGAGGTAAATTGTATTGTGATTCCTTGTTAACAATTTTTTTCGAAAGGTATTAGACTTTAGGGAAATTACACAACTCTACATCTCTCCTCTATTTTTCTAATCTTCTCGAAAATTATTTCTCGATTTTAGGACCATATTTTTATTCATTTTTATTCCTTAACAGCATTATGGACGAATACTCTAAAATATTCTTCTTGAAAGCCGTTTTTCAACATAAAGATATTCTTTTTGAGCCTTACACAGGAAGACAATCTTGGGAAATTAAAGACAAAATGTGGCAGCAAATATTTAATGAATGTGTAAATGCGGGGTGTAGAGGGTTGGTGGATGCTGAACATTTGAGGAAAATTACTTGGCAAAACTTGCAACGAAGAAGTAAAGAAAAGTATGACAAAAGCAAGAAGGTTCCAGAAGGGACAGTGAAGTTTTCGAAGGTGGGGAATTGCTCAAAATTTTGGGGGAAGCTTGCGGGAACTAGAAATCAGACCGGGATTATCCCTGATATCTCGAAAAATCTCGGTCTCGATAACCACTATTTTCATTCGATATCTCGTCTCGTTCCGGTCTTTACTTAAAAAGATTAACAATAATTCTTTAATCATTGGGATCTTAAGGGTACAAGCTCCTAGCATGTCCTTACGCACGGGGTTGTGGAGGCTAAAAAGGGGTAAATAATCCAAAAACATGCCTTTAAGACGCGGAAATAATTTTGGAGATTTTCAGACTGAACACGAAATAACCTTTAAAAATGTTCCTTCTATGAGTAGAATCAGAAAAGCCCAATTCAGAAAAGCCCAGAAAAGAATCAGAAAAGCCCAATTAAATCAGAAAAGCCCAAAAACTCTCACTTTTAACAATTCAGATTGATGAGCTAGTCCTCGACATTATTGGGAGAGACAGTGGGAAACTCAACGGAACTGACTTTATTGTTAATCATCAACCTTTATTTACTGGAGAAACAACGAGTAATTTTGATGAAACGTTAAATATGGTGTCGGGAACGCCCGAGACACGAGACTCGGGCGTTCCCGGGTAAAAATAAAATTTTTATTTTATTTTTTATTCTTTTGTCAGTCGGTGTGAAAAAAGTGAATCACCGACCAATCAATTCACATTCCTTTTTATTTTTGTGTAAAAATTTTTCTTTTTATAAAAAAATGTTTTTTCTTTCAATAAAAGATTTTTTATTTAGCCTTCTTTGGCCTACAATCTTTTCCCCTCATCTTTTAACAACAACATTCCCACAATAAATTTGTAATGTAAATAACTTATTTTTAAAAGAAGATATAATCATTTACCCCCACTATTTAAAGAAGCACACTCCTCCCAACAACACTTCACTCTTTCCTCATCCCACTTGGGACAGCAACACACCACAACAGGCGCTCCTTGCCGGAACCGTTCCCTAGCCTTCTTTGGCCGAGAGAGCGGTAACGGCAAGGAGTGCCCCGACAACAATGATTGGCTATCCCTCTCCTGTGGCGACCCAAGAACTTAATAAATTTATTAATTTCGCGATTTTATTCATTTTTCACATTTTTCGTTCACACATTTTTTGTTCACACATTTCTTTGTTTAATTCGGTTTAATTACCCAAGTTTAAGGTGCTATAATAAAATATTATATTAAAACTTTTGTCTTCGTTTTATTAATTGTCAGCAACCCAAATATTTAATTTGACGTTTCTGATATCTGGAGCCCCGACAACGAACGATTTCGTAAAAATTCACAACAAAAACAACAAAGCAACAAATTCAAAAGAAAGTGGGGGACAAAATCAAATTGTTAGCAAGAACAATAAAAGTAAGTTAACTAAAACAAAAGCCAAAGCTCTATTGAGCCAGGATAAATTTATTAAAAAATTTTTTAATAAAAAATTTATAAAATAAAATTAAAATAAATAATAAAAATGTCTTCAATAACATCAAACAAAAGAAAGTTAAAAAATATCATCGAGATCACTAAAGAATTAATAGCAACAGAGGTCAAAGGACCAACAGAAGAAGAAGACATTCACGTACTTGAAGGTCAGAAAAGGAAGATAAAAGCAATAAAAGAAGAATTGGAAAGCAACACAAGAAAAATTGAGATCATTCAAGATGAATGGGAAGCAAACATTCAAAAATTGAAGACAAGTGAAAGAATCGAAGCCGAAAATGAACTAACAAATTTTATCAATGAAAATCAGATAGAAAGTATTTACAAAACAGCAAAAACAAAAATAAGAAATTGGAACTCAATTGAGACAGACTACTTAGTCATGAGGTCTCAAAAGGAACCGACACCACAAAACGAACAAAATACAACAATGAATGAATCTAGAGGAAATACCCACGGCCTCAAACCACCGTTACTAAAATTAGTAACATTAGAAGGACCAAATTGGTCAGACTTTTGGCCTATATGGAAACTATTAATTCATGAAGATGATAGTATTCCAAGGTTACAAAAAATATGTCAACTCTTCGCGCATGTAAGAGGAGAAGCAGCAGCCGTACTCAAAGGTATAGAACCACTAGAAGAAAATTATGAAGTCGCAATCGAAATTCTTAAAGAAGAATTTGAGAAAGAAGAAACACAAATAAGAAAATTAAACAAAGAATTACTAGGATTAAAGACCAGTCAAAATTTTAACGACGACATAAAATTGTTACGCGACTTACAAAGAATAAATCGATTAATGAAGACACACAAACAAACAATAAATATTCCAGCAATATCTCTAATGATAGAGCAAAAATTAAGCAAAGCCGTCTTAAGGCAAATGCTAAGTAAGAAGAGACAATCAAACGAATGGAATACAGAAATCTTAATAAAAAATTTGGCAGAAATCATAAAAGAAGAGCAAGCAGTAAACGAAGTATACAAAGAATCACATCAAGAAATTAACGAAGATAAAAGACAAAAAACACCATATAAATTTGGGAAAACCACAATGCAATACACAACAAAAGAACAAAGAAAGGAAGAACCAAAGAAAAAAGAAGTAAAAATACAAAACCAAATTCAACCAAAGCAAGAAGAAAGAAGTAAACCAAAGTGGCCATGTCCATTTTGTAACCTTAATCATTGGTCAACGGATTGTAGAAAAATCCCAACAGCAGAAGAAAGATACAAACTAGCAAGAGAAAAGAAGCTATGTATCAACTGTTTAAGACCAGGACATCAGAGCAAAGAATGCTCAACCAAAAACAAAATATGTTGGTTTTGTAAGAAGCAAGGACACCATCAAGCAATTTGTTTAAAACAATTTGGAAAGAAAGAAGAAAGAAAGCAAATAAACAATAATATCGAAGAAGAAATTCAATTACAATCGGTACGAACAAATAAAGAAGAAAGTAACCAAACTAGTATATTACTGACAACAACAATTACGGTATTTAATCCAGAAATACCGTACAAACAGGAAAAGGTACTCTGTTTTTTTGACAGTGGTAGTGATCAGAGTTACATTAGTAAGAACCTAGCAGAAAAACTTAACCTCAAACTAGAGAAGTATAACAAAGTTAAATTAACAGGATTTGCAGGAGCCAACCTTGGCACCTACACACTTGCAAAAACAAAATTAGGAATACAAACAAAAAGAGGAAAAAGAATTTATCAAATGTCAGCTACGGACCAACCGTTAGCAAAAATGACAATAGTGAAGATAGAAGGAAAGTATAGAGAGCTTTATCAAGGAGAATTAAAAGTACCAAACCACAACACAAGCCCTGAAATATTAATAGGGAATGATAATTACAATGATTTCTATATAAAATCGGAAAGAAGACTGCCAAATGGATTTTGGATTAATAAATCAACTGTAGGAAAAATGATTAGTGGAAAAGGAAATCTAAAAATTAAAAAATGGAATAAGCTTGACACCCAAAGTCATTATACAAAATTAGACAGCTCTCTTGAGCACAATAATGAAGAAAAAATAGAATTCGTAAACAAACAAGCAATAGGTATGGAAGACGCAACAAAAACACTAGAAGAACATAAAACGATGACCAAATTGGAAAATGATGTAAAACAACACATAACAAAGAAAATAATTGAAGAAGTGAAAGACCCAATAAAACAATCAAAGCATACAATTTATATACAACGCCAAAATCTGGCAAAGAAAGATGTGGGTAAACCAAAAAATGCTTACAATGTTAGCGTTAAATGCAAAGCATCAGATCAATCGTTAAAAGAATGCCTAGAAAAAGGACCAAAATTATTAAAGCATTTAACAAAAAACATAAAAAGCAATCAAACCCCTAAAGTGGGAGAGCTCATTTTGATAGAACAAAATGAGGAAAACAGAAACAAAGGAAAATCAGAAAAATTCGAGAATTCATATGCAGACAAACAACGTGATCGATTTCGCTGGCCAACAAAAAGTCCTCCTTTGGACTTACACAACATCTTACGCCCTCCTGGGCCGCAGAATAGAGGCAAGAAAAGACTTTATTGGACCTTACTCTTACTAATTTTATTAATTTCCAAGTTCAGATGGACCGTCGGGCAGTCGGCAATGATGTGCAATGAGGTGGCCCCCGCAAGAGTGATCGACTTACAACATCGAGGTATGTCTTGTTCAGAGTGGTTACCGGGTACCAAGGTCAAATTAAGACTGCAAGTGTATCGGGTAAATATGGAAGCCAGGGAAGTTACAGCAAGTAGGTGTGTCATTGTAAAACAGAAGGTAGAGTATTGGGAAAACGTAATCGGGGAAGGAAGAAATGTGACCACCAGCGAAACACTCCCGATTTCGAAAGAAGAGTGCCTTAGAATGACCGAGACCGACCACTGCCAATACGGACCACTCACAGCAACTGAAGGAATCAAAAGGACTCTGAACGAGTTCAACCCACCAATCGATTACAGCTATTTCTCCACACAGCATAGTCAGCGAACGAACTGTTTCCAAACCGACGAGAAATTATATTTTGATCCATCCACCGAAACACTTCACTCACCAATCGACAACATGGCCAAGTGCTCACTAGAGGATGAAGAATGCCCAACCGAAGGAGGATCACTAATCGTCTGGAAGAAACCCACAGAGGAAGTAAGATGCAAGTACACATATCTCGCCACTTGGCACGGAGATTATTACCCAACCGAAAAAATTTGGACCAAAGAAGATCTGGCTTTATCGTTCACTTCAGAACCTCAAACAAAAGAAGACTGTGGACACGACTACGTAATGTCAGACCAAGGATACTTAATAAAACAAGAAGTATTCGACAGAATCACAAGAATGCGAAGCAAAAGAGCGACCGTCAAAACCGAGCAACTTGCAAGCCAGCTCACAGCGGCGCAACTCAATAGCATAACCAAATTAAAGACTACAGTCTGTTGGTTGCTGAACACTGGCCTACATAGGCTCCCGTTCACGGCCATGGACGCCACAACAATAGCTCGAAACCTATTCCAACAAGACTTAATCGAAGCACGATGGATAACCAACAGCGGGCGAAACCTCCTGGAGGTAAAGAAGTGCATTCGAATAGAAAAGAAGAACGTGCAATTCCTACCTAACGAAGAGAAGAACTGTTTCAAGTTTCTACCAGTCAACATCAGTATATACGACAACTATTTCCAAGCATACTTAGATCCAGTATCACTAATAATTCGAGAGGAGTCAAAAAATGGAAGTTGTAAGAAATACCGAAGACAAACAATGCTTTGGGAAGGAGAACTACTCACAATAGACCAAATTGAAGGACACGTAGTCAATCACCCACAAGCCGAAACAATAACGCTAGACCAACTAAACGGCTCGAGCTTACCAACTTTGGACACGCTCATCTTCAAGAATTTAGAATTAACGAACGACTCCGACCCAACAATCAGGTTGCTAGCTTCATTTCGAACCTTCGCCAGAGGACAACACATGCAAGCAATCATGAGTGACAAAAGTACGACAGAAAATTACGAACCCCAACGGTTCGACTACACCTTCAGCTTAACACAATGGATGTCTTGGGAAACTGCGTTCAAACTTACGTTCGTATACAACATTCTATCCATACTATACATGTACATACTCCCATGGGGAATAAAGAAGATACTACAGCGCACCAATCTGATCGAGGCCACACACAATAATGAAGCAACAAGAAGACATTCGATAATCCGGATACAAGAGGGAAAAGAAGAGCCAACTCTAGAAACAATTTCACCACCCGACACCCTCAGTAGATACGAGCTAAACCGAATCTCAACACGAGTGATGCGGAAGTTAAAGGACAGGGACCAAACTAAGGTCCAATTCCTGAGGGAATAGCTACGACGTGGGGAGTGTCGGGAACGCCCGAGACACGAGACTCGGGCGTTCCCGGGTAAAAATAAAATTTTTATTTTATTTTTTATTCTTTTGTCAGTCGGTGTGAAAAAAGTGAATCACCGACCAATCAATTCACATTCCTTTTTATTTTTGTGTAAAAATTTTTCTTTTTATAAAAAAATGTTTTTTCTTTCAATAAAAGATTTTTTATTTAGCCTTCTTTGGCCTACAATCTTTTCCCCTCATCTTTTAACAACAACATTCCCACAATAAATTTGTAATGTAAATAACTTATTTTTAAAAGAAGATATAATCATTTACCCCCACTATTTAAAGAAGCACACTCCTCCCAACAACACTTCACTCTTTCCTCATCCCACTTGGGACAGCAACACACCACAACAGGCGCTCCTTGCCGGAACCGTTCCCTAGCCTTCTTTGGCCGAGAGAGCGGTAACGGCAAGGAGTGCCCCGACAACAATGATTGGCTATCCCTCTCCTGTGGCGACCCAAGAACTTAATAAATTTATTAATTTCGCGATTTTATTCATTTTTCACATTTTTCGTTCACACATTTTTTGTTCACACATTTCTTTGTTTAATTCGGTTTAATTACCCAAGTTTAAGGTGCTATAATAAAATATTATATTAAAACTTTTGTCTTCGTTTTATTAATTGTCAGCAACCCAAATATTTAATTTGACGTTTCTGATAATGGTTGCTAAAGTGAATTTTAATTTAAAGAATACTTGAAGACCTTATTATAAAATGCCCCCTTGAAACTATAAAATAGCATCTAATAACGAGTACACAAGTCAGTCAATATATGGCTGCTTAGACTTATCACATAAGCTGATCTACAAACCTCTACTATTTTTTTGCTAGAAGATATCTAACATCCAAAAATATAACCGACTAGACTATGATAATCTTGTACGTAAGGACATTTAGTCTTAATAAGTGACAGTAATAAACAAAAATTATACTGAGCATCTAGTGAAAATTCCTTCCTCTCACAAGTTTAATTACCCCCTCCCCAAATTTAAATGATTTAAATACCTATCTTACCTAAGAGATAGCACCTAGACAATCCCCTCACCTTTTAATCCAAGCAAAATTTAAAAACATGCCTTAAAATGGGGTGTATATCAAGGACGGAAAGAGTTGTGGGAAGGGACGGGAAGGGCCATCTCAGCTCTGGTTTATCTCATTCTGTGGGGTGTCTTATTAGGTCTGAATGTACAATCTATTCAAATTTTAAATTAAAGGAAGAAGCAATCTCCAACCCTCCATCTCCAATAAATCAAACAATTCCATTAGAATTATCAATAATTGGAAATAAAAGAAAAACTCAACAAAAAAGAATGGAATTTTCAGACGAACTCGAAGAATTGAAGAAAAGAAAAATGTGTGCGGAAATAGTTAAACTTGAAGCTGAGGCGAGGCTTATTAATGCTCAAGCAGAAATGAAAGAATTGGAGGTTAAGGAAAAGAAAATGCAGTTTTATAATAGACAATGAGACACTTTTTTGTTATTTTTGTGGATTTTAGTTTGTAAAATGTTATAAATTTTTTGTTAGGCCACACTGTAACATCCAAAAATTATGATAAATTAGCAAAATAGTAAAATATGTAGAAGGTATGAACGATATTGAAAAATTAATTGTTAGAGAGTGACTAACATACAAAAAATTACGAATAGCGCTACAAGAAAGATATATACTACTGGGTTCAGTTCTGGTTTTAATATAATTAAAAATTCAAAAATTTTATAAGGAGCAGATACTAAAAAATATGATAAATTAGAGAAGAGTTAACTAGACGAGTAAAAAGATATGAAAAATAATTGTTAGCAAATAACATCCAAATATACACAGAAAAATGCCTAGTCCTAGCGTCTATAGGAAATGATGAATTCATAAGTGAATTTGATTAAAATTATAACAAGTCGCTCATCTCGATTTAGTTCTGATATTATAAGTAGAGCCCGGATTTTATGCACTAAAATATGCACGTTTGTTAGAGTTAAAACTAACATCCAAAAAATAATGGCGGACAAAATGAAGCTATGCTTTAATTCAAATTTTTGCTCAGATACTTAAAAAGTAATATAAGAAATAAAAGCTATTAAACATGATAAAAAACGTTTGGCCTTTCCCGACTAGAAAATAACATTTTCAACAATAGATGAAAAAAATAGATGAAATAAATTAAAATAATAAAGTTGAACGTCACTTTTAGATACCCCCTTCATATAAAAAAGTCGTCACTTATAGAGGTGTATCTTACATGTACTGCTTAAGTAGAGTATCGCTCTCCCCACCCACTTCTTGTCGACCAGATTAAAAACGTATCTTAAATTACCATCAGCCCCCCAACATACTACGGTCAATCAAATCTAAAAGGTCTCTTAAATTATGGAGTCTCTTAAATTAAGGTGTCTCCTTATCGGGAGTATCTAAAAACGAGGTTCAACTTTATCTTCATATAAAAATACCCACCCATTCAAATACGCAACAATAGCAGAATTGCTTCTCTGTGCAGGATACACACCACTACTTGTATTTGTCATTTTTCCACTTGCAAAGATTGGAGGTGTTCCTGTAGAATTGTTATTAGTAGCAGATTGCATTGCAGCATACGCGCCCAAACTAGCGGCACTGCAAGAAGTTGTTAATATTGTACGTTGTTTTGAATCTGGACCTGTTTAAATTGAAATTAAGGTTCGATAAAAAAATTTCTGGAAAATTTTTGCAAGCAAGATTCTTTTGACTCCCCAAATGGCACCACCTCCACTAGATTTTATTTATTTGTCAGATGAAATAGCTGACATCCAAAATATATGGAACTGTAACAGGATAAAAGACGCATTTATGTTCAGTAAGGTAAATTTATGTTAATAAAATTAAAATAGAAAATAAGGAGAAGAATCAGGATCTGTTCGAAGACACTATTGAAACGCTTAAATAATAAAGTTGTTTAGGTAACGAGAGTTTCGGTAAAATTTATAAGAGGAATCTACCTAATTTTGGATCAAGATGGAATATAAATAACTTTTCGCTAGACAACGTCTAACCTCCAAAAAATAAAAGAGCAAACTCAACGACGACGACACTTGTTGAATTTATGTATATAAATATACATATGTAAGTCAAAATGTAATAGAAAATGAGGAGTATAAGGCTGTTTTGTCCTTCAAACTTTCCTAAATAAACATCTAATATGTACAATTTTAAAAATTTAAGAATTACCTGCTGAAGCAATATCTTGAACGATTCTTAATGCTTGCTCATTTGCATTGATCAACACTTTCAGCTGAGTTGGATTTTCATTGTGAATCTAAAAATTTGATTTAAACTGGGAAATTAAACATTAAATTTTTGAACTCTCAATTAGGTCTACAAAAGTCCCTAAGGTTCATAAAATCTTAGGAACATGATACAATTATTAGAGAGGTAAAGAATCGTGGTTTTGAAATCAAGATTTTTCTTGGGTTCTTTTGCTCTTTGTCTTAACTGCCCTATATTATTCCTGCCTATTCGTTATTCATTTATTTAATACGTTATTTTAGTGTTATCCTGTTATCACTAGGCGAGACCACACTTAGGAATTGTATAGTAAAGTCCAACTTTAATTTATAACATTTAAAAACTCACAAAATGGCAGCGAGGCCCATAAGGACAATAACCTGAAGTAATAAGTAAACTTAGGTATTTTCAAAGAAAATTTTTGTCTTAAAATCAGTAAAGGCATGTAATGTTAATTTAAATAATTTTTAAATGTACCCGTTTTGTGATAAGACTGGCATGGCTCTGTCTTGTACTTTGGATGTCTTGGAACTGGCCGTTTTTCTCTGTCTCCATGGGCATATTGACACCTTTAAAATTAATTAAATATGAAATGAAAGCTTTAAGAATGAACGCTTAATCAGAAAGGAAATTAATTTTTTGTCAAAGCAAAGCAATGACATCCAAAAATAACAAGGTTATTAAGAGTCCAACATGGTCAAAAAGATTAACTCAAATAAAATAAAAACAGAATAAAATATACTATGTAAATAAAAAATTAATTAAAACCTCTCTAAATTCTTAATCTCTAAACAGTAAGAAGCTGGAAGGAAAGAAAAAAAGCTGAAAGAAATTTAGTCATTTATCCACCCTTTATCAATTTACAAATTGACATCCAAAAATAGACACACCTTCGACGAACTACCAGCTGAATAATTTAAATTTCAAGTCTTTTTTAAATTTAAAATATAATAAAATCAATAAGTTGTATCGGTTCGACGAACTGAGCTTCACTACACTATTTTTCAATAGTCAGAAGTCTGAAACTCGGCCCGGAATGTCGGATAAACTTCATCCACAACTAATTCGACGCTGTTTTCAGAGCTCTTTCGAATGACACCTTATATGTCCAAATCGATACAGAAACAAAAAACCTATTATAGGTCAAAGACCGCCGTTTAATTAGATTTTTAAAAAGGGAGCCTTACTGAAGAAAAGTACCTCTGACGAAACTTATCACTGACGAAACAACCCTCTGACGAAACTGTTTTCGGACGAAAAAGGGCTCTGACGAAACTGATTCTGACGAAAACGTCCTCTGACGAAACTAACCTCTGACGAGACTACAGGGCACCATTTTTTCAGTTAAATTCAAAAAGGGCAATTTTTACGTATTGTCGGGAAAATCAAAAAGGGTGACAAAATTTTAGGAAAATTTTAAGAAAATTTTTTTAAGATTGGTCGTGATGAAGTTTTAAAACAATAAAGGGGACGACGGTATGCATAATATGTATAAATAGGGACGACGATGTGTATAATCTTTATTTTTTGATTTATGCTTAAGTTGTTCCCTTCTTTTGCCTACGGAATCATTCACTGATTTGTATATTTTTGGGAGCCAAATCCAGTTTTGGCTAAATTTTATATGTATGTAAAAAAATTTCTTAAAAAATTTTTACTGATTTTTTGTCTTGTTTATTTTTTATTTTTCTTTTACAAAAAGGGTTTAAGAATGAAAAGTATCACAATTTAGCCAAAACTAAGGTTCGGCTCACAAAAATAAATATATTTTAAACAAAATACCGCCCAATAAAGTGAACGGTCATTTAAATAAATACATATATAAAAAATAAATTAATTAATTAACATTATTTAAAAGTTAATAAAGTATTGTTTAAAAAAATTCAAAATAAAATTTAAAATATACATCAATTTTTTCACGCGGTGATAAAAATTTTAGATTGTCCGGTAAATATATATTTTAAAATAAATGTTAATATTTTATTTCCTACCAAAGCGAATGATACCATTCAACTGGGATCCACAAGACGAATTGAAAAATATATAAATTAGAACAGTCTAAAATACAGTCAAAAAATTTGCGGACGTATAACGGAAAAGTACAAAACATTACAAGACCTTTTTTCAAATTGACTTGGTTGACTATTTAACCGTTTCTAAATAATGTTAATTAATCTATTAATTTTTTACATTTATATAAATCAACGATTACTTTACACGTTGTTTTGTTTCATAGTAATGGTATTTTTTGAAAGCCAAACTCTAGTTTTGGCTAAATTGTGTTACTTTAATAATATTTAAAATGCTTTCCGACTGGAATGTCGACTTTTAATTTTTCTATAGGATTTAAAGAAAGTAAATAGCTCCCAAAAATATATGAAATCTATGAGAAAATTCCTAGGCAAAAAAATGAAACAACGGTACGCATAAATAGAAAAATTAAAAAAATAATTAACATTATTTAAAACCCAAAAATGGGTGAAAGCTCATTGATAGCTCAGACATTTAACGTTACGCGATTTAAAATTTTTTAAATTCTTAAAATGTGATCGTGTTTTTTAGTCCCTTTGACAGTTTCCTCACAAGCTAGGAGGGGTGGGATATCGTAAAGTACCCAAAGTTCTAAAATATCCAAAATTCTAATTAATTCTCGAGTTAAAATTGACAATAAACATGTACAATAAACGAGGATTGTACGCGTCAGAAGTAATTTTTTGGGAGTGATGGGAAACATCACTAACATTTAGCTCCAGCCAATAAAAAAACAAATTTATTACATTTAATTATAATTCCTTGAAAAATGAAATGCAAAAAAGAAGAAATATTTTTATGATTACAAAGAGTGGGAATACAATGAAGGTTGTGGTAGGAAGAATGGTGCCCTGTAGTCTCGTCAGAGGTTAGTTTCGTCAGAGGCCTTTTTCGTCAGAGAACAGTTTCGTCAGAGATATGTTTCGTCAGAAGCCCTTTTCGTCAGTAAGGCTCCCTTTTTAAAAATCTAATTACACGACGGTTTTTAACTTAAACTAGGTTTTTTGTTTCTGGATCGTTTTGGACAAATGATGGTCATTCGAAGGAGCTTAGAAAAGCTGATATTTGGATTAAAAAATTTTAATTTATAAATGATAACTGAACCGACTAAGCTCGACGAATTGAATCGGTTCGACGAACTGAGCTTCACTACACCATTTTTCTATATTCAGGAGTCTGAAACTCGGTCACGTTATGTCGGATAAACTTCTTCCATAACTAATACGACTCAGTTTTTAGAGCTCTTTCGAATGACACCTCATTTGCCCAAATCGATACAGAAACAAATAAATTAGTATAAGTGACAATACCGGCGTTTAATTACATTTTTAATAAGAGAGCCTTACTGACGAAAAGTTCTTCTGACGAAACTAACCTCTGACGAAAAAACCCTCTGACGAAACTGTTCTCTGACGAAAAAGGCCTCTGACGAAACTGATTCTGACAAAATGTCCGCTGACGAAACTAACCTCAGACGAGACTACCGGACTGAACGGGTGAAGAGACTGAGAATTAACTAATGGCTGGCTTTTATAGTAAACACTTTAAGGGCTGACGCCCATAACCAACAGCTTGATCTGTATTCATGGGGACAGAATGGGGCAAACTGAAATGAAGTATACCCATAGAATTTATCAATATTAATTCAAACCCTTCTTGAGATCCCTCTTAATTCCTTGATACCCAACGATATCCAACTCTCATTATCCATTATTCTCTTAACCCCAAATCTATAGGTATCTTCTTAAGTATCTAAATCCCTCTTTATCCACATAATATTTCCTTATTCCTCATAGTCAATCATACTTAATCCTAATTAATCCTTCCACACCTCCCAATATTCCATACAAATCCCATTATATTCCTTTTCTTCCATTGGAAACCGGGCTTCTATTTGAGCTTTTAAAGGATTTAAAATATACACAGCTGAATATGTATAAAAAATAAAATTTTTAAAATTGAGAATACTTTTAATGATCTTTTTATAATTTTTTGAGACTCCAGATAAGTTTTAGAAATTATTTTTGGTTCTACATAATGTTAATTAATTTCTTTACTTTTCTATTTAACATATCACAACTCTCCGTATTTAACCAATTTTGTCCAATAATAGTGTATTTTTTGGGAGTCAAACCTTGAATTTGGCTACATCTAGAAAACAGTCAGTACGTTTTCAATTACACGCCCGTAAGTCTTTGTTTTACTTTATCAGTTATTAATTTTGTTCAGAATCGTCGAATCAATCTGATATTAGACGACGAGCTCTTTCGAATAAGCTACCATTTGTAATAACTACCCAAATATCAGCTTACTCACCAGGGGTGCATTATAAAATAGTCCCAAATTTTTGACATTTTTTTCTGACAAAGATTGAAAATATCTCGTGACTCGTTACAACAACGCGGATGTTGTTTTAACAATAAGGAATGTTGTTGCAACAACGGATGAAACTGTTCCGACGATGGGAATATTATTGTCTTAATTACTTTGGAGCTTGTTTAACGAAGAGGGATCTTGATTTCCCGTATTTTTAGGATCTTGATCCGGAAAATCCGTTCCATTTCGAGTCAAAATATCCGGATCCGATCAGTTCAGATATAAAAAATATACATATAAAAATATCTAATTCGCCTTCCCAAATTCTCAGAATTCGCACCTGTGTCACTAAAAAAGTAGAAATCTGGCTTCTTGGCCTTTCAAAATTCCCAAAATTTTTGTCAGTGACGATGAAAGGGAAAAGTATTCAAAGGGATATTTAGGATCAAGGGGTATTTAGGATAACTGGAGTATGGCGAGAGTCAATTAAATTCACATGGAGGGATATAGAAGGATTAGAAGCGATCAAGGGTATTGGACTCTGACTCTTCAAATCACATTCTAATTTAATGATTTAAATCGCACTCATCCATTAAATTTTACGCTAAAAATTTTATTGATTAACTTTTAATAAAATTTTAATTTTGTGCCTTGAAAATTGGAAACTCTTTCAGAAATTTAAGAAAATTTCTTCTAAAGTTTTAGTTAAAAATTTTCTTGTAGGTCTTTTGTCTGTGGTTCTTCAGTCACTACGCCTTCTTTTCTGTTTAATTTAATGCAAAATTTATTTTATTTTCTTTCATCACTTTCCAGGAGCCTTCCTACCAAAAATCACTTTTCATGTTGTTATACTTTGACAAGTAGTTATACTTCAATTGTAATTTCAGTTTTCCACTCCAGAAACCTAAAAAAAAGGAATTTTTTGCTAAATCAATATAGGCTGGACCGTCTGAGTTTTAATGAGGCAACTTGTGGATTAGGTTCCGGGGATCTGAAATTTGGTGCCGACCTTCTCTTAGAAATTTTATAGCAAAAAAACATAGGATGCATTATTTTTACCTTTGTAAACACGGACTAAAAAGGAGGTTTTGGACTGAGGGATATTTTTTGTAAGCCTATACCACTCGGCTAAACTTTTCCCAGTGACAAAAGGAGAGTTTAAGACAAAGATAACCAAAATTTGTATTTAATAAAATTAATTTATTTTACCCATAAACGCTTGGGTCTGGCCAAAGAAAGGCTAATTGTGCACACCAATCATTTTGTTCCTAAAAATTAAATTTTAATAAAATCAGAAAAATTAAATAATGTAAAATGAGCCGTGTTTTTAAATTAAACTCTGAATAAAAACAATTTTTATTTCCTCCCAAAGTCTTTATTCTTTTATTCACTTTTGTGATAAATATTTGGAATTAGCTAATAAATAAAATTTATTAGCTTAAAACTAGGGTTGCGCCCCGACCCCGACTAACCCCGACCCCGACCCCGAACCCCGACACTTTTTGACCTAAAACCCCGACCCCGACCCCGACATTGCCAACCCCGAAAACCCCGACCCCCGAAAGTTCGACCCCGACGACCCCGAACCCCGAAAAATTTTTATGACCCCGACTCAAACTGCATAAATTAACTTTTATATATTTTTTTGTTGGCATTCTGCTGTAATTTTGATAAAACAAAAGAAAGGAAAAGACTAGAGATCGGCACAGGACAGTATCCCGCACAGGATTTTTCAAGATCCTGTCCGAAATCCTGCCTTTTTTCCTGCCGAAATCCTGCCTGCCGAAATTCTGCCTGCCCTATTACTTTCTACTCGACTTACACTACTTGGAATACCAAACTTTTGACACAACAACGGGGGATGTTGACTCAGTGAAGGGGGAAGTTGATCCAAGGGGATGACGTTCCAATTACGGGAACAACTTTTTTCAGCGAAGATTCAGTTGGGACATATTAGCCAAAAATTTTGATTTCCAGCGCCGCAGGCGTAAATTTTGAGATTTTTGAAAATCCCGAAATCCTGGACAGGATCCTGGAAAAAAATTACAGGACTGGCAGGATTTTCAGGATTAATTCTGCAGGATTCTGTCCTGTTCGGAATTTAAAACCCAATCCTGATATATAAAAGGCCTGATTTCCGGAAATTTTCGGTTCGGATACCGGATCCGGATATCCGAAATCTTCGGTTCGGATCCTAGAATTAGGGAAAAATGGAAAAAATCTGGTCCATTGATTTTAGATCTTTTTTTTCGCCTGCGGCGCAAAACATGGAAGAAATCTGGCTTCTTAACCTTCAAAATTCTCAAAATTTTTGCCTGCGGCGCTAAAAATGTAAGAAATCTGGCTTCTCGACCTCAATAATTCTCAAAGTTTTCGCCTGCGGCGCTGAAAGAGGAAGAAATGAACAGTAATGTTTGATAAAAATGCTGGATTTTGTAAATTTTCACTTCAACCCCGACCCCCGACCCCGACCCCGAACCCCGACATTATTTTCAGCCCCGACCCCGACCCCGAACAATTTGAGCAACCCCGACCCCGACCCCGACTTTGTCAACCCCGAAAACCCCGACCCCCGACTTTTTCAACCCCGAAGGCTCGGGGCGCAACCCTACTTAAAACTAATTAGCAATGATCTAGCATTACTTCCAAAAAATTCTACAATGGTTAGACTGGTTAGACGAATATCAACTTAGAATAACTTGCTTATTTTATCACAAAAAATTAAACAAATTAATATTATTTAAAAATAGATAGACCCTAAAGTTAACGATTTGATTAAGTTAAAAGATTATGAGTAAAATTGAATATCCATTCATGATAAAAACAAAAAAAGGAGAAAAAATGAGTATTTTTCAATGAAATTTGTCTCCATTAGGATGATGAATGATTAAAAGGAATAAAAAATTTCAACATATAACAACAAAAAAAGAACTAAAAATAAATTATATTTCGAAAGGTGTCCGGAAAATTGGGCTCTGGAAAATTGGGCTCCAAGATTTTTCGGAAATTTGGGCGGAAAATTGGGCTCCAGCGGTAATTTGGGCTCTGCGTGAAAAAATCGGAATATTGGGCTCTAAAATTTTGGGCTCCGGAGGAATTTTGGGCTCTGAGGAAAAATGTCAAATTATGCAAAAATTAGAGATGAGTCTTCGAAATCGGGAGATTTTGCGTGTACGCCCAACTGTTCTTGGAAGGAATAGGATTTCTTTATCAAATTCCACTGAATCGGACCGACCAATTTGAACCAATTTGAGTATACTTTAAAGGAATAGGGCCAAGTACTCACCCAGACCAACTGGCCGTAGGTTCCGAACCCAGAAATCGACTTCGCTCCGTAGGTTTGCATAATTTGACATTTTTCCTCAGAGCCCAAAATTCCTCCGGAGCCGAAAATTTCAGAGCCCAATATTCCGATTTTTTCACGCAGAGCCCAAATTACCGCTGGAGCCAAGTTTTCCGAAATGTTGGAGCCCAAATTTCCGAAAAATCTTGGAGCCCAATTTTCCAGAGCCGAATTTTCCGGCACCCATTTCGAAATGCGCAGTAAAAAAATGGAGTTAAAAATTTATGTAGATATTTATTTATGAAGTTACCAAAAGAGGAAGAAATAATTTTCTTGTAAGAAAAAGAGGAAAAAGTAAACAAAAGTATAAAAATAAAATGTTGAAATAACTCATAAAAACTACATATTTTTAAATAATTGTTTATTTGCTTTAACATAAATTTTTTTGTAAATATGTTTATGGATTGGCAGAATATTATAAGTATGCCCTACTAGATAGGGTTTAAGATTTATTAAAAGAGGACAGTGGATCATTCTTGTATATCACCTGCTTGTTTACATGATTTGCCAACTACCTAACTTGAATAATTTAAGTAAATCTACTTAAATTACTGTACTTTGTCAGTTAATTATATTGGTAATTCCAAAGCTGGTCCATCCCCCCTTTTTTCTGTTCGCCTGACCATTTTGAGCCTTTTTGCTTGACATATAATTTACAATATATCATTCGAAAGAGCTTTTCGAGCTGAGTAGAAAAAAATGAATACACACAATGGAGACGGAAGATATCCTAGGAACCGACAAGTATACAAAAAAATAAAGCCAGACTCAATCCTGTCAGGAAATTTTGAAAAAAAAATTTAGTCAAATAAATTTGACTTACAAAAATACACCCTAAACACTTAGAACTTTTTAAAACCATTAACATATCCAGTCTAAGTTAAAAATTTGAAATTAAAAATATATACATAGTAGAAATCGCGAATTTTTTGACTGCGGCGCAAAAAAGATACCGCAGATATGTTTCGTTTAGAGAGATACATGAATGTGTTAACAATTGAAACCAAAAAAGACTAAAAATAATTTACTAATTAGACAAAAAGAAATTTATTTAGGGATTAGCTGATAATACCAGTCTCCAAAAAAATATATTCAACAACGCTCGCTACGTTAAGACAATTAAAAAATAAAATTCAATAATGTGTAATTAAACAGTTAAGGAATATTTCCAATCAGCTTAAATATTTAAGCCTGATATATAGGCAAATTTAATTGAAAATTGAAAAGAAATTAAAAAAGATTTAAATTTAGCCGATAATATCGGTTTCCAAAAATATAGACAGACCTACACAAAGACAATAACACGCAACAGACTATTTGAAGATAAAATTTAATATACACAATAATTATATAATTAACATGGAGAGAATATTCGATACACTTATATTTCAAAGATTAAAAAGTATTCAGCAGAAGAAAAAAACGAAATAGTTATATGTAGTACCCTTAGAAGTTGTTCTTATTTTTCATTGTTTGTCCTCGAGATGAATTATTTGAATTATTTAAAATTCAGAATTTTTGTTTGATTACGCCTCTAATAGATTTTTGCCAAATCCCGAGTTTGGCTTCCAAAAATAATTGACATCTTTTCCAACACTATACATATCGAAGCATCAATAATATAATAAATAAAAAAATAAAGAAAATAATTGATATTTCTGGGAATTTTATGAAAGGAATTATTAGAAAATAAATTGGCAAAATTAATATTTATTTAAATTTAGTTCATTAAAATTTTTGTTTTATTTATCTTTAAGGAAGACGATTAAATCTTAGAGAGTTAAAATTTTTTCTTAACTGCTTATTAATTTTATTGAGTCAAAAATCTTTCGGATAAAATTTCTATTAGAGGGTCGTGTTACTATAAAACTAGACTTTTTCCTATACGGATCCCATTCAAAGTCTTGGACTCATTAAAAATTTGAAAAAGAAATTTAGCCAACTAACGTTTACTTGCAAAAATACAGCCAATACACTTGAGAATAATATTATTTAATATCCATTAACATCTAGTCTAATTAAGTTAAAAATTTGAAATTAAAAATCACAAGTGGAAATTCAATACACCCTATGGAAACGGGAGCTTTTTCAAAAATCATTTTACAATTGACAATTAAATTTTAATTCGAGGTTAGCTGATAAAATCAGCGGATATACTTTAGCCGGTGGCCCACTCAGAAACAGGTCAAATTATATACCATTCGATTCGTCTCGGCGAGCTGAGTCGAATGGTACCACTCTTTTTTTGCGGAAATTCCTACGAGCCGAGATATAGGTCATTAAAAACCGAAAAACCATAGGGGGGACCAAGCACTTTTTTGGGGCGAAAAATTCGAATATGCAAATAATAGCTCATTCGAAAGAGCTCTTCGAGCTGAGTCGAATGACACCAAAATCAACGAAATCCGACTTGATTGGACCGAGATATAGGCCCCTGAAAAATGGTAATCCATAGGGGTGATTTTTGAAATTAAAATTTTTTAAACCATATTATAGTTCATTCGAAAGAGCTCAAAAAGCTGAGTCGAAAGACACCAAAATTACCGGGATTGAACAAGTTTAGACAAAGTTACAACACAAAAAACAAGCAACATAAACCTATGGGGCGACGGCGAGGCGCTTGTGCAAAACCCCGCGCTTCGCGCGGGGTTTTGCGGCACGCGCCTCGCGGGGAGTCTACGGGCGCTGGGTCTGGGCTCGTAACATAAACCTATTCCTATCTCCCTTGGTCTGGACGTATTTGCGACCTCCGTAGCAGCAAAAATCTCCACAGATGCCATAGGTAAGGAGCTAAAATAAAAGATCATAACTTTGTCAAATCTAGTCGGATTTCGTTGATTTTGGTGTCATTCGACTCAACTCGACGAGCTCTTTCGAATGAGATATTATTTGCATATTCGAATTTTTCGCCCCAAAAAAGTGCTTGGTCCCCCCTTTGGTTTTTCGGTTTTCAAGGACCTATATCTCGGCTCGTAGGAATTTCCGCAAAAAAAGAGTGGTACCATTCGACTCAGCTCGCAGAGACGAATCGAATGGTATATAATTTGACCTGTTTCTGAGTGGGCCACCGGCTAAAGTACAGCCAAATCAGCTTCCAAAAAATATCGTGGACAATTAGACAATTTCGTTGAATATTAAAATACAAAATTGAATTATAGAGAAGAAATAATTAAAATTTAACATGGAGCATATTCCAATCAGCTTACATCTAAATACGCGAGTCTGAATTTAGCGGAAGTTTTCAATGGTCCTAATGGACAATTTGGCACTATATGAAAGGAGGTCGATAATCGTTTTTTTCATAACTTTTTTCTATTAGTTTTTTCCTTCCTTGGTATGACAGAATGGTCAGCATTTTCCTCCTTGTTCTATTCCATTATATTCCCTGTGGCATAATCAAAAGAAATGATAGAGTAAAGAATTAGTGGAAAGGAGAATGACTCAATCGGACAGACAAAACACGGACGGACTCGGGCAGACAAAACACGGACAGATTCGGACAGACAAAACACGGACGGACTCGGACAGACAAAACACGGACAGACTCTGACAGACAAACACGGACGGACAAAACACCAGACAAGCACGAACGGACACGAACAGAAAACGCTCGTGTTTTGTCTGTCCGTGTGTGTGTTTTTGTATGTCCTCATTTGAATATGCCACAGGTAAAAAGAGTGGAATTGAACGAGGAAAAGACTGACCATTATATATAATTAAGGAAGGAAAAAAGTATTGGAAATTAATGAAAAAAAACGATTGCCGACCTCGTTTCAGATAGTGCCGAAATTTTTGACTAAATTTCTATAATTATTTGTTTCCTTGGAGGGTCGTGTTGTTCGAAAAAAACAGTCGTTCTTTATTAGACTGGATTCAAAAATCATGTTAACTTGGAGTGCGGGTACAAAATAAATACAGATAATGAAGAAGGAAGATATCTCAGAACCGACAAGTATACAAAAAAATAAAGCAAGACTTAATCCTATTAGGAATCCAATTCCAGTCTTGGACACCCAAAAAATTTTTAAAAAAAATTTAGTCAAATAAAGTTGACATACAAAAATACAACGAAACAAAAAGACCCGAATTTGGGGTCACTTTAGTACGTGGGTCCCGGAGTTAATATACAAATGTTATACCATTCGAAAGAGCTCGTCGAGCTGAGTCGAACGCCACCAGTTTTAGCCCGAGGAAAAATTTTTGGACCGAGATACAGGCGATTGAAAATCGAAAAACCATAGGGGGGACCAAGCACTTTTTTGGGGTGAAGAATTCAAAAATGCAAATGATACCTCTTTCGAAAGAGCTCCTCGAGCTGAGTCGAATGACACCAAAATCAACGAAATCCGACGATTGGACCGAGATATAGGCCCCTAAAAACCGAAAATACAAAGGGGCGATTTTTGGAATAAAAAATTTTTTAAACAAATAATAACTCATTCGAAAGAGCTCGACGAGCTGAGTCGAATGACACCAAAATCACCGTGAGTGGACAAGATTAGACAAAGTTATGACACAAAAAACAAAAAACCTAAACCTATGGAGCGTCGGCGAGACGCTTGTGCAAAACTCCGCGCTTCGCGCGGAGTTTTGCGGCACGCGCCTTGCGGGGAGTCTACGGGCGCTGGGTCTGGGCTCGTAACATAAACCTATTCTTATCTCCCTTGCTCTGGACGTATTTGGGGCCTCCGTAGCAGCAAAAATCTCCACAGATCCCATAGGTAAGGAGCTAAAAGAAAAGATCATAACTTTGTCCAATCGAGTCGGATTTCGTTGATTTTGATGACATTCGACTCAACTCGAGGAGCTCTTTCGAATGAGGTATCATTTGCATTTTCGAATTTTTCACCCCAAAAAAGTGCTTGGTCCCCCCTATGGTTTTTCGATTTTCAATCGCCTGTATCTCGGTCCAAAAATTTTTCCTCGGGCTACAACTTGTGGCATCGACTCAGCTCGACGAGCTCTTTCGAATGGTATAACATTTGTATATTAACTCCGGGACCCACGTACTAAAGTACAGCCCCGAATTTTTTAAAACCTTCAACATTTAGACTAATTAAGTTAAAATTTTGAAATCAGCAATATATAGTAGAAATCGCGAATTTTTGCCTGCAGCGCCAAAAAGATGAATTACGCTAAAGTTTGAACCGCAGATCAGGGTTCGTTTAGAGAGATGTCATAACTCGATTAGTTTAATTAGGGCCAGATTATTTATGAAGGGAATTACTCAAAATATGTAGGCAAATTTATTTAAAATTTGAAAACCAGATAAAAAGTTTAAAATTTAGCCGATTTTATCGGTTTCCAAAAATATAGACCTACCCAACAACACAAAATCACACAACAGATGATAAAAAGAAAAATTTAATATACACAATAATTATATAATTAACAAGGAAAGAATATTCCATACACAGACATTTTAAAGCTTAAAAAAGATTCAGCAGAAGAAATAAAGAAAGATTATTAGTTCACTTAAAAGTTGTTCTTATTTATTTTTAATTGCATGTCCTCGAGATGAATTACTTGAATTATTTAAAATTCGGAATCTTTCCTTGATTATGCTGCGAATATATTTAAGCCAAATCTCGAGTTGGCTCCCAAAAAATAAGCGAACATGATAATCCAGCTATTTATCGAAGTGATCAACAATTTGATAAATAGAAAAATTAAGAGAATTATTGATATTTCTTGATTGTATTTCGATTTTATTTGATTGTGTTTTAATAAAGTTATGAGAGAAAACAAGTGTCCGGTTACTTATGCCGCACCCTGTAAAAAAGTGAGAATAGGAAAAAATTAAAAAAGTTAGCGGAAGTTTACCGTGTTAAAAAATGTTTTCTCCAAATCTGGGTTAATATTTATTAGTACTTCACAGCAGTATCACCCCGTTGACGCACGCGTGAAAACTAGCTAACTCTTTTCCTTAAACATAACGCCAAAATTTAAATTAAATATCTATGTACTCTCCAAATTCTATTGTATCTCTCGTGCGTCTGACTTTTTTGTAAACAAGAGAAAGGGTCAGAAGGAGACATGTTATAAAATGGTCAGAAGGAGGGAAAATGGTCAATTCTCTCATTTGTGAGGGGGAATTAGTTAAATTTTATAACTTTTTATCCTCTGATCCGATTTTTTTCAAATTTTGTATTTTTATAGACATAAAATAGTTAAACAATCCTACAAAGTTTGGGAAGCTAATATACATTTTTAACTAAGTTAGGAATTTTTGAAAACTCGATATTTACGACTTTTAGGAGTCTGTATCTCAGCTCATAACTAAGGTATTTTCTTGATTTTGATGTCATTCGACTCAACTCGACGAGCTCTTTCGAATGACATATAACACACATACTCGGGAATTGTCCATATTCGGAAGTATAATTTGTCGACATTCGGGAGTCTATAACTAATAACCCCAAGTGGCAAAATTTCCTTCAAAATTTGCAAAATTGTAGTACTATAATTGTTATACAACTTTTTTTTTTAAACAAAATTTCAAATTTATTCAAATCTCCAAAGGATATACAATATACCGCTGATATGGAGAGACAAAAAAATATATAAATGAAAAATATATGTAGTCAAAAAATATATGAGTGTTTGAATATGTTTTTGGGGTGCCATAAATGAATGAAAATAAAGGCAGTAAAATAAAATAAGATTGTGTTAAACTTGTTTAAGTTATGAAAACTTTGAGATTAACCTGAATTAAATTAAGTATGTTTAGAAAATGAAAAGTAATTTGTGTTAAACAATAATTTGTGTTTAAAAAACCAAAAATAATTTGTGTTTAAATTGGGGAGTTAGACAAAAATGTTTATAATTATAAGTTTGGCCATAACTCAGCCTAAAGTGGACCTATAAATTTAAATTTGGCGTGAATCGACATATCTCGTCGAGCTACATCGGGTGGTACCAAAACCGACTTCCTTAGACTTTTTTTCGATTAGTTTTTTAACTAAAATTGATAGAAAATTCAGTTTGCATTAACTCTGTGAATTTTGCATTAAAATTTCTGAAATTTTTTTCAGAGAAACTTAAAAAATTATCTATGAAATGGTGGGAACAGATTTTTGAAAAATGGGGATAGTTTTCGAGATATGGGATTTTAAAGTTTTATTAAAATTTGCTCTCGCAGTCGCAAAAAAAGAGTGCATAAAAGAAAGAGAGACAGTTAGAGAACGAAAGAAAAGAGAAATAGAAAACTAAGTAGTTTTCACGCGTGCGTCAACGGGCTGATACTGCTGTGGTACTTTAATTATATTTCATTAAAATTTTATTTTATTAAATTTAACGGGGGTTGATTAAATTTTAGGGTAACAAAATTCTTCCTTGCATAACTGATATTTATGAAGATTCTTCTGACGTATTTTTTTGAGTTAAAAATCTTTTCGACATAATTTTTATTAAAAGGCGTGTTACACTAAATAGACTATTTCCTACACGAAATCCCAATCAAAGTCTTGGAACATAAAAAATTTGAGAAAAAAAAATTAGTCAACTAAAGTTGACTTGCAAAAATACACCCAAAACATCCTTGAGAAAAATTCTTAAATCAGCAAAATAAACAGTCTAATTAAGTTAAAAATTTTGAAATTAACAATAACAAGTAGAAAAAGAGAGATTTTTAAGAATTCATTTTACAATTGAAATTAAAATTCTAATTCGAGATTAGCCGATAATATCAACTTCCAAAAATATCATCGACAATGTTTTAGACTCACCCTGAAAATTAAAATACAAAATATAATTATAAAGAACAAACAAATTAAAATTTAACATGGAGAAGTTCCAATCAGCTTAGATTTCAATAGTTGAGGCTGAATTTAGTGGAAACTTTCAATTGAACTAATGAACTTTTACGCATAATAACATTTAAAAAATAAGGAAATTCAGAGACTTTAAATATTAAAAAATTAAAAGAAAGAGAAAGAAACGTCATGAATTTTAATCGAAGTTCAGCTGACACTAAATAGGAGGGAAGGGGAGAAAAAAATTAGTGGGAATAAGGTGTACTACAAATATTCACAAATAAAACAACTTGAAATGGATAAAACTTGAACTATTCAAAGTAGAGATAAATAAAAATAATTCATAGTCTAAATTTATAAAAATCTTACCATTGAGGAGCAGAGGTGTTTCGAAACAAAAAAATCTTCGAAAATCGGAAATCGAAAGAAAAATAACCTCGAAAATCGAAAAAAAATTTTTTAATAAAAAAATGAAAAATAATTTTTTGGGACTTATCGGTTATGTTACCACATTTTCTTTCGTTTTATTTCCTTTTCCTCTACAAAGTTACTTTAACTCTAAGGAATTGGGGGAAAACTAATGACTAGAATAGGAGATCCAGGGAAATCATGGACCAAGTCACCAGTATTCTTCCTTTTTCAGCGCCGCAGGCGAAAATTTTTAAACTTATGATGGCCGATAAAGAAGAATTCCTACTTTTTGGCGCCAAAAATTCAAATTTTTTCAAAAATTCGAAAATCGGAAATTTTTATCGAATTTGTTTAAATTTCGGTCACGATTATTATAACAATATTGATTAGGAAAACACAGAAACTTTAAATGTTTTTCATAAAGGAAAACAACTTGAAATAGTTAAAATTTGAAAAATTAAAAAAACTTAGACAAATAAAAATAATTCATAAAATCTAAATTTTTAGCCAACTACAGTTTGGCTTCCAAAAACTTTCCGTATCGAAGTGATGTATAAATAAAAAATAAAGAGAATAATTGATATTTTTGAGAATTCATTGGTGAAAATCATTGCCAGAAATTATTAAAAAACATGGAACTCACCACAACAATCAAAGAAAACAAACAAGAATTACAATGAATAAAAGGTACTACAACTGAGGGAAAAAATTTATAAAGCATACACTTTAGCCAAATTCAAGTTTAGCTGCCAAAAAATGAAATATTCGAGAATATGTTTTGTTACTTAACCGATTCTGATAAATGATATGTAATTCAAAAGAGCTCCGAAAATTGAGTCAAAGATGAAGAGATCAGTCATACAAGATGGGACTCGGCACAGTTTTCAAAGCTCTTTCGAATCTTATATTATTTGTCAAAATGGGTCCACAAACAATAAACAAAATATACCGTATTTATTCCTATAGAATAGCAGCCATTCTATTTTTCATTACACCACAAAAACGGTCATTCAATTATAAGAATATAACAACAAAATTTTTTTAAACAATCCATGGTTTTAAAATCATTAAAAATTGGAGAAATAAGATAAAGCAAAATGATACATAATATCATAAATAAAAATTGATATTATTGGGAATTTGTTTGTTATATTGCCAAAAATCATTAAAATACTGGAGAAGTTAACAAAAAATAATTAAATAGGCAAAAATACATTTGTAGCCAAAGTTAAAATTCGGCTTTAAAAAATAATTGAAAAGAAGATGAATGAACAGAGAAAAAATATTAATATGTAGAACTTCATAAACAATACCTAAATAGAGAAGTAAATAAAATAAATAATATTCTTGAGAATCCGTTTGTTGGGAATTGCTTCGACCGGAGCAGACACCGATCTAAGGTTAAACCTCGGTCATTTTCCGACACGAGACTCGAACCGAAGGAAATTCTGAAAATCACCTATGACGCAAATTTTTATCCATACATAAATATCTACTTGATTTAAGGTTAATTGATGTGGAAAATTGGAAAATAAAAATAATAAAATTCAAAAAATAATTATAAAAATTTCTAAATAAAAAAAGCAAAAACAAAAATTTACAAAAAATTAGAAAAACCCTTGCCAAACCCTTAAATTAAAGTATGAGTTATGCGCTGGACCTTCCCGGTCCAGGCACCTTCAGAGCGCCGTATGTGTGTACCACTCTTCAGGTGCGGAAATGCCTGAGGACCGAGATATAGTTCCTTGAAAATCGTAAAACCTCGGTTTCGAAAGACCTACCCTTCGTTTCGAATGAGCTAACATTCAAAAAATTTTTCACTCCAAAAAAGTGCTTACTCCCCCTATGGTTTTTCGAATTTCAAGGACCTATATCTCGGTCTTCAGGCATTTCCACACTTGGAGAATGATATAGTTCGACTCAGCTCGCCGAGACAAATCGATTGATATATCATTTGTCCCGTTTCGGTGAAGGCACTCGACTAAACTAAAGCCAGGAAAATAAATGATTTGTAATAAAAAATATTCTAAGACTCAAATAGGGATAGGGTTTACGGTAAAAATTGGTCTGCCATTTTTTCCCCCTATGGTTTTTCGATTTTCACTAAAATGTCACAAAATTTAAAATGGTCTGTCATTTTTTACTTTCATAATTTAAAAATAAGTTGTTATTGCCACTGTTATGTATCGACTTGCGGTGTGTCCGATACTAACAGAACAAGACTTGACTAACAAACAAACGTTTATCACAAACAACAATACAACAGAAATAGGCGAGACTATGCGTTGGCTTTGACTAGAATAACACTAACACTAGGCTGACTGTAGACTAACAAACTGACTCCCTAACTACTTCGCCTTTTATACTAAGCCGCCACCCTAACAGTTTGCAAAACTATCAAAACTGTCTCCTTCTCCCCAGCCTCCCATGTTGCATAAAGAAATAAAATAATTAGAAAATAGCTGAAAATAAAAAAATTTTAAAAATTATGTAAAAATATGAGTTAAGCGCGAATAAAAGTTGGAAGGACATTTGGTCCCATTTTAATTTAATTTTTTTAGTTAAATTCAAAAAGGGTATTTTATCCTTTTGTTGTCGGGAAAATCAAAACAAAGAGGGTATAGTTTAACAGAATTTTAGGAAAAATTAAGATTGGATTGTGACCAGTGATGGGAAAGTTCCAAAATATCTCTGGAACTAGTTCCAGTTCCAGAACTAGGTTTTTAAATTCCTTAGTTCCAGTTCTGGAACTAGTTCCAATCTTCTTCTAGTTCCAAACATTAAATTTTTTTGACTAATAAAAGATTTATCAATTTTAACAATTAAAGCACAATTTAAAAAATCCCCCCGTAAATCCCGTTCTAAAATTGGGATCCTTCGGATAGCGGGATCCTTTTTACGTAATAAATATTGAAGATATCAGAGGATTTGAAGGGATTAAGGGATTTAAAAGATACTGGGAATTCACCTTTTCAGCGCCGCAGGCGAAAATTTTGAGAATTTTGGAGTTCAAGCAGCCAGATTTCTTCCATACTCAGCGCGCTGCAGGTAATTTTTGAGGAAATTTTGTCAAAAATATTCCCCCAAGAACTAGTTCCAGAACTAGTTCCAAGCTAGTTCCAGGCATTCACTAGTTCCGTAGTTCTGGAACTGGAACTTTGCCCATCACTGATTGTGACACAGGATATCACCTTTTGTCTCACGCGGTGATAAAAATGCAAAATTAAATAAATCGTTAGATGTGTATATCTCGATGTGTATATTTTTGGGAGCCAAACTTCAGCTTTGGCTGAATTTTATACTTTCTTTCACCATTTTCTTAAACAATTTTTACTGATTTTTTTTCACGTTCATTTTTACATCTTTTACAAAAACTTTATACCACAATTTAGCCAAAAATAGAGTTTGGCTTTCAAAAATAAATACATAATACTGGTCAAATAAAATGAGAGTTCATTAACATAAATATGTATATATAAAATTAATAAATTAATTAACATTATTTAAAAGTTAATGAAGTTATTGTTAAAAAATTCAAAATAAAATTTAAAATAAACATCAATTCAATAAATTCAGGTAATACTATTTAAATATCTCAAAAGTGCAATTACCTATCTAAAATATGCACAGCTGAATATAAAAATAAAATTTTTAAAATTGAGAATATTTTTAACGAATTTTTTCATAATTTTTTGAGACTCCAGATAATTGTTAGAAGTGATTTATTGGTTCTAAATAATATTAATTAATTTCTTTACTTTTTATTTATGCATATCACAACTTCTCTATATTTATGTTAGCAAAGTATTTATAGCCACTAGAGTATTTTTGGGAGCCAAACTTTGCTTTGGCTAAATCTAGAAAAACATTTGGTTATTTTCATTACACGCCCGCAAATCTTTTGTTTTACAAAGCCAGTTGGTCATTAATCTTATTCAGAATCATCGCATCGATCCATTTTTGTAAACGAGCTCTTTCGAATAAGCTATCATTAGTATGTACATATAACGAAATTTCTCACCCCAAATTACAGCTTACTCCCCCCTATGGTTTTTCAATTTTCGGAGACCTATATATCGGTTTATAGGCATTTCTGATCAAAGAGAATGATACCATTCAACTGGGATCCAAGAGTCGAATCGAAAGATATATAAATTGAAACATGTTTAAAATACATCTAAAGAATTTGCGGGCGTATAAAAATAAAGTGCAAAATATTTTCAAGACCCTCTTTCACAATGGACTTGATTGACAATTTAACCGTTTCTAAATAATGTTAATTAATCTATTAATTTTTTACATTTATGTAAATAAACAATTACTTTATTTGTGGTTGGCGTTGTTGTAAAAATATATTTTTGAGAGCCGAACTCTAGATTTGGCTAAATTGTAGTCTTTATTCATTTTTAAAATGCTTTCCGCCTGGGTTATACCGACTTTTTTAATTTTCAATAAGATTTAAAGAGATTAAATCCTTTCTTGTAAAAAGAAAATGAGAAAATAAAGTGACAAAAAATCAGAAAAATTGTTTAGGAAAATGAGTATTCAAGGATCAGATAAAGAAAAACAATTCATAAACATTTAGTATGAAATTTAGCCAAAGCTCGAGTTTGGCTCCCAACAATATACAAACTGAACATGTTCATTAGACAAAGAAGGGAACAACGATAAGCATAAATAGAAAAATAAAAAAAATAATTATCACTATTAACATCCAATAATCAAACAATCATTAGAAATTATTTAAAAATAATTTATATGATCAGAATTAGGGTGCTGAAGAGCGGATACTAACTGGATAAAAGATTGTCCGGTAATTCCAAGCTTTGCACCCCCCCCCCCCATTTTTTTTTCATTTTTTTCCTTCCTTATGAATTACATAATGGTCAATTTTTATTACTTCCTGAATTTCACTCTAGTTCCCTGTGGCAAGTTCAAATCAGACAATCTTTTCGAAATAAGATGCATTAACAAAGAAAGGATTAATTTCTTCATCGATTAACGTTGGTATATTAAGGTGTTGTCCTCTCATGTTCTTTGAATCCCTGTATCCCTCTCAGTCTCTATCCCTATAGTCTAATAAATTTTCTGATTGCAGCGCTTTTTTTTATGAATTTCCAGTCCCTGGAGGAAAAATTATCAACTTTTGACTCAAAAATTTGACATAGAACCCAAAAAATTTCTAATTTTACACCTTGATCCGACTCCACCCCAGAATATCGACACCCTAAATATCGCACCCTAAATATCGAAGCCCAAAATATCGAATGACCCTAAATATCGACACCCAAAATGACGAATTACCCAAAATATCGAAAATTTTTAAACTTCATAATTATGTATTCCAAGGACGGGGAAGTCTTTCTAAGATAGGGAAATTGTTCCAACAATGGAAGTCTTCCGTTTTCAGCGCCGCAGGCAAAAATTTTGAGAATTTTACCTTAAAAATACGATAGAAAAGCAAAAAAATATCTGAAACATCAAAAATATTTACGTCAATTTTCGTCCAAAAATGGCATTTTACGAAACGAAAACGAAAGAAAATATTTTTTCAACGAAACACGAAACGAAAAAAAAAGTAAAAAAAATTTCAAACGAAAACGAAACGAAACGAAAATTTTCGTGCAGCTCTGGTTGGGAGGCTTTTATAGTTTAAAATTGTAGCAATTCTGCTACATATTTATTAGTTCCATTTATGAATTTTAAATATAAACTATGTCAATAGATCCATGCTTTCCAATCAACTTCAATTATATTTTTGCAAGCCGAACATTAGATTTGGCTAAAAGTTTCTAATTTTGGGTCAGCTTTAGTAGGCCAAATATTATCTCTATGTAATTCAATTTTTAAACAAATGAAAGCTTAGCTTACAAAAATAGAGTAAATATGGAGAATTTTCTGTTAAACAAAAATCGTTTAAATTTTTCTGTTACCCCAATATATGGACATTTTCAAGCGTAATGCGATCAGAAAAACCTTTAAAATCCCTAAACATGCAAAAGGTAGAAAATCACTTAAAATTTAACAATATATTCATTTTCATTAATTATGTTATAAATAAAAAAACAAAAATATAATTAGGGGAAGCAATTGAGTTGAAGACGTTCATTTTTTGCGAGCCAATCAAAATTGGCTAAAATAGTTGTGGAATAGATTCTAGATAAACAAATAGAAATTGACATTCCATATTTCGAAGAATCCCGTCTTTTATTCTTCATCCACTTGCACCTTTATTACTTGCGTCGTGGGGAAAACCGGGACCGGTACACAAGGCTTGTGAAACAGGGCTGGACGCAGTTGCGAACAGGGCTGGACGCAGTTGCGCCAAGTTATTTTAATTAAATTAATTTATTAATTGAGATGTGTGGTTAAGTGGTTTAGTTTATGAACTTTACTCGATAAAGGTCCTTTTAAATATGAATGTCTTCTTCGAGTCGGGCCGACGGTCGGTTCATTTTTTTCCTGCGGCGCAAAAAATGAAAAAAATCTGGCTTAAGTATCTTCCAAAATTTTCGCCTGCGGCGTAAAAAGCGAGTGATAATGAGAGAGTGATGGATTACCAGCTTTTATTCACCCAAATTCCCCTTAATCAAGCTTAATTACCCGATATCGTCCTTAATCCACTCACCTTATCTAACAAAATCACCCCAATGAAAAATAATTCATTGATTTTCCACCCGGAGCCCTGAGCTAACATGGAGCGGCTCCGAAAATTGCCGGCTCCGGAGCCCGGAACTGGAGCCGGAGCCAAGATTTTATAAGCCCGGAGCCGGAGCCAACAAATGGCAAATACCCAGCACTGCTCCTAATATTCAAAATCAGCCAACTTTATCTCGCCAGATACCCTTTAATTCCTCGAAGTGTTTAAATTTGTAGATTATTCAGCTCCTAGTGTATAGAATATCTACATATTTAAAAGCGTTAGAATGTGACAACATCTTAATGGGATATTCTGGATGAAAATTTGTCCAAAAACCGGTCCCGGTTAACCAAAAACCGGGGGTAAATCAAAAACCGGAACCGAAAACCGGGAGTCGAAAACCGGCGATAACCGAAAACCGGGGGTACCGGTTAATAACCGGTAGTGAGCAACCCTATTTAAAACCCCCAAAATTTGTAAAAAATAGAAAATCACTTAAAATTTAACCATATACCGTATTTATTCTAATAGAGTGGCCGCCACTCTATTTTTCGATACCCCCAAAAAGGGGCCATTCTATTTTTCATAGGTAAAAATCAGAGATAGGATGAATCAAATGTTCGATCGAATATTTTTTGACTTAGAAATTTAATCGATTTTTCGTGTAAAATTCTATATTTTCGACTTTGGTTAGTGAATCTTTCTTTTCGTAACACTATAAAACATAAAAATCTTTTGCCTGCTGGGCAAAAAGGCAACTTTTTATTTACTTTGGTGCCAGACAATCAAAATTTCCGGTATAGTTTGCTCATAAAAGTTCGTGGGATCTCGGAATTTGGACGTAATATATGGAAATTGGGAGAGATTTGGAGGGATATTGATTAGTAATTAAAATTCTAAACTACCAAAAATTCCAAAATTTTCGTATGTCTTCAAGGGTCCTGAAATATCCAGAATTTTATCCCAAATCTCAATCAATCCATCATTATTCCTCAAAATCCTATGTCCCTGCAAGTCCCCTGATAAAATAAATGTATCCAACTAAGGTTGTCGGATAGTTGGAAATCTTCGGATATCCGGATCCAATATCCGAACCGGATCCGACAACCTTATATCCAACTTCCTTATATCGTCAAATTCATAAATATCTATTAATTCTCTTAATCCCATGCATCTTCATTAAATCGTTGTAATTTCTTGATATCCCTCCTAATCCTCTCAAATCCCCTAATATCCCTCTTAATCTCCCTTTTATGACTCCAGATTTGCTCGAAAATATTATGATTATCCTTACTAAAGAGTAATATTTAATACATAATAGGAAAATAAAGAAATGTATTCAGGCATATACTTATTAGTTAAAAGGGCCATTCTATTAGAGGGCCATTCTAATGGAGGTGGCCATTTTATTAGAATAAATACGGTATGATGTATCCTATTTTACAACATTTATATCTTCCCACGACGAAACGTTCGGGGTTTCGTGACACGCGTCTCGCTGAAGTCGGCGGTTGCCAGGTTTTGTTCGAAATAACATAGGCTTTTAGCTTACGAATGGATGCGGGTTTACTCAGCATCCAAAAATAAATATGGTCATACTTCACTTTAATACTGTTTTAATTTTGCTAAATATATGATTGAAAATTTAAATGAAATTTTATATTCGAATTTAATAATTAGCCTTACAGCAGGGATGGGTCGGGTCAACGATTGCGGGTTTGCGGGTTGAGATTTTTCTCATTTTCTTATACATATTGGAATTAATTTGAAAAAGTGTATATGGAGTAGGTTAAAAAGAACCCGGAGCCTTTATTTTTGGTCCAATTTTCAAATAATTTTCTATTTATATAGCCTTATGTTTGACAGACAAACTGCCAAGAATTGGTCAAAAAATCATAACTTTTGTTCAAAAAGCACGCAAAAAAAAATTATAAAAATTTAACAAAAATTACTCCTTATACACTTTTTCAAATAATTTCAGATATAAGAAAATGGGAAAATTACAAACCCGCAAACCTGCAATCGTCGACCCGACCCATCCCTGCCTTACAGGTCCTTTTTTTAGTTTGTATTTTTATTTTTGGATGCTGATTAAATCAGCAAAATATTATTGAATCCTTGACTTGGGAAAATTCGATTTCTGACTAGAAGAATCTGAAACTTTTTCCCTTAATTTACTTTTATTTGAAGGTGGGGCTTTCTACTCGTTTCAATTCTAACTTTCTTCAACTTTTGGTACTACCTCTTTGTACTTATCTGTTTGCCTTGTACACAAGAAAATTCTGTTAGACATTTGCTCAAACAAGTAAAGAAACTTTTGAAATTTCTTGTAATTACAAATTCCTTTAAATTTTAAAGGATAGACACGAAAACATGGTTTATTCAGCAAAGAAAAGGGATCGGAAGTTGATCAAGTCATTTGCAGAGGAGGCGCTTTGCAAGGATGGGGTAAAATAATTTTTGAATATATTTAGTTTGTAAAGGAAGACCTCACCATAATATATTAAATCCTAAAACTAACAGAATAACAAAGAATAAAAATAACATATCTCTCACAAGAGAAAATAAAAGAATAACTTAGGTGGCAATTGTCAGGTATAAATATAGTCTGTTCGAATTTTCTTTTTATTTAAAATAAGTGGGTTACTTAAAAAAATAATTGATTAGGCGGCTACAGCATTAAGGTACTTAGTAATCAGATTGATCAGCTTTTAACTAAACCACATAACCAACAAATCCATGATTAAATCCATTCTAGATTCCTTACTGTTTATTTTCAATAATTTTTATTTTCCCTTCAGATTCTTCTCTTTTGGTTTATCGAGGGGCATGCTGGACCACTTATTGCCAGAGAAATACTTGGAGAAATATTTGACTACTACAAGGAGAAAATGGTTAGTTTTGTTGATTTTTATATAGTATGATAGCTAGATTTGTTCAATATATAATTTTCCAATTTAGGTGGTACTTATATGTTTATGTTTTATTCAAGTTAATCTGATCCTGTGCGGAGAGGGATTTATTTTTTGGGAGCCAAGCCTTATTGCTTTGGCTAAATTTACAAAATTTAAAATTTATACTTGAAAGAAAGAGCTTGGGAAACTTTAATAATTCCAAAATTTGTGATCATTTTTCTGATTTTTTCAAATTTAGCATTACGAAGACGACGGAGAAGATGATTTAATTAAAAAATCTGGCAAAAGTTCCTTCTCTTCACAAAGTACTGGTTCAATGGAAGACGATTATGTTGAAGAAGGAGAGGACGATGAAGAGTTTTATGGTGGAGGAAAGGCTGCTTTAACTCACAGATTTGGAAATAATGGAGGTGGGTATAATTATATATAGTCTGCCATTTCCATTTGGTATATCTCTAGTTCACTTTTCGAATCAAAGTTAAAATTTTGCTAACATTTATAACATTAAATAGGAGCGCGGTGATGGTTAAGATGTCCCTCAATCATATTTGCTGATTTTTTCAGCATCCAAAAATAAACTTGAATTAAAAAAAAGAAGGAACCAAATCCAAACCAAATAATAGGATAAGATATAAATATTTAAATTTTCAATTAAATATTAAGCTTACCCTGGGTAGGGTAAATGAGCGACAAGGACCGCATCTAACATTTTTTCTTTCTTCCATTAATCGGGGCTTGGATCGAAAAATTGTGAATTTAAATTACAAAAAGTTTAAGATAAAAGTTCATAGGAAAAAATTTTCCGAAATATAAGTACTAACAAAAATACAATTTCAAAATTTTATTATCACTCATGTCACTTGTATTTCTCTTCCAAATAAGTCTAGATAATTTTATTATGTATTTTTAAGGTATTCCATCCCCTACAGCTCCTCCAAAATTGCCTTTGGGAGAGGCTACAAGCCTTTCCTCCTTTTCACAAGAAAGAGAATTATTACCAACAACTGTAGAGGGAGGTGTAGATACAAATACAACAGAAACTTCACATTTATATTCATCAACACCTAGAAGGAAGGGAGCAGGAAATTCAGCTAGGGCAAGGTATGGTAATGTGGCAGATGAACGACGACCTCCTAATTTTTATAATAGTGGTAAGTGTTTAAATAATATATAATTTTGCGTTAATTTATTTATGAATAAGTATGTGTATTTGGAATATATGGCATGTTTGATCGGGGTCGTTTTTTGTATTTTTGTAAGCCGGCCATCCTTGGCTAATATACTTATAGAGTATAATAGTTTATCTGTATAAGGATAAAACCGGAAAAATGATTCTGGAAAAAAATATTAGTACTCAACCGGCGGTACCCTACCGGCTGGTATTCAACTGACCCCTACCACTTTTACTTTTATTGGCAAGTTTTAAGGATTTTGCCCTTATTGGCAAGATATGGGTTTGGCAAGATATGAATTGTGCAAGATAGGGGAGCCATTTATTTTGTTTGTGTTTTCATCAGTCCCTGATCGCTTTTTTAACGAAAGTAAAATGCTAACTTTAACATTCAATTTTCCATTAATTTCAGGCCATAGACGCAGTATTAGACGTGAAAACAATAACAACGAAAATCCTGGAGGTGGAAGGAATATATTTTCCCGTTTCTTTCGTTTTCTTTTCGGTTTTGGAGGAAATAACGGAATGAATGATAATTACTACAGAAATCAACGATTGCCTATATTAGCTACTCCTTTTACAAACCCAACGGGGCCTGCAGGGAATTATTATGGTAAAGCACTTGTAAAGGAGGTTTGAAATGTTTTTCTGAGTTTTGATCATTCTGAAATTTTTAAAAGTTTTTAATGTGACTAAAGAAGGTAAAAAATTGAGTATTAAGGAAAAATATTGAAACACAAATAGTAAAATGTAAATTAATTCCGATTTTGTTAAGAAATTAGCTTGTTTTTTTGCTAAATAGTGTTAATTATATTTATTGATTATTAAATATCTAATAGGTTACAAGCTTGATAAGTGTTGAAGTATTGTCAGCTGTATATTTTTGGAAGCAATGATTTTCCATTGCTAAATGTAATTCGCCTTGAGAAAAAGGGACCCTTGTAAATTTTTAGTTAAACAATTTCCTCTTTCTACCTTTCTTTAGTTACATGTGATTATCACGAAATTTAATAATTGCGGAAGCTCTCTATAACGTCCCTTAAAATTCTTATGCCATCTCCATTTCGACCCGAATGTTGTGATTTGCTCAATTTCCATTTTCTGTCACACCACCCCCCTTCTTCGGCTAAATTCAGCTAAGTGACGTTATATAGAGAGATTCCACTTAATTTATATCCTCATTTATTTTGCTATTCACTTCCATTTTTGTTAAAATATCAGTGCTGCGCATAAGCGCTTAAACATCCTTTGCTTTCACAAAAAGTTTTCAGGGATCTTTACTAAATTTTTTTTAAAATTAATTATTTTTTGATTAATATTTTGTTCTATTTTATTTTTAAAATTTAATTTTAATCCTTCCATTTAATCTTTTTTTTTTCAAATTTTTATATTGGAAGCAAATATTACTTATTCTTGTGCCTAAATACATATTTTTTGGGCGTTTAAACTATACACTCCGAGGAATTTCCTTAGAAATAATTTTTGGTTCTCCAAACTTAAGTTTATTTTCCGTTCCCTAGAGTCTATCAGAAAGATCTAGTTCAAAAACCACATCGTTATTTTTAGATCCTAAGACAAAATAACGTGTTAATAAAAAGAGCAAACACAAAAATAACGAGGTAGTAACTGTAAGGAATAATGTGAGGATAGCAGTAACTAGTTTGTAGGGTTGGACAAAACCGTTTAGCTAAACGGTAAACGGTATACGATAAACGGGTTTTTTGCTAAAATAAACGAAACGGTATACGGGTCGCAGATAAACGGCATAAACGGTATACGGTTTTGTCCAACCCTACTAGTTTTGATAAAGGATTTTTTTAAATCAACATTTCCTAGACTTACAGAAATACTATTTTACTGCCCAAAATCTTGTTTAAAGTTTTGGTATCTAAAATTAACCAATTTTTTAATTATTTGCTTCCAATATTTTTTAAAATATATTCTTACTATAAAACAGTAATCTCATTAATTAAAAAATTGTCTTGGTGTCCTTTTTTCTAATTATAATACTAATTATTCATTTTTTTCCACTCATGGTTTTTTTAAATTACTTTCTTTTTTTAACCCTATTCACTTCATTTTATAAAAACACTTCTTTTTCTTGCATCATATTTAATTTTTTTTAATTTTTAAAATTTTCGATTATATTTTTTTAAAAATCATTTTGGTCAGCTGAACGCTAGATTGAGTTTTAAGAAAATATTTATTCTGACAATAAATTCTTTGGGGCAGTACAACTTTGTCCGTATTCTTATAACTTAAGAAAGGGTATCAATATTCTGTGGGTTAGTTGATTATGATTTTTTGATTCCTGTGAAGTATTAGAGGTGGGCTTCTAATAGAGGTGGGCTTTTATTTACGGTATTTAAAATTAATATTATTTAATCAAATTATATGAAGTAACATTTGGTTTTCCAAGCTGATTCTAGGTTACTAAAAATTTCGTTTTGTTTTCTTAATGCATCTTTCAATATTTGTATAATCAATGCTAGGGTGAGAATAAACTAATTTAAGTTTGTGTTGCCAAATATTTGCTGATCTAATCAGCATCCAAAAATAAATCTACATTATGTTTAAAGCAAAGGAGAAAAAACAAAAGTAAATTATCAACCCGGAATATTAAAATTATATATAAATATTTAAATTTTCTATTATATATTTAGCAGAATCAGGGATGAATAAAGTAATTGAGTTCGTAATTGTATTCGTGATTGTAACACCAAATATTAGTCGAAAGTTCCCAATATCGTATAAGCAGAATATCCAACTATAATTTATTTGGGTGTCTCATTAAAGCGAAAATTTAATTTGATTAAAATAGGTTAATTTTTTTTAAATAGTTAATTTGATTAAAATAGGCTTTTTTAACCACGTTCTAGCGTTCAACTGATTCCTAAAAAATTATTTTTCTTTTTGCGTTTGTATTTTTTAAAAAACATTCCAACAAATTGCAATATCATTTCCCAACTAATTTTTTTATTTATTTTTAATTTTTTTAATTAAAAATTTAATTTTCTCTTGTCTGAGAGAAATTTTTTCAATTAAAAGAGAGGGTGTTTTTTGGGGGAAATTTAGTTTGGGTTACTACAACTGCTCTGAATTCAAATTTTTTTCAGACAAAATTCAATTTGGCACATTTTCAAAGGTAGACTTATTCAATAGAATAGGGCAGTCCTTAGACCAATCTGCCATAGGTCTATTTAGTTAATCAGCTCGGGGTTTTTAGAATAAATGGAATTCCCCGTCCAAAATAAATTTGGACTTAAAACTGAATTTGAAAGCCTCCATTAAAATACTCTCTCAATTTTTAAAAACAATTTAAATATATTTTTGAAAATTGTATTCCTCGATTAAATTTTATTTTCACTTAATATATTGTATTTTTAATTTGAAGATAAAAATTTTTTGGAAAAATAAATTTTGGTGTTAAAAATAATTTATAAAAATTAAAAAATGTACTTACCTAATTAATAAATGAATAAAACAGTGTTTGGAAATTTAGATTTTGCTCGTTCTTGAAAATAATTTGTATAGTTAAGCAAATGGGGAGGATCAAAACAAACACTTGCAAAGCATGCTCCAGAGAGCCGTTAATCAAGTGGTTCAGTAATTTTTGGTAATGAAAATACAGATTTTTGGCTCCTATCCATATTTAACGTCCATTCGAAACTTTATACGTTCAATGATAATTTTTAATAATTCGTACGTCCAGCCAATGAAGCTAAGATCCTGGTTCTGCTCTACCATAAAATCTTTGGAAATACTTAGGAACTTTACTAGCGCAAAGTTATTGTGCACACGGCCGTTACCGTAAATATCGAAATGGATTGTTAGACGTATATATCTTTGACTAAAAAGTTTGTTTGCACACGCAAACTAGGCAAGAACCGATTTTGCTTTCCGTTTTCCTAAAGTGAAACTTTTAAAACATTTTTGTTCCTTATCTACTTTCTCATTTTTAACTCGCTTTAAATTTATAATTTTAAAAGTTATTCAAGTATTTCGGCGAATATGGTCTTTATTTATTGGATGCCATTCTATCACAATAGGCAAAAACGCAGGGCTCCGATTCGTACTTTTTTAAAAGTATTGTACTTTTTTATCGACCTTCGTACTTCCGAAATTGAATTTGTACTTTTTTGAAAGTATGTACTTTTTTATCAACATTTTTGAAAATATGGAAGAAATCTGGCTTAAGGACCTCCAAAATTCTCAAAATTTTCGCCTGCGGCGCTGAAAAAGAAGAAATCTGGCTTCTTAGGCTCCAAATTTCAAAAAATTTTCGCCTGCGGCGCTTCTCAATGGCAAACATTCAATGGACGAAGGAAAGAAACTCGCTTGAGGTTAAGACTGTCAGAGCTTTGCTTCATGTGACAGCAAATTTTGACATGTCATGCAATGAAATGCACAAAATGCTCAGTTGAAACAAGAAATTATTAGAAAAGATTAATTTACGAGAGAAATATAAAAGATTTGATCACGAATAAATATTTTCAAATTTAATTTTGAGTGTACTTTTTATTTGCAAATTTTCTCCCTATGTACTTTTTTACAAGATTTTGATACTTTTGAGTGGCATTTTGTCGATCGGAGCCCTGCAAAAACGTCTTTAACACTCAAAGGTAAATCTCGAAGTAAGCAGACTCAAATTTTCACATGAACAAAAATATAAATAATATCAAACTAGACGAGACTATGAGACTAAAATGAAAAAAATAAAATATGTAAATTGAACTGTTAAATAAATAAATTTTAAAAAATATCGTCTTGTGGAAAAGAAAACGAATTTCGTTAAAATAATTTTGAAAAAATACCGAAGCTTCTTACTGTATCTTGAAAGCCTTGACTTCCCCGGCAAACCTCGATCACTGTCACTTACGACCCATAAGGCTCGGGGTGCTTCTTTAATCTAACTATTTATTAAGGTAAAAATAAAAATTTTCAATACCGTTTACAATTCTTAGTCAGAATGAACTTTAAATTTTCTCCTAAATTTCACAAGAAAAGATTGAATTTTTGTCTGCTAAATGCGACATACAAAAATAACATATCGTTAATGCTAGACCAAGTATAATTACAAAAAATTTCTCATCGTTATTTATGCTGAATATTAATAAATTAAATTATAATAAGTAAAAAACGGCTGTTTAAGCGGTGCTATATAGTCTCGTCAGAGTTTAGTTTCGTCATAGGAATCTTTGTCAGAATTAGTTTCGTCAGAGGTCCTATCGTAAGAAAGGCTTCCTACTAAAAATCTAATTAAATCTAATCGCCTTAACCTTCCGAAATCTTCAAAATTTTTCCATACTCTGCGAAAAGGTCCAAAAATAATATACAGTCATCCATTTCCAATCATTTTGAAGGAAAATGCTGTCGAGGATGAGTAATATTAGAGAGATCTCGCTCTACATGATTGTGAAAAAATCCGAATAAAATTAGAATTTTCTCACATCTATTGTCGATACTGTTAAATTTAGTTGACGGAACCTTGGAAACCTTTTTAAAATGATTAATATAAGTTTGTAAATTTATTATTCTTAAAATGTAAGATTTTAGTAGTGTAATTAGTTGGAGTATACATTTGATGTTTTTATTTTTGAATGCCACTTAAATAATTGGCAAAATTATTAAAGTATGAGACTATGCCTTTATGCTGATTTCTGAAATTTATTTGGTGATGAATTCTACTTTTCCAAATTTTACAAAATACATATTCTAGAATTTTTGTCTGCATAAATCAGACATTCAAAAAATAATAACTTATAATCATAAAGCTCAATTTGGAACATTTTCCAAAAATATTTAAGTCATCATTAATTAATTAAATTATAACAAGTAAACTGCTAAATGACGCAAATACAGAAAAAGAAAAAAAACCAAAAATTAAAAAAAAACAAAATGCTTCTTAAAAGAAATTGTCATTGGGCCCATTTCTTTCGAGGAAATATTGATTCTATTTTTACCCAATACTTTTTATATAAAATACTCCTTTTTTAAAGAGAGATACATCGTTCTTTTGTCCAAATATGTATTAAACTTCCAAAATTTATTTTTATAATATTCATTAAAGTGACGTAATGATAACGTAATGACCCCGCAATTTCTTTTTAAAAATCCACACCCGCAACTCGTAATTGCAAAAACCTCCGCAATTTCCGCAGCCCTGCACTGTACACATTCCGAAATGCCTTGTTTTAAGCGCCAAACGGGATTATCGTGATTCAGTTATTTACGGGATTAATCCCGCGGGGTCCTGTTCCGTCGATCTTTGAAAAAATCCCATTACCCAATTCACTTGCGAATTAATTTGGGTTATTTTTTGTTGTCCGGACTCCAGGGCCCCAAGATTTTTTCGAAAAGTTCGGTCCAAAGAAAAATTGATATCGAGTTCTATGCCCAAAATCCAACCGGATCTAATAATTCCGAAAATTTGGCAACTAACTTTCGGAATAATTTTGGAGCTCAACTATACAGTGCCCAGATTCTCTGAATTATAATCAAATTATTCAGACTAATTATGGGTAACGCCCTTCCAAGAATTCCATTTAACGAAGTTAAAGGAAATGTTCTCATCGAAATTGACAAAAAATATAAAAACGAAGCTCGTAGTAGAGACACGGGTCAGAGGGCTAGTATGGACGATCTTATTCTTGTGGGTATATTTTTAGTCATGTTTATCAATTTATTTTAGGGAAGGGTTGTTCGTATAGCTGAAGTATCAATTAATCAAGGCGGGGCTATGCTAACTGGCCATCTTAAAGTGGGGGATGAGGTAGTTTTAAACAAAAATATTTTAAAGTCTGTTCTCACAAATAATGTTCGGCACCGTTTGGTTTACCGTAGTATTATTACGGTATTATCTGAATTCCATTTGTAGGACGTTCTCACTATAAAATGACGCCGACACGCTCCATTTTTCTTTTAAAATTTGATTGCCCCTGAGTACCTGTCTAGCATAGGGAGCAGCCCAACGTACCGCAGCTCAACGTACCACCCTAACACTAACAGTTTTTAATGACGTCCGACTAAGTATTCTTCAATAATTTAGTTTGCCTAGTCTCGAAAATAAAATTTTTATTTAATAGGTTTGGGTTCGTGGACGCAAAGGCTATCCTATTGAGGTCGACGAAAGCGTTCGTCTCTTTGTTTTCAATGAATGGGATGTTGCTATCAATTTGGGCAGTGGAGGAGTGTCTGCTGATCAACCTCCGACGTATAGTGAAAAAATGATGCCATACTAAAAATTTATTTGAATCAGCTAATTTTTTAGGCTTTTTTAAACTTGCTTGATAAATTATTGAAAATGTTATGGATTAAAATGGTATTAACCTTAAGACTTTAACACTAGTCATAGTTAACATTAATTAACAGCCACTATACCAATCAAATCAACCCATCAACAACCCAAACTTTTAGCAGCCAGAACTCAAACTTGCTATTTTAATCCAGGAATTCAGTTTTGTCTTTCTTAATTCACATAGATCTTTGATATCACTCAATTCCTCCTATATTCCTGATATCTATTAAGCACGATCGGGTGGATTTCAGTATATCTAAGGACTGCAGAATTTACATGATTAATTTCCAAATTTTCCAATAAACTTCAAAACTGCCAAAAAGAATAAAAAAGTTAATGAAATCTCACTGGATCGAATATCTTCTTGGTCCTTTATGGATATACCGCCCTCCTATTTTGAATCTAGAATTTTCCTTCGTTGATTTAACCAATATAAAATTTTGCCTGCTTAACTGAGACATCCAAAACTAATTAATAAAATTTATTATCTCAGCTATTTAGAATATTTGCTAGCAATATTTAAACTGATATTAATTAATTTAATGATAACAAGTAAACTTTTAGCTATAGAATAAAACCACTAATTCAGTAACTTCAAGAACTATTAACAGTCTAAATTTTTCCTAATTTCAAACATAATCGTGCTCTCATATTATTAAACTAGTTAACATAAAATGTGATTGGAGGTACCGCACGCCCAAGGTACCGCAGGCCTAAAGTACCGCCGCCCATGGTACCGCGAGCTCAAGGTACTTTTAGCAGTGATTTACACAAATGGCACGCGCCTCGCGGGGGGTCTACGGGCGATGGGTCTGGGCCCGTAACATAAACCAATTCCTAAATCCCTTGCTCTGGACGTATTTGGGGCCTCTGTAGCAGCAAAAATCTCAACAGATGCCATAGGTAAGGAGCTAAAATAAAAAATCATAACTTTGTCCAATTAAGTCGGATTCCGTTGATTTTGGTGTCATTTGACTCAGCTCGACTAGCTTTTTCAAATGATATAACATTTGTAATTTAAAGCCTGCACCCACGTACTAAAGTACAGCCAAATTTTCTGTTTTACAATCGGTCGTAAACACCGCAAATTAAAATAGTATATTAAAATGACAAAATATAACGAATCTTAATGACAAATTTAACCAAAGCTAAAGTTTGGCTCCCAAAAAATAAAAACCAATAAAACGCCCAACCAGATTAATGATGATATGTCAGATATACATATAAAAGGTTAGACTAAATGATAATATTGTGTATATTAAAGTTAAGATCTGTAAAATAAGCGTAGAGTATAACAAAGGCAGATTTTTCAAATGAAAGCAAGCTACAAGATAAGATTTATAAAAATCGTAGCTGAGGTTGTCAAAAGTATATTTAAGTAGCAAATTTAGCCAAAGTTAACAATTTGGCTCCCAAAAATATGAGAACTAGAAAAAGAAGAGTCTGAGGTATACAACATCAAATATGTATAAACTTAAAAGCTTAAGTTAAAAGACAATGTAATAATAAGAAAAATTTTAAAAGATTCAAATTTTGTCAAAAATTCGAAAATCGAAAGAAAAACCCCCCGAAAATCGAAATTCCGAAACAACACTGATGGCATCTCATTTGAATGGCGTCTCCAACCGAAAATCCAATCAAATTTTGAATATCCAATAAAATTAAACGGCAATTTTTGGGCTAACTCACAGTTATCGGAAACCTTAACTAGGGGTTGGACTTCGAATCTTCGATCAAAAAGCTCTCGCGGGGGTTTCGGATTTTACTAAAAAAGACGGAGTTAGACAGGGACGGGGCCCAAACTTAAACTTGACAAGACATTTATATAAAAGGAACACAAGGAGATGATCTCCAACTATAAATATTCAAATAAATACAAACAGAAAAAACATTTAAATCCCCTTATTTAATCCCGACCCCCTCAATTCATCAAGATTTATTCAACAAAAAGATGGTCGGCCCACATTTAAATGACCAAAGCTTACAAGGCACTGAGAATGGCAAAACAAATTTAAAGAGAAAGAGACCACACGCTCCTCTAACTTTATATAAAAATATTTTGTAAACAATTCTAATTTAGCAAGTCTGCTTTGGCATATTTAGAAAAAAAGAGGAAAATAACGAAATCGTAAAAAAATATAAATTTGAGAATAATGGAGGAAACATTAAACATTGTAAAAAAGTCCAAAAAATAAAATTGAAAAAAGGGCTTCCTAAATTAAACAGAAAAATGATTCGAGTTAATCCAGATATTTTCTTCACAAATCTTTCCATGAATATAGCCAATTATACGATTGACTTACAAAAATAATCAAACAATATGCAGAAAAGTGGATTTTAAGGAGATAAGCAAAGATCATAATAAATAAATACAAAAATAGAAAAAGCTATAGTAAGTAGGTAATAGAAGCTTATTTGTGAGACCTATTAAAATCTCTCTCAGCGAAACCTATTGAAACATAAACGAAAAATTTTCTATTAAGTAATTTACAGTATTTTAACAACAAAAAAACCCAATATTTTTGGTTTTGTTTCCACCTCCACCACCAGAATTACCAAATCCACCTGTTGCAAAAGCATCGTTTGCAAAACTATCAAAACTGTATCCTTCTCCCCAACCTACCATGTTGCATAGCAATAAAATAGTTAGAAAATAGCTAAAAAAGAAAAAATTTTGTAAAAATATGAGTTAGCGCGAATAAAAGGTGGAGGACATTTGGTCCAAATTTTAACTTAATTTTTCCAGTTAAATTCAAATAGGGTATTTTTTCCTTTGTTGTCGGGAAAATCAAAACAAATAGGGTATAGCTTGACAGAAAACTTTTTTAGGAAAGATTTAGGATTAGATCGAGATGGAGATTTTAAAAACATAAAGAGAACGACGATATTGAAAAGTAATGAAATTTTTTAAAAATTTGTTAGGAAACAATAAATCACTACTTTAAATTAATAATGTACACAGGATGTCACCTTTGGCTAAATTTTATACTAAAACATAGGAATTACTGTTCTTTAATTATTCACAACCTCTTTATATGTATTTACCATTTTTGTCTAAGTCCTTTGCAGTGTATTTTTGGGAGCCAAACATTGAATTTGGCTAAATTATAATAACATTCAATACTTTTCCATTATACGCCAGCAAATCTTTTGTTTTATTTTAACAGTTGGTAATTAATTTTGTTAAGAATCATCGTATAAATCCGATTTTAGTCGACGAGCTCTTTCGAATAAGCTATCATCAGTATAACGCAATCTTCACTCCAAATATCAGCTTACTCCCCCATATGGTTTTTCAATTTTCGGAGACCTATATATCGGTTTTATAGGAATTTCTGATCAAAGAGAATGATACCATTTAAGTTATCAAAAGACATATAAATTAAAATACAGTCTAAAATACATCCTTAGAATTTGCGGGCGTATAACGGAAAAGTACGAAACATTTTCAAGACCTTTTCCCAATGAACTCGATTGGCTATTTAACTGTTTCTAAATAATGTTAATTAATCTATTAATTTTTTGTAATTATGTAAATCAATGTTCACTTTATTTGTAACGGGCATATTTGCAAAAATATATTTTTGAGAGCCGAACTCTAGATTTGGCTAAATTGTGTTACTTTATTCATTTTTGAAATGCTTTCCGACTGGATTATGTCGACTTTTAATTTTTCGATAAGATTTAAAGAATTAAATCCTTTCTTGTTAAGAGGAAAATGTTAAAACGAACGTGACAAAAAATCAGTAAAAATTATTTAAGAAAATGAGGCATCCAATGAACAGATAAAGAAAGACAATTCATAAACATTTTAATATAAAATTTAGCCAAAGTTGGAGTTTGGCTCCCAAAAAATATAAAAAGTGCAAATGTTAGAAAATCATATAAAGTGAATGACAATATGCATAAATGATAAGGTAAGAGAATTTATTAATATTTTATAATATAATATATATATTATATTTTATTCAAGAAATTGGATTGTAATTCAAATTTACCATATTCGTTTCGATTTATTATAATTTGCGATATTTTGGGTGCCGATATTTAGGGTGTAGATATTCTGGGGTGGAGTCGTTGGTGATTTTGGATAATTTTAAGACAAGTTCAAATTTTTCCCGAATGCCGTCCAGTTTCTAAAATATTAATAAATTCTCTTACTTTATCATTTATGCATATTGTCATTCACTTTATATGATTTTCTAACATTTGCACTTTTTATATTTTTTGGGAGCCAAACTCCAACTTTGGCTAAATTATATTATTAAATCATTTTAAAATAAAATTTTTTGTGTAAAAACAAAGACCTCCTACCAAAATACCGTTCAAAGAAAATTCTTGTGGTCGGATGATATTAAAATTTGATAAGAGCGGGTTTAGCGGACGGTATTTCGTCGAGAGTCTGCCTGGCCGTGTTTTGTTCCGGTTAAATATCCGCTCTTCAGCACCCTAATTCTGAGACATTCCATTTCTTTTTAAATAATTTCTAATGGTCTATTTAAAGCCAATTTTTGGCTTTGATTTATTGGTTTTAAATAATGATAATTACCGTATTTATTCTAATTGAATGGCCCCTCCATTTGAATGGCCCCATGGCCCATGAAACTACCTAACTCATATTTCTTTAATCCCTTTATTAACTAATTTAATATTCCTTTCTGTACGGATAATTGTGATATTTTTGAGAAGGTTAGAGTCAAAAAAGGGATTAAAAAGGATATCGGTTGATTTGGGAGGATTAATAAAGATATCAATCGATCAAAAGGATTTGGTGAAACCATCTGAAGATTAAAATAATTAGGGAAAGACATTCAGGGGTTCGTTTAACAAGAGGGTTTTTGGATTCGGAGTAATATCGAGGATTTGGAGGATATCGGGGATTTGAGGATTTGTAGGATAACGTGGATAATATTTCTATTTTTGAAATATGGGTGATTTTAATATTTTTGAAAAAGAAATGGATGTTTTCAAATAACATAATATCCCACCAAATCCTCAAAATTAATTATATCCTCAATCACTTATCCTCCAACTTGTTCAATATCCCTCCAAATCCCAATAAATTCTCTGTCTCTTAAAATCTCCCTGATATCAATTTAAGCATAAAATTCATGAATACCTTCAAAATCCCTCTAAATACTCTGATCCCTCTATATTTTGCCCAAATTACTCAATACTATAAACTATTAGAACTAACTGTACAGTAAGGATGGCGGTTCCTGGGAAATCTCCGGATATTCGGAACCGGAACCGATATCCGAACCGAAACTTTCGGATATCCGGAACCGGAACCGGTATCCGAACCGAAGATTTCGGATATCCGAGGTTTTTTCGGTTCCGGATACCCGGAACCGCCAACCTTACTGTACAGTAAATTTTTATTTTTTGACTTCGATGTTAATCAAAATTTTAATTTATAGCAGGGCAGACATAAAACTTCTGCGTTTTATAGTCTAACGTGGAGAAAAATATACTAAATAAATTCAAAATATCAAATTTTAACAAAAAAATTCGGTAAAATTTCGAGTTCGGAAAATATTAGGTAGTATATTCGTCTCATTCAATATCTATTTTTAACCTATGAAACAGGGGTGTGCCGTTTCGTCTTTCGCCTTTCGTCTTTCGCCTTATTTTCGTCTTTTTTGATCTTTCGTCTTTCGCCTTTCGTCTTTCGCTTTTTAAATTGACTTTCGCCTTTTCGCCTTTCGTCTTTCGCTTTTTCGGGCGAAAGGCGAAAATATTATACACCCCTAATGACAGTTATGTGAGGGAAAGGTGATAACGCGGGAAGAAAAGAAAAAGAAAGAGAAGGAAAAAAGAAATGAAAAAGAGAGAAAAGCAAAGAAATAAGAGAAAAGAGCCATTAAATATTTTTAATTCACATTTTTCAGATTTTTCAGATTGCCATTAAATATTTTTAATTCACACTTTTAAGATTTCAATTATGTCAAAAATTTGGAATTATTTTAAAAAAACAGCAAATGTTGCTTTTTGTTCTGATGAAAATTGCAACTATAGTAGAGATTTTCTACCTAAAGCTCCAACAACACCATTGATTTATCATTTAAAAACGAAACACCCACAACTTTATTCGCAGTATTCAGAAATGAACAATAAAGTTATTTCTAATGAAAAAAGGGCACAAGTTCGTATTGAAGAGGCATTACGAAGTCAATCAACGAGTAAAGATTCTTTTGATAAGGATCGACCTACTAAGCAACCTAGGATTGAAGTTGCATTGGAAGCAAAAAGTAAAAAAGATTCTTAGAAATTTTGTCTATATTTTTTAGGTCAATGGTCTAAAGATGGTGAAAAAACAATTGAAGTTAATAAGGCAATAATGGAAATGATTGCAGTAGATATTCAGGTTTTGAGTTTTAATTGTGTCAATATATTATTTAGCCTTTTTCAATAATTGATGATATTGGATTTCAAAGGCTTGTCCGTATTCTGCAGCCTAAATTTGAATTTTTTCATGGGAGAAAAATATAATGTTTCGTCTTTCGCCTTTCGTCTTTCGCCATATTTTCGTCTTTTTTGCTGTTTCGTCTTTCGCCTTTCGTGTTTCGCTTTTTAAAATGACTTTCGCCTTTTCGTCTTTCGTGTTTCGCTTTTTAAAATGACTTTCGCCTTTTCGCCTTTCGTCTTTCGCCTTTTAAATTTTGTTTCGGCACACCCCTGCTATGAAAATAGAATGGCCACCTCCATTTGAATGGCCCCTCCTAAAATAAATGTATTATGAAAACTCTTCGAATGAGCTATCATGTGTATAGCGAAATTTTCACTCCAAATATAAGCTTACTTCCCCGTATGGTTTTACAATCTCCGGAAACCTATCTATCGGTTTAGACATTTCTGATAATAACGAATGGTACCATTCAACTAGGATCCACGAGATGAATCGAAAGATAAAAAAATGAAACATGTCTAAAATACATCCTTAGAATTTGCGGGCGTATAACGGAAAAGTACGAAACATTTTCAAGACCTTTTCCCAATGAACTCGATTGGCTATTTAACTGTTTCTAAATAATGTTAATTAATCTATTAATTTTTTTCATTTATGTAAATCAACGTTTATTTTATTTGTGGTAGAATTATTGTGAAAATATTTTTTGAGAGCCGAACTCTAGATTTGGCTAAATTGTGTTACTTTATTCATTTTTGAAATGCTTTCCGACTGGATTATGTCGACTTTTAATTTTTAGATAAAATTTAAAGAATTAAATCCTTTCTTGTTAAGAGGAAAATGTTAAAACGAACGTGACAAAAAATCAGTAAAAATTATTTAAGAAAATTAGGCATTCAAGGATCAGATAAAGAAAGACAATTCATAAACATTTCAGTATAAAATTTAGCCAAAGCTGGAGTTTGGCTTCCAAAAATATCTATACGAACCAGGGTTGCCGCCCGAAACCCGAAACCCGGCCTTTTTTTGTACCCGAAACCCGATACCCGAATTGAAAATTTTTCAACCCGAAACCCGAAACCCGTGACCCGAAATTGGTTAAAACCCGAAATTTCTACCCGAAAACTTAGCCTTACCCGATTTTTTAAAATAAATTTAAAAAATTATAGAAAGGAAAAGGGAAAGGAATATTTATAATTTTCTTTCATATTTACATTATGTTCATCGGTGGCTGAATGGGTAAGGCGACTGGTTATATATTTTAATAGAGGTCGGTTCGAGCCCAGGTCTGGAAATGAGGCCTAAAAAATTTTTCTTTTCAAAAATAAATGTTTTTAAACTTTGATTTACATTTTAGATTTTAAAATTTATTTTTTTTAATATTTTAAGCTTGAATGAATTAAGCTTGAATGCAGCGCATATAATTAAGAGTTCTGGCCTCATAAGTCCTTACAAAATTCTCAAAATTTTCGCCTGCGGCGCAAAAAATGGAAGAAATTTGGCTTCTTGCCTTAAAAATTCTCAAAATTTTCGCCTGCGGCGCTGAAAACTGGAGAAAATTGGAGGCTTTAATGGAGATAAAGCGGAAGGATATTAGTATATAGTGGGATTTTATCAAGGTGATTTTACCAATATATCCCTCTTTATCCCCAAATCCCACAATGTCTCTTTAATCTCTTCAAATCCTCTCTCTATATCACCCAAAATCCTATTATGCAACATAGCTTGTCTCCTTACAATTTAGTTCACCAATACCTGAACACCCGAAAATAACCCGGATTTTTCGCCAAACCCGAAACCCGTACACGAAATTTTTGTCAACCCGAAACCCGTGACCCGAAATGAAAACGCTCCAACCCGATACCCGAAACCCGTACCCGAAGATTTTTTGTACCCGCGGCAACCCTGATACGAACTGACAGAAAAGCATATAAAGTGACTGACAATATGTATAAATGAAAAAGTGAGGGAATTAAATAACAGTTTTAAAAACTCGAAGGCATTCGGGAAGAATTGAATTGAAAATAAAAGCTGTTTTGATAGAAAAGCAGTTTAATAAAGCTATTTTGTAAGGTTAAAGGCTATAGAAATTTGTGAGGATGAGAGTTTTTTTTAAAATATTAGAAGTTTTGGAGGCAAAGCTGTTTCAAACCAAAAAGTTTCGAAAATTGAAAAATAAAAAAATTTCAAAATCGATGTCGAAAACATAGCAAAGAAATTTATGATTAGAATAGCTCTTAGAGCTAGGTTTGACCATTACCGTACTCAAAACAATTTGAATTAAAAACTCTGAAAACTTTTAAATGTGTAGCTATCTCGCTACATATCTATAATTTCAATTTAAAAATTAATATTTAAATAAATTAAGTCAATAGATATTAATGTAAATAATATTTTTATTGGTGATATTTTTGCAAGCCAAACATTTAATTTGGCTAAAAGTTTGTAATTTTGAAGTCTCTGTATTCTGTATTCTGTATATTTTATATTTTTTTTTATATTTTTATTTTTTTGTATATTTTTTTTCTGTATATTTTATTCTGTATATTCTGTATTCTGAATACAGATACAGAGAACTTATAAACAAAATTAATTTTGATTAAGAAATGGTCAAAACAGAAGTCTTTATTAGAAATCGAACTGAGAAGATACCTCAAACAAAAATTTCGGTTATCGAAATCTCGATTCTCGTACAACCCTCTCAGTCCTGTCTCCATTAATAACAGCTTCAGCCTTCACAGAATTCTGCCTTTTTTGGTCGTCCTCTTCCGCATTTTGCCTGCCGATTTTTAAAATGCGAAGGAATCTTTGATCTTACCATTTGGTTATTTACTGTAAGGTCATATGGATAAATGAAAAGTATCTATTATTATATATTCAGTATTAAATAAGCTAAACAAAATGTAATCAAGTGGTATTTTTAAATTTAGGGGTATAGGCGTATTTTTGTAAGCAATGCATTTCATTGCTAAAATTTTAACTGGAAATCTCATTTGTTAATATAGTTTACCGAAAGAATTTTTAATAAATTATCAAGTCCCCACCCAAATTAGATCAATGATTTATGCGTTTCTAAATAATATTTATTAATTTCTTTGTGTTTCTATATATGTATATGGTCTTTGAACTTATTGCCGATCATGCAGATTCGATGTTAATTTTTGTAAGCCGAACTCTAGTTTCGGCTAAATTGTATGATATCGTCCCTAAATGTCATTTTCTATTGCAAGACGCAAAGCGAATTAAAACTCAAATCGAAAGCAAACGCAGCATAACAAATAAGCTCCAAAAAATAAGCTCCAAAAAATAACAACCTAAGCTCTAAAAAATAACAACAGGATTAATTCTTGAGTTATATCCTGTGATAAGCATCTTCCTTATATAATTTATTATTTCAATTATTGTATACTTTTAAAATATCAGATCGATAAAGTTACAATTTAGGCGAAGGAAATAAGTCCTTTTGCTAGCCCCTGGCTGGAGAGATTATGAGATTTTTCCAGAAAGATAGCTCAAATGGGAGTTCCAAAAGTAATCGACGAGATTTCCTAAAGTGATCAACTACAGTAAAATGAGCTTTTGTGAGGTAGAAAGTTTTAATCTTTTTTTGTTTTTCTTGAGCGGTTAGTCAAAGAATATCACTGGGTTTGATAAAACAAGTCGGAGTAAAGCAAGAGATTTTTGCCTAAGCGCTGTTAGGCATCCAAAAAATAATAATTTCAAAATCAGGTTTTCCATCTATGAATCAACAAATAATAATAATATAAATTATTATTTTAATTATTGTATACCTTTTAGAATTATTGGGCAATCTAAAATTTTGTAAGAGAGTATTGGGTGGAATTACCAGTCTAATTAAAAAATTTAAATGGGATTTTTGAAGTGCTTCTCCACAGTGTAAGTTCTAGTCTTGTCTAGTCTTGTTTTAGTCTTGGACATATTTTCTTTGATTTATTTCTTCCTTAGTATTAAAAGCCCAATGGGGCTCCCAATACCTATTGGATGCATAATGGTTTACTATGATTTTACTTCATTTGAAAGGTATGAGATTAATCATATAAATTTTTTTAATAGTTATTTAAAGGGTCATTGGTCTATGTGTCTATTTTTTATTACATGAAGTTATTTTTTGGAAGCCTGTTTTACACAGGCTAGTTTTAGTATACATCATGCTTTGTTAATGCTCTTCTTCATTGTTAAATTTTCTACATGGCATAACAAAATTGGGATGGCAATTTGATTAGCTTGAGAACCTTATGTTTAAAATAATAATTTTTTCTACTTTTGAAAGGTATGAAATTTAATAATAATTTTTGAATTAGAGAAAGATGTACTTGTTTGTCAAACGTCTAAACGGTCAAGAAGATGTTCCTTATTTTTTGGAAGCCTAATATGCTTAGGCTAAATTTAATCTATGTATCACTATCTAAAATTAGGGAGCTGGCTTTTTGGCCCTTCCAGAATTCTCAAAATTTTCGTATGTGGCGGAAAAAAACTTTTGTGAAGGAAATATAAAAGACTTGAACGAGTTAAGCATCTTGTAGTAAAAAGCAGATTTATGTTAATTTATAGAGATTTACAAGACCGAAAATTTTCCAAGACTCAAGACCAAGACTAGACCCCAAGACCAAGACCAAAAAACATAAAGAAAAGCTTTGAATGAAGACTCAAGACCAAGAGTCTTGGAAGCTACTAATTTATTTTGCATTTTTTGCCTTATTAATAGAGACCGGATATTTATGCATTAAAAAATGCAAAATATGCACTATAATATGCATAAAAAATTGACAAAATATGCACAAAAATATGCAAATAAACCAAAATATTCACGAAATTATGCAGCAAAAATGCAATTTTTACCTAGAATTTTTAATTTTTTTGAATCAAAAACATTAAAACACCTATTTTTATTAAGATTACTCTCATTTTAGATGTATAATTCGACAAATTGAGTATTTTTAATCTATTGGACATTTTGAGATGAGACGTTTTGGTGGTGGGACATTTTGGGATGTGACGTTTTGGGCGTGAAACATTATGGGTACGGGACATTTTTGGGTCTCGCCCAAAAACAAAAAAATTTTTTCACAAAATTTGTAATTTTTACAAATTTTTTCCTAAATTTTTACTAAATTTTCAATTTTTGGTAGGATTTTGGGCAATTTTCGAGTAATTTTCCCCAAAAACCTCAAAATATGCAGTAAAATATGCATTTATGCACGAAAGGCCGGAATATGCAAAAATATGCATTATATGCAAATAGAAACCCCCTCTAGAGTTTTCAAAACATGCGGAAACAGTGTTTTTTGTGCATTATACATCATGCCAAGTTTGCAAAAAAAATATGCATTTGCATAAAAATCCAGTCTCTACTTATTAAAGTAGCATCGAATTTACAAAATAATTATTATTTCAATCTGCTTTGGTGAAGTTATCAAAGTAGAATAAAACTTTAATTGTCGCCCACCAGTGGATCATTTCATTTTTTGGAAGTTGGACATTCCAACTAGTAATAATAGGGTAAAAAAACCGTGGCGCGACATTTGGGAATCGGACTTTTGGATTTGGGGATCGGACTTTGTTGTATTTTTTGTTGTAATGTTGTATGTATTTTTTTGTTCCCATTGTCCTTATCCCCCAAAATTATTGTATGTATTTTTTGTTTGTTGTTTGGCTGGAAAGTATTAGTATATTGTAAAGCTTCGGCTTTAAGTGAAGCCGAACCTTTTTTTCAAGGGGGGAGGTGTTGTGTATGGGCGTCAGCCCTTAAAGTGATTAGTATAAAAGCCCAGCCAATAGTTAGTTCGCTCTCTCTCAGTTTTAGTTCTTCTGCCTACCTTCATCTGCTTTGTATTTCTTTGTGCAATAAACGTTTCTGTTAGCTTCTCTACGTAAGCGTTGTCGTAACACCCCCTTCTTTTTTCTTTCTCAAGGTGTTAAAAATGGTCAGTCTTCAGAAGAATGTAAATCACAACGGGCTGTGTCGAATGGCACTAAAATCAAAAAAAATCCGACTTGATTTGTTCGAGATACAGACCCCTGAAAATTGAAAAACCATAGGGTGATTTTTTTGAACAAAAAAAGTTTATGTGAATGATAGCTCATTCGAATGAGCTCGACGAGCTGAGTCGAATGACACAAAAATCGACTTGAATGGACCCATAAATATCAATTTATATTATTCTAGAAAGCAAATTGTTTTGTCAGTTTAATACTGACATACAAAAAAAATTAATTTGTCACTGCAGTTCAACACATTGATTTACTTTTACTTCTTTGAGACTATGTAATTTTATAAATTAAATATTATTTATTAAGCATTATCCAAGCTTTCATTACAATTATCTGATTCTATTATTTCGGTCAGTACCCAGAATCCTAGCAGATGTCAGAAAGGTTCTCTTCATCGTTTCATCTCCTTTGTCGAAATCTAGAGACCATTTATAGGCCTCGAAAATTGAAAACCATAGAAGGGAGTAAACTCATTTAGAAGTCAGGCAGAACAATGACCTGACCTTGACATTTTTTGTCAGCTTTTTGCTAACATCCAAAAAATTAACAGATTATGAAGCCAATGAACATATGTTCGTTTTATAATGCATATGTTCTTATACAACTATTTAATAATTTACTAAATTATATTTTGTAAAAATCGCGGCCGTTTAATCGCCCTCACAACTAAATTTCTAAATTCATTTTCAATTTCAGTAGTCATGTACTATAACCAATTTAATTAAATAAATTAATTTATTTAATGCATTTTTCTAAAAACAACAAAATTATTAATTATTTGACAAAACAGAATCTCTCCTTTATTTTCATCAAAATACTTCAAAAATAAATTAAAAATAAAAATTTTGGGATCAAAAATGTCTGTTTTCAACGAAGTAAAGATTTTGACGGCCTCCACACCAATTAATATTGGCAACACTAATAATAATTTATCTCCAGATTTTTTAACTAGAAATGCTTCTAATAGTACTATTAAACCAGCCATAATTGATAATAATGTAGACAACAATGGGGGTGAGGCGACGCCGACAACTCCGGTGGCTAACAACAGCAATTCGTCTACACCTAATGCTAATTCTAGAGTGGGTTGAAGTTTTTAATTTGGATTATAGTTAAACCTTACTTATATATAAGGGATTGGGGTGAAATAAGGTGGGCTTAAAATGAGTCGTATCCTAGTTAGAAGGTATTGCTTGAGCAGCTTTTTGCTCCCAGTGGCCAGAAGTAATTTGATTCAATAGCTATCTTATAGTGTGTCGCACTTTAGTAATTTAGGTCCTAGAAATAAAACTGAGGCTCAATAGGCTGTTCTTTAGTATTGCTAAACTCAAAGTATACTCGAAGTATACGCGAAAAGTTTCGCGTTTCGCTTTTTATTTTTTGATTTCGCCCAGCCCTGATAGATACCTAATTAGGGGTGAAATAATTGTGGATAAAATGAGTCGTAAGTAGTAGAAACACAGGAACCGTTGGAATTTGCGGTAAAATTTCCCGCACTATACTCAAAGGTATTGGTTGGTCTGTGGGGGGAGGGGTCCGAGAGAGGATAGCCTGTGCCTAAAGGAGGGTTTGGTTGATCAGCCTATTGAGGGAGAATGGGGTGGGAAGGGGTCAACGGGCAATTAGCCTAAGGGCAAAGAAGGGTTTGAATGGACAAACCTTTTGACCGATAGGGTTGGGGAGGGGTCCGCTGTCAATTAACTAGTGCCTATTGAAGGGTTGGCGGTCAGTTGAAAGGTTATGTGGTAAATATTCTCCAATAAAAGACCGATAATTAATTATTAATTAATAATTAATGAGTAATTAAAAATTATTAGAAATTAATAATTAAAAAGTAATTATTAATTAATTAAATGGACTGAATTTAAGGGTCAGCTGTCAATTAGCCAGTGACTGGAAGAGGTTGGCGGCACTTAAAGGGGTATGATGTAAACCCTCTCTAATAAAGCCCCTAATTAGCAATTAAAAAGTATTTATTAATTAATTAAGTGGTTGAATGTGAGGGGTCTGTGGTCAATTAGTGATCAATTTTTAAGTACCTAATGACACTCTCTATAAAAGCCCATAATTAATAATCAATTATTATTGTAATTAATCATATTATTTAAAGGAGAGGGGGGGGGTCAGAGAACAATTATCCCCTTGTTTAATGAACAATAACCCCTAGCCTAATGACCCTCTCAAATAAAAGGAACATAATTAATTATATACCTATTATTGTACTTATTAAATTATTTCGGTAGGTGTTTTAAAAGGAGATTCATATCCTAATGACCCCTCTCTAATAGAAGGACCATTATTAATAATTACATAATAATTATCATAGTAAAAAAATATAACCCTTACTCAATGAAAATGAAATGTATTGATTTGGTTGAGAGAGGGAGGCGTCCGAGGGTAATTAAGTAGAGCCTATGGAATACCTGAAAGTAACTAGTTAATGCCCATAAGAGGGTTTGATTGGGTTGTCAAAGTGAGAGAAAGGGGTTGGCGGTAAGTTGAAAGGGAAATCTCGCTGTATTTCTAACGGTCTTTGCTCGCTTGACCTTCTTATTTTATACTAAATTTTTTTAAGTGGGCGGGGCTTTAATTTAATTATCTCTCGTAAATGAAATCCACGAAATTTGAGTAATCATTCATAAATAATTTATCGATCTATAAACGTATACAAAATGGCTATTAATATGAGTGATAAACGATATATTGCCGAAATAATAATCCCGGAGATTGAATTTAATGTCAATACAAACGGAATCACACTTCAAGCAAAATCTAGACTTAGCACTCCACGTTTTCTACCATTCGATCAGTGTGGACGTTGTAGAGAGTGCAAATCTATTGAAGTGGAAATTGATTTTGTTGTAACAAAGGAAGGAGTGACAGTATACTGTAATCGGATCAAAGGGAACCGATTCGTCCCCTTTGATTCAATTTATGATATGCCTGGTCATTGTTTCTTTCGGGTTTGTTAAATTTAATTATAAATTTATTTTATATTTAGATCAAAAACAAAGGTCGTGTACTCAATATTCCATTTAATGATCGAGACAGTGTTGAACAAAAGAAATCTATCATTCAACCATTGTCAAGTTACCCAGATAAAACCGAACAAGAGAAAGATTCAGGATTAAAAATAGAGCATGAATTAAAAACTACCATGGATGTAGAAAATAATAACGAGATAGTAAAGACAAGTCAAGAAAAGACTGAAACAATAAAAACAGTAGAGGAAGACTTGGATGATTTTTTCAAATCGATTGCTGATGAAAAGAAAGTCGTAAAGCGAAGTGTTAGTAATGAAGAAAAAATTAATGAACCATTTTATAATGATAAGATTGATCCTAATAATCAAAAATTCACAGATATTGTAAATCCGAATTCAGTTTAATATTTAAATAGTTTCAAGCAATAAAAAAATGTTAAATAATAATACAATTTTGAATAAAAGTTTAAAATTTAAATTACCATTTGGAATGATCATCTCCGGGCCTAGTTCTTCTGGTAAAAGTACATTCCTTATCAGGCTAATTTCTCAGGCCTTTGAGTTAATTGACCCTAAACCTAATAGTATACTCTATTGTTATGGTGAAATGAGTTCAATTGTTCCAGTACTTCAACGATCAGGTGTTAATGTATATGGAGGTGTCCCAAATGAGGAAATGATAAAGCGTTATCCTAAGCCATTATTATTGATTTTAGATGATTTATTACTTACAATCGATGAGAAATATCTATCTGAGTTATTCACTAAAAAATCACATCATCAAAATTTCGCAATTATTTTTGTCACACAAAATTTGTTTGAAAAGAAGATAAAAGTAGCCAGACAAAATGCACAATATCTTATACTTATGAGATCACCAAATTCAGCATTAAGTGTCAGAAACATTGGAACACAACTATTCCCACGAAAATTGGATTTTTTCTTGGATGCGTATAGGCAGGCGACAAATGAACCTTATGGATATTTACTAATCGATATGCATGCCTCCTCAGATCCTATATTAAGGTTAAGGACAAACATATTTACAGATGACAACGAAAAATTAATTTTCATTCCAAAAAATGGAGCATAATAATTCAAAAATTAGTCAACTTGTTAAAGAAAATATAAAATTTTTAAAAACTTTAGCTTATACTAATTCAGAAAGAAAAAAGAAAAAATTATTAAAAAAGGCGACAAGAGAACAATTACTTTCTATAGCGGAAATTTGTATTAATATAGTGAAATCACGTTTCAATCTAACTACTCGTCAGAAAAAACGTTTAATACCTCACGCAGATTTTGTACGTAAATTAAGTCGAACAAGAAGTGAACGAGGTGCTCGTAAAATATTAATACAAAAAGGCAGTGGAGTGGGCTCATTATTCGCAGCTCTATTGACACCTATAATTATAGAGGCAGGGCGATATTTACTAAGTGAAATATAACAAGATATTTATGGCCAATAAACTTATCCTTGTCCCAGAGGATTTATATAAAGGTCTTACATCAACAATTATGTCAACAGGCGAACCAAATCTAGATTCAATTAAACTTGCATTAGACAATACTAGGAGACGAAGGGAAAGTAAAGATGTCAAAAATGTAAATTATAATCAAGAATTGAGGAGATATCTCAATATGCGAAATGAAAGAGAAAATAAACCAATTAGAGTTGAAGTAGTTGACAAACCTAAAGGTGTTCTTTTACCCAAAACTAATTCTCGACCAGCAACATATATATCTACGGGAGATGATGATTTTGGAAACGATGATGATAATGAATTTTGGATGGGTGATGATTTTTCGTTTACAAAGCAACAACCTAAATATTCCTCTGTAATTTCGTCACCGTCACCACCACCACCTCTTATCCCATCTCATGGACGAAATATTAAAATTAAGCCACCTTCCCCGCCACGACCACCAACAATTCCACCTCGTAATAAGGTCAAAAAAGAAAAGACACCTTTAATCTTTACTAGAAATTCCAAAAGAAAAAGAGATGATGAAGATGTCCCGGAAAATAAAAAATTAATAAAACCTAAAGGTGAGGAAAATGATGACGAAAATAAGGAAGAGATTGAGAAAAGAAATACTAGGAATTTAAAAAATAAAGTAAAAGAAGAGAGGGAAGATAAACAATATTTAGAAAGCATTAGAGAGAGGAAAGAAAAGAAAAGACAACACATAATAAGAAGGGAAGACATTAAAAAATTAAGAGTACCGTATATGCCTAGCGATCTCGTTAATAGATCAATAAAAAGTGAACAAGTCACCGAAGCAATAAACGCTCCGTTTGTTTCACAACCTGAAGAAACAAGTGATAAAGTAAAAAGTCAAATAGTTAAGAGAGAAAATACTAAAGAAATACCAAAGGAAAAAAGAAAAATTGAAAAAAGAAAATTACAGTATACAGAAGAAGGGTATCCGGAAATTCCACTAAAAAAGCGGAAAATTAAAATTATTAATAATTGGGCACAAAAGAGACCATCAAAAATTAATATTCAACGAAAGATCTGGGCACAGAGAAAACCAACACAGTCAGATATTAATCGATTTAAACCAGGACTCTGGTAATATTACTAATGCCGGATCCTAAAAAATTACTTGAAAAACTTTATAATGATCCAGAAAACCCTTCAGCATATGCAGGTATTGATAGTTTATGGAGAGAAGCAAAGAAAACTTATAAAAATATTCCAAGACATGTGATCGAAAATTATTTAGAAGGGCACCGTACCTATACCCTCATGCGCCCAAAAAGAATACGTTTCCCTAGAAGTAAAACAATAGCAGCTGGTTTCATGACAGATCTTCAAGTTGATTTGGCCGATATGCAAGCGCTTTCTAGACACAATAAAGGCAATCGATATATTCTAGTGGGAATTGATGTATTATCAAAACGTCTATTTACAGTACTTCTAAAAACTAAGAAAGGAGAAGAAATGGTAAAAGCATTCCACGATTTAATTAATAAAATGCCTATGAAACCGCATAGAATTTTTTCTGATAAGGGTACAGAATTTAAAAATAAACAGTTAAAGGAATTTTTTGCGAAGGAGGATATTCAAAAGCTTGAAGCAAATCATACTACAGTAAAAGCTTCTATAGCTGAGAGATCAATTAGAAATATTAAGCAACGTTTATATAGATATTTCGCGCAGAAAAAGACATTAAAATGGATAGATGTCCTCGAAAAGATTGTAGACGGAATAAATCATTCAGTATCCAGAGTTCATGGATTGCGTCCAATTGATGTAAATTTCAAAAATGCTCAAAATGTATGGAAAAAGATTTATGGAAATATTTTTTCAAAGATCAAAAATGTCAAGTCTAAATTTACTAAGGGTGATTATATTTGTTGTGTCCGCACTTGCAGAAAGAACATAAATAAATATAAATAACCCAGCATCGGGTTGGATGGTGGCACAGTCGGTTGTGCTTCGGTTTGGGCTCTTTCCGTGTGGTTCAATTCCATCTCCCATCCACAATTTTTCCACAGCATGGACATTATAATGGCGCAGTCGCACAGGCCAGGCTTAGCCTGAGGAAATTTAAGCGAACCTTCAAATGCTGTGATGATCTGAAATTCTGTCACTGTGGAGAGAAATAGGAGAAGACCCTGTGAGAAATTAAAGCCTGAGTTGTGATAGGCTAGCCGGTGGTGTGAAGGCTATAAATAAAATGCGTAAGGCGCATGAAGCGCAGCATATTCCACAAATGGGTTTCTGTGTGTTCTCTCCAAAAATCGAAACAGATGATAGTTATAGAAGACAAGCAAAAAGCGAGGACGCTTGGTTTCGCAAGGCGGAAGGAGTGTTGTGTCCGCACTTGCAGAAAGAACATAAATGAAAATAAATAACCCATCATCGGGTTGGATGGTGGCACAGTCGGTTGTGCTTTCGGTTTGGGCTCTTTCCGTGATGGTTCAATTCCATCTCCCATCCACAATTTTTCCACAGCATGAACATCGGACATGACAATATTCGACTAAGTAGAGAGAAAGGTAATTTCGAGAAAGGTTATTTACCAAACTGGGGAGATGAAATATTACAAGTTGATGACGTAAAGACAACTCTATACCCTATTACATATAAAATAAAAGATGATAAAGGTGACAAATTCAAAGGTTCTTTCTATAAAGAGGAGCTGGCTAAAGTAAGGAGGGATGACAATACTGAATACCGTATTGAGAAGATATTACGTAAGAGAAAGAGTGATGATGGAACTACTAAACTTTTAGTAAAATTCATTGGATATCCTGAAACACAATGGATTCATGAATCACAATTAGTATAAAAATCATTCATTTTAATCTTTTGTAAAAATTTTTTAATTTTAAATAAAAATGTCAAATACATTTTTTATTCATTTACCTAGTAATGTTTTATTCATTTACCTAGTTCATTTACCTAGTAAACGCCTCCAAGGATCGATGATTTACCCGAGTCACAACCAAAAATAAATACAGTACCAAAAACACCTCCAAAAATATCACCACCAAAAGTTAATAAACCTTCAAGTATAGAGAAAAATAAAGTTATAAATATAAAAGAAAAAGACAATGTTAGAGAAAAGAATAAGGCAGATGAGAAAAAGATAGCAGAGAATGAACCATTGAATGATAGACAAAAGAAATCAGGAGGTGCAGGGCAGACACAGGATAACATTAACCAATCATCAGCCTCGCTGAAAGAAATAAATGAGGAAGAGAATAGCCATAGGATTAAGAGTAATACAAAAGTTGTAAAGGATAATGACAATGAGATTACTATCGAAGAAGTTAAGGAAGAGAATAATAATAATGTTGATAGTAATAAATTTTCTTTGTGGAGGGAAGGTATTCGTCTAAGTGGTAACCTAACTTTTTTGAAAAATATGATCAATTCTATTACATTTGATTACAACAATGATTTTGGGAGATTCTTTTTAAAAATTAATCATTCAAATATCGATTACATATCATTATCAACACAGTTATGTTATGTTCTAGGATTTGAAAATCCACAAATAATTAAAAATAAAGACGTTGCAAAGTATGGAAGTGACCTAAGAGGAGGTTTTTCTAGCTTCGGCGTGTATGTAAAAGGGCTCACTGAAAAGATGATTATTGGCGATTCCCTCAGTTCGTTGCTGCGTGTGGTGTCAATTTCAGGTGCTACCCCTGGAGAGTATAATGAAAAAATTTATGATACACCAATTTACTCAAGAGTTCTTCCCAAGGAAATTAATGATATAGAAGTTGAACTTAGAACATTAGACAATGGACGTTTAGTACCATTCTCGTATGGAACAGTACTCATAGTGTTAATTTTTAAAAAAGTAATAAATTTTTAATAATATATAAATTGATCATATTTTTATTTATTCATTTATTAAATTATTAATAAAATTGTTTAAAAAATGGTACATATTATATTTGATACGTCAAAAGTAGGATATGATGATTTTATTCAGAGTATTCAAAAAGGTGGAGGTCTTGAAAATTTAAACGAAAGCACCTATACATACTTCAAAGGTGCGCCTCCTTTCCAAAGAGGATACGGTATTCAAAGGGGTGCGGGAATTGGTGATGTGTTTAGAGGACTTTGGCGATTCTTGCTTCCAATCATGAAACGTGTTGGCACTACTGTATCCCAAGAGGCATTAAACACTGGTCAAAGAGTTTTAGACAGAATCAATCAAGGGGAGAGTATAAAAAGCGCATTTACTAGTGAGGGAAGAAAAGGAATTGATACAATACTTGATAAAGGTGGTCTACCCAAACAATTTGGTACAGGACGTGGAAGAAATAGTATAAAAGGAGGAAGAAACTCTTTAATTAATCAACATAAAACAATTATTAATAAAATTATTAAAAAACCACAAGTTTATAAAAAAAGAATTAGGTCAGACACATTTGGTTTATATTAATTATAATGGCATTTCATAAGATAGACAACGATAGTGTTAATTCAATTACAAATGCCCTAGATTTTTTTCAAATTCCACCAACGAATGTGAGCATCTCATCATCTAAAGTATATGAGATATTGACTAGTAATCCTTTAACAGATACTCCTTATCATTTTAAAATACATTCAAGTCAGAATTTCATCGATCTCTCCAAGTGTTATATTTTATCAGAATTTCGGATACGAAAAGAAGAAAATGGTCAACTAGTAAATTTAGCTCCAAATGAAAACGTAGCACCTATCCAGCTAATTGGTTTGACTTTCATAAATAATATGCGCATAACTATTAATGGCAGAGAAATATTTAATTCAAACTCCTTATATGCCTATAAAACATATCTTTCGCATGAATTTTCATATCCAACTACAGCCAAAAATTCACATTTAAATTCAGCTGGATATTACGGTAATAATGAGTTAACTCTGGAGGCTGGATCAGGGTTTGCTATGAGAAGAGCATTGTTTACATCAAGTAGGACAGCACAGTTTCTATCAAAAATAGACGCTGATCTATTTAATCAACCTCTCTATCTAGTTAATCATTGTGAAGTAGATATTGAAATAATACCTAATGATACAAATTTTGTTTTAATTGGTCAACGAGGAACAAGATATCACTTTGAGATTCTCAATTGTAAACTTTACGTGAAGAAAGTCGACTTAATGGATGGATTGGCTCTGGATATTGCGCGAAAACTTGAAACAAATCCGGCTCGATATGCTATTAGAAAAACAATGATGAAATCACTATTTATAAGTCCAGGGCGATACGAATTTAACGCAAATCTATTTATGGATCAAATACCTCGTCGAATTACTCTAGGGTTAGTAGCTAACGCGGATTATGTGGGAAATATATCAAGAAGCCCATTCAATTTCCAACCCTTTAATGTTAGAGAAATATGTATTGTAGCCAATGGTAGAAACTATCCTCAGGCTCCTTATGATTTAGACTACCCTAGTGGAAAGTTTGCACGTGCCTTCAGTGATATGAACGAGGCAATTGGATTTAATAATTCAATGGAAAGTAATGGAATTAGTTTACTCCAATTTGGAAACACACATTGTGTGTATATATTTAACATGACAAACAGTGGAGATGATCATGGCAGTCTCTTTGATCTTATTAGAAATGGAACCACGTCTGTAAATATTAAATTTAGTAATCCAGTACCAGACGGAGGATTGATGTTAATAGTGATGGGTGAAGCAGACTCACTACTTATGTTAGATAAGAATAGAACAATTTCTAGCGATACCACGATTTAGTATATAAGTTCATAAAAATTTTAATATTTTAAATTTAATATAATCATAATTTTAATTAAAATTATTTAATTATTACATTTAATATGTATTTTAATATATTATTATTAATAAATATTTTAACACATGTCTCAACATATAATATTAAACATCAGGAGTTGCCCGAGTATTCAGAATATTTGCGTCAAAATTTATCAAATTTAAGAGAATCAAAAATTAATATAAGACAGTCCCCCATTTCTTTTCCTCAATTTACGGCGCTTAGTTTTTGTACAGAACCAAAAAATGATTTTGAAAATATTTATTGCTGGGTCATGCTTGTAATTTACATATTAATGATTACTAGCCTTGTAATTTAACAAATCCGCTCAATTATATGGTTCAAGGTCAAACTACCGAGACAACAATTACAAAATGTAGTGTAATGAATAATTAACATTTATGTTACATTTAAAAGTAAAAATATTACTAAAGTTTTATTTCGTCTTCTTTGTCGGCTACAAAACAAGAGTAAACCTATAATTAAAAGTTGTTATATGGATAGCGAACAAATTTCAAAAATTTTAAGATCAAATAAAAAAACGGCAGGTGTTTTTAAAGGTTGCTTTCCTTGTGATCTTATGCCTAATCCGTCACATTTGACCTACCATGCAGCGCTTGTAGTAAACTTGGATAGCCATCAATTAAAGGGGTCACATTGGATAGCAATTTATGCCTATGGTAAGGAAAGAGAAGTAATTTACTTTGATAGCCTGGCTCTACCAGTCAATTCAATAATAGAGGAAAAATTCTTAAACAAATTCTCGAGGACAATTAAAAATAAGAAACCCTATCAATCGATACTTGAAGATACTTGTGGACAACATTGTATTTGTTTTATTTATTTTTTATCACTAGGATACACTTTTAATGATTATATAAATTATTTGGAAGGATATTCTGAATCATGTGATTTATTTGTACGAAAATTTATGAATAAAATGATAACTTATTTTTTCAACAAAAAGTAATTATTTCAAAATTTAATATTTATTTAGATATTTTAATTTAACAATCATAATATATAATTTTAGAGAGTTAAATAATAAGATTAATTAAGTAATATTTAAAATTGGTTGTTTAATTCTAAAACTTTCAGTCGGCTTTTCTTTTAGTTCCAGCTTTCTTGAAGGGTGCCAGAACATCTGAAGCACGGCAATTTGTATCGATGCAGTCATTGCATAAGTCAATTTTCAAAGTAACTCCTGTTGCATAACGTATAAATTTGTCTTGCATCAGGAATAAGCGATTCTGACAGGCTAAAATTTAAAAATTTAATTAAAATTTTTAAATTAAATTTTCACCTGAGCACAGCTTAATTGTAAGCAGATATTTACATCTGATTAGTTTCCAGAGATATTCATTCTTGATTGTCTTCTTATCTTCAGTTGCCTTCTTATCTTTTGCCTTGGCAAGTTCCTCCTTAGTAAGTGGTTCATAGAATGGTGTGTGAATTTCAATTAAATCATTAATTGGGTTTGTCACATCAGGGGTTGAGTCAGTAGCTTCTACATTGGCCTTTTCATTGGCAACTTCTTTTACTTCCTTAACTGAAGAAGTTTTGCGGGGCATTATTAATATATTTAAATGAAGTATCTTTTTACTTAAATAATTTTTAGAATGAGTGAATGAATAAGAGGATAACTTTTTTGAGTAATAAGTGGGCGGTAACTTGTAGTTTTAATTTATGCACTGTAATTAATATAAACCACACCCCTATTAATTATTTAAATCAAAGATTTTATCGAATCATTTACAAAAATTTTATAACTAGATCATTAATTATTAATAATTAAAAATGGTGCTTCTTATTGACGAATTTTCTAAAGTATTAAATTGTAAACCCTCAAAACTCCGTGAACGACTTCAACATCCTAAAGATCGTGAACTAATCCTGGAAAAATTTAAAGGAAAGCTTGTTCGAACTACTTACAAGGACAGAAATGAATTCAACAAAACATTTAAAATTGGAGGTTTGAGTGACTTTGGCGCAGATAAAATTAATGCTTACGGACGTCTACCGCGTCCATTTAATATTAGCGTGACTGCTCATTTTTATTCACGTCACCGTATACGTCTTCATCACCCTTACACGCATTGCGTCATTGAAAAATTCAGTGACAAGAAAAGTGGAGCCGAGGATAGATACTATCCTCTAGAATTGTTGGAAATCATCGATGAGTCATCAACTAACCCTTTTAAGACTTTTATGCGCGATGACAACAAAGAAACCTTCGATGTAAAAATAGAATTAAATGATGAAGAAAAAGATGATAAGGAATTTGAAACATATGCTCGTGCACGAAAAGAATGTAACCAGCTGTCATTTGATACATATTGGTGATAATTTAATGATTTTTCTAAATTTTTTAAAGATTTCATCTTCTATTAGCTAATATTGCCAATTCACCCCCAAAATCACCTACTTTTAATTACTAATTATTTTAAAATTTCATCTTCTAAAAATATTAATTTCAAGTTTTTTTAAAATTTCATCTTCTATTCGTTAATATTGCCAATTTACCCCCAAAATCACCTACTTTTAATTGTTAATTATTTTAAAATTTCATCTTCTAATAATATTGATTTAAATTTTTTTTTGAAAATTTCATCTTCTATTCATTAATATTGTCAATTTACCCCTAAAAACACCTACACTTAATTACTAATTATTTTAAAATCTCATCTTGTTAAATAATATCAATTTTATAATTTTATAAATTATTATTTTAATAAAAATTTAATTGAAAATATATGGATAATTATCTAATGTAACCAAAATTTAATAGAGTAAAATTATTAGGTAAATAATGATCTTTCAAACGTAAGGCTTATACTTTGTGCATGGGTAGAAATTACAGATCCTGTGGTATAGATGGGTTATAAAATTGGGGTCCCAACAAAGAATCGACCAGATGAGAAAAACGCAATAATTTGATTAGATCAAAAATTTTAATTGTATTACATATTTATTAAATAAATTATAAATTTACATAAAAATGATAATTAATATAAAAATTAGAAAGAAATTAGTTAAAATAATTTTATAAATTTTTGAAATAATCTATAATATTTGAAATGGGAGGTTCGTATAAAAATCGCCATCTTGAATACATTAGGTAATCAGTTTTATTAGATTTTCCAAATTTGAACTTGTTGTCATAAAGGTCCCAGCGTAGAATCCAACGTCCCATATTTTTTATTTCTTATTGACTTGCTAAATCTTCCTTTTTAGGATAATAAATATCTTTTATATACCACCGCATAGCTAATCTTAAATCGATATCTGTTTTATTAGATGAAGATTTGTTTAAATTATTTCGAGTTTGAATCTTACCCAAATTATTTACAGTTCTATTAAAAAATATTGGTGGTGGAGTTCTCCTCCAGATTGGTATTGGCGTCACCCGAAATAATGTTGTCACTAATTCCTCTATCTTCCAGGGTTTTGCCTCCAAGTCGTTAGCCAATAAGAATGGAATACATATTAAAATAAATGAAAATATTAACATTTTAAATAATAATAGAATTTTATTATTAATTGACTTTATGGAAAATAATTTATTAATTTTAATAATAATTTATCTCAATATAAAAATTTTTAATTTGATATTAATAAATAGTTTACAAAATTTAACCTAATCAAATTCATGTATATTATTGCGATTCCGACGTAGTGTGTGCGCGAGTATATATCTTATATAATTGTGTACTGTAACATATGGACACTTCAACCTTGCAGGACCCATCGTTAAGGGAATATGCCTGATAAATGCATATATTTTAAATTTTTACTTAAAATATTTGTTATTTCTCTAATTATTACATCAGTTTTATCTTGTATTCCTTAATTTTACAGATATTTTATCTTCTAACGCTTAACTTTGCATTTTTACCCCCAAAATCTATATCTTTCATTGCTTAATTTTACATGAACTTCATCTTCTATTTATTAACTTTACATTAATTTTATCTTCAAATCTTAACTTTATATTAATTTTAGCTTGTATTCCTTAACTTTACAACTATTTTATCTTCTAACGCTTAACTTTGCATTTTTACCCCCAAAATCTATATCTTTCATTGCTTAATTTTACATGAACTTCATCTTCTATTTATTAACTTTACATTAATTTTATCTTCAAATCTTAACTTTATATTAATTTTAGCTTGTATTCCTTAACTTTACAACTATTTTATCTTCTAACGCTTAACTATGAATTTTTACCCCCAAAATCTATATCTTTCATTGCTTAATTTTACATGAACTTCATCTTCTATTTATTAACTTTACATTAATTATATCTTCAAATTTTAACTTTATATTAATTTTATCTTGTATTCCTTAACTTTACAACTATTTTATCTTCTAACGCTTAACTATGAATTTTTACCCCCAAAATCTATATCTTCCATTGCCTAATTTTACATCAATTTTACCTTCTAATCCTTAACTTTGTATCAATTTTATCTTCCAACTTTTTAGTACACACATTTATATCATAAAAACTTAAATTTAAAGCACAATATTGTGTGCGTGTATGTCTGGTAGCAATAAAATATTGAGAAGAAAATTAGTTTAAAATTTTTATATGATAATAAATACTCGAGTCTTCCCGAGCACAAGATATATAAGTAATAGTATAAGCTTCAGAAATAAATTAAAATTAAATCAGTCAGATGTGTCTCGATGTAGCTGATAGGTCAAGAAGTTTATCAATAAAACAGAAAATAAATTTAAAAATATATTAATATGAAAATCTAATAATTGAGTCTTCCCGAGCACGAGATATATGAGCAATAGTATAAGCTTCAAATATAAAACAGATTTAAATCAAGCGGTTGGGTAACAAGGTAGCTAATAGACCATGAAGTCTAAGGATTGGATATTAAGATGAATTAAATTTTTCAAATATAAGAATGATTTAATGATTTTACCCTGCTTTCGTCGACACTGAATTTAACACTATAATAACAAGTTTAGACCACTCAAAACAGTAGACTAATTGATAACTAGTAATATAATTAGTAAGACTCAAATTACTATAGGTTTATCCTTTTAGTTCACACGCACTCATAGACATACTCTATTCTTTTTTTTTAACCACTCCTCCCCAATCTTTTTTTTTATCGGACCCCACCTACCACACGACTGTGCCAATATGCCCTTGAATTTTATTATTTTATATAAATATTGTTTTTATTTTCAAATTTTACAATATAATTACTTTAAGTCCATCTTTTTACATTATTTATTTTATATAAGAAATAAATAGGTATATCTCTTTATTGAATTTTACAATATAATTGATTCGTTTGAACCTGCATCCTTTTTCAATTAACCGCCGAAAAACTTCCTCCACACGCACTGGATAATTGCACTCCCCGCTCACTGTACTTTATAATTAACCCCTGACTCCACCATTCCCAAACACTTCGATACCTATCAACCTGAATAGGTGAGAGATTACCGTTCAAAAAGGAAAGTTTATCGTTACCGCAACAATCATTTTAAGATTTGGCCAATTACTTTTAATTTGACTAATTAGTTCATAATAATTTTTAATTACCTTCAAACACTTACCATAATCATGATATTATTTAAAACAGGATTTCCTTTGAAAATTAATGTGATAATTATAAATTAATTATTAATAACGTTATTTTTATTAGAGAGGGTAATTAGAGTCTGAATCTCCTTTTAAACAACCTGCCAAAATAATTTAATTAGTTACAATAATTGGTATATAATTATTAATTATGGTTCTTTTATTAGAGAGGGTCATTAGGCAGGGGGTTATTGTTCATTAAACAAGGGGATAATTGTTCTCTGACCCCCCCCCTCTCCTTTAAATAATATGATTAATTACAATAATAATTGATTATTAATTATGGGCTTTTAATAGAGAGTGTCATTAGATACTTAAAAATTGATCACTAATTGACCACAGACCCCTCACATTCAACCATTTAATTAATTACGATAATTATTACGTAATCATATAATTATGGTCCTTTTATTAGAGAGGGTCATTATACTAGGGGTTATTGTTCATTAAACAAGGGCTAATGGTTTTCGGACCCCTTTAATTCAACACATGTATTAAATTATTACTTAATTATTATTTAATTATTAATTACCCTTTCCCTCTCTTTTAACCCATTAATAATTACTTTTTAATTAATTAATTATTAATTAGGGGCTTCTATTAGAGAGGGTTTACCTCATACCCTTTCAAATGACCGCCGACCCCTTCAATAGGTTTAGACTACCCAGTAAAACCCTTCAATAGGCACTGGTTAATTGACAGCGGACCCCTCCCCAACCCAATCGGTCAATAGGTTTGTCCACTCAAACCCTTCTTTACCCTTAGGATAATTGCCCACTGACCCCTTCCCACCCCCACTCACTCAATAGGTTGATCACCCAAACCCTCCTTTAGGCACAGGCTATCCTCTCTCGGACCCCTCCCCCCACAGACCAACCAATACCTTTGAGTTTAGTGCGGGAAATTTTACCGCAAATTCCAACGGTTCCTGTGTTTCTACTGTCGTATCCATTTTGGAAGGTATTGCAACTTTTTTCTTCCAGTGTCTTGCCAAATGTTAAGGAATTTTAAACTAAAGTGTAGTTAATCTGTTACGGTGATAACTCCTCTCAATTTAATTATAGTTTAACAAATTTATTAGACCATTTTTTGCTGGCATTCAATGCAGCATCCAAAAAATAATTCCACACAAAAATCGACGTAAGTATAGAAATATGTACATTTTCTAATTCAAATAAGATTTTAAATGCTATAAATTATAGGGAGAAGGTTATACTTAATCACCTTATTTTCATCAATCTAAAGAGTTAGCTTGATTTTTTGCGCTAGTTTTGGCTTTGCGTCGTTATGGACGAGACAGCATTTTGGCCGTATATCGAAGGAAAGGCCAGTAATCCGAGTCGGAAATAGTCATTAAGCTTTTGTCAACTTATTGTGACTTGCAACAATAATCAAAGCGGCGATTTTATTCTGACATCTGTTAGAATTTCTTTGAGTATCTTGAAGATTTAATAATATGAGACCGCCCAAGTGTTATGACTTACCCATAATCTTGACTAAAATTTGCTGATCATGTTTCTCAAAAAATTTTTTCGAGAAGTCGGAAAAGGATTATCCCTAGATTTTGTTGGTCCCTTCAACAATTAGAGCTAGATTTTTTATCGGTTTCAATCTAAAATCTTGTGAAGTAGCCTTCCAATCAGGGCTGTTTCAAAACAAAATAACTCGAAAATTATATATCGAAACTTCGGAACATCTCTGCTTCCTTCCCTTTAGTTGAGTAAATGTCTTTAGGATAGGGGTTAAACCGGAATAAGAAATCCATCTTTTTTGAAAAATAAATTTACTCTCATCTTCAGGTACAACAAAAGAATCCAAAGCTTTACAAGACAGAACTGTGTCGCAGTTGGATGGAGACTGGTAGATGCAATTATGGGGAGAGGTATAGTGATATTTTATGATAAATTCATTTTTCGATATACTGAGGAAAACTATCAAAAAATTTTAAAAGACAGCGCACTTGTCAAAGCATTGCAATCAGACGTGGGCGAAACGTTTCGTTTCGTTTCGTTGTTTCGTTAGTTTCGTTATGTTTTTTACTGTTTCGTCTCGTTTCGTGACGAAACACTTTTTAATTTGTTTCGTTTCGTTTTGTTAACGAAACACCTGTGTTTCGTTAACGAAACATTACCTATTTTTCAGGCCAAAACCTAGTCAAAAAAATAAAAAATTTTCCACTTTGGTATTGATAATTCACAAAATTTTCGCCTGCGGCGCTAAAATCTGAATTTTAAGAGTCTTCAGCGTATAATTTAAAAGATTATTTTTGATTTTTTCAATTGACAGCATGTTTTTGTACATAAATTTTTCATATTATGTTCTATACTCACAATCAAACTATGTTTTATATTATATTGAGTTAGGTATATGTATTATATTTTCATGCTTAATGGTGATATCGGTGAAGTGTGCATATCACCCTGTTTTAGTTTGTACCAGCTCATTTGGGAGCCATTTGCCGTCTTTACCTTTTCTGAAAAAGGAAGAAATCTGGCCTATTAGCCTTCAAAATAGAAATAAATTTCGCCTGCGGCGCAGAAAAAAGTGCAGTTTTTGGTCTAGAGCTTTCTACAGGGTGTCCCAACTAAAAAGCACTATTTTAAAAATTAATAACTTTTTACTATCTTGACGGATTTTAATGATTTTTGGTATTTTATATCTATAATTTATGAGAATTTTTTTGACATAAAAATTATGTCTAAATTCGAACCCTAACCCTGTATTTCAATTTCGTACTCAACCGTTCTCTTTTTTCCCTCTTTTCATTGTTTGCTATCTTAGTGCATTTATTTTCCTGCGTATGGCGAAGAGTGGATACTGTATTGAAAATGTAGTGTCTATCGCCTAGTGTTTACTCTAGTGTCTATCGCTGCTCAAAAAAACAAAAGGGAGTAAGAATGCATGTGCGGAAAAAGGGAAAAACAGAAGGGTAGAGTACGAAATTATCTCGGGTTAGGGTTCGAATTTAGACATAATTTTTATGTCAAAAAAATTCTCATAAATTATAGATATAAAATACCAAAAATCATTAAAATCCGTCAAAATAGTAAAAAGTTATTAATTTTTAAAATAGTGCTTTTTAGTTGGGACACCCTGTATAATTCTCAAAATTTTCGCCTGCGGCGCAAAAAATCATAATTTATGCACAGAATGATCCGAAAATTCGGTGTAGTAAAATTTTCAGCCCTTGGCCCCCACAAAAAATTCTGGCTATGGGACTGATGGCGATATAGTAAATTAGGTGAGATTAATAGAAAAATTGGCGTTTGAACGTTTGAAATGAGTTGCAATGGCTAACCACAAATTGGGATCACAAATTGTTGCCCCATGGCTAATCGGACCACAATTTGTGGTCCCACATAATTATATGATCGCTTATATGCAATTAATGGCCAATTAACATGCCTAAAATTGTGTAGTTAATAAAATAATCCAGTTTTTTGAAAATTTTTTCGAAATTAAAATGTTTCGTTTTGTTTCGTTTCGTTTCGTTAAATTTTGACTGTTTCGTTTCGTTTTGTTAACGAAACGATTTTTAAAAAATTTTGTTTCGTTTCGTTTCGTCCAAAAAAAATTTGGAGTTTCGCCCAGGTCTGATTGCAATGACATCCAAAAAATTAAAGATAAACTACATTTTAAGCCACTAAAATTTAAAAAGCGATAACTAAAATAAAATTTAAAATTAAATTAATTATAAGTAGAAGATTTATTAAACTAAAAACAAATTTCGGGTACTATCATTCAAAAGAACTTGAACTGAGTCTAACGATAAAACGAAATCCGACTTGTATGGACAAAGTTAGGTAAACGCGTAGGTTTACGTAGACCATTTTTAACCTCATCTCGCTCGGCTCTTTAAGACCGGTGACTGATTTTGGTTACCCATTTCGCACCCATTTTTTTCCTTATGAAACTTCAATCTAATAAAACATATCTACACCGTATTATTTTTAGTATTTAAAAACTGAAAAAAATATAAATAAGAATATCTCGATTGGTTGTCTTGTTGTTTAAGGACAGATTATTTTTGGATGTCAAGTTATAAATTGACAAAAAATATAATAAACTGCGAATTTTACTGTGTAGTTACCAGGGTTGCCGCGGGTACAAAAAATTTTCGGGTACGGGTTTCGGGTATCGGGTTGGAGCGTTTTCATTTCGGGTCACGGGTTTCGGGTTGGCAAAAATATCGGGTACGGGTTTCGGGTCATAAAATTTTCATTTCGGGTATCGGGTTTCGGGTTGGCAAAAATTTCGGGTACGGGTTTCGGGTTTGGCGAAAAATTCGGGTTATTTTCGGGTGTCAGGTATTTGTGATCTAAATTGTAAGGCGACAAGCTGTGTTGAATAATAGGATTTTGTGTGATATAGAGAGAGGCAAAGAGATTAAAGAGAGATTGGGATTTTGGGATTAAGAACGATATCTTGGTATTGACACTTGTTGGATAGGATTATGAAAGATTGTAAAGAAAGACCTCCAAGCCTTCTATATCACTTGATATATATTCAAATCCCTTCAATTGCAAGACAATGATATCAGATGATTAAGGCAGATATAATGATTTAGAGGATATCGGTGGATTAATCAACAGGTCCCTTGATAAAAGCCCACTATATACTAATATCCCTCCGCTTTATTTCCATTAATACTCCAATTTTCTCCCGTTTTCAGCGCCGCAGGCAAAAATTTTGGGAATTTTGGAAGACCAAAAAGCCAAATTTCTTCCATTTTTTGCGCCGCAGGCAAAAATTTTGAGAATTTTAAAGGCCAATAGGCAATATTTCTTCTTATTTCAGCGCCGCAGGCGAAAATTTTGAAAATTTCGGAAGGCCTTAGGCAAAAAAAATTCACTTTTTAGTGGCCAAAGGAAAATTTTTTAAGAATTTTAGAGGGTAAAAATATGTAGAATAATTTTAAAAACAAAATTATATCATAAAATAAAGTCATTTATGGAAAGAAAAATTCGAAAATTCCTCGTCTTCTGACAAGGCATCGAACCCACATAACGACTGGGGTGAAGCCTAACACATTAACCATTAGACCACCGACGAATATAAAACAGATTGGAAAAAAAATAAACATATTTCTTTCTATTTTTCTAAGTTTAAAAAATCGGGTAAGGCTAAGATTTCGGGTAGAAATTTCGGGTTTTAACCAATTTCGGGTCACGGGTTTCGGGTTGGAAAAAATATCGGGTACGGGTTTCGGGTTTCGGGTTGGAAAATTTTCTTTTCGGGTATCGGGTTTCGGTTACAAAAAAAGGCCGGGTTTCGGGTTTCGGGCGGCAACCCTGGTAGTTACCTTGTTTCTGAAGGTGATGCGACTTTTGCGGCGCGTACACTTGCGGCTCAGACACTTGCGGCTAAGAAATTTTCGGCGCAGACATTTGCGGCTATCAACTTGAGGCCCAGACACTTGCGGCCCAGACTATTGCGGTTTTGACATTTGAGGCTCCCCCTATTGTGACACTTGCGGCCCCAACATTTCCGGCCCAGACATTTGCGGCTATGATTAAAAAATAAATTAAAAAATCATAATTCATCGTTCAATTAATATCGGTCAATAGTTTCTGATTCCAATTCTCAAATCCTTATTGAGAGATTTCTCTCAAATCCTAACTCTCAAATCCTTAACTCAATTTATTAATTATCTTGGGTAATTATTGTTCATTCTCTCGCTGGAAGGAGTAAATAATAAAGACGGGGTAATTATTTAAGGATTGACAATTATTATTTCGACTATGATAATTTTTTATCTTAGATTTATGAATACCATCATTAATTCCGTTTCGGGATTTATAAAGTCACCCAGTTAATCACAAATTATGAATAAGATTTCATGCAAAGTATGAAGGTTAGATGCACTCAATGCAATTTGAAACGAAATTATTTCCTGATATTGATAAAAGCCATTATTAAAAGCGGAATCAAGGTATATTTGAAGAATTTTTAGGGAGATGTAAGGTTGATATTAAAGGAAATATAATGGGACTTGGAAGATAAAATAGGTGGAAATTAAAAAATCACTTAAAAAATTACTTAAAATTGCTTTTAATTTAAAAAATTTAATTAATTTTTTAGTCATCGCCGCAAATGTCGGGGCCGCTAATGTCTGAGCCGCAAATGTCGGGCCGCAAGTGTCACAATAGGGGGGAGCCTCAAATGACAAAACCGCAATAGTCTGGGCCGCAAGTATCTGGGCCTCAAGTTGATAGCCGCAAATGTCTGCGCTGAAAATTTCGTAGCCGCAAGTGTCGGGACCGCAAGTGTCAAAATAGGGGCAATCTTCAAAATAGGGCTTCTCTTTTGGTTTATCGAGGGTCATGCTGGACCACTTATTGCCAGAGAAATACTTGGTGAAATATTTGACTACTACAAGGGAAAAATGGTTAGTTTTGTTGATTTTTGTTCAATATATAATTTTCCGATTTGGTTGTGCTTATAAGTTTATGTTTTATTCAAGTTAGCTATTGTCCCATCTTTTATTTGTTAGACACACGTTTTATTTTTTGGGAGTCAAATTTTGCTTTGGCTAAATTTAACAAAATTTAAAATTTATACTCAAAATAGAGCTTGAAAAGCCCGATGAATACCAAAATTTTTCTGATTTTTACATTTAGCATTATGAAGATGACGGAGAAGACGATTTAATTAAAAAATCTGGCAAAAGTTCTTTCTCTTCACAAAGTACTGGTTCAATGGAGGACGATTATGTTGAAGAAGGAGAGGATGATGAAGAGTTTTATGGTGGAGGGAAGGCTGCTTTAACTCACAGATTTGGAAATAGTGGAGGTGGGAGAAATAAATTATTTAATAGGTTTTACCTCTCTATAAAGTACCTCATCGGGAACGAAAAATATCTAAGGATTTGGAAAACAAGCTATTCTACCTTTGCATTTAAAAACTATTTTCGCTTTTTCATGAATATCACACTTCTCTTTCTAATTTTTTTATTATTAAGGTATTCCATCCCCTACAGCTCCTCCAAAATTGCCTTTGGGAGAGGCTACAAGCCTTTCCTCCTCTTCACAAGAAAGAGAATTATTACCAACAACTATAGAGGGAGGTGTTGATACAAATACAACAGAAACTTCACATTTATATTCTTCAACACCTAGAAGGAAAGCAGGAAATTCAGCTAGAGCAAGGTATGGAAATGTGGCAGATGAACGACGACCTCTTAATTTTTATAATAGTGGTAAGTGGCTCGTTAATTTTATTTTTGGAATTTAATTAATATAATATTTTATATTAATTGATCTATATAGTAATTATGTGTTAAATTGGCATGTTTCTCAGTTGCGATTCAAATGGTTTATTTTTGTAAGCTGGGCTAAACCGGCTAGAATATTGCCGTTATTGTTTTAGTAAATTTTCGTATGTCGACATACATAAGTTCCTGTCATTTTTTGACTAAATTAAAATTGAAAACATTCTATTTTCCTTTAATTTCAGGTCATAGACGCAGCATTCGACGTGAAAACAATAACAACGAAAATCCTGGAGGTGGAAGGAATATATTTTCCCGTTTCTTTTGTTTTCTTTTCGGTTTTGGCGGAAATAACGAATGAATGATAATTATTACAGAAATCAACGATTGCCTATATTAGCTACTCCTTTTACAAACCCAACTGGGCCTGCAGGGAATTATTATGGTAAAGCACTTGTAAAGGAGGTTTGAAATGGTTTTATGAGTTTTGATCATTCTGAAATTTTTAAAAGTTTTTAATGTAACTAAAGAAGGTAAAAGCAGAGTATTAACGAAAAATATTGAATCAGAACAAGTAAAATGTAAATTAATTCCGATTTAGTTATGAAATTACCTTGTTTTTTGCTAAATAGTGATAATTATATTTAGTGATTATTTAATATGAATTGATTACAAGCTTGCTAAGTGTTGAGGTTTTGTTAATGTTATATTTTTGGAAGCAATGATTTTCCATTGTTAAATGTAATTCGCCTTGAGAAAAAGGGACCCTTGTTAATTTTTAGTTTAAAAATTTCCTCTTTCTACCTTTCTTTAGTTACATGTGATTATCACGAAATTTAATAATTGTAGAGCTCTCTATAACGTTTCTTTAATTTAATACCACTTCTCCGTCTTCTCCATTTCGACCCGAGAGTTGTGATTTGCCCAATTTCTATCCTCTGTCACGTCACTTCCCTTATTCGGCTAAATTCAGCCAGGTGACGTTATATAGAGAGAAATTCCACTTAATTTATATCCTCATTTATTTTGCTCTTCACTTCCATTTTTGTTAAAATATCAGTGCTGCGCATAAGCGCTTAAACATCCTTTGCTTTCATAAAAAGTTTTCAGGGATCTTTTCTAAATTTTTTTAAAATTAATTATTATTTAATTAATATTTTGTCCTATTTTGTTTTTAAAATTAATTTTAATCCTTCCATTTTAATCTTTTTTTAAATTTTTAATGTTGGAAGCAAATATCCAAGCTCTACTTTTAAGCTTTTACAAGCATCGAGGGGTTTCTAAAATCTTTTTGTTGTCCAAGCTTAAGTTTATGTCTCCTAAAGACTGACCCTGACTATATCTTATTGTTATATCCCTAGACTTCGTGATACTCTAGTTATGAAAACGAACTCTCTTTTTTCAACTTAAATTTCCTAGAATTTTTGAAAATATTATTTACAGCTTGAAATCTTCTTCAACATTTGATAACTAAAATTCACTTTTATTTTTTATTTGCTTCCAATATTCCTTCCAATTTATACTCTTACTATAAAACAGTAATCTCATTAATTAAAAAATGTCTTGGTTGTCCTTTTTTAATTATAATACTAATTATTTATTTATTTTTACTCTCATGGTTTTTATTTTGTTTTTAAAATTACTTTCATTTTTTAACCCTTTTCACTTCCTTTTTATAAAAACACTTCCTTTTCTTGCATCATATTTAATTCTTTTTTTAATTTTTAAAATTTTCGATAATACTTTTTTAATCTTTTTTGATTAGTTGAACGCTAGAATGAGCTGGGAAATTATTTCTGGCTTCTGATAATAAATTCTTTGGAACAGACAACTGAGTCCCTAACTTATAACTCAAGAAGGGGTTTAGGCCTTTTATCGGTAAGTCGCAAATTCTGATTTTTTGATGACGGTAGTGTGTTTAATTATCTTCCCCAGCCTAAAATTTTTTCGTTTTTTAAAATCGTATTTCAAAATTGGTATAAACAATGCTAAGTTGAGTATAAACTAATTCAAGTGCTTCAAGCGTTCAACTGATTTCTAAAAAAATTATTTTCCTTTTGCGTTTGTATTTTTAAAAAAACATTCCAACAAATTGCAATATCATTTCCCAACTAATTTTTTATTTATTTTTAATTTTTTAAATTAAAAATTTAATTTTCTCTTGTCTGAGAGAAATTTTTTCAATTAAAAGAGAGGGTATTTTTTGTAGGAAATTTTAATTTGGGTTATCAAACTACTCTGAATTCAATTGGGTTGATTTATTAGGTATCTATTTGTTTATTAATGTTGGTTTAGGATTCCTTAGGATTTTACCTAAATCCACAAACTTATGTGTCTGATACAGACTCCAAACCAACCGGGCATACAACTAAAATCGTGTCACGACACTTGCAGATATGACATTTGCAGATCCGACTTTTGCAGATTAGACCCACCTATACAACGTGGAGTGTTTGCTGCTGCGGAGGAATCCTGGGATGCCCATCTTATCGATGATAGGAATAGGATCATGTTACGAGCCCAGAGCCCAGCGACCGTTGACTACCCGCGAGGCCACTAAAAAAACCACTAAAATAAACCAATGAATGTCTCGAACACTAAAAATCTTGGAGAATCCTAAGCCACCTTTATAAATTAATGAAATCCCATTTTCTGAAATTTTTCCGGCCAAATTGAATTATGAATGAAATTGAATTTGAAAGCCAACATTAAAATACCCTCAATTTTAAAAACAATTTAAATATATTTTTGAAAATTGTATTCCTCGATTAAATTTTATTTTCACTTAATATATTGTATTTTTAATTTGAAAATAAAAATTTTTGGAAAAATAAATTTTGGAGTTAAAAATAATTAATAAACTTAAGAAAATGTTCTCAATTTACTAAGACCGGTTTGAAAAATTTTCGAATTATAAACTTCCTTCTAGTTGTCTAAAATTCAGAAAAATTACGTTATATTATTTAAAACAGGGTTCGGACCGAGAAAATGTTAATTCTAAGTAAAAAAGTCAAAGATATATACGTCTAAACAAATTTTATACGGCCAATCCATTTCGATATTTACGGTAACGGCCGTGTGAACAATAACTTTGCGCTAGTAAAGTTCCTAAGTATTTCCAAAGATTTTATGGTAGAGCAGAACCAGGATCTTAGCTTCATTGGCTGGACGTACGAATTATTAAAAATTATCATTAAACGTATAAAGTTGTGAATGGACGTTAAATATGAATAGGAGCCAAAAAAGCTGTATTTTCATTACCAAAAATTACTGAACCATTTGATTAACATAGATAATCGCCTCCATTGACTAGTTCATAATATTTTGATTTGACATAATCGCCTAGATTCATAATCCTTTAACAGTATATGTAGCCTATAATAATAGGCTTCCAAAAAATTAAGCTCGATTTGATGGTATTAATTTAATCTAGTGGGTATCACTAGTTTAAAAGGAATTATATTTAAAATTTTCCATATTTTACAAACCTTATCACGCTAAAATTGAATTAATAAATTCTAGGTATAAATTCGTTTAAAAATTATACAGACTCAAATTATTAGTGATTTCCAATCCTTCTTTGATAGAAAATTACAGCTATAATTTTTGATTATGAGGTTATAATTTCTATAAATTCATAAAAAATCAAAAACGCAACTCCATGAAACTTAGTAACACCCAGTGATGCGGGGGTTCCGGTTCCGGTTCCGGAACCGGTGCGGTTCCGGTTCCGGTTCCGGAAGTGGAACCGTGGAACCGGTAAAAGTCCGGAACCGGTTTGGAACCGGAACCGTGGAACCGGTAAAGGCCCGGAACCGGTTTGGAACCGGAACCGTGGAACCGGTAAAGGTCCGGAACCGGTTTAGAACCGGTTCCAGAACCGGTTCCAAAGATACACCCCTAATGATGGGTAAAATCAGAGAAATGGGCAAAAGATGGGAGTAGTGAGAAGAAAAGGAAGGGAAAATTGAGACGAGTGAAAAAGATTATCTTTATTTTTCATTCAAAAGATGTGTGGTTGAATGGATATTGTGTTAGGTTCATAGTTTTGAGGAATTATCATTGTTGAGGTTCGAACCGAACTTAATGAATGACAAAATAATTGTTTTTCTTCAGGAAATAGATTATTATGAACTTATTTATAACAAAAAATTTTGTCATATTTTTAAATACATGAATTTTTTTTGCTATGACTTTTAAATTTTCAAAAATTTCGCCTGCGGCGCAATAAATGAAGATTTTTGGTTTAAGGATCTTCCAAAATTCTCAAAATTTTCGCCTGCGGCGCTTAAAAAGGGCAGAAATCTAGTGCTTGGCCTTCCAAAATCCTTAAAATTTTCGCCTGCGGCGCAGAAAAGGGAAGAAATCTGGTGACTTGTTCTTCCAAATTTAACAAATTCTCGCCTGCGGCGTTTAAGGTGTTACTAACACCTGATAATTAAATATTTACCAAAAATACAATTTTTAATAATAAAAATCCAACGACTAGAAACTCTTTTATTGAGACTAACAATTTTTATTGAAATATTTTCCAAATTTAACAATTTAATTCTTTTAGGTTTAATTTAATTAAAAAAATTTTTTTTTATTTTCTTTCATCTCTTTCCAGGAGCCTTCCTACCAAAAATCACTTTTAATGTAGTTATTCTTTGGCAAGTAGTTATACTTCAATTGTAATTTCAGTTTTACCACTCCAGAAACCTACAAAACGAGAATTTTTTGCTAAATCAATATTGGCTGGACCGTCTGAGTTTGAATGAGGCAACTTGTGGAATAGGTTCCGGGGATCTGAAATCTGGTGCCGAACAAGATACTCATATGTATAATTTTCACAGCCAAAAAACATTGGATGTATTATTTTTATAAGTCAGAATATTTTACAAAATTTACTCTTTACCCGAGCACGGGTTTTTCAGATGCGACCCGGGCCGGGCTAAAAACCCCGGAAACCCCGAAAAACCGAATTTTATCAAAATGCCCTGTTTCAGGTCTACCGTCCCCGGGAAAACCCGGTCCTGGGCCCGGCCCGAGTTCGAACTTTTGGTATAGCTAAAGTTTATCAAACTTGTTCGGGAGAGTATGGAAATCGAACACAACATTACACTTTAGTAATTTCTAAAGCCTGTCAATAAAAATCAGTCAATAAATCCATATTAAAATTTTACATTTACCCTCTCTACATTGCGTGGCCATATTTTATAGACACATACATTTTTATAATTTATATATATTTAATTTTTGCCATTTAAAAATTGAAGTAAAAAATTAATTTAAATAACTTTTGTAAAGCATATAGCTATTTAATTCCTAAGGCTATGGCAGTAGGCGGAGTGGTGTAATGGCTAACGCAACTGTCTGGAAGAGGCTGGTTCGCACCCAGCTGCCTAAGCTCTAGTTAAACGAGACTTCTCTAAACTCTACATAAAGTTCGAAAAGAAAGTATTTTTTTTATATTCCCACTATTATTCCCCACTATTTTTTGCTGTTACTCATATATCCAGCAGGTTAAATTACGTGAAACTTTATACTGGTAAAACTATGTAAATATTAAGATAGAGAAAGTTAAAAGTTAAGACAACGCTACAGGTAATTTACAACAATTTTAAAAATACCGTAAACTTCGTCGAGAAAATTTTGTCAAAAATATTCCCCCAGGAACTAGTTCCAGAACTAGTTCCAGGCTAGTTCCATGCATTTACTAGTTACGTAGTTCCAGTTCCAAACTAGTTCCAGAAAATCGTTAGTCGTTAGTTCTAGTTCTGGAACTAGAACTGGAACTTGCCCATCACTGATAGGAATAACAGCAAAAAATAGTGGGGTCTTATACTTTCTTAACGGAATTTAGCACATTCTGAAATTTTATTAAATGAGCAATTATACCCAAAATTAAATTTTAAGAGAAAAAATGAAATTAAAAAAGTTGTTAATCTTCTCAATATTGATATTGCCATTTTATGAGTTTTCTCCACTGAAAGGTGTTGATCATGCCAAAGGTTTAGACAAGGGAAAAGGTGATTTCACTTTAAATTTTTTCTTTAATTAGATGGTGAATAGTAGGGTTCTAAAAATTTTTGTTTTTGACCCAAATTATTGTCCCTGATTAACCCTTAATTGTTCAACATTTAACAAAAATCAGTACATCGTATTTTCTTGATTAATTCCCCCGGAGAGTTATTTTTTCAACCTATAAGTGGCATGATTCGATGGAGGGGAATTATTGTTTCAACCCATCTCTGGCGTGGGGAATTAATCGAGAAAATACGGGTAAATTTAATTTTAAGGTATATCAACATCAAACGATAAAAAGTGTGAAATTCCATCACATCACATGGATAAATCTGTAATATTAACAGGGATTGATGGTAGTATTATGGAATTGAAATATCATAAAAATTACGAAATTGGACGTGGTCACCATAGTAAAGAAAGTTTTTAAAATATTTCAATTTTCCATTGTTAAAAATTAAAATCAAAGAAATAAGACGTTGAACAAAATATATGTAGTAATAGTTTGGCTGACCCCTCTGATTCTTTTAACGTTTCCCTGACCATTTTTAGCTTTCCAATTGAAGATCTTGTCACTACTTATTTATCAATTTTTATTTTCACTGAATTCGACTCAACAGTTGCTAAGCAGAATTGGGTACCAATCGGTATAACTGATAAATGACGTATCTCGATAACTTTGTAACATTTAGGCAGGATAAAGGAAAAATGCGGAGAGATAAACGATAAATACCATTTGTATTTTAATTTTTTAAGGTTTACCACGCACATTGGATTCACAAAAATATATCTAATTGTGTGGCATTAAAAATAACTGAAACAAACAAAGTTGAAAATGAATTTGCTTTTTTGCAATTTTTAAGTAGCAAGCATGCTAGTGAAAGGAATCACATCATTAAAATGCTTGGACAGTGAGTGTTAATTAATTTTTTATTATCTTTTATAACAAGGGATGGGATTTATATGGATTTCCATATTTTCATGGCCTAGTTGGGTCCTGAAACGCACGAAAAACGTTGTTTTGGCATATGTTTATAAGACTGATAATGAGTTATCAATCCATATTTTCCATATTTTATCCATATTTAGTCATTTTTTGTAAAATTTTGCAAAAATTGGTAAAATTTTCAAAATTTTGGTGTTTTTTTGCCAAAAATTAAAATAAATTTTGAAAAAATTTTTTCTAAAAATTTTTGGTAAAAATTTTTAGAAAAAATTTTCTGATCAATTATTATTAAAATTATTTCCCCGGGAAAAATAATAACTGTATTGGATTTTGTCCATATTTCAGTCCATATTTTTCGATTCATAGTCCATATAAATCCCATCCTATTTATAACATAATGCAGGACCTATCCGCTAAATAATTTTGCATTTATTGAGATTTAGCATTATTTTTTTACTTCTTTCTTTTAAACATTTAAATTCTAAAAAATATTTAGCAAGGAAGAATCTAGCTACATAGTCCTTGCTTTAGAACTTGGAGGAAAGAATTTAAAAGATTATTATTATGAAATAGATCCACAAGATGAAGCCAGAAAGGCACGATCCAATGAGATAGTTCTTACTAAAATTATTAAAGGAGCAGCCCGAGCACTTGCACAATTCCATAAATGTGATTTGATAATAAATTTGTTTTATATTACCAAATTCTTAATTTAGACGGAGCACACAATGATATAAAATACGATAATTTTCTTGTTTCTCGGTATCAGGATTCAAATGCTGCTGTTATTGATGTTAAATTGATTGATTTTAACGTTTCTTATTTTTATGGGGTAGGTAGTTGCTATATTTAAGAATTATAGATAGATTAAACTCGGGTTTTACTATTCTGGGGCTTATATTAGAATTACATTATTTAAATTCATTCTATTTATTCTTCAACAAATATGGGATACAATAATAAGCGGAGAAATGGCTAGACCAAATCTGATGATGAGGAACGGTTGGGGTATTTATAGAGACAATTTAAGGGTCAAAACATAAATGGAAAGTGAATAACAAAATTAAGATAAGAGTCAAGAATTGGTTGGGAATGTCGAGAGACCTTTATATTTAGAAAAAGATCAACATTATAGTTCTATGTGAAAATACAAATTGCTTATTTGATTAAGCGAATGCCGCAATAGTAGAATCTTTATAAACAATTAAATACTCTCCAAACTTCCTTTATTTAAGCGTTGGGCTTTAAGTAAACTTGGGGATCTAATTCAAAAAATACGGCACAATTTTAGGGGGATCAGGCCAATGTACTGCGAGCCCATTGTATCGCCAAGTCGAAATTATCGAATCCTGGACGTTCAAGTGCATCGAATTAAATCAAGTTATAGCTAGGCGGTACATTGAGTTCGCAGTACATCAGGGTGTATACATTTTAGGATAAATTCGTTAATGTTCAGCAAATTCAAAGAGAGGATATTAAAAAGTTTGGTAACATGGTTTACAGACTATTCAATGAGCATTATGATGAACGTAATATTTATTTTAAAAATATTTTCAAAAATATTATATCTTTTCCCTTATCCTTTCACAAGACTGATTGTATCCGCAAATATGAGTTAAACTGTAAAAAATTGTTTTTGAATTGCCTAACACACATAAAAAACTAGTTCAATAACAGGAGGTAAAGTCTCGATACAACACACATACCAATCTATTCGTCTCGACAAGATGAGTTGAATGTTACAACCTTCTTTTATGGAGACTAATCAAATGGCATCGAAACTTTACCTCAGGCATACTGTACTATGTGACAGAAAATCTTTAAAAATATGGAATTATCCAGAATTATCCCGATGAATGAATATTTTGTGAAAGATAATTGTGAACTTTGGAAGCGTAAGGGAAAGATATACATATGACTTCTGATTTCAATTGTAATTTAAAATTGATTTTTATAGCAGTACCAGAATTTGATGAATATTCAAACTTCGATTCTAACTCAAAATTGGATCAACTTATAAAGGTTAAAAATTAACAAAATTTACTTAGAACTTTAAAAGCAATTTTTTAAATCTTCCAAATTAAATATTTATACATAGGTCTGCGTTCAAGATGAAGAATATATGCGTCCAAATATAAACCAAATTGTTGATTTTTTGAATAAGGATACGATTGTTGACTTCGAATATGAAATCAACTCATCCCCACAAGAACATGATTATGAGACTCTGGATATTGGGCAAGGACATACTGCACATCGTGATGATAGCCCTCCACCTCGTCGCCGTAAATTTCCTTTTTGTTGCTAAATTTGATGTGATGATATGCAAAAAATGGCTGTAATATAGTGCGTAGGATCTAGACCTAGATTCGAAATATACGATTAGATTCCTCCGTCGAGCTCAGTTCAAATATATAAGAATTTTTTGGACGAAACTTTTCAGAGATGTAGGCCCATAAAAATCAAAAACACATATGAAAGATCAAGCTGATTTTAGTGGTAACAATTTGTATGTATAAATGTTAGCTATTTCGTAAGAGCTCTTCGAGCTGAGTCGTCAAAATCGGCTTGATTAAACAAATTTTACAAAGTCATGATCGTTTGTTTTAGTTTTTATCTATTGTATATATTTCGAATCTAGATCTCGATCCCACGTACTATAGTGACCTCGAAAGTATTACAGATTTTTTCATTTTGAATTCAGTATTTTGCGAAAAATTAGAGCTTCGCCGGAAGTTCCGGTTCCGGTAGGCCGGAAGTTCCGGGATTTTTTTTTTGCTTCCGGTCCTTCAGTTTCAGTTAAACCGGAACTTTTTAACACCTCTAAGGATTTGATTTCTCATTTTTAAATGGACGAAATTAGCCTACAGCCTTCTAAAATTCTCAAGCTAAAAACGGAAGTAATCTAGCTTCTTGATCCTACGAAATTCTCAATATTTACGCCTGAGGCGCTAAAAATAGCTTGTTAGTCAGATTCCCGATCGAAATGTGTTTTTCTATATAGGAAAGTAAAAATTTTTTAAACAGAATTCCTGTTCCGACACGGGAAAAAAATAATAGATACGGTTCCGGGCAAAATTTCAGTTCCGGTTTCGGGCAAATCGTGGTTCCGGCGAAGCACTAGAAAAAATCCTTTAAATGTTTTAAAAAGATTTGTGTGATGTATAAAAAGAGTAACCAATTGGCACAACTTAACTACCCTTTTCCAGTAATTAACTTCCCAGTGTCTGAACTTTTATCTATACATTGTTTGGATATTACCTACCCAAAGACAACACTTATATCTACCCATTGACAAAACTCTTATCTGGCCATTGTCTGACCTCTTATCTACCCAGTATTTTAAATCTTATCTATCCAGTTGAGCTTTTATCTATACATTGTCTAGATCTTGGCTACCCAGTGTCTGGACTCTTATCTACCAACATTTGGCGGAAATTTTATCTACCAATAGCCTGCTTCCTTATCTACTCATTTGCAGTACTTATATACCCATTGTCTAAACTTTTGTCTAACAAATGCCAGAACTCTTATCTAACGGAAACATAACTCTTATCAAGCCATTGTCTGAACTCTAATCTACCCATTATCAGTACTTTAATCTACCATTTGCTGGGAATTTTATCTACCAATTGTCTGAACTCTTATACACTTGCCAAAACTCTTATCCAACCTTTGTCATAATTCTTGGCACCAAGTGGTGTATCTTGAAGTATAAGTTTTAGTATAAGTTTTTGAATCTTAAAGTGAAAAAACAAAAATATTTGTTCGATATATGAAGAAAAACAAAAATGTATTGACCTGTTATACAAGTTTTTGCTTTTTTTTGTAAATAAATTAAGTACTTTATAGTTAGCTGATCTAAACAAACTTTCTTCCTTTCAACTTGTATATTTGCATTTTTTTTACTTTTTCCTTATTTTGGTTGATTTTTTAACGAACCCTATATGGCTACCTCCGCCCTTTTTCTATTACTAACCTTTTATGTTTAAGTAAAAGTCTTTTCTTTCTAATTTGCATTTTTTTATTTTTTTTTAATTCGGCTGATTGTTTTGTGTTCACTTTTTCCCTTGCCCCGCCCCTTTTTCTTTTTCTAACCTTTTTTGTTTACTACGCCCAAACATTGTTTGCGCCGAAAAAACGAACAGACAGACAAACTTAAATTCAAAAATTATATATAGGATATTACGATGTAGCTCAAACATGGAGTGATATCTATAAAGTACCCAAATCTATAAGATATCTAATATTCTAATTAATTCCTGAGTTAAAATGACAATAAAAATGTACTATAAACTAGACTTTTACCTTTTTAAATTTTTTGGGAGTGATGAGAAACATCACTAACATTAGCTGTAACCAATAAAAAAATAAATTTACTACATTTAATTGTACTTCCTTGATGAAAGGAATGCAAAAAAGAAATATTTTTATGATTATAAGAAGAGGGGGAATACATCAAATGTTACTTATGAGCAGCCTAAAATTCAAAAAATTTTCGCCTGCGGCGCTAAAAAGGAAGAAAGCTTTTACAGGTTTTGCTAGAGCAGACCAGCCTTCCGTCGCCCAACCTACCATAGTCCGAAATCTTCATTTCTGTGATCTAAAAATAATAAAAAATTTTGAAACCTAGATTTGAATATGCTGGAGTTGTACTCCAAATTGGAGTTGTACTAAAAATTTTTATTATTTTATGCGGTGGATTAAAAGAGATCTCGAGGGATTATTGATATTAAGGGAGATTTGGCAAGATTAAAGTGATATTGTGGTATTGGCGAGATTAAGGGGATATAGGGGGATTTTGTGAATATTTGGATTTTATGGATTAAGTTAATATATGTGGTTTTGGAAGGGATATACAAGATATCGCAAGGGATATAGAAGATATCTCGTTTATCCCTCTTAATATCCCTCTTGATCGATATCTAAAGTGGTATACTCCAAAGTAATTTGGATATATCGATGGATTTTAATAGGATATCGGAGGATTAAGGCGGATATATGTCGATTTGAGTGGATTAATGGGGATATCGGCAGATTTATGGAACCCACTCGTCTTTCTGGGTTGCTTTTGTTACGCATCTAGCTCTTGGGGTGCATATCTATGATTTGAATATCGATTAAAAGCCTTTATGAACTGAAAAATAAATATTTTTTAATTTTTATTTTATTTCGTTTATTTCGTTTCGTTTCGTCCGAAACAAGCTCATTTCGTTTCGTTTCGCTCCGAAACGAAATAGAAATTTTTTTATTTCGTTTCGATTCGAAATAGAAAATATTTTTATTTCGATCAGCCCTGATTCAGATCTGCATAATTCAATTTTGTTTGGGATTGCAAAAAAATATATTAGTCATGACAACATGTTTCCTCAATTTTATCCTTTGAAAAATGAGTTTTGCCATGTTCATTATGATCTTGGTGTTAACACTATGAACGCCGCCATGTTAACTGCTCTTTTGTGCCGGTATGTATAAATATCTGCTGTTTTTATAATTAGTTCAATTTAAGTACTGACTACCTTTCGGATTACGAATTTGTATACAACATTCTTTGTGAGACGCCACCGTATAAATCCCAAAGTAGCAAAGCAAAACATCACCGTAAAGCTAATATATTGGTAGTGGCAAAAAACAACCGCGCTGTTGATAATGCTATTTTGAGCATGCTTAATTTAATTGAAAAATTAGAGAAGAATGGTTGTTCTTTAGTTTTTTTAAACAACGCTTTTCAGAAAACCCGCATGTATCCAAACTGATGGTTAATAAAGATGGACAAAAGAAAAAAATATTTGTGTTTCGGAAATATCCAAAGCGATGCTGCAGAAAATTCTACCCCAATACAAATAGTGTGCACTCAACCAATGCGTCTTGCTACAACATCAGCAGCTAAAAGAGTTGCTTCGGAAAGAGGAGAAAAGCTTGGCGATATTGTTGGATATCATATTCGTTTCGATCATAGGTTTTTTAATGGAATTTTTTGGTGGATGTGGAGTTTATTATTTTCACAAATAAGGCCATAATTTTTTGAAATTATATGCTACAAAAAATTTAATTTTTCCTAATATTCTAATTTGCAATGTAGTTTTACTATCGAACATCCTATAGTATTATTCGGCCCCACTCTTTTATTTACCTCGGGATAATAATTTTTTTACTTTTGGTGAATATCGTTTTAATTCAGAACTTCGTCCAAAACTGCACTTAATTATTATACAAGTGGTGTTCTTCTTCGACAATTGATTACTGATGAATTAGCTTCAGAGAGTACACATGTTATACTTGTTTGTTTTCTTCCACTTTAAAATAATTTTTAATTTTGTAAGGACGAAATTCATGAACGAGAGTTAAATACTGATTATTTATTAATTGTTTTGCGACTGGCGATTTCGCGTCGACCAGAGTTGAGAGTTGTGCTAATGTCTGCAACTATGGGAGAAAACACTAAGAAATTTTTGAAATATTTTGAGCGACAGGGGATTTTTCATATTAATGGTATTATTTTTTGAATTTTTAAATTTTGTTGATTTTTTATGGACATTTGGGCTTTATCTCTATTAAATATAGTCTACCGTAAATGCTGAAATAATTACCCTGCGTAATTATTGTTTCGATCTATTGCGGAGAGGGTAATTATTAGGGCGGGGGTAATTATTTGAGAGAGAGAGAGCAATTATTATTTCGACCAGAAAGTGTAATCTGTCTTATAAAGCCCAAAAAGAGGCTGATTGTGAGATTACTGAAATTGGAAAATTTATAACACATTTGCATTTGAATACTAAACTAGCCAAGTTTCTTTGTTTTTAAAATTGTTTAAAAACAAATTTCTATTAAATTGTTGCTTTTTGGGCTTTTTTTTAAATGTTTAAACCTAATTTCTACTCTTGTTGCTGCCTTATCATATCGTGATCCATGTTAGTTTTCACTCTAATTTTTTGTACTTTTAAATTTTCAAAAGATGCAATTATATGAGCGTTTATGTGCGGGTACAGCTCAAAATTGCGCGCGGGTGTAAAGACGCAAAGCCAGAACTCTTTTCAAAATTTTCGATTCCTACCAAATTTAGTACTAATCGATTCCTCTCATCGAAATAAAGAGATTAGTATCAAAATTAATAAGGGGCATATTTTCCAGCTATTATTGCTTTGTGTCGCCTAATTTTAGCCCCTCCTGAAATCTACCCCCCTAGCTTCGCTCTTGGTAGGGCGGTACGACAATTGCGGATACGCACGTGCGGATGCGACGATTGCGATATAAAATTTTTAAAAAGTTTAAATACTTCCTTTTATGAAGGATTGGCTTACCTCCCCCCTCTAACCCCTTTCCTCTAAATGTTCCACTGACAAGTGGGACATATGGGGGGTTGAAACCCCCTACACCCTTTGGTTTTTGCCCACAGACCCCCCTAAACCCTTTGACTTTTGCCGCCAGACCCTTCTACACCCTTTCGCTTTTGCCGCCAGACCCCTCGCCCTTTGTTGCACTACTGCGACAAAGTGGGGGGCGGGGGTAACTACTAATTATCATGGAAAGGAATTTCAAATCAGCTACATTTCAAAACTCAAACAAGACAAAATTTATCTAATGCTTACAATTAAAATGTCCTCGAGATGAATTACTTAAATTATCTTAAGTATAGCTTCTCTAATAGCCTTTATAACCAAATCGAGAGTTTGGCTTCCAAAAATAGAGAACACAATCGAAGACCATCTTATTTAATAGTGCTCAACAATATTATAAATAGAAAATAAATTAAATAATTAATATTTTAAATCATTTTTTCATATAAATTTGTTTTCATCAAGCAATACACATTGCTTGTGCTCCTTATATAATTTTTTGAAAGTCAGAAATTTTTGACTAAATTTCTATAATTATTTGTTTTTTGAGTCGTGTTGTTCGAAAAAAATACAATCTTTTTTTATTAAACTCGATCCAAAAATAATGTTAATTTGGAGTGCGAGCAAAATAAATACACACAACGGAGACGGAAGATATCCTAGAAACCGAAAAATATACAAAAAGAAATAAAGCCAGACTTAATCCTAACTGGAATCCAATCAAGCTTGACACCCAAAAAATTTTGAAAAAGAAATTTAGTCAAATAAATTTGACTTACAAAAATACAATTAATCAAGAAGATAAGAATTTTTTTAAAACCATTAACATATCCAGTCTAATAAAGTTAAAATTTTGAAATTACCAATATATAGTAGAAATCGCAAATTTTTTGCCTGCAGCGCCAACAAGATGGATTACGCTAAAGTGTGAACCGGAGATTATGGTTCGGTTAGAGAGGAGATCCATGAATGTGTTAACAATTGAAAGCCAGAAAAGACTAAAAATAATTTACTAATTTAACAAAAAGAAATTTATTTAGGGATTAGCTGATAATACCAGTCTCCAAAAATATATATTCAACAACGCTCGCTACGTTAAGACAATTAAAAAATAAAATTCAATAATGTGTAATTAAACAGTTAAGGAATATTTCCAATCAGCTTAAATATTTAAGCCTGAATTCGGCGGAACAATTGAATATGAGAACAATTGAAGAAAATAGCGCTTAATAAATTTTATAACTTGATTAGTTTAAATAAAGTTATGTTTTTATCAAAGTAATTTCTTAAAATAATATGTATATAGGCAAATTTAATTGAAAATTGAAAAGAAATTAAAAAAGATTTAAATTTAGCCGATAATATCGGTTTCCAAAAATATAATCAGACCTACACAAAGACAATAACACTCAACAGACTATTTGAAGATAAAGTTTAATATACACAATAATTATATAATTAACATGGAGAGCATATTCCATACACTTATATTTCAAAGATTAAAAAGTATTCAGCAGAAGAAAAAAACGAAATAGGGTAATCTTGTGCTTTACTGGTCCCTAGAAAAAATGTGGTAAAAGTATTTTTTCGATATTTTTGAGGTCTGCCAGTAGGTAATCGAGTGTGCTGAGTTCGAATATGGGCTTAGAATTTGTTTATTTTGAACCCCGGACCCGAATTCGACCATGTCAAACATGGGGTAAAAATTCGAAATTTCAAATTTTATATCTAATCGGACTAGACCCTTCGAGCTGAGTCGATTGGTATCAAAATTATTACGTGTCGACATCTTTAGACTAAGTTATGCTGTCTGGTTTGTATACTGAGGTCCAACCAAGCGTGTATTTAATTGATCATAACTTAGTCTAAAGTGCTTGACATGGTCGAATCCGGGTCCAGGGTTCGAAATAAACAAATTATAAGCCCATATTCGAACTTACCACACTCGATTACCTACTGGCAGACCTCAATAATATCGAAAAAGTACTTTTACCACTTTTTTTCTAGGGACCAGTAAAGCACAAGATTACCCGAAATAGTTATAGTTCCCTTAAAAGTTGTTCTTATTTTTCCTTGCATGTCCACGAGATGAAATACTTGAATTATTTAAAATTAAGAATTTTTGCTTGATTACGCTTCTAATATATTTAGCCAAATCCCGAGTTTGGCTCCCAAAAAATAAGCAAACATGATAATCGAGCTACTAGTTATCGAAGTGATCAACAATTTGATAAATAGAAAAATTAAGAGAATTATTGATATTTCTTGAATCTTATTAAAGGGATTTTTTGAAAATTAATGGACAAAATAGGAAGTAAAATAAATACATTTAAAAAAGTGAGAATCGGAAAAAATTAAAAAGTTAGCGGAAGTTTACTGTGTTAAAAAATGTTTTCTCCAAATTTGAGTTAATATTTATTACTTTAAATATATTTCATTAAAATTTTTGTTCTATTAATACTTACGGGGGTTGATTAAATGGTTATACGACATTTGGGGACGGACACTTGCGGAACGACTTTTGAAGACCGACATTTGAGGATTGCCATTTGAGTATAAGAATATTAGTATCTTAAAACAGAAATTATCACAAATTATGTACTACGGGTAAGTAGTTCCACGTTCGTGGGAAGTTGATTTGTCGGCGGGGGATGTTGTTCCAACAACGGGCGATGTTGTTCCAACAACGGGGGATGTTGTTCAAACGACAAAGGATATTGTTCCAACGACGTAGGAGGTTATTTCAACACGCAGAACCTTCCTCCATTGACGGAACAAATTCTTGCCGTTGACGGAACAACATATTCCGTTGTTGAAACAATATCTTCCGCCGACAAATACTTGTGGAACTACTTACCCGTAGTACATAATTTGTGATAATTTCTGTTTTAAAATACTTATATTCTTATACTCAAATGGCAATCCTCAAATGTCCGTCCTCAAATGTCGGTCCTCAAAAGTCGGTCCGCAATCCTTAATCCTCATACTTTGCGGACTCGAAATTTGCGGAACGAAAGTTGCGGACCCGAAGTTTGCGGACCTGATTTTTGCGTAACCAAGATTTTAGGACCGACACTTGAGTAAAATTGAAAAATTAAAAATTTTATTTTTCGATGGTTCCGTCAGAATTTACCATATCCGTACCGGACTCATGAATTTTTCTTGATTTTTCAAAATTTTTATCAATCTCTTATCTTAAAATTATTTCATAATTTAAATAATCGAGAAAATTCCTTAAAAAATAATTTATATGGCCATTTCATAAGGTCATGATGCCAGAATTTATCCTAATTAACGCCGCAGGCTAAAATTTTTGAAATTTCCGAGGTTCAGTAGACTCTATTGTCGATCCGCAAATTTTTGGTCCGCAAATCTCAGATCCGCAAAATTCGTGTCCGCAAAGTTCGGGTCCGCAAATTAAAATCCGCAAATTTTGGCGTGCCTTAATTTATGGAGATTCTTCTTACGTATTTTTCCGAGTCAAAAATCTTTTCGACAAAATTTTTATTAAAAGCCGTGTTACTCTAAGGCTAGACTATTTCCTACACGAAGTCTTGGAACCTAAAAAATTTGAAAATGAAATTTAGTCAACTAAAGTTGACTTGCAAAAATAGAACCTACACAATTACAAATAATATTATTTAATACCTACTAACATCTAGTCTAATTAAGTTAAAATTTTGAAATTAAATATAAGAAGTGGAAATTCGATACACACTATCAGGAATTCATTTAACAATTAAAAATAAGAATTTTAATTTTAGATTAACTGATAATATCAGCTTCCAAAAATAACACCGATAAGAAGATGTGAAATACCCTGGGAAAACTAAAATACAAAATATAATTATGAAGAACAAAATAATTAAAATTTAACATGGAGAGGAATTCCAATCAGCCTACATTTAAATACTCTAGTCAGAATTTAGCGTAAGTTTTCAATGGGCCTAATACAACATTTACTCATAAAAACATTCAAAAAAATAAAATTCTGAGACTGAAAATTAAAAAAATTAAGAGAAATAGAGAAAGAAACGTCATGGATTTTAATGGAAGTTCAGCTGACACTAAAAATAGCAGGGGGGGGGAGAGAGAGAGAAGGAAAAGAAAAGGTGACAACTCTAAAATTTTGAAACAACTAGCAATAATTTAAAAAATAGAAAATCAGCAAAAAAAATTATAACATATTTGAAACTTTTTAAAATTTATAAATTAGCTGATACAATCAGCTTTCAAAAATATAAAATAGAAATTACTTAAAACTGTATAACAATTCAAAAAGAAATTTAATAATATAAGAACAAAATAATTTAATAATTATCATGGAGAGGAATATTCAATCAGCCTACATTTTTGTCTAATCCCTTAAAACAAAATTTGGCTAACCCGTTTAAAATCGCTTTTAAAAAGCTTAGCATTTCCTCGAGATAATTACTTAAATTATATTAAGTATAGATTTTTAATAAATTTTAGCCAAATCAAGAGTTTGGTTTCCAAAAATAGTAATCGTCAAATCGGAAGAACACTTATTTAATTGAGGAACAACAATATCATAAATAGAAAAATAAAGAAAATAATTAATATTTCAAATAGTTTTTAGATAAAAATTCGTTTTCATCAAGCATTACAAGTTTTTTGTGCTTTCATTTTTTGAATGTCAGAAATTTTTGACCAAATTTCTAGTATAATTATCTGTTTTTGGAGATCGTGTAGGCCGAAAAAACCAGTATTTTCTCATTCCGACTCGATCCAAAAATCAAGTTAATTTGGAATGCGGGCACAAAATAAATACACACAATGGAGACGGAAAATATCCCAGAACCGACAAATATACATAAAGAAATAAAGCCAGACTTTTTCCTAACCAGAATCGAATACAGTCTTGGTTACAAAAAAAATTTTGAAAAAGAAATTTAGTCAAATGAAGTTGACTTACAAAAATACACATCACACAACGTAGAGGACTCTTAAAACCATTCACATACAGTTAAATTAAGTTAAAATTTTGAAATTAGCAATATATAGCAGAAATCGCGAATTTTTTGCCTTCAGCGCCTTCTGTACCCAATGGAACTAACGTCAATCAGAGGTGGGTCGGAACAGTCAGAGATGTCGGAAATCGGAACTGGCTCAAAAGTTGGAACCCGGAAATTAATTTTTTTCGGAAATCGGAAGGAAAAAACGTCGGAATTGGAAATCGGAATTCCGACCCACCTCTGACACCCATAAAAACTTTCAAAAAATCTGAGACTTTTAAAATAAAAAATTAAAATAGAGAAAGAAACGTCATGGATTTTAATCGAAGTTCAGCTGACACTAAATAGGGGGGAGGAAGTGGAGAGAGAGAGAGAGGAAAGAAGACACTCGCTATGCTCGCAAATAAACGTCGTCGTATAAGGGAGAAGTGCGCTGTCATGAATGGAATTTACATCCATGCAATCAAACATCCAAAAAATGTTTTTACAATTCCTCCATGTTTTGCAACAAACCAGTTTTTACATAAAAATCCAGCAAAAACCGCAAAAAAGGATTAAAAAAGGAAATTTGGATTTAAGCAAAAATTTTATGCTATTTTTTCTTAACAGTAGAGTGAAAATTAAATAAACTTCGGACAATTTCCATATTATTTAAGTAAATCAAAATTTGAATTAATTCAATAAATTGAGTTAACTAATTTATTTCCAATTCTAAGAAGCATCTTAATTGTGGAATAACTCTATTTTGAAGTTATTATACTCCTTATAGTATATTTTATTAACTTTAATTTAAACAGGATTAGACAAGTGTTGATAACGTTGGCTTCTTAAGATCATTAACGTATTTTTGCATGCCAAAGCAATGCTTTGGCAAAAAATTTTGGTCTATTAAAATTCCTGATTTATTAGCGAATTTTAAGATTAAGAAAAACTTCGTTTATGCGATCTTAAGCAAAATTTTAGTGTGTATTCGCGCCAAAATTTGTTTATTATTAGGGATGGTATTTATATGGACTATCAATCGAAAAATATTCCTTTATAATTATGTTACACACCATATTACTCACTATAATATATTTTATTTAAATTATATTAAACTGGTTAGATACATATGTTATTACACCGGCTTCAAAAGCATTTGCTGTATTTTTGTATGTTAAAGCAATGCTTTGACAAATGGTTTGGCTTATTGAAATTCCGAATTTATCAGTAAATTTTAAAAAAATTACGTTAAATTAGGCTCTAGAAAATTGGGCTCCAACAGAATTTTGAGCTCTAACAAATAAGTTAGAAAAACGGAAAATTGGGCTCTAAAATTTTAGGCGCGGTGAAAGGTTATTTTTCACCTCGCCTAAAAGTTAGTTTTAGTTAGTTGTTAAAAAACATAAAATCTCGACATTTCAAAGCTTTTTTCACTTACAAATTAGAGCGGAAATTTCCGTTGTAGCCCAATTTCAAAATAGCTGGAGCCCAAATTTCCGAAAAATCTTGGAGTTATCTTCCAAAACCCAATTCTCCGGAGAAAATTGCCAATGTCAAAGTTTGGCCTACAAAAAAATAAGATTTGCACCTTCTGGCTCACACTTTCCCTATCGAAGTGATCGACAATATTATGTATAAATAGAAAAATAAATAAAATAATTGATATCTTTGAGTATCTTAAAATATAAGTTAAAAATTGAATTTAACAAAAAACAAATAAGCATTAACTCATAATCTAAATTTAAGCCAAATTTTGAATTTGGCTTCCAAAAATTGACGATAATGAAAAAAATGCAAATACCTATCGAAGTGATCGAAATATTATGTCAAATATAGTATAGCAAAATAAAATAATTGATTTTTCTGAGAATCATTCATTCAAATCACCACCAGAAATTAAATTATTAAATTAAAAAAATATATTAAAAATTATAAAAAAACATGGAAATCTACCCAATAATCAAAGAAAATGAATAAAAATTAAAAGGAGTTACAACAACTGAGAGGTTATAACAGTTTAATCGTATTTATAACAGTGATTAGGGATGCCAGCCCAATTCGGAAGATCAAATTGGGCATCGAAAAAACAAAAAATACTCGATATTATTGAAAATTCATTTGTTAAATTACTGGCACAAAAACATTAAAATACTGAGAAATAAGCGAAAAATAATTCAATACGCAAAAACACATTTTTAACCAAAGTCAAAATTTGGTTTACAAAAATACTACAAAAGCAAACTGGAATCTTCATATTCATAACGATTCATAACCAAAGAATAAATAGAAAAGTAGATAAAATAAATGATATTTTTGAAAATTCGTCTGTTGGGAGTTGTTTCGACCTGAGCAGTCTCATTTCAAAGGAAGTCTACTCGATTTGTAGTTACTTGAAGTGAAAAATTGTAGAATAAAAACAATAAAATTCAAAAAACAATTATAAAAATTCTAAATCAATAAAAAAACAAAAATAACAATTTAAAAAAATTAGAGAAAACCCTTGTCAAAACCCTTAAATTAAAGTAAGCCCTTTAAAAGTGAAAAGTGTTAACCATTGGAATTTAAACCTAGCCAGTTGAATACTTGGCTTTCAAAAATATATACGCAAAATTCAGTAAAGTAATCATTTAAACACGCAAAATTTATGATTTAAAATATCATTAATTAAAAAAGAAATATTTAGCAGAGTTAACGTTGTTACAAAAATAGTAACAACATTGCTCAGTGAAATCATTTGACGTTGTTTTTAAAACAATAGTAACAAAGCAAATATTTTTTCAATTAACGCTATTTTAGAAATTACATTTTTTATGGATTTAAAAGTAAATAACTATTATTTGTATATTTTTTGTATAATAAGTAAGTATTTAATTGTCTTAAACTTTTTAGATAAGACCTGTTATCTTCATATGTCATAATATGAAGATATTCATGAACTTGATTAAACACATGGCGATACAAAAGTTAAAATCTAACATATTTTCCTGTCAATTTTTTGTCAACATGTCAAATTTAGCCATCTCCGGGATTAGCTTACAAAAATAACAAAGAAAAAATTAAAACATAAATTACAAAAAAAGTCAAAATCAGATATTAAAAAAGGATCAGATATAAAAAAATTATATTATGCAAGATTAAAAAACGCTTCAGAAAATATTTACAATTTCGCAAACTAACAGACCAAAATTAATCTAAAAATTGCCTGACTAACAAAAGTAAATCATAGAAATGTAAGGGCAATCTATTCCTATTTATTAAAGTTAGTAAAATTTTTGTAAAAAATGATAATTAAAAATGAAAGCGAATAAGTACTTTAAATATTCAAAAAATAAAATTTTTTAAACCTGACTAACAGGCTGAATAAAATTTAATATCAAAAACGCCCAGGGCTTCTGTTGGATTATAAACAAATTCAAAATACTTTAAGATCGTCAAAAACCAAAGTATGTGCCATGAGTAATACCGAGTTTCGTGTTGGTTTCCACAGGAGCCAAGGAAAATATTGGCAAAAAGGAAAATATAATAAGGTTACGAAACTCGGTTTACCTTACCATAAATAAAATTTAAAAAACCCACAAATTGCCAACAGGTTCTCAATCCTTAATTTTAGGCTTCCAACTGCCTCCACCGCCACTGCTGCTACCAATATTCAGACTGCTAGTGAATCCGCCACCTGGGCGTGAATTTGAGTTGTTACTAGAAGAACCTCCTTTATTTCCAGAACTAAAGCTGACGTTTTTTGAAGAACCGAGGGCTACCAATAGTACTGAATCGGTACTACTGGTATTGGTATTGAAAAAAGTCATTTACCGAACACTAATTTAAATTTAGGGGTTTTATTAAACAATAATGCTGATCTTCGGTTAAACCAAAAAAAACCCCCAACATATTAAAACGACAAAATATAACAAATCTTAATGACAAATTTAGCCAAAGCTAAAGTTTGGCTCCCAAAAAAAGTTAAGGAAGTACAAAAAAACAGGAAGATTAATGAAGAAATGTCAGATATACATATACATAAAAGGTTAGACTAAATAATAATATTGTGTAGAATAGTGTTAGGATCAGCAAAGAGTAAGGTTAGCGTAAGAGTTTAGCAAGGGAAAAATTTTCCAAATAAAAGCAAACTAAAAAATAAGATTTACAAAAATCGTACTCGTGTTCAAATACTTTAATTCTCTCATCAGGTTCGAAGAATATTCATATCATATAAGCGGAAAATCGAGAAGTGGAATTTAAATAAAAATTGAAGCTGAAAAATTTTATAAAGATTTGTGGTATAAATTTAGCCAAAGCTATAGCTTGGCTCGCAAAAAATAAAACGACGACATATTTCCAGAAGAATAAAGAAGAAATATCAGATATACAGCCCCCTTAAGGCATAAATAAAAATTTTCTTTTAGGCCTATCTGAAAGCCCATAAAATTTGCTACAAAATAGTCCGGGACTTAGTTTTTCTAAAATATATCTGTTTGAAGTATGTCAACTTAACTTTAAAAATCCTCAAAACCCTCCAAAATACCCCAAAAATTATCACTTAAAAATTCCTCGAACATTATCTCCATGTGTTCTTTATTGTGAAATTTAAGCCTGCGCTATTTTGTAGCAAATTTTATGGGCTTTCAGATAGGCCTAAAAGAAAATTTTTATTTATGCCCTAAGGGGGTAAAAATATTTTTTGAAGTACTGTACCTCGATTTCCCGTTGATTTTCGAGATTTGAGATCTCGATGGAGAAAGCAGTTAAAGACTTCGTTCTTTTTTATTTTAACTCAATATCAATGGAAATGTTCATAGAATTTTTTATTTCACTTTTAGTAATTGTTTAAGGGCTTTTTTGTTAGGTTTTACAAACTGTTCAATGTATTTTGGAACACCTCATTTTTCGAAAAACCTTCATAACTTTTGATAAAATTTGTGCTTATCTAAGATTTTTTGTAAAATAGGGTAATTTTTGATGCTGAATCAATATTTAAAAAAATTATAAAAATTAGACAAATCAAAGTTGACTTATTGGAAAAATTAGAGGGTGTCAACATATTTTGGAACGGACTTTAGTGTGGGTAAACATGAATAGATATTTTTTCAAGTATAACCCTCTCCTTGTAATTTATATCATTTAAAATCTGATTTTAATTAGAAAAAGTATGTCAATTTTGAAGTCACTCTGTTGTACGACGTTATTTTTTGGATGTTGCATTGAATGCCGACAAAAATATTTTTATTATTTTTTAACATTTTTAAATATAAAAAAATCATTGAATACGTTTTGTTTGCATTTTTTATGCCAATATACTACTTTATTTTTGTATGTTAATTCAATGCTTTTACTTCTCTATATACATATTATTATAAAAAGTTTTTTTGATTTTTTAAGATCTTTAAATTTTTTTTAAATTAAAAAATTCTTTTTTCAAAAATTAATATCTGCAAAAGTCGGGTCTGCAAGTGTCGTATGACCGTTTCATTAGTGTCATTTACAATTCAGAAAAGGAGAAAATTGTTGTCGCCTATGTAGATCAGTGGTAGAGAGCATGAAAATACTCAGATTGATTACATTTTTGATCCTGAAAGCGTAGTGCTGCTTAAACTCTCCCTATATGTCATTATACTGTTGTTTGATCCTACAACTATGCCTTCGGAATTAAACAAAATATAAAATGAATATTATATCAATTAATTTTCGATAAATATTTAATTTATTTTAGGATTATAGAGCACTTGGGTTTCGTATTTGTTATTTTTTGGAAGTTGGATGTATTCAACTAAAATGTCACAAAATTTATCTGACTATCTTTTAACAAGTCCCTCGCTGACTGAACTGTTCTTACGTTGGACTAGTCGTAAAAAGAGATTTCATGTTTCCAAAGCTTGTCTAACGCAATTCCTCGACACTTAGTAACAACTGGTAATTAAACTTTGATTAAAAACTTTTTTAGACTAATTTACTACAATTTCTTATTAAAATATTCTCCAAATTTAATAAATTCAATTCTTTTTTGTTTAATTTAATTCAAAATTTATTTTCTTTCATCACTTTCGAGGAGCCTTCCTACACTCCGCCACATAATTATATGCCCCGTAAATAATTATATGCCCCGTAAATATACAAATTACCCCGTAAAATGCCCTATAAGATCGCTACGGAAGTATGATGATAAATATCTCTTAAATTTATTTTTTCTAAAACATACAATTTTTAGTATCTTGTAGCAAATTTCAAGGGCTTTCAGATAAGCCTAATATAAAAATTTAAAATAATCCATAAGGGGTCGAAAAAAATTTTCGAAGCTGCTTACCCCTGTTTTACGTTGATTTTCGGGGTATCGAAATCTCGAAACTGGAAACAGATATGGGCTTATTTCTTTTTTATTTTTTCTTGGTATCGATAAATAAGTTTATTGGAATTTTTCTAGATTTTTCCTACCTTTAGAAATACAAAAACCCAAAGTGTTCATATAATTATGTGGCGGTCGAAAAATTGAAAATTTTCTTAAAAAATTTACCCAAAATCCATTTTCAGATTTTCTTTTTTCTAATGCGTTTTTAGACGATTTCTAAAATATATTAATGAGAAAAATCGGTATTTGCCTGCTATTTACGGTAAAAAGTGGAAATCTAGGGGTGTTCATATAATTATGTGGCGGAGTGTACCAAAAATCACTTCTCATGTTGTTATACTTTGACAAGTAGTTATACTTCAATTGTAATTTCAGTTTAACCACCCCAGAAACCTACAAAAGGAGAATTTTTTGCTAAATCAATATTGGCTGGACCGTCTGAGTTTTAATGAGGCAACTTGTGGACTCGGTTCCGGGGATCTGAAAACTGGTGCCGACCAAGATTCTCTTAGAATTTTTATAGCCAAAAAACATGGGATGCATTATTTCTACTTTTGTAAACAAGAACTAAAAAGGAGGTTTTGGACGGAGGGATATTTTTGTAAGCCGACTCGGCTAAACCTTTCCCAGTGTCAAAAGAAGAGTTTAAGACAAAGATAACCAAAATTAGTATTTAATAAAATTAATTTATTTTACCCATAAACGACTGGGTCTGGCCAAAGAAAAGCTAATAGTGCACACCAATCATCTTGTTCCTAAAAATTAAATTTTAATAAAATCAGAAAAATTAAACAATTTAAAATGTGCCATGTCTTTAAATTATACTCAGATTAAAAATAATTTTTATTTCCTCCCAAAGTCTATTCTTTTATTCACTTTTGTGATAAATATTTGGAATTAGCTAATAAATAAAATTTATTAGCTTAAGACTAATTAGCAATGATCTAACATTGCTTCCAAAAAATTTCAGTACTTGCCGTGGCAACAACAATATAATCTTAGTATAACCTGCCTTTTTTACAAAAAAAAATTAAAAAAAAACAATATGTTTGAAAATAAGGCAAAAATATAGAATAATTATTAGCACATTTCCTCTACATAAAAGAATGACCACTTAAAAGAAGATGAATAATCAGCATATATCAATATATAAAAAGATTATAAAATGTAAATAGTAGTGTAAAGTAGAGTAGTGTAAAGTAGGGTTACGTCGGGGGATGTCGGTGGCGGCATCCTTTGAAGGATTAGCAACGGATTAGGAGGGTATGTCGAGGGTGGGGCGGCACCCTTTGATGCGCTCCCAACAAAATTTTTCTCTTCTTTTACAACGGGAGGGGTCCGACAAAATCAAAAGGGAGAGGGAATGCCGCGGTAAAAATCAAAAGGATGAGTGGGCGAGGAGGGCCAGACAAAAGAAGATAGTATGTATATTAGTGTGAGTAAATCAAAAGGATGAACATGGGTAGTAGTTTACTAATTATGTAATTAACTGTATGAACGAGGGATCCACTCAAACAAAGGGTGTAAGAGTGTTGCGGCTAAAATTCTTTAAACTTTCCGCTTAAATCCTATGGATGTAGGGGGTTTCGGATGATTTCGTTGATAATTTGTATGACCAATTAGCACTATTAATTTGTTCTTCTCCTCTCCTACTACTCTCTTCTCCTCTCCTACTAATATTCCTCTTCCCCTCTCCTTTCCTCCTCTCCTCTCCTTTCCTCCCACTCCCACTCCCCTAATCCTCTTCTCTCCTTTCCTCCTCTCCCCTCTCATTTCCTCCTACAACTCTTCCTCTTCTCCCACTACTACTCCTCTTCCCCTCTCCTACTACTCTTCCTCTTCTCCCACTACTATTCCTTTTCCCTTCTCCTTTCCTCCTACTACTTCTCCACTAATTTCCTCCTACTCCTCTGCTTCTCTCCTTTCCTCTTACTCCTCTCATTTTCTCCTACTCCTCCTCAATTACTACTTCTCTTATCTTTTCCCCTCTCTTTTCCTTTCCTACTACTCCTCTCTTTTTCTCCACTTCATACACACGTCAAATCCTTTTGCAAAACTACAGTATACAATTGATTCAAGGAAAATTTGAAAAGATTTTTTAAACGTTTTGGTTAGCGATTGAGAGAAGTGAAATTTAATAAAATTTTTAAATATAATTTTTATTGTTTTTACATTGAACTAAATTTTTTATAAAAATTTGTGCAATTTTAACGTTTAGAAGTAGTAATTTTTAGGGAGAAAAGTGCACAATTAAGAGTTAGGAAAAGCAATGAGCATAATTATCGTTTAGAATTTGTTAATTTTAGGGGTAAAAGTGCACAATTAAGCATTAGAAATTGCAAAATGCATAGTTTACAGTTTGAAATAGGTGATTTTAGGTCCCCAGTCTCTATTAATTCCCCAGTCTCTATTAATCCCCCACCCTAGAGATGGGTTGAAACAATAATCCCCCTGGGGGATTAATAGAGCAAATACGGTATGTGAAAAGGCAAAATAAACCATCAAAATACTTCAAGAAGAAAAAATGATTGACATGGAAAAGAAAATAATCTCTGACCATTTTCTACGTTTAAGCAAAACTCTGAGACTCAAAATAGGAAGGGGGGTGGTGACATATCCATAAAGTACCCTGCGATTATTGTTGATTTAAAAAGATATCGGGGGTTTGAATTGATATCCTGCTATATCTCTTCAGCCCCTGATACCTACTATATGCTCAAATCCCTGTTATTCTTCTAATCTAGGGCAAAAATTAGTAATTTATTTAAAAAAAACGTGTTTAAAAATAATTCAAAAATTTATAGAGAATATGCTTAGAAAAAATTTTTGGAACCCATTCAATGAAAACAAGGCACATTTAGTTTTAACCTTTTCTTGGCATTACTTTAGTATTTTTGATAAAAACAGTATAAAAATGACTCAAAATAATTTAAGATATCAGAACTCAAAGTATTTGCCATCAGTATTACTGAGTTTATTCTCAATTTCCATAAGGAACAAGGAAGATATTGGTAAAAAGAAAAATAGGATGTGGTGACGAAACTCGGTATTACTTTACCATCAAATAAAATTTAAAAAATTAAAAAACCCACAAATTGCCAACAGGTTCCCAATCCTTAATTTTAGGCTTCCAACTGCCTCCACCACCACTGCTGCTACCAATATTCAGACTGCTAGTGAATCCGCCACCTGGGCGTGAATTTGAGTTGTTACTAGAAGAACCTCCTTTATTTCCAGCACTAAAGCTGGCGTTTTTTGAAGAAACGAATCCACCGCTATTTTCTAAAATAAGAAAAGTTAGAAACGTTTAAAATTAATTCAAAAGTTTAAAATAGCCAAAATATAGGATTGGCTTGCAAAAATAAAAAAAGAAAGATGTATGCTGAAAAGATGGCAGAACCTATGATATACTATATATAAAAATTAGAGTTCGAACCCGGGCCGGGCCCGGACCGGTTTTTTCCGGGCCCGGTGGCCCGGAACCGGGTATTTTTAAGAAAATCCGGTTTTTCCGGGCTAACCGGTTTTTCCGGTTTTACCCGGAAAACCCGGCCCGGGTGCGATTTTGAGTAAAAAAACCGGGTCCCGGGCCCAGTAATTTTTTGCCGGGCCCGGAGTGGGAGTTTTGAAAGGGAAGTTTGGCTGAAAATGGAAGTTTTGGCTTAAGGATCTCCCAAAATTTTCAAAATTTTCGCCTGCGGCGCTGGAAAAGTAAGAAATCTAGTGGGTTGCAGTGATGTCAAAGTTCCAGTTCCGGAACTAATTAGTTCTAGTTCCAGTTCCGGAACAAAACTACTGAACTAACGATTATGTGGATATTAAGTAAATTACTAAGGTTCAAATTATAAAATTGGCTAAAACTTTTTAGATACGACTTGTTATACATATGTCATACTATGAAGATAGTCATGAACTTGACTAAACAAATAACGATACAAACGGTCAAATCTAACATGTTTTCTTGTCAACTTTTTTGTCAACATGTCAAATTTAGCCATCTCCGGGATTAGCTTACAAAAATAACAAAGAAAAAATCAAAACATAAATTACAGAAAAAAGTCAAAAGCAGATATTAAAAAAGGATCAGATATAAAAAAATTATATTATGCAAGATTAAAAAACGCTTCAGAAAATATTTACAATTTCGCAAACTAACAGACCAAAATTAATCTAAAAATTGCCTGACTAACAAAAGTAAATCATAGAAATGTAAGGGCAACCTATCCTTATTTATTAAAGTTAGTATAATTTTTGTAAAAAATGATAATTAATTAAAAATGAAAGCGAATAAGTACTTTAAATATTCAAAAAATAAAATTTTTTAAACCTGACTAACAGGCTGAATAAAATTTAATATCAAAAACGCCCAGGGCTTCTGTTGGATTATAAACAAATTCAAAATACTTTAAGATCGTCAAAAACCAAAGTATGTGCCATGAGTAATACCGAGATTCGTGTTGGTTTCCACAGGAGCCAAGGAAAATATTGGCAAAAAGGAAAATATAATAAGGTTACGAAACTCGGTTTACCTTACCATAAATAAAATTTAAAAAACCCACAAATTGCCAACAGGTTCTCAATCCTTAATTTTAGGCTTCCAACTGCCTCCACCACCACTGCTGCTACCAATATTCAGACTGCTAGTGAATCCGCCACCTGGGCGTGAATTTGAGTTTTTACTAGAAGAACCTCCTTTATTTCCAGCACTAAAGCTGACGTTTTTTGAAGAACCGAGGGCTACCAATAGTACTGAATCGGTACTACTGGTATTGGTATTGAAAAAAGTCATTTACCGAACACTAATTTAAATTTAGGGGTTTTATTAAACAATAATGCTGATCTTCGGTTAAACCAAAAAAAAACCCCCAACATATTAAAACGACAAAATATAACAAATCTTAATGACAAATTTAGCCAAAGCTAAAGTTTGGCTCCTAAAAAAAGTTAAGGAAGTACAAAAAAACAGGAAGATTAATGAAGAAATGTCAGATATACATATACATAAAAGGTTAGACTAAATAATAATATTGTGTAGAATAGTGTTAGGATCAGCAAAGAGTAAGGTTAGCGTAAGAGTTTAGCAAGGGAAAAATTTTCCAAATAAAAGCAAACTAAAAAATAAGATTTACAAAAATCGTACTCGTGTTCAAATACTTTAATTCTCTCATCAGGTTCGAAGAATATTCATATCATATAAGCGGAAAATCGAGAAGTGGAATTTAAATAAAAATTGAAGCTGAAAAATTTTATAAAGATTTGTGGTATAAATTTAGCCAAAGCTATAGCTTGGCTCGCAAAAAATAAAACGACGACATATTTCCAGAAGAATAAAGAAGAAATATCAGATATACAGCCCCCTTAGGGCATAAATAAAAATTTTCTTTTAGGCCTATCTGAAAGCCCATAAAATTTGCTACAAAATAGTCCGGTACTTAGTTTTTCTAAAATATATCTGTTTGAAGTATGTCAACTTAACTTTAAAAATCCTCAAAATTCTCCAAAATACCCCAAGAATTATCACACAAAAATTCCTCGAACATTATCTCCATGTGTTCTTTATTGTGAAATTAGAGCCTGCGCTATTTTGTAGCAAATTTTATGGGCTTTCAGATAGGCCTAAAAGAAAATTTTTATTTATGCCCTAAGGGGGTTAAAATATTTTTTGAAGTACTGTACCTCGATTTCCCGTTGATTTTCGAGATTTGAGATCTCGATGGAGAAAGCAGTTAAAGACTTCGTTCTTTTTTATTTTAACTCAATATCAATGGAAATGTTCATAGAATTTTTTGTTTCATTTTTATTAATTGTTTAAGGTCTTTTGTTAGGTTTTACAAACTGTTCAATGTATTTTGGAACACCTCATTTTTCGAAAAACCTTCATAACTTTTGATAAAATTTGTGCTTATCTAAGATTTTTTGTAAAATAGGGTAATTTTTGATGCTGAATCAATATTTAAAAAAATTATAAAAATTAGACAGATCAAAGTTGACTTATCGGAAAAATTAGAGGGTGTCAACCTATTTTAGAACGGACTTTATTATAAGCATTATGAAAATATTTAGCGAATATATGGAGTGTTGACACACAACAAAAACAAAAGAAAACCTAAAGGGAATGAGGAATATGGCAAGCATATTTTTCCCATAGAGCCTTTCGTAAATTTTTGGACAGATGCTTTGGACAGTGGGTGTCGCGCAAAGTTGAGTTTAAATATTTATTTTGAATCGTCACGAATAAAAATGTGTTGAATGTGTGATTTACAAATTTATGAGAATTTTAGTTTAACGTACATAAAGAGGCTTATCGTAAATTATAATAAAAAATCTTATCGTAAATCTTATCGCTTATCGTAAAAAATTTGAGAATGATGGAAGAAATATTAGACATTGTAAAAAAGTTCTAGAAATGAAATAAAATTGAAAAAAGGGCTATCCTAAATTAATCTGAAAATATGATTCGAGTTAACTAAAATCGTACTGATATTTCTTCGCTGAATCTTTCCATGAAATTAGCCAATTCTAGGATTGGCTCCCAAAAATAAAGCATTTACCGACGACGAAAACTTTAAGGAGATAAGCGAAAACCACTATAAATAAATACAAATATAAGAAAGATAATATTAAACTGACAACAAAGCTTAGATGTGAAGCCTATTAGAATCTCCCTCACAAGACCCCTTGAAAAATAAACGCCCAGAGTTATTAACTATGAAAGAAGAGCTAACCTAAATTAATCAAAAAAAATGATTTAAGTTAACTAAAATCGTAAGCAAATTCCTTCCATGAATTTAGCCAATTCTAGGATTGACTCACAAAAATAATCAGCAAAAAAGTGAACTTTAAGGCGCTAAGCGAAAATCACTATAAATAGATAAAAAAATAGAAAAGATTATATTAATTAGGTAATAGAAGCTTATTTGTGTAGCCTATTACAATCAGTGATGTCAAAGTTCCAGTTCCAGTTCCGGAACTAGAACTACGGAACTAACGATTATCTGGAACTAGCTTGGAACTGGAACTACGGAACTAGTAAATGTCTGGAACTAGCTTTGGAACTAGTTCTGGAACTAGTTCCTGGGGGTATATTTTTGACAAAATTTCCTCGAAAATTACCTGCAGCACGCTGAGTATGGAAGAAATCTGGCTGCTTGAGCTCCAAAATCCTCAAAATTTTCGCCTGCGGCGCTGAATAAGTCAATTCCCAGATATCCTTTTAAATCCATTAATCCCTTCACATCCTCTGATCTCCCCGTTAAAATTCTTTATCTGAAAATCCCGAAATCCCGCCGGGATCCCACTAAATTTTAGAACGGGATTATCAGGATTACGGGATTAATCCCGCGGCAAGTGACACATTTTTATTCGTGACGATTCAAAATAAATATTTAAACTCAACTTTGCGCGACACCCACTGTCCAAAGCATCTGTCCAAAAATTTACGAAAGGCTCTATGGGAAAAATATGCTTGCCATATTCCTCATTCCCTTTAGGTTTTCTTTTGTTTTTGTTGTGTGTCAACACTCCATATATTCGCTAAATATTTTCATAATGCTTATAATAAAGTCCGTTCTAAAATAGGTTGACACCCTCTAATTTTTCCGATAAGTCAACTTTGATCTGTCTAATTTTTATAATTTTTTTAAATATTGATTCAGCATCAAAAATTACCCTATTTTACAAAAAATCTTAGATAAGCACAAATTTTATCAAAAGTTATGAAGGTTTTTCGAAAAATGAGGTGTTCCAAAATACATTGAACAGTTTGTAAAACCTAACAAAAGACCTTAAACAATTAATAAAAATGAAACAAAAAATTCTATGAACATTTCCATTGATATTGAGTTAAAATAAAAAAGAACGAAGTCTTTAACTGCTTTCTCCATCGAGATCTCAAATCTCGAAAATCAACGGGAAATCGAGGTACAGTACTTCAAAAAATATTTTAACCCCCTTAGGGCATAAATAAAAATTTTCTTTTAGGCCTATCTGAAAGCCCATAAAATTTGCTACAAAATAGCGCAGGCTCTAATTTCACAATAAAGAACACATGGAGATAATGTTCGAGGAATTTTTGTGTGATAATTCTTGGGGTATTTTGGAGAATTTTGAGGATTTTTAAAGTTAAGTTGACATACTTCAAACAGATATATTTTAGAAAAACTAAGTACCGGACTATTTTGTAGCAAATTTTATGGGCTTTCAGATAGGCCTAAAAGAAAATTTTTATTTATGCCCTAAGGGGCATAAATAAAAACTAAAAAAAAAATAAAATAAATAAAAACTAAACGAGTAAATAAATAAAAACTAAACGAGTTTTTATTTATGCTCCTAATTTTTATTAAAATTTATCTTTTTTTTTGTTTAAAAAGCATTTTATTTTTTTTTCTTTTAAGGAAATTTTAAAAAGATATTTAATTGGGTAATATTTTTTTTTGTTGACTAAACAATGTCTAAGCGCAATTCTTCTGAATTCTCTCCATTAAATTTTGCAGCAAATATGACAAACAACGAAAAACGCAGCAAAATTGTTGAACAAATTAATTCTTTAAATTTTGACAAAATTTGAACTATACTTAATCATCCTAGTTAATTAAAATGGTCGGTATAGAGTATATTTATTTAAATAATAAATCGATTATATATATAAATTTTTGTTTTTATTTAATTTATTATGACTTTAATTGTTTTTATGCTGTTTTTTATTTTGATTATTTTTATTGTGCTTCACTACGACATTGTTGTCGGATTAAGTGGCACGCCCTTTCGATGACATTTTTTTTTATGTTAATAAATAAATAAATAAATGACCGGAATCCGGTTTCAGGCTAAATAAAAGTATAACTTGATTTCCTTATTTAATAAAATTATTATTACACTACAATTAAAAACTTTAAAGTTTGTAGCCCTTCAGCCAATCATTCCCTCGGGAATGAGAGTAAGTTATCTTGCCCTGTACTAACCTCCATCAACTATTGTCCTTTTTGAACGTGATAATCCTTGGTGTTAGTGGGTCTTCATTTTAATTAGAGCTTGGAAACCTAGGACATAACTATAATTCAAAAAAAGATGGTCGGCACACATTTAAATGACCAAAGCTTACAAGGCACTGAGAATGGCAAAACAAATTTAAAGAGAAATAGACCACACGCTCCTCTAACTTTATATAAAAATATTTTGTAAACAATTCTAATTTAGCAAGTCTGTTTTGGCATAAATAGAAAAAAAAAAGAAAATTACGAAATCGTAAAATATAAATTTGAAAATAATGGAGGCAATATTAAATATTGTAAAAAAGCCCCAGAAATAAAATTGAAAAAGGGATATCCTAAATTAAGCAGAAAAAATGATTCGAATTAATCCAGATATTTCCTCCACAAATCTTTCAACGAATTTAGCCAATTCTGGTATTAGCTCACAAAAATAAATAACAATCGACTACGCAAAACAACAGTAAGGCGTAAGTAAAAATCACTATAAATAATTACAAAAATAGAAAATGTTATATTAATCAGCAATAGAAGCTTAGTTTTGAAGCCTATTAGAATCTCCCTCACGAAACCCATTGAAAAGTAAACGAGTTATTGACTATGAAACAAGGGCTAACCTAAATTAATCAGAAAAAATGATTCAAGTTAACTAAAATCGTACGAAATTCCTTTCATGAATTTAGCCAATTCTATGATTGACTCACAAAAATAAACAATACGATTGGCAGAATGTGAAGTTTAAGGCGATAAGCGAAAACCATTATAAATAAATCCAAAAATAAAAAAGCATATATTAATCAGACTATATTAGAAGCTTATTTGCAAACCTATTATAATCTCACGCAACGAAACACTTTGATAAATAAATGAAAAAGGTTCTATTAAGTAATTTACAGTATTTTAACAACAAAACTAAAACCCACTATTTTTGGTTTTGTTTCCACCTCCACCACCAGAATTACCAAATCCACCTGATGCAAAAGCGCCGTTTGCAAAACTATCAAAACTGTCTCCTACTCCCCAGCCTCCCATGTCGCATAAAGCAATAAAATAATTAGAAAATAGCTGAAAAAGAAAAAAAATTTAAAAATTATGTAAAAATATGAGTTTAGCACGAATAAAAGTTGGGATGACATTTGGTCCCAATTTTAAATTTAATTTTTTTAGTTAATTCAAAAAGAGTATTTTTTATGTATTGTCGGGAAAAGTAAAACAAAGAGAGTATAGTTTAACAGAATTTTAGGAAAAATTTAAGATTGGATTGAGACACAGGATGCCACATTTTATCTCACGCGGTGATAAAAATACAAAATTAAATAAATAAACCGTTAAAAATCGATTGGGAGGCTGTCCGGACGATGTTTTGTCCGGTTAATATTCCCTCTTAAACATCCTAATTTTGAGACAAATTCCAATTCCTTTTAGTTTCTAATTGTTTATGTAAGCCAATTTTTGGCTTTGATTATGGGTCTTAAATAACGTTAATTATTTTCTTTATTCCTCTATTTATGAGTATTCCCTACATAATTTTTCAACCTATATACTACATCTATATTTTTGGGAGTCAAACTTAAGCTTTGGCTAAATTTTATACTCAAATCATGAATTGTCTTCTTTACCAGATCTTTGAATGCCATTCTCTTAAACAACTTTTACTGATTTTTTCTCACATTCATTTTCTCATTTTTCTTGTACATAAAATTGAGGATACTTTAACGATTTTCTCAACTTTTCGAGTCTACAGATAATTGTTAGAAATGATTTTTTGGTTCTAAGCAATGTTAATTAATTTCTTTACTTTTCTATTTATGAATATCACAATTTCTCTATATTTGGCTTTTTCGCGTCCAACTAAAGCGTATTTTTGGAAGCCAAACTTTGAATTTGGCTGTTTTGTTTTGATAGAAAAACAGTTTAATAAAGTTATTTTTGTAAGGTTAAAGGCAAGAGAAATTTAGGAAAATGAGTCTTTTTGAGAAAAATTCAAAGTTTTTGGAGGCAGAGCTGTTTCAAGACAAAAAACTTTCGAAAATCGAAAAAGGAAAAAATCAGAAAAATGTCAAAATTGATGTCAAAATGTGACAAGGAAATTTAAGTTTTAGAACAGCGCGTAAAACTAAGTTTGACCAGCACTTACCCGAAACAATTTGAATTAAAAACTACGAAAACTTTTAGATTTGTAGCAATTCAGCTAAATATGTAGTATTTATTATTTCAGTTTATGATTTTTAAATAAAATATGTCAATTAAATTTTTAAACAGACGAAAGCTTATGCTTACAAAGTAGAGTAAATGCGGAAAAATATTCTGCCAAACAAAAATCGTCTAAAGCTTTCTTTTATCCAAAATATGGACTTTTTTGTACGTAATGCGATTAGAAAAATTATTAAACCCAAAAATTTATAAAAGGTAGAAACTCACTTAAAATTTAACAATATTTTTATGTTCATTAATTATGTTATAAATAAAAACGAAAATATAATTGTGGGGAATCGCATAGTTGCTGTCGTTCATTTTTTGGAAACCAATCAAAATTGGCTAAAATAGTTTTGTAATAGGTCCTAGATAAAAAATGGTAACTGACAATCAGAGCTGTTTCGAAACAAAAAAATTTTCGAAAATCGAAAGAAATCCAGAAATATCGAAATCGAAAATATTTTTCAAAATCTTCGAAATCGAAAGAAAAATAAACTCGAAAAACGAAAATCGAAAAAAAATTTTTTTAATAAAAAATTGGAAAATAATTTTTTATGTTAGGTCTCAGTTGGAACTTTTGCTTGAACTCTAAGGAATTGGGGAAAACTAATGACTAGAAAAGAGACCTATTCAAATCTTGACTCCGGGTGGAAAGTGTAAAGATTTTACTCATAGGGATGGGCGGTACCTGGTAACGGAAAAGTACGAAACATTTTCAAGACCCTTTCACAATGGACCTGATTGAAACAACTCTAAATAATGGTAATTAATTTATTAATTTGTATAATTATGTAAATCAACGTTTAATTTATTTGTGATAGGATTTGTTGTGAAAATATTTTTTGAGAGCCGAACTCTAGATTTGGCTAAATTGTAGTACTTTATGCATTTTTAAAATGCTTTCCGCCTGGGTTATAGTGACTTTCTTAATTTTTCAATAAGAGTTAAAGAAATTAAATCCTTTCTTGTTAAGAGGAAAATGAGAAAATGAACGAGACAAAAAATCAGTAAAAATATTTAGGAAAATTAGGCATTTAAAGATCAGATAATGAAAACTATTCATAAACAGTTTAATATAAAATTTAGCCAAAGCTGGAGTTTGGCTCCCAAAAATATACGCATTATGGCAAAGGATCAGGAGGCAAAAAAATGAACAACGATAAACATAAAATGAAAAATAAAGAAAATAAGTAACATTAATTAAAATTAATAATCAAAGCCAAATATTATCTTTAAATAAATCATTAGAAATTATTTAAAAATAAATGGAAATTGTCTCAAAATTAGGGTGCTAAAGAGCGGGATATTAACCGGATAAAACATCGTTCGACAGTATCCCGACAGAATACCGCTGTTTTGATAGAAAAACATTTTAATAAAGTTATTTTTGTAAGGTTAAATGCAATAGAAATTTAGTGGAATGAGAGTTTTTTTGAAAAAAAATTTAAAGTTTTTGGAGGCAGCTTCGAAACTTTCTGCTCCGCAACGCATTATATTTTTGCAAGCCGAACGTTAGGTTTGGCTAAAAGCTTGTAATTTAGAAGCGGCTTTAGTCCAATTTTAAATATAATTTTTTTCAGTTATGTATATTCAGAGTATATTATCCTTTTATTGCCGGGAAAACCAAAACAAAGAGGGTATAATTTTACAGGATTCTAAAAAAATTTAAGATTGGAAAGAGATGGAGTTTTAAAACAATAAAGGGAACAATGATCTGCAGATAAGTAAAGAAATTTGTAAAAATTGTTCAGGAATCAATAAATCATTTGGCTGTAGTATAGTATAGCGGTGAAAAGGTTTCGATATAGCCCATAACATAGATTCGTCTCGACGAGCTGAGCCGAACGGTATTACTTATTTTTTCCGGAGATGCCTGTGGACCGAGATATAGGTCTCCGAAAATCGCAAAACCACTAATTTTGAGACAAATTCCAATTTTTTTTTAATTTCTAATTTTGATTGTTGATTAAATAATGTTAATTATTTTTTTATTCTTTTATAAAAAATATATAAATTTGTTCCTTGTTGCCTACAGAATATCTTGAGTTGGGTGTGTATATTTTTGGGAGCCAAACTTGAGCTTTGGCTAAATTTTATACTAAAATGTTCATGAATTGTTCTTCTTTATCTAATCCTTGAATGCCTCATTTTCTTAAATAATTTTTACTTATTTTTTGACACGCTCATTTTCTCATTTTTCTTGTACAAAAAAATAATTGAAGAATGAAAATACTACAATTTAGCCAAAACTAGAGTTTAGCTTTCAAAAATAAACATTCTACAAACAAACCTTCCAATAATGTGAACGTGTTCATTTAAATATATATATATAAAATTAATAAATTAATTAACATTATTTAAATGTTAATAAAGCGCATTATTTGAAAAATTCAAAATATAATTTAAAATACGCACAAGTCAATAAATTCAAGTAACACTATTTAAATGTCTCAAAATGTTACACAATGTTAATTATTTTTTTTCTTTTTTATTTATGCATATCACAACTCCTCTATATTTAGCCAATTTTTGTCCAGGACAGTGTATTTTTTGGGAGCCAAACTTTGAATTGGCTAAATTTATAAAAACATTCGGTACTTTTCCATCATACTCCCTTTAATCTTTCGTTTTACATAAGCAGTTGATCATTAATTTTGTTCAGAATCATCTCATCAATCAAATTTTAGTCGACGAGCTCTTTAAGCTAATTTGTTTTCTCACCCTAAATATCAGCTTACTCCCCCCCATGGTTTTTCAATTTTCGGAGACCTACATATATCGGTTTATAGGCATTTCAGATCAAAGAGAATGATACCATTCAACTGGGATCCACGAGACGAATCGAAAGATTTATAAATTGAAACATGTCAAAAATACATCCTAAGAATTTGCGGGCGTATAACAGAAAATCTAAAACATTTTCAAGACCCTTTCCCAATGGACCCGATTGAAACAGCTCTAAATAATGTTAATTAATTTATTAATTTTTTGTAATTATGTAAATCAATGTTTACTTTATTTGTGATAGGATTTGTTGTGAAAATATTTTTTGAGAGCCGAACTCTAGATTTGGCTAAATTGTGTTACTTTATTCATTTTTGGAATGCTTCTCGACTGGATTATGTCGACTTTTAATTTTTCAATAAGATTTAAAGAAATTAAATCCTTTTTTGTTAAGAGGAAAATGAGAAAATGAACGTGATAAAAAATCAGAAAAAATTAAGCAAATGAGGCGTTCTAAGGATTAGATAAAGAAAGGCAATTCATAAACATTTTAGTATAAAATTTAGCCAAAAACGGAGTTTAGCTCCCAAAAATATACGCGCTGGCGAAAGCTGAAAAGACAAAAAAATGAACAACGATATTAATAAATAGAAAAAAAAAGAAAATAATCAACATTATTTAAAACCAATAATCAAAGCCAAAAATTATCTTTAAATAAATCATTAGAAATTATTTAAACAGAATTGGAATGTATCAGAATTAGGGTGCTGAAGAGCGGATATTTAACCGGAACAAAACACGGCATGCAGTCTCTCGACGAAATACCGTCCGCGAAACCAGCTCATATCAAAATTACAATACCATCCGAACATAAAAATTTTCTTTGAACGGTATTTTGGTAAGGACGTCTTTATTTTTACATAAAAAATTCTATTTTAAAATGATTTAATAATATAGTATACACTACTGCTCAAAAGTAATGATCCCTGTGTATGAAAATTTTTAAAAAGTGATTATTTTGACATGGAAAGTGTAAATGTTTTACTTCCTTCTTAATAATTAAAACTCACAATTTTAAGGTACTTCTCACATAGAAAATTTTTCCAAAAATTCCAACCCAATGAATTTCCCTCAACTTTAAATGAATACCCCTATTTTTAGGATGGACAAAAGTAATGATCCCTATTTACAAAATACGTTTAATCATTAAGAAAAAAATCCACAAAATTTTTAGTAAAGGTGTTTAGTCATAAGAAGTTAACATATGAAAAGATTGGTCCAATATCTACTCTTTTCTTGAGATATTGACATCTCGATTTCAACGAGAAATAGGGGTAAGTTATTTCAAAAATTATTTTTATCTTTTTGATATATGAATTGTTTACACTTTTATGCTTGACTAAAAGCCAATAAAATTTGCTACAAGATATAGTCGTTCAAATTTTCTGAAAAAATTTATCTATCGTGTTAAGGAGTGACAAACATACAAGGCGGCAAAAATCTCTCATATTACCCAATAAATGGTTCGTGTTGTATATTGCTTATTACTAGAGACCGGACTCGAGTGATCGTTCGATAATATCGATATCGAAAAATATCGACGATATTTTTCGATATTTTTTCCCGACGGGGGAAGTTGTACCAATGACCGGGGGAAGTTGTACCAATGACGGGATCCACCTAAATCCACCGAAATCCCACTATATCTCCATTGATCCCTTTATAGCCCTCGATATCCCTCTAATCCACCAATATCCCTCGATGCCACGTAAAAGTTCCTTGATCTTCACCTTAATCCCTCAAAATCCCCTTATATACCTCTTACTAATTTTAAATCCCATTAAACTATGGGGACTGATATACAAGGGAGACTGAACCGTGCAGATTGATGACTCAAGCAACTAGAGCCGGACCGGATCCCGGATCCGGAACCCGGAATTGGGACACGGACTCCTGAAAAAAAATCGAGATTTTTCGATATCGAGATTTTTCGAGATTATCGATCACGATCTCGTATCGGTCAAGTAAGAAATATCGCGAGATTTTTCGATATTTCGATATTTTTAAAAAAGATTTTTCGTGATCAGTATTTATAAATTTGGCGTTTTAATTATTATTTGTTTCGATTATCAAAAAATTACTTTCATATATTTATTAGAGGTCGGCGCGGGACGGGATCCCGACGGGATTTTCCGGGATCCCGATCCCGGAATCCCGGATTTTTTTGATTTTCGGGATCATTCGGGATCCGGGATTTTTTCGGGATTTATTCCTCGGGATCCCGTCCCGGCAGGCCCGTAGCCAGGGGGGTAGGGGGGAATTCCCCCCCCCCCCCCCCCGAAATGGGGATAAGAGAAAATGTGAACACAATATGTGAAACTTTCGGCAATCCCGGAGAATAGGGGTTTATTCGAAAAAAAAGTTTAAAAATAAGAAAAAAAATTTTTCTAGGGTAAAAAAATATGCTGATTACGAATATGAGCTCGGATTTTGAAAAAGTCGTACCCGAACCCGAATATAGGTCCTACAAAATCGAAAAACCATAGGGGGGACCAAGCTGATTCTGCGGTGAAAAATTCGAATATGCAAATTATACCTCATTCGAAAGAGCTCGACGAGCTGAGTCGAATGACACCAAAATCACCGTGATTGAACAAAATCGGACGAAGTTATACCACAAAAAACAAACAACGTAGACCTATGTTTTTTGTATTGTAACTTTGTCTGTTCTTGTTCATTCACGGTGATTTTAGTGTCATTCGACTCAGCTCGTCGAGCTCTTTCGAATGAGCAAATTGCGCTTTGTGAATGACCAATTTGCGCTTTGTGAAAATTTTCCAAAATGTCGAATGTCCGAATTCGGGTTCGGGATTCGACTTTTTCAAAATCCGAGCTCGGATTCGTAATCATCATATTTTTTTACCCTAGAAAAATCCTTTTTCTTATTTTTAAACTTTTTATTCGAAGAATTCCCTATTCTCCGGGATTGCCAAACTTTCTACGTTTTCCTTTATTCTATTATGGAATTTATTCTTAATAAAGAAAAATAAAGTATTGAATCGAATTTCTAGAAAATGGTTGTTATATACCAAAATATGAGGTAAAATTAAGTAAATACTAAAAGAATTTTACAAATCAGAACTCTAGATTTCTATCATTTTCGCGGGAATAAAATAAAAGTATTTTATCATTTTTTCATTAGTAGATTGATTCTAATCTTATACTACCAAGACAATTACAATCATATAATTACAATCATTGAATTTTAATCATATAAGTTCTTTTCTTGTTTTTCAAACTTGCTTGATTTTTAGTAATATTGAAATTTTTAGAAGTATATGATTTTTTATATCTTTAGCTTTACCCTGTGGGGTACAATTATGATAAGTAAATTTTCCCCTTAATTTTTGTGGGGAAAAAATTTTTTTGTCAAATCTGAAACTAATTTTGTCAAGGTAAATTCAACCGGGTATCAATATAAAGCTTAGTCACCCGCGGGATTTCTGAAATTTCCATTTCTTCATTAAATTTAAATTTTACAGAATATAAATCCTCAATTATTATCACCAGTTAATTTATGCTAAATAAATACAAAATGTTGGATCCAGATTTTAAGATTATTTATTATTAATTCTTAAAATATTATTTCCGTTTATTTTTAATGAACTTCCCCTTTATTTAAACTATTCCCTCAAAACATATTTTAAATGTTCCTTTCCATTTTATCAGTTTACAACATTCCCCCAAAAACATTATTTAAACTTATTTATCTTTATAGTTTCTTATCAACCTTTTCCTTAACCTAAATTATAAATAGTTCAAACTTGTAAATACTTCACCTCTCTTTACTTCCCGCCCTTTATCATTTATATAAATAGTTTTTCTATTTCTAATTTTTGTTTTAGTTTGAACTAGTCTTTCGTAAATAAAAAGTTTAATTTATTAGTTTATTTAATAAGATCCTCATTAAATTGAGAGAGTTTAAACTTAATAAATATATTGAGATCGGGGACATAACACTGGTGCCACGACCCGATTAGTTTTTAAGAACTAGACGGAGAAAAAAAAGGATTTTGGTGAAATATCTTTTTGTGAGATTTATTGCTTTACATTTCGCTTAGTGCGTAAAAAAGACTTTGTGCCATAGCTGTGTGCTGAAAAAGGCTTTGTGCCATAGCTGTGTGCTGAAAAAGGCTTTGTGCCGTAGCTGAGTGCTAAAAAGGCTTTGTGCCGTAGCTGAGTGCTAAAAAGGCTTTGTGCCGTAGCTGAGTGCTAAAAAGGCTTTGTGCCGTAGCTGAGTGCTAAAAAGGCTTTGTGCCGTAGCTGAGTGCTAAAAAGGCTTTGTGCCGTAGCTGAGTGCTAAAAAGGCTTTGTGCCGTAGCTGAGTGTTAAAAAGGCTTTGTGCCAGAAATTGATCAGAAAAGAATAAAAATTTTAGGATTTCTGTGTGAAATCCTGCTGTGTGCATTTTTGTGTTCTCTTTGTGTCTCGCTGTGTCATTGAATTTTTGTGTGAAATTCTTAATTTTTCGTCTATTAGACGGCTGTGTGTATTTTAAAGAGTCTGTGTGCCAAATCCACCGTGTGATAGAAATTTTGGATTTTAAAGTGATTTAATAAAAAATTTTTGTAATGGACCCATTCGTAGGAAATGGAGCATTTATTGGCAATTTTGATGGAAATCCCACTAGATCGTTTACAAAATGGGTGGAAAAATTTAAAGATATTTTGTCTTTAATGACTGAGCCTACTGAGGTACAAAAATTAGCCCGCTTGCGTTTTTGTTTGTCCGGGCAAGCGCGAATCACATATGATAATATTAATCCCGCACCTACGACCCTAGCGGAGGCTATTGCTTATTTGAAAGGTAAATACGAGAATAGAAACACTAAAGTAATTGCACGCCAACTGTTGTCAAGTTGTAGACATGCGCCTGGCGAATCTGTTTTTGAGTTTGCGAACCGACTTTCGGAGACAGTCCGTACAGCCCTTTCAGGAGAAAATGAGGAGACAATTAAAAGACGCCTCTTGGATGAATTTCTCGATAGACTTTTACCTGAGCTTCAATTTGAGGTAAAAGCCCAGAGACCGACTGATTACGCTATTGCTTATGAAACAGCGCAGCACTATGAGTTGCTACTTGCGGCTAGGAAATTCAGTCAAGCTTCAGATAAAAAATTAGCTGAAAAAGTCGAAGCCTTGCCAATTCAAAATACAAAAAATTATAGCAAAGACAATAGAAAATGTTATTACTGCAAGAAAAAAGGCCATCTTGGCCAATAAAGGCCAATAAACCGAAACCGAAAACCGGGGGTCAAAAACCGGCGAAAACCGAAAATCGGTGGCCTAAACCGACCGGTTTTTCGGTTTATAAAATACACCCCTAAGGATGGAATTTTTTGGAAATTTTTCGGTCATTTGAGTTCACAAAACACATCTTGCCAAAATATTTTTCTCAAATTGTTTTCGATAAATATAATTTTTTTAATTCTCCTATATCAGGATGTGTATGTATGGTTGATAGGTTAAGTTGATTGGTTAAGCTTTTGTCTTAGTGTTTGGTTCGAATCACAGAATAGTAGTATAAGGGATTTATGTTTCTCAAAAAATAAATATTTATCGTTTAAGATTTAACTTTTATTTTAAACATTCTCAAAAGTTTTGTAAGCGCTGCTAAAAAGGAATAAATCTGTTTATTGGCCTTTATACTTCGGTGCCAAAAACTGAATTTTTTCGCCTCCGGCCTTCCAAAATTCTCAAAATTTTCGCCTGCCGCGCTAACAAGAAGAAATATGGCTTCTTGTCTTTCCAAAATTCTAAAAATTTTCGCCCTAAGGCTCCCCTAGCCTTTGGGTTCGGGATCGCCGGGGATCAGGGTTTGAGGTCATGTCGTTGAGGTCATGTCGTCTGTCGTCGACTATTTCTTATAAAAAAGTAATTAATATTTTTAAATATATGAATTCTTGGCTAATGCTCTTTCAAAATTTAAAAAATTTTCACCTTCGGCGCAAGAACAGGAAGAGATTAACAAAAAATACATACACATATCAGTCCGGTCTACTGTAGATGTTGGTTCGCTCCCAGCCGCCGAATAACCACTAGCTAAAGGAGAGAAATAGATATAGCCCGCCTTACTGCATTTTAATTGATTAAAATAAGAACTGAATATTCTGGATAAAAAATTCAAGCATAAACCGGTTTCGGTTAACCGAAAACCGGGGGTCGTAAACCGGTCAAAACCGAAAACCGGGGGTACCGGTTAATAACCGGTAGTGATCAACCCTAGTCTAAATTTTGATTAAGTAATAATTTACAAAATATGTATTAATAAAATAAAAGCTTTAAAATAAAAATGGTAGATGTACAACAATGATTCTGGCAAATATTTCAATCGTGTCACAGACAGAAGACCCAAGGACAGAAGACCCACAGACAAAAGACCCACAGACAGAAGACCAACAAGGACAGAAAACCCACAGACAAAAGACCCACAACTTTTTAGTTTTCCTTTTATTTTCCATAAATTTTTTCGCGAGGAATGGTGTTAGTTCTATTTGTTTTTCATATCGGTGGATTTGCATAATAATAGGTTGATCCAACAACGGGAAAGTTGTTTCAATATTAGGGAAGGTTGTTCCAACAACAGGGATGTTATTTTAACAATGGGGAATTTTGTTGCAACAACGGGTGAAGCTGTTCCAACGATGGGAATATTATTGTCCCAATTACCGGGGAGCTTGTTTAACGAAGTGGGATCTTGATTTCCCAGATTTTCGGGATTTTGATCCGGAAAATCCGGTCCATGTGTCAAAAAATCAGATATAAAAAATAGTATAAAATAGCTAATTAGTCTTTCCAAATTCTCGAAATTCTTGTCAGTGACGATGAAAGGGAAAAGTAGATCAAAGGGATATTTATTATCAAGGGCATTTAGGATTAACTGGATTATAGCGAGAGTCAGTTTTGTCCAATGGAGGGATATAGAAGGATTAGAAGCGAACAAGGGTATTGGAGATATGCAAGGATATCAGGGATCTTTGGGATAGTATAGATTAATTATGTATTTCTGAGTAAATGGAGGGATATCGGTGGATATAAGCGGATTAGTGGAGTTATAAAATCTTAAAAAGTTGATTAACTTTAGAATTAATTTTGTGCCAAGAAAAATTGGAATTCTCTTTCAGAAATTTCAGGAAATTTTTCTAGAGTTTTAGTAAAAAAATTTTCTTGTGGGTCTTTTGTCTGTGGGTATTCTGTCCTTGTGGTTCTTCTGTCTGTGGGTCTTCTGTCACTACGCCATTTCAATTTTATTTTTTGGAAGCTATGAAAGATCATAGCTAAAATTATTGATATATACTAAGGTATTAAAGCTAATTAATTTAATCGGCTTAAGTATGAAGTAGCTATGTAAAGGGTTGAGATTAAAGTCAAGTCCAGTCTAGGTCGGATCAGTATAAAGGATATAAGGAGGATATAAAAAAAGAGGAGAGGGATTTGTGGAGGATATAGGTAGGACTTTGGGAATTATCAGGTATATAAGTTGATTTGAAGGGGTTAATGGGACTTGGAGAGGTTCAGGGTAATATAGGAAGCTATGAAAGATTATAGCTAAAAATGATAGATACATAATAGGGTTTTAAAGTTGATTAATTTAATCGGCTTAAGTAGGAAGTAGTGATTAGAAGGGATGAAACTAAAGTCGAGTCCGGTTTTGGTCGGATCAATATAGAGGGTATAGGGAGGACATGGGTAGAATCCGCAGATCGAAAAGACCACGCTATTTTTTCGCAATCCGCAACTGCATCCAGCCCTGCTTCTCACGCCTTTATACCGTCCCCGGTTTACCGCAAAATATGATAAAAGTGTAAGTGGAAGAAGAGTAAAAGCGGAATTCTATTTATCTAAAATCTATTCAAAAACTATTTTAGCCCATTTTTATTGGCTTGCAAAAAATAACCATCGTCGTCTCCATTTCTTGCCCTAATTAGATTTTTGTTTTTTTCTTTATAACATAATTAATGAAAATAAAAATATTGTCTTAAGTGATTTTCTACCTTCTGCAAGTTTGGGGGGAGGGCTTAATTATTTTTTTGATCGCATTAAATTCGAAAAAGTCCGTATTTTGAGGTAACAGAAGACTTCAAACGATTTGTGTTTAAAAGAATATTTCCCCACATTCACTCTATTTTCGTAAGCTAAGCTTTTGTTGTTTAAAATTTAATTACAATGAGATAACATTTAGCCTCGTAAAACTGCTTCAAAATTACAAACTTTTAGCCAAATCTTATGTTTGGCTTACAAAAATATCATCGATCAGTCGAGCGTCAATCACGCATCTGTTGACATATGTATTTTATTTAAAAATAATAAATTGAAATAATAAATATGGACAGAGGGCGCGAGGCTGTTTTCCACAAAATTTTTTTCTCTTTTTCTTTCAACATTCGTTCTTCCAGCAACCACGACATTTTTAATTTTGTTATTTGCATCGATCTATCTTTCGTGACTTTTTGTTGTTTTTATTTTTACATTTATTCGCGATAATTTTTATTGTTGGTGATTTGGGATAATTTTGATGCAAGTTCAAATTCTTCCTAAATGACTTTCAGTTTCTAAAATATTAATAAATTCTCTTACTTTTTCATTTATACATATTGTCATTCACTTTATATGCTTTCCTTTCATTTCGGGTTTTGTGTTTTTTTGGGAGCCAAACTCTAGTTTTGGCTAAATTACATATATTATTAAATCATTTTAAATAAAATTTTTTGTGAATACAGACGTCCTTACAAAATACCGTTCAAAAATCTTTTGTGGTCGGATGGTATTATAATTTGATAGGAGCTGGTTCAGCGGACGGTATTGTTTCGGGAGACTGTCGGACGATCTTTTGTCCGTTTAAATATCCGCTGTTCAGCACATTAATTCTGAGACAAATTTCAATTATTTTTAAATAATTTCTGATTTATTTAAAGCCAATTCTTGGCTTTAATTACTGGTTTTAAACAATGTTAATTATTTTCTTTATTCTTCTATTTATGCGTATCATTGTTCATTTTTTTGTCTTTACAGCTTTTGCGAATACGTATATTTTTGGAAGCCAAACTCCAGCTTTGGCTAAATTTTTTATACTAAAATGTTCATGAATTATCTCTCTTTATCTGTTCTTTGAATGTCTATGTAATTTTCTTAAAAACTTTTACTGATTTTTTGTTACGTTCATTTTCTCATTTTCCTCTACAAGAAAGGATTTAATTGGTTAAATTTCGGTATACAACACAGACGCCGATTAAGGCGATTGATATGTCATTCGAAAGAGCTCGTCGAGCTGAGTTGAATGACACCAAAATTATTTCGCGGAAAAGTCCATTAGGAAGAAGTGTCTTGAAAAGTTTTGCACCATTACCGTTATACGCCTGCAAATTCTTTGGATGTATTTTAAACATGTTTCAATTTATATAACTTACGATTCCTCTCGTAGATCCAAGTTGAATGGAATTATTCTCTTTGATCAGAAATGTCTGAAAACCGATATATATATGTCTCCGAAAATTGAAAAACCATAGGGGGTGTAAAAAAACTAAAATCAGCTTGATTCAATGATACTGAACAAAATGATGACCAATTGTTAAAGTAAAACGAAGGATTCGCGGGCGTGTAATGCAAATGTACCGACTGTTTTTCTAGATTTGGCCAAATTCAAAGTTTGGCTTCCAAAAATACACCATCGTTGTATTTTAGACAAAAAAGCGGAAGGGCTCGCACGAAGGGCGAGCCCTTAATTAAAAAATTTATAAAGAGCTCCAAAAATTACTCCATATGGATTGAGTATTTTAATGATTCAAACATAACAACAAAAAATATGTTTGAATCATTTAAATAGATTTAAACAGAGACTCGTCATAAATCTGGAAAACTGATAGAAACGTTAGTAAATGAGAAATATTAGTCTCTACTAGAGATCGATATTTTCAAAAATCCTGGATCTGGATTCTGGATTTAGTTTAGTAACCTAGACAGGATTCTTGATCTGGATCCAGGAAAAATCCAGATCCAGAAAAAATCCAGGATTTTTTTGGTCTGGATCCAGCCTGGATTTCTGGATTTTTTCTATATCTAATTATATACTTCTAAATCCACTGATATCCGCCTTAATCATTAGATATCCCTCCAAATCCTCTTATATCCCTGAAAGATTATCAATGGCTCACTTAATGCCCAAAATCCCTTGATATACCTACTAATCCCCAAATCACTAATATCCGTCTAAAACTTTAAATCAATTTATATTCAACTTAGTCCACCGATAACCCAATTATTTCCTTAAAATCCCCGTATTTTTCTCAAAATCCCCAGATATTCCTCTTAATTCCCATATATCTCAAGATATCCATCTTAATCCTTACAAATCCACCGGTATCACACTTAACCTTCAAAATCCCCAATGTCGCCTTTAAATCCTTTTAATCCGTTATGATCTCTTGAACCTCACAAATCCTCTGATATCGTTATTAATTTTCGCACTTCTACTCCCTCTATATCCTCTCATTGAGACTGACCGAGGTATATAAAATGATGACTGAACCGTGCAGACTGATATGAACTGCTCCGAAAAATAACGCCTTATTGACAAATGGTTCTTTGACAAAGGGTTGAGGAATTTGGTCGGTAAATCTACCATATCCCTGATAAATGGTAGCGCCTCAGGCAAAAATTTGAAAATTCTGAACGAGAGCAAGTACTTTGGGCTGCGGTATCTTAGGGTTTACCTTTCTGTTAGAACATTTAGCCAAATTTCTTTCGTTTCTAGCGCCGCAGGCGAAAATTTTGTGAAATTTGAAAGGGCGAGAAGTCAAATATTCTCCATTTTTTGCGCCGCAGACTCACTTTCTGGTCAAATTTAATCCAGAAAATCCAGACATAAAAATCGTCTGGATCTGGACTCTGGATTTAGGTTAGTACCCTGGACAAGATTCTGGATCTGGATCCAGGAAAAATCCAGATCCAGAAAAAATCCAGAACGATCAAAAAAAGCTTGACTCTGGATCCAGAAAAAATCCAGACTGGATCCAGATCCAGACCGATCTCTAGTCTCTACTATCGGGATATATAATCTTACATAAAGTACACTGAACAAAATGTTATTTGCATAAATATGATTGTTAGAGTTAAATCTAACATCCAAAAAATAATCATCACCAAGCTAATAAATGTTATAATTCAAATTTTTGCTTACATACTTAAAAAATAATTTAAGAACTAAAAATTATTAAGCGAACTAAAAAGCGTTTGATCTGTCCCGACTAGAAAATAATTTTTTCAACAATAAGTTATCGAGAGTATCAAAAACGAGGCTCGACTTTATCGTCAAAAAAGATACTCACCCGTTCAAATAAACAACAATAGCAGAATTGCTTCTCTGTGCAGGATAAACACCAATACTTGTATTTGTCATTTTTCCACTTGCAAAAATTGGAGGTGTTCTTGTAGAATTATTATTAGTAGCAGATTGCATTGCAGCATACGGTGCGTATGCAAGAAGCGACACTGCGGCACTGCAAGAAGTTGTTAGTATTGTACGTTGTTTTGAATCTGGACCTGTTTAAATTTGAAATTAAGGTTGATAGAAGAATTGTTTGAGTATTTGCAAGCTTGATTTTCTTTTTTAACTCCCCGAATGGAATCAACTCCACTAGCTTTTATCTATTTGTCAGATGAGATTTGAGTATAGCTTATTCGTGAAGCCTATTAGAATCTCCCTCAGTGAGACTCATTGAAAAATAAATCTGCTATCGTAAAAAAATTTGAGAATAATAGAGGAAATATTAAACATTGTAAAAAAGATGTAGAAATTAAATAAAATTGAAAAAATGGCTATCCTAAATTAATCAAAAAAATCATTCGAGTTAACCCAGATATTTTTTGCACAAATCTTTCTACGGATTTAGCCAATTATAGGATTGACTCCCAAAAATAAACGAGCAATGAAAGAGTTACAATATTAAGACGATAAGCAAAACTCTATAAATAATTATAACAATAGAAAATGCTATATTAATTAGGCAATTAGTTGTGAAGCTTATTAAAATTTCCCTCTGCGAGACTCATTGAAAAATAAATCTGTTTATCGTAAAAAAATAAATTTGAAAATAATGGAGGAAATATTGACCTTTGTAAAAAAAGTTCTTTAAATTAAAAATTGAAAAAAGGGGTAAAATAATCCAGAAAAAATGCTCCGAGTAAAATAAAATCGTACGGATATTTCCCCGACAAGGCTTCCACAAATTCAGCCAATTTTAGGATTTGCTCCCAAAAATAAAAGGACAATAATTGGGCAATACATAAGCGATAAACGAAAACCAACATAAATAAATACAAATATAAGAAAGATAATATTAATTACACAATAGACACTTATTTGTGAAACTTATTAAGTATTTTAATTATATAATTTATATTATACAGTATTTTTAACAAAAACTAAACCCCACTATTTTTGGTTTTGTTTCCACCTCCACCACCAGAATTACCAAATCCACCTGTTGCAAAAGCATCATTTGCAAAACTATCAAAACTGTCGCCTTCTCTCCAGCCTACCATGTCGCATAAAGAAATAAAATAATTAGAAAATAACTGAAAAAAAAATTTGAAAATTATGTAAAAATATGAGTTAAGCGCGAATAAAAATTGGGATAACATTTGGTCCCATTTTAAATTAATTTTTTTCGGTTAAATTTAAAGAGTATTTTATAATATACCCCCGCTCTTCAACACCCTAATTTTAGTACTGTCCTAACTCTTTTTAAATAATTTCCAACGATTTATGTAAAGCCAGTTTTTGTCTTTGATTATTGGTTTTAAATAATGTTAATTATTTTCTTTATTTTTCTATTTATGAATATCGTTGTTCCATTTTTTGTCTAGGGTTTTTAGGGATGCGTATATTTTTTGGGAGCCAAACTTCAGCTTTGGCTAAATTTTATACTAAAATGTTTATGAATTGTCTTTCTTTATCTGATCCTTGGATGTCTTATTTTCTTGAACATTTTTACTGCTTTTTTGTCACGTTCATTTTCTCATTTTTTTAACAAAAAAAATGATTTAAAAATGATTAAGGTACCACAATTTAGCCAAAACTAGAGTTTGGCTTTCAAAAATAAATCTATCTTGAACAAGAGACCTCCTAATAAAGAGAACGGTCATTTACATAAATATATAAAGTTAATAAATTAATTAACATTATGTAAAAGTTAATGTAGTATTGTTTAAAAAATTTCAAAATAAAAATTAAAATAAACACTAATTAAAATGTCTCAAACCAATTAAAACAAATTGGTTTGAGAGAACCAATTAAAATGTCTCAAAAGTGCAATTATTTAAAATATACTCAGCTGGAATATATTCTACGAGAGGAATCGTAAGTTATATAAATTGAAACATGTTTAAAATACATCCAAAGAATTTGCAGGCGTATAACGGTAATGGTGCAAAACTTTTCAAAAACAAAATATATTTCTTTCAAATTTCCTATTAACACCAAGTACGAGAAGTACGAGCTCGTACTTAGGCCTCGTACTCGTACTTTTCACTTTTTCTTGGCCTCGTACTCGTACTTCGTACCTGCCCAATTTTTTTGCTCGTACTCGTACTTCGTACCAGGTACGAGTACGAGGTACGAGTACGAATTTTGGTACGAGCTTCGAAGCACTGGTTAGAAACACGAAATCTCAAAGTGCGTCTATCATTTTCTGACACTTGTTTTTCAAAAAATTAAACATAAAAATTTTTAAAAAATAGGAAATTTTTCTTGGTTATATTCATTTTAGCATTCAAAAAGATATAATAGGAAAAATTTATAAAAAAATATCTATTATATTAAGCGAGATAATCGCAAAAATGGCTACCCGACACTTTAGGATATGACTTTTGAGGACACGACACTTGAGGACCGACTTTTGAGGACGCGACCTTTGAGGATGCGACTTTTGAGGATGCGACTCTTGAGGACGCGACCTTTGAGGATGTGACCTTTGGGGATGCGACTTTTGAGGATCAGACACTTGAGGATACTCTAATGTCAAAAAAATAATGTTAATTTTATTTTTAAAAATTTAAATTTTGTAATTTTACGGCTTGCTCAAAGCCTAACGAGTAAATAGTGATCATTATTAAATATAATCATTTCAGTTTTCGAAGTAGTTGGAATTTTGAAAGTTTGTTGAAAATTTTGATGAATTGAATAGGGTTGTCGGTATCTAGAAATTCTTCGGATATCCAAAACCGAACCGAAGAACCGAAACAAAAATTTTAGGATATCTGGGACCGAGCCAAAGATTTTTTCGAAGGTTAAGAAGTTGTTAAAGATTAGCGGTGGTGTACATATAATTGAATTTATTGATATAAGAGGTTTGATATCGGGTTATAAAAGGGGTCTAAATTGATCAAGGGGGATTAAAGTCATCAAAGGAGGTTAACCTATTGATCTTTCGATATCACGCCCTAATAAGGATACCAGCGGATTAGAATGGATATCGGAAGAATACCTCGATGTCTGGAAGGATATAGGATTAAGAAAGTTTTGGAAGGATAAGAGGGATATGCAGTGTACAGGGGCTTTAATGATTATAAAATTTAAATTTTTTAAACATAAAATTAACGTTACTTATTTTTATTTTTTTTTGACATTAGAGTATCCTCAAATGTCTGATCCTCAAAAGTCGCATCCCCAAAGGTCGCATCCTCAAAGGTCGCGTCCTCAAGAGTCGCATCCTCAAAGGTCGCGTCCTCAAAGGTCGCGTCTTCAAAAGTCGGTCCTCAATTGTCGGGTCCTCAAAAGTCATATCCTCATGTGTCGCGCCACGGCAAAAATATGGGTGCGTCTATCTTTTTCTGACACAGTGTAGCTTTTAATAACTAAGGCTGTGCAGTAGGCGGGGTGGTGCCGCACGCATAATTGGGCTGTACCCCTATAATTCCACTATGCATTGAATACTTTTCACGCAAATCAATTGAGAAATTAAGCTTAATATTCATTTATTAATTTATTTAAAATTAATATTCGAGAATATTTCCTTCTTTCATAATTTTCCGTAGCGTAATTTCGTTTATTTTTGTAAGTCAATTTTCATTGACTAATTTTTTTCTGTGGAAGCCAGTTCAGCGCTATAATTATACTAATTAACCCACCTTAAACAAGTTGGCCTTTTTCTTTGCTCCAGTGTTGTTACTGATGTTTTCTTCAACTTTAAATTTTATCCTGAATTTTATTAAATATCACAGTGATAACCTTTCGATTCCTTTGAATTTACAAGAATAATTAGAACAAAAAGAATAATTAAATTAATTTTTATTGGTGTTGCATCCATTAAAAAGGAAAGGCTTTGCTAATATTTTGTTGATTATTTTTTAAAATAGTTCTGAAATGCTAGAATTTAATTTTTAAATTTATTATGATTTTTCAAAGGGATCAAAAATCCAAACAAAATTAATAAAAAAAATTGAAAATATACAAATGAGTTCAATTAAACGAATACTCTTATCTTGGGCATGTAAGGGGAATTTCTTTTAATCGTTAATTTTTAAATAAACAAAAAAATTTTGCCTGAGCGTCCGTTGCTCGGCATCCAAAAAATAATGTTCACATGGAGCCCACCCATTCCGACAGGCCAATAATCACGAAATTTCTTATAAATTATTATTAAAATTATTGTATACCTTTGAAATATTACAATATCTAAGAGTGAGTATGTTGGGATATGCTATAGTATAAAGTCTATGGCCTTTGGCAAGTTTTGTGATAGCGATGGTTCCCAATGTATTTATTTTAGAGTTCAGCGGGATCGGGATCCCGGTCGGGATCGGGCGGGATTATCCCGGGTTTTTCGAATCCCGATCCCGATTTTTCTGATCCCGGTCCCGAAATAAATATCCCGATCCCGATCCCGGTCATTCTCAATCCCGAGCCGGGATCCGGGATCGGGATCGGGATGTGCATCAGATCCCGATGCAAATCCCGACTTTATAAATTGACTAGAAGTCTGTGAAATAAAGTTAACAAAAGAGGGGAGGCATGAAAGTAAGAAAAATTTTCGCCTGCGGCGCAGAAAATGGAAAAAATTTGTCATGTTGACATCCAAAATCTCAAAATTTTCATCTGCGGCGCCGCAAAAATGAACAAAGCTGACTTTACAACTTTAATGAAATATTGAGTGATTTGGTGTGATATCGAGGGATCAAGAGGGATTGAGAGGAGTATCGGTGGATTTACAGGGATTGAGTTAGATTTGAAGAGAAATCGAGGGCTTAAGTTCTAACATAACTCGTTTATCAAATTATCTCTTACAGGTAAATTTTTTTCGAAAAATAATATTGATGCTATCTTGTAGCAAATTTCAAGGGCTTTCATCTAAGCCCAAAATAAAATTTTTTTTTCAACTGTAAGCCCCTTTCTACCCATAAATAATTTATATCTGATTTTTTTTTTTCGAATATGAATTAGAAATTTACAAAAAAAAATAAAAATTACTTTGCCTTAAACGAAAATATGTTTTTTACGTAAAAACTAAGGGGTGCTTATCATTTTCTGACAGAGTGTACTTATGAAGTGTGTACATAACTTTGATCAATAAAATTCGAATATGTCCCTAATAATAATACTTCACTACAAAAATTCTTGATCAGAACTGGGTATGGCTCCGGGAGCTAGCTCCGGAGCCGGCTCCGGCGGAGCCGGAGCCAACAAATGGCAAATACCCAGTACTGTTCTTGATTCTTTTTTTTGACGATAAAGGTCTCGAGATTAGAGTTCAGCGGGATCGGGATCCCGGTCGGGATCGGGCGGGATTATCCCGGGTTTTTCGAATCCCGATCCCGATTTTTCTGATCCCGGTCCCGAAATAAATATCCCGATCCCGGTCCCGGTCATTCTCAATCCCGAGCCGGGATCCGGGATCGGGATCGGGATGTGCATCAGATCTCGATGCAAATCCCGACTTTATAAATTGACTAGAAGTCTGTGAAATAAAGTTAACAAAAGAGGGGAGGCATGAAAGTAAGAAAAATTTTCGCCTGCGGCGCAGAAAATGGAAAAAATTTGGCATGTTGACATCCAAAATCTCAAAATTTTCGTCTGCGGCGCCGCAAAAATGAACAAAGCTGTCTTTACAACTTTAATGAAATATTGAGTGATTTGGTGTATTATCGAGGGATCAAGAGGGATTGAGAGGAGTATCGGTGGATTTACAGGGATTGAGTTAGATTTGAAGAGAAATCGAGGGCTTAAGAGATATTGCTAAATGAATATATCACTTAATACCTCAATGTCAGTTCTTAATCGTCCACGTTTTAGCGTAACGCACTTAATCGTTAGACTTGAATTAGACTTGAATGCCCTTGGCCTTCCAAAATTAAAAAATGTTGCCTGCGACGCTTAAAAGGGAGGAAATCTGGCACCTTGGCCTTCCAAATTTTTCAAAATTTTAGCCTACGGCGCTTAAAATAGAAGCCCAATCCCATTTATCCCCCCCCCCATTACCTTATCTCCTCTAATCCCCTACATTATCTCCCTTAATCCCCTTATCTCCCCATAATCCCCAACCGGAAAGTAAATTATGTGTTTATGAGACTTAAACTCTATATTTCAGCACCGCAGCGGCAATTTTAGAATTATACTGAGTCGTATGTGAAGAAAATAAAAATTTTTAAAAAATTTTTTAGTAAATCCCGATCCCGATTTTTCAATCCCGGTCCCGATTCGGGATCGGGACCGGGATCGGGATCTCCAGTCCAAATCCCGATCCCGATTTCGGCTAATCCCGATCCCGTGTCGGGATCCGGGATCGGGATCGGGATGACTATTCCTAAATCCCGATCCCGGGTTTTTCTCTAAATCCCGATACCGCTGAACTCTAATTTATTTTGATAATTATCCTGGTAGTGCGCATAATAATGAACATGAGACTCACAAAAGTTCACGGCGCATGTCATAAAGTAAAGCTCTGTATTTTTCTGAGCGTAGTAATAGAATCTTCAAGCAATAACTGTCAAGGTACCACTATGTGGAGAGAAAATTTTCATATAGACTACTGGATGGGAAGCTGCCTAAGCGATCTCTATTATTCAAGATGCTACTCATCAGACACTACCTCAAGTTCTATGAGTATATTCGAAATTATTCAAGGGTATCAGGAAATCAGAATATAATGCAATTTTTGCCTGAGCCTAGCTTGGCATCCAAAAAATACCGGAATCGGATCGGAGCTACGGATGGCAGGCTAATAATAGCAATCTTTCTTATAAATTATTATTTTAATTTTAGGATACGTTTGAAATATTACATTGCTGTAATTGTGGTTTTATTGGTATAAGCTATAATATAAAGGCTAAAGCCAACGTAAAGTATAGTGTCTGCGTTCCCAATGCATTAGTGTTTTTGTTAAAGCCTGATGGAACGCTTAACCCTTATGGGATAAAAGACTAAAGCTCTAAGTTTATTCGAAATTTTTCCAAGTGTTAGTCCCTGGAGATATAATGCTTTGAAGACCAAAACCATATCAAACCTTTCTCCAAAATGAGAGAAGGCTATCGTATCAGTAGAAAAATCGGTGATCCAGGCTACAAAATCGGTTAGAGGATCATTTGTAATATTTTGTTGATCCACTGATGTATTAGAGAAAGGTCGATGGGCAAAGGTTATAGTTCGATTCTTTCCGCAAACAGTACAATCGTTGATTACCTTATTAATACATTCGGGGCATTTGATTTTTGCAGAGATAAAATTGACTTCGTGTAGCATTCCCTTTTCGCCTTGCTTGTGTTGCATGGTTTCAAAGTCAAAGGCGATGATCCGGTACGGTTTGGGCTTCCTGGCAGTTAGAGGTTTTATGTAACAACCTCTTTTTGGGTCGTGGAAGCTAAAACACGTATTGCAGTATCGTTCAGAACATACATGCCCGGTACGTCCATCCCTGTTGTTAAGCTTGGTAGTCCAAATCACTCCACATTTCTCACACTTTTTGGAGTTGTTGCAAAAATTAAATTTAAGGTGATGATTGTAGCAGCTTCATTATTAAATTCCTTAGAACAACCTGAGCAGTTTTTGAAGTAATTGTCTATTTGTTGACAGGGGAAATTAGGTCCTATCCTCGAGCAGTTTTGACACTTTGCTTTGCAGGAGGTAGCGTGGTAATTTTGTCTGTGGTACACACCTTCTCGCAGGCCAGGCAATATGGCTTACCGAATAGATCACCTGCCCTCCGTACTCCATCAAAATGGTTATTATTAAAATAAAGAAGAATTGGAGTAGTATAATTTTCAATCCCATATTTAAAAATAGGTTTCTCATCCAATTCTCCAAAAATAAAAACTTTAAATCTACCTTCATTCATTGAATTCCAATGATCCACTACTTTAGGCACCCAATCCATTGCATTATAGCTAACCTGATCTAGTGGAGCTCTCACATTTGCCATTAAATTCTTAGTGTCCAGTTCAAGCCGTCGAGTGCCTTTTCTGTTGTGTAAGTAGTCATAAAATTTACTTCTAGACCAGGAACAGATTGAATAAACAAAAGAAGCCATTAGGGCATGAAATAGGCAAAAGTTGTCGGAATTCTGTATCTTGATCAAAGCCTTGTCGCTGATCCGACGATTAGATTTACCACCACTACCATTAATAGAACGTGTTGTAGGTAGATGCTTTTTATCAATGGTGGTAACTGAGACTGTAAAGGATTCCCCCCCAAAGCATACCATTATCCTGTTTTTTGGATTGGGCAACTTTAAGGAATTGATTAAGAATTGAATCCACCGTATTGGGAGTAATTTCACGAATTGGGATCCAAATATCTGATTCTAACAGTTGACTGCTAATGATACAGCCAAGTTGATCTAGTTTAAGTTGATTGTCCCAGCCGGTTTCCAGGGTCTGATCAATACATTTTTACACCAACTTAATCCATCGAAACCCACTTATATCTTCCTTATTTTCCGATATTCATCATATTCCCATTAATCCCAATAAATCAAATCCCCTGATATCCCTCCAAAGTACTGATATTCTTTTTCCAAGTCAATTAACTCCAAGTAATCCGTCCAAGGCGCCTTATATCCTCCTTGATTCCTCTAAATTCCTCGACAACTCCTTTGTTACTTCGATAACCGTCTAAATCAGCTATTAAAAATGACCCGAATGCGGGATTAACTTCTAAAACGTCTGCGGGATGGGAGACCGCGGGAACAATCCACACTCACGCAAGTCGAATATGCAAACTCCTAACGAGATTTCTCCCGCATCGGTCTTTAATTGGAATATCCAACTTCCAAAAAATTACGACACTGATAAGAAAGAACGGAACCATGATTAGCTTACTTCTATTTGAACATTTTAATAATTTAAGTTAAGATAATATTTATTGTGTAAACTTGATCCTAACTTAGTGATAATTCAAATTTCATAATTAACTTGGTAATCCACAATCTTGCTTGCAATTGTTGGACATTTTCTTTTGGTATAAAAGTCGCACTATTATTCAGACTGTCGTTTTGAACTTACCACATTCTGGGTTCAAATTCAACAAATAACTTAAAACATGAGGTAAATCTACTTTTGTTACTTGTCATTTATGAATTACTTCACTTTCTCAGTTAACTATGCGTTTTTAGTTGGATTATACAACTTCCAAAAAATTACAAGAAACAACGCGGATTAAGGCTTCTAAAGCAAGATTTTTTACCATTTTATAAAATTAAGTTGTAATAAAATATATTTTGTAAATTTTAAATATTTTTAAATGTAAACCAGTGTTCCTCATTAAAACTTCGGTACTTATCGGTTATCTCCCCACACATTATTTTTCTTTCATTTCCCCCTCTCCTTCTTCCCATAAGTTACAAAAATGCCACATTTTCTTTCTCTGTTTTCCCTCTTCTCCTTCCCAAAAGTTACAAAAACGTCACAGGCAAATAAAAAGAGAAAATGTAATTTAAAAACATAATTTAGGGGGTTCCGATTCCTCATGTTTGTACCCTTTCCAACATTCAGAAATATACAAGTACCAGGACTTATATACTTGCTAAAACACATAACAGGCTGTGACATTTTGTAACTTTTGTGAAGGAGAAGAGGGAAAAATGTGGCATTTTTGTAATTATTTAAAAGAAGAAGAGGGGAAAAAGGGAAAGAAAATGTGTCATTTTTGTAACTTATGGGAAGAAGGAGAAGGGGAAATAAGAGGAAAATAACGTGTGGGGAGATAACCGATAAGTACCAAAACTTCTGTTCAGTTTCTGATTGTTCATTATCAGTAAAGTTTCCAAAATCAGACAACCTAACGCGTCCATTCTTATTGCTAATTCTGATAAAAAAGTGTGTTGGGTGTTTTCTTTTAGTATTAGCCTTGCAAACTTTTTTGAGAGCGAATGCTAAACTTTAGCTTATCTTTTTAGTTGGATTATCCAACTTCGAAAAAATTAAGCCAAGAAACGACCTATGAAACTTCTTTATCTTTATTCTTGGACATTTTATCAATTTAAATTAAATTAAAATTTATTATGTAAATCCGACATTGATTTGAATATACAAAATCAGAGTTTGATTTCTCGTAGACTCATGGATCTCCTGAAGTTTTTTTTCTGGCATTTTCTCATTATTCTACACTTTTTAGTTGATTATTCAACTTCCAAAAAATTACACATCAAAAGGATTAGACACTTCCCTCAACTCTATTCTTACACATTTTATCAATTTAAATTAAAATAAAATTTATTTTGTAAATCCGAGTCCAATTTGCGATTTCTAATTTTGACATTCAATTTCTCCTATATTTATATCACCACTAAAATTCTTTTTTCCTTGGATATTAAATTGATTGGATATTTTCATTTAGTATAAAGGCCATTCTATTGCGGTTGACGTTTCTGAGTTGGGCCGGCATTCGAGTCATTTTTTTCGGGCAGGCCCGACCGAGTCTTTTTCGGCCAAAATTTGATGCCCGACTCGATCGTTAGGACCGGACCGGGCCCGCAACCCTACTTTCTATCATTCAGTTTTGTCTCAGTTACTTCAGGTATCAATTTTATCTAGTCGGCCCTACGAGGTTTTATTTTGGCCAAATATCGGTCCGAGTCTAGCGACCCTACCTCGAAATGACTCGAGCATAGTATGTATTATTTGAATTTATTATTTTTATTAAGATTACAATATTAGCTTCCTTTAATTGTGAAGTAATTTTCTACTGATATTTTTTGGAAGTTGGATATATCCAACTATAAAAAGGTTGATATGATCAAGGCTTCTAATGAGATAATGTCAAGTGCAGGGTTCGGATCGAGAAAATGTTAAGTGTAAGTACAAAAAGTTCAAATTGGAAGTACACAGTGTGAAAAATTTTCAAAATGTAAGTACGCTACAAAAAAATTTTTCAAAAACCTTTTTTTGTGCCGAAGCTTCTAAAAAGTCTTCCATTTTTTGCACCGCAGGCGAAAATTTTGACGATTTTAAGGGGTTGGAGCCAGATTTCTTCCATTTTTTGCGCCGCAGGCGAAAATTTTGAGAATTTTTAATGTTAAATTTAATTTTTTAACCAAAAAGTCTATTTGTAAGTACGTACTTACAAATAAGTACATTTTTAATTTTGGAAGACGAAGGTCGATTTGTAAGTACTGTACTTCCAAAATAAGTACGAATCCGAACCCTGGTCAAGTGTAAGACAAGAAATTTATTTTGGAAGTACATAAAGAGAAAAATTTCAGTATATAAGTACGCTACTAAAGTAAAATTTACAAATTTATACAATACTAGCGAAGGTGCACGCCCTTCGGGCGAGCTCCTCCGCTCCTCCGAGCTCCTCCGCTCCTCCGCTAGCTTTCGCCCACGATATGAAGGAGCTCTACCTCTGAGCTACCGGGGCATCGACTAATGCTTTCTCTTTTTCCTTTTTAGATAGTTTAAACCCCGCCTAAACGTTTTAAATACTACTGGGTGAATCATCCTTACAAAACTTTTTTAATGTTGCAACGCCGCTTGTTAATTATTATTTTTATATCATTTCCTTTCTAAAAACAATAATTATTAAGCGGCGGTTGTTAACTTTTTCTTCACATTAAATCCTTCCCCTATCTATGCCTTTAGGCTAATAAGTAGTTTATAACCGTCTTTTAAGACAAAGACAAGTTTGTCTTAAAAGCCGCCTAAAATTACAATTTTTAAATAAATAATTTTTAATTAAAAATTTTTAAAAAACCACAACCTGAGGAATGTAAGTTCCTAAAATTACATTTTTTAAATAAATAATTTTTAATTAAAAATTTGTAAAAAATAAAAATGGTAAATATTAATTTTTGAATAAAAAATATTTTAATGAAAATAATTTAAAAATTTTTAAAAAATCACAACCTGAGGAATGTAAGTTCCTAAAATTACATTTTTTAAATAAATAAATTTTAACTAAAAATTTTTAAATATAAAACATTTGATTTTTTAAAATAAAAATATTAAAAATTAAAAAAGAAGGAAATTTTAAATAAAGATTTTGAAAGAAAAAATAATTTATAAACAAAAATATTTAAAGAAAACAATCTTTTAAATGATCAATTTTTATAGGAAAAAATTTTAAACTTTATTTAAATAAATACTATATAAAATTAATTTTTCTGTTCTTCAACGTCTACATAGTACCCAACAAAGGGAGATCAATGTGATGGCGTAAATAGAAGTAAAATAATAGAAATGAAATAGAAAAATAGAAAAAAATATAGAAATTAAAATACTAAAATAACCCAAAGGTCGGAGACCCTATATAAAGCACTATGCGCTTTTACATCTATACAAAATGTTTAGCGCTCCATTTACTATGATAATTTCGGGTGCCACAGGGAGTGGCAAAACCCAATGGCTATTAAAATTTCTGTCACATACTGACCAAATCATAGATCCTCCCCCATCAAAAATATTATACTGTTTTGGTGAAATGAACAAACTGTTTTCAAGCTCAAGGAAATGGGAATTACTACATATAATGGGGTTCCTGAATTTGAATTAGTTAAACAGCATCAGCTTTTAGTTTTAGATGACTTAATGCTTAATATTTCAAAGGATTCTTAGATTTGCTTTTTACTCGGGGTTCACATAATTGGGGAGTAAGTGTAATCTTTGTTACACAATCATTATACGGCCGTGACATAAAGACTGCAAGAGCAAATGCCCATTATATTCTTTTAACAAAAAACCCCCAAGGCCTTCTTCAAGTGCGAACGCTAGGTTCACAACTTTTCCCAAAGATGCTTAACTATTTTCTTGAAGCCTATCGCGATGCTACATCTAATAGCTTTTCCTATTTATTAATAAACATGCATCCTAACACGGATGAAAATATGCGATTATCTTCAAAAATTTTTCCCGGAGAAAAAACTACTATATATTTACCTCTGTAATATATAAGTGCTCAAAAAATTTAAAAAATGAAAATGCCCTCATATAACTATAGTCCATACGTCAAAGAAAATTTTGAGTTTCTCCAACAATTGGCAAAAACTACTTCTGAGAAAAAGAAAAACACTCTGATTCTTTCAGCAACTGCAGATCAAATCTTAGTGTAGTTGGGTAAATATCCCTTTTCGAATTTACCTTTTTCCTTTGTGATACGAACAATTTGTCCTGGCTCCAGTATTGAGATTGATTTATTATTTTGCGAAACTTTATGGCCCTTATATAGTCTATTAAATAGATTCCCAGCATTTTTAAATGTAACAGAATTTGGGGGTACCCCTGTAGTTCGATTAATACTTGCATTTATTCCTGCAATTATTTTTTAATAACTTCCTTCCAGCGCAAAGTGTTCTTTTCGCTAAAATATCTATACAATCTTTCTTTAATTGTACGGTTGGCCCTTTTAGCCATAGAAGCATGAACATCGGGACTATAGACCACCCGCTTATCAATATCCTTCTTTTTAAAATATTCTTTCATTCGTTATGCCTCAAATTCTAAACCTCGATCCGTATATAATTTATGAGGAAGTATCCCTTTTGAAAGTTTAAAAATATTTTCAAACGCGTCAATCATATCTTCGGATCTTTTAGATTTGGCAGGCACAGCAAAAATTTTTCTACTTAGTACATCAATACATACCAAAAGATACTTATACCCATCATTATGTTCAGTTAATTGATCAAATATGGCCAAATCCGCTTGCCAATCAGTGTGCAGGCCGCTTGGTCTAGTGGCTAATCTGGGAAACTTTTTTCTTAGAGGTCTATGCATTGTATACACCCTTTGCTTATGCATAAAATCATAAACATCCTGAAATTTTATTGTAGGATATTTACGGCGTGCTTCTTCATAGACGCGATTTATTCCTGCATATGAAGCGGGAGAATTAAGCGAATAATATATTTTTTCTAATAAGGTGTCTAAAGTTTTTCCCATATTTTTGGAGTAAATTTAATTTTTCGCAGTATTAATTCAGGCGAATTTATAGGCCGTACTTTTACTAACACTCTCTTTTTTCTCTTACCGCTGCCTGATTGATTTTCAGAACTTTCCTCTGAAGTACTTTCTCCCCGCGTCTCTCTAATCATCTCTCTTACTAATGGATCTTCAGAAAGACGATTAAAAAGAAAACTGAAACCTTTAGGTGGTGAAGATATGTCTCCCTTTACATATTCGAGAACATCTGAAAAATTGCTATTCCTTACAACTGTTCCTGGAATGTTTGATTCAAAACTACCGTTCTTGCGTATTCTAAACTTTTCAGCATTTTCTTTTACATAATTTTCCAATTCATTAGAATAGCGCTTTGCAATAATTCCTTTAAAGGGCGTGGAAAATTTATTTCTTAAGATTTTGCTTTTAGAAGATGATGCCTCTAAAATAGTATTGGGTTCTATGTTTGATCGTGATTCTTCCTTCTCTTCGTTTATTACTTTAGGTTTATGCGTAGAAGATATTGATTCTTGCAGGTAAGGTGCAACCTCTGATATTTTACCATCGTCAATAATTACCCTTTGAGGACGATTTTCCAGCTCATGTTTGAGTTGGCGACGTTTCTTATATAACCAATTATATTTTTTTTTTACATCTTCGGAAATTTTAGGATCATTCAATGTAATTGTAATTTCGGCATCCGTCTGTGCCTTCTCCCTTTGTAAAAAGTCTTCACCTCTAATCAGAGACAGCAGTGTATGATATTCGGTTTCAGGCACCATAATCATTTTCTTTGTATGTTTCATTCTTGAGTGAATTTATGAATAATATGTTCCGCTAATGCACCTATAATTGGTGCACCTCCTTGTTGGATTCGAGTTCTTGCACCCTTTTCAGTACGCGTTCGAGCGATGGCTCTATAGAAGTCAGCAAATTGAGCTAATTTTTTACGCTGTTTATGACTTAGGATGAAATTGTGCTTCAAAATATTAGCACAAATTTCGACAATTGCTAAGATTTGATCTGCAGTTGCTGAAAGAATCAGAGTGTTTTTCTTTTTCTCAGAAGTAGTTTTTGCCAATTGTTGGAGAAACTCAAAATTTTCTTTGACGTATGGACTATAGTTATATGAGGGCATTTTCATTTTTTAAATTTTTTGAGCACTTATATATTACAGAGGTAAATATATAGTAGTTTTTTCTCCGGGAAAAATTTTTGAAGATAATCGCATATTTTCATCCGTGTTAGGATGCATGTTTATTAATAAATAGGAAAAGCTATTAGATGTAGCATCGCGATAGGCTTCAAGAAAATAGTTAAGCATCTTTGGGAAAAGTTGTGAACCTAGCGTTCGCACTTGAAGAAGGCCTTGGGGGTTTTTTGTTAAAAGAATATAATGGGCATTTGCTCTTGCAGTCTTTATGTCACGGCCGTATAATGATTGTGTAACAAAGATTACACTTACTCCCCAATTATGTGAACCCCGAGTAAAAAGCAAATCTAAGAATCCTTTGAAATATTAAGCATTAAGTCATCTAAAACTAAAAGCTGATGCTGTTTAACTAATTCAAATTCAGGAACCCCATTATATGTAGTAATTCCCATTTCCTTGAGCTTGAAAACAGTTTGTTCATTTCACCAAAACAGTATAATATTTTTGATGGGGGAGGATCTATGATTTGGTCAGTATGTGACAGAAATTTTAATAGCCATTGGGTTTTGCCACTCCCTGTGGCACCCGAAATTATCATAGTAAATGGAGCGCTAAACATTTTGTATAGATGTAAAAGCGCATAGTGCTTTATATAGGGTCTCCGACCTTTGGGTTATTTTAGTATTTTAATTTCTATATTTTTTTCTATTTTTCTATTTCATTTCTATTATTTTACTTCTATTTACGCCATCACATTGATCTCCCTTTGTTGGGTACTATGTAGACGTTGAAGAACAGAAAAATTAATTTTATATAGTATTTATTTAAATAAAGTTTAAAATTTTTTCCTATAAAAATTGATCATTTAAAAGATTGTTTTCTTTAAATATTTTTGTTTATAAATTATTTTTTCTTTCAAAATCTTTATTTAAAATTTCCTTCTTTTTTAATTTTTAATATTTTTATTTTAAAAAATCAAATGTTTTATATTTAAAAATTTTTAGTTAAAATTTATTTATTTAAAAAATGTAATTTTAGGAACTTACATTCCTCAGGTTGTGATTTTTTAAAAATTTTTAAATTATTTTCATTAAAATATTTTTTATTCAAAAATTAATATCTACCATTTTTATTTTTTAAAAATTTTTAATTAAAAATTATTTATTTAAAAAATGTAATTTTAGGAACTTACATTCCTCAGGTTGTGGTTTTTTAAAAATTTTTAATTAAAAATTATTTATTTAAAAATTGTTATTTTAGGCGGCTTTTAAGACAAACTTGTTTTTGTCTTAAAAGACGGTTATAAACTACTTATTAGCCTAAAGGCATAGATAGGGGAAGGATTTAATGTGAAGAAAAAGTTAACAACCGCCGCTTAATAATTATTGTTTTTAGAAAGGAAATGATATAAAAATAATAATTAACAAGCGGCGTTGCAACATTAAAAAAGTTTTGTAAGGATGATTCACCCAGTAGTATTTAAAACGTTTAGGCGGGGTTTAAACTATCTAAAAAGGAAAAAGAGAAAGCATTAGTCGATGCCCCGGTAGCTCAGAGGTAGAGCTCCTTCATATCGTGGGCGAAAGCATCTTGCAACAACCAGCAGGGTGTCGCAGGAACGAATAGCACGGTGGCTAAACTTTTGCAAACTCTTTCTGTTTTATGAAATTATAGCCATGCGAATTAAGGGGGCACCTCAAAGGGGAATGCACTCAAAGGAAAGGCTATCTCAATACCCCAAATGATGTTTCCTGAATTTCATCTCGAATATATTTTTTGTGTCCGAAGGATTTGAAAGGTATTGAGTAATTAGAATAATTATTTATGTAAAGAATTCTATAATTGGTCAAATTACGGGGATTTTTTTGGATTTTTTTATTTTTTTTATATTTTTTGGATGCCAGGCAAAGCCTAGGCTGGTCTTTAAAATCCATATTTTTCATATTTTTCCATATTTAGTCTTTATATCCATATTTTATATTAATATTTCGGCTGTAGTTTAGTATACCGGAGTTTTAGTTCCGATATAAGACCCATACCATTCGATTCGTCTCGGCGAGCTGAATCGAATGGTACTACTCATTAGGCGCGCAGATGCCTGTGGACCGAGATCTAGGTCCCCGAAAATCGAAAAACCATAGGGGGAGTAAGCACAATTTTGGGGTGGAAAATTCGATTTTTCGAGTGATAGCTCATTCGAAAGAGCTCATCGATCTGAGTATTCGAAAGAGCTCCTCGAGCTGAGTCGAATGACACCAAAATCAACGAAATCCGACTTGATCGGACAAAGTTATGATCTTTTATTTTAGCTCCTTACCTATATCATCTGTAGAGATTTTTGCTGCTACGGAGGCCCCAAATACGTACAGAGCATGGTAGATAGGAATAAGTTTATGTTACGAGCCCAGACCCATCGCCCGTAGACTCCCCGCGAGGCGCGTGCCGCAAAACCCCGCGCGAAGCGCGGGGTTTTCATGCATGGATTAAATGTTCAGAGGGATTAATAAGTGAATGGGCGCTTGATTGAATGAATAGCTATCACCATCCTTTCAGTGGTAGCTTCCTTTCCTTTTATGTGACTAAGCTTTACACCTATTTGCGTGGGCGTGCTGGGAATTAAATTTTAATTTTATACAATCAAGTCTCGGACACAACCAAAAATTTTTGAAGAAGAAATTTAGTCAAATAAAGTTGACTTACAAAAATACAAAAACACCAAATGAAAAAATTTATTAAAACAATTTATTAAAAACAATTCTAATCGAGTTAAAAATTTGAAATTAGCAATATATAGTAGAAATCGCGACTTTTTTGCATGCAGCGTTAAAAAGACGAATTAAGCATAGGTTTGAACAGCAGATCGTTTAGAGAGATACATGAATGTGTTAAAAATTGAAATCCAAAAAAGACTAGTGTTCGGCACAGTTCGGTACCACCGATAGTACCGACTCGTTTAAAATTGTATATTAAAATGACAAAATATAACTAATCTTAATGACAAATTTAGCCAAAGCTAAAGTTTGGCTCCCAAAAAATAGTTAAATTAAAAAGAAAACGCCGATCAGATTAACGATGAAATGTCAGAATATACATACATATAAAAGGTTAGCTAACTGATAATATTGTGTATATTAAAGTTAAGATTTGTAGTTTGCGTGAGATTATACTAAGGGGAAATTTTACAAATAAAAGTAAGCTACAAAATAAGATGTATAAAATCGTACTCGTGCTCAAATACTTTATATCTCTCATTACGTTATAAAAGTTACTATCATATAATGAAGCGAAGATAAAAAATTTATAAAGATTTGTTATGAATTTAACCAAAACTAAAGTTTGGCTCGCAAAAAATGAATACGGTCAAATGGTACTCGAGTAAAAAAGAAGTATCTGATATACATATAAAATGTCAGATTTGAAATGTCTTATAATAATCAGTTGAAATTGATAAAACAAAAGTTTGCAGTAAAACAAAAGATAATAAACAAAAATTTATTAATGTATTGTGAGCATTATGAAAATATTTAGCATATATATGGAGAGTTCACAAATAAAAAGAAAACCTAAAGGGAATAAGGAATATGGCAAGCATATTTTTCCCATAGAGCCTTATGTATAGTTTTGGACATATGCGTTGGACAGTGGGTGTCGCGCATGATTTAGTGTATATATTTATTTTGAATGGTCACGAATAAAAATGTGTTGGGTGTGAGGTTTCCGCATTTACAGAAATTTTGTTTAGCGTGAAGAGTCGTCAGCTGAGTTATGCATGGAAATCTTTGATATTTTTATGGAGCAGTTTCAGCAAACCGAGGTTGTCAAAATTATAATTAAGTAGCAAATTTAGCCTAAGTTAAACAACCTGGCTCGCAAAAATACAGATGGCATAGAAAGAAAAAATCGGGCTAAATAACATCAAACAACTTAAAAGCTTAGGTTAAAAAACATTGTAACATTAAGTAAAATTTTAAGAGAAACCGATATTTCTATAAAGTCCTGGGGCGTTGAAGCAAAGTTTAGTAATACCATGGTAGTTTTCGTAATTACCGTTAGTGAAAATATCCATTTGCCGAAAACTACTCAAATAAATTAATTGAATCGTCTCTCCAACTGAAAAGTAAACCCCGATTTGGAATATTCATTCCAATTGAACGACAATTTTTAGAGAAGTTAACAGAAACTTTAACTATGGTTGGACCCCGAATCTTCGATCAAAAAGCTCGAGGCAAGGGTTTGTCAAGATTTTACTAAAAAAGACGGGGTTAACAGTAGAGTTGGACAAGACGAGACCGATACCGAGATTCTCGGTCCATTTTTTGGCGAGAAACGATACTGACTCAAAGACCCCAATTCTTTTGTATTTTATAATAAAAATGAGGATTTTTGACCATTGGCCTTCTAAATTTCAAAAAATTTTCGCCTACGGCGCTGAGAAGAGTGAATCCTTCTTTAGTTGCCTTTCAAAATTCGAGCATTTCACTGAGCTCTTTTATCTAGCTCAACTGAGTCCCAGTAATTTAATAAAATTAAAAGGCTTAAATACAATACTAGGTTATTTGGAGGGATTTGGGTGTTTAAGGGAATATCAATGGATTTGGAGGGATATCGAATGTAAGGCGGATATCGTTATATTTGGAAAGCTAATGGCGGATTAAGTGAACTATAATTGTATAAGTAGACTATAATCCTTTTACCTATAAATCCTATTATTGTATTTTTTTATAAAAATGGTTGTTAACCATCAATCGAATCGGATCCAGATGATGAAAAGTATTTATTTGATGATTTGGATTATGAAAATAATGAATAAATTATTTATACACGTATTTTTGACGTAAAATAACATTTTCTGTTAGTCTCGGTCAGTATCGTTTCTCGGTATCGGTCTCGGCTCTAAATGTTGGTATCGGTCTTGAGTATCGGTCAATACAAAAGGAACATAAGGAGATGATCTCTAACTATAAATATACAAATAAAACAATCAGAAAAAATATGTTTAATCCCCTTATTTAATCCCGACCCCCTCAATTCCTCACGATTTATTCAACAAAGACGGTCGGCACACATTTAAATGACCAAAGCTTACAAGGCGCTGAGAATGGCAAAACAAATTTAAAGAGAAAGAGACCACACGCTCCTCTAACTTTATATAAAAATATTTTTAAACAATTCTAATTTAGAAAGTCTGTTTTGGCATAAATGGAAAAAAATTGGAAATTTACGAAATCGTAAAAAAATAAATTTGAGAATAATGGAGGAAATATTAAATATTGTGAAAATGTAGAAATTAAATAAAATTGAAAGAACGGCTAAACTAAATTAATAAGAAAAAATGACTCAAGCTAAATTATTCACATTTATTTCTTCCACAAATCTTTCTACGAATTTAGCCAATTCTGGTATTAGCTCACAAAAATAAATAACAATCGACTACGCAAACAACAGTAAGGCGATAAGTAAAAATCACTATAAATAATTACAAAAATAGAAAAGGCCATATTAATCAGGCAATAGAAGCTTAGTTTTGAACCCTATTAGAATCTCTCTTACGAGACCCATTGAAAAGTAAACGCACAGAGTTATTAAGTATGAGGGGGGGCTAACCTAGGGGCTAACCTAAGGGGGGGGGGGGGTGGCTAACCTAAGGGGGCTAACCTAAATTAATCAGAAAAAATGATTCAAGTTAAAAAAATCGTAAGCAACTTTCTTCCATGAATTTAGCCAATTCCATGATTGACTCGCAAAAATAAACAAAACAATAGGAAGAATGTGAAGGATAATGCGATAAGCGAGAACCACTATAAATAAATACAAAAATAGAAAAAGTTATATTAATCAGGCAATATAAGCTTAGATGTGAATCCTATTAGTATCTCCCTCAACGAGACTAATTGAAAAAATAAACGAATAACTTTCTATTAAGTAATTTACAATATTTTAACAACCAAACTAAAACCCACTATTTTTGGTTTTGTTTCCACCTCCACCACCAGAATTACCAAATCCACCTGTTGCAAAAGCATCGTTTGCAAAACTATCAAAACTGTCTCCTTCTCCCCAGACCATGTTGCATAAAGTAATAAAATAATTAGAAAATAGCTGAAAAAAAATTTAAAAATTCGAAAATTATGTAAAAATATGCTTTAAGCGCGAATAAAAGTTGGGAGGACATTTGGTCCCATTTTAATTTGATTTTTTCAGATAAATTCAAAGGGTATTTTTTTCGTATTGTCGGGAAAAACAAAACAAAGAGAGTATAGTTTAACAGAATTTTAGGAAAAATTATTTAGGATTGGATCGAGATGGAGCTTAAAACAATAAAGGGAACGACGATATAGAAAAGTACTGAAATTTGTTAAAATTGTTTAGGAAACAATAAATCACTACTTTAAATTAATAATGTCCACAGAATGTACCTTTTGTCTCGCGCGGTGATAAAACTACAAAATTATATAAACTGTCAAAAACGGATGGGAGGCTGTCTGGACGATGTTTTGTCCGGTAGATAATGTTAATTAATTTTTTAAATTTTAATTTATGATATCGTTGTTCCATTTTTTGCCTCCTCAATATTTGATAATGTGTATATTTTTGGGAGCCAAATTCCGACTTTGGCCAAATTTTATAAAAAATGTTTATGAATTGTCTTTTTTTATCTGATAAGTAGATGCCTCTTTTTCTTAAAAAATTTTTACTGATTTTTTGTCTTGTTTATTTTTTATTTTTGTTTTACAAAAAGGGTTTAAGAATGAAAAGTATCACAATTTAGCCAAAAGTATCACAATTTAGCCAAAAAAATTTATTGTTTCCTAAACAATTTTAACAAATTTCAGTACTTTTCTATATCGTCGTTCCCTTTATTGTTTTAAGCTCCATCTCGATCCAATCCTAAATAATTTTTCCTAAAATTCTGTTAAACTATACTCTCTTTGTTTTGTTTTTCCCGACAATACGAAAAAAATACCCTTTGAATTTATCTGAAAAAATCAAATTAAAATGGGACCAAATGTCCTCCCAACTTTTATTCGCGCTTAAAGCATATTTTTACATAATTTTCGAATTTTTAAATTTTTTTTCAGCTATTTTCTAATTATTTTATTACTTTATGCAACATGGTCTGGGGAGAAGGAGACAGTTTTGATAGTTTTGCAAACGATGCTTTTGCAACAGGTGGATTTGGTAATTCTGGTGGTGGAGGTGGAAACAAAACCAAAAATAGTGGGTTTTAGTTTGGTTGTTAAAATATTGTAAATTACTTAATAGAAAGTTATTCGTTTATTTTTTCAATTAGTCTCGTTGAGGGAGATACTAATAGGATTCACATCTAAGCTTATATTGCCTGATTAATATAACTTTTTCTATTTTTGTATTTATTTATAGTGGTTCTCGCTTATCGCATTATCCTTCACATTCTTCCTATTGTTTTGTTTATTTTTGCGAGTCAATCATGGAATTGGCTAAATTCATGGAAGAAAGTTGCTTACGATTTTTTTAACTTGAATCATTTTTTCTGATTAATTTAGGTTAGCCCCCTTAGGTTAGCCACCCCCCCCTTTAGGTTAGCCCCTAGGTTAGCCCCCCCTCATACTTAATAACTCTGTGCGTTTACTTTTCAATGGGTCTCGTAAGAGAGATTCTAATAGGGTTCAAAACTAAGCTTCTATTGCCTGATTAATATGGCCTTTTCTATTTTTGTAATTATTTATAGTGATTTTTACTTATCGCCTTACTGTTGTTTGCGTAGTCGATTGTTATTTATTTTTGTGAGCTAATACCAGAATTGGCTAAATTCGTAGAAAGATTTGTGGAAGAAATAAATGTGAATAATTTAGCTTGAGTCATTTTTTCTTATTAATTTAGTTTAGCCGTTCTTTCAATTTTATTTAATTTCTACATTTTCACAATATTTAATATTTCCTCCATTATTCTCAAATTTATTTTTTTACGATTTCGTAAATTTCCAATTTTTTTCCATTTATGCCAAAACAGACTTTCTAAATTAGAATTGTTTAAAAATATTTTTATATAAAGTTAGAGGAGCGTGTGGTCTCTTTCTCTTTAAATTTGTTTTGCCATTCTCAGCGCCTTGTAAGCTTTGGTCATTTAAATGTGTGCCGACCGTCTTTGTTGAATAAATCGTGAGGAATTGAGGGGGTCGGGATTAAATAAGGGGATTAAACATATTTTTTCTGATTGTTTTATTTGTATATTTATAGTTAGAGATCATCTCCTTATGTTCCTTTTGTATTGACCGATACTCAAGACCGATACCAACATTTAGAGCCGAGACCGATACCGAGAAACGATACTGACCGAGACTAACAGAAAATGTTATTTTACGTCAAAAATACGTGTATAAATAATTTATTCATTATTTTCATAATCCAAATCATCAAATAAATACTTTTCATCATCTGGATCCGATTCGATTGATGGTTAACAACCATTTTTATAAAAAAATACAATAATAGGATTTATAGGTAAAAGGATTATAGTCTACTTATACAATTATAGTTCACTTAATCCGCCATTAGCTTTCCAAATATAACGATATCCGCCTTACATTCGATATCCCTCCAAATCCATTGATATTCCCTTAAACACCCAAATCCCTCCAAATAACCTAGTATTGTATTTAAGCCTTTTAATTTTATTAAATTACTGGGACTCAGTTGAGCTAGATAAAAGAGCTCAGTGAAATGCTCGAATTTTGAAAGGCAACTAAAGAAGGATTCACTCTTCTCAGCGCCGTAGGCGAAAATTTTTTGAAATTTAGAAGGCCAATGGTCAAAAATCCTCATTTTTATTATAAAATACAAAAGAATTGGGGTCTTTGAGTCAGTATCGTTTCTCGCCAAAAAATGGACCGAGAATCTCGGTATCGGTCTCGTCTTGTCCAACTCTACTGTTAACCCCGTCTTTTTTAGTAAAATCTTGACAAACCCTTGCCTCGAGCTTTTTGATCGAAGATTCGGGGTCCAACCATAGTTAAAGTTTCTGTTAACTTCTCTAAAAATTGTCGTTCAATTGGAATGAATATTCCAAATCGGGGTTTACTTTTCAGTTGGAGAGACGATTCAATTAATTTATTTGAGTAGTTTTCGGCAAATGGATATTTTCACTAACGGTAATTACGAAAACTACCATGGTATTACTAAACTTTGCTTCAACGCCCCAGGACTTTATAGAAATATCGGTTTCTCTTAAAATTTTACTTAATGTTACAATGTTTTTTAACCTAAGCTTTTAAGTTGTTTGATGTTATTTAGCCCGATTTTTTCTTTCTATGCCATCTGTATTTTTGCGAGCCAGGTTGTTTAACTTAGGCTAAATTTGCTACTTAATTATAATTTTGACAACCTCGGTTTGCTGAAACTGCTCCATAAAAATATCAAAGATTTCCATGCATAACTCAGCTGACGACTCTTCACGCTAAACAAAATTTCTGTAAATGCGGAAACCTCACACCCAACACATTTTTATTCGTGACCATTCAAAATAAATATATACACTAAATCATGCGCGACACCCACTGTCCAACGCATATGTCCAGCCCTTATAATATTTCACGCTAACCCCCATTTTTTGTCATGTCTTTAAGTGCAATTTACAAACTACAAAAAAATATTACAAACTACAATTTTAAAAAATAAAAATCAATGCTAAATTAATAAAAATTATATTAAATAAATATAAAAAAATAGAAAATTCTTAGCTATGCTGCGGAAACCGGCAATTTAACAAGATTGCTTATTTATTTACTTATGTTAGTTTAGTAGTCAAAAGTTAAAAAGTTTTTTGGGTTTTGTTAGTCTACAATTATTTTATATTTTTTTCATTCTCTTTACTGAAATTTTGTTTAATTAAATACCTTTACACCGTCAAATAAATTTTTAGCTTTAATTTTTGTTTATTTAAAACTGTCAGTCAAAACCTTGACAAAATATAATAATTTAATGACTGGAGCTTTGCAGTCAGAAATAGCCAGTGGAATTTCAGCTAACCTTCAAATCGTCTACTCTTTGGGTTCGACTATGAGAGGTATCGTCCTTACTGTTTGTTTCAGCGCAATAATTAAAAAATGGCAGAGGTGTGATAGGCACAGTAACAAAAATGTACAACAAAGATGATATTCCTAGGCAATTTAGGTTACTACGTACAGGTGCACTACAAACTGAGTTATACAAGCACTAATCTCATAAAAGACTTAAATGACATCCAGAATCTCGATGTTATTTTCACAACTTTAGGCCATGTTTGCAACTTTAATATTTTTAAATAAGTCTGCCTTGATATGGTTTTCTTCGAGGAAAGCTAACAAATTTGTTTTGTTTATGCAGTTTGCCTTTTCGTTTCCTGCGCCATTAAGGTATAGTTGATATATTTAATAGAAATTGTTAGCATTTTAAAATTGCGCTTTCTAAAATCTTCGAGATATGGCAAACATTAATCTTTAAAAAACTATCAACAATTGTTTATAATGCAATATTTATTTGAAAAAAATCAGATAAAAAATTTTAAGTAGTAAAAAAAGGAAAATTAAAAATGTTATAATATACAAAAGCTCTCTCATAGTCGAACCCAAAGAGTAGACGATTTGAAGGTTAGCTGAAATTCCACTGGCTATTTCTGACTGCAAAGCTCCAGTCATTAAATTATTATATTTTGTCAAGGTTTTGACTGACAGTTTTAAATAAACAAAAATTAAAGCTAAAAATTTATTTGACGGTGTAAAGGTATTTAATTAAACAAAATTTCAGTAAAGAGAATGAAAAAAATATAAAATAATTGTAGACTAACAAAACCCAAAAAACTTTTTAACTTTTGACTACTAAACTAACATAAGTAAATAAATAAGCAATCTTGTTAAATTGCCGGTTTCCGCAGCATAGCTAAGAATTTTCTATTTTTTTATATTTATTTAATATAATTTTTATTAATTTAGCATTGATTTTTATTTTTTAAAATTGTAGTTTGTAATATTTTTTTGTAGTTTGTAAATTGCACTTAAAGACATGACAAAAAATGGGGGTTAGCGTGAAATATTATAAGGGCATATACATTAATGCCAATTTTTGGCAGTCATATGAATCCCAAAAAGCTGACAAAGGGCATTAACGCTTGTAATGCCTCCCCTCTTAATTTTTAAATTAACGAGGGAATATTATAAACGAGAGGGTAATTTTTAAGAGGGGTGGAGAGTAATTTTTAAAGAATTTTTAATAGATTTCTTCATAGCATTTTAATGTGTAGGGAGGGCATTTAAAAGAGTTAAGTCGGTTTAATAAAGAGTGTTTGTCTCTTGGCTATAATTTTAAATTTTGAATTTTAAAATTTTTAAGAGGGAAAATAAGGCGTGTTTTGCTCATAATGCCGTCGCATTCCCAAACCACGCCTTCCCTTAACTTGTTTTTAAATTTGACAAAAATAGGTAGAGCCCTTCATCTCAGGCATTTTATTTTCATATTATTTTAAAGTAAGTTTTATTAATAATTACCCTCAACTTATAATTGTTAAAGCCATAAGCACGCCAATTAAAATGCTTTAATTCGCCGCACAAAATAATTTTGTTAATTTTTAGTTGAAATGTTAATTTTAATATTTCTTCTTGTTTTTGCCAATCTCCAAAGAGGTAAATTTTGAAATGCTGGGAATCCCTTCCTAGACAAATAAAATCGAAAAAATGATTTTTTAGGTTTTTCCGAGACGGAAATCAACGGAATTGATGCTTTGAAAATGGCAAAATGCTACATGGATGCATTTTACCAGAAGCCACCTTCAATTCCTCGTAAATTAAGAAATAAAAAGGAAATATTTCTTTAAATTTAGGTAATGATATTGTTGCAATGGAAGAAACTTTAAATCCACACTTGGCTTTTTCTGAACAGATTGACGAATGCTTGGAGGACATAGAAGCGATTGTAATGTTTATATTACAATAAAGACATGATGGTCGTATAACAAAAATATGGAAGGCTATTAAGGAGGGAGTTGTTTTTTTATTAAGGAGGGAGTCCTTCCCTTATCTCTTCTCGCAAGGCGCGCGCTTTCATGCTAACATAGCCTAATAAGGCAAAGAGAGGACTCGCATGCTCTGTTGAATAAGAGGATCATGCGATAGACAAGATAAACAAAATATAAGAAAAACAAAACTCAGGGAGGGGAGGGGGATGTTCAATCGTGATTTCTCCTTTCAATTTTAAGGAAACTGATATTAAATTTTCTTTAAAATTAAGGATAACCTCCACAAAAGTTTGTTTGAAAACTCAGGTTTGACTAAATGGCGTCAGACTAGAATTCAAAAACTGAAAAAGCAATACAACAAAAATATTCGAGCATATGTTCCTCTTCCAAACAAAGAAACTACAATGAGAGAATGGCTTAAAAACTTGAAATTTGAGGAGAAGAAAAAAATATTGTTTACCTGGCAAAATTATAATCCGGAAAAATTGAAAGTGGCATTTTTAAAAGAATTCGATAAAGAGTATAAACAATGGCGGGATAATGTCTTTTACCCGTCTTTGGGAAAACCCGACGAACTCAAAAGAATGTTGATTTCAAAATTTACAAAAATAGGTAAAACAGATACCGATTTGTTGGATAAAATCAAAAAAGTGATGGAAAATGAAAAAAAGGAGGATGATAAAAAGGCTGCTGAAAAGAATAATGAAAAAAAGGAAAATTTGATAAATTCGCTTTATGTTAGCCTAAATATTAAAAAATTCAAAAAATGGCGTAAAATAACGAAAACAAGCATTGAAAAAATTCAAAAAGTTTTTCTTAAAAATATTGACTATAGTTACAATACATGGCGCAAAACACTCAGCACTTTCTCTATGCCTTTGAGATCCGCTTATTTGACCGTTGGTGGGGATTTGATTCGAAAACTGGTTAATGAGGTAGTGTAGCTAATTTATTTTTCAATATCCCTCCCGTAGGTGGAAACCTCCCCGTAGGTAGAGTAGATAAATTTCCGCGCAATTTCTGGATAGGTTGTCTATTATAAATTTTTCTAGCCAGATAGAAAGTTTTACCTGGACATATTTGGTACCATTTAGTAGGTATTAAATAAGGCTACAAAAATACACATGCGTGCCACAATCAAAAGAGGTGAAATTTTGGGGACTGAATTTTTTTGCAAAAAAAGTGAGATTATAGAATCACGTTGACTAGCCATAATAGAGAATTGAATGAGCTAAAAAATAAGCCTAAAATCAATTAAAAATATTGACAACAAAAAAAGTTATAAGGATTTAAAAGTGTGCAATTACTTATGGCGCACCCTGTAAATTTCCGCCTCTTTATATCTAATTTATTTTTAAATGTCTCCCTTTGGGGTGAAAGCCTTACGTAGGTAAAAATGTCTGCAATTAACGAGTTCTGCAAATGCGGACAGCAGGATCAAAACTGTTGGTTATGTATGTAAAGGCTATGTAAAAGGCTAAGGCTTATCCAGTCGTGTTTTAAGTTACTCCTGATCAGAAACACATAGTTTCTTCCTCTTGTTTTATTATATTTCGAGTTGCTTCTTGTTAGTGTTATGTTTATATCATTTGAAGTTATGAATAAATAAAGCTTAAATCAAAAATTAATTTAACGATTTAAAGATATCTGATGAGGATTTGAAAACAACTCTGAATGGAATGTTACAACGTATCAAAATTGAAATAGAATCAAACTTTCCGAATGTTGCATATTCCTTTTTACGTAAAAAATTTGACCCTAAAGCTTTTGACGATGCCAATAAAATATTGGAATCTACACTGGCATCAGTTAAAGTTAACGGAGAACTTGGTATTTTTTGCCGTATATTTAATATTCAAGAGTGGAAAAATTTTTACTGAATCTAGTAGTTTGGGACTGATACGTTCCGTTTAGCTTACCTCAGGTTTTCGACCCTCTAAAGGTGTAATAAAACATATATGCTAAATTGCAATATGTATTGAGAAAACTCAAAACATGCAAAAAAATATGAAAAATAACTTAGAATAAGCAAAGACATGCTAATATGTACGAGAGTGCCAAACTAAGCAAATATATGCATTAATTATGGGGTCCAGAAAAAATCGGACCATCGGACCTAATGAGATTTCTTCTGTTTTGTATGTTTTTGAGCTTGGCCTGATAGGAACAATATCAAAAAAAATCTATATTTTAGTTCATAAATTTGGAAATAAAAAAGGAAAATAGAAAATAGTGGTTTGAGCCCTATTTGGAAATAGAAAATATTGAGCTTCTCTCTTCAATTCATAATTATATACAATCATTCGAATGTATTTTCTAACTTTAACGATAACATATAAATTAAATAAAAACTTCTTTAAGGCAAAGATTATCAAGCGTATAGTCCACAGTTTCCAAAGGTCCTAAAAGTTATCTCGGTTGTCCGCCATGGAGAAAGACTTGACAATGATAAAGAAGAAAAAAAGAAAGCTCTCGAAAGAGAAGAACAATGCTACTATAATGAAGATTGTAGCAGAAAATTTGGACTAGACAACTCTCCTTTGAACGAAACGGGAATAAAGAGAGCTACGATATTGAGAAAAGTGTAAGATTTATTTCTGAATTATTTAAGGAATGCCTAAATTTGCTGAGGATAGCGAGCTAACATTTTTAATTGTTATAAGACTTAGTAACGAAGAAACGTAGTAAAAAGGTTTTTAATTCATAGGATAAAGAATACATTTGTGTCCGAACATAACAAAGCTAAGGAAAAAATATAATAACGGATATCGCCATAAAATCTTTCTTCTTCGAACAAACAATAATCCCAAAAACCTTTTTCTGAACTATAATCTAAGCTTCTACCCAAACAAGTGTTGGCCATGGGATGTGGAGCCTTACTGAGAGACCTCCGATGCAAAGTTTTCAGCCGCCCAACAATACAAACACCGATTGACTGTTTTCAACAACTCCAACCTCCACTAACACATAAGACTGCCCAAGCTTAAACAAGTTTCAAATATTTGGAATACTTTTGGAACTTTACTTAATTTTTGAATATTTTTGTTATTTTAACTTTTAGCTTCGACAATATCAATATTCAACACATTTTTTCTTCTCCATATGAACGGGCATTGCAAACAGCTTTACTTCTTTTAGGGGAAAGCCACAAAAATTTTGATTCTAAAGGGAATTTGGAGAATGAATTGAAAATAAAGGTAGAACCTGGATTTATAGAGAACATGATTGATTGTGTCAATAAACCTATTGGTTATGAGGATATTGAAGAATTGGCAAAGCATCATTCTCGCTTAGATACTGCATATGTGCCTATTTTAAATAGAATTGACTTGGCAGCAGATTACAAAAAGGTATATTATATTAGCATAATATTCAATATGGATGGGATCTATATACGGATTTCAATTTTTCCTTGCCTCTCTGGCTCCTGAAAGTAAGGAACAATTTTAGCACACCTACATATGCTAAGGTTTATTGGGCAGATGGAGATTAATACTGTAACCTGCTCATCTCCTTTCTCGATTAACATTCGTATTACGGAACGGGTCCTGAATTTCAGTACGGGGTCCTGACCGTGGCGCTTCCATACACTAAGATTGAGAGTTGATACAAATCCTACTCTTAGTAATCAAATAAATTTTAATTAATAAAGGACGAAGGCCGAAGATCAGACATAGGTTGTAATAATCGTCTTGAATATGTGTTAAATCAACTTCTCTATAATGATGAAAAACAATGTTTAAAAGATCTATTCTTCGATAAAAGTTTGGTCGATCAAGACAAAGAAGGCAAGGATTATAATGAATGGATCCAGCCAGGAGAGGAAACCGCAGGTATGTGTGTGTCCAAATATATTATTGTCTGCATGAGTTGGACTAAAACACAGACTGCAATTTTTTATTAAATAATATTTTTCCAGAGCAAATTGTAATTGTTGCGCATGGATTGATGATTAATGCCTTTCATAATCAAATTTCAGGGATGTTTACATATGCAGCTCAGGTCCGTAAATATAACTAGATATATTTAATCTTAATATTGTTTCAGACTTCGATCGTTAAAATTGTTGAATTGGATCCATCAAGGTAATGATAAAATTTTCTTTATGCTTTCACTATGATCCTAGCAGTATCTTTCAAAAAAATTTTCAGTGAGTATGCAAAAGGTCAACAAGGAACCTCAAGTGCATCAAACGGAAACGACTATTTTAAAAACCTTCGATTAGTTTATTTTGGGGCTGTCACACCGTTATTAGAAGCCGGAGAGAAAATTGAAGAGTTGTTCAATCATTGAGAAGCATTCTAGAGCTTGAACAGCAAGCGATGAGTGTGTAAAAAATGTAAAAACTACTCTTATTTAAAAATCCTTTAGTCTTCTGAGCTCTTTCGATATATAAATTTCATCCAAAAAATTTCAAGTTTTGAGAATGAAAAAATAGAAATAAACTCGAAAACATCGAAAGAGCTTACTTAGTGTTATTTTAAATTATTTTCCTATCTAACACAGGACAAGAAATTTTGCAAAAACAGAAATGAAGCCATGATGTACCCTTAACCAAGTCTTGTAACTAGGGACAAGTTTTCTAAGTATTCACTCTGACAAAAAATCTGAAAAAAATTAAAGCAAGCATATTTGTCGATAATATGAGGAAATTAAAAAGCCCATATATCATTTAAGTGTCTAGATCTTCCCAAAAATATTGGCTTCTATACCTATGACTGTAAATCCAATCTTTAAGTGCCCCTATAAAAATCGAGAAAATGTATCAGAGGAAAGTAAAAAACATATCAAAATTTTTCTTATTCTAAAAACTTTATATTTTTTAGAAAATTTATACAGTAAGAAAATTTCTTCCATTTTTTAAAGCTTCAGTAAAATTTCTGTTCTGTCAAACCCTAGTAAAACCACCATTATTTTTTTAAAGTATGAAATTATTTTATTTTAAATTTATTCTTTAACTTTTATCGCATTTTATATTTAAAACAATAGTTTAGTATAAATCTTATAAAAAGCTTTTTTAAATTACATTTTTTCTATTGTTTATTTTTTTGTTAAGAATTCTGTTGCTGGTTTTTCGGTTCGGATCCTCACATCCATAAATTTCCAAGAATATAGAACTAGAGATCGGACCGTACCGTACTACGGCCGTATTTTTCGGTATTTATCGGTATTCCGTATCGGTATTACGGTATGGAATACGGTACGGAACAAAATTCCGATCTCTATATAGAACATTAGTTAGCATACACTCTCTATATTAATGCCATTAATTATGTTGCTACAAGGTTTAACTTGGATTGTTGGATGTACTTTTATTCCAAGCATTTTTCTTATAATTAACTTTATTTTGTTGAATTCTTTCCTGTATGCCTTGTTGTAGTCAGTACTGAAAATTTGATTTAAATTTAAAAATGTTTTATTATTCAGAATTCTATGATTAAGTCTCTTCAAACTGAGTCGAATCGTATCAAAATTAGTACGCTTCTGTCATATTCGGGCTCAGCACCTCCAATAAACCTTAAGCTAACGATAGAGCATTCTTCCTCATTTTTTCACGTGATAACAGTAAAAGCCACCATCACCAAATTTTGTCTAAATTTACCTGTTTATAAAAAGAATAGGAGCTGATGACATAGATGCCAAATTTAAAAACAATCCAGGAAATATCACGAGATTGAGAAACTGTATGGGATTATCACATTTAATTGGAACGAGAACAAATATCATAATTGAAAAATTAATAAAATAGCCCCCAATATTTACAAAAATAATTAAAAACAACGATCGCCAAAGTTTGTTTTTTTTGTTGTCATTTGAAGTAACTTAATAATATATGAAAATTAGTTAAAGTTACGGAACATGTTAAGGATATTAGGGAATATTCGCTAAAATTAGATATTCCAATACAAAACGAAAATCATTGGCTATCCGGTTTTTTCATGAACATTTCCGACCAGGGGTGGGCTTCTGGCACTAAATCCAATTTTGCGTTCTTGCGTTATTTGCGTTAAATTTTGGCCTTGCATTGCGTTTTGCGTTTTTTAAGATAGTCTCTCGCGCCCACCCCTAGTTTCGACCTGGCAACTTGAATTTAGTGATTCCAGGAAAGCATCCCCTAATATAAAATGTGGATTGGATCCTTTAAAAAAATGTTAACAATTCTGTTAACAATTCTTAACATCCTTTCTAAATACTTGATTCATATATATCCATTCATAAAATTTACCCTTTAGGCATTTGACAATCAAGCCGATAATTAAATAAGGAATAATTGGAGGAAGCATGGATAATGGTGAAAAAATGAATGTCCAAATACTGCTATTTTGTGTAATTAATGATAACGAGTCTCCAATACTCCCATTAACTGGCCAATCCGGATAGAGATAAATAACTTGAATAATTCTGTAGATGACAAAACAAATAAAAGTTATAATAACTGTCAGGTGCATAAAAATATAGTAGCGACGTTTTACTGTTTGATAGCTATAAATATAATGAACTTTTATAAGTTTAACTCAGGTTATAAAATGATTAGTTGACAATTTGCAATTAAGGATATAAATACGACATAAAAAGGACAGACTTGGATTTTTGCGATATATAGCATAAAGATAAGAAATGGAGGAAAATTATATTCTCCTTCTAATAGGGAGAGCTCTCTCTTTTATTTTTATTCCGCCTTTCGCTTTTTAAAATCAGTTTCAGCACACCACTACTTAAATATAAGATAATCTTACAATTCATCTTGAGGATTTAAAATGCTCAGGGAGGGGGGGGGAGTCGAGTTAAAAAATGAAGGCAAGAGCTGCCGTCAATTCTGGACATGACTCTCGCAGATAGCTACTAGAGCCAGTTGCTTCTCATAAGCGTATTTTAATTATTTTTAATAACTTTAAAATTTAAAAACATACAAGAATGGAAATGCAACAGCTAAAAGTCTGTCAAAACTTAGAGAATACATCATTAAGATTATGGAGAAATATCCAATCATTGAATGAAAGTGGAAGACAATAGCCTTCTTGAAAGGAATAAAATTTGTTCCGCTTGCTGTAACCGCAAGAAAGAGGAAATGAGCACTAAACGTTAAACTTTCGAAGACGGAATTCAATGTGATTAGAATAGCTGTTTTACTTCCTAGCGTAGTATATTGTTTTCTAAATTAATCAAATTATAATTAGATACCTATTGTTGTATATTGTTTTCTAAATTAATCAAATTATAAACCTATGTGGTGTTAGTTATAAGAGAAGGAGTTTAGTTAAAGTTTAGCTACCGGGCAGGAACGAACCAGCAACAACGCTGACAGTGCATGCGCGGCCTTGCTCACGCAAATGCAGGTACTCTAACACTGAGCTACTCTATCCTTTTACATTGTCTAACCCCCGTCGTTTTAAATGCTCTAGGTGAATCGTTTTAAATGTCTAAGTGGCTCTAAGTGAATATGCCAAATCATCGACGAGCTCATAAAAATCATAAATGTCTATGTAGTCACCTTAAAATTTAGTTAGCTGAACCTATCATTTCTTAAATTAATTTTTGGTGAGTAAGCACCTAGAACCCATTTGAACGGGAATTGATTTTTGGAGCCCAACTTCTAAAATTTCATAAATCCACTACACTAACACAAATGTTCTACTTCATAGGCCACAAAAAATGTAATGGAATAATAACTTATTTACCTGTATTTGAATGTAATATAACAAACACTGAAATTAAAAATAATTCCAATTAGCGAAATCAACGAAAATTCAATTGCTGGCATTACAAATGCCAACTTAACTCCGGCATCTTTGTTTGACAAATAATCAGGCTAAATAATTTATTTAAATTTTCCTAATAAGTAAAATTTGCTTACGTCCAAAGATGGTCCGCAAACCATTCTTAAGTTGTTGATTTTATTTAAAACCTAAGGACAAAAATTTTAATGAAAAATCAAAATCTCTTCTAGCAAAATTAAATATTTTGCCAAAAAATAATTTTGTTAGAAAAATTCTCAAAAAATGTCAAATATGCATAAATTTTATAAAAATATGCAGAATATGGCAAAACATAAAGAATTAAGGAAATAACAAAAATCAAGGACGTTTTTTCCTAGACCAAAATTAAATAATTTTAGTCCTCTATAAGGTATACGTACCATAATTTTTTGAAGAAATTATAAGAATATTAAATAACTAAGAGTTAGAAATATGGAAGGTAAACTTCTGAGTGCTCATTAAGTTATATCAAACGTAACAATTTTTAACATTTTTTTAAAATTTTAAAGAGTATAATTAAATATTTTTTTCGTAAACAACAGGTGTAATTTAAATTTAAAAGTAAGCTAGAAATTATTTAAAATTAATAAACAAAATTGAAATAAATAATTATAAATTACGAAACATTTTAGAGTAAAATACCAATTAACCATTTACGGTTACAGTTACGTTAACCATCTGTTTTGCGAAATTAAACGGTCACGGTTAATAAAATAACCCGTAAAGATAGCATATTTAGGTTAACCTTTACCAGGGGGAGGTTAATAACTGTCGCGAAATGCGACTTTTGTATTTTATTTTTTGACCCTTTTGTCTCTTAATTTTTTTTTTAATATTTTTATTTTTAAATTTATTTTAGACATGCTTATTCATAAATACGCCCACTTCTTTCAAATTCATATGTACTTTTTTTTGTAAAATTTCTATTTTGTATAATGATCCTCCCATTTTTCCCTCTATATAAACTTAGGAATTTAGGGAAGGAATCAGAGTTTATTTTTTAAATTCTCGGAGTAAAGAGTTTGTAAGATTCTCTCAAGAGCTTTTCTAATTGTAATAGAATTTGTTTGAATAAAAGTTGTGTAACTGTTAGATTTTTGTTTAATTTTAAATACACTCTGTTAATAAAGTATAAGCACCCCCTAAAATTTTTGTGAAAATACATGATCCATAAGCATTATTTGTTTTATTTTTTTCCTACATTAGCAGGGATCCAAAACATCAATAAAAATAAAGTTTAAAAAAATTTTATCAATGTAAAAATTTTAAAATTGAAATTTCTTGAAATTAACGTGTTAAGAAAGTATAAGCACCTCTGTAAAAATTTAATTTCTACTGATTGTAAAATTCTAAAAAAATTAACAGAGTGTATAGTTGAACTTAGAACTTCAAGAGTTTGATTTGGGTTTTCTAAGTTTAATGTTCTTTGACTAAGAGTTTTTCGTGCATCTATTTGAGTTAAATTTGAGTTTTCTAGATATTTCTAGAATTTAATTTATAACGTTTAGATGTAGTAAAAAGATTTAAATAAAGTATATTATTTGTGAAACTTTAAATACAATTTGAGTTAAGATATCTTCTCCTAAAAGAGTTCTTTATTTTTATAAAGTTTCTTGTTTGTGAAACTAATTTGTTTACTTGAAAATAACTCTCTTTATCTAGCAAAATATAATAATATTGTATTTTTACTTTGCGACAATAACCGGCTTTGGCTAACTCTAATAATTATCCTTGTTGGCCTTTTTTGTTTAGACCTTTTGGTATTTTGCCCTTACTATATAAATTTACTTTATCATTCAATTACCTTCAATCAAGCGAATAAAACTCTCGAATCTAATAAATTTTATAAAAAGAACTTGATCTATTTTGAGCTTTTTATTTACAAAATCTTGGACAAACATTACTAATTGAATTAGAAAAATTTAATTTTAAATATAAAAATTTAAAAGCTACATAAATTTAATTATAATAAATTTTTTAATTTGCTTTATTTAGACTAATATACTAAACAATATTTAAAAAAATTTTTTTCAAATTTAATTCATTGAATTATTTTTCTTTTAATTTAATTCTTTTGGATATTTTCTTAGTTACTTTATTCCAAAAATTGCTTCAAAAGCCTTCTCAGCCAAAAAACACTCCACCAGAAGTCATAGTTGAAACCGAATTCCCTTCAATTGTAATTACAGTTTCACCGCTAGAGTAACCTCCAGAATTTTTAGTAATGTAAACTGCGCTTTTATCGTTTTTAATCTCTTCCTTACCAAAAGTGTTTCCTGCCCCATTCATGTAAGCCTTAGAAACTCCGCCATTCAATTTAATATAATTATTACCCTTTACATCAGCAATATGCATCTAAATTTTAAGATTGAGACTTAAGTAAAGTATAAATATATGGGGATGTAGGAAAGTGTACGGAAATTTCGACTCAGAAATCCAAGATTTTTGAAAAGTTGGGCTCCAACTTTTCTGCATTTTTGAGCTCGAGCGGAGTTGTGGAATTAGAGTTAGAGAATTAAATTCATTAGAGAATTAAATTTAGTATAAATGGCGCAGCCCTTTAGTGTTCGTGTGTTAGTTTGTTGTTAGTCAAGTGTTAGTGATATTCCGTAGTAAGGTTGGCGGATCCGGATATCCGGATCCGAAAAAAGGCCGGATATCCGGAAATTTTCGGTTCGGATACCGGATCCGGATCCGGATATCCGAAATTTTCGGTTCGGATATCGGATCCGGATCCGGATATCCGAAATTTTCGGTTCGGATATCGGATCCGGATCCGGATATCCGAAAATTTCGGTTCGGATCCTAGAATTAGGGAAAAAGGAAGAAATCTTGCCCAATGGCCTTCCAAATTTCTCAAAATTTTCGCCTGCGGCGCTGAAAATGGAAGAAATTTAACTTCAGTTGCTTCCAAAATTACAAAAAAATTTCGCCTGCGGCGCTAAAAAGTGAATTTTTTGGCCTACTACCTTCCAAAATTACCAAAATTTTCGCCTGCGGCGCTTAAAAAGGAAGAAAAGGGGTTTTTTTTTGTACTACTTTTTTTTCTACTACTTCCCCCAAATCCACTAAATTCTCACAAATCATCAGATAAACTACAAAATTGTCCACACATTGATTACACCTAGATAACTGTTAAGCATAAATTCCCTCGATAACACTGTTAATCCCCAAATTCAATCATAATTGCTCCTAATCCTTTTATATCCTCCTTAAGACTCAACTTTTCAGCGCCGCAGGCGAAAATTTTTAAAATAAAAATTTCGGTACCGGATCCGGATATCCGAAAATTTCGGTTCGGATATCGGTTCCGGATCCGGATATCCGAAATTTTCGGTTCGGATACCGGATCCGGATCCGGATATCCGAAATTTTCGGTTCGGATACCGGATCCGGATCCGGATATCCGAAATTTTCGGATCGGATACCGGATCCGGATCCGGATATCCGAAGATTTCCAACTATCCGCCAACCTTATTCCGTAGACGGAGTCATTGTCTTCCGCAGTTTCATACTCTTAGCTCATAGTCTCGCTTATTCTAACCTGATTGTCAATCAAGTCTTCTGTCCAACCCCTGGACGACACCAACCCCTGGAATAAAATTTTGGTTTTTTTGTTATTTGGAAACTCAGCAAGGAAGGCCCAACAAAAGTTAAATTCTCTGAAACAGAAAAGCAATGTTAAGATGTCTGACTGTAAAGAAATATTATAACATTACCCAACATTATTAGTTATTTAGAATGGAACAATTTGAAAGCAAAAATAGCCTTTTGATTACCTCGAGAGTTGTGATACCACCATTTATTGAAAGAGCATCTCCTGCTGGTCCTTGTGGCTTTACTTGATTAAATACATATTTATCTCTAGACGTAGTAATATTTCCGACCCCTCCATGAGCACGAAATTCAAAAGCCTTTCCTTTCATCATTTTAAATCCCTTCACATTAGTATTTGCTGTAATGTTACGTCCTGTAATTTTTATTTTTTCTCCATTTTTCTCAATTCTAACTCCGTCTACAGTTGTCACCCTCTCGTTATAATTTACAATGTCTCCATTAATGAATATATCAATCTTCGACCAATATTCAGTAAATTTAATGTTATTTCCATTAATTATTGCATTCCCTACCCCACCATTGATGTTTAAATTTTTAACAAATTCAGAATAATGTTGAGAGTTTTCGACAAGAATTCCTTCATCGAATACTGATACTTTTACAGAACCTAATCCTCCATTCCAACCTTTATATATAAATATTAATTAGTATAAAAAAAGTTGTGAATTAAGTAAAATATTGTAATCAAAAAGACTGATCCATCTTACACCCAGGTAGCTCTGTCTGAAAGCAGTAAATGGTGAGGAGCAATGCCTGTTAGTGGCCGAAAGATTTATCTCTCCCTTACATTATTTAACAAACATATCGAGCTATGTTTGTCTGCGTATTTTTAATAAATTGATTTAAAAGAAGCAAAAAATTGAGGAATTTAAATGTTTCTGATATGAATTTTAAAACTTGATAAATATATTTTTGTTTATTATATTTCAATAATCTATAAAGTTTTAAAATTTATTATGAGTTTTGCTCACTTTGGCTATGCTGAGCAGATTGAAATCCTGAGCTAGATCGGGATCCTGAGCCAGATTGACCATATCCATCGCCAGAGAATGCCCCTGTGTTATATGTTCTTCCCCTTGATTGATGCGATCCTCCACCAAAAGAGGAGGCTCTTTGATACCCAGCATTTCCTCCTCCCTGGTTTCCGTAAGTATTTCCTTCTCCAATCATTTGAACATTAGAAATTCCGCCACTTATTTTGATATTATTGTTACCATTTTCATTGGCAATATGGACCTAAATTTTAAGATGATCTTAACTCTATAACGACTTTAAGATAGACAATAAACAATTTAAATTCTAAATTAATTCTTTCGATAACCTCGAGATTTTGGATGCCACCACTTATGCTAAAACTGTCCTTTATTGTGTGATTTGGTTTTATTTCTTCAAATACATATTTACTTGTAGTTGTAGAAACTTTGTCGATACCTCCAGTAACACTAACTTTAACTGGTTCTTCAAAAAAATTGGAACCTTTGTTTTTTGCTTTTATGTTATTTCCATAAATTATTGCTTTCCCTACTCCACCACTGATTTTTAAATTTTTAACAAACTCAGAATACTGTTCAGGGCTTTCAACAAGAATTCCTTCTTTGAATACTGATAATTTCACGAAATCAACTCCTCCACTCCAACCTTTATATTTAAGTATTAATTAGAAATTTGGATATGTTTGATATCAATTCTTTGATAATAATTTAGATTAATAAAAAGATTTAAGGGTATAAAGATTTTTAAGCATGAATTTTGAATGTATCTTATATAAATAAACAGTAGATACATGGACACTGTTTTGAGAATAACGAGGCGCGAATGTACTTTTATATGTACTTTATAAAACTGTAAAAGTTATTATAAGTTTTGCTTACTTCTGATGTTCCCTCCACGTGGGAACCCTTTTCCAATTGAGGATCTTGATCCGCCAAATGGGGATCCCATGTTAATCTGATCTCCTGAAACAAATTCACCAGTTCCTGTGCCAAAGAATGATCCTCTGTTATGAATTGTTCCCCCTCTAAAATGATGCGTTCCTCCGCCAAAATACTGCGATGTACGTTGTCCCTCTTCTTGGTTTATATTTCCAGCATTTGAACTTTCCCCTTCCTTAGATTTTCCTTTATTTTTAGCAAGTTCTCTATCATATTTTTCCCTTTTTGTTTTATCACTAAGAATCGAATGTGCTTCCGACAATTTTTCTAAATTATCAAAAAAGTCTTTATCGCTCTGTTTGGTTTTTCGATTTTTCTCTTTCCTTTCATTAAATGCTTCTTCAATCTCATCAGGAGAAGCATTTTTATCAACCATTAATGTTTTGTAGTGAGTTGATTCAATTTCGAAAATAAAATTGAACAAAGAGAGAAAGAGGAGCAAATAGATGGATGCCATACTTTAACTCTTTATTTGAAAAATTTAAATAAGAAGTCTATAAATACAAGAATTAAAGAGATTGGATCACTGAACTGAACTGCCTAGGTATTAAAGCTACATAGGTTTCCTACTCTTGACTGTTAAAGGCGAAACTTCTTGAAATTTTGTTTGGTTTTATTGCTAGGAATACATATATAAGACAGGTTTTTTAAATCCGGAAAAAATAATTCCCAATGTCCGGCTGAATTTACCCGGATTCCGGACAGGAGGTGGCCCAACTTAATCTAACGAAGAATAGAGGTCCATCCGGACTAAGAAGGTGTTTAAGATTTATTAAAGGGAATACAAACTGATTATTTGGTAAATTATTATTCTATTAAATAGGCACTAATTAATTTCTTAATTACATATTACATATGTATTTGCCCTTTTATTTCCCGCTAGTTTTTTTTATCTTATTATTTCTTAATCACTATATGCCCTTTATGTTATTCCTTTAGTCGTTAATCAGACTATTTGCCCTTTATGCTTTTCCTTTAGCGGTTAATTTCATAACTATTTGCCTTTTATGTTTGCCCTTTAGTCGTTAATTTCATTACTATTTGTCTTTTATGTTCTTCCTTTAATTTGTCTCACCATTGCATCATCCTTTAACCAAAAAATATTTTTTGATTTTAAAATTAAATTTTTTTAATTTTGTTTGTGAACTTTTATAATTTTTAAAAATTTTCATTAGAAAATTTTCCAACACCAAACCCATCAATAGGTTGTCTGAAACCCTTTGAACATCAATCAAAAAATTGTGGCATTTCCAATTGTCCCTCCAAATCGACATATACTCTTCTTGTTGACACTCAAAAACCTTCTCAAGTCACTATGTTGTGTTTAATTGTATCTATATAGTTGTTAAGAAATTGAAATGTTGAGAAATTTCCACCTAGTTTTTTGGTATCTAGGTCCTGATTCTCTAATTAATTTGAAATTTTTACTAGATATTTATAATCACTAAACTTTTCACTCAATCGTTTTTTATAGAGTTTTTCTCAAAATCGGGTGTTAAGAAAATAAAACCACTTGAAAAAATTTTTGATTTTCATATTAGAAATGTTTGAGAAATTTTGCAAAAATTTAAATAATTCTAACTGATTTATGGTATTGTTAATATCTAATGAATTACAAATTTATTTAATGAGTTACATATTACATACTAAACTATAAAAATAGGAGATGATATGACACACTCCAAATTATAATCAGCCTAGGTTTAACTTGTCAGGCCGAATTACATTCGAACTGAAAGCCTTTCCAACTTTAATTATAACGTCTAATTCTTGTTGTTTAACTCTTTTAGTTGCTAAATTCGCCGGCAAAACCTTTATTGTTGTTTGAACATTTTGTACCATTTTTGGTGTTTGTGTCATTGATCTAATAAGTATTTTATGGATCTTTTCCGGAAGAATTGTTTGAAGAAATTTAAATCTAAATGATTCACTGGCCCAAAGTAATGGCCAACTTGGTAATACAACCATTCCGAGATCCATTACAATTACGAAAATGTTGCCAAGAAATGACTTTGTAATCACGTTCCAAAGTTTAGAGGAATACATACAAATCTAAATCAAAATATACAGGAATTTAACGTTAAAAATAAAATTATCTGTGATAGAACAATCTCTGAATCGAAAAAGGCAACCCTAATTAATAGGGCTAGGATTTTTAGGAACTAAAAAGTTAAAAATAGGTGCCTATATGTATAGGCACTAAAAGACTGCCAAAATAGGCACTAAAATCCGAAAAAAGGCAAAATATGCAAAAGTATTATCTAGGAAAAACAGGCATTTTGCGTAAAATCCTAGCCCTACTAATTAATATACTAAACATGACAGCAGACATACTTAATGATAAAAGTAGATTGGCTGCTAATAAGACAACAATTATGCTATCTAGTAGTCGCCAATATGTACTAAATGTTCTGTTGGGATTAAACTAGGGTTGCGCAAGGTCGAAGCCTCGCCGAGGCCGAGGTCGTCGCCAATTTTTCAATCTCGGTCTCGGTTCGGCTCGGAGCCTCGATCTCGCCAGGAACCTCGCCGAGGAACGAGGCTAAATATACACCTCTAGGAATGGACTTTTTTGGATGAAATGGAAGAATTTTTGCTTAATGTCCTTCCAAGAATCTCAAAATTTTCGCCCGAGGCACAAAAAAGGATGAAATCTGGCTTATTGGCCTATTAAAATTTTTATAATTTTCGTCTGCGTCTCTAAAAAAGGAATAACTGGTCTTCCAATACTCTCAAAAATTTCGCCTATTACGAAAACTTACAAAATTTTACTCTCAAAAATTCTATTCCAAATATATGAAACATTTGATCAAGGCTTTGAACCTCGAACCTCGCCTCAAATTTGACCCCTGACCTTTTTCAGTTTCACTGATCCTCGGTCTCGGTTTTTTCGAAAACTTCGACCTTGCGCAACACTAGTTTAAACTGAGACCTTTAGATTTGAACGAATCTGTTAAAAAATCGAAACTGACCCATAATAATCAACAAATAAAATTAAATTTACCATAATAATTGACATTAACATTTGCCCAAATGAAGATATTAAAGCAAAAATCCACAATCTTCATTCTATGTTGTCCTCAGAATTTTTAGTTCCAGCAATGTTAACCGGTTCAATTATATTTTTTACCTTTACTTTGAAGGTAAAAATAGTCATTAGATTAATTATAATGAAAGCAAAAAGAAAAAAAATTGCCAAGATTGCACTTAATTGAATATAGAAATCTAGCCTTCCTTCCTTTAAATAAAAAATATTTTAAGCATGTTTATCAGTAAACTAACATTTCCAAATTCAATAATATTAATTGAAACAATACTTTCTTTCTTTTCATCCATTTCTGCAAAATAAGTGCAACTTATTGTGAGAATCCCAATACAATACAGGGGTAATGTAAAGCAAAGGAAACAAGCTATCAGATGGATCTTTTGCCATAACTTAAAATTTCAAATTAATTCAGAAATTACGCTGGTTATCTTCGGTTTACGCAAACAATTTTTATTTTTATTTTCCCTCTTTCAATGAGGATAGATAAATCAGACTAGGACACGGATTTTGGTATCCGTATCCGGATATTTACGGCGGATACAGACGGATACAGGCAGATATCCGCAGGTATTTTGGTAATATCTGTATCCATATCCGTATCCATGACCATGCTGAGATAAATTTATATAAAATGTGATAAATATTAATGTTTGTACATATTGCTGTATTTTTTTGTTAACAATGTTCCTATTCCCCAATGCTTGATTGTATATTGTTTTTTGTTTAGCTGGTGAAAGCTTAAGTGTAAAGCTTCGGCTTTGATTGAAAGCCGAACCTTTTTTCAAGGGTGAAGGTGTCCAATAGTTAGTTTATTCCATTGATTATTCTCTTATACCTACATACCTTTATTTACCTTTTTTCTCGACGTGCGAAAAGCTTTTTATATGAACTTTGGCAACGTCCTATGTAACAATGAAGCGAAATCCTCTTTTTAAGCTTCAAAACTTTGTTTAGAATCAATAAATATAAACGATCTGGTGAATCACATCATATATTTGCCTTATTTTTTAAATGTTTTCGCTCGATTTAGCTTACCAATTCATATTCAAATGCCCATCCAATAGCTATAAATCTATTTAGCATTATAAAAAATGATGACAGATTATCGCCCATAATTGCATAGTTTGCTAGGAAATGAAATACTGCCAATGTCCATTCTGGATAAGGATTAGCTATAAACCAATATGGAAATAAATTTGGAATTCTGTATCCATAATAAGAGTCGATAATGTAAACAACACCCTTAAAATAGTTAAATTAAATGAAAATTATTAGTCCAAGACCGCAAATGTTACAAGCTATAGACCAAAAAATTAAAGACTAAAAACAAGACAGAAAAAGTCAAGAAAAGTCTAGGTTTCAAGGCAGTTGTGTAGAGGTTTACTGTATTATATAGCCAGTATCAGCATAATTTTATTGGATTATGGAACTTATATGGTTTAAGTAGTTCTGTGTTATGGGCAGTGCATTTCCTAGCTGCGGCTCAGCCCCGGCTCCGACCTTTTTCTTCCACTTTTTCTACATTGTAATTCTACTACTTTTGCAAAAACACATAAAAAGGACTGAAAGTCTCGGACAACTCAATAATTTATTTTTAAAATTTACATAAAAAGCTCGAATACAGAACAAAGCGTAGAAAGAATTATGAAGAGATTTGTTCATAATAATTGTCGAAACTTGTAAAATGTAGACAATAACGGAAGGTAGACTTATGGAGATTGATAAATAAATAAAAAAATCCATTGAAGAAAAATAAAATGAAACAATTATTAAATGTTAGTTCATTCGAAATATTAGAAAAATGTTTTCACAAACAATTAAGTCACGAAATATATAAATTTCCATGCCATTAAAAGTTCAAATTTTAATATCGAACTAATACAAAGTTTAAGAAACTTAAACTTTAAAAATACAAAGTTTAAGTCAGTTAAGAAATGAAAAAAGGTGAAAGCAATGTAAGTAATTCAAAACTATGTAATTAGTGAAGAAAAGCTAAAACTAAATATGTTGATTGTCAGATAAAGTTTAAAGATAATAAAAGTTTATGTGGGAAAATATGGTGGAATGTGAAATGGTGATTAATTTTAATATATTTAATTTATTTTTAAACTAGTTTTTAGAAACTCAACAAAACTTGTAGCATATGGAGGAGGATTTGAAGCTTATCAATTCATTAAAACGTATGCTTAAAAAGATGGAAGATTGTAATCTGATAGTATTGAAAAAGACTTGAGAATTACTAGGGAAATATTAAAGAAAATAAAAACTAAAAAAGTAATAAACAAGAAGGCATATTAAATAAATTGGCTTCATATAGAATAAATAGACAATAAACCAAAACAAAAATTAGCTTGGTGCGCGCTATAATTGTTAGATTTTCAGAGGAGTGTATTCGGTTCATAGTTGAGTAACGAGCTTAATTGGTGTCGCGGTTCGTGATCCGTTCCGGGTTCCAACTCTAATGATAACTCTACATTCAGGGTCGGCACCTAAATCCTATTAAATTATGACAGGAAAAACTTTACCTATGTATTTGCAGAAAAAATAATTAAAAAATATTATTTAAAATTAAGAAATATTATTTTAGAATTACATATGTATATACTATTTTTAATAGCGCTTTGTCCAAAAAATTGTTTCTTCAACGCTTAAATGAGAGAAAGATACGAAATTTCGTCCCCAATAATCACCATGGGAAATTTTGAAAGAGCCGTGCTTATTTTCCTATTTAAAATTATTTATAAGGGTCGAAATTTCGGCCCGCGCTGCTAAGCATCTTATATTGTAATAGTCGAGGGACTTTTAAAGAGTGCGTGTTTTAGTGAGTGTTTTTAATTAGAGAGTATTTTATGAAATAAAATATAGAGAAAAATAAATATTTATCATGTGTTTATTTGTATTCAATGTTTAAAGGGCAAATCATTTAAAGGCATTTTTATTTAGCTAACATCGCCTCTCAATTAAATGCTTGCCTATAAAATTAATTAAATAAGCGAGGCATTCATTTTAAAATTCTTTTAATTTAATTAACTTTTATAAATCCCATTCAATTAATAATTATCATTGTTAATATTTTTAAATCACACTCTTGAGATGAATAGAGAAAAGGCATTAAAAGTTTCGAAATATGAACTTATGTTAATGCATAAGATCTCAGGCCTCCTTAAGTAACTTTTAAAGCCACCTAAGTAAATTCCTGCCTAATCTAAGTTTGTTATTTCAAGATTTACGCAATGCTGCGTTTATCTAAATATTTTATATCAATTTTTTGTTGTGATAATTGATACAACAAGAGCATTACCCAAAACCGAGGAATATAAAAAATTTGTTGAAAAAGGAACGGGGAAAATATTAGTATTGTATAAAAAATATTTTGGAGAAGCATGGGACACTTTCATGGGACGCATATACGGGACGCATATACATTTATGGGGCGTATGTCCTAAGATAGAGCTGAAATTGTCAATAAACGCAAACCAAAAATCAGCTTGATCCACACGGTTTTTAGATTTTCAGGTATTTGGTTCATAGTTGAGTCCAAGCTAAATTGGTGTCGCGGTTCCTGATCCGTTTCAGGTTTTAACTCAATGATAACTCTAAATATCAGGATTGGTACCTGAATCCTATTAAATTATGACGGGAAAAACTTTACCCATGTATTTGAGAAAATAGAATTAAGAAATATTTTTTAAAATTAAAAAATTTTATTTAAGACCCGCGCTGCTCCCCATTTTACATTGTAAGGGTCGAGAGACTTTTAAAGAGTGCGTGTTTTAGTGAGTGTTTTTATTTAGAGAGAATTTTATTAAATAAAATATAGAGAAAAATAAATATTTATCATGTGTTTATTTGTATTCAATGTTTAAAGGGCAAATCATTTAAAGGCATTTTTACTTAGCTAATGTCCTTTCTCAACTAAATGCATTCTAAAAATTAAATAAAATAAGCGAGGCATTCATTTTAAAATTCTTTTAATTTAAATACTTTTATAAATTACTTTAATTAATAATTAACATTGTTAATACTTTTAAATCTCACACTTGAGATGTAATAGAGAAAAGTATAAAGTTTCAAAATATAAACTTATGTTAATGCATATGCATTCATCTCATATGCATTCATATAAATATCTAAATTTTTTATTTCAAGATTTACGCGATGCTGCGTTTATCTAAATATTTTATATTAATTTATTTTGTTGTGTTGATTGAAACAACAAGAGATTTCCTCAAAACCGAGGAATATAAAAAATTTGTTAAAAAAGAAGCGGAGGAAATATTAGAAATTTATAAAAAATATTTTGGAGAAGGAATAGATGAGCAAAGTTTGCAAAAACTGTCAATTAAATCAGTAAAAATTTATTATGAAGATTTTCTTAAAAAGTTTGCTGGAAAAACTACAGAATCTGAAGAGAATGAAGAGGAAATTTTTATTAAATTAATGACTCGTAAAATAAAAGATGAATCAGAGAAAGTTAATAATGAAAATTTTGAATGGAATGACGAATTTGGCGAAGAATTTAAAAAATTCCATAAAGAATCCGTGAAATTATTGGAAGAGCTTTTTAAAAATGAAAATTGGTCGTTGGAAAAGAAATTTTGTGAAATTTATAGTTTAGTAGACAAATGGATTAAAAACAAAAAACTTTTAAAAAACAAATATTGGATTGATTATGTAGCAGATAATATATTTTATGTATGTATTCCAAATTAAATTCTTGACAGAATTCAAGTTGGTCAGCCAAATTCAATTCGGCCGGCCGAATTGAACATCTGTATAGACGCGAATTTTCCTTTAAACTGTTCCTCCACCATAACATAAAAATTAAAAATATTATCAAAAATTGTTAGATTTTAGAAATTTGAAAATGCGACTCCGCTAAAATAAGATATGAATCAATCACACAACAACAAAACCCCTAAAGAATCACTGGGTTTTGCACAATCGTCTCGATGACGCTATAGATTCCGTCTTCTCAAACACGATTTTTCTAAAATATAATAAGTTTTGCCCATGCTTTTATTTTCTATTTGTCGAAGCTCAAATTTCGCGGCACAAAAATCGTAAGTAAAAGACTTTGAAACAAATATCTAAGTCGCAAAAGTCTCAGCGCTAATGCTAGACAATCAAATTTAAAAGAACTTTTCGAAATATAATTCGGGTAATTCGCAATCCAAATAAAATTTTGATCATTTTTCAGCAGAATATTTTTAAAAATCAAATTTTGTGTGAAAATGATGACCAAATTAATGGGATAGTCGAAAAATGTTTTGAAAATGAGGCATTTAAAGATATGGTTAAATCAATTCATACACAATTTATTTACAATTATACAAATGATTTGCAAATATTTGTTTATGGAGAAAGAAAACATAAATTATTAAATTTGTTAGGAGATAAAAATTGTGAAATCTTGAGAGATAATCTTCATGAAGAAGAAAATGAGGAAATATTAAAAATGTATAAAAATTATTTTGAAGAAAATCAAGAAGGAATGGATGATGAAAGTTTGCAAAAACTGTCGATTAAATCAGTTAATATTAAATCGGTTTCACATTATTATAAAATTTTTCTTACAAATGTTGCCGGAAAACATGGAGGAATTGATGATAATGAAAAGGAGATTTTTATTAATTTTATTAAATTCAGGATTCATGTTAATGATGAAAAAGAAGATGATTCGGAGAAAATTAATGATGAAAATTTTGAATGGAATGACGAATTTGGCGTTGAATTTAAAAAGTTCCATAAAGAAGCCGTGAAATTATTGGGAGAGCTTTTTAAAAATAAAAACTGGGCAATAGAAAAGAAATTTTGTAAAATTTATAGTTTAGCTGATAAATGGATTAAAAACGAAAAACTTCTAAAAAACAAATATTGGAATGATTACATAATCACGTTAAATCATGTATGTAAAAAAAGTTTTTTTAATTTATTGAGTAGACCACAGGTTACAATAAAATAAAACTACATTTAAAAAATACCGTATTTCCTCTAATTTATGAAAATTCAGAAAATTTTGGTAAAAATATGCAAAAATATTGAAATAATTTGAAAAATGTGCCAAACATTGAAAAAACGGGGGCATATTTGGGCTTCTCTCTCCATAATATATTCAGGAAAAAATATATTTCAATACAAATCAGAGCCCTAATCAGAGCCCCCAATCAGAGCCTATGCTTAATGAATTGTTAAAATTTCAGCTTTCTTTAATTTTTAAATTTTCAGCAGAATCTTTTTGAGGATCAAATTTTGTGTGAAAATGATGACCAAATTAATCAAATGATGGAAAAAAGTTTTGCGAATGAATCATTAATTAATTCAGCGCATTTACATTTTATAAACGGTTTTTATGAAGATTTACGAATATATGTACTCGGAACAAAAGGAACAAAAGACAAAGTATTAAATTTGATAGGAAATGAAGAATACGAAAACTTTAAAGCTAACTTCTTAGAATTAGCTAACGAACGTTTTCAAAAACGTAAGAAAGTATTATCCAGTTTAAATTTTGTTATTTATTGCGAGTTATTCAGTTCTACTTCTTTAATTAGTGTGATATAAGTAAATTTCCTTTTCCCATCAGCTCCAATTCTTTTTTTGGTTTACAACTCTGGTCTTAATTTTATTTAAGTCCTCTACATGCACCTAAATTATTTCTGCATTGAGATCTTAAATGAATAATACATACAACCATTATAAAAGCGCTGCGCATTTATAGTGTCACCTAAAATTATTGGCTGAACGGGGCATTATAATCTTCCTTTTTTCGATAAGGAAGTTGAAAAGGATCAAATTTTATGATTTTAATATTAAAAACATGTTAAATGTTTATAATTTAAGTTCTGTTGAATCAAAAAGAACGAGTGGACAATTATCTAAAGATGTTAAAGATTGATCAAAAAGAGGAAAAAATGCATGAGATTGATGGTACCAAATATATAACTAAAGAAGAAGTGTTTATAACTATGGAACTGCTTTGGAGAAGGATGGATAATGTTGAGAAAAATTTAAATTCGAAAAATTTGGATGATTTGTTTGTCAGAGTTAAATATGTTGTGTCAAATATCTTGTATGTCAAAGATCTTACTTTTTGTGTTCAACTTTTGTTTAATATTGTAAAACTTTTGAAAAAAAAGGAAGCTGTTTATAAAAATTACGTTAACGAGGGGAAAACTGAAGAGATAATAAAGGAAGTTGATGCTAAAATTGAAAATGTTAAACATTTTTCTAATTCACTACCAATTTTTGAAATGAGAAAATTTTTGGCTAAAGAACACATGGAGTACGTCACAGAAATATTAAATGATAAAGAGATAAGAAAAGTATTACAAAAGAATGATGGCTCAATATATTGTTTACATATGATATTGGGGGGTCATCCTAGTATAAACAAAATAATGCAGGAAAATGGATTACTCGAAGTTGACGGTACTTTTAAACTTATAAAATAATTAACTACAATTTGGGGTGGGCGAGTAATATAGATAGCGGAAATTTTAAGGATTAAAAATATATTTTTAGGTGCTTTTGTGTAATAAATGTGATATGAGTATATGGATATAGTGGATTTGAATTAAGAGTTATAACCCCAAAACAATAGATTTTGAAGTATACAAAGTGCTATTTTAAAATTTTAAATTTAAAGAGTAGCGATCATTAACCGTGATATTAGAAGGGAAAGTAGTATATTCTCGTACCGTATATTCTCGAATAATTACCCTGGGTAATTATTCGAAAGGAGGTGCTAGATTTGGGGTATATCTCAATAAATCAAGGAGGGAATCGATTTATTTTTTGATAATGTTTAATAAACTGTTTCCAATAATTAAAATTGACAATGATTTTTTCAATTTATTTAAGATTTTTGTAAAAAATGTGGGGGTAATTATTAAGAGGGTAATTATTTGAGAGAGGGTAATTATTCGAGCATATACGGTATGTGTTAGGGAGAATAGTACAAACTTTGATATTATCAAAAGTCTATGAATTTAAAAAATAGTAAAACAATTTTAATTTTAAATTTAGTTCTTCGAAAAGATGAAACGTTAACAAAACACTACAAATTATATTTCGAAGCATTGAAAAATTCAATTAATCAACAAGCAAACAAGATTATTGTTGATTATCTCCTTTGGTTCAGATGGGTAGATAATTCAGTTAAAGAAAAAAATAAATGGCAAATAACAAACAATTGCATAAGCATGCGGGAAGTCATCAAGGATAGTAACCTTTTTTTAAAAATTAGTTATGGAATGATTTTATGGAGCGATGAAGAGACTATTGAGAAAATACAGAAAGAATTCTTTTACAGAATGTATTTTTTGAAGGAATACATTGGCGTACAGCAAAAAGATAAACTTAGAGTTAGTAAAATTATGAATATAAAGACTAAAGCTCTGTTTTATAGACTAAGGTTGTCAGATAGTTGGAAATCTTCGGATATCCGGATCCGATATCCAAACCGAAAAGTTGGATATTCGGATCCGGATGATTTTTATGGGGATCCGGTATCCGAAAGAAAATTTCGGATATCCGGAACATGCTGACGCAATCGATAAATATTTTCCGCAGCCGTAATGCGATGTCCGCAATTTTAATTTTAAAATCCGCAGCCGCAGTCCCTATATCCCCTCTAATCCCATCATTTTTGATCCCTCGATATGACGTCCAAATACATCAACATTTCCTTAAAGTTTAAACAAGCGCCGCATGTGAGTTATTACCATTGCTGGGTATTTGCCATTTGTTGGCTCCGGCTCCGGGCTCCGGGGTTTCAAAATCTTGGCTCCGGCTCCAGCTCCGGCTCCGGAGCCGGCGATTTTCGGAGCCGCTCCATGTTGGCTCCGGGCTCCGGCTGGAAAATCAATTAATTATTTTTCATTGGGGGATTTGGGTAGATAAAGGGGGATATCGAGTGATATCAGAGGATTAAGAGGAGTATCAATGGATTAAGTGGGATTTGGGTGGATTATCGTGTGCATTAAGGGCGATATCGGGGAATTAAGCTGGATTAAAGGGATTTGGGTTGTCTGGGAGTTGGGCGAATAGGAGATGTTGGATTTATCCTCTCATTATCTCTTGCTTTTTGCGCCGCATACGTAAATTTTGAGAATTTTGGTTGTAAAGTTGCCAAATTTCTTCAATTTTTTGCCAAAAATTAATCAAAATTCCCAAAATTTTGGTAAAAATACTCGAAAATATTTAAATAATTAAAAAAAGTTACAAATATTGAAATAACTGGAAATTAGCAAAATATTGAAATATATTGAAATGTAACTTCGTTCAAAATTATAATATCGAAAACTAATGGCATATTTGGGCTTCTCTCTCTCATACAGGAAAAAAATATATTTCAATACAAATCCTAGCCCTAATTATAATTAATATTCTGATTTTATTAAGACAAATGAAGACCTCTATAAAAAATGGGTTGTAGTATGGCAAAAGATAATGAATATGGGAGTTGAAGCTATCAATAAAGAATTTGAAGATAATGAATATAAAAATAAATTCGATATAAAGGAATCGTACGAAGAAATTCAAAATAAATTTGATGTTTGGTTAAAAGAAGTAAATTATCTAACTTTAAATAAATTCCTAAATGATAAAAATAATGAATTGTATAAATTTTTGCAAGGTATTTTTAAATAACATTAATTTCATTAGTTTAATTAAAATTCAAAAGATGTTTATAGAAATTTTTATTATTTTAAATATGATTTCTATAAGTAGGGTTTGCTATGTGGAGGTCATTTCTTAAAAAATAATAAATAAAAAATTTTAAAACAAAATTTTTTCATGTTTGACGGAGTTATGAGGGTTATCTGTATTCCGCATGGATTTAATCGAGTAAAGATGCCCGTGAGCACCGTATAGTAAAAATTTGACAATTTATAGCTTTAGAATAAATACCTAATATTAAATATAAACTGCCTTGCTCATTTTTACCGTACGCCCGTTTATCAGACACGAAAAATTTACGAAATTAGAAGAAAATTTTGGTGTATCTTTCTAATAATTGAGTAAAATTCTAATAAGAGTTCTGCGTGTCAAATAAGTATATGACGAGTTAGAAGGATCCAAGTTGTATCATTGATGTTCTAAACCTATAAATCCTACCCCTAATGGTATGTGTTACGACCCCGGTTACGTAGAGGAAGCTAACAGAAACGTTTATTGCACAAAGAAATACAAAGCAGGCGAAGGTTGGGGTAGGAAGAAGAACTAAAACTGAGACCGAGAACTAACTATTGGCTGGGCTTTTATACTAAACACTTTAAGGGCTGACGCCCATACACAACACCTCCCCCTTTAAAAAAAGGTTCGGCTTCACTTAAAGCCGAAGCTTTACAATATACTAACACTTTCCAGCCAAACAACAAACAAAAAATACATACAATAATTTTGGGGGAATAAAGACAATGGGAACAAAAAATACATACAACATTACAAAAAAATACAACAATAATATTATCACAAAATTTTATATATGTGGCTCATCTACATCTCCATATTTTTATCGTCTTCAACATCTTTCATCTTTTGATTGTTCCCGCTTTTGTCCTTCATCTTTGACTTGATCTTCTTGGAGTTGTCCACACTGCTATCACTGGATGAAGTTACACTACTTTCACTAGACACTTTTTCTTCACTAATATTCATATTCCGAATATCTTCACTCAACAATTTCTTTTTATTGTTCCACTCATCTCGACGGATCTCTTTAAATGTCCTGGTCACAATACACTTCAACACTGCCACTTTGATTTTCCAGGCATTTTCCGTCTTTCTCACTATTTCTCCATGAAGCCACTCGATTTTACCACTTCTTTTATTGGTATTCTTCACTTTCACTTTTGTGCCGTTCGGAAAAGCATTTTTCTGTATCTTGAATGGTGCCTTCTTTTTATTCCACTTTTGGTACTTGGGCTTTTGGTTCCGACTTGACACTTCTTTCAATCCAGGCAACCCTAAGATACACACTTCACTATGCACTAGATGGAACTCCATAAAGACGTCTTTGTCTTTCACTCTCACTTTGCTTCTGAATTTTCCTTCAATTTCAACTTTGTTGTCACCCAGCCCAACACCACTGTAATTCACTTTTTCAATTGTTGGCTGTCCAATACTTTTCCACACTTCACTGGTGACAACATTGATCTGCGATGCAGTGTCTACAATCATTTCTACACTAAGTTCTCCAAACTTCACTTTTTGCTTTATCCACTCTTCTTTTTCCACACTTTGCATTGGATCGAAGATGTCCAGAATTGCACAATATGGAGAACCTGAATGATTATTATCATTACTCCACTGCCTTTTTGGCTGATACTGATTATTTTTCAAGAACTTACAATGCATACGCCAGTGACCAAAACGTCCACAATGACTACACTTTTTCTCAATAACATTTTGCTGATACTTGACGTTTGGTTTGGACCACTGTTTTTTGCACTCACTTCCAATTTCACTTTTACTCTTTTCACAACATTTCACTTTTTCCACTGTGTTGACTGTCGGCACTTCTTTTTTTACTTCACTATTTTTCTCCTTGACAATATACATGGCTTCACTTTTATTTGCCAAATATGCCCGACACTCTTCAATTATTTCTTTCAAGGTTACTGCCTGTCCTCTTTCACTTTTACTTTCAACACTTTTCATTGCGACTTGTCGAACTGAGGTAGCATCACTAGGCAAACCTGAAATAAAAATAAGAATTTTCAATTCTTCAATCGACAAGGCCATTTCTGCACGCTCACATTGAGCATTCACTACATTCCCAAACTCAACAATATCTTGGAGGTCACTACACTTAACATTTAAGGCCTCGAACCTTTTCAACAATTTGGACCTATGATCACTAAACTCTTTCACTAACTCACTACAGAGTTCGTCAAACTTCATTTCACTCAACTTGGTTGGCAGCATTTTCCTTTCAATTTGGGCATACTCTTCTGGCCCCAATTTACTCAACAACAATCTCACTTTAGAGGATTCTGGCAGGGTTTTACCCTCCACCTCAAAATAGGACCGATGCCTGCCCAACCATGACTCAAAGGTCATACCACTCGTCAAATCAAAAACGAACTCACCAATCATCCCAACTAATTTGCTGTACAATTCGGTGTCGTTCCACTCACTCGGCTTCAAGAGCCTCACTAACATTTTCTCAAAGTGCTCTTGCTGAGCCTTCAACAATTTCTTCACTGTTTTTGCATCCATTTTGCACTCACTAAAAAATAAACTTTTTATCACTACACTTTACACTACAATTTCACTAACCTTTTTGGTTTTACTACACTACAATTGTCCACACAGATTTTTCTTTTTCTGAACTGCACACAGCTTACGTTGACGAGCACTCACTGAAGTTGACGAGACTGTTGTCGAGACCAGGTTCTTTTTGAACACGACCGCGACAAATCTGTTACGACCCCGGTTACGTAGAGGAAGCTAACAGAAACGTTTATTGCACAAAGAAATACAAAGCAGGCGAAGGTTGGGGTAGGAAGAAGAACTAAAACTGAGACCGAGAACTAACTATTGGCTGGGCTTTTATACTAAACACTTTAAGGGCTGACGCCCATACACAACAGTATGCATTAAAATTAATTTTTAAATTAAGGAATAGTCAATGATAGGGAAAACCCATTAAATGATAAATTCCAAAATTTTGTTACAAATGAGCATTCAGATATATTAATGAAAAAATTAGCTAAACTAGCTATAGATCAACAAAATATTTCTAAAAGTGTAAAAAACAAAAAACCACAAAAAGAAAAAGCAAAGAAACAAAGTAAAAGTATAACAATTTCTCATGATAAGCCCAAAAAGGTTGCAATTAAAGAGGTACGATTAAATTATAATTTCCCTTTATATGTCCAAGATCCAAATTTATGGTTAGTCCAAATGATCATTTGAACAACCAATTGGGGTGTAAAAGTAAAATTTGGATTTTTCTTTGTTTCAAACTTTGGGTCTAGATCATTAACAGTTCTTCATCTTCGGGGCCTACGCCTACTTTATCTGGGACTGTTCCTCAACATATCTCTCGTAATTTCTGAGAGTTATAGCCTATTTTTAAAAAATTCTGAAAAACGATTATAATTTTCAGAAATTTTTAGGGATAGGTTAAGGAACGGTCCAAAACAAAGTGAGCGGTCCTAGACCGTCCAAATAATCAGACTACCCTACATTTAGGCGATGACTTATATTCATTATGAGTAGGGATCAGGTTTTATTGAAATAAAATCGCAAAATATTTATGGCCATAAAATATTAAAATAAATTGGCAATTTCATTTGAATATGCAGAATTGGTAATGGTGATACAGAGAATATAAAAATTCCTGCGAATTTCCGACAGTATTCACTGTAAATATCCGGAAACGGATACAAAATACATGTCCATTAAAATGTCTGTTAATATGTATTTATTCTAATATAAGGACAATCTCTATTATAATGACAGTCTCTAATAAAACGACACCCTAGAAGAGGGTTGAAAATAAAACGACATGTCGTTATATTATAATAAATAGGGTATGTAAAAATGATTAAATAATTTTAAGGTTCAAAATAAAAACTTAACAGAGGTTAAGAATGAAAAAGAGACAGAAACAAAAAATATAGCTACAATCAAGGATGTTGAGAAATCTATAAAAGTGGAGTACTTCACAGAGGATAAAAATTTGTTTGATATTTTTAATCAAATTGCTAAAGGAAAACATTCAATTAATCAAAGTTTTGTTGATGTTGGAATTTTTGCAAATGAGATTGGGAAGCGTTTTGCATTTTTGGAGAATTTAAAGAAAAATTATATTAAAGTATTTGAAATTTATTTTGTGAATTTTAAAAATTTTAAAAGAATGGAGAAGTATTGGGGAAATATTAAAGAAAAATTAATTTCAAAAAATGAAGATGGAGGAAATAGAAAAGTTGAAAATGATTTGTACTATTTTTTAATTGAAATATTAAAAGTAATAGATGGAAAGCTTTTATTAGACAAGGAAACATTTGGAAAAATTAAAGAAAATTTGTATTTGGAAAAGATTTCAAAATATTTTGTGGAATATAGCAAAATTAATTTTGATGTATTAACCGAAATTCAGAGACAATTTGTCAAAGAAATTTGTAAAGTAGAAGAAAAGGAGACTTTAGATGAATGGGTATTAAAAATAGAAAAAAGAATTAAAGAGCTAAAACAAATGAATGAACAGTTGGATATAGGTTTGTGTTTTAGAGACAGGGATAGCGCCGACAGAAAATCAAATTCCCAAATTTCGGGAATCGTAAATTCGCGAAAATTTTGAATTTACGATTTTCTGGAATCTTGAATTATGTATTGTGAAGTTCCCAAGTGTCTGCCTAATTAGGTTTATAAAAGTTGGTGCCAGCGTCAGTCTAGTCACGTGGGGAAGGATTGAGGGAGTGATTCCCACTTTTAGAAAGAACGGAGAACAACCCTAGATTTAAGGGAAATTTTTTCAAAAGCGGTTCGCATATAAAATATGTATTCCCTTTCTAGTAATTTATAAAAAATAATATTTTAAGATAACTCCGAAAATGTCCAAGCTTATTTTCATCCAGACTTATTCAAACCTTTATCTTTAAATGAAAACTGGAACGCTTTATCTACAAATGTTGATAAAGGAATTGTTCCAACAGATACATTTAAAGCACTTTTCGAGGAATGGAAAAATAATACAAAAAGAGAATGCATTAAAGAGATTAAAAATTTCCGATTATTTATGTCTTCTCCAGTGAATAAACAAGGAGGACATATACATGCAATTGTTTTAGCTATTGGAGCAGGGAAAGTTGACGATGATACAATTAAAGGATTATTTGTTAATGAGGCAAACATTGCTTTATTAAATTCATATAATAGCGAAGGTTTCGACAATTCGTTTTATTGTCATCTTTTTAAGGTAAGAGAGTTTTAAAGTGTCATTTTAAGTTTACTAACTACAAATGCTGATAATGATATTCCACTTAAGCAAGCAAAATTCAGAATCAATATCAGAACTTTTTTACCCTCGATTCAAATCAGAATAAATCTTATATCATTCGAAAGCCCGTAATAATTAAAGCAAGACGGATCGCTCCCTAAAAAGTTAACACATATACGTGTAAAAACAAGGTCCACTTAAGCAGATATCTCAAAAGCCCGACTCCGATTTATATATAATTATAATTTAGAAAGTCAGAAATCAACAGCTCAGTGGAGAGGACAAACTTTTCCACGTTTCTGACAAAAAAATTTATTATGAACAGAATGGTACAGAGTTTGAAATAACTTTTGTTTATTATAAAGAAGAACGTGTAGTTCAAACTGATACAAAGTGGATCGAAAATTTTATTAGGAAAATTTCAAAAAATTTAAATAAAAAGGGGAATAGCAATGAACAAAGACAAAATGCAGCGATTCTTTATAATCTTTCCTTGTTCAAAACTTATGAATATTTGGAGGAGTTATTAAAAAGTAAAAATGAGAAAGAACGAAATATTCTGAATCAAACTTTTATGGCTTTGAAAAATTGGGCAAAAGGTTTGGAATTTTTAAAATGTTAAGGTATATTGTGGAGCATGGCATACCAAGAACAGGTCAAATAACAAGAACTTTTATGAGGAAAATTTCAAAAAATTTAAATAAAAACTAATTTTTTTTTGTTTTTATTAAATTTTTTTGAAATTTCTAAGTCGAAGTGTTCAAAATGGGCCTGTTGGAATTTAAAATATTAACACACACATATAAAAAATGTAAACATAGTAATTTTGGCCTATGTAAACAATTTAATTCTTATCGGTAAAAAATTGTTTTTTTATAAAAAATTCTTTTAACTAAAAAGTCCAAAAAGAATCAAAATATTTTTGATTCCGAGACAATTCCTCCACTAGATGTTTGAAACTCATAGTTCTATGCACATCCAAACAACAGATTCGTTAATATCGTCGGCTCCATGTTATGATCTTAGAGTGATTTTACCTGTTATGAATTCGCCTTTTTCTCATTTATATAGAATTTAAAATTGCCACTAAATCTCAAATAGAATTTTTTAATAATAACCGAACTCTAAAAATTTATCTCAATTTTAGCTCATTGTGTTTACAACACTCAATTTGGATTTCTCGATGGAACTTCCATTTCTGTAATGATGACAAAAGTTTTTCTTTTATGTCCCGAAGCAAATGTGATTGAATTAATTGAACGTTTTTTCATAATATTTTCAACTTGGTAAATTTCCAAAAAAACTTCTAATATGTTAAATTTATTTAAGGAATTGGCAAGTTCCTCTTCGAATAAAAAACAAACAAAATAAAGAAGTGAAAGAAGAGAAAAATATTATAATTTACACTACAACACATCCTGAACATTCAATTACGAGCAAAATAACAAAGACAAATCAACAGATTATTTTGAATGCATTATTATTTGGCAATTATCTTAAATTAATTCCATAGGATTCTTTCGCCGGGGAACACTGTTAAAAATTTTCGGCTATATCTTAGGACATTTGTCCCATGAAAGTATATTAGTCGCATCAAATTATATGCGTCCCAGAATTAATATAAGCGCAAAACAATTAGTAAACATTTTTTAATTTTATTAATGACAATTAAATATTTTATTACATGTTACCTTGCTCTAATCACAACGACATTAAATTAATATTTAACATTCATATGGGCTAATTTCTTGTATTATACATATTTCCTGTTGTGTCAAAAATTAATTTAAAAATGAGATTAGTAAATTGATATGAACCATCAAAACAAATATTTTTCAGCAGATAATTCCTTTTTCATTTTGTTCCTAACACTTAAAAATAAATTTAATAATAGGTCTTCAAGATGTTGTCAAATTTATTTCAACTCAAACAAAAAGAGGATATCAAAAGAAAAATAAAAACGAATTGGATTATTTAAAAAAGAAGGCCGAAGGAACAGAATTCGTTAAAATTGTGAATTATTATTTGAAAATAAATAATTTTTAAATTTATTTCAGTACAAACATTTTATTGTTTTTTCGTGTATTACCGAAGATGAGGCCGGACAAGTAAATAGTTGTGGATTTTTGGAGAATTTGGATAAAATAAATGAACAAATTGAGAAAATTGAACAAATAGAAATTTTTCATATTGGATTAAAAACAGAGGATTGTCCTACAGAAATTAAAAAAATTAAAAATGAGGATGAAAAATTTGATGAAGAAGAAAATGTACAAGCAGGGAAACTATTAAAGTAGGAAAGAACAAAACACGGGTCCCTAACGGTCATACGGCACTTGCAGACGAGACATTTGCATACCCGACATTTGCACGTGACACGTCCCTAACATGTCGAAAAAAATTATATAATCAGCATTCAAAGCTGTTTCAAGATTTTATAATTTTTTATATTTAGTATTATTATTTTGATATAAAGTTAAGGCAGGGCTGTGCAGAACAAAAATCCCACTTGTCCTCTTTTCCAAAACAGCCATATGAAGTCTAAAAAAAATTCATTGAAAAACATTGTTAATAAAAACGTTGCGAAAGTCAATATAAAAATATTATTGACAGAAATTTGAGTTTCGTTAAGATTTCCAAGAACAAACAACCCTACTCCTCGCAAACAAATTAAACTTTTGAACAAAATAAAATTTGGACTAAAAATTTTCTTTAATATGTTTAAATTTTAGTTTAAATTTTTGTACTTCCTGGCTTGTTGGAATTAAAATTAAAGACAAAGTCTTAAACAAGGAAATGTTGAAATTTGAAATAGAAAAAAGTGTTGGAGCGACGGGAGTTACTGAAGATTTGAAAATATTTGTTATATTAAATTCGGAAATTGAAAATTGGTTTGTTTAAAACGAAAAAAATTTATGAAAATTAAATTTATTTTTAGGGGATTTGAATTGAATCAAAATGATTTTTGAATTAGTGCGAACTAACAAAAAGTTTAAAGATTGAAGAGTTTTTGAGGGTTTTGAAATTTTAAATTTTTTTTGTGCCTTTTTGCTTTTCATTAATCACTTTTCTATTTATCGCCAAATTAGGTTGGACACAGAAAAGTGTTAACAATTTTCGGGTTTCATCATTAAAAACCTTTTAAAAATTTATCAGATTTAACACTAAATTCTGGAATGATTTCGGGTACTTTATGGATATACCACACCCCGCCTATTTGTGTATCAGATTTTTTCAAGATGTGCTTCCTTCCGTCCGCGATTTCATTGTATTTCCCTTATGTCAACAAATAAAGCTTTGAAAAATTAATCACTTCTATATTAATGTCTCTCAGTTGAATTTGCCAAAGGAAAATAGAATGAAATCGAGGAAGGAAGAAAGCACATGTTGAAAAAACTCTGGTACTCAAAATAGGGGGGAGGGGTTGTTAATTCTGTCCTTTCAAAATTTTTTTAAATTAAAGTGATATTGTCCAGCTCTTTTGGAAATCAATCATTGTCAAAAAATTTTATATTTCGTAAATTTACTAGAATAGTCCATTTATCGTAACCGGCTCTTTAAACAATGATCCATGTATTTAATCCCACTCTCTAAAATTGTTCTACCCTCAAAATAGTCGTCTCACTATCAGGGCTGGACGCAATTGCGTGACGCAATGATTGAGTGAAATTTCGTTTTTTTTGACTTGCGGATTGCGGCTTCGGAAATTTTTTCCAATTGTGTCCAGCCCTGATCATTGTACAGATAAACATTTAATCTTTAATTATCCATCTGTCTTACAAAATTTTACAATTTCTGTTTTAAGAATTATTGCTTCGAGAAAAGTTATTTCGTGTTCGACATCGATATTATAATTCTCCTTTATATCAAAAATCCGAACATGCTAGTGTTCAGTTATCCAAGTCGGTGCAGAAAATTCGAAATAATTTTCCTATCTATTTCGTATTAATTTGCATTTTCATTTTGTTTCGATATTTTTATTTTGTTTCGGTAAATATATTTTTAGGGGATTTGAATTGAATCAAAACGATTTTTAAATTAATGCGAACAAAAATGTGTTAACGAAAAACGAATTCTGATAGTGCTGAAATTTTATACTCTTTTTGATATCATTTAATAATTGTTGTATTTATCACCAAATTAAGGATGGAAACGACTAACTTTATTAAAAAAACGACAAACTTCGCGCTCCCAATCAACGGAGCTCGTCCGTCGAATTAATTAAAAAACCTCTCCCTCTAAAAGTTTATTAAAATAAATAAATAAAATACAAATAAATGAGCCGGTCGAGGAGAGGACCTGGCCAAATCAAGATTAAAAACTGAAAAAGTTTGGTCTAGGTCCTCCCTCTTTTATTGACTAAAATTGGGGCGGAGAAAATAATAAAGTAATAAATAATTTCATGACAATTAGCATAGATCCTTTTAAATTTTTCATAGTCGAAAAATACATATGTTTGCTCGTATGTTTTCAAAAGATTGTTATTGGTGTAATTGTATTATTATTTTGAATTCGTAGTAATTTAAATATTAAGCGTTTAACAAACTTATATTCCTTTTTGTAAGCTTCATTATAGTCGCTACTGGAAATTTTAATTTTGTTAATCTTTTATTGTTTATAGCTTATAAGCCACTTAAATTTTTTAACTATACAAATTTACCAATTTATGTAAAGAATTGGGGCAGTAGATGCACTAGCGGTATTAAGTAAAACGGAAGGGATTATTCCATATAGTAATAAAGAAAATTCATTTGCACGTGTAATCGGGATTAATATATATTGAAATATCAATCCGCATAATATATATCCGCCAACATTGATTAAAACAATTAGTATGAGTGAACGATAAACCTTCATCGTGGCATCAGTTGAACCTAAATCATTTATATCTGATAGTTAACCGTTTCTTCTCTATTAATTCCACGGGGGAATTATTGTTTCAACCCAACTCTAGCATGTGGAATTAATCAAGAGGGTAAATTATTCGAGGGAGGTGAATTAATCGAGAAAATACGGTAACCGTTTGTTCCATTAAGAACTATTCCTAGAACACCTTTGCTACTATCAGGTCAGAAAAATTTGAAAAATCGATACTCTTATCATTAGGGATCAGATTTTTAGGACGTAAAAACTTAAAGCTAGGTACTAAATAGGTTGCTAAAAAGCCTAAAATAGTTTACAAAATCATAAAACACGTGACAAAAAAGTCGAGATAATTGGCAAAAATGGCAAGATGCCGTATAATTTCTATTTTCCGTTCAGAAATTTCATCTGCAAAGCAAAATTGATAAAAAAAATTCAAAATTTCCAATGGAAAATGATAATTTAGAAAAGCTTTTTTGAATTTTTTAAGAAAATATTTTCCAAAGATCAAAATTTTTTTGGTGGATTTGTGAGATGACATAATTTATAAAAATTTTAAAGGTTTTCCAAAAATTAATAAGAATTTTTGTTAAAAAATTGTATTTTTACGAAAAAATCCAAAATAAGAGAAAAAAGTGAAAAACCCACAAGTACATATGTAATTACGCGACGTTTTTTAATGCAATAGAAATTTTAATGCAGATATAACAATAAATAAGAATATTCGTTTAAAAATTTACCCTTTCTGAAGGCCAATATCAATCCAACAAGGGCATAAAAGATAATAATCGCAAGAAACATATATTGCATTAATGGGATAATTCCATTATCAACAATGACAATGTCATAAGCCTCATAATTAGTTCCATTTATTAACCAGTCAGGATAATCATAAACTGATTTGATTATCATTACAAGTATGAAGATTATGAACAAAAGAATAGCAAAAAGATGTGCACAAATATATCGCCGCTTATTGATATTTTTATAACTAAATTTTGAATTAATAGAAGCTTGAAATCTTGTATTCGATTTAGGACAGATTCGTTAATAGGCTTCTCAAAGTAATTTTTTAAAACGTCACATGAATTTGGGCAGTTCTAACTCTAAAACATTATTTTATCGAATTAAGGAATATAGCTTTTTCCTGTCTTTCGTTAGGTGTCCTGAAAATTGGGCTCTGGAAAATTGGGCTCCAAGATTTTTCGGAAAATTGGGCTCCAACTTTTCGGAAAATTGGGCTCCAGCGGAAATTTGGGCTCTACGTGAAAAAAACGGAAAATTGTGCTCCAATTTTTTAGGCGCGGGGAATTGTGGGCGTCAGAGTGAATTTTTGGATTTATTTTTTGGATTACCCGCGAGGCGCGTGCCGCAAAATCCCGCGCGAAGCGCGGGATTTTGCACAAGCGCCTCGCCGACGCCCATAGGTTTACGTTGTTTGATTTTGTGTCATTTTTCGAATAAATCTAAAAATTCACTCTGACGCCCACAATTCCCCGCGCCTAAAAAATTGGAGCCCAATTTTCCGTTTTTTTCACGTAAAGCCCAAATTTCCGCTGGAGCCCAATTTTCCGAAAAATCTAGGTGCCCAATTTTCCAGAGCCCAATTTTCCGGCACTCCTTTCGTTATTATATGTCTTTAGGGACCTGTTTTTGACCTATCTCATGTTCTATTTAACATTTCTTTAAATAATAATATTTTTGAAAATTAAAAGGGGGTTCCGTTAAAAATTTAAACAAATCGGACCTTAATAAAAGATAAAACCAAAAAAAATTTTTGGTGAATCTATAACAATAAACCTGAGCTTATTATAGATTGGTTGTTCCACTAGATTAACCAGATAAGTTAATCCATAATAATTATCTAATTAATTAACAAGAACAACTTTTAAAATTATCAAGCTCTATAACTCAATTTTAAAAATACATACAAAATTGGAAATGCAATAGCCAAAAGTCTGTCAAAACTAAGAGAAATCAAAGTAAAAATGACATTATAAAATCCAATTAGCGCAGGAGTTAAAAATACAACAGCCTTCCTCCATGGAACAAAATTGCGCCCACTTGCTGCTATTATTAAATAGTGAAATTGTCCAGTTTGTTGAAGTATTTCAAAAAAAGAGTTGATTATTATAAGTATTGCTGTGTTACTTTTTAATGCTTCATATTGTTTTCTAAAACGTTAAATTAATTCTATACTTTGTGGGTAAGAAAAATTTCTGCACTTATGTACCGCCGCCCATAAGTACCGTCCAATGTACCACGACATTTACATAAATCAAAGCATGAGAAATAATTGTTCCAGCAACAACTACATCAAATTATTTATCAAACCGCGGGAACTGTTGTTCCAACAACGTGGGATTGTGTTCAGTCAACTGGGAAATTGTTTGAACGACGGCGGGGGGAGTTCCAATGGTGACGGGGGATTTTGCTCCGTCAGGGGGAGGTGGGAAGATGTTCTAATGAACTATTATAAAGTCGCTTTTTGTGTCATAAGTTAATTTCGTCCCTCCATATCATATAAAAATTTGCTAAAATTACCTGTATTTGATTGTTATATAGCAAACACTAAAATTAAGCAAAATAGAAATAATTCCCAATATTGAATAAAGAATTGCCGGAAACAGAAATTCAAATATAATTCCTTTATCCTTGTAAGCAACATAATTAGGCTAAAATTAATTTATGTTTAATTTTATTTTAATTAATATACATCAACTTCAGGAGTCATCCTAAAAGCTAATAAAAATGTGTAATATCAAATTCTTATAGAATCAAATTTGAAAATAATTTTTGTAGAATTTTATTAAATTTAGCAAGATATTATGAAAAGTTTTATTAAATTAAGAATTTTTTACTCGGTATTTTTTTAAAAATTATAAGAATGATGGTCAATTAACTTAATATTTTTATAAAAAAATATATCTCAAAATATCTTATAATTATCTAACAAAAATATTAATAAATTTATTTACATAATTGGTATATATAATTTTTATTTAATAAAAAATGTTAAAATGGGATAGCTTAAGTTGACTTAAAATTACTAGATATGGATATGATAAAAAAATAATGCTATGTTTATTAAAATAATATTAAATGTGTTAAATGATTTTTGCAATTTAAAAGTGGATTAGCTACCTGATAAATGATTTAAATGCTTTTTTATCGTTGACTTGCATTTATTGTCTATGAAATTTTTTACGTATACAGGGTGGGGCAAAAGTTCGGATAAAATTTCAAGATAAAATTTGTAGAGCGCGAATCATAGAATATGGGAAATCTAATCAAAAAGCAAAATATAAAGTAAATTTTAAGAAAAGACAAAATAAAATTTGTCGCCGAACTTTTGCCCCACCCTGTATATTTTTGTAAGCTGAACACTACTGGCAAAATTTATTCTTTAATATATGTTATGTATATTATTTTATGTACATATTTTATGTCATGTTTATGTACATCTAAATTCAGGAATCAGGATTCAACCTAAATTCAGGGAATTGAGGAATTTTGAAATTAGGGAATCAAATAAAGGAAGTTAAACAACTGAAACTGAAGTAAATATTTTCACGTTTTGTTTGTTGTAATTTATGTAATTACCTAACGAAGAGGTGGCCAGGCTCTCCAAAGATAACACTAAATACGCGATCCAATTCATAATATTTATTTACACTACAAATGGAATACATAGTTTTGAAAATTAATATAAGGGGAAATAAACGACTATAATTAGTCTAAATAGCTTAATTGTCTAACTTTGAATTTCCTGTGGCGATTGCGGATCGGCGATATTCACTGTATTTGTTTATGTTCATATCATATGCTTTTCCACCTTTCCCTAACATATAATATTTTCCGCCATACTTAAACCATTTCTGCCAATCATTATATAAATTCGCATTAGACACTTTGTGTAATTCTCTTTGATTCAAATATTTTACTACATTTTTATTAAAAGCTTTTTTCTTTTCAATTATTGTTCCATCTATATCTGTCTCAAATTCATAACTCTCATCATCAAATAGAGGGTCTAGTCCATATACTATACAAACTAAATCTTCAGACGAATATTCTCCACCAAATAAATCAACATAAGTAATGAATTTAGTTCCTTCAGTTATAACCTCTCCATCATTTAAATCCATAGAAGTCTTAGCAATCACAAGCCCTAGACCTTTCTTGAATGTTCCCAGGGTATTTATCTCTTCAACCGACTCAACCTTAAATTTTGTTGAGACACATTTTTTGAGTTGCTCATCAACTTTTACAAAAATTTGGACGGCTTTTACAATGCTAGAAATGTAGAAGTTGATTCTGAAGTATTCGTCGTCTACATAAATGTATGTATATAATATAGTTGCTCTTTTCTTTGTAATGTGCACATATTTCAATATAATTAAAACCTTCCAAGTTTAATGACCATTTAAATTTGGTTAGAATAGCATCGTCATTATCGTCATGTTTGATCTCCGGTTGAAAATTTAGATTAGCATGGAAAAGTGGCTCAATTGTGATCAGATCCTTTATAAATAAGCTTTAATACAAATCAATGTCAATTATTATTTTTGGTTAATTTGTTGATAATTGTCAAACAAAATCCCAACACTGTATTCGGCGATAACGTTAGGAAAATTTCCTTCAAACATCCACTATTATAAAGACAAGGCACGCGGACATATCGGGACGGACAATCGGGATATTTCAATTAGAGTTCGAACCCGGGCCGGGCCCGGACCGGTTTTTTCCGGGCCCGGTGGCCCGGAACCGGGTATTTTTGAGAAACTCCGGTCTTCTGCCGAGGTTTTTGCTGAAGAAGAAAATGAAGAAGTCACAGTTCGTGCTGTGACGCAAGTGGTGTCTGATTCACCACCAGCAAAAAAAATCATTTATCATTGTGGAGTAGATTAGATAAAATCGCAGGAACTACAGGTTAGCATCAAACAATTTAGATATACATTTTCTAATTACAGCACCAAGCCCTAAAACAATTCCTAATCTTTTGGGCGAGTTTGAAGCATTTACTTGTGACGAGAGAGCTTCATCTGATTCCGATCCTTTGTATGTGTGGGAACAGTATGAAAAGGCTGGCCTATATCCTCAACTTTGTAAGGTTGCTAAAAAGTACTTATCCATTCCAGCTACAAGCGTTCCCAGCGAAGCTACATTTAATGTTGCACGTGATGTTTTCGACTATCGAAGGAGTAAATTAAGTCCAGAAACAGCTGAAAAATTGATTTTTTTGAATAAGTCACTACCACAAATAAATTATAAATATTGATTATTATTGATGCAGTTTTTTTAATTGCAAATAATATTTTTTGAAAAAATAAATAATTTTTTATTGTTTTTAATAAATTTAGAAAAAACCGGGTCCGGGCCCGGGTCTAAAAAAATCCGGTTTTTCCGGGCTAACCGGTTTGGCTGTACTTTAGTATAGGCCCACCGAGACCGGAACTTGTGGTATATAACATTCGATTCGTCTTGCCGAGCTAAGTTCAAATATGCAAGAATTTTCTGCGGGAGACGAAAACTCGCAGAGATACAGGCCCCCGAAAATTGAAAAACCATAGGGGGGACCAAGCACTTTTTTGGAGTGAAAAATTCGAATATGCAAATGATAGCTCATTCGAAAGAGCTCCTCGAGCTGAGTCGAATGACACCAAAATAAACAAAATCTGACTTGATTTGACAAAGTTATGATCTTTTATTTTAGCTCCTTACCTATGGCATTTGTGGAGATTTTTGCTGCTACGGAGGCCCCAAATACGTCCAGAGCAAGGGAGATAGGAATAGGGCGAAGCGCGGGGTTTTGCACAAGCGCCTCGCCGCCGACCCATAGGTTTAGGTATTTTGTTTTTTGTGTCATAACTTTGTTTAATCTTGTTCAAGCACGGTGATTTTGGTGTCATTCAACTCAGCTCGAGGAGCTCTTTCGAATGAGCTATCATTTGCATATTCGAATTTTTCACCCCAAAAAAGTGCTTGGTCCCCCCTATGGTTTTTCAATTTTCGGGGGCCTGTATCAGGGATGGGCGAAATCAAAAAATAAAAAGCGAAATGCGAAATGCGAAACTTTTTTTAAAAAAATAAAATGCGAAATGCGGAATGCGAAACTTTTCGCGCCAAAAAATGCGAAAAATGCGAAAGATGCGAAATGCGAAAATGCGAAATTATTTAAAATTCAAAAAATTTTATTCATATTCAAAATTATAAATTACGAGACAAAATTCGGGTCGAAGTATATGAATAAATTATCTGAATAATAGGGCAACTTCATTTTTCATCATTTTTCCGCCTTTAAGATTGTCAATTTTCCGTAATAGTTGAGTTTTGGGTCGAAAAAGAATGTCCAAAGACAGAAGACCCAGAGACAGAAGATTATTTTATTATTTTGGCGGGGAAAGTTGTCCCGTCAACGGTGGAAGTTGTCCCGTCAACGGGGGAAGTTGTCCCGTCAACGGGGGAAGTTGATCAGTTAACGGGGAAAGTTGTCCCGTTAATGGGGGAAGTTGTCCTGTTAATTAATCAACGGGGGGAACCCAGTGATGTCAAAGTTCCAGTTCCAGTTCCGGAACTAGTTAGTTCTAGTTCCAGTTCCGGAACTAGAACTACGGAACTAACGATTATCTGGAACTAGTTTGGAACTAGAACTACGGAACTAGTAAATGCTGGAACTAGCTTGGAACTGGAACTACGGAACTAGTAAATGTCTGGAACTAGCTTTGGAACTAGTTCTGGAACTAGTTCTTGGGGGTATATTTTTGACGAAATTTCCTCAAAGAAGTTTACGGGACGACCTTAGAAATTCTAAAAATTTTCGCCTGCGGCGCTGAAAAAGTTAATTTTTTTGGCCTACGCCTTAGAAATTTTCAAAATTTTCGCCTGCGGCGCTAAAAAAGGAAGAAATCTGGTGAATTGGTCTTTCAAAATTCTAAAAATTTTCGCCTGCGGCGCTGAAAAAGGAAGAAATCTGGTGAATTGGTCTTTCAAAATTCTAAAAATTTTCGCCTGCGGCGCTGAAAAAGTTAATTTTTTTGGCCTACGCCTTAGAAATTCTCAAAATTTTCGCCTGCGGCGCTAAAAAAGGAAGAAATCTGGTTTTTTTTTGGCCTCTTAATCCTCCAGTTTATCCTTCAATCTCCTTAAATCCTCCGTTATCACTCATAATCCTCTTATAACCCAGATTGTCTCGTGTCAAATGCACACTCCCACAATGCTCCGTGTTTTGTCGAGTGTCAAGTTTCCGTGCGAGCATCCGTGCGTGCGTCCGTGTCAAGTGCACCCCTTTTTCTTAATCCTTTTTAATCGTAATAGACTATAGAGGCTCAATGGGATATATACAAGGGAGATAATAATCTAAGACATAGCTTAAAGGCATATCTAAGCTGAAGGATTAATTGACAGAGTATTTGATGAGTTTTTTTCATATTCAAAAAAATTTAAAAATTTGGAACTAGAACTAGCTTGGAACTAGTTCCAGAACTGGAACTGGAACTAAGGAATTTCAAAAATGGAGTTCCGGAACTGGAACTGGAACTACAAAAATTAAAAACCTAGTTCTGGAACTGGAACTGGAACTACGAAAATTAAAAACCTAGTTCTGGAACTGGAACTAGTTCCAGAGAAATTTTGGAACTTTGACATCACTGGGGGAACCTAATAAGTCAACGGGGGAACCTAATAAAATAAGTTGTAATTAAATGTTCAGACAAATTCTCAGACAAAATATTATGAAATATTGTAAATTAATTTCTTTAAAATTTCACATGATTACATTAAAGTGCATATAAAATCAAATCACAAGCTTTTATAAACGACTTGCCCTTTTGCCGCTATGCGCTATAATTCTTTTTATTTATTATTGCGACATTCATTTACACTTTATATTTTTTAAAAGCTAGACTATTTAATTTAGAGTGCGACAGTTAAGAATCGTCTTTTTTAAGAGGTAAAACAGGAGGCTTCCTAGGATTAATTACTAAAATCCTCCATTGCTAAATGTTTATAAAACTCGCTATTCCGGAAACTCCTGAAGAAATTCAGTTCTATACCGCACTCATTTTTAGCGATATAGAACTTACAGTAAATATTTGCTATATTACGTTACATTTTCTAATCATAAATGTCTCTCGAGTTTTTATTCTATATTTGTTATTCACTATATGTTCTCAGTTTACTTAGGTCTCAGACAGATCCCACTTTTAATTATTAATAATTTAAGGAAATAATTAAATGTTTTGTTTGTTATTTTTATTTTGTTTTATTCCTATTAATGCAACAAAAAATGATATCATTAATAATAATGAAACGGAACAAATTGAAAATAAAGAGACAGAAGAAAAAATAATTCTGGATTATATAGAAGATAACAAGCAGCTTTTCAAAATGTATATTGAATATTTGAAGGAGCCCAAAGACGATTTATATTTGAGGAAACTTTCGCTTGCATCCTACAGTGAAAGCTGTAAAATATTTCTTACTGAAAGTAACTACAATTTTTTTGGAAGTTTCAACGAATCACAGGAAGGCACCTCGATAGATATAGAAAATGATGAAAATAAAGGCATTTCGTTCTCAGATGAATATAAAATCACAATTAAAAATTTTAAAGAAAAACTTGACAAATTAGACGAAGAAATAGAAAAGTATTCTGAAGAATGGCCATTAGAAAAACAGTTTTGCAAACTTTATAGCCTTATATATGCCTTGGTTCGAAATAAAATATTGATGGAAAATAAAAGATGGAAAGAGGAACTTGACAAGAATAAATCTATGCCTAGACATGTGAGGAATCTAACTAGAGTTGGATAGAACGATACTGGTATCGGCCAACCCGAGACCGAAATTGATCGATACACGAGAACCGATACCGAGACCGACAACATCATTTTGAGCCGAGACCGATACCGAGAAACGATACTGACCGAGTTATGTAAAAAATACGTGTGAAAATAATTTATTTATTATTTTCATAATCCAAATTATCAGATAAATACTCTTCATCATCCGAATCTTCCGCTTCATCTTTTTTATTAATATTTGGTTTCACAAATTTTATACTTGCCTTCTGAACATTCAATTTTTTAATATCATTTTATATAAAATACCTGTTCATTTAAGTTTCCACATGTCTTAATTTCTTTTAATTGTTGGTATAAGGATGAATCGCTTCTAAATGCTTCCAAAGACCAGTGGTTGATCAAAATTTTTTATCCTAAATTTATCTGGGCCGATTCATGACTAAACAATGCTGTCATTTCAGAACCGAACATTGGATTTTTATTTTTCATTTAACCGAAATTAAATTAAAATTTAAAAATTATTAGGATGACAATCTATTTGAAATAGAATTACAATGCGAAACAGAAGAAGAAATTAACATTACTGTAGAAAAATGGTTTAATTCGCCATCTTTTACTAAACAAGTCCAATATATACATTTTGAATGTCTCGTTATGTTATTCAGGATTTTTGAAAAGTCAATTTTAACCGATCATTCAATTATTGCATTAGTGAAACTGATTGGAAGTAATTATATAAAAAGGCTGAAGATGAAATATCCACAAATCTTATCATTATGTAAGATATTTTAAAAATATTTATTATTAACAACCCCAAACTAACAACCCCAAAAATATGTCTTTGGGTTGTTAATGTTTATTAAGGAAAATTGTGACCCTCCCAGGGTTGGGTCTCCCGAAGGTCGAGAGACTTTCGCGAGACGCACTGGGAGTCCGGTCCCCGAACTTAACTATGAACGATTAAAACAAATCTATCAACAAAATATTTTTATTCAACACAAAATGGGAAAGTTTAGTTGGGAGGGGAGGGAAGAAAAAGCCTTTTCTTTTTTAGCTGTTCGGATGACACAATGAATATTTTTTGGGCTTTTTATTCTTTTATAAAGCCGAGGGAACGTTGCTCAATAACAGCTGTCAGATCTATAACAATGTTATTAATGATTTGCTAATGTTGCGGCGAATATCCGAATTAGAAAGTCGTTGAGTAGATCCTGTCTACTTATCCTGCATACCATATATTTTTACAGTTCTTAATTTATATATTTAACTCAAACATAAATATTTACACTATAAATTCATCGTTTTAAAATTTATTTTTAAAAACTCATTTAGATTTAATTGAAAAATCATTGGAGCCGTCATATCGCTGGAAACTTTACGAGGATATTTTTCTAATAAACGTTCCAGAGGAACAAATACACGAAGAATTTGAAATAAATCATTTTACTAAAGAGGAAAATCAAATAAACTCAGCGATTTTAATGAGTAAAATTGAAATTTTTCAAAAAATACTTTTTGGATGTTTAACAAAATATGGTGAAGAAGATGTTTCAGATGATATTAAAGAGTTAAAAGAAGCCTTCAACGAAATAAAAGATGTCACACAATATTATCTTAAAAACTTCAATATAAAATATGTTGTTTATTTTTTGTTTAATTACTACGAATTATTAAATCAAGAAAGGATTAAATTCGTAGACCTAGCAAGGAATGGACGAATATTACAAATCGTTAAAGAAAATTATTTAATAACTACAAATATTGTTGGAAAGATGCAAAATGATCCGTTGATAAATAAACAATTTTTTACTAAAGTTAGGGAAAATCTTAGTAGAGAACATTTAAATTTTATGGAAAAAAAGTTTGAAGAAGATGAAAATTTTCCAAAATCATTTAGAAATAAAAGAGGAGCATGTTTTTTATTAATGTTATTTATTCCAAATGACAAACTAAAAACGGTTATGGCAAGATATGGTCTAATAGACAAGGACTGTAAGCTTATTTAAAAAATTATACATGTCGATTAATGGTTTGAATTAGGTACAATTCCAAATTTTCTGGAGTAGAAATGTCATTTTTTCTGGCAAATTATAATTATAGATTAAGTAAGATCAGATATCATTCGAAAAATAATGATTTCGATAAACGAGATCTTTGTCTATCTTCAAAGTTTGGTCTCGAGAAAGCTGATTCACCTAGAAGGTGGGATATACAAAAATTTTCGGTTCGGATACTAGTTCCAGAGGTTCAAAATTTTCTGTTAGGTCCGTAGAAAAAAGCGAAGAAATCTGGCTATTGACCTTCCGAAAATTATTAAAATCTAATTGTTAAAATAATTTAGTATTTCTCAATAATGATCATCTAACAAAGAATTATATCGAGGCTCTTACATCAAAAAATCCAGTTATTAAACAAACACGTTTTGTAATGACAAATTTTATTGCATGGTTCAGAACAATAAATTCTAAATTCTATCCGGAATGGAGATACTTGAAAAGGGAGAGTTTGAGAGTGGCTTGGGAGTCATTCGAAACTTTAATATATATAAAATACGAATATCTGTTTGTAATAGCTAAAGATGATGTAAATTCTGAAACTCATAATATATTTCGGATAATGGAAAAGACAAAGATTGAAATTCAATCAAAAATAGCTGAAGAGGTAAAAAATTTATTGCTATGATTTAAGTAAAAATATTTTAACTAGACTCAAAACTTATTTAGTTTTTTTGCTTGCAAAGAAATACATAGTGATAGGTTACTCTCGTGCTTATAAATTTAAAATGAAAGAATATTTTTAAATTTAGAAAATTTTTAAGAAAATTCTTGCTATAGCCTATAAAATAGATCTCTAGTAAATACTAGAGACTGGCAAAATCAAACTTCCGGGATCCCGAGTCAGGATTTTTTCTTAAACGATGCCATGACGGGATCCCGAGGGATAAATCCCAAAAAAAGTTCGGATCCCGAATGATCCCGAAAATCAAAAAATCCGGGATTTCATGATCGGGATACCGGAAATCTTGGGATCCCGTCCCGCGCCGGTCTCTAGTAAATCTACACTTTCCGTCAAAGTCACCATTTCCCAAATAAGCATACCCTCGAAAGACTAAAAATATTGCATATATAGTTATATTAAAAGATATACGGTATTTAAATTAACAGGAAAAAGGATTAAAAATGAAAGACTATGATAAATACATAGAATTTTTTACTAATTTAAAAACATGCATGACAATTGATGATAAACATAAAGAGGTTTCAGATGGTTTTAAAATTTGGATTAAGAAGGAAAACTACAAAATAATTATGGAATTATTAAACGAAGAAAACAGCAAACTATACGAAAGTGTAATTAAAAGTAGGTTAAGCCATATTAATGCCCAAAAAACACGTTTCTGCTTGGTTTGAAAACTTTAAAGAGGGTTTTTATTTGCATATAATGCATATTTTTGCACATTTCGGACTTGTTGTATATTTTAATGCATATTTTATATTATCTTGTAGTTTATATAATATTTGTATTTTATATTAAAATGCATATAAATGCACATTTATATTAGAATGCATTCTGGGGCAATATCGAAAAAATTGCCCAAAATACTGCCTAATTGGTGTAATTTTGGAAAATTTAGGAAAAAATTTGTAAAAATTATGCATTTCACAACTCTAAGTACTAATAACTGTGCTAAACCATAGGAAAAATATACATAATATAAAAAACTTTTTAGAATTAGATGAAGGAATAAGTCTAAATGAATTACAAAATAATTTTAAAAAATTCGTTGAAGATGAACATTTGGAAGAAATTATTAGCTTGTTGAAAAGTAATAAGTAAGGCTGTGATTTATAGGCAAATGCCTATTTTTTCTGCAAACTTGGGATGATGTAATAAGTTCAAAAAACGTGTTTTTAGCTTAGTCCGAAAAGTCTAGCATGACTTTTAACTTGCCTATTTCTGCCTATTTTGGACTTTTTGTGCCTTCTTGCCTATTTTGAAATTTCTGGTACTATTTTTGCCTTTTTTAGCGATTTTTTTTAAATTTTGCCTAAAAATCAGTGCAAAATCTAAAAAAAATCAGTCTTAAATTAGAAAAAATCAGTGCCAAGTCCCATTATTGATTTTTAGTTAGTTAAATTATTTATTTTTACTCTGTTGGACATTTTGAACTTGGACGATTTGGTTTTGGGACGTTTTGGTGTGCGGCGTTTTGTGTGTGGGCGAGATTTCCATTTTGTCAATCATCGACATTTTAAAAAAATTTACTCAATTTTTTTCAAAAATTGGTTCAAAATGACGAATAAATGTTAAAATTGTTTAATAAATAGTTTATAATTTAAAAAATGACGATTAAATGGTTATTTTTTTGTTTATATCTCCATTTTATGGTCTGATAACCTTTTTTACATGCCTATTTTTGTGCCTTTTTTGGCTTTTTGGTGCCTATTTTAGGCGCCTATTTCACTGATTTTACATGCCTAACTATCACAGCCTTAGTAATAAGACAAAAAAAGATGATAAAAAACAAGATAAGAAAGAAATAAAAAGGCTAAACAAAAAGGAAAAGAAAAAGATCAAAAAACTGGAAGAAGAAAAGAAAAGGGAAGAACAATTGAAGAAAAAGAATGAAGAAGATATTAAAATAGTTGATGAAATGATAAGAAAAAATATGAAAAAACTTGAGAAAATTGAAAAAGAATTATCGAAAATTGATATTTTGGAGAAACAAACAAAAGAGAAAGCTTTAGATAACCAAGCATCAATGGACGATAATAAGGTGAAGTAATCCGATACCGGTAGTACCAAAAAGTACCGCGATAGTACCGAACCGTCCGAACACTAGTAACAATTACTGATACCCATACCTAAATGTTTATTCGATTAGAAAAGCTCGAGAGAATCTTTACACAAAGATTTAATTGTGTAAATTATTTATTAATTTACAATTTAATTAATTTTCTTAATTCTGAGAGAATCTAGAAAAACTCTGAATATACCCTAAAATCCTAACGTTTAAATAGAGGAAAAAATGGGAGGGTTTTAACATAAAAATAACAAAAATTTACAAAGTGCAATGAATAATGGGAAAGAAGTAGGCGTATTTGATCACGCACGATAAAAAATAGAAATAAAAAAATAAAAATATTTCTACAAAAAAGACAAGGGACAAAAGGGTCAAAAATAATATAATACAAAAGTCGCATTTCGCGACAACATTGTTCGTAATCTTAGAATTATGGATACAAGATAACCTCTGGAGTTTCACTCTTGTATGCATTAAATAAACTAATTTTTTATAATTTATAGGTCAACAAAACTAAACAAATAACATCAAAAAATGAGTCTCCAGAATTAATTAATAAGCCAGAAAAAAGTGAAGATGAACAGAGAATAAAGAATTTTATTGAAGATAAAAATTTGTTTGAAATTTTTAATACATTTAATAAAGGAAAAACTCAAATTTCAAGGAAATTATTGAATATTTGTATTTTTGCAAATGAGATTGGAAAGCGTTTTGAATTTTTTGAGAAGCTTAAATTAAACAATAAATTAGTTTTTGGTGTGTATTTTGAGGAGGAAAAATTTTTGGAAATTGAAAAAAATTGGAAAGAAATTAAAGAAAAATCCTTGAAGGATATTAACGAAAATGAAATTGAAGAAGATTTGAAAATTTTATTAATTAATTTATTACCTTTATCTGAAAGAAACGAAATTCTAGAGAAAGATTTGGGTAGTAAATTGAAAGAAAAATTGTATTTTCAAAAAATTAGTGAATATTTTATTTACACAAAGGAGCAAAATATGAATGGAAAATTAACCAAAAATCAGAGAAATTTCGCTCAGGAAATGTTAAATATAACTGAAAAACAATTAAATGGAAAGATTGAGAATATTGAAACACACATTAATAAATTAATAAAGCTAAAGGAACAAATTGGAATAGGTAAGTAATTTATAGTGCTATTTTATTATAAATTTATTAAAATTTTTCGAGTTATAAAATTAAAAAAACATTAAGTATCTTGTGGTTACTTGAAGCCCCATTTAATTGTTTCTGAGAAAATTTTTGCACTATGAAATTGTTTTCAATTTAATAGAATTGTTTATTTTTAGTGAAATTAGTTTTGTTCGGAACCATGTTCCGTCGCGGAGCCATAGGTCCCCTACTGATTTTGGCAAGATGCCGCAGATTGGAAGTAATGGTGTAAAAAAAGTTTTCCCGCATAAATGAGCCTACCATGGACAATCCTGGCATGCCATATTTTGACAAATGAAGCCTAGTATATGTCAAAACAATCCATTAATTGTAGCTCATTTAAAATGAGACAAGAATGTTGCCGATTGAAAAATATTATATAAATTACCTATTATTAATATGTAATAAAAAATAATTAATAAATATTTATTGAAATAAAAAGTCGAACGTTTAAACGGGGTCTTCAAAAATAAACGTAACGGTATACGGGTCTCAGATAAACGGTATACGGTTTTTTCAAAATTAAACGGTTTTGTGCTACCCTAATTATAAAATTAAAAATTTATAAAGTGAAATTTCGGCAGAAACATTAGTGTCATGGAATAAATTTAAATATAATTTATTATAGATAAACAAGAGGATGTTGAAAATTATTTAAATCCAGAAGGATTTCAACCATTATCATTCTATGAGAGTTACAACGAAACATGTGAAGGAACAAACATTGGATCGGATGGTCTTCTCGAATTTAATAAAATTAGCGATCCTATGGAATTGTTAAATGCGGAATATGATGCCAAAACAATGATAAAGAATATGTATTTTAATAAAAAAGATGTCAAAAATCCAAAGGAATTCTTCCAAACACTTTTTAATAAATGGATAAATTTAACAAAAAATAACAATTTTGGATTATTAATGGCCAGTCCATACAATAAAATAGGAGGACATATACAAACAATTGTTGTTGCTGTCGGGACAGGAAAAGGAGAGGAAGAAGAAAAAATAAAAGCTAAACAAATATTTAAGGGAGGGCCAAATACATTTTGTAGACCTCCATTTGTGTATAATTGCTCGGATAATTCGCTTTTCTGTTATCTTTGCAAGGTATATTTGAAGTTTATATTAAATCGTGGACGTTGAAAGACCTTAAAAATATTCGTATCGTTTGCTAGCTAGTACCTTTTTTAGTTTATCATTAACTCTAATTATCAGTGACCCAGATATTTGAATATTCAATATTGTCTTCAATTTCAATTATTTTTTCAGAAAAGCAGGATAATAGAAAATCTCGAACGTTTATATTCGTCTGAGGAAGACATCCGTTTTAACATCGAATCAACAAATTTTGACATAACATTGGTACATAAACTGGAAACTCGAATAGTTCCAAATGATTCTAACTGGATTAAACTTACAAAAGAAGAAAATAGCAAAGATAGCTTTCAAAATTATAAGCTTGCTCAATTTAAAACTTTTGCATATTTGGAGAATCTAATTAAAAACAGAGACGAAAAAGAGCAAGAAATATTCAATCAAGCATTTATTTATTTAAAAAGATGGGCAGAAGGTTTACCTTTGTAATTGTTTATTTTATTTTAGGCTATTTTATTCGTGGCGCGACACATGAGGATTTGACTTTTAAAGATCCGACATTTGAGGACCGACTTTTGAGGACACGACCTTTAGATTGATTTTATAGATTTATACGTATTTGGTAATAGTAGAGATTAATGGTGGCTATTGAGAACAATTGGAGAAACTAAAAGATAGTTATTTCATAAAATATCATAATTAGAATTTACTGTTTAAAAATAAGTCGGGCAACAATGTCGCATGCAAATGTAGTAATCCCATACTATTTTTTGTGTTGATGTTTGAATTAACCCATCTTCATCTTAAAAATAGTTAGATAAACAAATAGATTACTAAGAAATGATAATCTATCAGATAACAGCAACTGGCAATGCAATTACGTACAGAAGCTATCTCCATGAGTTCAAAAAACGAGTGCAGTCATTCTCTTTTTCAAAAGTTTTTCTATCGAAAGAAACAAAACTCGATCAACGCCAATAATTATTTCAAGAATATCATTCATAATATTCTTTTAACTTTGTAAATAAGATAGTTTTGCGAAAATGTCCCATCACTGAGATAGGCCTTTAAATGTAAATAAAAATTTAATAAATATTATTTAGATTATTGTGTGTATAACCATCAATTTGGCTTTCTTGATGGAAATTCAATTTCAATAATGTTAACAAAAATATTTTTATTATACCCAGAGGCTAATTTCATTGAACTAGTTGAACGCTTCTTTTTTACATTTGTTACATGGTTATTATAAATAATTAAAATGAATACCAATTATTAATTTTAAGGAATTGGCAAATCCCAATTAGAATAAATAAACCAAAAAATCTTCATAACGTTCAACGAAAAGATAAATTAACTATTTACAGTCCAACATATCCTGAAATAACGCTTTCGTCTAAATTAACACAATCAACTTCAAAAATTATTGTTAATGTTTTGCTAAAAGGTGGTAGTGGGCAGTCGGAGCTTATTTTTAGAATGTTTAGAAAAATAAATTGTAAATAGAGTATGGAAAAATTGACAATTTTGTGCGTTGAGCACGAAGAGCTTAATGTTAGCCCCAAACTGAACTCGATAATTATAAATATTTTAAGTCCCTACACCAAACTTTTTTCTCATAACCGTTAATATTTAATAATCATCACATGTATCTTTATTTATTAGAACAAAAAATCTCCGTAGCCATTGCTTTTCCATATTCTATATTCGTAATAACGGAAGCATATTTCATTCAAAATTTCATTCCAAAGACTCCAAATCATTTAACTCCCCCAAAACGTTGTAATTTAATCACGATTTAAGGTCTGAACAAGCTTTATGATGTAGCATATTATTCTAAGATTCAAGACAAGAGTAATGAATCCAAACAAAAAAACATTGAAATCGGATTCTTGAAAATGGTAAATAACTCGAATAAATTTTTATAAAGTTTCTGTTTCAGTACAAAAATTATATTGTAATTTCTTGCATCTCAAAAATGCAAGCTACACAAGAACAATTTTGCCCATTTATTGAATCAAAACTTTATGATGAAATAGAACAATTACAACCGTTTGATGTAGTTGATTATTGTCATATAGGATTAAAAACCGAAAAATGTGGAAAGAAATTTGATCAAAGGTAAATATTTTATAAAAGTGCTAGCAAAATAAATTGCTTATGATTAGGGTTAAGCAGATTAATGATAAGGCATCGTAAGCCTTGGTTTATATATTAGTCTATAGAAAATCAAATTGTTTAATATGGTAACCAAGGGATTTGTCTTTAATATTGGTAAATCTTGCTAATAAAGCATGTGTTAATTACTGGTCTCGAAATTTTGGAGGAAGGGGAGGAAATTTCATGAAATTTTGGAGGAATTAGATATTTAACCTCTTGCTAATTATGTTAAATTTAAACGGCTAGATCTTCCGTCAAAATATTTAAATAATTAGTTAAAAATAAATTTAGAAGCAATTTTTGTACATCTTGGCTTCTGGGAATTAAATTTAATAAGAAAATGGATAAACAAATATCTGAAAATTTGAATGAAAAAGTCGAAAAATTAAAAGAAAAGCTCGTTAACCAGTTTGTATTGAAAAATATTGGGTCAAAAATAGAGGCAAGTAGCCAATTAGAGATTTTTGCGGTTAAATCAAGCGAAATTAAGAAATGGTATAATTAATTCTTATAATCTAACTTTTCTATTTTAGGGGGTTTATTGAAAATTAAATAGAAGTTTAAAAGCAAACTAAAGTTGATTACAAAATAATTAAACCAGAATTTCTATAAAGAAAAACTATATTGAATATTTGACATAATTAAACCAATATTTGTTTTCTAGAAGTTTACCGTTCATAACAAATCTATCTACAATACTATAAATCATACAAAATTTCTTTTCCAATGACCAATTTCTATTTTTAACAAGTTCCTCTTCCATCTCTGAAGCTTTTTCAGAAAATTCTTTGAAAATTTCAGCAAATTGATCATTCCATCCATAAATCTCTGGAGGAGAATTTTTATCCAAATCTTCTAACTTTGGATCTTCGTTTTTAAGTATATCCAAAAATATAAGCCTCGGCTTTTCATTTTCTCCCATAGATTTATCATCGTCTTCAGCCTTTAATTCTTTTCCAGCAACTTTTTCAAGAAATGCACTGCAACTGAAAATATATGCTTGCATCGAAAGTTCCCTCACAAATTTTTTATCGTAATCTTTTTCAAAATATTCCTCATAAAGATTATACAAAATGTTTCGTGTCCGGACAAAATATCGAATCGTTAAAATATGGAATAGGCTAAAAAAGGGTTAAAATCTCGAATCGGGTAAAAATGGGTTAAAATCGCGAATAGGCGAAAAAGGGGTTAAAATACCGAATCGTTAAAATATGGAATGGTTAAAATATCGAAACGGGTAAAAAAGGGTTAAAATATCGAATCGTCAAAATATCGAATTGATAAAATGTCGACACGGCCAAAATAGGTCAAAATGTCGAATTATTTTAAAAATTGTGCTAAAAACTAGAACCCGGACGGTACCGTAATACCGACGGTATTTTTCGGTATTTATTAGTATTCCGTATCGGTAGTACGGGCGGAATACTGACCGATAAAATTTAAAAGGTGAACCGTATTTTTCGGTATTCCGTACCGTGGTACGGTACAGGTACAAAATTCCGGTCTTTACTAAATACTAGGCACGCACTCTAATTTTTCCGGATCAAGAAATCGCGTTGCTTCCGGATCCGCACGATTATGCCGGACCGGATCCGGTCGGTTTTCTTGATTTATCCGGTCCGGTTTTGCTCGGTAAAATACACTGAACTCAGGCAGAAAAGATTACGCCGGACTACGACTTACCAAACTTATCAACCAACTTATCAGCAGTAAGTTGATACGGTGATAAAATTATCAACAATCAACGTATGGCACTCATCTGACCCTTTATTAAAGGAATTCGACATTTTGACCCATTTTGGCCGTGTCGACATTTTATCAATTCGATATTTTGACGATTCGATATTTTAACCCTTTTTTACCCGATTCGATATTTTAACCATTCCATATTTTAACGATTCGGTATTTTAACCCCTTTTTAGCCTATTCGCGATTTTAACCATTCCATATTTTAACGATTCGGTATTTTGTACCGGAGCCAAATGTTTTCGTCTTCAACTGACGGTGAATGAATACCAACGATACAACAAACAATCACAAAACATGTTGCTAACTTCATTGAAGAGCCAATCATGATTGTTTTTAAAATATTGTTAAATTTTAAAATGAATTCAAAAGAAGTAAATTAAAAGGGGGAATGAAGCGTCTGACTGATTTCTAAAAGTATAGAGGGGCTTTATAAATGTTGATTGAATGAAGGGAAATTTATTGGGAAAATTAAAAAAAAATTAAGAAAGGACAAATCTCACATTTTTCATTATCTTTTTTCCTCATTGGCTCTTAGTATGTCTGGCAAAAGCAACTGATCTATTAAAAATATATCCCTTCCCTTTACGTTTCCTTACATCAGTAGGAAATATTAAAGTTCGCGTTCATTTTTAAGGGTTCAAAATTTCATGTAGAGAAAGTACCTTTTCTCTACACTTTCCATCATAATTGTACTCTCTATAATCAAGTTTAAATTTGAGAGGGAACCACCATGAGTTCCGAACTGGACTTTTTTTTATTCAGATTGCAGTAAGATTAGTTCAATTTCTTAGAAATCCTTACTGTCTAGAGGCAATTTTTATGAATCATGAGACATCAAAGATACTTCTCACGAAGTTGTCGGTTCCAGGGAAATCTCCCCTATCCGGAACTGTGAACTTGATCTGAACTTAAAACTTCCGGATACAAATTAAGCACCATAACTTCGTCTAAGCTAGAACGAAAATCATTTAAAAAGTTAGGTAAAGGTTTGTTGGTCCAAAAACAAAAAAAATGGATAAATTTATTCTATCATCTTTTTAAATAAAAAAAGTTTTGTATTTCAATTAGAAATTAATAAAAATTAGATTCATGCAAAATGCCTTATAGGTTCCACGATCTGACTTAAATTTCCTCGAATGTTATTCCTTTCTCTCATAATGCCAATTCTAGCATTTCCATTTGATGATGATGCAATTATTGTTTGTTGAACAGGCTTTCCACAAAATAAATTTTTAAATGTATTTTTGAATGCTTTGTTGTAATCCGTACTGAAATAAAATTAATTACTTGGACTTAATTTTTATATTCCCCGTTGAAATTGGAAAAAATTTGTGTATTATTCGTGTTTCATCTTTATAGCCTATCTTGTCCTAGTCTAAACATATTAATAATTTTTGTTGTCCACTAGAATATAAGCTAAATTAGATTATCCTTATTATCATAAAGTTTTATTTGTATAATATCGTGGTTTTAATGATAATTGATCAAAAAATTTGTATAAACTTTCTTTAAAACAAATGTTTCAAACCTAAAAGCAAACAAAACAGGCAAATTACTGCCAGCTGAAACAACATACAAAAGGAGAGCTGGAACAATCACATAACTATCAATATCTGCAGCATTGAAAGATAACATGGGCAATAACATTATCCACATCAGCGACTGAAAATAATGAATTTTATTATAAGTATTGAGAGCTAAAGAATTATCGAAACTGTTATGTACTAAAAGTGGTATGCCTTTAGACTAGCATAATCTTACAAAAAATGTTTATAACCAGAGTAAATATAAGATAATGAAGGTAACAATAAACAGGAATATATGGCAAGCTCAGAATCAAAGGCTCATCAAGGCTGATCGCTAATTATTAATTTTATTCTACAGCTTAATTATTCTACAGTTAACTTTATTCTACAGTTAACTGATTTTATTAACATTTTCAAAATTTATAAACTAACATTAAAATATCCAAATAAATTAATCAAAATGATTGCTGTCAATGATTTTATTAAACGTTTATTAATAGAACTTTGTTCCTTTCTGATCGCCATTAATATCCAAATAGTTATATAACAAACAATTGTTAATAAATTATAAACATTTGCAGTTATAAGTGTCTCTTCTTTAATTTCTGGTTGAACCATGGAAAGAGTGTCGCACATTGTTGGTCTATTGATAAAATTATATTTTTAAATTTTGAATTTTAAATTTTGAATGGGAAAATAACAAACTTTATCAAAGATCATATGAAATAACAAATTAAAATACCTATCAGGAAAGCTGATCGCACTGATTAACTGATTCCAAAAAGTTCGGGCTGAGTACATCATTATTAGAATAAAGATAACAATCGTAGACTTGTTATGATCGTTGACATTATACCTATAATTATCAGTGTGTTAAGAATGAAATTTTAAATTAAATTTCTTTAATGAAATTTCTTAACACCTAATACAGGTGTTAAAAATGAAAAAACATTCCACGATATTCTACTTAATCCACACTTTATGTAAAAATTACCAGACAGGAAAAGCAACACTAAGCAATCTGTCAACACCAGTATAAAATTGAATTTGAATAGCCAATGCTACAGAAGTCATAGGGAAGACTTGGATAAAATAACATGTACGAAGACTAATAAAATTAATTCCAAAGAGGAGGATAAAAAATTTGTAACTCATTCCAAAGTGGATTGGTAAGTTAAAGAATGAACTCATTCCAATGTAGATATTACAACGATGATGAAAACATCTGAAAAATAGTCCTTTATTGAATGATAGAATGCCATAATTAGGGTTGGTGGTTTGGAACAGATCCAAAAAACTAGCGAATTTTGTTAGCTTATTTGAAACAATATTCAAAATAGTAAAGTTATATCTAACATGTTGAACGATTATTAGGTATTTTATAGAGATGTGCGAGACCGAAATTTTTCCAAGACTCAAGACTCAAGACCCAAGACAAAATTTTTTCCAAGACCAAGACACAAGACCAAGACCAAAACTCCAAGACTCAAGACCAAAAATCAAGACCAAATTTTTAAATCCCATAGGTCAAATTTTTGGTTTATTTTTTGTTATTTTGATACGATCACAGTCAACTACAGCACAATTATCTATAATTTCGAAAAATTTATGCGAAATTCAAAGAATTTCGAGGAATTTATTCTGTGGAAAATCAATAAAATAGGTTATTATTTCAGAGGGTTTGGGTGGATTAACGGGATATTAGTGATATCAAAAGATTAAGAGGGATAGCCGTGGGATTTAGCGCCGCAGGCAAAAATTTTGAGGATTATGAAAGCAAAGAAGCCAAAAATCTTCCTTTTCCTGCGCCGCAGGCAAAAATTTTGAAAATTTTGGATGGCCGTAGGCCAAAAAATTCACATTTTCAGCGCCGCAGGCGAAAATTTTTTGAATTTTGGAGCTCAAGAAGCCAGATTTCTTCCATTTTCTGCGCCGCAGGCGAAAATTTTGAGGATTTTGGATGGCCAAGCACCAGGTCCAAAAAGCCAAAAAACCAAGACCAAAAAATAAAACCAAGACAAGACCAAGACAAACACCCCAAGACCAAGACCAAGACCAAGACCGAAAAAAAACCAAGAAAAGTCTTGGTTCCAAGACCAAGACCAAGAGTCTCGCACATCTCTAGTATTTTATAATTTATTTATTATACTTATTTTTCCAAGTTGTATATGCCATAAAAGAATTGAATATAAATGCAACAATACTTAAAACGAAAATGCTGCTATATTTTGCTGTTAATATGTAAAGTGTTCCGGTAGAGTTGTAATAATTGAAAACCTAAATTTTATTTTTACTCTTATGAAATAAAATTTAATTACCGGGTCGTTGGGTGTAAGCATTTTTGTATATCAAAGCCTGGTTTGTAAAACAATAAACTGATAGAAATTTTTAATTAAGACAACGCCCCCCCCCCCCTCCCTTAGCATATAGAAATACTGTTACACATTCCTCCAATAATGAAATGAGCAATCAAATGGTATGTGTACAACAATATTTTTAACAGATTCAGTTTAGTACCATAAAATCAAAGGGAACACAAAGCTAAAGGAATAGAGGAATCGGACAATAGGTTCTAACCGGAAACATATAACGATAATCATCGCTATTAGCATCTGATATAGGCTTATAATCATAGTGGATGCTTATAGCAATAGATTGGACGCATAAAAATGTTTTTGAACTTAAAATATATAAAGTTCTTGAACTTTATAATTATTCCACTTTATTCCACTAATTAATAATAATTAATTAATTAATAACGAATAAAAGTTGATTTGAATCCAAATATTTTTTTAAACATTTAGAAAAATGTTAAGTAAAATATAATAAGAAAATTAGAGGCAAAAAATATGGCTGACACATTTTATTTCACTTTAAAATAAAAATGTCTGTCTTAATTATTCATTTAAGCTACAAAACTCTAACATATTTCTAATTAAGATATCATTATTTTATAATTATTCCACTTTTTTAAACAACAATTTTAAAGTTCAGGCGTAAAATTAATACGAAGTACTGTAACAAGTGTACTAAACATTTATGTACTTTTTGTTACAAATTTATGCTCAATATTATAAAAAAGGTTTTTAATTAAAATTTGTTGAGTTAGATTGTATTCAATTTATTTAGTGTCAAAATACTTTGTTGTAAATTTTTTTTTAAATTTATCTAATGAAGCAAGAAATTTAAATAAACAAATGGAAATAAATAATTTTTTAGCAGAAATGTATAAAATTTACTAGTCAAAGCAATTAAATTTGTAAAAAATAAAAATATAAAATATACTAGGATAATGACGATTGATTATTGTCCGATATTTTTAAATAAGTTGACGAAAGTAAAATCACGTTGAGGTTTAGTTAGTATAGTTAAACATGTTAGGTTGTTTGGAAAAGTAGAAAAGTCCGTTGCGGCACTCTTAGATTGTAGGAGATAAAGCAGCTTATTAAAGTTCGTTGAGACTTTACAACCCGTTAAATCTATTGTTTTTAGAACGATAATCGTTAATTCGTAATTCAATACGACTACACCGACTTTTTCTCAAACAACATATTAACAACAGTAATTTCAACAGTACATTCGATAGCTTGTTTTCGACAATATCCAAGATTTGAAATCCATTAAAATGTTCCCAGGAATTTATAAAAATAAAATATAGTATAATTATTCGTTTTATCTCAACTCAAAATATTACAATTTCATTTATGTTTTGTAAAATCTTTCAATTAATTTTTTCTCTTTTTAAACATTCTTTAATTGCAAGTAACAATAGAGCACACTCTGACTGCTCTAATAATCTGTATCTGGCTCACTTTGCTTAAATCATGACGTGTAAATCTGAGATATGCCACGAAATTCACAAAAACCTTAAATTAAAATTAAAAACTTTAAGAAATAATTTGAATATTACTTCAATTTGATTGTTCAGCCCAGCCTTGATTTCTAAAACAAATGGCTCGCCAACTTTAAACGGTGAATGTCCATAAGTCAGTTCCGTTTCCCATCCAACCCCTATTAACATAGTGTTGACTGTAACCTTTAAAAAATTTTTTATTTGTTTTTCTATTATAAAGCTATTTTTTACTGATTTAGAATTTAATTGGGGGCTGAAACTGAAAAGAACATTAGCAGTCTCTCTCATAATGCCAGGCTCTCCTAGGCCAACAACAAAGTCGGGAAAAGAATCAGTTGGTGTTCCAATAATTGTAATATGTTTTCCTGGTTTAAATCCGTTTTCTAAGTTGATTGCTATTGGTATTACCTTTAATAATAAATTTTTTATTAAAATATATTTAAATGATTTAAGTATAATCCGGCATAATAAATATCAAGATAAAGCTTTTTTATCAAATTAATTTCTGAAAAAATAAACTTTTACTAAGAAAACTTAATTTTTAAATTATTTTAATTGGAGAGGTAATTTATTTTTGGATGAATCAGCCCCAAGATAAAACATTATAAATTAAAAACAAATAAATTATCAACTAACCAAATCCAATTTAAGTGAAAAATAAGGACAAGGAACATTGGGAGGAGGTGTAGTTGGAGTTATTGCTGTTGTTGTGGTGATTTCATCAGCTCTGCACAATCTAATAGAGCTAATTCTGATAGCATAAGAAAAGTCAAGTTGGACAACTCCACTCAAATCTTCACGTGAAAATGTTTTATAGAGTTTGCCATCGACAATTATCTGTAAAGATTTTTTGCATAATGACAAATTATAATAAAATTCCTCACTCTTATTGTATTGTCAGCTTCAGCAATCCATTCCATAACAAATTCGTTGTTAGGATTAAAGGGATAAACGCCTGTTTTATCTTCAGGTGTCCAACCTTTTCCTTTCATCCAACTATTACAAACAACCTTAAAATAATTTTTTATTACCTCAAATATGTATAAATATTTTTAATTAATTATGTACTTGTTTTAGATTATTGTCTGGACTAAAATGGAATAAAGCTTCAGCAGTTACCAAAAGCACACCGACATTTCCCAGTTTAATACAACTTCCACCATTTAGTAACTTTCCAGTCATAATAATACTCTTGCCTTCAGTAAACCCAATTCCAAATCCATAGTTAAGAAGATTAACGTTTCCAATTGACTAAATTTCGTGTTTATTTGCGAAAAATAAGTAAATATATTCTCTGCTAACCACGTTAGTTATAAGAACTTCATTGGGACAATTTGGAGGAGGTGTTGGTGTTGTTGGTATCTCAGGTGTAGTTGTTTCTATATCTTGTCGGCACAATCTAACAGAGCTTATTTTGATAGCATACGAAAAGTCCAGTTGCTCAACATCACTCAAATCTTCACGAGAGAACCTTCTCCATAAGAGGCCGTCAACATTCATCTAATCAAATTTTTCAAATAAAGACAAATTATGATAAAATCCCCTCACTCTTATTGTATTGTTAGGTTCAGCAATCCATTCCATAACGAATTGGTTAGACTTAAAAGGATAACCTCCAGTTCTATCTTCAGGTGTCCAACCTTTGCCTTTTATCCAACTATTACAAATTGTCTAAAACAATTTTATATTCACTCAAATATTTTTTAATTACTCACAAGTTTTTTAGTAGGGTCTGTAGCAAGATGGTATTTAACATCAGCAGTTACCAAAATCACACCCTTATTTGCCAGTTTAATACAACTTCCACCATTTAGAAAAGTTCCAGTAATAATAATACTCTTGCCTACAGTAAACCCAATTCCAAATCCATATTTAAGAAGATTAATGTTTCCAATTGACTAAATTTTTTAGTTTAAACATAGCTTAATAAACTCCTTACTAACCACGTTAGTTATTAAAATTTCATTGGGACACGTTGGAGGAGGAGTTGATGTTGTTTGTATCTCTGTTGTAGTAGTTTCTATATCTGGTCGGCACAATCTAATAGAGCTAATTCTGATAGCATAAGAAAAGTCAAGTTGGACAACTCCACTCAAATCTTCACGTTTAAATGTTTTATAGAGTTTGCCATCGACAATAATCTTAAATGTTTGAGATTCCTTAGATTTAAATTAAATTAAAGAGACGAACAAAGCTTTTCGACTTTTTTTAAATTAATTTTGTTGGTCAAATAAGCCGAATACAGCTTCTTAAATAGGGTTAGCAAAATTGTTTTAATAGGGTAACTCGAAATGTGCCCCGAATAGTTAGACAAAAAACATGATATTCGGGTTTATTGTTAATGAGTAGAGCTGACACCCCGAAACTATTCACGATAATTTAATAAATATTCAGGATCAGAATACGGATATTCCTGTATTTTCTGTTCAAATATCCCAGATTCGCCAACCCTAATCTATATAAATTTCCAATCCATTTTCCAATTTTTTTTGCCTCATTTGCACCTATAGTTTAGGGGCAAATGAGCGCTAACATATTTTGATTTTTTATCTTATCAAACAGCCTGAACGCAAATTATAATAAATCCCCTCACTCTTATTGTATTATCAGCTTCAGCAATCCATTCCATAACAAATTCGTTGTTAGGATTGAAGGGATAAACGCCTGTTTTATCCTCAGGTGTCCAACCTTTTCCTTTCATCCAACTATTACAAATAACCTTTAAATAATTTATTATTCACTCAAATATGTATAACTATTTTATGTACTTGTTTTTTATTATTGTCTGGACTAAGATGGAAGACAGCATCAGCAGTTACCAAAAGCACACCAGCAGTTCCCAGTTTAATACAACTTCCACCATTTAGTAATTTTCCAGTCATAATAATACTCTTGCCTTCAGTAAACCCAATTCCAAATCCATAGTTAAGAAGATTAACGTTTCCAATTGACTAAATTTCGTGTTTATTTGCGAAAAATAAGTAAATATATTCTCTGCTAACCACGTTAGTTATAAGAACTTCATTGGGACAATTTGGAGGAGGTGTTGGGGTTGTTGGTATCTCAGGTGTAGTTGTTTCTATATCTTGTCGGCACAATCTAACAGAGCTTATTTTGATAGCATAAGAAAAGTCCAGTTGCTCAACATCACTCAAATCTTCACGAGAAAACGTTCTCCAGAATTTGCCGTCAACGTTCATCTAATCAAATTTTTCAACTAAAGACAAATTATAATAAATCCCTCACTCTTATTGTATTGTTAGGTTCAGCAATCCATTCCATAACGAATTGGTTAGACTTAAAAGGATAACCTCCAGTTCTATCTTCAGGTGTCCAACCTTTGCCTTTTATCCAACTATTACAAATTGTCTTAAAATAATTTTATATTCACTCAAATATTTTTTAATTACTCACAAGTTTTTTAGTAGGGTCTGTAGCAAGATGGCATTTAACATCAGCATTTACCAAAATCACACCCTTATTTGCCAGTTTAATACAACTTCCGCCATTTAGAAAAGTTCCAGTAATAATAATACTCTTGCCTACAGTAAACCCAATTCCAAATCCATATTTAAGAAGATTAATGTTTCCAATTGACTAAATTTTTTGAGTTTTTATTTAAACATATCTTGATACATTCATTACTAACCACGTTAGTTATAAGAACTTCATTGGGACATGTTGGAGGAGGTGGTGTTGGATCAGGTTTTCCTCCACACAATTTTATAGAGCTAATTTCAATAGCATCAACAATATTAAGTTGGGCAACTTTACTCGTATCCCATTTATTATAAGTTGTAAAATAGTTTTTGTCGATGTTGATCTTGAAATTATTAAACTTTTCTAACTTAGTTAAACACTTACAGTTATTGCATTGTTAGGTCCCGCAATCCATTCCATCTCGAATTGGTTATTTGATTTAATTGGCCATCCACCACTTGAATCTACAGGTGTCCATCCCGTTGCTTTACTCCAACTATTTCGTTCAATCTTAATTTAATTTTACCATCAACTTTTTTTGATTATTTTCTTACATGTTTGTTGAAAATCCCTGGTCGTGGACTAAAGTGTAAAACAACGGAAGCATTCCCCAAAATCACTCCTGGTTCTGCCAATTTAATACAACTTGATCCTGATTTTATTTTTCCAACAAATTGAATACTCTTGCCAGGTGTAAAGCCTAATCCAAATCCAAGTTTAACCAAATCAAATGTTGATGGTACTTTCTTAATTATATATTTTAATTTATAGAATTTTAATTTAATAGAATTTAAAATCGTATTCTTAAGTTGAAATTTTGTAATTTATAGAGCCCTAACTCGGCAAATTTTAAATTTTTGCAGGAATATTTTTAAAATTTTATCGCTTAAACTCTTCGCCGATTTTCTAAATCATCGTTAGCGTTTAGCTAATTAACATATCCCTTACCACATTATCGATAACAATTGGATTTTCACACTTTGGAGGAGGTGGTGTTGGATCAGGTTTTCCTCCACACAATTTTATAGAGCTAATTTCAATAGCATCAACAATATTAAGCTGGGCAACTTTACTAGTATCCCATTTATTATAAGTTGTAAAAGGTTTTTTGTCGATGTTGATCTTGAAATTATTTAACTTTTATAACGATAGACAGGATTTTTAGGCAAATGTCTGTTTTTTCCCAAATAGGCCTGATGCTGAAACGTCCAAATCAGGTGTTATTATACTGAAATCTTCTTTCTAACTAATTTTATCGTTGCCTAAAATTGTTATTTTAACTTTTTCTGGCAAAATGCCCTATTTTGCCTTTTTTCAGCCTATTTTGCATATTTTTACTTAAATTTGCGAATTTTTGGACATTTTTTGAGAAAATTCTTGCCAAAAAAATTTTTTCAGGTAAAATATAAAAATTTCCCAAAAAATTTTTGTCAAAAAATTTTTTTGGGAAAAATTTTTCTTGAAAATTTATCAAATTATTTTTGGAAACAAAATAATTAACATAAATTAATTTATATGTAATTCTGATCGTCAATATTAATTTATTTAACAGTTTATTGCTTAGATTTATCTTTTTTTTTATGAAATTTAGTCAATATAAATCAGAAAATCTCGAAAAAATACTGCCTATTTTGCCTTTTTTCGGATTTTAGTGCCTATTTTGGCAGTTAGTTATTGCCTATATAGGCGCCTATTTTTAAATTTATCGTGCCTAAAAATCCTGTCTCTAATTATAACATAGTTAAACACTTACATTTATTGCATTATTAGGTCCCGCAATCCATTCCATCTCGAATTGATTATTTGATTTAATAGGCCATCCACCACTTGAATCTACAGGTGTCCATCCCGTTGCTTTACTCCAACTATTTCGTTCAATCTGAATTTAATTTTATGGTACCATCTTTTTTTGATTATTTTCTTACATGTTTGTTGAAAATCCCTGGTCGTGGACTAAAATGTAAAACAACGGCTCCAGACTCCAAAATCTTTCCTGGTTCTGCCAATTTAATACAACTTGAACCTAATTTTATTCTTCCAACAAATTGAATACTCTTGCCAGGTGTAAAGCCTAATCCAAATCCGAGTTTAACCAAGTCATATGTTGCTGGTACTTTCTTAATTATATAATTTATGTAGAATTTGAAATCTAAGTTTTAAATTTATCATAATAATTTAATAAAACATTCTACCCAATAAGTCTGTAAAATTAAAAATTATCCCAATTATAATAAAAATTCTACTAAAATTTCTTCTATAATAAAAAAATATTTTCTAACAACATTATTTATTAAAATTGGATTTTCGCATTTTTGTGCCTCGATTCTTGTAACAATAAATTGTAAATATATTACTAATAAACTGAGCAAAATTAACTAAAATTTAAATTTTTATTTTAAATTAGTTTTATTTTTTAAATTACCTTCATTTCTGAAGTTACAAGGGTACAAATAGTAATCGGGCTTAAGCTAGTGAAAAGCAACTTACTTCAATATTTTATTCAAATAATTTAGTCAATAATTTTTAAATAATTTAAATTTGAACTAATTTACACCATCTTATATATACAGACATTATAATAATTTAAAATTATATTTACTTCCTTCTCGTAATTTTTCTGTCGAATATTGTTTGTTTGACAATTCCAACATGCTATCAAATAAAAAACAAAAATAAATTTTTGTGAATAAAGAAAAGGAAAATTTTCTTTTAAATTTACAATCAAATTTATTTATCAACAATTTATTTCTAATATTTATTTAATTTATCATTTAACAACGTTTCCTTTATTTTTTATATTGAATAAATCCAACGCTTTATTTCCGAAAAATAATATTTTTAATCATACGATGAATATTTCTGAATTCATAAACAAAAATTAATCGTTTATTTGTTCTGTACAAGACTAAAACTAAATGGAAGGAAATTTATTTTATTTATTTAAAAACTAATATTTACTAAATAATTAACTCTAAATTGTTGAAGATACAGTAAATGCACGAATAATTACCCCCTATAGCGAGAGGTTGAAATCAGACCTGCTGATGGATACGGATATGGATACAGATGCCTGCGGATATCCTCCTGTATCCGACGTAAATATACGGATACCAGAATCAGTATCTGTAAGTAGGTCTGATTGAAACACTATTTATCCAGAACAAATATTTTAAATGTAATTTTATTTTAAGTGCACAATTCTTTAAATATTTTTACTGGTAATTTTTTTCAAAAATAAAAAAAAACTTTTAATAATTTAAAATTTAATTAAAAATTACAAATTTCGTCAATAATTAAAACACTCTCATTCAAACATTAAAATTCACCTTAGAAAAAATTTTCTTTCTCATTTCTCAGTGAGTATAAGAAACATTTCTCTCCCTCATGTATTCTCTCTCCCTCAGTATAAGAAACATTTCTCTCCCTCAACATTTCTCTCCCTCATGTATGTTTTATGTAAATAAAATATTATAGCATCAACAATTTTTTGGTAAAAAATAATTTTTCTGTCAAAAAATTAAATTCAGACATGCTGTCATTTAATTTTAACTTCCCATCTCAATTTAATTTTTTTATCAAAAATGTGAGTCTTCCACGTTTGAATTTTTTATTTTAAACTTAAAATGGTTAGTAAAAATTCGAGACTCTGGCCATGTTCCACTGAAAGCTTATGATTCCGATGAAGGTTTATGACCCCATGAGAGCATATGAGTCCGATCAAAAGTTTATCAGTTTAAACAAAATTTTATTCAATAAAAAAGTAAAAAATTTATGAAAATATTTTTTAAAATCTATTTTGATTGTTTACAGATAAATTCAATTTCGGGGAATTTGCCGGCAAAACCTTAATTGTTGTTTGACCTTTTTGTATGATTTTAGTTGTTTGTGCCATTGATCCAATAAATCTTTCATGAAGTTTTTTCGGTAGTATTGTTTCAAGAAATTTAATTCTAAATGATTTACTTGCCCAAAGTAATGGCCAACTTGGCAATACAACAAGTCCAATGTCCATAACAATTGTAAAGATACAGTCAATAAATGATATGAATGATAGTAGGCCACAAGTGGCTCCAACATAGGCCATAATCTGATTTAGAAAATTAATTAATATAATATCTTTTTATTTTTTTTATCTTTTTTCTTTACAATAATTTTCGTTAAATTAAGTTCTTTATTTTATTAACGGCAACAATATTATAATTATTAACGGCAATAACAACACGCAAGTTTAAGAGGAACATTTTCTAGGTTTGGATATGTTTGGCAATGGACTGTCTAGATTAATACGTTCATTATTACTTATTACAATGATTAATAAATTGGGTAGCTAAATAATATTGAGAGTTAAGTTAAAAATCATCTGAAAAATTCTCTTAAGGCAACAAGTAAAATTAGACTTACAACTACAATTGCCATAAGCATTTGGCCAAACGAGGATATCAAAGCGAAAATCCACAATCTTCGCTCAATTTTATCTTCAAAATTTTTATTTCCAGCAATATTAATCGTCTTTTTGTAAGTAAAAATAATCAGTAAATTAAGTATAATGAAAGCAAAAAGAAAGAAAATTGCTTCGATTGTGCTTAATTGCAAATAGAAATTAAGCCTTCCTTCCTTTAAATATTTAAATGATTTATATATTTTTATAATTAAACCAACATTTCCTAATTCAACAACATCAATAGAAACAATAATTTCATTATTTTCATCTCTTTGAATAAAATAAGTGAAACTAATTGTGAGAATCCCAACACTATAGAGGGGTAATGCAAAGCAAAGAAAACATGCGATCAGATGGATCTTTTGCCATAACTTAATTTTAAATTAACATTAAAAAGGTATAATACAGATTTTTCATGAATATAAAATTTTTTCAGACTTCAGCTGCAAAAAAGTCTTGACTCAAACTATTTAAAATTTAAATTAGGAAAGTTGTTTGGACATTAATTCTAAAAAAAGTTTCTATGAAGATTCTATTGATATTGCGCATAAAAGGAAAAAGAACGGAGCTAAAACTTTGTTATTCATCGAGATCTCAAATCTGAAAAATCAACGGAAAATAGAGGTATAGTACATCAAAAAATATTTTCGACACCTTATGTATTGTTTTTAATTATTATTTTGGGCTCTAATAAATCCAGAATGAAAATTAAAAACATTCATAAAAGGCGAAAATAATGTTTTAAGTGCTGTACTTCCGCTTTTTTCAAAAAAGTGATGGCCTTCCAAAATTTTTTATGTATAAAATAATTACTCAACGTTTTATATTGTTAAAAAGATTCAGATGCAAATTATAAAAGCAATGTAACGGAATGTAACGGAACACAAATGTAACGGAACACATTGCCGTATCCACTCAAACAATTTACTCGAACATTCTTACCGTTTGATAGTTAAATGCCCATCCAATAGATATAAATCTGTTTAACATTATAAAAAATGATGACAGATTATCGCCAAGAAATATATAGCTTGATAGGAACTCAAATACTGACAATGTCCATTCTGAATATGGATTGGCTATAAACCAATATGGAAATAAATTTGGAATTCTATATCCATAATAAGAGTCGATTATGTAAACAAACCCCTTTAAAATATTGAGATTAAATAGAAATTTATTTTAAGTTACATGAAATGCTCGAATACAGAACAATGCGTAAAAGGAATTATGAAGAGCTTTGTTACAAATAATTGTCCAAACTTGAAAAATGTAGACAATAAGGGAAGGTAGACTTATGCAGATTGATAAATATAGAAAAATGTCTTTAGGTGAAAGCATTTATATGGTTTAATACTAAATAAAAATTTATTTGCACAAATAAATAGAAGATTATATTACAATCACTCGTACTCGGTCGAGTAAGAGGTCAAAAATAGAGATGGTACGAGGATGCCATTAAAAATAGAGATGGAGTCCATAATATACCTATTTCATTATCCCACTATAAGAGCAATTGTTCGGTTGGTTGGCGTTCTAATAGCAAAAAACTAATTTAAATTTTCCTATATTTATTTAAATTTGCCTAAATAGAATCTAATTTAGCTGCTATATACATAAATAAATTTTGAGTCATTTTAAGAGAGTTTAATTTTTTAGTAGAATTATGCAATATTAAATTTTTTAAAAGTATAAATTTATAAAAAAAATTTCTTATTAAAAGTCAATTTACGTATGTACCTTAAAGATTTTCTCATTAAGCACAATATAATAATTGTCTCACAACCTTAAACATTTAAAAATTAAACATTTTAACAAAATTTATTAAATTTTTTATATATAAATGAAACAAAGTTAACATAATTTTTATAATTGGTTATTTAAAATATTTTAAAGATTATGTCAAAAATAATAAAGTCACGAAATAAATAAATTTTAAGTACAAATATGTAGATTTAAAAATAAATTATACACATTTATAAGGGCGAAATAATGAAATGTTAAATGTAACGGAAATTTTTGATGAATTTTTAAGATCTCTATTTTGAAAATCAAAACTTATTCAAGTGTAATAATGGTTAATTTTTGCTTCGAAATTTTGCTTAAGTTGTTAAATAATTGAGAGAGATAATTATATTAAAGGTAATTATTTAAGGATATACGTAACTGAATTTTATCAGTTTTTAGTCGTTTTATAAAAATGTAAAATTCCAAAATTTCTTTGGAACCGGTTCCAGTTCTGGTAATGCTTTTTGAATTTCTTTCGAGTTCTCACCTTCCTTTGTTTTCTTAGCATTGCTGAAGTGAACCCCGCTTCCCCCTTTTTGTTTCACATTTACTTTTATTTTTGGAAATAAATATTATAATTGGAATTTGTTATTTTTATAGTTTTATCCCCAAGTCCCCCATGCTCCGATACAATTGTAGGTCCTTACAGCGTCGTCCTTATTTGCGCTTTATTGAATACCTTTATATAACGGCTACTAATAGTTTGTTGATTAGATTAAAAAAATAATAAATAAAATAACTTTAAAAAATAAATGGGTTAGAAAAATTTAATTTATAAAAATTTAAATAAAACTAACAAATATATATATCGTGCCACACACACATTAGTCAAAAATTTTGTTTTCTAGTCTTCATTGTTGAATGCCAAATAAATTGCAGAATTTTACGGTAAATTTACTAGACTCATACCACACACATTCTGACAAATTTTTTTACATAAACACAATATTTTTTCCCGTCATTATTTTTCCCCGTCAACACAATATTTTTCCCCGTATTTTTAATATTCGCAGATTTTTTAGGCTTTTAAAAATTCACATTTTCTCTAATATAAAATATATTTACCCTCGATATTTAAGGCCATATTTATAACTAATTATAAAACTTAAGATTTTTTTGTTTCTAAACAGCTTAGTAAAAGATAAGGAAAGATATACCGGAGGAAAATAATGTTTTGATTAAGTTCTAAATAAAATTATTTAAAAAGGGCTTATTTCCTGGCTAAAATTTATTCTAGGCGAAAATTTTGAGAGATTTTGTAAGGAAAGACCTCTTGATAATATATCATCTCTTTAATATCAGAGGATTGAGAAGGAATAAAAGTATTTGAGTTACTAAAGGGTTGTTGTATATTAGCGGATTTTAAGATTAAAAGAGATAAAAGATAAAATAGAAACTCCATATCCGTTCTCAATCCTTTGATGATAACGAATATCGAGGTTGGTATTTTTTCGGTAAAATACCGTTACCGAAAATACCGATTTTTACTAAATCGATTTACCGGTGTCGGTAATACCGAAAAAAATACCGTGGTAATACCGTACCGAGAATAACACTAGTATTTATTTGTTTATTTAATTTTTAATTTAGGGTACTTTATGGATATGTCACCCCCCTCCTATTTTGAGTCTCAGTTATCTTTATGCGTAGAAAATGGTCAGAGATTATTTTCTTCTCCATGTCAATCATTTTTTTCTTCAAGCAAAATAAGTGAAATGTGGAAACGAAATGAGTGAAAAATGTAAGTACAAAATTCAAAAATATGTGAAAAGGCGAAATAAAAAAGCAAAATACTTGAAGAAGAAAAAAATAATTGACATGGAGAAGAAAATAATCTCTGACCATTTTCTACGCATAAAGATAACTCTGAGACTCAAAATAGGAGGGGGGTGACATATCCATAAAGTACCTAATTTAGATTACATTTAATTTTACATTAAACTAAAAATTTAAATGTACATATCTAATTGAAATTTATTTTAAAATTAATTTATCTCATAATTCAAAGAAAAATTTGCTTTGCACCATCCTTTTTAAAAATAAAAATTCTCTCAATTTACGTTTATGAACCAATAATTTCAATTTTGTTGCTTTGACCGTTAATTAAAATTGAATTATTTCCAGAAACATTTTGTATATGCATCTACGAATATTAGAAAATTAAAAAATTGGAGAGAAATTCCCTAAAAGTATTTTCTAGAAAATTTGGGAATTTTCAAGAAAATTATTTAGCAGTGATTTTGCGTCTTCCGCTTCTGATTTAATTTTTTAATTTCTTACGTCGGCCATTTTTAAACATTGGTTTTCAACATCATGTTATTTAGGGCATAATTGTCTAAGATTTGACAAATAACTAGATTGGTTAGGCATTTCTAATTCCGAAAATATTCGAACAATTTCCATTAATTTCTGAAGCATTTTTCCGACTTAAGTTTTTTATAAATTTTCGCCTGAGTTGCTGAAAGCATGCGAAAACTAATGCCAACCAGGCAAGGCCAACATTTAACGCAAGACGCAAAACGCAAGAACGCAAAATTGGGAAAAATTTTTTAAATTAAGTATTAACCATTTTTCAGTTAATGGCTAATACTGATGCCAACACTAGTACACATATCCAGCGTTGGAATAATAATGGGGAAGATACCGGATAATACCATTAACTACATACTTTTGACCAGTAAAAATTCTGGCATTTTTTGAAAATTTTGATTTTTTTAAATCCTTCTAATAATTTCTAAAACTTTGAATGTTATAATGTTTGCCATTTATTCTAATATTTCTTTGCGAAATTTGATAACAATTGGCTAACTCAGTCCGGAGTTACACCGTTTCTTCAGGTGCGGCTATACTTTTGACCAGCACTGTATAGTGATGTCCGGCCGAATTATTAATATTCTTAGGGCGACGCAAAAGTCGGCCTGCTCAATTATGGTATAAATAAATAAAATAAATATGTAATAATTGTAATTAACCCTGATTAAATTCCTGCGATATTGGTATTCGTCAAGAATGAAAAATCAAGAAAAATATAGTCATTCTCTTTAATCTATTAAGATATAACGTATAAATCCTACCTTTGTCGCGACGGGACTCGCGAAGTCGGAAATACAACTTTATATTTTTCCATAATTTTATTTATTTTCCATAAAATTATTTTATTTTGTACTCCTTATCTAAACATGTAGATCTAAAGAATTTTCCCAGCCTTTTCTATCAACATAAACTTTAGCTTGTATATTTTCTTTCCTGTGTCCATATTTCTTTGTATATATGCTTATTCCCTTTTCCTATTTTTCGATCAGTTCTTTCCTAATCAGTTTTGAACATTATTCTTTTTCCTATTCCTTCCTTTGCTTCACATTAGCAATTTTTAGCCTCCCTTACTTTAATATATTTTATTTTGTGAATAAATAAACTTTGATTGGAAAATTATTGTATTTGTTTTAACCGGAGAGAAATTATCCCAATCTCTCGAAGTCGCTGGATTCAGAACTACCCTTATTAGAGAAACACACCGTTTCCCTACAGTCTTACCCAGATTACGAACTTCCTACTTATCAATTTTATCCTAATTTTCTGTGAATTTCTTACTCCTTAATTTTTTCAAATTTTGATTGGAAAAAAATTGCTAATGTGAAGCAAAGGAAGTATAAAGCTGATTAATACAATTAGTAAAGTTAAAAGTGAAGTGAAGACTGGAGACACGGAAGAAGAAAAACAAAACTAATTTTATAGGTGTAAGGCCAAACATTAATGTATGTGTAGAAAATAAAGAATGTATGGGAAAATTACATAGATTATGTATTTAGATAAAGGAAAAAAAATAAAATGGAAGTGAAAATAAAATTTTAATTAAAGAAATTTCGCGTTTCGCGACATTCCAGCCAAGGCTTTTAGTGGAAGTAGTTGTGGGAGCAGCAGCAAGGGGCATCGTTGTTGGTTGAAGTTGAGCATATTCAAAGGTGTTGGTGGGTGGCGCACCATGAAGTTTATCTGGGATAACGGAATGGGTTGTCGTTGTACGGGAACATAGGCCAGGGTAGAATTTTATTTAATCCACCATTTATGTTGCTATTATATCCGGTTGGTTTTAATTTTTTAAATTCTTCAGAAAATGTATATACTGTTTTTGTTGAAGTAACAACAGTATTCCCATTAACATTAATTTTAACCGATTTTGCTTTAATTTCATGAAAACCCATGTTGAAATGTTTAATATGAATATTATTCCCATACATTTTTATTTCATTTGTAGCCCCATTAAAATTTAAATGAGAAGCTTCGTAAACTCCATTCATGTTTTGCACAAGAATTTTGTCAGAGAAAACAAAAATTTTCAAATCGTTAAATGCCGAATTCATTGATGGCCCTTCTTCAAGATTTCCAGTCGAACCTCCATAAGACGTTGAATACGTAAATGATGAAGCCGTGAATGTTCTAGATCCTCCAAAAAAATTTTCAAAATTTGGAAAATATCCAGATCCAGAATTAAAATTGAAATTTTCGTTTGACGACGTTCCTTAATTTTTGAATAAATTTTTACATTAGGATCTACTAGTTAAAGACATGAATATATTATAAGATATTAGATTATTCTGAACTTAAATCAGAGATTACTATACCTGTTTAAAAATAACAATCCTTGAATGTTGTTGACCAGCATAAAGCGAGCCTTTTTTATTATTCCGTAAGATAGTATAAAAATATTTCTTTGATTACCGGCTGCTGACTATTTCTGACGAGAAATAAAAGGCTCTATTCAACAAAAATATCTGTTTATCTAGTAATTACGTGCCATTTAGAAAAATAAAAATATGGGGGACATTAACTGGAATTTTTTGAATTAATTTAATCTGTTGACAATAAAGCAAAAAATATAAATATTTAGAATACCAAAATTTGTATATCCATGTGACGAGGTTCCAGATGACGAAGTTCCAGCTGATGAAGTAGATGATCCTCCAGACGTAGTAGATGATCCACCTGACGCTGTATAATTTGTTCCGCCAGGCGTTGTAGATGATCCGCCAGGCGTTGTAGATGATCCGCCAGGCGTTGTAGATGATCCACTCGACGTTGTATATGATGATCCATAAGTTGGGCGGAATTCATTGTCAAAATTTCGCCGTTTTTCCTCATCACTAAGAACGCTATAAGCCTCAATTATTTTTTGTGTAATTTCATTGGCTTTCGGATCATTATTTTTGTCCGGATGATATTTCCGCATTAAATCTCTGTAGGCTTTCTTAATCTGATCGGTTGATGCATTTCGTGGAACTTTTAAAGTTTTGTAGTAGTCATCTGCGGGCTCAACAATTACAAGGAAAATTAATATGAAGATGCAAATAAAAGAATAATGCATCTGTAAATTAGAAAAAGGTATAATTAGAAAAAATTATTGTGGACAAAAAAATTATTTTTGTTTTGCTGTGTCCAAAGAGTTTATGATAATAATTTATAAAATTTTTGTTAAATAAACAGATTTTGAAAGAAATATTCATTTTGCGGCATTTTATATTAAAGCTTGGGAAAAGAGATGCACTTATATCCGTTAAATGTAAATAAAGAAATTCAAAGAAATCCCCACAAACACAAATTGTTATAGACACAAATTAGTTATAAATAGGGATGGGATTTATATGGACTATCAATCGAAAAATATGGACATATAATATGGACTAAAAATCTTAAAATATGGACTGAAATATGGACTAAAATCCAAAATATGGATCAAATATGGGCCGAAAAATGAAAATTTTTAACGAAAAAATTTTCATTTTTAAGCAGAAAATGTTAATTAAATTAATGTTGATGCAAATTATTACAAATAAACCAATTAATAGGATTGTTTTGTTCTAAAAATATTTTCGATAATATTTGAGTCGAAAATTTTTTGAAAATTTTTGCCAAAATTTTTATGAAAAAATTTTTCAAAAATTTTTCGAAAAAATTTTTTCAAAAAATTTTTTTATAAAAATTTTTGACCAAAAATTTTATAAATTTGAAAATTTTGACCAATTTTTAGCAAAATTTAAAAAAAAATGGCGAAATATGGATAAAATATGGAAATATGGACGGAACGCCAAAATATGGAAAAATATGGAAAATATGGATTGATAACTCAAAAACGGCCTTATCACCATATGCTAAAAACCGGTACACCTCAATTGAGTCCGCACGATTGAGTCCCCACGATTGAGTCCGCACGATTGAGTCCCCACGATTGAGTCCCGGCACAATTGAGTCCCCACGATTGAGTCCGCACGATTGAGTCCCCGTTGTATATACCTCAATTGAGTCCCCTAGATTTAATTATATTAAAAAAGATTAAGAGGGATATTTGGGGATTTGGAGGGATTAATGTTAATATCAGGGGACTTGTAACCGACATCGAGGTATCAAGATGGATATTGGTGAATATCAAGGGATATAAGTAGATTTAAGCGGGGATATCGGTTGAATTAAGGCAGATATCAACAAATTCGGAGAGATTAAGATGATATTGTGGGTTTGGGGATTAGGAGGGATATCGAGAGATTTTTTGAATGACAGCTCATTCGAAAGTAGTGAGTCGAATGACACCAAAATCAACATTGTTGAACAAGTTCTCGCCGAGATATGGGGCTCGAAATGGTGGATTTTTTGGTGGAATTCCATGGGGAATTTTTGTTGCGAAACATTCGAATAAACAAAAAATAGCTCATTCGAAAGGGATAGACGAGATGAGTTGAATAAGACCAAAATCAAGTTGATTGAATGATTCTGAACAAATTTTGACCAACAGAATCTTCGCTGGAAAAACTTTTTGTGCTGCTATGGAGGGTAGGGGAAACTATCTAAATTACGAACGTAAAAACTCCTTCCTAATTTCCGGACTCCGGCAGAATTTACCTGGATACGGGAGAAAATCAAAATGTGAAAAAAAAATAAAAAAATATTTTTTAAAAATTTTATCAAAAAAATTAAAAAAAACCAAAGTCTAGCTTCAATTAGTGTGCCAAAGAAGGGCCTTTCTTTCGTTTTTTGTTCTCCTAAGTTCACCACCTTCGTTCCTTCAGAAACTGTGAACTTGAAAATCGCCAGTCAGAAACTGATGAAAATCAACTAAAAAATTTTAAAAATAAAAACGAAAAACAAAATAAAAATTCCAAACCTTTTCAAATTTCCCATCGTTGCAGCCGTGGGATTAAGTCCGACACGTGATGAGCAAAGTTAGACCAACCTGAAATATAAAATCTAAAATTAAAAAATAAAAATTAAACTTTTACCTACACAAGATTCTCGTCCTCCCTCTCGTCCTCATTGAGAAAATTCAGTGCTCGGATGGACTTGAGTGGATGGTCGGTCAACTAATTAACAAAATTAGTTGCAAACCCCAAAAGAAAAACAAAAAAATAAAAAAAAAACAATAAAAAAATCTAAGAAAATAAAAATTCCTACCGGGAATTTTTAACGGGGACTCAATTGAGGTATATACAACGGGGACTCAATCGTGCGGACTCAATCGTGGGGACTCAATTGTGCCGGGACTCAATCGTGGGGACTCAATCGTGCGGACTCAATCGTGGGGACTCAATCGTGCGGACTCAGTTGAACTGCTCCGGCTAAAAACATGTTTTTTGGACGTTTCAGAACCCAACGAGTTCAGGAAAAAAATATGGAAATCCATATAAATCCCATCCCTAGTTATAAATTAAGAAAAGATAAACAAAATGGATAAAAATGTACTTTTTATTTAATATTTCTCTAAGGTGAAAAAAATTTTTTGCGCTGAAATATGAAAGATTTTTGGCTTACGGATCTTCCAAAATTTTCAAAATTTCCAAGAATAAAGATCCAAAAATAATCAAGATCTAGATCGAGATTCAGGCCGATTTTTAATTAAAATTTATATAGAATGTTAGGGATTTGCGAATTATATCCTCAAATGTCGTCCTCAAATCCGGCTCCAAAAGTCTGTTCCCAGAATGTCGGATAGCATGGGTTATCCGACAGATATGAAGAAATTCAAAAAAAGCCCCTCAAATACAAATAGATATAAACACAAATCAGTTACAAATTAAGTAAAGGTAAACAAAAAGGACAGAAAGAGCGATTTTTATTTAATATTTCTCAAATTTTCTTTTTTTTCAATAAAACAAAGATAAAGTTTGTTATTGTGAAAGCTTAAAAGTTATGTGAAATCTGTGAATGTATTATTGGGAATGTTAATTATTTAACTAGCTAAACAATTTTACAAAATAACTTTTGAAAGATTATATGTATGTAGATGGATTCCAAAGGTTAAACGATAATAGTTAGGCTATTAATACTAATTCTCCAAAAGCCCGAATTTTGTGCCTAAAAATGTGATTTAGAAGTATTTCGTTATCTTTACTTGCATAGTTGAACAAAACGTCACCAAAACGTACTTCGAAAAGTATAATACGCAATGTATTGAAAAATTTCTAATGAAATGTATACGAGATATTTAATATAAGATATACAGCAGTTATAAACGCAACAATTTTTTTTGATTTCAAAAATTTTTTATATTAGATAAGCTTCTATATTTACTAACGAAAATAAAGTTTAACTCTTAAAAAACTGATTAGCTCGGTAGATATGTATGTATTAGCATGATAAAATTAAATGATAGATGTATTTTTCCAAATATGGGAAATTTTAAACGTTTTTATTAAAAAATTAATTTTTTGAAGAATGTCTTGAGTGTAATAAGATAATTAAATGTCAACAAAGCAGCACGACAAATTTAGTAAGTCATCTCAAATGCAAACACAAAAACAGCGATTTTCAAACGAAATTTGAAGCATTGACTAGACAAAAAGGTGAAAAGTGATCAATAGAAAACCATATTATTACAGGAAGTGGTATAAAATTTTAATTTATATTTTTTCAACATTTTTTAAGGTGGAATTTCATCATTTGATAAAAAGTTATTCATTGGATTGCTTGTACGCAAGCTTCTTTTTCTGACATCAATAATCCCACGACTCATTCACTTTTTATGAGCAATAATCCTCTTCAAAAATTAAGTGATGAATCTGTTTACAGAAAAAATATTTTACCAAAAGTTTACGACATGGTTAAATTAAAAGTAAAAAATGAATTAAATTATTGTCCAAAAATTGCCTTCACATCAGACATCTGGTCTGATTCATCATCTAATGATTTTTAATTTAGTTTTATCTAAAGAAGCACAAAAATTTCTTTGTATTCCAGCTAGTAGCATTGCATCTGAACAGTTATTTTCCACTTACACCTATCGGCGCAGAAGACTTAATCCCCAAGGCCAAGATATTGATATTCCTGAACAGAAATCTGCCAATAATTAATTATAAATATTGATTAAATATTTTAATTATAAATATTTTTGTTATTCTTTGGTAAAATTTTTATTTTTTTAAAAAAAATCGAAAAATATCGACACTTTTTTTTCGATATTTTTCGGTTTCGATATTTTTCGATATTTATCGAAAAAATATCGACCGAGAAAATTTTGATTTTATCGATATTTTTCGATATTCGGTATTTTTCGATATTTATCGAAAAATATCGACCGACCTCTTCGGCCGATCTCTACTCTATATCATGGACCCATACCAGAAACCCGGCTTTTTAACGACTCGAAACCCGAAACATGACACGATATATTTTCTAAAACCCGACCTGTGAATTTTTATTTTTAAATCGTTAATAAAGATGGGAATAAAATAGATCCCAAAACACTGCCCTGGGGAATAACTGAATATGTACAAAAAGACACATCTTCTAACATTGTTAGAAGATGTAAATAAATTTTTAGGAACATAACCAAATAAATTTTTAGGAACATAACCTGATTTGATATTCATTGTGGTTCTATAAGGACGCATATAAGTTCATTTTCTTATAATAGCAATTCTATCATTATATTATAACATGAATTTCGAGTCATTACAGGAACAATATAGTGAAGAAAAGTGATATTTCGGACAATAAACAAAAATATCTGTCGAGGGCAGTTCTATTGGAGACTGACGGTCCCTTATTTAGTGATTCATTATCATAGGTGTGCAATATTGGACGGTCGTTCGACTAGAAATAGAGGCTCATTTAGAGAAAATTGACAATAAATTAAAAATCTAATGAAATGTTTTTAAAAATTCATAAAGTGCGAAATTAAATTATGTAATTAAAAATTTCTTGGTTTAGAGATCAGATTAAATTTTGTTATTAAGGTTAGATAGACTTTTGGAAAGGCATAAGGACAGATATTTGAGAAAGTAGTGATGATAAAATAATATCGGAAATAGTGAAAAATTGCAAATATTGGGAAAGTATCGAGACAAAAAATTAATAAGAAATAAATAAAAAGACCAAATATGTAATAATTAAGAAATTATTACATAATAATTTATTGACTATTTAAGAGAATAATAATTTACCAAAATATCAGTCTACATTTTCTTTAATAAATTTTAAACCAGCTGGATCGCTCCTCTTTGTTAGGTAATTAAATCTCTTCCTGAATATCTCTTTTGGATCTCTCTTCCTGGATCTCTCTTCATTTATCTCTCTTACAAGAAGAGAGGTTAGCTAGATCTCTCTTATTCCTTAGATTAAAATGGAATAATTGAAAAAACAGTTTCAAAATTTTTAAAATCGAAAATCAAAAAAAATTTTACCTCAAAAATTCTTGTTTCAACACAGCCAAAATATAGGCTATTTGTTTGGTTTTTAATTGAGTTTGTCAGTAAGTAATTAGAAGTAGATATATCTTTCAACTCCGTATTTCGAAAATTAATATAATCTATTGAAAATAGCCTAAAATTTTCAATTAATCTGACAACCATGATCAGACTTTTTGTAAATAAAAATTATTTTTTATCGATAATATCAATACTTCTAAATTTTTATTTAAGATAAATTTCTAAGTATAATAAAAAATTCCAAAAGATGGCATCCATCTATTTGTTTCTTTTACTCTTTTCGATCAATTTTATTTTGAAAATTGAAGCAACCCACTATAAAACTTTAATGGTTGATAAAAATGCTTCTCCTGGTGAGATTGAAGCTGCATTTAATGAAAGGAAAGAGAAAAATCGAAATGCCAAACAGAGCGATAAGGCTTTTTTAGATAATTTAGAAAAATTGTCAGAAGCTCATTTGATTCTTAGCGATAAAACAAAAAGAGAAGAATATGATAGAGAACTTGCTAAGAAGAAAGGAAAATCTACGGAAGGGGAAAGTTCAAAAACTGCATACCATAAAGATAAGAAGTCCAAAAGAAAGACGGAATCTTTTGGTGGAGGATCGAGTCATTTTAGAGGAGGAACAATTCATAATACAGGAATATTTCATGGAAATGGACTAGGTGGATTTGTCTCTGGGGGCATATTTAACCGAGGATTCCCATTTGGTGGATCATCAAAAGCTGGATCTCAAAATGAAGCAGAGACTCAAGGAAGGACTCAATCTTTTGGTGGAGGATCACATCATTTTAGAGGAGGAACTATTCATAACATAGGCAACACTTTCTTTGGCAAAGGAAATGGTGAATTTGTCTCAGGAGACCAAATTAACATGGAATCCTCATTTGGAGGATCAGATACGTCTGACTCAGAAGCCTCTTATAACTCAGAATCAGAATTCGAATTTGGAGAAGGATTCCCATTTGCTAAATCAGGATCTTCCTTTCACACAAAATTCTCAGTTGGAAAGAATAACAAATGTAAGCAAAACTCCAAATAAATTTTTAAACTTCTTTAGGACGTTATTAAGACCATCGGCTTTAGGGGGTTTTGATGACTGACCCAAAACGTCTAGTTTTTTTCTAGTTTCGTGCCTTCGGCCTCACATCTAGATATAAAGATTTAATATTAGAAGGGTTTTGCTATGGGCCTTCGGATCGACACTTGAGTTATGTTAAGAAAAACTATAGGATCTATACAAATAATATTTAATTAAGATGCTGATTGGAATCGAGATTTTAGTTTTGTTAAATTATCAGTATTCAAAGAAGGAATTCTTGTTGAAAGCCCTCAACATTATCCTGAGTTTGTTAGATATTTAAACATCAATGGTGATATAGGAATGGCAATAATTAATGGAAATAACATAAAAATAACTGAATATTTGTTAAAAACAAAGATATTTTTCAATGGAGATGAAGTTCGTTATACTGAAGGGGTAACAAACATTAATGGCGTTATAATTGAGAAAAATGGCTACAAGATAAAAATAACAGGGCGTAACATAAATGCAAATACTAACATGAAGAGATATAGCATGATAAAAGCAAAGGCTATAAAAGTTCATGTTACTGGAAGTGTTGAGAATATTCCTACACCGAGCAAAAAATATGAATTTAAACAAAACGTTCCAAATAAACGAGTAGGAGATGCTCTTAAAATAAATGGAAATATTGGAAATCTGGAGGTTTTTATTTGAAATATTATATTTTCTGATAGTTTGTGTCCATTCTAAATGTTGGGAATTTGATAGTATTTGTATAGTGTTCATTATAAAAAAACAGATTAGAATTGTTCTCCTGTCTCCAAAATAGGTAAATTTCTCTCATATTGCTTCCCAATGCTTACAAATAACAAATAAACTCATATTTTATTCAGACAATATCGATATCTACTATATCATGAACAGATTTTTTAAAGCTTAGAGCTTTAAAAAACTTAACCTATAAATACAATCCACAGTGTCCTGTATATCTTCAGATTGCTCAGAAATACCTCCATCAAGTAAACATCGATAATTCATTCCCTTGTGTCATAATGTAACAATATCTGTCAATTTTAAAATTTAGATGCATATTGATAATGTAAATGCTAATAATTATGTTAAAATAAATGGTGATATTACTGAGGCTCGAATGATTGGGGAAGGAAACACTTCTGGTAAAGAGGAGAGTACAACAGATACAAACAAGGTTGAGATTAGAAATAACCATTATGGAGGTTACAGTAACGGTGAAACTGTAATTGAAATTGATGGTAACAATATTTCACGTTGGACTACATGAGAAGGAGGGTTTTTTGGTGGAAAAGAATTTTTAACAATCTTTGGAATAAAGAAACTGAGAATATTCTAAAAGAAAAAAATGAAAAGGAATTCTGTGAATTAAATTTAAAAATATTTTTTTTTAATTTTGTAGTATATTAGTCTAAATAAACTAAATTAAATAATATAAAATTAAATTAATGTGTCGTTAATTTTCATAATTAATATTAAAATGATTGACTTATCAGAACTTGTTGGACCAACTTAATTATTTATTTATCAATGGTTATTCTGATATACTATAGATAGGTTTATAAAAATGTTTTTTTAGCAAAAAAGATTTTAAGACAAAATCTCTAACTAAACAAAAATCTCTCCAACTAAACAAAATATTCAAAGAAAATGAAATTTTTCTTGCAACAATATTTTTAATTGTTGGAAAAAAAATTATCATATTGAAAACAAAATTTAGCTTTATGTTAATATAGTCTTGGTAAATTTGCCGGCATCACCTTAATTGTTTTTTGACCATTTTGTATGATTTTAGATGTTTGTGTCATTGATCCAATAATTCTTTTATGTATCTTTTTCGGAAGTATTGTTTCAAGAAATTTAATTCTAAATGATTCACTTGCCCAAAGTAATGGCCAACTTGGCAATACAACAATTCCAATGTCCATAACAATTGAGTATATACTGCTGATATATGGTAAGGGAGATTTTAGGCCCAATATAATGGCGATATATTCCAAAATCTGAGTAAATCAATAAAATTAATTATTCTTTCATTAAAATATTCTTTTTGATAATTTTTAAAATTAATCTACTTATAGAGAGTTCCTATTAAATAGTATCCCAATAAATAGTATCCCAAAAAATCCCAAAAATCGTTATAAGGATAAACACATAAAATTCAATTTACCACAACAATTGCCATAAGCATTTGGCCAAAAGAAGATATCAAAGCAAAAATCCACAATCTACTTTCAATTTTATCATCTAAATTTTTAGTTCCAGCAATATTAATCGGTTCCACTTTATTTTTTATTTTAATTTTGTAAGCAAAAATGGTCATTAAATTAATTATAATGAAAGCAAAAAGAAAGATGATTGCTTCAATTGTGCTTAATTGAAGGTAGAAATTAAGCCTTCCTTCCTATAAAAATTATTTTAAAAATAAATTAATTATTTCATAATTTAATTATTTCATAATCAACTCACATTTTCTATTTCAGCAAAAACAATGGAAACAATACTTTGATTCTTTTCATCCATTTCAGCAAAATAAGTATATCTTATTGTAAGCATGCCAATACAGTTAAAAGGTAAAACAAAACATAGAAAACATGCTAACAGGTGAATCTTTTTCCATAACTTTAATAGAAATTTATTTAAAATTACCACAACAAACTACCAAACCACTTAAAGCAAGAACAATGAGTTTATTGTGAATTATTTATGGGTTACTTATTGGATAATTTTTCTATTTTGAGTAGTGAAGGAGGCATATCATCTATTACATTTAGAATTTTCAAAATATCTCACCTTTTGATAGTTAAATGCCCATGCAATAGCTATAAATCTGTTTAGCATTATAAAGAATGATGACAGATTATCACCAATAAATGTATAGCTTGCCAGGAAATCAATTAATGGCAATGTCCATTCTGGATAAGGATTAGCTATATACCAATATGGAAATAAATTTGGAATTCGGTAACCATAATAAGAGTTGATGAAATATATAAAACCCTTTAAAATGTTAAAATTAAATAGAAATTTCCAATACTGGAGACCAAGACTTAAGCAAAAATCGTAAAATGAGACCGAAAACCCCAAGAGAAGTCCTGATTACTAGAACGAGTCACGGACGTCTTCATAATTATTTTTAAAATTTACATAAAATGCTCGAATACAGAACAGAGCGTAGAAAGAATTATGAAGAGATTTGTGCCGAATTATCGTCAAAACTTGTAAAATGTAGACAATAAATGACGGTAAACTTATGCAGATTGAAAAATTAAAGAAGAAATCTTTCAAGTAAAACATTAATTGAATACTTAAAAGATTTATACAATTATTAGAAAATTATATTTAATTTTGAAGTAGTGAAGTGTAAACTTAAAATTCGTGCTCTAAATTATTAATATTTTAATTTAATTTCATATTAAAGTAGAATATACTACGTCAATGTGGCTGATTTAAATAAGAAAAGAAAATACCCAAAAAATTAAAAATTAGGAGTTTGTATAATTTTAAAATAATAAAATTCGAAAAGATTTGAATAATTGAAACGCAATTTTCTTTATAAAATTTTTATTGTTTTTTATCATGGAAATTAAAAAATAGCTTTTAAAAATAATGTTCAATTTATTATATTCTTTGTTTAATTTTAAAAAATTGAAAAAAATTATTTTAATATTTTTTCAAAATGAATAAAAAATCTTTGTTACAATTGTATTCAAATATTAAAAATTTATTTATACAGATAGTCACGTGAATAAATAAAATCTTACATTATCAGAAAAAGTTATAAAAATGTCTTTAACCCTCATATAAGGTCTCGAATGAAAATAACTTGTTTATTTTTAAAAAATGTAGGAAATGTACAGTACGACAAGATTATTTTAAGGTTCATTAAAATTTACAAAGTTGTAAAAATAGTTCGAAACCTAAAATGCTAGATACTATTTATGAGCATTGTTTATAAATTACAATCTTGCTCATACTCATACTTCGTACATGCCCTTTTTAGGCTCGTACCTCGTATCTTACTTTATACTTTGTAATTTACCAGAGTTTTAGATTTTTAGTGGAGCAGAAGATTTTTTTCTATTTTCAAACATTCTATTCTTCTTTCTTAGCACCCCAGGCGGAAATTTTGAAAAATTTTGAGAAAGCTATAATTCCTCCATGTAAAACTAAAATAAATATCAACTTAATTGTAGCTTAACACTTTAACAACTCGAACACTCGCTTTATAACGGACAACTAAAGAAATTTTTGGACAAATAAAAAATATTTTGAACCAAGAACAAGATCTAATAGTTAAATTTTGCTTTGTACTCCATCTAAGCACAAAAGTACAAGTAGGGTACAAATTTTTGTATGAGCTTATAAACATTGTTTATGAGAAAGATGTGTGAGAAAGACTTCAGACAGTTGCTATAGGGATAAAATGTCATATAATTAGATAACGGATTTCTATTGAAATAAATGTAAATTCTTATTTAAATTGCTGAAGTTTTGAACGATCAAGTAATTTTTTAAATTTATAAAACATAATGACTGATCAAAAAATGAATGTAATTAATATGTAAATGTGTGAAAACGTCGTTAATTTTTTGTAAATTTTAACAATTTTTGATTTTATATTGACTTTATTGAAAGTATGTATGTACTTTATAATCAACATTTTGGATTGAAAATGAGATTGGGGAAGAGTTTGGGGAAAAAACTAAATTTTTTTGGCCTACGGCCTCCGAAATTTTCAAATTTCGACTGACTTCTTCGGCTCCAAATTTCAAAAAATTTCGCCTGCGCGCTAAAAAGGTAATTTTTTGCCTTCGGCCTTCTAAAATCTACAAAATTTACTCCTGCGGCGCTAAAAATCAAAATTTTTAACATGCTTAATGAGAAGACTGTCAAGGCTTTATTTCTTTTGTCAGCGAATTTTGACATATCATGCATTGAAATTCACAAAATGCTTAAAAAAGATCCATTTAGGAGAGAAATATAAAAGATTTGGCACGAAAAAATATTTTCTAATTTAATTTTGAGTGTACTTTAAATTTGGAAATTTTGTCCCTATGTACTTTAAAATCATGATTTTTGTACTTTTGATTAGCATTCTGTCGATCGCAACCCTGCTTTATCATCTCTGTTTTAATATGCTACAGGCATATTCAATGGAACTGAACAAGGAAAGGAAATGCTGACCATTATGTCATGTCAAGGGAGGAAAAAAGTAATGAAAAAAACGATTCCCAACCTAATTTCATATAGGGCCGAAATGGAAATTTTTAATCCAGTTGGATCAATATAATCAAAAAATTAATTTTCGCATTTACATTTGATAAATTTTTTAAATTTTTTAAAATAAATACATATTAAATAATTGAAACAAAATATTAAATGATATTTTAGCATTTAATTTTTTATTAAATCTGTATGTATTTATTGGAAATAAAATTTAGTAAGTAATTATTAGAGGTGTCGGCAATTCTTAAAAAGAAAATGTGCAATTAAAAATTCATGTATAAACTTTTTTCTCATAAATTCCAAAAATATCTTAAAATTTTGCTTCCGGCGTTGAAAAAAATGCGTTTATCTTATTATCCCGATTCTCCATTTGGAGTCATTCAAAAAATTTAGGCCCGGCAACTGGAGCCCAGTCTCCCTGTTATCTCCAAGTCTACTATTGATTCAGTTTAATTAGATGATAGATGTTGATAAATATGGTTTGAAAAATTTTTATTTTAATTTTAGCTATAAATACATATCAATTGAATCAACAACATATTTATATATGATATAAACTTGTGAGAACTTCTGAAATGATCAAATTTATCTCGGTCTCGGTCTAGACTCTCGCTCTAGGGGTTGATTCACAGTCTCGGTTTCGACTCTCGGCTTTTTAAACTCCCGACCATCATCAGAAGTTGTGAAAGAAGTTGTTAAACTCACTGGGTGTCCTCGGTCTTAACTGCCAGTCTCAACTTGTAGGGCTCAACCGGCCGCACAAACAGGTCTGGTAAATGTTCAGCTCGCTGCCTATATGTAGGGTTGGACAAAACCTGTTAAACGCACGGTTAATTTTTCCATGTGGCGGGGCAAAACGAGAAGAGAGATTAGAAAATTGAAAAAAAGACCCAACACCGGGAAATATTAACAGGGCTACTAACCGGTTTCTTTAACTCTACCTATATGTTCGCAAAAGGGACTAATTAGAGGCCGGCACTATTAGAGGCCCATATCTAATATAAACCCACCAAAAAAATTTTTTCTCTAAATAGATGTAAAACATTTATATAATTTTACTAGCATTAAGAAAAAGAAAAATTCTTTTTAAAAATTAGATTTCAGAGATGGGATTAGAGTCTATCTTGATTGCGTCTAGTACAGACTAGTTTATTTGCGTCTACTAGTGCTCAACAGGTCCGGTAAATGTCCAGCTCGCTGCCTCTATGTAGGGCTGGACAAAACTGGTTAGCCGTCCGGTTAGTTTTTACATGTGTTCGGGGCAAAAGGTGAAGAGAGAATATCCTCTGAACTCATCCAAATAATTTATTACATTCAGACCTCGGGCTTAATACCAGTTCTTGTTAAAAAAATCATATTTAAATATGAGAGTATGTTAACTTGTTAACATTGCATATCTACAGATCGATGGAGTTATTGTCAATGGACTAAATTCAACTAAATTAGACCAAATCCAACAATGCCCACACTGCAATTATTGTAATAATCCAACGAAATCAAGACTATTGGGAGAAAATGACCAAGATTATTTTGAAATATTTTTTTATAAAATTGCTTAAAGATTTCAATTTTCGTGCTTGTTTGAGTAAAATTGGTATTGGTTGAAAAGCTAATGTGATCCTAGTTTAGGGATTGAAAATAAACGCCCATTCTTTAAAAGAAGCCCATATCTGATATAAGCCCACGCAAAGTGACAAATCGAAAAATAACGCTTAATTAGAGCATTTACGGTATTTGTACTTTTAAATATGTATTTTCAAATTTATTTGTATTTAAAATTACTAGATATATTTCGTGACTTTATTGTTTTTAGCTATATTTCTAAATATTTGAATAAAAAAGTCACAAAAATAATATTAATTTTGTATCATTTATAAATAGAAAATTTATTAAATAAATTGTTTATTTTATTGTTTATAATTTAAACAAAGGGTGTACTCTTAACGCATGAGCGAATGTCTGGGGCAGGGGCGGGCGCAAGAGACAATTTCCAAAAACGCAAAGGACACAGCCATTGAAAAAATTTTTTTAAGTATAGCCATTTTCCATATAAAAATTGAGGAATCACTAAATGTCAGCTTAAGTTTGGGGTTCAAATGGGTGATTTGGGTCAGCTCGATGAGCTCTTTCGAATGTTTTATCATTTGTATAATAGAATTTTTACCCAAAAATGTGCTTACTCCTCCCTATGGTTTTTCGATTTTCGAAGGCTATATCTCTGCGAGTTTTCGTCTCACACAGAAAATTCTTACATATTTGAACTCAGCTCGGCGAGATGAATCGAATGGTATATTTTCGATTTTCGATCTCGGTGGGCCTGTACTAAAGCGACCCCAAAAATACTAAAACAGCCTATAAGGTTCGAAAATATTTTTTAAAAACATTTACCCCATCATATGTCGAGATCAAGATGATGGGAGACATTTGAACTTCATTTGTTCTGTATTACATATTCATTTTGATAAATATTTTTGCCTGAAATTTTGCGGATTTTTCGAAGTTCCACTAATTTCGAAAATAATGAGGTTACTTGGGCGGCTGGTTTTTTTAAAATATGGCTAAATAATTTAAGAGTAATTTATAATAATGCATAATTACTTTCAGAGATAAATGATCTGTCTAAAAGATCTTTTCCTTTATTTATCAATCTGCATAAGTTTACCTTCAGTTATTGTCTACATTTTAGAAATTTGGACAATTATTTTGAACAAATCTCTTCACAATTCTTTCTACGCGCTGTTCTGTATTCGAGCATTTTATGTAAGATAAAAGAAATTTCTATTTAATTTTATCAACTTTAAAGGGTTTTGTCTACATTCTTGATTCATATTATGGATACAGAATTCCAAATTTGTTTTCATATTGGTTTATAGCCCATCCATATTCAGAATGGGGATTGGCAATATTTGATTTCCTAGCAAGCTATGTATTTATTGGCGATAATCTGTCATCATTTTTTATAATGTTAAACAGATTTATAGCTATTGGATGGGCATTTAACTATCAAAAGGTAAGAAGGTTCGATGAACTCGTTTCGTATACTGCGCTTTATAAATAAATAAAAGAGCCTGTCTGTCATTACAGTCGTAGAAAATTTGTTAATTCGAGTCATATGCTGGTAAAAACAATACTAACTATCTGCCGATAAAAACAATTTCCGTTTTCACGTAAATTTTTCTACCGTGTTTGTACTTGTATTATTTATATTCCACAAGGAGGAACATAATTAACAAAGGCGTTGTTTAAAATAGAAACAGGGAAGAACTTTTCTTTATTGTATTAATTCAAGCACCCTATTAGTCATCTCTGGCTATGTCGCTATAGATAAATATCATTAGCATTATTTTTACCAGCATTATAGTTATTCTTTCCTTACTTTTTTTAGTCATTTATTTTTATAGCATATAAGAGATATGTAAGTTTATAATTTCAATAAATGATTTATTGTCAATTATAAGAACTGGGAAAGACATTTAAGGTAGGTCTCAGCAACTTAAAATATTTTTAGATTATGTGAACCGGGTCATCCAAAAATCACCCATATTAAATCCAGGATTTTTTATTTTGTTAAATTTTGGAGGAGAGAGGGAGTAATTTCTAAATTAATTTCTAATTTTGAGTTATGGCAAAAGATCCATCTGATAGCATGCTTTCTTTGCTTTGTATTACCTTTGAGTCGTATTGGGATACTTACAATAAAATACACTTGTTTCATTCAAAGAGATGAAAAGAATGAAAGTATTGTTTCTATTGGTGTTATTGAATTAGGAAATGTTGGTTTATAATGCGAATATTTAAACTAATTTTAAAAAATTTAAAGGAAGGAAGACAAAATTTCTACTGGAAATTAAGTACAATAGAATCAATTTTCTTTCTCTTTGCTTTCATTATGATTAATTTTATGACTATTTTTGCCTATAAAATGAAGATAAAAAATAAAGTGGAACCAGATAACATTGCTCGACATAAAAATTTTGATGATAAAATTGAACGAAGATTGTGGGTTTCTGCTTTGATATCCTCAATTGGCCCATTGATTATGGCCATTGTTGTGGTAGATTTGATTTTTTAGTTGATTCTTAGGGGGATTATTTTTTATATTTATCAAAATCGCTAAATAATCGAGGGGTTGGTTTACTTTTTGATTCATTAATCAGTGTAATAAAAAAAACCGCTGGACCACTCTAATCTCGAGAGTCCATTCCCGCATTGCATAACTATTCTAGAAAATGCTTGCCTCGGCGGGCCGTGATCATACACTTTTATTTTAACTTTTAATGTTATATGAAAATATAATACCTAATTTATAACCAAAATTATCATAAAGAAAACTGATAAGGAAAATGAAAAGATATTATATTAATCAAATTCTAAATCAGATTATGCAATATGTTGCCGTTACTTCTGGCCTATATTCATTCAAATCATTTCTTGACAGTATCTTTACAATTGTTATGGACATTGGAATCGTAGTTTTGCCTAGTTGGCCATTACTTTGGGCCAGTCAATCTTTTAGAATTAAATTTCTTCAGAAAATACTTCCGAAAAAACTTCAGAAAAGTATTATTGGATCAATGAATAAACATCAAAAAGTACAGAAATGTCAAACAATAATTAAGGTTTTGCCAGTAAATCAACAAAAACTTCATCAACAAAATTGTTGAATTTTATTACTACATACATATGTAAATAGTCAAAATAGATTTAAAAATGTTTCTAGATATTTTGTCTCTTACATAATTAAATAATAGAGAGAAATTTGTCTCGTTAATTAAAAAAATATATTTTGTTTAAATATAAAAAATTAAACTATAAAAATCTGTTTCAATTTATTTATTAAAACAATTTTTTGTTAAGATTAAAAACAAAACATTTAAAAAACTTATTTTTTAAAATACTTTTGTTTATAAATGAAACAAAAGTTAATATTATTTTTATAATATTTTTTACTCAAAATTATTAAAAAATTACTTTCTAAAACAATGTCACGAAATTATTTTTGCAATAGTTTTTAGATTATAGCTTAATTTCTTATAAAGATAAACAATTTTATAAAATTAAAAGTCTGAATCTCAAATAATAATTGAGGGTTATTTTATTTTATCAGGAATTTCAAGTGTTTGCATTAGAGATCGAAAAATTTAGAGCTGTTCATATAGTAAAGCGGTTGGTCCCATTACCTAGTGCCTCGTTTGTTAGTTAAGGTTATATGCAGAGTCGCGCATGTTGCAATCATGTGTGAACTCCGCAGAGTATAGAATAGGTAAATCGCAAGCAGTGTGGGAATATAGGGAGAGCGCTCTTCCCTTACGACTCGTTGGATTGGGCGGCCGGCACTCTGTTGAATGCATGAGTAAGTATCTGCCTTTGCCTATTACATTAAAGCATATATTCACCAGCTTACTTATCGCTTTCCCAAGGATATGTTAGTGGCGATGTTAGTTAGATAATGGGCGGCTAATAACTCTGGCAATGCCGTTTGTGGCGTTCTTAGCCTTTTCCTTGGGAACTTTAGCTACTTAGAGCGAAGATTACTAGAGCTACTTAGAGCGATACATTACAATATAATATGCGGAGCGGAATATATTATGCATCAAGAGTGATGTATATCATTGTACCCCTAAATATGATATACGGTGATCAATTTTAATTAAGTTTATCATCAAATTTTCTCAGGATCGAGTAGTTTATTTAGATTGTGATACCTTAATGAAAATTCTAGATTTGTTGGTATCATTTATTTTAATTGATACATTTGGACCAGTATCCATTTATTTACAAACCCATGGAAAAAATTTTTTCTATTTGTGTGGTTTTTAATCCTTAAAAGTAGAGGCCTGCAAGTGATCTATTTGAAAAATTAAAATATTTTTGGGAATTAAGAGATGTAAACCCTTTTATAATTTTAAAAGCGGTGGATAGATCCACAATTTTTCTTCTATCTACTATCAACCTTTCGAGTTTACAAGTATTTAATCTTTCTTCATATGGGACCTTGATTAATTCACATTTAATGTAAGAATTTTTATTGAATAGTTTTTGAATTTTTTTGATTTTCTCTATTTGATATTTCATGTGTGGATTCCACACTTCAGTTGCATCTAGCTGGGGTCTTATATAAGTTTTATATATATTAACGAGGCGATTTAGGTCTCTAGATTTAATGATTTTTGTTATTTGGAAAGTTTTTAGATATGTATTTTTTATAATGATATTTATATGGTTATTAAAAGATTAAGAATTAAGGGTTAAGAATTATACCGGTGATTTGGTGTGATTAAGTGGGACTAAAGAATCAAGCGAAGATATCGATAGATATGTACATCTCCTTTATTTTGCTCTAAATATTTAGTGATGCGGGCGAAAATTTTGAAAATAATGGAAGGCTAAGAAGCTCTCAATTATTTAGTAATCTTCGAAAAATGTCGTGTTGGGAAAAGTCGATAGGTTTAGATCAGGGTTATCTTTGGAACATATAGATTTCCTCCATTTTTAGCAAAATTTTGCAAATTTTGAAAAGTTATGAAGCCAGATTTTTTTCCTTTTTTAGCGCCGAATGCGAAAATTTTGAGAAATTAAGAAGACCGATAGTAGAGATTTCACTTTTTTCAGCGCGCAGGCGAAAATTTTGGGAATTTTTATGTCCAAGAGTTAGATTTCTTTGTTTTTTCGCATTTTATTTGCAAAATCCCAGAAAATTTGAAAAATATTACCAAATGTTAAAAATAGGGCAAAATTTGGCAAATGTATAAAATAGGAAAAAAATAGGGCGAAAAGATAAAAAATAGCGAAAATCCCCTATAAATAGGGTAAAACGACAACTCTGGTCTAGGTTTTTTTTCGGTCACTGTGTTTCGGGTATCGGATTTCCGGTAACCCACCCATTCATGTTATACACCCTTATTTTTATATTTTCAATACAAATTTAATACAAATTTTTTGTTGTTTTAGATTTTATGATTAACATAAACGTTAAACAAAAAAATTTATTTCGTGACAATAATAGTTATTTAAATTTTATAACATTTTCTAAACATAATTAAATTAAAATTCTTTTTGTTTAATGCACAAAAATAATTTTTAAAAAATTTTTTGTCTTAACAAAACAAAAATTTATTTGAGATGAAAGCTAAAATAATTTATGATTTTTATTATTTTAAAATAAGGAGTATTTCTTTTGAATAATTATACTAAAATAATCTTAGGAGAACGATATTATTATTTTTATTTATTATTGATTATATTTTTTATTTCAACTCTGGTAAAAATAGAGCCAAGAATCACAATATTTAAGAAAATTTATTATAATAATATAGTAGAATTTCTAAAATTATTGGGAAAATATTTTTTCAATTTTTCTAAAATATCCGTCTCATAAATATTTATGTATGTTTCTTTGAAATTATTTAGTTTGGATTTAATAATAAATTTAGTTAATTCATTTTTAGATTTCTGAATTTTTAATTTCGCAATTGTTGGTGGACTGGTTATCAGTTCCGAGACAAAAGAAAATGAAAGGAAAATTAATCTGAGACAATTAGGGATGAGATAGGATATGTATTAATAAAGTACTAGGAATTGATAGTCGGATATTTTCGGTTCAATCCTTATATCAGATGATTTCCCAGGATCGGCCAAACGCTATTTTGGACTTGTTTATCTTCCAACCCACTTTGTGGTACGCTTAAACGTCCAATAGTACATTTTATTTTTTTAAATTTTATTTACTAATGAAAATTATTTACTTAATATTAAGCCACAATGATCTCTTTAAAAGATTTATTCCTGTATTTTTCAATCTGTATAAGTTTGCCATCAGTTATTTTATATATTTTGGAAGTTTGGACTATTATCTGTGACAAATCACTTCACAATCCATTTTACACTCTCTTCTGTGTCAGGGCATTTTTTGTAAATTTTTAACTTTCTTTTATTAAATTTCTAAAATTTATTGAAATTTGGAAAAAATTTTCAATATTTTTATTAAAATTGAAAGGAATAGCGAGATCCATAGGCCTCCATCCAAAATTAGGTTGTCTGTTTTTAAAAAATTTTAGCATATCCTGAACTGTCAGAATAACAATTCAAAAATACCTAACTCATCGTTTTAAACGATTTTGAACTAAAAATCGTCTAAAAGTTTAATAGGTGGGTTCTAAGGTCTATTAAAAAGTGAAGAGAAGCAATTGTAATTGGTAAGCGGAAGTGCATGACAATAGTTGCATAGAGGTTACAAGATTGATGCATGTTCGGAGCTAAACTTTTATCACATTCTTACTTAATTTTAGGGCCTTGTATATGTCTTCGACTCTTACTACGGCTTTCGAATTCCGAATTTGTTTCCATATTGGTTTTCTGCTAATCCATATCCAGAATGGACATTATCTCTATTTATTTTTGTGACAAACTGTTCACTTCTAGGTGATAACTTGGGAACAGTTTGTGTAATGCTAAACCGATTTACAGCTATTGCATGGCCATTAAAGCATGAATTGGTAATTTAATTATCATCTATGATTATTAGTTTGTATACATATGTCCCCCTCACTTCTCTTTCTTATGTAAAAATGTTCAGGCAGCCCATATACAGGGTTACCAAAAAGTCATGGGGCACGGTATTTATGACATAACTTTATCCAAATTAGTAATAATGGGATCAAAAACGCTGGTCGAAAACTCGCCTTATCCTGGTCTTTAACAATCAGAAACCCAAGGGAATCCTTGGTTTGAGACAATAAGTCATGAGAATTGAAGTAATATTCAATTATATCATGAAAATTTTTATTCAAATTTATTACAGATATGGAATAAAATAATTTTGATTGTATGTTTAATATGTTTTGCGTTACCTCTGAATGGTATTGGTCTACTGACAATAAAATTCACTTATTTGATACAAAGGGATGAAAAGAATGAAACTATCGTTTCCATTGACGTAGTTGAAACAAAACAAGTAGATTTTATTAAATAAATAAAGTACATATTAAAGTACGTCTCTATTGGAAACGAAGAGAACTGAATGGATTTTTTGGCTAGGCTCCGTTATCCGAAAATTTTCAATGAACAAACAATCCTAACCTATAAGGATCTCATCTTGAGGGCACATGCGTTAATTTTGGAAATTTAGAAGGCAAAGAGAAGTTATAGGACTTCAAAAAATTGGGGGAAAAAGCGGCAAATGTAGAAGGAGGTCATAATGGGATGGAACGGAAATTTCAAAACGAGGCAAATACCGTGTTAATAGAAGCAGTCTATTGTAAACAATAGTGGGTAGGGTTGATGGTTCATTGCAAAGATTTGGATACTTTAACTGTATAAACGATGGAGTAATCCTCGTATTTTCAATTTGGAAAGAAGTTTTGAGCAATTTAACTAAAATATTTAAAGGAAGGAAGACTAAATTTCTACATTCAACTAAGTACAATCGAATCAATTTTCTTTCTTATTGCTTTCATTATAATTAATTTAATGACTATTTCTGTTTATAAAAAGAAGCTAACTAGTCAAAGTGGTGTGGTTATTAACAAAGCTACTGGAAAAAAATCTAATGATAAGATTGAGCGTAAATTAATGTTTTTTGCACTTTTGACTTCGCTTGGTCAAATGTTGATAGCAATTATTGTTGTAAGTATTTTCTTGATTATTATCACTAGGGTAGCACATTAGGGAAGAGAAAGATCAAGCTGGCTAGCAATTAAAACGCTCACTAGGCGGGGGTTTAAAATTATTAAAGGAGAAGGTGAAATCAGCGTCCCGGTTGCTCAGTTTACCTGTACGTGGTGAGCGAAAGCGCCTAGCAATAACTGCCAGGAGTTTAATTTACCGGGATTAAATTTTTACCTTGCTCTTACTCACATTTCGAAGATTTATCGCGCTGAGAATTATAACGGATAGAACAGTTATTCCACTAAGCACTAACATGTATTGCATGACTGTTATTCCACTAAAGATTTATAAATCTGTTAAAGTGCTTTGCTCGTTCCAGTAGAGAGCTTCCAAACACTGTGCACAAACCAAGATTATTTGATTACATATAATTATATTTTTGAATATGAATCCCTGTTATTTTAATTTAGATTTGTATATATGCAGCTAATATTTGGAATTTGATTTCATTTAAGTCATTTCTTGGTAGTATCTACTCAATTATTATGGATATCGGAATCGTTGTATTGCCCAGTTTTTTGTTACCTTGGGCCAGTAAATCATTTAGAATTAAATTTTTTCAAACAATACTTCCGAAAAAGATACATGAAAGAATTATTGGATCCATAACACAATCGTCGAAAATAATACAAAATTGTCAAACAACAATTAAGGTTTTGCCGGCAAATTCGATAAAAATAAAATAGTAATTGTATGTATTATAAATAGGGTTGCCGTTTTAAAATCGGGCCAACATTCAAGTCATTTTTCGTGCCTCATTTTTATCAATCCGGGCCGTTCGAGTCTTTTTCGGGCTAAAATTCGATGACCGGTTCGAGTTATCGAACCGGGCCGGCAACCCTAATTAAATTAATCTTATTCTTCCTTTGATAAATTGATAACTATTAATGTCTTTTCATATTTTAATTTAAAAGAAAGTAAGGTTTAAATGAAATAATAAAATTCCTCCATAAATTCAAACATCTAACTAAAATAAAGGAATAATTTTTGAATTGAAAAATCACATGAAAAAAAGAAATTAGCATGGGAAATCAACATGAAATCAACATTTTTTTCTATGTTACCTCTCCAGAAGTGATCCTCGTAGATCTAGGTGTTTTATTCTATTGTTTCACATTTACTTATTTATGTTCAATGAAAAAAATCAAAAAACGGGTGTTTTTTTCATTTTTTTAAATTTTGTCGCATTTAAAATTATTCTTCTACCTATTAGTATTCTGTCTACGTTCGTATCCTGAGATTCTTGATTATCTGTTGTGTCCGCACTTGCAGAAAGAACATAAATGAAAATAAATAACCCAACATCGGGTTGGATGGTGGCACAGTCGGTTGTGCTTCGGTCTGGGCTCATTCCGTGATGGTTCAATTCCATCTCCCATCCACTATTTTTCCACAGCATGAAATCGGACATGACATTATCGGGTCCCCTTCGAGTTACTCGGAGATTTCCCAAAAAAGCACCTCTTGTTTTAAAGAATGTGAATATTTAAAATTAATTCCAAGCTCTACAAAAATTAATACAAATCTATTTTACATATTTAAAAAAAAAGTAATGTGAAATTTAAAATTAAAGTTGTAATGAAAGTCTAGCATCAACATTACTTGGTTTAACTTTAACTGATTTTGGAATGACAACGCTATTAGTTCCAGTCTTTTTCCAAAAACATAATCCATTTATTACTTTAATTCGAAAACTTCTAAAAATAAAAGCTAAAATTTAATTATTTGAGTAATTATTACGATAATGAAATGAAGTAAAGAATTGGATTTAATCCAAAGAAAATTATTTCTATAATTGTTATTAATCCGTAATAGTCGACCATACTCCATCCTGGTTCTGCACCTTAAATAGATTATTCTTATATTTTTTTAAATTTAATTTTTAAATGAAACAAAAATTCATAACAAAACTTTAATAATTAAATATGAGTCTGGCTGACGTTCGAGTCATTTTTTCTGGCTTCATTTTTATCGGACAACCCACGATCGAGTCTTTTTCGGGCAAAATTCTATGTCCGACTCGATCTTACGGCCTGGACCCGATCCCTAATTATAATAGAAAAAATTATAGGAGTATCCACTTGATTTATCTCCGGCTCTTTTTTAAATATCTGTACAGTTTGGTCAGTTTTATTATTGCATTTACTACCGTGGAAACAAATTAATTTTTAAAAAGTATTACGAGTTTAGGCAAAACTTTTGGAAATGTCAAAAGCCCAAAAAACATAAATACTTTCTTGCAAATTTATTTTTGGGGGCAGTTTATTCAAAAGCAGATAAAAAATCAAAAAAAAATATCCAGCAAATCTTATCCACCCTTATTAGATAATTTAAAAGTATACCTATCATTCCAAATGCCAATGGAAAAAGAAAGAGTACATATTGAATGAAAGATTGGATAAGAATTCTCATCTCTCGATTTCTTCTGTTCTGGCTAAGTGTACTGTTGCCGAATTGAGAGACTTTAGGAGCATTCTGGGAATTATTAAGAATATGTTTTAATTATTTAAAAAGATTTTAAATTATACACGATTCCTAAAGGAGTAGAATCATTTCTGGTAGATGATTATAATATAATAAGTCTCGAAAAACTAAAATTTAAATTTGTGACGTAAATTATAAGTAATATGAAAATTCCGGATTTTTACGAATAGTTTACATGCTGAAATATTTACTCTTATATTTCTGATATATTATTAATTTATAAATTTTCAAAATAAGAGTTTAAGAATTTTCAATAAAACGTATAGCAAAAATCTTACAACTTTAATTAGCAAAACTATTCCACAATAGATGATAAAACAACAAATAGTCGAAACTAGGTATAATTTGGACTCGAAATGATAAGCAAAGATTGAATATTCAAGTTCTTTATTATAACGGAAACAATTATTTTCTCCATCTAGATATAGACCACAATAGGGCGATATAAACAATAATGTGATTGCAGCGAAAATTAATCCAAATATGGCAAAAAGGCACTAAAATAATTTTTTATAGTAATGAAATTTTTTCAGTAATGTACTTATATTGTTTTGCCTCTAATTAATAAATGTTACTTTCTTCTAGATGCTCCCTGACCTCCCAGGCTACCGTAATTTCTCTATGTATAAGGCCTTATACAGATCACCTTATCAATACCCTCTAAAAGAACTGTTATAATGGATAGGATTGTTAGAATCAATCATAGAAAATATTATATTTTTATTAGGTCCAGATTAGAGATCGGATTGAGATGCGCTAATTTCTCGATTATTAAGATTTGGTCCTCTCATTTCCTCTCACTTATGTTAGTATAATATTTTTTAGTTTACCTTATAAAAGATCAACTCCCAAGCAGATTCACTTATATTAACTTGCTTTAGAATATACAATTTCACCATTACCAATAACCTATTTAATGCCAAGGCCAAATTCATAATAAAAAGTACATCAAGAGCTGCTTCGTACAAGGCCCCGGTTATCTTTAATTTTTTAAATTAGTCGTTTTATTGACAAAAATTCCTTTGACAAAAGAATAGTTGTTGAGAAAATGGTCATTTAGGGTCACCCCTGCAAGTCTATTTACGCTGAACGTGTACAGACATTTTATCAAAAAAAATTCCTTGGATTTGGATCCCTCCAAACATCATTGGATTTGGAGGGAATAAGTGGACTGTTACCACCACCTAATCATCTAAATTTTTTGATATTATCACTCAAAATGTTTTGGCAAAATGTATATAAGCACTCAGGGTAATTAGATATAATGCATGTAGTTATTCAGAGATGATCCCGTAATTTAAAAAAAGATTTTAAAAATTTTTTACTCTTTCAGACCAATAACCAAGAATTCCAATATATTTAAAAAATGGTATAACACCAGTTCCAACAATCAAATAAGCTTCAAAAACACCAATTACAAACATTAGTTGATAGGAAATGACATTTCGGTATTCAGCATGTATCATAAAATGCTGGAAAAATTTAAATATAATAAATTTTTCTAATAAATTTTAAATCGACTAACAGGAAGAGTTACAGCTTGAACAGCTAATAAAATAATTGAGAGAGTTAATTCAATTATTCCATAAATACTGAATGAAGACATTTTTAATATCAAGTGTTGTTAAAAAATTTTGCTTAATAGTTAGAAGTAGGGTTGGTCCCCGACCCCGACTAACCCCGACCCCGACCCCGAACCCCGACATTTTTTGACCTAAAACCCCGACCCCGACATTCCCAACCCCGAAAACCCCGACCCCCGAAAGTTCGACCCCGACGACCCCGAACCCCGAAAAATTTTTATGCCCCCGACTCAAACTGCATTAATTAACTAGAGATCGGAACGGGATCGGGACTTTGATGCTAAATATATGAAGGAAAAGGGAAAGGAATATTTATATTTTCTCCTGTTTCCTTTTGTTGGTCGATGGTTGAGTGGTTAGGTTAACTGACTTCAGCCATCTAGCTATTTTGATAGGAATGTTGTTCGAATCCAGGGATGAAAATAAGGCTGAGAAAATTTTTCTTCTCAAAAATAAATATTTTTAAACTATGATCTTGATTTTAAATTTGCAAATTTATTTTTTTAAATATTTTAAACTTGAAACAATATTAAAAATTTTAAACTAGTCATGAATTTTTCAAAATTTTCGCCTGCGGCGCAGAAAATTGAAGAAATCTGTCTCTTGGCTTTCCAAAATTCTAAAAATTTTTGCCTGCGGCGCCGAAAATGGAAGAAATCTGGCTCTTGACCTTCCAAAATTCTCAAAATTTTTGCCTGCGGCGCTAGACTCAATGAAGGGATACAGAGGCTTTAGGAGAAATTGATGGATAGATGGATTTCTCCCGTTATCCTTGCAACTCCCCGATATCCCGTCAAATCCTTCTAAATCCCATTATATCCATCTTAATCCTCTGATATGCCTTCATATCCCCTCAATCCCTTTACATAAGAGGTGGAGTAAGAGTTACCTTGTGGGTTTGGGGATTTTGGGGATTATGAAGGATAACTTGGATAAAGTACTTCTTGCGCCTTCAACTTATCACGAATTAGATACAGAAAGTGAAGATAATGAAGATTAAGTTGATTTTTTAATAAAAATGTTGATTTTGAACAGTAATTTTGGATAAAAATGCTGGATTTTGTAAATTTTCACTTCAACCCCGACCCCGACCCCGACCCCGAACCCCGATATTATTTTCAGCCCCGACCCCGACCCCGAACAATTTGAGCAACCCCGACCCCGACCCCGACTTTGTCAACCCCGAAAACCCCGACCCCCGACTTTTCCAACCCCGAAGGCTCGGGGACCAACCCTAGTTAGAAGCTAATTTAAAAAAGCTTTTAAATTATTTATTTATAAAAACCGTAGATAAATTACAGGGTGAGAAAAAGTAACCGGGCACTTTATTTTTGGCATAACTTTATTTAACTTATAGGTAATGGGATCAAATCAAGCTTATGTGTGTGATAGAGAATTAAACTAGTAACAAATATAATAAAAATTTTAATTCATATTATATCCATCTACCCAAAGCTCATTCAACAGCGAGGTCTTTAAGTAGTCTTAAAAAAGTTGGATCTAGACAGTTTTAGTCTGGTTTGACATATCTTGAAGAGCTTATCGAATGGTATCAAAATCGACTTTCGACTTCTGGTTGTGGTACTGCGGTTGACTGAGAAATGTGAAAGAAAATGCTCGCAGAAATTGGTCAAATTCTATGCAATACTTAATATTAAACTAAATTTTAAAAACAAGTAATACGTTACTCGGAAACGCTTGCAGGTGAACATAATAAAATAAAAATAGCCTTTATTATTCAAATAGAAAAAATAAACTTAAAGTTTTTGCAATAATTATGCCAATTTTATGCAGGTATTTTTTGTGTAAATTTTTTTATTTCCGCGTGTATGCTATACTGAATTTATCTTTTAACGTGTAAAAAGTAATAAAAATTTTGGAAATAACACCAAAAAGATATTTTGCTGAAATTAGTTACATATTACCTAATAGATATTAAATACTATAATATTTAAGAGTTCTGAGAAGAAACACGCATATATGGAAACATTAGCACTAAATTAAACGAGTTATTTACACAAAGTAAAAGAGGTAATGCAAAGCCTGATTAGAAATCTATAATGTGATTCTATACACCATGACATGTGCTTATCCGATTGAAATACCGGCCTGGCAATGCTCCGTCTATTAAGGTATCTAAAGTTATTCATTGTTCTGAACCAGTCCAAACTGAAAAGCCATGTATTTTCGGGTTGGTTCCTCTGATTCAGCATATCTGAAGAATTTCAAGAGCCAACAACCCTAGATGAAATTGCTTATAAAGCATTCAATTTTGGAGGAGTTATGCTACGCTTACATAAAAATCGCGCGCGACACGCGACAGAAAAGATAATGGAAAAAGAGGAGAGAAAAGTCGCCGGCGATTTTGTCGCTTTTTTTGCGTGCTTACATAAAAAGCGACTTCCGCCGGCGACTTGTCGCGCGCGACTTTGTCGCTTTTTTGAGTGCTTACATAAACCGCGACTTCCGCCGGCGACATGTCGCGCGCGATTTTGTCGCTTTTTCGTGTGCTTACATAAAATGCGATTTCCGCCGGCGACATGTCGCCGGCGACACTTTTTTTGATTCAAACATGTTTGAATTTTTGGCGACATTTTTTTGCGACATGCTATTTCTCGATCAATTCTGATCCGATTTTCAAAATTTAAAAAGATTCTGAAAGTTCAGTTTATTCTCTATCGATCAATATAAATTTTATATTTTTAAAGTTAAATCTTATGGGTCAAAATTGATTTTGAAAAAGGTATACTTTTTGAAAAAAAATATTCTTTTTTTTCGATATTTGAGATTTTCAGTATGCTATCGAGTATTTTTATCATAACTTTTTATCAATCGGTCAAAAATTCTGAATTTTTTATATGTTGTAAAGCTTTTGATTCTCTATCAAATGATACCAAAAACACGAAAAAGTGACCATTTCTTGATGAGCAGGGCTCGTCCCATAAAGTTATGGACAAAAAATTTTAGGGAAAATCAAGGCATTTAAGGGATTAAGAGGGCCTGGTTTAAACCATGCCTGGTTTAAAACATTAAAAAAATAAATTTGCAAATTTAAAATCAAAATCAAAGTTTAAAGATATTTATTTTTGAAAAGAAAATTTTCTCAGTCCCACTTCCTACATGGATTCGAACCCAATCCCTATCAAGATAACTAGATGAGTGAAGTCAGTAAACATAACCACTCAACCATCGACTAATTAAAGAAAATAGTGGAAATTATAAATATTCCTTTTCCTTCAAAAATTTAATATCAAAGTACGGTTTCCCGATGATCGGGTCCGGGAAACCGTGAAAACCCGTTCAAAAAAACGGGAAAAGGGACCCGGAAACAGGTCCGGACCCGTTCCTAACTCTAATATCAATGGAAAAATTAAAAAAAACCCACAATATAAAAGCCACAATAAAATAGTGGCAACGAACTGTCCTATAAATTACAGTACTCTGACTTTCACCAACGTGAAAAATAGAGATAAATAAATAAAGAAAATATAGAAGAAAAAGATAGAAAAATCTAATAATTTTGTGCTTACATATAAATCGCGCGCGATTTGCGACGTCGCTAGGCGACATGTCGCCTAGCGACGTCGCTGCTTTGTGCTTACATAAAAATAGCGTTTTGTCGCTTTGCGACAGTCGCTTTTGCGGAAATCGCCGATTTTATGTAAGCACACAACTAGCGATTGTCGCCGGCGACATGTCGCCTAGCGACTGTCGCGTGTCGCGCGCGATTTTTATGTAAGCGTAGCATTACATAAGTAAGGTATTATAAATTAACAATTTTAAAATTTAATTCAAATTTCGAGCTAATTTTAATCTTGCTAGAACACATCATAAATTTAATGCTAATAATTATATTAATTAATATGTATGTATATTTATTGGTAAAACAATTTTATTAAATATTAATTTCATATACGCAACAAAAATAATTTTAAAAGAGATGTTAAAATAAATTACTGAAATATATTTAAAGACAGTTTTTAAAAAATTAAATTAAAGACTTTACATTTTTATAGAAAATTTTCTAAGAACTTAAACTTGACAAGGAAATTAAATTTCACCTGTAATAAAATGTAATGATTAAATTAATTTGAGACCGAAATAAACTGGAAATTAAATTTACAAATATATAATTTCATTTTTATTAAGCCCTTAAGGAGTGTTCTCAGACAATTATGTTGGAATAAAAATGAAATTTAGAAAAAATTTGACTAAATTTAATTATTCGAGGTTTTATGTAGTAATTAAATCGGCCACGAAGACTATCTGTGCGCTTAAATGTTGAATATGTAGCTGGAGACATAATACGGAGAATAACAGAATGGCACATAATTTGTAGGTAGTCACTAAAACATAGACAAAACTTAAAAAAAACTAATTTTAGCTAAGACTTTCATATTAAGAAATTTAAAAGAAATGAATAAATTATTAAAAATGCCGAAAAGATGTCAAATAAATCATTCATTTTAAATTATGATTACTAAAAAGGATCGACTCGGACCGAAAGATCGAGTCGTGACTAAAATATTTGGCCCTAAAAAGACTTGTACGGCCCAACTATATAAACACAGCCCGATAAAATGACTTGAAAACGGCAACGTTAATTCTAATACTTGTAACGCTTAAATTGAAACCTTGTCGAGCATGAAAATTATCTACAAATTGTTCCCTGTATTTTTATTTTATAAAATGTTTTGTTGTTTATATGTGTGTTGTGTTTTTGTTTTTAAAGATAAAATTAACACACCTTAAGGCGCAGCCCAAAAAATAAGCTAAAAATAATTTTAATGAAAAACTTGATAATGAAAATAATGAAAACCCCCTTCTATGAAACAAATATATAATTAATTAAATTTAAAATAATGATCACAACGAAGAAAATTAAATTAATTAGTATATGCTTAATTTAGAATAATATTAAATTATATTTAATTAATTTTCTTTTGAAACAATTTACATATAAGCATTTAAAAAATTAAATTAAATTTTAAAAATTATTGTTTAATATCTGTTAGAATATTTTATACTCACGGATAAAAAAATTATCAAGTCCTAGGTGTATTCGAAAATCATAATAACAAGATAATAGTGTGAATGTGCGACCACGCCACTTTCAGCGCAATCGCACATGCCTCAAAAATTGTCGGAATCGTGGTGCGACAACTTAAATAATATGTATTTATAACTAGAAAAATTATCCAAACTATAGTGAAAATTTGTTTAATACTAGGAAGTTTATTTCAAATTCAAGGAAAGTTGTAGCAGCAGAAGTTGGTCTATATTACGGCAGTAATGGAGAAATGATCAACTTGGTAATTGATAAACAAAGAGCGGATCAGCTAGAGTGATCAACCGGATATGACGCAAGTGGCCGATCAAATGGTTGATCACTTTCCGCTGATCCTCTCTCGTCTGATGATACGATAACTGCTTCAGCTGATTACACGATCACTCTCTCGTCTGATGACAATGCTCAAGCTAAAATAATCGCTTACCGATAATAGTGGATTTTTAGGCTATTTTTTACTTCTTAGTTATTTAAGCATGAATGACGGCACGGATATATTATTTAGAAAGATAAGCCCTTTTGTATACTGTAGCAAATTTTATGGGCTTTAAGCTAGGTCTAAAGAAAATTTTTAATATATGCCTTAAATGGGTCAAAATATTTTCTTAAGTACTGTAACCCTTATTTCCGTTGATTTTCGAGATTTGAAATCTTGATGAAGGAAGCAGATTTCGACTTGGTTCTATTTCCATTTTGTTTATCTATTGATATTTTTACAATCTTTGAATTCTTTTATTTTTAAATATTTTTTACTGAATATAATTTATTTCAAAAATAATAAAAAAAATTTTTTTTAATTTTTAAATCATGAATATATTCATAAAAATTCAATCAAAAAATAATAAAGTAAATGCTTAATCACATTAATAAAATTCAAAAAGCCATTTTAATGAATAAATTCAAAAAGAGGAAAACTTTTTTTAAATATTCTACGATCGTCAAAATATTATCAAAAATTTTTATAATGCATTAAAATAATAAATAGGTGGAATATTTAACGAGGTAAATTTTCTTATTTTTGCTTTAGACTTTTTCAAAATTTTTATTATTAAAAATTCTTATTCAACAGACATTAAAATGTTAATAATCGTATTTGGACTGATTTTTGTACTCGCCGGCTTCGTGGTAGTCTAATCTTTATTGTATTATCCTCACTCTTTGTATTGTAAAGCATATAGCTATTTAATTCCTAAGGCGATGATGAAGGCGGCGTGGTGTAATGGCTAACACATCCGTCAGGTTTACTTGAGATGCTGGTTCGCACCCAGCCGCCGCTTAACCTTTTACACTAGCTAAGGGAGAAAAATAGCTATGGCCAAGCTGCTTTACTGTTAGTTTACAATTATTATTAGAATTAGGTAGGAGATATTTTGGAATACTGCTACAGATTATGAATTTTTTTGATATAATATTAAAAGTGTATGGAGATACGGCATATTTTTCAAAAACAAACATTTTATTCATACCACAGAAAGTGAAGGCAGATAACCGATTCTTTAGCTTGAGATAAAGTTTATCGCTTATATCTTTCTGAGGAATGCTTAGATCAGATAGGTCTCTGGTTGTCAAATTTAAAACAAACAGAAACGGAAAACAGAAAATTATCCTTCCTCTTAATCTGTTCGGTTAGCGAAAAATTTTTGTGAATACCGACAATCAGGTTCTGTAATAAAGATGATAATTATGCATTATACGATAAACATGACTAGAGTCCTTAATCTAATTAATATTTTTATAAATTTTAGAAAAGCTCTGAGGTTGACGGTCTTGCATTAGAGACTGAATCTGCACCAGTCTCTCATCCTTTAACCTCTTCTGAATTGGAGTAATAATTTTTAAAGTTAGATTACAATTAATTTAACCATTTTAGACACGAACGACAAAATGCAAAAGGATCTGAACATAAACTACGTTATTATGCTCCTCGTAATGGAGACACAAAGAGGAAGGGCAGGTCTCCATTTTATTACTGGGATTGTTATGATTGCTGAAATTAAACAAATCTAATAATTGAAAGATTAAAAAAATAAAATTTTGATAAATTTATTTACTGAAATTTAAATAAAAATTGCATAAATATCTAAATACCTTGCTTTTAGCTTAGCTTACAAGTCCGAATCAGGGGTGGCGCAGGCTAAAATTTGTCGCACATAATGCAAAACGCAAGAAAAATGAAATATTTTAGCAATAAAATATTTTCCATTAGGAATCGTTATATTGTATTGCAAGATGACTAATTATAGCGAGTCCTGTTCGATTTTTGATAAAAGGTTTCGCTGGATAGTGATTTTGATCGATACCGTGGATATCAGTGGTATTTGGAAGTATACAAATTGATCGGGTCTCCAATGCAGAGCAGGGATGTCTGAGTTAAAATCACTGATATCCTTCCACATCTTCTGCAATTTGCCTTAATCCTTCAGATCCCCTGATAAAGTTACACAAAAATAGAAATTATAAAAATTAAAATAAAATTTTTATTAAATAAAAAAATTATTTTATTAACATTATCTTTCAGATTATTTAAGGAAATTGTTTTGTTCGAATTTTGGCACAAAACGGGGCGATCTCACTAAAATTATTAAAAATAAATAAATTAAAATGTTATAATTACCTAGCTCCACTTTTCGTAAAACAATCACAAACTTCAGCAAATCTATCTTTTAAATTCATTTGTTGTTCACATTTTTCCATTATTTCGCCAAGTCCAAATTCATTGACATAGAGACCGCACCTTGAAATTTAATAATTAATAGTGAACGGTGCCGGACAGGATTCAGCCGGGTTTTTTGGCGTCTGAGTTCCATATCCGGAGTTTTTTTATATTACGATTATTTCCAGACCGGATTATTTCTAGTAAATAATCAGGATCCTATTCAATCTTACTGTTAGGCAACTGGACCGCCGTCGCCGCCTGTCCTTCATCATTCTAGCCTTTTGTCACATTGTCATTCTTGCATTTACTATTAGGATAAACGTGTTATTCTATTCTTGTGCTATTCTGTTAGTCTGTTAGTTAGTCTGTTCTGTTATTCTGTTAGTTACGGCATCAGACCGGATCCATCAGGATTTTCAGGAGGACATACATATCGCCTAGGACATAACACTTTCTCTGCCTTATATTATTACCAAATTTTTGTATATCTAGATATCCGTGCTTTTCTTGTTAAAATAACACTTTAATTTACAAAATATTTCTACCTTCTTTGACTGAAACATAGCAAGTTTTTAAGTTTTTTCATTCCACATTCACGTGAACATTTTTCAATTGAAATTGTGCGTCTTACAAAAGGAAGATCAGTTCCATAAGAAAGCACTTTATTGAAATTTAATTTATAATATGATTAAAAAATGGTAATAATTTACTCTCTAAATGTTGATATTCTCTGTTAGCGATTGGACGAATAAGACGAAGAAATATTGCGTCAAAATCGCGAAACTCTACTTTTTGCTCATCGCTTGTCCATGCACAACTTAATTATATCTAATTTTTATTTTGTGGTCTAAAATAACTTCTAATAGTTAATAATTATAGTGTTAAATCTGATTTTTATAATGGTTACTAAACTTAGAGATGAACCTCGAAAGAATAAAAGTCTAGCAAACGTTTATAAGTCATATTAAACGAATTTATCCATTAACCTTTAGTCTAGGGAGAAGGCTTGAAAGATCCAGATCCGAAAAAACCAGATATCCGGAAATTTTCGGTTCGGATATAAAATCCGAATCGGATATCCGAAGATTTCCAACTATCCAACAACCTTATTAGAGAAATTCTGATTATAAATATTTTGTAGCTATAAATTTATTCTAACCCTGTAATTATTTAAAAACACATTGTGAGGGCAATTTAACCCATCCTATTTATTTTACCTTGATTTGGACCCCTATTTTTCCTATTTTCCCTGACTATTTTGTAACATTTTACTAAAGATCGGTTAGATTTGATAATTCTAAACGAATTATGAAACTCAATCCTCGCTTGTAAGGCTCAATTAAAACCTTTGGTTCATACTTTTTTTCATACCTTTGGTTCATACTCGTTTCACTGTGAATACAGCTATAATAACTGTAAAGGATTCGTTTGCGCATAGGCATACAATTAGCTTCATTTACTTCCTTTAAATTTATTTTTTTTATTTTTTAAAACTTAAATTCGAACAGTTTCGAGTCCAGCCCTATCAATACATTCATCGAAGCATTCACCTACATCCTCTTTCATGTTATCAAAACAATTGTATTGCTCTACACATGAACACTTTAAAAATTAAAAAAAACGTAGTGCGACACTTGGGGACGGACTTTTGCGGACCGACATTTGAGGATCAAATTTGAGATTGAGGACCGACATTTGGGGACCGACTTTTGAGGACCGACATTTGAGGATTGCCATTTGAGTAAAAGAATATTATTATCTTTTACTCAACACCTTCCCCCGTTATTGGAACAAGGTTATCTTTAGTCGGAACAACTTCCCCCGTTGCCGGAACAAATTCCTGTACTTGACGGAACAGTTCCCCTGTTTGTGGAACAAATTCCCTGTAGTACAAAATTTGTGATGTTTTTTGATAATATTCTTTTACTCAAATGGCAATCCTCAAATGTCGGTCCTCAAAAGTCGGTCCCCAAATGTCGGTCCTCAATCTCAAATTTGATCCTCAAATGTCGGTCCGCAAAAGTCCGTCCCCAAGTGTCGTATAACCAAAAAAAATATAATTTTTTAATAAAATTTCTTTTTACCTTTCTGATTTTTTCCAACCCAAAAATAAATTTAAAAATAAAAAGAAAAAATATTAAGCTAAACAGAATTGTTTTTAACATTTTAATAAATTTACTGAAATTATTTGAATTAAATTTTTCATTTAATTATTTTCGTAGGAACAACGATCGCTTATATTTTAATTAGAGATCTGCCCAAGAGATATACGTTATATCGAACAAAAATCAACACCTTAACGTACCGCAAGGCCAACGTACCGAACCATACTAAGGGTCCCGGATTTTAACGAAGTTATATCTCTGCGGTACGTTAGGCTCGTGGTACGTTGGCCTGCTCCCCCTTCATACATTGGGTGAGGCAACGACATCAACCATCGCAAACATTAAAAACTAATGTTTTAATTTGAATAAATTTTATTTATCTACACATTTAAAAGATAAATATAATTATAAAATATTTAAAAAAAATCTATTGGTATTTTTTATTTTAAAAAAATTTTAAATAAAATTACGCGCAACATACAAATCATATGTTGTCCCTATTTTGCCCTCTTAATATGTTTACATATTAAAAATTTAAAATATGAAATATAATAAACATATTTATAAATAATTCAATTTTTCATAAATTCCTTTACAAATAAAGAAACACAAAATAAAATTTAGAGAAATTGCACTTGAATTATTAAACTTTTTAAATTAAGATTTAATTAAAAATAAACAAGTTAATTAAAAAATAGATGTTTGACACATTAATTCAAAAATAAGCGAATTATTTTTAATAAATAAAAATAGAAAATAAACAATAATAATGAAACCAAAATAACAAAAAAGATCAGAAAACTTATAACGTGTGTAATAAAATTTGGTACTTTATGGATATATCACCCCCCCCCCTATTTTGAGTCTCAAAGTTTTCCTTAATATGTAATAATGGTCAGCCTTTTCCTACCCGAACTTCTCTCCATTTCCTTGGGTAAATTTGAATGAGAGGCATTAATAAAGAAAAGATTAATTTTTCAATTATTCAAATTTACCCAAGGAAATGGAGAAAAAATTTACCCAAGGAATTTTTTGTGAATTTTTTGACCCAAGGAAATGGAGAGAAATTCGGGTAGGAAAAGCTGACCATTATTACATATTAAGGAAAACTTTGAGACTCAAAATAGGGGGGGGGGTGATATATCCATAAAGTACCTAAAATTTAAAATAAAAATTTAATACAGCTTATAAGGGGTAGAAACTAAGGAAAACTTCGTATATCCGGATCTTATATCCGAACCTTAGTAGACTTCCTAGACGTTACCTATTTGTTTCCGTGATTTTCTGACTTTGAGGATCTCGATGATGGGAGGACATTATAAAATAATTTCTTTTGTATTTTTCATTGAATATGTCAATTTTCAATAATATGTCAATTTTTTGTGAATTTTTTGATCGATAAATAAAGATTTTACAGGGGTGTCTCTATAATTATGTTACAATAGGTTTTTGGAAATTAGTTAATTTTAATAAAAACATAGCAATCATTAAACAAATACGTCATACAAAAATCTTGTTTTCAAAGTTAAAAACAACTTTGTAAAATGAGTTTATATTGTCTTGTTTTGAAATGTGTTGTACAAAACAGGACAAATTTGTAAACCTAAATATGTCCTCTATACCTAAAACAAACTGAAAATAAATTATCTCATTAAAACAATGTTTGTGTGTAAAATTTTTTTAACAACTTTTAAAAAACAAAAGATTTAGATACTTAAAATCTTTAACTCTAAAAATTTCAAATTAACGAATATTATTTTTAACAAAAATCTTTTAAATAAATTTAATCTTGTTGACCTAAACAAAAATATAAAAAAAATATTTTTAATTTTTTGTGAAGGAGTCGGAATTTTTAATTGCGCATCGAAAGAAAAATAAAATGGGGACACTGGCATCTTCGTTGATTTATGGGAAAATAAAGTTTAAAGTGCAGACGAAAAGAGTAAATAAAAAATTTAATTTTATTAACAAAACAACGATAAAATTAAAGTAATTAAATAATACAACTAAAAATATAAAAATTTAAAACGTTGAAAAAATAAAGAAATCAAAATAATGAAATATTTTAATTGAGAAATTTATTTTTGATAAAAAAGACTAATAGATTGTTCAGAAAATAGCAATTCTAAAAAATTTTTATGGATTTAAATTTTCTCCCGAAAGACTCATTCTTCTCTCATCTAAAACAAAAGTCGCTCGCCTTCAGAAGTTAAGCGGCATGATAAGTACACATACTATGTTCACCAAGCAGAGCAACAATGAATCTTTTTTTTGTTTGATTCATTATGCCAAAAAGCAGTTGTATCTACACAAGGGCTGCTTAGGTAATCAGCAACTTGCTGAAATTTTAGAAATCTTAATTATGGTTTTCAATTGTGTGCTATCCCGTGCAGGCATAATTCCTCCATTTCGTTTCGTTATATTTTTGATATTCAAAATATTCAAACTAGAGGTCGGCGCGGGACGGGATCCCGACGGGATTTTCCGGGATCCCGCTCCCGAAATCCCGGATTTTTTTGATTTTCGGGATCCGGGATTTTTTCGGGATTTATCCCTCGGGATCCCGTCCCGGCATCGGTTAAAAAATAAAATCCCGACTCGGGATCCCGGACGATATTTTATAATTTTCGTGATTTTTAAATTGGCATATCCCAAGCATGTCTTACTCTAGTGATTCTCAAAATTTTCGCCTGCGGCGCAAAAAATGAAGAATTCTGGTTTAAGGAACTCCAAAATTCCCAAAATTTTTGCCTGCGGCGCTGAAAATGGAAGAAATCTGGCTTCATGTGCTCCAAAATTCTCAAAATCTTCGCTTGCGGCGCTGCAAACGGAGAAATCTGGAGGTATTATCGGGGTAAAGTGGATGGATTAGTATATAGTGGGATTTTATCAAGGTACCTAGTGATTAATCCACCGATATCCCTCTAAATCTATTAGATTTTTACGAAGTTAATATTATTTACAGATAAATTGCAGTATTTTGATGGACTTTATTTATAAAAAGTTTAAATTTTTTATTTTGAAAAAATCCCGAATCCCGGGCGGGATCCCGGATAATTATTTTCTGGATTTTTGAAATTCGGGATTTTTTCGGGATTTATCCCTCGGGATCCCGTCCCGGGCTAGGGTTCACCTTAGCAACACACTGAAAGTCATGTTTTTCTAATGTAAAAAGATGAGCTGAGTTCAAAAAACACTATAAAAATACTCAAAACGGTGCTCGAAGGCATTTTTTCCCGGATTTTCAGACCCCTGAAAATCGAAAACCAAAGGGGGACCAAGCTGATTTTTGGGGTCAAAAATTCGAATAGGCGAATTATACCTCATTCGAAAGAGCTTGACGAGCTGAGTTGAATGACACCAAAATCAACGAAATCGGACTTGATTTGACAAAGTTATGACCGTTTGTTTTTATCCCTTCCACAATGTTTTCGCGGAAAAAAGTTCTTGCCGCTGCGGAGGAAGCCGGGCATGTCGAGCGGAACGACGGCCGCCGCTTTGCTACGGTCGCCGCGAGCGTAGCGAGCACGACCGCAGCGAAGCACGGCCATCGTGTAGCGAAGGCATTTTATTACACTAGAAAAACGTGTTTTTTGTTGTGTTGCTAAGGTGAACCCTTACCCCGTCCCGGCCTCGGTTAAGAAAAAAATCCCGACTCGGGATCCCGGAAGTGCGATTTTGCCGACCTCTAATTCAAACTATTTTAATATGGGTAAAAATCAAAAGTTTTTAAATTGTGACTCGATTTACAACCCACAAAATACAGCTGAAAAATCGAACCGTACTATCTATTTGCATTATCATTTGAAGGTTAGACATCCAGCACATTGTAGAGAGCCTTATGAATCAGAAGTTAAACATAGCAAAACTTCAGTAAATGATGACATAAAGAGTCAAGCATTTGCATGTTTTGGCGACCCAATTAATTAATATAGAAAATAATAATTAACATGAATATTTATTTAAAAAGAGCTGTCCTAAGTCGATGATATAGCATATTTTGCACGTAATTTTTTGGATGACTGATTTTTCAGTCAAAATTTTGATAAATTACGATAGGAGCTTACGAAACTTTAATTATGTAACATAAACATATTAAATATTTTGTTTACCCAAAATGAGAATTTAAGATTCATTTAGTTAATAAAAACATTTAAACATATTTTAATCAAATAAATAATATGTTGTAGTAGTGCAGAACGTTAATTGGCGTTGATCTACTGTTGACCGGACTGATCAACCATCCCTGATGACTTCCAAAAATACAACGTCTACACAGTTCGCCAACTTCAGGATACAACTTAATAAAAACTACTGCAGAGAATAAAAACTACCTTAGGAATTAAATAGTTATATGCTTTACTCATTAACCATCTCTGATGGCTTCCAAAAATATACCGAACATCAAAGAAGGCCTATTTCTAGATCAACTTAATAAAAACATTTAAACACATTTTAATCTAATAAATGATATGTTGTAATAAAATGACATGTTTACTGATAAAAACACATTTAAGACACACTTAAGGGCCTCGTTATAATATATCCCCAATAATAGCTACACTTCAATCCAAGATACGTTCTTTTAAAACAGCATTGTTAAACCAAGAACAGCGTCCAAACAAATCATTGTTAGGTAAGTAGACTGAAAAACAAAGTCCATCTTACAGAAAATAAATATGATTTATGCTGCTCTAATCTTTGCTTAATATTAATTATTTTATTTTTAATTTTTATAAATTCTGAATGTTTAACAAAGGTACGTGTATTGGAAGTCCTCAGATACTTTATATTTGGAAGATTGAACATTTGTTCATAACTATTTTTATCGTTATGAAAATCTAGCTAGCATAATTAGGGAGTACGAGGAAAATAACATTTCTAGGAGAAACAAAATTTCCTCTCTCCTTGGTATCTTTCTATTGGAAGGGCGTCTTTACTTGACCGTAGCTTTGAAAATTTCTGGAATATTTTTTTTGGTTTTGATCCAGGCCTTGCATAACATCTTCGTAATTTGTTGGAAGCCTGAACAACGTTCTATGGCTAATTAATCAAAAAATAATTCTATTATTTTTCAGGAACCTCTGTGCTTAGGAAGTGAACCTCTAGCTTTCTGCAACCCAGACTTTTTATACACTTTTTTACACAATATTTAAATTTATTAATTCGTTTTTATTAATTCCACTTAATTATAACAGTCAAACAAGGTTTTTTCATAAGTAGACATTTATTTTTTGGATGCTGAAATTATTCAGCAAATAAATGAAGTTGAAGTTTGACTAAAGTTCAGCTCCGAGTAGGAATTAAAAACATGGGAGCTTTATACATATACGATGTTCATACTGTGGAAAAATTCATTGGATGGAAGATGGAATACTGAATCACCCCAAACTTGGTTATATGGTATTTATCTAATGAGATATTTAACCTCAGAAGATGTTACAGTAAATAGCCAATATGTTGGCTTCCAAAAATATACAGAAGTCTGGACAAGACAAGGATCAGTTGAATTAATCTATTAAGAATGTTTAACATCCTATAACAAACTTAAAAACATGAAGTAAATAAATTATTTTTAGGCCATTTTGGAAAAAGAAGGAGAGATGAAAAGCGATGTCACTTTGAACATGGTTAGGGAGAAATATGAAGTATGAGATTTTTAATAAGCTTGTAAAAATGTACACACAAAAATTTATTTAATGTTATTTATTTGAATTAGGATTTTATAAATAATGGGAAAAGAAAACGTTCTAGGCATCAGACGAGGTTCCTTGTATATTTTCTGGAAGCTTGAACGGTGTTCATAGCTATTATCAAGTCTCAGAGTTATGAAGATTTATTCTATTACTTTTCTGCTATTCTCTTCTGCATATAAGGTAAGGCACAGCTGGTCGATAACTATTCTCTCCTTTAGCTAGCGCAAAAGGTTATTCGACGGCTGTGAGCGAAACGGCTTCTTCAGTAGACCGGACTGATGTGTTAACCATTCCACCATGCCGTCTACTGCATAGCCTTAGGAATTAAATGGCTATATGCTTTACAATATCTAAAAAATTATAGTGAATTTAATTTTTATAAACATATTAGTGCCTTTAATTTTAGATAATATTTAATTAAAATTAAAATAATTAAAAAAATATTATTTTTATTTGAATTATATTTTATTTTAAAAATTTTAATTCTTTTTATCATTTTCCAAACTTACTATATTAAAAAGCTTTTGAAACAAAAAATTAATATTTAGCAAGGTCAATTTATTAGTTTAATGAACAACTGTTGAATTTCTCAACAATCAAAACTAATCTTTAAAAAATAAAATGAACTAAACTAAACTTTAAAGCCTAAACAAAAATAATTATTTAAATAATTTACTTTAAAATTAATGTCTAATATAAAAAGTTTGTCACATTCCCCACGTCCACAGACTGGAAATTATCAAAATAACCTAAAATTTCGACAAAACCAATTAAAAGCGGAAGAGGAACGTTTAAACAATTTATTATCTTCTATAGGGCATTTATCCGCATATGGAGATGTTCCAGGTTTTTAATTGATAAAATTGGGGAAATATTATAAATTTTATAGTTTATGCATTTTCGACTTTAATAAGTACAGCACCTCCACAAGCTATTGCCGAACATTTACATCAACGATGGTTGGCAGATCAAAATTTTTCTTTAATTGCTCCAAAAATTGTTTACCAAATGAGTGATGTTAGTTTAATTTTTATTTAATACACAGAAAGAATTTAAAGTTCATCGAATGGACTTAAGTTTTACGAGACTATTAATAAAACAAGTTGAATAAGCAGAGTGGGGTGACGAAAGCTGGATACTGACTGTTTAATCCATACAAATCCTAACCATTTTTTACTTTCTGATATGATTTAGATGATTTACTCTATATTATCTAAAATATTTTGTTATTTTTATTAATTTGATAATTTGCATTTTACTTATATTTGGGAATAGGCCCTATCACATGCGTAATTTTTTGGAAACTTGACAAAATTCAAGTTAAAATTGATGTGATAAAATTGTAGATACCGTATTTACTCTAATAATTATCCTGATAATTAATTTTTCAATATTCGTAAATTAGCTGCGAAATTAATTTTTCCGAATTTGGTTTAGGTTTCTCGTTTTGAGCTAGAAACGAGTAAAGCAATGTAGAAAAGCACAAGCCGTTTCTACATACTATTATTTATCAATTAAAATCAGAATGTTACTGTTTGCTCACAAGTTCTCTCATTTGCTTTACGCGATTTCAACACAAGATATGATATTCGCAAGCAGAGTCGTGCAATGTTTAGAAATTTTGTTTGCACTCTTGTAGAGCTTTATCCTGTTTACAGGTTGACAAAATTAAAAAACATATAAATAAAAATTAATTTATTCAAGAAAAATAGACAAGTGTCTAAGTGCTTGTTTAATAGACCCTCTATTTCGTTGTCTTAAAATGCTAGTGAGTGAGGATCCGGATGATAGAGATTTACATGTAATTAAATTTAAAAAAATATTTTTTTAATTATTTTAAAGTGTTTAGCAAATGTTATAGTTAATTATGGACAACAATTATCTTTATTAAATAATTCAGAATGTGAGAGATTAATTATGTCCTGTAGGAGATGGCTATGTTCGAATAATATTAAGATGGAGGAGGAAACTAAAAGACTTTTGATGATTGTAGGTTGATATTGAAATTTAAAAAAGGATTAATTTATTGAATAAAATCAGCATTAATAATTATTTTAAGGAGCACGGACTAATTTTAGAAGCACGTAATTTAGAAGCACGGACTTGCTTCTTTCTTTAGGACTTGTTTCAAGCTTTCCTAATCATACCAAATTTAGTATTAAACGATTCATCTAATTAAGCTAAGAAAATAATACTAAAATTTATAAGGGCCAGACCCTTTCCACATGTTATGGCTTTGCGTCGTTTTGGGCTGCACCCTTAATTTTAAATTCATTAACCTCTTGATTGACCTCTCTGATAATCTTGTAAAATAATCAGTCACAAATTTGTTGCTTACAAAAATATATTCTAATACTGCTATGCCTAAAAAAATAAACATAAAAGCACCTACAGTCGTGGAAAAAAGTATGGAAGCGCTAGAAAAATTTTATTTAATTCTTAATTTTTTATTCAAAAAATATGTTCTATATACCAATCGAAAGCTCTATTCGTATCTCAGTTGACATGTTTCTGCATTTTTCATGAAAATGAAAATTGGCCGAGATAATCCGGATCTACCGGATATACCAAATCCCATTTTTTCGGAAAAATTTTTCGGAACAAATTTAACAAACCCAAATGATAAAGCATATTTTTCTGAGTATTTTCCACAAAACCGCTTAGAAATATCTTTTTCCGGAACAGAGATATGATTTTTTGAAAATCGTATTTTTCCCTTAAAAATCGAATTTTTTGCAAAAATTGACGAAAAATACGATTTTCAAAAAATCATATCTCTGTTCCGGAAAAAGATATTTCTAAGCGGTTTTGTGGAAAATACTCAGAAAAATATGCTTTATCAAATGGGTTTGTTAAATTTCTTCCAAAAAATTTTTCCGAAAAAATGGGATTTGATATATCCGGTAGATCCGGATTATCTCGGCCAATTTTCATTTTCATGAAAAATGCAGAAACATGTCAACTGAGATACGAATAGAGTTTTCGATTGGTATATAGATCGTATTTTTTGCATAAAAAATTAAGAATTTAAAAAACTTTTTCTAGCGCTTCCATACTTTTTTCCACGACTGTATGTATATATCAGAAAAATACAAAATTAAGTATTGTATGTTCCGTCTTGGATGTCCAAAAATTATATCATGAATTTTGATTTTATGCTTAATATGAAGAATCCGTTAATACTTTACTTTGTTAACCCAAGGAATTTTTTCAGATAGCGAAAATTTTACAGGTATTATGTGTACATATTTTTGTAAGCTAAACATGATTTAGCTATTTTTCTAGTTTATATTACTTACTTTAATTTTATTAAGGCAGTATGTGGAAAAATGGTATAAGATTAGCTTTGGTTTCGCAAATAAGTATGAGAACAATATAAAATTTTGCCACTATTTAAAAATAAAATTATTAAAAAAAGATTAACAATGTCCTTTTTTAAGGCAATAGATCTATGGACATACTCTTGGGATCAAACTCTCTTCCCAGATTGTTTGAACAGATTTTACCGGCAATTAAAGGAAGAAGAACAACAAAAAGCAACAACTAAATTAAAATCAAAAAAATTCCCAGAGCCAGAGGACCCACCTCAATTATTAAGTGATACAGTTAAAAATCTTTCGTTAAACAAATCTGCTCATTGCAAATCATCTTCACCCTTTAACAAAAAGGATGATGTAAATAAAAAGCTCCCTCAACGGCCTAGCAGTGCTGCTATAATTTTGGAAGACGAAAGTAATAATTTAAGTTTGTCATTTATCTGCTTAATAAATAAATCGTTAAATCTATATTTAAATCTCATCAGAGTACATAAATCGGGGATACGCCCAAGTAGGCGCGCGGCCAGGTAGGCGCAAAGCCATAACTACCTGGAAATTTTCTGGACCTTAACAATTTTGGTACGATGAGAGAAATCGTTTAATGCTAAATTTTGAAAGATTCGAAAATCTTGAAGCAAGTTATGGCTTTGCGCCTACTTGGCCGCGCGCCTACTTGGGCTGTACCCCATAAATCGTATTTATTAGTAGAGCTCGACATTTTCACTTTGCCGGGCCCGGTATCCGGGTTTTTTTCTTCTGCCCCGACCCGGGCCGGGTTTTCCGGGCTAAAACCCCGAAAACCCGGAAACCCCGAAAACCCGGTTTTTTTACACCCGGGCCCGGACCCGGTTTTTTCAAAATTTGAAAAGTAATTAAAATTTAGCTTTTTTTTGAAATTTCCTTATTTAAAATAGAAATTTATCAAAAATTTGCGGTCATCCCTCAATACCTACATCCAGAATACTGGAGGATCTGAAGCAATATCGGATTATCAAAGGATTTGATGGGATTAAGTGGGTTATCGGTGGATTTGAAGGTGTTAAATGGATTTAGATAAGTAGGCTTCTGGAGCGATTTATGTATTTTTTGCTCGATTAATAGTATGTATGTATAGTATCTTGGATTTTGCGTGATATCTGGAGAGCAGGGGTGTGCGAGTTTCGCGTTTCGCCTTTCGCGGATTTTCGCGTTTTTTGGACTTTCGCGTTTCGCGTGTCGCTTTTTTAAATTTACTTTCGCATTTCGCGTTTCGCTTTTTGCGCGAAATGCGAAAGTTTTATACACCCCTAATGACAGGTGAAAGATGGTAAAGTTGGAGAAAAAATGAGGCCCGAGTAAATTGAAAACCTCCAAAATTCAAAAATTTTTTGCCTGCGGCGCTGTAAAGAGAAGAAATCTGGCTTAAGGATTTCCAAAATTCTCAAAATTTTCGCCTGCGGCGCAGAAAGAGGAAGAAATCTGGATCCTTGGTTTACCAAAATTCAAAAATTTTTTGCCTGCGGCGCTAAAAATGGAAGAACCTTGACATAAGTTTGTCGCCCGATATTCCCCTAGATCCACTATCACTCAAATCCTCCATATCCTTCGGAATTTACCTAAATACTCCTGTGTCCCTCTTAATCCACACAAATACCAAAACGAAAACCACTAAAATTCCACTTCTATTCTACTGAAATGTTTTAAAGCGAGATACGGACTTCTAAATATCTTGAAATATAGGATATAAAATAAAGGATGGAACCTGATTTATGTCTGATATTCCCTTAAATCCCTTTATATCTCGGATGCCTGTCAAAATCCTAATGGTGATTGTAAGATTCAGTTGAGGCTTTGATTTGGAACAAAGCACTGAGTTGATAGATCCTTAAAAATTTCTCATCGTACCGAAAAATTGTAAGAATTTCGCGTTTCGCGTTTCGCCTTTCGCGGATTTTCGCGTTTTTTGGACTTTCGCGTTTCGCGTGTCGCTTTTTTAAATTTACTTTCGCATTTCGCGTTTCGCGTTTCACTTTTTAAATTTAATTTCGCCTTTCGCGTTTCGCTTTTTAAAATCCGTTTCGGCACACCCCTGCTGGAGAGTATATATCACCTAGAATGGATTAACAGGGATTTTGAGGTATATCGGGAAAAATATTAATAAGATTTCCATAAAAATCTTTACGTAATAGATAACAGTAATATCTGTGATTCAAGTGATATCTGAGGAGGTAACCTTTTGATCCTTCGATACACGCACAAATAAGGATATGAGCGGATTCGAAAGGATATTGGAAAAAAGGGAAGTAGAGGATATCGGTGATTAATACTGATAAATTTATAGATATCATATATCCCTTAAATACCTCGATGTCTGGAAGAATATCGGATTAAGAAAAATTTGGAAGGACAAGAGGAATATGCAGAGTACCGGGAATTAGGGAGGATTTAGAATTTTAAGGGAACAACCTAGCTGATTTCTTACTTTTCAGCGCCGCAGGCAAAAATTTTGGGAATTTTGATGTATAAGTAGATTTTTTCCCTTTTTTGGCGCCGCAGGCGAAAATTTTGAGAATTTAGGATGTTAGGGCGATAGATTTGGCCAAAAGTTCGGAATTTTATTTAAAATTTACTCAAACTTGGACCCGGGCCGGGCCCGGGTTTTTAGAACAAGACCCGGGCCGGGTTTTCCGGGCTAAAACCCCGAAAAACCGGAAACCCCGAAAAACCGGATTTTCTCAAAAATACCCGGTTCGGGGCTACCGGGCCCGGAAAACCCGGTCCCGAGCCCGGCCCGGGTCCGAGCTCTATTTATTAGTGTGATTGATTGGAGGTACCGGGATAAACCAAGAAGGAATTCTTAGTTTTTCAGGCTCTAATCTAAGGTTATCCTCGTCCGAAAAATGCCGGATATCCGGAAATTTTCGGTTCGAATACCGGATAGGATATGCGAAGATTTCCAACAACCTATCCGCCAACCTTACTCTTATCCCTCTCGCTTTTCTTCCAGTTTTCTAAAGTATTAAATATCTTATTAAATATCTCTATGGAACCTTTTAAAATTATTTTCGAATGTTAAATTAGATTTTTAAATTAAAACAATTAATTTTAGAGTCACAAAAATGTCACAAATCTAGTGGAACTTTGTTGGGTCAGTCAGTTTTATCTGTCTACAATTTAATTGACAATGACGAAAATAAAATTTCAAAAGAAAATTTAGAAGAAATAGATGATAAAAAAGAAAAAGAGTCGATCATTTGAATAAAAATTTTCTATCTTTTCCTCATTGTCTTTGAAAAAATTATCAGTAATTGTCACTATGCAGAAATAGCCTTCAATGTTTAATTTGAACGCCCACAGTTGCATTCTTTTTAAAAAAAGCATTAAAAGCAGTTTTGTAATCCTTACTAAAAATTATTTAAATTATAATTAATCTCTCAATTTAATTTTTACCAAAATTTGTAAAGTACAGGTGCATTACAAGCCATAACAAAATTAGTTATCCATCCGAGTATCGAAGAAACATAAAATGTTTGTAAAGAATTAAGGGAAAGGAGAGGCATAATATAACGACAGGTAGTATTAAGCAACAATCTTTTAATAAAATTTGATTTAAAATAAGTATATTTATTATTAGTAGGGATGGGATTAATATTGACTATCAATCGAAAAATAACGACATATAATATAAAATGAAAATTCAAAAATATGAACTTGAATATGTATTAAAATCCAAAATACGGATCAAATATGGGCCGAAAACCGAAAATTTTTAACGGAAAAATTTTTATTTTAAAATAGAAAATGTTCAATAAGTTAATTTTGATGCAAAATATTACAAATAAATAAATTAATAGTAATTATAATATTTTGTTTCTAAAAATACTTGTATATATTTGAGCCGAAAATTATTAAAAATTTTTGGCAAAAAATTTTTTATAAAAAGTATTTTAACCAATTTTTGGCAAAATTTTACAAAAAATGACGAAATATAGATAAAATATAGACGGAACGCCTAAATATAAAAAAATATGGAAAATATGGATTGATAACTCATTATCAGTCTTATCACCATATGCTAAAACAATGTTTTTTGGACGTTTCAAAACCCAACGAATTCAGGAAGAAAATATAAAGATCCCTATAAATCCCATCCCTAATTATTAGTAAATTTACCCTGCAACACCCATTGACATAATAATGACCAGTGATTTAAAAATCCGTTTTGTGTAATCTGCACCTTCTGGAAATTAAATGAAAATTAGATATTATCTTATCAGGATTCATTGATAAGAATTTGTAAAGAAAAATTAATAATTTTTGTGTCTCTAAGTTAAACTTAGGTGAGAGAGTAGTATGGAATGGCATTGAACCCGCAATTTCCTACCAATTATTGCTAGTAGATTTAATCAACATGTAAATGTGCTAGTGTGCTAATGTTGACTGTTTTTATCTCATATTTTTAATAAATCTCAAACACTTTCTTAGTATGCCTTTCAAATCTGGGTCTCCGTTAATCCCTAAATCAATAAAAAGAAATAAAATTAAAAATTTACTTTTATTAAATAATGTTGTACTTGAACGATATTTTATTGAAATGCAGATTAAAATATAATTTAAAGTAGAAAGTACCATAATAATAAAAGAATTGCGGAAACTCTTTAAATTAAAAATATTTAAATAAAATTATTAAGAGACCATTTGGCCAACATCCTGTTGAAAGCAATCAGAAATTGAACAAATAACGGGACTAAAATTTAGTTAAAAGTAGAGTTGAGCAAAACGATACTGGTATGGGCCAACACGAGACCGAGATTGCTAAAAGGATCGGAGGAGATTCAAAGGATGCAAGCATAACCTTTGATATCTCTTCTTCTCATATAACATATTTCTTCACTTTTCAGCGCCGCAGACGAAAATTTTGTAATTTTTGGAAGACTCCAAAAAATCCGTCTTTAAGACATGTAACTTAAATATAAAATAAATCTTAAATATAGAATTTATAACGCTTTGCCGAATTACTTTGGACAATATAGATGATTTTGTTTCTTTAAGTCAGTTTCGTTTCTCGCCGAGAAATGGACCGCGAATTTCAGTTTTAGGTTCGAGAACACGAAAGAAAAAACCGAGACCGATATGGAAAAAAGCCGAGAATCACGGTATGGGTCTCGTCTTGTCCAACTCTAGTTAAATGAGAATAACAATAGGAAAAAATTACGTTTTAGGTATTGTAATATTTAATTGATAACATTCCCAAATCATAAAAAATGAATAAATTGCTGAAATTAATGTCGATAATGTAATGATTCGTCGTGAATATTCGTTACTGCCAAAACTAAATTTGGCTAATTTATTAATAGCAAGTTTACGGTGCCGTTTTCAAGTCGGGCGACGTTCGTGTCATTCGTGTCCTAAATGCAATGCCCAACTCGATCTTTATATCCGGACCGGGCCGGCAACCCTAATTAAGTTAGATAAACAAAATTAAGGAGGAAACAATGCCCATGGAACGGAAGAATTTGATTAAAATACCTTTTTTAGAATTTTATTTGAATTTCCAAGTATTTGGAATTTGTAAAAATTCCTCCCATGGATACCTCGGGGGAAAGCTTGTCAGAGTGAATTCCTAGCAAGCACCCTTCTTCATAAAATCGCCCCCCATAATGTCTAGACTATCATAAACTAACATAACTGGAAATAAGACAGAAAGAAGACGATCAAATCCAATAAAAAAAGTTAAGCATGTAGTCATCGTAATTGATAAAATCGAATAAATCATCAAATAAAAACAAATATCCAAATTTATAAAATTAATTCCAGTCAAAACAATAAACATTGAAATTAAATTACTTGTTTGGTATATAGCTGTAAATAGGGCATCAATTGCTATCAAATAATTACAGCAACTGTTAAGTGTCCTGCTCATGAATAAAATAAAAATTATAAAAATACTAATAGTTTATCTGATAGGTAGAGTCAAAATTTTCGGGCAAGTAAAAAACGAAATATGAGACAAGAAAAATATAGAAAACTTTCATTCAGACGTTCATTATTCTCTGTTATGAGACCTACTCTAAAGCCCTCTTCATACATCGCCTGAATTCTTATCCTAAGCCAAAGTTTAGCTTGCTAGATCCTCTAAAATTATAAAAATGATAAGTTTTTTCAACATTTTCGGTCAAGAAAAAAGTTTAAAAATATAATTTCATTACAGACCTTAATTATAATTCCTGTTATGGGATCTCCTCTAAGGTAAGGTCGCTACTTTAGTGGAGGTGCTTTTTTTCTTACTTCACCACAATTCATCAACAATGATGTGGTTTGGCCTGATTGATACCCAAATATAAATAATATTTAACTTTATATACTAAATCAGGTCTCGAGGGTTGGCTGTTAAAGACCATATTTTATTATAGAAAATTGACTGTGTGTTTTTCTTACTTGGTTTTAATAGTTATCCAAAATAAAAGCAAATTTAAAACAGCGCCAACTACAGAAATTAACCAGCGGATACTTACAAATATTATCAAAGTAAATGAAAGTCCAGAATTTGCAAAAATATCGTAGAGAGATGTTATTTTATTTGATACGATTAGTGGTGGAATATTTGTTGTTGAAAATATCGTGATATTTTCATTCATAGACATTCTACAGGGTGACAAAAAAGTAACCGGTCACTTATTTATAGTGTAACTTTATTTAAATAAAAGATAAAAAGATCAAATAAAGCTTAAATGATAGAGAACTAAAAAAGGAACGAAAATAATCAAGAATTTTGGAAGTACATAACCCTTACTTGGAGCAAAAGTCAAAGCCGAATCTTTTAGAAAAGGGTTCAATAATGGAACCGGGCTTATAAGCCCTGAAAGATAATTGTTTCGGCTACAAAGTGAGTGGAAAATCATCAAAAAATATTAATAATGAAAATGTTACGATAAAATTAAAAGTGTCCGATTAATTTTTTGTAACCATGTGTATTATTTTAAAATTTATTAAAAAAATTTTTTTAATTTACGCTTTTAAAAAGTAAAATCTTAAAAGTAAACAGGAAATTTTTTTAATAATAAATTTTATTAATATTAATTATGTATTATTTAAGTTGATATAAACAATTTTCTTATTTAATTATTCAGAAAATTCCATTCGTCCCGTTCGTAGCTACATAGCTTTTAAAAATTGTAAAGTACATTAGCAGGTGTAATTGTCTATTAGCTCACTCATTTTATCTAAATAATCATTAGATAATTTAATTATATATTTATAAGTACTGTAAAAAACATAAAACAAAATATTTAAAATAATATTTAAATAGATAATTACATATCGTCAAGAGTAAAATTATTATTGGACGACGATATGCTTCTGTTCCTTCCAAAATTAATTTCAAGGCCACCAGGCAAACATTCCCGCAGCAATCCAATTGAAAACATTAACAATCTCTAAAAATAAGTCAAAAGTTTTGGTTGAAATTCTATGAATTTAAAATAAATACCAAAAAGTTCAAAAATTATTGCTATTATTTTATACGATCCCCAGCATACGCCGTTTAGTAACATCCATATTGTTCTAAATTATTTTATAATAAAGTACCATTTGTTAATCAATGTTTTATAACTCGCTATCCTCTGCTAACACTAATACTAGATTGGAATCGACAAAACCTAAAAAATCTAAGAATGATTAAAAAGAAAAGAAAATCCTGCAAATTAGCCCAAGTAGAAGGACTTCTAAAAATACACTTGCACCAACACGATTGTTTCATTCATGTCTTTCAATAAAACAAATAAATAAAATCCTAAACAAATTAATTAATATAAAGTAAAGTAAAATGATTTTCGATTGAAAATTTTTATCAAAAATTAATTTAAATTATTTTAATTAATTATTCGAAAAGAAAAATACAAAAAAAATAATTTTTATTTAGTTTAATGGGTTTAAATAATTTTGAGCAAAAATTTAGACGGAGGGGAATTATAAACAAAAATATTTTAAAAATTAGTGTACAAAATTTTAAAGTATTCAATAAATGAAATAAATAAATGCCAAATTTTCTCTAAAATAAACATTATAATGCTTCGGCTAATTAAAATCGAAGCGAAAGACATGAGTGATTTAAATAAAATAAAAAACAAAAAAATTTCATCTTTGCTAAAAATGCCGATTTTATGCAAGCACACGAGCGTCTTGAAGGAAAATTTAACCATACGAATTAGTTAAAAGAAAGCCGAATTTTGTTTATTTTAGAGAAAAGTTGTTTCATTATTTTTTGTCTTATGATCGTAAGATAATTAATTTGGTACTTATAAAAATATTTTTGGATTGATTCAGAAATGAGAAAAATAATTTTTAGCCTAGCTACAATGACGGAAACCCCCAACACTATAATTTAGTCCTGCCCCAAACACCAAAGATAATAAAATCTCTTGTCCAGATCACTCTAAGATTTCAGGCCAGGGTGATAGATTCACGGAATTTTTGGATATCCGGAACATTTATAATTAAAAATATGGCTCTAAAAATGATTGGTTCTTCCATAGATCTTTATATTTTATTAGAAAGGCCAGATGCTATAAATTTAATAAAAAATTACGGTCATAAATTTAGGCAAGGTTTTCATTGGAAAACCTTTTTAGAATTATATAGGAGTTATATTGAAAATAATAATTGGGACAAATGAAAAATTATTTAGAAAAATTATTTAAATCCCAAGCTGGTCCTCCTTCCATTTAAAATAATTTGGTGAATCAATCTGATCACAATTAATTAGGTCTTCAGCCTTTGCTTGATTAAATGCATGTCTGGGTACCTGAAAGAATTAATTAGAAATCGGTCAATAAAAAGTTTTGGTAAAAAATTTTGAAATAATTTGGATGTGAATTTGACTGGTAGCGGAAATCAAAAATTTTGAATCATTTGATTTAAAAATAAATTGTCTAAGAATTTGATTTTTTTATTTTTCCAATCATTAGTTGGATAAAAAGTTAAGGTCCCAATTAATAAATTTGTCTAATTTAAATATTTAGACATCCAAAAAATTAAATGCTTCTGACGAAAGACCAATTAACTGTTAATTTATTGAAATAAATAAGTAATTAATTGTATTAATTAATAAGTTCAAAATTTCAGGATAGACGGTTATTATCTAGTTTTTAAAATCTTTTAAAATTTAATTTTTTTGGAAATTTCTAGACTTTGTCTAATGAGTGAAAAAAGCCTTTAAAAAAACAAATTTACAAACTTTTTTCATAGAATCGCCAGAATCACAAAGTATTCTAGCTAGAGTTGCACGTTTTATTTGTTTTATTTGTTCACTGGAAAGTATGTCTGGGTTCTCGTAGAAAAATCTTTAAAAAAATTATAATTTATAAAATTATTTGTTAAGAATTTTAATTTAAATTCTACAAGAAAATTTACAGAATAGGACAAAAGTTTAATTTTTAATTCTTGGAAGAAAAGGAGAAGAATGTATTTCCAATTTCGAAAGTGGGGAATCGAATCTTAATCCTAAAGAAGATAAGGTAATTATTCTTTTGTAAAACTGACCGATCACCATCTCTTAGAGCCTTGAACTGCTTGGAAACAACACAAGCTAATGTTGGACCTTAAAAATTTTTTTAAATAAATGTGAAAAATAGAAAATGATTTTTAAAATCTCCCACTCTTCTAAAGGGGATTATTTTTTAACACAGCCAAAATGTTAACAAATCATTCGAAAACCCATAAAGCTTAGAAGAAAAATAATTTCTACAGAAATTTCTCTAACGAAAAATGGAATCTGAGGTGGGCATTTACCATTAAATAGCTAAAGCGCTGTTTAGCTTTCAAAAAATTATTTTTATACAAAATTTCTTATACAAAAAAAGATTTTTCAAAATTTAAATTTTATAGAAATTTTTTTAGATTTTTCATATTAAACATGAAATTAGATAGCGGGTGTAATAAGGAACACCAATACCCGGATACTTTTGCAATATAAATCCGATACCCGATCCAACAATGTGTTTATATAATTTATGTGGCGGTCAAGTAGCGGGCGCATAGCGTTTTGGGATATTTGTGGTAAATTTTGGCTTTGCGTTTTGCCGTGGCCTTTCAAAATATTCAAAATTTCGTCTGCGGCGCTGAAAATAATGATAAACGAAATTCCCCGATATCCGTCTTAATCACACACCTCCATTAATAACAGAAGAATGGATAAAAGTAAAAGTTTTTAATAATAATTAGAAATTTTAAATAATTGGGGTTGGAGAGGATATCCTCCTTCTTCCCCCTAAATCCCCTTTTATCACCCAAATCATTGTCTATCGATAGCCCGCCAAATCATTGTCTATCGAACACTTATAGTAAAAAATCAATCTTCTTTAGTGAATCATAAATTTTTATTGTGAATTTCATTTTTGTGTTTCTTGCGTTTTGCGTTTTTGACAATTGTCTCTTCTCCCACCCCTAACAGACCTCATTTACTATATTAACTTTTGAACAAATTAAAATAAATCTTCATTAAATTTCAAAAACCCACCAATAAGAGCCCCTTCAATAGGATCCTCTAAAAGAGCACCAACATACATATCAATCAATTCAACTTTTTTATACAAAATTTTCAAGTTTTCCCTCACAATTTCATTACTAATTGTTGTGTTTAAATCAGCAAAGTCTTTGACATGTGGCAAATTACATAAACTACGCCAAGCAATATATCCAGGAATTCCGTGGTCTCTCCCTCGTTGAATGTTGATTGAACTGGAAATTGAGGGGGTTTTCTAATTTAGATCTTTATTGAATAATAGCTAAGGTAAATAAAGCTTAGCTTCCAAAAAATTAAAAAAATTTTTAATAAAAAACATAGAAAAAAAGAATGCGCGTTTTTCATGCGAATATAATTGAAATACTTATATTAATGGGTTGTCAGATAAATAATGAGCCCTTTGCGCATAAATAAAACAATTTACTATAACTAAATAATGAAATGAAATTAAGAAATAATATAATGCCCATTATTATCTCGCACATCTTGCCACATGCTGGGCAGCTTTTTAATTTCCTTTGATAAGATCTAGTGACAGATTTGGTTTCAAGAAGTTCGGCAACCCAATTTGGGAGTTGGGTTGCCGAACTGGACAGAGACTCTGTCCAATATTGCTTTGTAGAGATTGCCCTTCAATCCTTTGCCCTTAGCAGTTAATTCCCAGTGTACAATCCAAAATTTGGCATAAATTTGGGGTTTTTGGCATCTAGGCCCATATCTCGATCACGGAATTTTTTGTAACATCACTTAATTATTGCAAAAGATGCCCAACTTGTGCCCTTCAAGGCGGCATTTTCTTTTTTGGCTTAAGTTTTTGGTCCAATGACATAATAGTTCCTCATAGTCCAAATCTTTAGTCTTGAATATTTTTGCGTTAAATAATAAATCCGTTTAAGTTTTCAGAATTTTATTAAATGAAAGAAATTTTTATTATTCCTAATTTTAAAATTATAGTTTAACAAAAGCTAAAGTTTTTGTAGACTGTCTTTAAATTAACAGAAAAAGGTGTCGAATTTCCCAACATAAAAAGAGCGAAGAGTTTATTCTTAAAATTAAGTCGCCGATGTTACTAATTTCTTAAGATACTAAATTATTAGATAGCTAAAGCGCTGTATAGCTTACAAAAATAAAAGAGATGGTCACTAACTACGGCAATATGCAAAGATTTAGTTAGACAATATAGAAATTATTTTTAGATTTCTCATATTAAGCGCGGAAAATGGTGGTTTTCGAATTTCCCAATACAAAAGGAGTAAGGACTTTTTTCTTAAAATTAAGTCACCGATGTTACTAATCTCTTAAAGATTGTAAATTGTTAGATAGCTAAAGCGCTGTTTAGCTTGCAAAAATAAAAGAACTTGGTTTCGAGGTAATTTAATATAGCAAGATTTAGTGAAGTAATATAAAAATTATTTTTAGATTTCTCATATTAACTTCGAAAAATGATGGTTTTCGAAATAAATTGGAATTACTATAGTAAAGTTATGTCAAAAATTTTGAAAATATTTGTCAAAAATATACAAGAAAACCCAAACCAAAAAGTTCTCGATTTATTGTTTTAATTTGATTTTAACTTTTACCCCAAATCAGAATTTCCAAAAATCTTTTCAGTTACAGAAACAGTCAGTCTTTGTGGCAGTCTTACCGGTAATGACATTAAACCTAAAAATTATTTTTTTGAAAATTATTTTTAAAAATAAAATTTTTTTCAGCAAAAATTACCTCTTACTAAAGGATCTATTCCATTATTTCTAAAAAATAAAAAAAATTTTCTGAAAAAAATTTTTTGCCTTACAAAATATGGACAGATTTAAACATTCCTTCATTGAATGGTATTCCACCCAAAATAACAAAAATTTATTTAAAAATATTTTAAGAAATTTTTTTACCAATTTGAGCAAATTCTTGATTAAAAAAAGGATAAAATTCCTAAAATATTTTTTTAATTTTTAAATCATAATGGGAAGGAACTTGAATCATTCCATGACCAAACCGAAATGCGCAACTTGTAAATTCATTCTAAAAATTAAAAAAAATTTTTATGAATGATTTGGTGGTAGAGCTGAACGCACTCACTTATAGTCCAAAAATTCAAAAGGTTAACCATCATCGAAAAAATTCTCCCCGACGTCTCGGGGATATCGAGAAATTTGGGGCGAGTAAAGGGGATTAAGTGGGATATCTAGGAATATAGACAGGTTAAGAAGATTTTTAGGAGGTAGACCGATATCCCTCTTCAAATCCACATAAAAAATAGTAAAAATTCTGAACTGCGGTATGTTTTTGAATTTTTCAATGAAGATTTCCGTAAACATCCCAGAGTTTTTAAAAATTTATTTAGTTTACTTAAACGAATTAGCCAACTATAACTTGGCTTCCAAAAATAGACATTGAGTGGCGCAACATTCCTATAATGTAGAAAAGCTTAGAAATTTAAATAAGACCATAGCTAAATTAATTACTATAAAGTAAAAAATACCCCAAAAATTAATCTATTTATTTAAATAAAACCTACAAAAATTGAGGGGTCAACTTTTGGATTATATCCCTTATATTTTCCAATAAGCCTTATATTTTCCCTTATATTTTCCCTTATATTTTCCAAAAGAGCTAGTATTTTCCTTAAATTGTGGTAATAATCATGTTTCTTAAATTTTCGAAAAAGTCATTATTAGTCCACTAGTCTCAATTATTTTAACTTATAGCTTCGAATATAAAAAAATAAAAATAAATATAAAATAAAAATAAATAAAAATAAATATAAATATAAAAAAATATAATAATCATAAAAAAGAGCTAGTATTTTCCTTAAATTGTGGTAATAATCTTGTTTCTTAAATTTTCGAAAAAGTCATTATTAGTTCACTAGTCTCAATTATTTTAACTTATAGCGTCGAATAACGATAAATAATCATAAAAAAGATCTAGTATTTTCCTTAAATTGTGGTAATAATCTTGTTTCTTAAATTTTCATAAAAGTCATTATTAGTTCACTAGTCTCAATTATTTTAACTTATAGCGTCGAATAACGATAAATAATCATAAAAAAGAGCTAGTATTTTCCTTAAATTGTGGTAATAATCTTGTTTCTTAAATTTTCGAAAAAGTCATTATTAGTTCACTAGTCTCAATTATTTTAACTTATAGCGTCGAATAACGATAAATAATCATAAAAAAGATCTAGTATTTTCCTTAAATTGTGGTAATAATCTTGTTTCTTAAATTTTCATAAAAGTCATTATTAGTTCACTAGTCTCAATTATTTTAACTTATAGCGTCGAATAACGATAAATAATCATAAAAAAGAGCTAGTATTTTCCTTAAATTGTGGTAATAATCTTGTTTCTTAAATTTTCGAAAAAGTCATTATTAGTCCACTAGTCTCAATTATTTCAACTTATAGCGTCGAATAACATAAAAAAGAGCTAGTATTTTCCTTAAATTGTGGTAATAATCTTGTTTCTTAAATTTTCATAAAAGTCATTATTAGTTCACTAGTCTCAATTATTTTAACTTATAGCGTCGAATAACGATAAATAATCATAAAAAAGAGCTAGTATTTTCCTTAAATTGTGGTAATAATCTTGTTTCTTAAATTTTCGAAAAAGTCATTATTAGTCCACTAGTCTCAATTATTTCAACTTATAGCGTCGAATAACATAAAAAAGAGCTAGTATTTTCCTTAAATTGTGGTAATTGTCACAATTTAAGGAAAATACTAGCTCTTTTTTATGATTATTTATCGTTATTCGACGCTATAAGTTAAAATAATTGAGACTAGTGAACTAATAATGACTTTTTCGAAAATTTAAGAAACAAGATTATTACCACAATTTAAGGAAAATACTAGCTCTTTTTTATGATTATTATATTTTTTTATATTAATATTTATTTTTATTTATTTTTATTTTATATTTATTTTTATTTTTTTATATTCGAAGCTATAAGTTAAAATAATTGAGACTAGTGAACTAATAATGACTTTTATGAAAATTTAAGAAACAAGATTATTACCACAATTTAAGGAAAATACTAGATCTTTTTTATGATTATTTATCGTTATTCGACGCTATAAGTTAAAATAATTGAGACTAGTGAACTAATAATGACTTTTTCGAAAATTTAAGAAACAAGATTATTACCACAATTTAAGGAAAATACTAGCTCTTTTTTATGATTATTATATTTTTTTATATTTATATTTATTTTTATTTATTTTTATTTTATATTTATTTTTATTTTTTTATATTCGAAGCTATAAGTTAAAATAATTGAGACTAGTGAACTAATAATGACTTTTTCGAAAATTTAAGAAACAAGATTATTACCACAATTTAAGGAAAATACTAGCTCTTTTTTATGATTATTTATCGTTATTCGACGCTATAAGTTAAAATAATTGAGACTAGTGAACTAATAATGACTTTTTCGAAAATTTAAGAAACATGATTATTACCACAATTTAAGGAAAATACTAGCTCTTTTTTATGATTATTTATCGTTATTCGACGCTATAAGTTAAAATAATTGAGACTAGTGAACTAATAATGACTTTTTCGAAAATTTAAGAAACAAGATTATTACCACAATTTAAGAAAAATACTAGCTCTTTTTTATGATTATTTATCGTTATTCGACGCTATAAGTTAAAATAATTGAGACTAGTGAACTAATAATGACTTTTTCGAAAATTTAAGAAACAAGATTATTACCACAATTTAAGAAAAATACTAGCTCTTTTTTATGATTATTTATCGTTATTCGACGCTATAAGTTAAAATAATTGAGACTAGTGAACTAATAATGACTTTTTCGAAAATTTAAGAAACATGATTATTACCACAATTTAAGGAAAATACTAGCTCTTTTTTATGATTATTTATCGTTATTCGACGCTATAAGTTAAAATAATTGAGACTAGTGAACTAATAATGACTTTTTCGAAAATTTAAGAAACAAGATTATTACCACAATTTAAGGTAAATACTAGCTCTTTTTTATGATTATTTATCGTTATTCGACGCTATAAGTTAAAATAATTGAGACTAGTGAACTAATAATGACTTTTTCGAAAATTTAAGAAACAAAATTATTACCACAATTTAAGGAAAATACTAGCTCTTTTTTATGATTATTTATCGTTATTCGACGCTATAAGTTAAAATAATTGAGACTAGTGAACTAATAATGACTTTTTCGAAAATTTAAGAAACAAGATTATTACCACAATTTAAGGTAAATACTAGCTCTTTTTTATGATTATTTATCGTTATTCGACGCTATAAGTTAAAATAATATAGACTAGTGAACTAATAATGACTTTTTCGAAAATTTAAGAAACAAGATTATTACCACAATTTAAGGTAAATACTAGCTCTTTTTTATGATTATTTATCGTTATTCGACGCTATAAGTTAAAATAATTGAGACTAGTGAACTAATAATGACTTTTTCGAAAATTTAAGAAACAAAATTATTACCACAATTTAAGGAAAATACTAGCTCTTTTTTATGATTATTTATCGTTATTCGACGCTATAAGTTAAAATAATTGAGACTAGTGAACTAATAATGACTTTTTCGAAAATTTAAGAAACAAAATTATTACCACAATTTAAGGAAAATACTAGCTCTTTTTTATGATTATTTATCGTTATTCGACGCTATAAGTTAAAATAATTGAGACTAGTGAACTAATAATGACTTTTTCGAAAATTTAAGAAACATGATTATTACCACAATTTAAGGAAAATACTAGCTCTTTTTTATGATTATTTATCGTTATTCGACGCTATAAGTTAAAATAATTGAGACTAGTGAACTAATAATGACTTTTTCGAAAATTTAAGAAACAAGATTATTACCACAATTTAAGGTAAATACTAGCTCTTTTTTATGATTATTTATCGTTATTCGACGCTATAAGTTAAAATAATTGAGACTAGTGAACTAATAATGACTTTTTCGAAAATTTAAGAAACAAGATTATTACCACAATTTAAGGAAAATACTAGCTCTTTTTTATGATTATTTATCGTTATTCGACGCTATAAGTTAAAATATTGAGACTAGTGAACTAATAATGACTTTTTCGAAAATTTAAGAAACAAGATTATTACCACAATTTAAGGAAAATACTAGCTCTTTTTTATGATTATTTATCGTTATTCGACGCTATAAGTTAAAATAATTGAGACTAGTGAACTAATAATGACTTTTTCGAAAATTTAAGAAACAAGATTATTACCACAATTTAAGGAAAATACTAGCTCTTTTTTATGATTATTTATCGTTATTCGACGCTATAAGTTAAAATAATTGAGACTAGTGAACTAATAATGACTTTTTCGAAAATTTAAGAAACATGATTATTACCACAATTTAAGGAAAATACTAGCTCTTTTTTATGATTATTTATCGTTATTCGACGCTATAAGTTAAAATAATTGAGACTAGTGAACTAATAATGACTTTTTCGAAAATTTAAGAAACATGATTATTACCACAATTTAAGGTAAATACTAGCTCTTTTTTATGATTATTTATCGTTATTCGACGCTATAAGTTAAAATAATATAGACTAGTGAACTAATAATGACTTTTTCGAAAATTTAAGAAACAAAATTATTACCACAATTTAAGGAAAATACTAGCTCTTTTTTATGATTATTTATCGTTATTCGACGATATAAGTTAAAATAATTGAGACTAGTGAACTAATAATGACTTTTTCGAAAATTTAAGAAACATGATTATTACCACAATTTAAGGAAAATACTAGCTCTTTTTTATGATTATTTATCGTTATTCGACTCTATAAGTTAAAATAATTGAGACTAGTGAACTAATAATGACTTTTTCGAAAATTTAAGAAACATGATTATTACCACAATTTAAGGAAAATACTAGCTCTTTTTTATGATTATTTATCGTTATTCGACGCTATAAGTTAAAATAATTGAGACTAGTGAACTAATAATGACTTTTTCGAAAATTTAAGAAACAAGATTATTACCACAATTTAAGGTAAATACTAGCTCTTTTTTATGATTATTTATCGTTATTCGACGCTATAAGTTAAAATAATATAGACTAGTGAACTAATAATGACTTTTTCGAAAATTTAAGAAACAAGATTATTACCACAATTTAAGGAAAATACTAGCTCTTTATGATTATTTATCGTTATTCGACGCTATAAGTTAAAATAATTGAGACTAGTGAACTAATAATGACTTTTTCGAAAATTTAAGAAACAAGATTATTACCACAATTTAAGGAAAATACTAGCTCTTTTTTATGATTATTTATCGTTATTCGACGCTATAAGTTAAAATATTGAGACTAGTGAACTAATAATGACTTTTTCGAAAATTTAAGAAACAAGATTATTACCACAATTTAAGGAAAATACTAGCTCTTTTTTATGATTATTTATCGTTATTCGACGCTATAAGTTAAAATAATTGAGACTAGTGAACTAATAATGACTTTTTCGAAAATTTAAGAAACAAGATTATTACCACAATTTAAGGAAAATACTAGCTCTTTTTTATGATTATTTATCGTTATTCGACGCTATAAGTTAAAATAATTGAGACTAGTGAACTAATAATGACTTTTTCGAAAATTTAAGAAACAAGATTATTACCACAATTTAAGGAAAATACTAGCTCTTTTTTATGATTATTTATCGTTATTCGACGCTATAAGTTAAAATAATTGAGACTAGTGAACTAATAATGACTTTTTCGAAAATTTAAGAAACATGATTATTACCACAATTTAAGGAAAATACTAGCTCTTTTTTATGATTATTTATCGTTATTCGACGCTATAAGTTAAAATAATTGAGACTAGTGAACTAATAATGACTTTTTCGAAAATTTAAGAAACATGATTATTACCACAATTTAAGGAAAATACTAGCTCTTTTTTATGATTATTTATCGTTATTCGACGCTATAAGTTAAAATAATTGAGACTAGTGAACTAATAATGACTTTTTCGAAAATTTAAGAAACAAGATTATTACCACAATTTAAGGAAAATACTAGCTCTTTTTTATGATTATTTATCGTTATTCGACGCTATAAGTTAAAATAATTGAGACTAGTGAACTAATAATGACTTTTTCGAAAATTTAAGAAACAAGATTATTACCACAATTTAAGGAAAATACTAGCTCTTTTTTATGATTATTTATCGTTATTCGACGCTATAAGTTAAAATAATTGAGACTAGTGAACTAATAATGACTTTTTCGAAAATTTAAGAAACATGATTATTACCACAATTTAAGGAAAATACTAGCTCTTTTTTATGATTATTTATCGTTATTCGACGCTATAAGTTAAAATAATTGAGACTAGTGAACTAATAATGACTTTATCGAAAATTTAAGAAACATGATTATTACCACAATTTAAGGAAAATACTAGCTCTTTTTTATGATTATTTATCGTTATTCGACGCTATAAGTTAAAATAATTGAGACTAGTGAACTAATAATGACTTTTTCGAAAATTTAAGAAACATGATTATTACCACAATTTAAGGAAAATACTAGCTCTTTTTTATGATTATTTATCGTTATTCGACGCTATAAGTTAAAATAATTGAGACTAGTGAACTAATAATGACTTTTTCGAAAATTTAAGAAACATGATTATTACCACAATTTAAGGAAAATACTAGCTCTTTTTTATGATTATTTATCGTTATTCGACGCTATAAGTTAAAATAATTGAGACTTTTTCGAAAATTTAAGAAACATGATTATTACCACAATTTAAGGAAAATACTAGCTCTTTGTTATGATTATTTATCGTTATTCGACGCTATAAGTTAAAATAATTGAGACTAGTGAACTAATAATGACTTTTTCGAAAATTTAAGAAACATGATTATTACCACAATTTAAGGAAAATACTAGCTCTTTTTTATGATTATTTATCGTTATTCGACGCTATAAGTTAAAATAATTGAGACTAGTGAACTAATAATGACTTTTTCGAAAATTTAAGAAACATGATTATTACCAAAATTTAAAGAAAATACTAGCTCTTTTTTATGATTATTTATCGTTATTCGACGCTATAAGTTAAAATAATTGAGACTAGTGAACTAATAATGACTTTTTCGAAAATTTAAGAAACATGATTATTACCACAATTTAAGAAAAATACTAGCTCTTTTTTATGATTATTTATCGTTATTCGACGCTATAAGTTGAACTAATTGAGACTAGTGAACTAATAATGACTTTTTCGAAAATTTAAGAAACATGATTATTACCACAATTTAAGGAAAATACTAGCTCTTTTTTATGATTATTTATCGTTATTCGACGCTATAAGTTGAACTAATTGAGACTAGTGAACTAATTATGACTTTTTCGAAAATTTAAGAAACATGATTATTACCACAATTTAAGGAAAATACTAGCTCTTTTTTATGATTATTTATCGTTATTCGACGCTATAAGTTAAAATAATTGAGACTAGTGAACTAATAATGACTTTTTCGAAAATTTAAGAAACATGATTATTACCACAATTTAAGGAAAATACTAGCTCTTTTTTATGATTATTTATCGTTATTCGACGCTATAAGTTAAAATAATTGAGACTAGTGAACTAATAATGACTTTTTCGAAAATTTAAGAAACATGATTATTACCACAATTTAAGGAAAATACTAGCTCTTTTTTATGATTATTTATCGTTATTCGACGCTATAAGTTAAAATAATTGAGACTAGTGAACTAATAATGACTTTTTCGAAAATTTAAGAAACATGATTATTACCAAAATTTAAGGAAAATACTAGCTCTTTTTTATGATTATTTATCGTTATTCGACGCTATAAGTTAAAATAATTGAGACTAGTGAACTAATAATGACTTTTTCGAAAATTTAAGAAACATGATTATTACCACAATTTAAGGAAAATACTAGCTCTTTTTTATGATTATTTATCGTATTCGACGCTATAAGTTAAAATAATTGAGACTTTTTCGAAAATTTAAGAAACATGATTATTACCACAATTTAAGGAAAATACTAGCTCTTTTTTATGATTATTTATCGTTATTCGACGCTATAAGTTAAAATAATTGAGACTTTTTCGAAAATTTAAGAAACATGATTATTACCACAATTTAAGGAAAATACTAGCTCTTTTTTATGATTATTTATCGTTATTCGACGCTATAAGTTAAAATAATTGAGACTTTTTCGAAAATTTAAGAAACATGATTATTACCACAATTTAAGGAAAATACTAGCTCTTTTTTATGATTATTTATCGTTATTCGACGCTATAAGTTAAAATAATTGAGACTAGTGAACTAATAATGACTTTTTCGAAAATTTAAGAAACATGATTATTACCAAAATTTAAGGAAAATACTAGCTCTTTTTTATGATTATTTATCGTTATCTGACGCTATAAGTTAAAATAATTGAGACTAGTGAACTAATAATGACTTTTTCGAAAATTTAAGAAACATGATTATTACCACAATTTAAGGAAAATACTAGCTCTTTTTTATGATATTTATCGTTATTCGACGCTATAAGTTAAAATAATTGAGACTAGTGAACTAATAATGACTTTTTCGAAAATTTAAGAAACAAGATTATTACCACAATTTAAGGAAAATACTAGCTCTTTTTTATGATTATTTATCGTTATTCGACGCTATAAGTTAAAATAATTGAGACTAGTGAACTAATAATGACTTTTTCGAAAATTTAAGAAACAAGATTATTACCACAATTTAAGGAAAATACTAGCTCTTTTTTATGATTATTTATCGTTATTCGACGCTATAAGTTAAAATAATTGAGACTAGTGAACTAATAATGACTTTTTCGAAAATTTAAGAAACATGATTATTACCACAATTTAAGGAAAATACTAGCTCTTTTTTATGATTATTTATCGTTATTCGACGCTATAAGTTAAAATAATTGAGACTAGTGAACTAATAATGACTTTATCGAAAATTTAAGAAACATGATTATTACCACAATTTAAGGAAAATACTAGCTCTTTTTTATGATTATTTATCGTTATTCGACGCTATAAGTTAAAATAATTGAGACTAGTGAACTAATAATGACTTTTTCGAAAATTTAAGAAACATGATTATTACCACAATTTAAGGAAAATACTAGCTCTTTTTTATGATTATTTATCGTTATTCGACGCTATAAGTTAAAATAATTGAGACTAGTGAACTAATAATGACTTTTTCGAAAATTTAAGAAACATGATTATTACCACAATTTAAGGAAAATACTAGCTCTTTTTTATGATTATTTATCGTTATTCGACGCTATAAGTTAAAATAATTGAGACTTTTTCGAAAATTTAAGAAACATGATTATTACCACAATTTAAGGAAAATACTAGCTCTTTTTTATGATTATTTATCGTTATTCGACGCTATAAGTTAAAATAATTGAGACTAGTGAACTAATAATGACTTTTTCGAAAATTTAAGAAACATGATTATTACCACAATTTAAGGAAAATACTAGCTCTTTTTTATGATTATTTATCGTTATTCGACGCTATAAGTTAAAATAATTGAGACTAGTGAACTAATAATGACTTTTTCGAAAATTTAAGAAACATGATTATTACCAAAATTTAAAGAAAATACTAGCTCTTTTTTATGATTATTTATCGTTATTCGACGCTATAAGTTAAAATAATTGAGACTAGTGAACTAATAATGACTTTTTCGAAAATTTAAGAAACATGATTATTACCACAATTTAAGAAAAATACTAGCTCTTTTTTATGATTATTTATCGTTATTCGACGCTATAAGTTGAACTAATTGAGACTAGTGAACTAATAATGACTTTTTCGAAAATTTAAGAAACATGATTATTACCACAATTTAAGGAAAATACTAGCTCTTTTTTATGATTATTTATCGTTATTCGACGCTATAAGTTGAACTAATTGAGACTAGTGAACTAATTATGACTTTTTCGAAAATTTAAGAAACATGATTATTACCACAATTTAAGGAAAATACTAGCTCTTTTTTATGATTATTTATCGTTATTCGACGCTATAAGTTAAAATAATTGAGACTAGTGAACTAATAATGACTTTTTCGAAAATTTAAGAAACATGATTATTACCACAATTTAAGGAAAATACTAGCTCTTTTTTATGATTATTTATCGTTATTCGACGCTATAAGTTAAAATAATTGAGACTAGTGAACTAATAATGACTTTTTCGAAAATTTAAGAAACATGATTATTACCACAATTTAAGGAAAATACTAGCTCTTTTTTATGATTATTTATCGTTATTCGACGCTATAAGTTAAAATAATTGAGACTAGTGAACTAATAATGACTTTTTCGAAAATTTAAGAAACATGATTATTACCAAAATTTAAGGAAAATACTAGCTCTTTTTTATGATTATTTATCGTTATTCGACGCTATAAGTTAAAATAATTGAGACTAGTGAACTAATAATGACTTTTTCGAAAATTTAAGAAACATGATTATTACCACAATTTAAGGAAAATACTAGCTCTTTTTTATGATTATTTATCGTTATTCGACGCTATAAGTTAAAATAATTGAGACTTTTTCGAAAATTTAAGAAACATGATTATTACCACAATTTAAGGAAAATACTAGCTCTTTTTTATGATTATTTATCGTTATTCGACGCTATAAGTTAAAATAATTGAGACTTTTTCGAAAATTTAAGAAACATGATTATTACCACAATTTAAGGAAAATACTAGCTCTTTTTTATGATTATTTATCGTTATTCGACGCTATAAGTTAAAATAATTGAGACTTTTTCGAAAATTTAAGAAACATGATTATTACCACAATTTAAGGAAAATACTAGCTCTTTTTTATGATTATTTATCGTTATTCGACGCTATAAGTTAAAATAATTGAGACTAGTGAACTAATAATGACTTTTTCGAAAATTTAAGAAACATGATTATTACCAAAATTTAAGGAAAATACTAGCTCTTTTTTATGATTATTTATCGTTATCTGACGCTATAAGTTAAAATAATTGAGACTAGTGAACTAATAATGACTTTTTCGAAAATTTAAGAAACATGATTATTACCACAATTTAAGGAAAATACTAGCTCTTTTTTATGATATTTATCGTTATTCGACGCTATAAGTTAAAATAATTGAGACTAGTGAACTAATAATGACTTTTTCGAAAATTTAAGAAACAAGATTATTACCACAATTTAAGGAAAATACTAGCTCTTTTTTATGATTATTTATCGTTATTCGACGCTATAAGTTAAAATAATTGAGACTAGTGAACTAATAATGACTTTTTCGAAAATTTAAGAAACATGATTATTACCACAATTTAAGGAAAATACTAGCTATTTTTTATGATTATTTATCGTTATTCGACGCAATAAGTTAAAATAATTGAGACTAGTGAACTAATAATGACTTTTTCGAAAATTTAAGAAACATGATTATTAAATTTATGATTATTAAATTTATTAAAAACATAAAATTTAAGAAAATCATTTAATAAAATCATGATTATTAAATTTATTAAAAACATAAAATTTAAGAAACATTTTTAAGGAAAATACTAGCTCTTTTTTATGATTATTTATCGTTATTCGACGCTATAAGTTAAAATAATTGAGACTAGTGAACTAATAATGACTTTTTCGAAAATTTAAGAAACATGATTATTACCACAATTTAAGGAAAATACTAGCTCTTTTTTATGATTATTTATCGTTATTCGACGCTATAAGTTAAAATAATTGAGACTAGTGAACTAATAATGACTTTTTCGAAAATTTAAGAAACATGATTATTACCACAATTTAAGGAAAATACTAGCTCTTTTTTATGATTATTTATCGTTATTCGACGCTATAAGTAAAAATTATTGAGACTAGTGAACTAATAATGACTTTTTCGAAAATTTAAGAAACATGATTATTAAATTTATGATTATTAAATTTATTAAAAACATAAAATTTAAGAAAATCATTTAATAAAATCATGATTATTAAATTTATTAAAAACATAAAATTTAAGAAACATTTTTAAGGAAAATACTAGCTCTTTTTTATGATTATTTATCGTTATTCGACGCTATAAGTTAAAATAATTGAGACTAGTGAACTAATAATGACTTTTTCGAAAATTTAAGAAACATGATTATTACCACAATTTAAGGAAAATACTAGCTCTTTTTTATGATTATTTATCGTTATTCGACGCTATAAGTTAAAATAATTGAGACTAGTGAACTAATAATGACTTTTTCGAAACTTTAAGAAACATGATTATTACCACAATTTAAGGAAAATACTAGCTCTTTTTTATGATTATTTATCGTTATCTGACGCTATAAGTTAAAATAATTGAGACTAGTGAACTAATAATGACTTTTTCGAAAATTTAAGAAACATGATTATTACCACAATTTAAGGAAAATACTAGCTCTTTTTTATGATATTTATCGTTATTCGACGCTATAAGTTAAAATAATTGAGACTAGTGAACTAATAATGACTTTTTCGAAAATTTAAGAAACAAGATTATTACCACAATTTAAGGAAAATACTAGCTCTTTTTTATGATTATTTATCGTTATTCGACGCTATAAGTTAAAATAATTGAGACTAGTGAACTAATAATGACTTTTTCGAAAATTTAAGAAACATGATTATTACCACAATTTAAGGAAAATACTAGCTATTTTTTATGATTATTTATCGTTATTCGACGCAATAAGTTAAAATAATTGAGACTAGTGAACTAATAATGACTTTTTCGAAAATTTAAGAAACATGATTATTAAATTTATGATTATTAAATTTATTAAAAACATAAAATTTAAGAAAATCATTTAATAAAATCATGATTATTAAATTTATTAAAAACATAAAATTTAAGAAACATTTTTAAGGAAAATACTAGCTCTTTTTTATGATTATTTATCGTTATTCGACGCTATAAGTTAAAATAATTGAGACTAGTGAACTAATAATGACTTTTTCGAAAATTTAAGAAACATGATTATTACCACAATTTAAGGAAAATACTAGCTCTTTTTTATGATTATTTATCGTTATTCGACGCTATAAGTTAAAATAATTGAGACTAGTGAACTAATAATGACTTTTTCGAAAATTTAAGAAACATGATTATTACCACAATTTAAGGAAAATACTAGCTCTTTTTTATGATTATTTATCGTTATTCGACGCTATAAGTAAAAATTATTGAGACTAGTGAACTAATAATGACTTTTTCGAAAATTTAAGAAACATGATTATTAAATTTATGATTATTAAATTTATTAAAAACATAAAATTTAAGAAAATCATTTAATAAAATCATGATTATTAAATTTATTAAAAACATAAAATTTAAGAAACATTTTTAAGGAAAATACTAGCTCTTTTTTATGATTATTTATCGTTATTCGACGCTATAAGTTAAAATAATTGAGACTAGTGAACTAATAATGACTTTTTCGAAAATTTAAGAAACATGATTATTACCACAATTTAAGGAAAATACTAGCTCTTTTTTATGATTATTTATCGTTATTCGACGCTATAAGTTAAAATAATTGAGACTAGTGAACTAATAATGACTTTTTCGAAACTTTAAGAAACATGATTATTACCACAATTTAAGGAAAATACTAGCTCTTTTTTATGATTATTTATCGTTATTCGACGCTATAAGTTAAAATAATTGAGACTAGTGAACTAATAATGACTTTTTCGAAAATTTAAGAAACATGATTATTACCACAATTTAAGGAAAATACTAGCTCTTTTTTATGATTATTTATCGTTATTCGACGCTATAAGTTAAAATAATTGAGACTAGTGAACTAATAATGACTTTTTCGAAAATTTAAGAAACATGATTATTACCACAATTTAAGGAAAATACTAGCTCTTTTTTATGATTATTTATCGTTATTCGACGCTATAAGTTAAAATAATTGAGACTAGTGAACTAATAATGACTTTTTCGAAAATTTAAGAAACATGATTATTACCACAATTTAAGGAAAATACTAGCTCTTTTTTATGATTATTTATCGTTATTCGACGCTATAAGTTAAAATAATTGAGACTAGTGAACTAATAATGACTTTTTCGAAAATTTAAGAAACATGATTATTACCACAATTTAAGGAAAATACTAGCTCTTTTTTATGATTATTTATCGTTATTCGACGCTATAAGTTAAAATAATTGAGACTAGTGAACTAATAATGACTTTTTCGAAAATTTAAGAAACATGATTATTACCACAATTTAAGGAAAATACTAGCTCTTTTTTATGATTATTTATCGTTATTCGACGCTATAAGTTAAAATAATTGAGACTAGTGAACTAATAATGACTTTTTCGAAAATTTAAGAAACATGATTATTACCACAATTTAAGGAAAATACTAGCTCTTTTTTATGATTATTTATCGTTATTCGACGCTATAAGTTAAAATAATTGAGACTAGTGAACTAATAATGACTTTTTCGAAAATTTAAGAAACATGATTATTACCACAATTTAAGGAAAATACTAGCTCTTTTTTATGATTATTTATCGTTATTCGACGCTATAAGTTGAAATAATTGAGACTAGTGAACTAATAATGACTTTTTCGAAAATTTAAGAAACATGATTATTACCACAATTTAAGGAAAACACTAGCTCTTTTTTATGATTATTTATCGTTATTCGACGCTATAAGTTGAAATAATTGAGACTAGTGAACTAATAATGACTTTTTCGAAAATTTAAGAAACATGATTATTACCACAATTTAAGGAAAACACTAGCTCTTTTTTATGATTATTTATCGTTATTCGACGCTATAAGTTGAAATAATTGAGACTAGTGAACTAATAATGACTTTTTCGAAAATTTAAGAAACATGATTATTACCACAATTTAAGGAAAACACTAGCTCTTTTTTATGATTATTTATCGTTATTCGACGCTATAAGTTGAAATAATTGAGACTAGTGAACTAATAATGACTTTTTCGAAAATTTAAGAAACATGATTATTACCACAATTTAAGGAAAATACTAGCTCTTTTTTATGATTATTTATCGTTATTCGACGCTATAAGTTAAAATAATTGAGACTAGTGAACTAATAATGACTTTTTCGAAAATTTAAGAAACATGATTATTACCACAATTTAAGGAAAATACTAGCTCTTTTTTATGATTATTTATCGTTATTTGACGCTATAAGTTGAAATAATTGAGACTAGTGAACTAATAATGACTTTTTCGAAAATTTAAGAAACATGATTATTACCACAATTTAAGGAAAATACTAGCTCTTTTTTATGATTATTTATCGTTATTGGACGCTATAAGTTAAAATAATTGAGACTAGTGAACTAATAATGACTTTTTCGAAAATTTAAGAAACATGATTATTACCACAATTTAAGGAAAATACTAGCTCTTTTTTATGATTATTTATCGTTATTTGACGCTATAAGTTGAAATAATTGAGACTAGTGAACTAATAATGACTTTTTCAGAAATTTAAGAAACATGATTATTACCACAATTTAAGGAAAATACTAGCTCTTTTTTATGATTATTTATCGTTATTCGACGCTATAAGTTGAAATAATTGAGACTAGTGAACTAATAATGACTTTTTCAGAAATTTAAGAAAATGATTATTACCACAATTTAAGGAAAATACTAGCTCTTTTTTATGATTATTTATCGTTATTCGACGCTATAAGTAAAATAATTGAGACTAGTGAACTAATAATGACTTTTTCGAAAATTTAAGAAACAAGATTATTACCACAATTTAAGGAAAATACTAGCTCTTTTTTATGATTATTTATCGTTATTCGACGCTATAAGTTAAAATAATTGAGACTAGTGAACTAATAATGACTTTTTCGAAAATTTAAGAAACATGATTATTACCACAATTTAAGGAAAATACTAGCTCTTTTTTATGATTATTTATCGTTATTCGACGCTATAAGTTAAAATAATTGAGACTAGTGAACTAATAATGACTTTTTCGAAAATTTAAGAAACATGATTATTACCACAATTTAAGGAAAATACTAGCTCTTTTTTATGATTATTTATCGTTATTCGACGCTATAAGTTAAAATAATTGAGACTAGTGAACTAATAATGACTTTTTCGAAAATTTAAGAAACATGATTATTACCACAATTTAAGGAAAATACTAGCTCTTTTTTATGATTATTTATCGTTATTCGACGCTATAAGTTAAAATAATTGAGACTAGTGAACTAATAATGACTTTTTCGAAAATTTAAGAAACATGATTATTACCACAATTTAAGGAAAATACTAGCTCTTTTTTATGATTATTTATCGTTATTCGACGCTATAAGTTAAAATAATTGAGACTAGTGAACTAATAATGACTTTTTCGAAAATTTAAGAAACATGATTATTACCACAATTTAAGGAAAATACTAGCTCTTTTTTATGATTATTTATCGTTATTCGACGCTATAAGTTAAAATAATTGAGACTAGTGAACTAATAATGACTTTTTCGAAAATTTAAGAAACATGATTATTACCACAATTTAAGGAAAATACTAGCTCTTTTTTATGATTATTTATCGTTATTCGACGCTATAAGTTAAAATAATTGAGACTAGTGAACTAATAATGACTTTTTCAGAAATTTAAGAAACAAGATTATTACCACAATTTAAGGAAAATACTAGCTCTTTTTTATGATTATTTATCGTTATTCGACGCTATAAGTTGAAATAATTGAGACTAGTGAACTAATAATGACTTTTTCGAAAATTTAAGAAACATGATTATTACCACAATTTAAGGAAAATACTAGCTCTTTTTTATGATTATTTATCGTTATTCGACGCTATAAGTTGAAATAATTGAGACTAGTGAACTAATAATGACTTTTTCGAAAATTTAAGAAACAAGATTATTACCACAATTTAAGGAAAATACTAGCTCTTTTTTATGATTATTTATCGTTATTCGACGCTATAAGTTGAAATAATTGAGACTAGTGAACTAATAATGACTTTTTCGAAAATTTAAGAAACAAGATTATTACCACAATTTAAGGAAAATACTAGCTCTTTTTTATGATTATTTATCGTTATTCGACGCTATAAGTTAAAATAATTGAGACTAGTGAACTAATAATGACTTTTTCAGAAAATTTAAGAAACAAGATTATTACCACAATTTAAGGAAAATACTAGCTCTTTTTTATGATTATTTATCGTTATTCGACGCTATAAGTTGAAATAATTGAGACTAGTGAACTAATAATGACTTTTTCGAAAATTTAAGAAACATGATTATTACCACAATTTAAGGAAAATACTAGCTCTTTTTTATGATTATTTATCGTTATTCGACGCTATAAGTTAAAATAATTGAGACTAGTGAACTAATAATGACTTTTTCGAAAATTTAAGAAACAAGATTATTACCACAATTTAAGGAAAATACTAGCTCTTTTTTATGATTATTTATCGTTATTCGACGCTATAAGTTGAAATAATTGAGACTAGTGAACTAATAATGACTTTTTCGAAAATTTAAGAAACATGATTATTACCACAATTTAAGGAAAATACTAGCTCTTTTTTATGATTATTTATCGTTATTCGACGCTATAAGTTAAAATAATTGAGACTAGTAAACTAATAATGACTTTTTCAGAAATTTAAGAAACATGATTATTACCACAATTTAAGGAAAATACTAGCTCTTTTTTATGATTATTTATCGTTATTCGACGCTATAAGTTAAAATAATTGAGACTAGTGAACTAATAATGACTTTTTCGAAAATTTAAGAAACATGATTATTACCACAATTTAAGGAAAATACTAGCTCTTTTTTATGATTATTTATCGTTATTCGACGCTATAAGTTGAACTAATTGAGACTAGTGAACTAATAATGACTTTTTCGAAAATTTAAGAAACATGATTATTACCACAATTTAAGGAAAATACTAGCTCTTTTTTATGATTATTTATCGTTATTCGACGCTATAAGTTGAACTAATTGAGACTAGTGAACTAATAATGACTTTTTCGGAAATTTAAGAAACATGATTATTACCACAATTTAAGGAAAATACTAGCTCTTTTTTATGATTATTTATCGTTATTCGACGCTATAAGTTGAAATAATTGAGACTAGTGAACTAATAATGACTTTTTCAGAAATTTAAGAAACATGATTATTACCACAATTTAAGGAAAATACTAGCTCTTTTTTATGATTATTTATCGTTATTCGACGCTATAAGTTAAAATAATTGAGACTAGTGAACTAATAATGACTTTTTCGAAAATTTAAGAAACATGATTATTACCACAATTTAAGGAAAATACTAGCTCTTTTTTATGATTATTTATCGTTATTCGACGCTATAAGTTAAAATAATTGAGACTAGTGAACTAATAATGACTTTTTCGAAAATTTAAGAAACAAGATTATTACCACAATTTAAGGAAAATACTAGCTCTTTTTTATGATTATTTATCGTTATTCGACGCTATAAGTTAAAATAATTGAGACTAGTGAACTAATAATGACTTTTTCGAAAATTTAAGAAACAAGATTATTACCAAAATTTAAGGAAAATACTAGCTCTTTTTTATGATTATTTATCGTTATTCGACGCTATAAGTTAAAATAATTGAGACTAGTGAACTAATAATGACTTTTTCAGAAATTTAAGAAACAAGATTATTACCACAATTTAAGGAAAATACTAGCTCTTTTTTATGATTATTTATCGTTATTCGACGCTATAAGTTAAAATAATTGAGACTAGTGAACTAATAATGACTTTTTCGAAAATTTAAGAAACAAGATTATTACCACAATTTAAGGAAAATACTAGCTCTTTTTTATGATTATTTATCGTTATTCGACGCTATAAGTTAAAATAATTGAGACTAGTGAACTAATAATGACTTTTTAAGAAATTTAAGAAACAAGATTATTACCACAATTTAAGGAAAATACTAGCTCTTTTTTATGATTATTTATCGTTATTCGACGCTATAAGTTAAAATAATTGAGACTAGTGAACTAATAATGACTTTTTCGAAAATTTAAGAAACAAGATTATTACCACAATTTAAGGAAAATACTAGCTCTTTTTTATGATTATTTATCGTTATTCGACGCTATAAGTTAAAATAATTGAGACTAGTGAACTAATAATGACTTTTTCGAAAATTTAAGAAACAAGATTATTACCACAATTTAAGGAAAATACTAGCTCTTTTTTATGATTATTTATCGTTATTCGACGCTATAAGTTAAAATAATTGAGACTAGTGAACTAATGATGACTTTTTCAGAAATTTAAGAAACATGATTATTACCACAATTTAAGGAAAATACTAGCTCTTTTTTATGATTATTTATCGTTATTCGACGCTATAAGTTAAAATAATTGAGACTAGTGAACTAATAATGACTTTTTCAGAAATTTAAGAAACATGATTATTACCACAATTTAAGGAAAATACTAGCTCTTTTTTATGATTATTTATCGTTATTCGACGCTATAAGTTGAAATAATTGAGACTAGTGAACTAATAATGACTTTTTCGAAAATTTAAGAAACATGATTATTACTACAATTTAAGGAAAATACTAGCTCTTTTTTATGATTATTTATCGTTATTCGACGCTATAAGTTGAAATAATTGAGACTAGTGAACTAATGATGACTTTTTCAGAAATTTAAGAAACATGATTATTACCACAATTTAAGGAAAATACTAGCTCTTTTTTATGATTATTTATCGTTATTCGACGCTATAAGTTAAAATAATTGAGACTAGTGAACTAATAATGACTTTTTCGAAAATTTAAGAAACATGATTATTACCACAATTTAAGGAAAATACTAGCTCTTTTTTATGATTATTTATCGTTATTCGACGCTATAAGTTGAAATAATTGAGACTAGTGAACTAATAATGACTTTTTCGAAAATTTAAGAAACATGATTATTACCACAATTTAAGGAAAATACTAGCTCTTTTTTATGATTATTTATCGTTATTCGACGCTATAAGTTGAAATAATTGAGACTAGTGAACTAATGATGACTTTTTCAGAAATTTAAGAAACATGATTATTACCACAATTTAAGGAAAATACTAGCTCTTTTTTATGATTATTTATCGTTATTCGACGCTATAAGTTAAAATAATTGAGACTAGTGAACTAATAATGACTTTTTCAGAAATTTAAGAAACATGATTATTACCACAATTTAAGGAAAATACTAGCTCTTTTTTATGATTATTTATCGTTATTCGACGCTATAAGTTGAAATAATTGAGACTAGTGAACTAATAATGACTTTTTCGAAAATTTAAGAAACATGATTATTACTACAATTTAAGGAAAATACTAGCTCTTTTTTATGATTATTTATCGTTATTCGACGCTATAAGTTAAAATAATTGAGACTAGTGAACTAATAATGACTTTTTCAGAAATTTAAGAAACATGATTATTACCACAATTTAAGGAAAATACTAGCTCTTTTTTATGATTATTTATCGTTATTCGACGCTATAAGTTAAAATAATTGAGACTAGTGAACTAATAATGACTTTTTCAGAAATTTAAGAAACATGATTATTACCACAATTTAAGGAAAATACTAGCTCTTTTTTATGATTATTTATCGTTATTCGACGCTATAAGTTGAAATAATTGAGACTAGTGAACTAATAATGACTTTTTCAGAAATTTAAGAAACATGATTATTACCACAATTTAAGGAAAATACTAGCTCTTTTTTATGATTATTTATCGTTATTCGACGCTATAAGTTGAAATAATTGAGACTAGTGAACTAATAATGACTTTTTCAGAAATTTAAGAAACATGATTATTACCACAATTTAAGGAAAATACTAGCTCTTTTTTATGATTATTTATCGTTATTCGACGCTATAAGTTGAAATAATTGAGACTAGTGAACTAATAATGACTTTTTCAGAAATTTAAGAAACATGATTATTACCACAATTTAAGGAAAATACTAGCTCTTTTTTATGATTATTTATCGTTATTTGACGCTATAAGTTAAAATAATTGAGACTAGTGAACTAATAATGACTTTTTCGAAAATTTAAGAAACATGATTATTACCACAATTTAAGGAAAATACTAGCTCTTTTTTATGATTATTTATCGTTATTCGACGCTATAAGTTAAAATAATTGAGACTAGTGAACTAATAATGACTTTTTCAGAAATTTAAGAAACATGATTATTACCACAATTTAAGGAAAATACTAGCTCTTTTTTATGATTATTTATCGTTATTTGACGCTATAAGTTAAAATAATTGAGACTAGTGAACTAATAATGACTTTTTCAGAAATTTAAGAAACATGATTATTACCACAATTTAAGGAAAATACTAGCTCTTTTTTATGATTATTTATCGTTATTCGACGCTATAAGTTAAAATAATTGAGACTAGTGAACTAATAATGACTTTTTCGAAAATTTAAGAAACATGATTATTACCACAATTTAAGGAAAATACTAGCTCTTTTTTATGATTATTTATCGTTATTCGACGCTATAAGTTGAAATAATTGAGACTAGTGAACTAATAATGACTTTTTCGAAAATTTAAGAAACATGATTTTTACCACAATTTAAGGAAAATACTAGCTCTTTTTTATGATTATTTATCGTTATTCGACGCTATAAGTTAAAATAATTGAGACTAGTGAACTAATAATGACTTTTTCGAAAATTTAAGAAACATGATTATTACCACAATTTAAGGAAAATACTAGCTCTTTTTTATGATTATTTATCGTTATTCGACGCTATAAGTTGAAATAATTGAGACTAGTGAACTAATAATGACTTTTTCAGAAATTTAAGAAACATGATTATTACCACAATTTAAGGAAAATACTAGCTCTTTTTTATGATTATTTATCGTTATTCGACGCTATAAGTTGAAATAATTGAGACTAGTGAACTAATAATGACTTTTTCAGAAATTTAAGAAACATGATTATTACCACAATTTAAGGAAAATACTAGCTCTTTTTTATGATTATTTATCGTTATTCGATGCTATAAGTTAAAATAATTGAGACTTGTGAACTAATAATGACTTTTTCAGAAATTTAAGAAACATGATTATTACCACAATTTAAGGAAAATACTAGCTCTTTTTTATGATTATTTATCGTTATTCGACGCTATAAGTTGAAATAATTGAGACTAGTGAACTAATAATGACCACAATTTAAGGAAAATACTAGCTCTTTTTTATGATTATTTATCGTTATTCGACGCTATAAGTTGAAATAATTGAGACTAGTGAACTAATAATGACTTTTTCAGAAATTTAAGAAACATGATTATTACCACAATTTAAGGAAAATACTAGCTCTTTTTTATGATTATTTATCGTTATTCGACGCTATAAGTTAAAATAATTGAGACTAGTGAACTAATAATGACTTTTTCGAAAATTTAAGAAACATGATTATTACCACAATTTAAGGAAAATACTAGCTCTTTTTCATGATTATTTATCGTTATTCGACGCTATAAGTTAAAATAATTGAGACTAGTGAACTAATAATGACTTTTTCGAAAATTTAAGAAACATGATTATTACCACAATTTAAGGAAAATACTAGCTCTTTTTTATGATTATTTATCGTTATTCGACGCTATAAGTTAAAATAATTGAGACTAGTGAACTAATAATGTCTTTTTCAGAAATTTAAGAAACATGATTATTATTACAATTTAAGGAAAATACTAGCTCTTTTTTATGATTATTTATCGTTATTCGACGCTATAAGTTGAAATAATTGAGACTAGTGAACTAATGACTTTTTCGAAAATTTAAGAAACATGATTATTACCACAATTTAAGGAAAATACTAGCTCTTTTTTATGATTATTTATCGTTATTCGACGCTATAAGTTGAAATAATTGAGACTAGTGAACTAATAATGACTTTTTCGAAAATTTAAGAAACATGATTATTACCACAATTTAAGGAAAATACTAGCTCTTTTTTATGATTATTTATCGTTATTCGACGCTATAAGTTGAACTAATTGAGACTAGTGAACTAATAATGACTTTTTCGAAAATTTAAGAAACATGATTATTACCACAATTTAAGAAAAATACTAGCTCTTTTTTATGATTATTTATCGTTATTCGACGCTATAAGTTGAACTAATTGAGACTAGTGAACTAATAATGACTTTTTCGAAAATTTAAGAAACATGATTATTACCACAATTTAAGGAAAATACTAGCTCTTTTTTATGATTATTTATCGTTATTCGACGCTATAAGTTGAACTAATTGAGACTAGTGAACTAATTATGACTTTTTCGAAAATTTAAGAAACATGATTATTACCACAATTTAAGGAAAATACTAGCTCTTTTTTATGATTATTTATCGTTATTCGACGCTATAAGTTGAACTAATTGAGACTAGTGAACTAATAATGACAATTTTCGTTAATTTAAGAAACATGATTATTACCACAATTTAAGGAAAATACTAGCTCTTTTTTATGATTATTTATCGTTATTCGACGCTATAAGTTAAAATAATTGAGACTAGTGAACTAATAATGACTTTTTCGAAAATTTAAGAAACATGATTATTACCACAATTTAAGGAAAATACTAGCTCTTTTTTATGATTATTTATCGTTATTTGACGCTATAAGTTAAAATAATTGAGACTAGTGAACTAATAATGACTTTTTCGAAAATTTAAGAAACATGATTATTACCACAATTTAAGAAAAATACTAGCTCTTTTTTATGATTATTTATCGTTATTCGACGCTATAAGTTGAACTAATTGAGACTAGTGAACTAATAATGACTTTTTCGAAAATTTAAGAAACATGATTATTACCACAATTTAAGGAAAATACTAGCTCTTTTTTATGATTATTTATCGTTATTCGACGCTATAAGTTAAAATAATTGAGACTAGTGAACTAATAATGACTTTTTCGAAAATTTAAGAAACATGATTATTACCACAATTTAAGGAAAATACTAGCTCTTTTTTATGATTATTTATCGTTATTCGACGCTATAAGTTAAAATAATTGAGACTAGTGAACTAATAATGACTTTTTCGAAAATTTAAGAAACATGATTATTACCACAATTTAAGGAAAATACTAGCTCTTTTTTATGATTATTTATCGTTATTCGACGCTATAAGTTGAAATAATTGAGACTAGTGAACTAATAATGACAATTTTCGAAAATTTAAGAAACATGATTATTACCACAATTTAAGGAAAATACTAGCTCTTTTTTATGATTATTTATCGTTATTCGACGCTATAAGTTAAAATAATTGAGACTAGTGAACTAATAATGACTTTTTCGAAAATTTAAGAAACATGATTATTACCACAATTTAAGGAAAATACTAGCTCTTTTTTATGATTATTTATCGTTATTCGACGCTATAAGTTAAAATAATTGAGACTAGTGAACTAATAATGACTTTTTCGAAAATTTAAGAAACATGATTATTACCACAATTTAAGGAAAATACTAGCTCTTTTTTATGATTATTTATCGTTATTCGACGCTATAAGTTAAAATAATTGAGACTAGTGAACTAATAATGACTTTTTCGAAAATTTAAGAAACATGATTATTACCACAATTTAAGGAAAATACTAGCTCTTTTTTATGATTATTTATCGTTATTCGACGCTATAAGTTAAAATAATTGAGACTAGTGAACTAATAATGACTTTTTCGAAAATTTAAGAAACATGATTATTACCACAATTTAAGGAAAATACTAGCTCTTTTTTATGATTATTTATCGTTATTCGACGCTATAAGTTAAAATAATTGAGACTAGTGAACTAATAATGACTTTTTCGAAAATTTAAGAAACATGATTATTACCACAATTTAAGGAAAATACTAGCTCTTTTTTATGATTATTTATCGTTATTCGACGCTATAAGTTGAACTAATTGAGACTAGTGAACTAATAATGACTTTTTCGAAAATTTAAGAAACATGATTATTACCACAATTTAAGGAAAATACTAGCTCTTTTTTATGATTATTTATCGTTATTCGACGCTATAAGTTGAACTAATTGAGACTAGTGAACTAATAATGACTTTTTCGAAAATTTAAGAAACATGATTATTACCACAATTTAAGGAAAATACTAGCTCTTTTTTATGATTATTTATCGTTATTCGACGCTATAAGTTGAACTAATTGAGACTAGTGAACTAATAATGACTTTTTCGAAAATTTAAGAAACATGATTATTACCACAATTTAAGGAAAATACTAGCTCTTTTTTATGATTATTTATCGTTATTCGACGCTATAAGTTGAACTAATTGAGACTAGTGAACTAATAATGACTTTTTCGAAAATTTAAGAAACATGATTATTACCACAATTTAAGGAAAATACTAGCTCTTTTTTATGATTATTTATCGTTATTCGACGCTATAAGTTGAAATAATTGAGACTAGTGAACTAATAATGACAATTTTCGAAAATTTAAGAAACATGATTATTACCACAATTTAAGGAAAATACTAGCTCTTTTTTATGATTATTTATCGTTATTCGACGCTATAAGTTAAAATAATTGAGACTAGTGAACTAATAATGACTTTTTCGAAAATTTAAGAAACATGATTATTACCACAATTTAAGGAAAATACTAGCTCTTTTTTATGATTATTTATCGTTATTCGACGCTATAAGTTAAAATAATTGAGACTAGTGAACTAATAATGACTTTTTCGAAAATTTAAGAAACATGATTATTACCACAATTTAAGGAAAATACTAGCTCTTTTTTATGATTATTTATCGTTATTCGACGCTATAAGTTAAAATAATTGAGACTAGTGAACTAATAATGACTTTTTCGAAAATTTAAGAAACATGATTATTACCACAATTTAAGGAAAATACTAGCTCTTTTTTATGATTATTTATCGTTATTCGACGCTATAAGTTAAAATAATTGAGACTAGTGAACTAATAATGACTTTTTCGAAAATTTAAGAAACATGATTATTACCACAATTTAAGGAAAATACTAGCTCTTTTTTATGATTATTTATCGTTATTCGACGCTATAAGTTGAAATAATTGAGACTAGTGAACTAATAATGACTTTTTCAGAAATTTAAGAAACATGATTATTACCACAATTTAAGGAAAATACTAGCTCTTTTTTATGATTATTTATCGTTATTCGATGCTATAAGTTAAAATAATTGAGACTAGTGAACTAATAATGACTTTTTCAGAAATTTAAGAAACATGATTATTACCACAATTTAAGGAAAATACTAGCTATTTTTTATGATTATTTATCGTTATTCGACGCTATAAGTTGAAATAATTGAGACTAGTGAACTAATAATGACTTTTTCAGAAATTTAAGAAACATGATTATTACCACAATTTAAGGAAAATACTAGCTCTTTTTTATGATTATTTATCGTTATTCGATGCTATAAGTTAAAATAATTGAGACTAGTGAACTAATAATGACTTTTTCAGAAATTTAAGAAACATGATTATTACCACAATTTAAGGAAAATACTAGCTCTTTTTTATGATTATTTATCGTTATTCGACGCTATAAGTTGAAATAATTGAGACTAGTGAACTAATAATGACTTTTTCAGAAATTTAAGAAACATGATTATTACCACAATTTAAGGAAAATACTAGCTCTTTTTTATGATTATTTATCGTTATTCGATGCTATAAGTTAAAATAATTGAGACTAGTGAACTAATAATGACTTTTTCAGAAATTTAAGAAACATGATTATTACCACAATTTAAGGAAAATACTAGCTCTTTTTTATGATTATTTATCGTTATTCGACGCTATAAGTTGAAATAATTGAGACTAGTGAACTAATAATGACTTTTTCAGAAATTTAAGAAACATGATTATTACCACAATTTAAGGAAAATACTAGCTCTTTTTTATGATTATTTATCGTTATTCGATGCTATAAGTTAAAATAATTGAGACTAGTGAACTAATAATGACTTTTTCAGAAATTTAAGAAACATGATTATTACCACAATTTAAGGAAAATACTAGCTCTTTTTTATGATTATTTATCGTTATTCGACGCTATAAGTTGAAATAATTGAGACTAGTGAACTAATAATGACTTTTTCAGAAATTTAAGAAACATGATTATTACCACAATTTAAGGAAAATACTAGCTCTTTTTTATGATTATTTATCGTTATTCGATGCTATAAGTTAAAATAATTGAGACTAGTGAACTAATAATGACTTTTTCAGAAATTTAAGAAACATGATTATTACCACAATTTAAGGAAAATACTAGCTCTTTTTTATGATTATTTATCGTTATTCGACGCTATAAGTTGAAATAATTGAGACTAGTGAACTAATAATGACTTTTTCAGAAATTTAAGAAACATGATTATTACCACAATTTAAGGAAAATACTAGCTCTTTTTTATGATTATTTATCGTTATTCGATGCTATAAGTTAAAATAATTGAGACTAGTGAACTAATAATGACTTTTTCAGAAATTTAAGAAACATGATTATTACCACAATTTAAGGAAAATACTAGCTCTTTTTTATGATTATTTATCGTTATTCGACGCTATAAGTTGAAATAATTGAGACTAGTGAACTAATAATGACTTTTTCAGAAATTTAAGAAACATGATTATTACCACAATTTAAGGAAAATACTAGCTCTTTTTTATGATTATTTATCGTTATTCGATGCTATAAGTTAAAATAATTGAGACTAGTGAACTAATAATGACTTTTTCAGAAATTTAAGAAACATGATTATTACCACAATTTAAGGAAAATACTAGCTCTTTTTTATGATTATTTATCGTTATTCGACGCTATAAGTTGAAATAATTGAGACTAGTGAACTAATAATGACTTTTTCGAAAATTTAAGAAACATGATTATTACCACAATTTAAGGAAAATACTAGCTCTTTTTTATGATTATTTATCGTTATTCGACGCTATAAGTTGAAATAATTGAGACTAGTGAACTAATAATGACTTTTTCGAAAATTTAAGAAACATGATTATTACCACAATTTAAGGAAAATACTAGCTCTTTTTTATGATTATTTATCGTTATTCGACGCTATAAGTTGAACTAATTGAGACTAGTGAACTAATAATGACTTTTTCGAAAATTTAAGAAACATGATTATTACCACAATTTAAGGAAAATACTAGCTCTTTTTTATGATTATTTATCGTTATTCGACGCTATAAGTTGAACTAATTGAGACTAGTGAACTAATAATGACTTTTTCGAAAATTTAAGAAACATGATTATTACCACAATTTAAGGAAAATACTAGCTCTTTTTTATGATTATTTATCGTTATTCGACGCTATAAGTTGAAATAATTGAGACTAGTGAACTAATAATGACTTTTTCGAAAATTTAAGAAACATGATTATTACCACAATTTAAGGAAAATACTAGCTCTTTTTTATGATTATTTATCGTTATTCGACGCTATAAGTTGAACTAATTGAGACTAGTGAACTAATAATGACTTTTTCGAAAATTTAAGAAACATGATTATTACCACAATTTAAGGAAAATACTAGCTCTTTTTTATGATTATTTATCGTTATTCGACGCTATAAGTTGAACTAATTGAGACTAGTGAACTAATAATGACTTTTTCGAAAATTTAAGAAACATGATTATTACCACAATTTAAGGAAAATACTAGCTCTTTTTTATGATTATTTATCGTTATTCGACGCTATAAGTTGAAATAATTGAGACTAGTGAACTAATAATGACTTTTTCGAAAATTTAAGAAACATGATTATTACCACAATTTAAGGAAAATACTAGCTCTTTTTTATGATTATTTATCGTTATTCGACGCTATAAGTTGAACTAATTGAGACTAGTGAACTAATAATGACTTTTTCGAAAATTTAAGAAACATGATTATTACCACAATTTAAGGAAAATACTAGCTCTTTTTTATGATTATTTATCGTTATTCGACGCTATAAGTTGAACTAATTGAGACTAGTGAACTAATAATGACTTTTTCGAAAATTTAAGAAACATGATTATTACCACAATTTAAGGAAAATACTAGCTCTTTTTTATGATTATTTATCGTTATTCGACGCTATAAGTTGAACTAATTGAGACTAGTGAACTAATAATGACTTTTTCGAAAATTTAAGAAACATGATTATTACCACAATTTAAGGAAAATACTAGCTCTTTTTTATGATTATTTATCGTTATTCGACGCTATAAGTTGAACTAATTGAGACTAGTGAACTAATAATGACTTTTTCGAAAATTTAAGAAACATGATTATTACCACAATTTAAGGAAAATACTAGCTCTTTTTTATGATTATTTATCGTTATTCGACGCTATAAGTTGAACTAATTGAGACTAGTGAACTAATAATGACTTTTTTGAAAATTTAAGAAACATGATTATTACCACAATTTAAGGAAAATACTAGCTCTTTTTTATGATTATTTATCGTTATTCGACGCTATAAGTTGAACTAATTGAGACTAGTGAACTAATAATGACTTTTTCGAAAATTTAAGAAACATGATTATTACCACAATTTAAGGAAAATACTAGCTCTTTTTTATGATTATTTATCGTTATTCGACGCTATAAGTTGAAATAATTGAGACTAGTGAACTAATAATGACTTTTTCGAAAATTTAAGAAACATGATTATTACCACAATTTAAGGAAAATACTAGCTCTTTTTTATGATTATTTATCGTTATTCGACGCTATAAGTTGAACTAATTGAGACTAGTGAACTAATAATGACTTTTTCGAAAATTTAAGAAACATGATTATTACCACAATTTAAGGAAAATACTAGCTCTTTTTTATGATTATTTATCGTTATTCGACGCTATAAGTTGAACTAATTGAGACTAGTGAACTAATAATGACTTTTTCGAAAATTTAAGAAACATGATTATTACCACAATTTAAGGAAAATACTAGCTCTTTTTTATGATTATTTATCGTTATTCGACGCTATAAGTTGAACTAATTGAGACTAGTGAACTAATAATGACTTTTTCGAAAATTTAAGAAACATGATTATTACCACAATTTAAGGAAAATACTAGCTCTTTTTTATGATTATTTATCGTTATTCGACGCTATAAGTTGAACTAATTGAGACTAGTGAACTAATAATGACTTTTTCGAAAATTTAAGAAACATGATTATTACCACAATTTAAGGAAAATACTAGCTCTTTTTTATGATTATTTATCGTTATTCGACGCTATAAGTTGAACTAATTGAGACTAGTGAACTAATAATGACTTTTTCGAAAATTTAAGAAACATGATTATTACCACAATTTAAGGAAAATACTAGCTCTTTTTTATGATTATTTATCGTTATTCGACGCTATAAGTTGAACTAATTGAGACTAGTGAACTAATAATGACTTTTTCGAAAATTTAAGAAACATGATTATTACCACAATTTAAGGAAAATACTAGCTCTTTTTTATGATTATTTATCGTTATTCGACGCTATAAGTTGAAATAATTGAGACTAGTGAACTAATAATGACTTTTTCGAAAATTTAAGAAACATGATTATTACCACAATTTAAGGAAAATACTAGCTCTTTTTTATGATTATTTATCGTTATTCGACGCTATAAGTTGAAATAATTGAGACTAGTGAACTAATAATGACTTTTTCGAAAATTTAAGAAACATGATTATTACCACAATTTAAGGAAAATACTAGCTCTTTTTTATGATTATTTATCGTTATTCGACGCTATAAGTTGAAATAATTGAGACTAGTGAACTAATAATGACTTTTTCGAAAATTTAAGAAACATGATTATTACCACAATTTAAGGAAAATACTAGCTCTTTTTTATGATTATTTATCGTTATTCGACGCTATAAGTTGAACTAATTGAGACTAGTGAACTAATAATGACTTTTTCGAAAATTTAAGAAACATGATTATTACCACAATTTAAGGAAAATACTAGCTCTTTTTTATGATTATTTATCGTTATTCGACGCTATAAGTTGAACTAATTGAGACTAGTGAACTAATAATGACTTTTTCGAAAATTTAAGAAACATGATTATTACCACAATTTAAGGAAAATACTAGCTCTTTTTTATGATTATTTATCGTTATTCGACGCTATAAGTTGAAATAATTGAGACTAGTGAACTAATAATGACTTTTTCGAAAATTTAAGAAACATGATTATTACCACAATTTAAGGAAAATACTAGCTCTTTTTTATGATTATTTATCGTTATTCGACGCTATAAGTTGAAATAATTGAGACTAGTGAACTAATAATGACTTTTTCGAAAATTTAAGAAACATGATTATTACCACAATTTAAGGAAAATACTAGCTCTTTTTTATGATTATTTATCGTTATTCGACGCTATAAGTTGAACTAATTGAGACTAGTGAACTAATAATGACTTTTTCGAAAATTTAAGAAACATGATTATTACCACAATTTAAGGAAAATACTAGCTCTTTTTTATGATTATTTATCGTTATTCGACGCTATAAGTTGAACTAATTGAGACTAGTGAACTAATAATGACTTTTTCGAAAATTTAAGAAACATGATTATTACCACAATTTAAGGAAAATACTAGCTCTTTTTTATGATTATTTATCGTTATTCGACGCTATAAGTTGAACTAATTGAGACTAGTGAACTAATAATGA